>CP059618.1:0-1435357 GCA_016906575.1 Ceratobasidium sp. AG-Ba
AACCTAACCTAACCTAACCTAACCTAACCTAACCTAACCTAACCTAACCTAACCTAACCTAACCTAACCTAACCTAACCTGTGCAAACATAAGTACACATATTCTGGGATTGTAATGGAGCCAGAAATGCCAAGTGGCTCCTTGTTTGATATCCTTATGTCTGATGGCCTTCAATCTTCTTTATGCTCTGCTTGGTGTCTGGTTGTGTTGCTCCTGATTTGCTGCCTTGATCAATATCTGCCACCTGCACCTGGTCCTGGCCCTGGTCTGCTCACCTGCCTCATGCTGCCTGGCTAACCTGGCACCTGGTGCTGCTGGTTCCTGATCCTACTTGGGCTTAATAACCTAAAAATCGAGCCGGTCCGTCGATGACAACCCCTCAGGATAGATGCTGAGTGTTCGCAGGTTGTATCCGCCCGGTTCACCAGACATTCGAGCTTCAGAATGCTTTCGCAAAACCTCTAGAGCCTCCAGCGTGTCTGCTATGGGCGAAATCGGATAACGAAGCGAATCAGGAAAGACCTGGAAGTATTCCAGGCGGGGACTGCTGAACACCCTGATCAAGGGGCACACGGAAATTGTATTCGTGCCCCCGATGCTGATCGCCACTGACCGTAGACTGGGAAAGAGCGGGCGATTGTCCGGCGCCATGTCTAGCAGATGCTCAAAGTCATCCCATTGGATCCATCTCTTGGGATTGTAGTACACCTTGAGGTCCATGACAGCCGCGCAGAGTTGTACGAATCTGCGACGTCGGGCTGGATCAACCTCCGTCACATGTGGAATCTACTCTATTCAGCAAGCACCTCAACAGAAAGTATTGGTCAACCCACCTGGCAGGTGGGCACCCCGGGCCCCTCCCCTCGTTTGCTCAGCCGATCATCCAACACCGCCAAAAGATTCCCTAAGCCGTCCACCATGGCCCACCCGTCGTTATTGAAACGCCGGTAGCTCTGTTTGGATGTCCGAGCGATTCTCCGGAGAACTCTACGGTCCACGCTCAACAGCATATAGCCTACCAGCTCGTCAGTAGCGAGGAAACGTTCAGCGGCGGTTCTGGACATTATCGTGGGTTGTGGGTTGTGGGTTGTGGGTCGTGCTGTTGGTGAGATGGGTTTGACCAAAAGACTGACCAGCAGATCCCTATATACCCGAGCTCAGGCACAACGCACAGCCTTGGAGCAGCCTTATCGATATGGCCCGCATGCTGTCTTGGGCGTCACACATGAAATCAAGAACAACCGCCTCTCTGAGTCAAAATAGGGTTTGTATTTGGCCTTCCCATATGGGCGTGGCGCTCCAAAAGGGAAGCCGGGTGACAATCATAACGAGTAGCGGTACTCAATTCTGCAAACGCTGGTTAAATGAGGGTGTGAAATCGATTTGACAGAACCGTTGTACAGGGTGATTGCTAATCACCGACATTACTCCGGGTTCTGGAAAGGCTAGATTGGGTACGAGAGAATTGAGGGGCTGTCGGAGTACTAAAGGTCAGGCTTTACACAAGAAGGAGGGCTTGGCTGATCGGCTGATCGGCTCGCACCCAATGGGTGTGATGCACACCGTTGTGGCGCCAAAACCGATGCGTCGTACGGCGCAAACGCAAAGCGAAGAACTGAATACCGAGTTCCTGCGTATATGAGAAATATATGTATGATAAGTCATAAAAATATAACTCTATGCATTATCCGGCGCATACATTGAACCTTGGCGGAGATTCGATCACTATATGCACGAGAAATTGCTTAAGGTTATCAGCGCGACGTCGTCGCTCAGCCGGCATGGCTGAATTATACCGGCGTTCAACTTGTGCCCAGTCACTTGGAGTCCGTGGGAGGATTTTACGCATGATCTTGAGCAGAACCCGCAAATCAGCGGGGCCATACGTCCCGGCACCAGGAGGGCGACCACGACGGCGGCCCATCAGGGGTGGAGTGAGAGTTGGAGGAGTCGGGGATGGTGTACGGTGAGCACGAGCTTTACCACGAGCTTTTTTTGACTTATGGGGAGTCATGAAGTCGTTAAGAGATTACGAGCTTGGTTGAATCAAGTGGAGCAAAGCTGGGGGGATATCATGTCCTTAGTATTGTAGTTCGCAATTTATCTACATTTTTGTCGATGAGAAACGAGGTTGCGTCAGTTGGGGCCGGATAGTTATCGACAATTATCGTCATCCCCAAGAGCTACACGCTCACTGAGGGGTTTGACGATCGATCGCCGACTGCCAGCGCCGGTCAGCCCCATGCGGTCTCAATAGCTAGGAATAGACTGGATTAGAACATGTATAGGATAGCATTTCGCGTTACGGGCAGCTATCCACTTCAGCAAACAGTTGTTGTTGAATAACTATAGCTATTTTGCATAAACTTTCTCATTTCCATACCTGAACCTACTATTGCTTAATCAATGTACCTTGGTCTGCAAGCTGAAGGGTATGCCTGGAAGCCCCATTGTCGCGCTTTGGATCTTGAGGATTGACCCCCCAATCCTATGGGGTGGTATATAGGTGGGCACTGTCGACATATCAGCTGTATGATGCTCAGAACATTTGTGTAGATCGTAGCTTATGGTTCTATTGTAGACCTGCACAGTCCTTGTATCTGTGTATTGCATACATGAGCGACTGGTCTCCTTGATACCTACTTCGGCAGGCGTGCCGGCCTTAGTTAACTTCTATTTGGATGTCCGCTACGGGACCTCTGCTCCATTGTTTTCTACCAGAAACACTACCTTGCCGCATATAGACTACGTCATAAACTATAAAATATTCCCCGCTTGTGTACCCGAGTACAACACTGGGCTGCTCTGCGTGTGCCATACCATACCTGATGGTGCGGAAGGCATGTAGACCTGCCAGACGCTGACACAACATGCCCAAGGTATATATCGCGAGGCGTAAACCGTGGAGGCCACAGGTGGTGATCATGAGTGAACTTGGATATAATTGTTGACAGAAGAGCGAAAATACACATAACAGCGGAAAAAAGTGGATTGGCTCGCGCGCATCGTACCCCTAATGACGTATTTGATGACTCGACGTAACCTTAAGATGCCTGTGGAGGCTGTGCACCGCTACGCTGACTCGAGCTCCGGTTTTCGAGCGCCTGAGTGGACCGTGCACCCAAGGACAAAGCCACGACGGAATGCACGGGCGCGTTGGGATTGCGGCTAGACCGAGCGGCCGACGCTTGAGTCGAGCTGTTGTCAAAGGCGGCACTGGTCGTTCCAGCTGGTGCAGCAACAGAGGCACGGGCTGTCGGTGGCTCGGACGCGACAGAGCTCCCAGGAGGGGTAACGCCCAGAAACTCGCTCGAGCCTGAGAGCCCACCAACAGGACTCGGCGATGGCTGAAAAGGTGAACTTGAGGAGAGCGACGCCCCCGAGGGTCCAGCAGCTGGCTTTTCGGCCGCCTGGGTGTCGTCCCGTCTGCGGGTCGACTGGTCAGCGGCTGCGTCCGTCATCGAAGCATCCCCCTCCCCCTCCGGAAGGCTAAGAGTGGGCGACTTCCGCCTGCGCGGCTGTGTCAGCGGATATGGCAAATCCGACCCAGTCATGACGTCCTGAGACATGTCCCCAGGCTCCTCGGTGTCACTCTCCGCCCGCTGGGACGATATCACGTCCGGACTTGTCGTCTCGCTTGGTCCACCATCTTTGCCCTCGGGAACTAGCGCATTAAGAATGAGTCAATGGCGGCTCCAACCAAGGCAGTGTTGTCTTACTGAGCGATAGATCCCGAACGGCCCCCGCCAGTTGTGCATTTTGACTAGGCTCCGCAGGGAGTTGACGATCTGGATGGTGCGGACACATTGGTCAGCTCGCCGTGGAGTACCGTGTGAACAAATATACGACACTTGCCTTGCTTGCCGGGTTGCGGGTCATCCGCACTAAGGATTTCTGTGCTCCCTTCAGCGTCTAGGTTGCCAGACGCAGATATATCAGGCCGAGGGACGGCAGGCGGTGCAGAAGCGGTATCTGCAGGAGGCTCAGCCGTAGGGGGAGCCGTGCTTGTACTGGCTGGAACGCCCGAACAATGCATGTCCGCCTCCTTCATTCGCTCCTTGGCAGCCAGCCCTTCTTGATGCGCAGATGTGTCCGGCGAACGTGCGGGCGCAATGTGGCCAACAGACATCACCTTTGGACGTTTGGAAGCTGGTTCCTCCTGCACTTCGGTGGCCGGTGGGGGCACAGCAGACTGGCCGGGCCCAGACTTCGACTTGGCGGAGGGAAGAGGCGGGGTAGGAGAATCAATCTCAACGTATCTGAGTCTCGACCTTCGGGCCGGTCTAGAAGAACCGGAGGGAGCGGCTGAGCCGTCGTCCATGGGACGGGGCCGTTTGGTCAAAGTGGAATGTTTCCCGGCCGATGCGGGAGCCTTGCCTTTTCCTTTGCCTTCGGATATGGGCAGACTCTTCCTCGGCTGGGTGCCGGTTATCCTCTTTGGCTTGGGCTTGGGTTCGGGTTCGGGGTCCGAATCCGATCGCGCCTCCTTATGATACAGGTTGTATGCCCGAACGACACGATTCCAGGTCGCTTCGAATCCGGGCTCGCCGTTCCTCCTCAGCCACCAGGGAGGAGGCGTCGCAGCTTGTAGCGGAGCCGCGGGTAGCGGTATGGGTCGTGGGTTGAGTTGGGCATTTGCCCACGACGTGAGCGTGATCTTAACCCACTGATTGACGATCATGTCGTCTGGTTCTAGCATGGCGTACGAGAAGTTCTGTCTACTGTTGAGAAAAAGGACGAGCTCGTGGCTATGGGTGACAGTAATGCTAATTCTGAGGGCACGAAGAGAAGGAGAAAATTGGCGTACCCATTTCGCCAGTGTTCAGAATACTCCAGCGTCATGTTCTTGACCCCCTCAATCCGGACCAGTTCAAAATGCTTGCCCGGCCAACTGAGAAACCACCACAGGGTCCAAGCAAACCACTTTGCATCTCCGTCCGTCCCAGGCATCATCATGAAGCCGTATACCTCAACACCCTCCCACCACTCCTTGGTGTTGAGCTCGTGCGTTGGAAACACAAAGTTTCCATCCTTTACAAGCACGAAGTCGGTAATGAGTCGAACTCGAGCTGGTTTATGCGTGTCAAGGCCTGCTAGCCGCGGTACCGAACACGTCACACACCTTCGCCCGGCAGCAGCACCTCCCTCGACTCGTTCATGAGCGTGAACCTCTCCCCGCGCACCTCGGTACCTTCACCATAGACCTCCTCGATGTCGAACGGCAATTTCGGAGGGTTTGGTGCGCGTTTCGGTGCCATGACTGGGCGAGGCGGCTAGGCGTGGTAGTTAAAGTTAAGATTTCCAACACACGTGTTGATCCTTTATCACGTGCTCATGGAACACCACGTGCCCATTTGGTTGTGGCCATACACAGCTAATTCAGCGTCTGCTTGAATCAAGTTTCGTATCACACCTGGGCTATCAGAGAGGAAGGGCGAGATCAAGCGCAACTGAACGCCTAACCTGCTGCTCCTTTGATTTAACCCGTACCAACACCTGCGTCCATCATGCGCGCTGACCCCCCTTTGAACTCCTGTCCGTGACCCTGAGTCAGCGCTTAGACTTGAGCCCTGAAAAGCCTATGACTAAGCTTCCCACGGTCGTCGTTCCATTATTGGTAGTATTGGTAGTATATAGTATATTAGTACATAAGATCATAGGCATTTCAGCCGTTTCGCAATGTTTAAGCCTTTATCAGCGTCTCTCTTTTGAGTTTCATGTGTTTTATTCGATCTCATAGGCCCTAAAGAGCACGATTCACTGAGAAAGAGCGGTGTTTCGACGACTCTGAGCGCAAGAACCCCTTCCCTGGAGCTCGGTGCTTAACTATGAACCCTGAGTGTCTTAGACCCTATACTGGTATTTAGATAAGCTGCCCACGGTCGTTCTCTCTTTGTAGTATCTCTCTTTCTAGTATAATAGTATAATAGTATAATATAATAATATTAGTAGCTAGTAGATAGTAGATCAGTAGATTTGAGTCAATTAGGCTCAATTTGTGTGCCATGTTTTTCCTGACGTACCTAAGCAGCATACCGTTGACAGCACCATCGCTACGGGTAAAGCTTCTGTCTTGTGGGGTAAAACACCTTCATCTCATCGCTTGCCGAGGGCATGCTCGCTGGTGATAGGTCAGAATCATGGGGGACGAAGCACGAGTGATCACGATTGCGTGCATGAGTTTAGTGCACGCATTTGGGTGGAGAACGTGTACACGCTTACACAGATCTCCTCATCTCAGTGCGACCTGTGCTTGGATGGTGACATATGGTTCGACACTCTGAAAAGAAACCCCGTTTGCCGCTGGCTATGAATTCACAAACGGTCGTGGAATCGCCCGAGCATTGAGTTGCCCAATTGCCCGCGTGGTGCAACGAGCGGATGCGTAAGGGCTGGACAGAAGCGGTTAGGAGCTTCTGTACAAACGCCTGTCGGCCATCCACACAATGCATCAACATGTATACTTGAAGTGACCGCAAAACATTCGGTCGTCCGTGGTAGAACTATCGACGGCGGATAATATTGGTAACTCAGGTTCTTGGAGACGATCGTCATGTACACTGAAGCGACAACATCATATCAAGTGTTACTCGTAGCGCACTGGGAATAGAGTGTGGATTGCTGAAGAGGTGTATTCATTCGGTTTGGATTGGTGAAGCGAAACGAGAAACAATACATGAGAGCAATGAAAAGCTATACCCGAGTGGTGCATCAAGACAAAACATATAGACCATAGATACGGAAGAGCCGCATATTCAAGGTAGGCAAGAAGCCGATACTTCGTAATCCACCGCCAAAGCCCATCCCTCCACGGCAAGCCGCTCGACTCACTCGGAATCTTCGCAGCATGCCTCTTCGCACCAATTTGGATCAGTTCGATCAACGAAATCCTCACCAAAACCTCCGTTTTGCCTCAGCGACCAGATATGCCAATCGACTATTCCCTGCCAAGTATGCGATCCATATTTAACCAGGGGGAGTTTGGCGCGGCCCCAACCAGCGATGAGGCTACGCCACTGGTGGTACTCTCTGTTGGTCCATATGTGCAAATTCGAAACTTGCCATGCCGCTTTGGTGTCTTCGTCCCCAAGAGGCTCGTGTAGCAGCCGGGCGTAAATGATGACAAAGGCTCGTTCTATCGGTGTGCCGTAGTAGTCCATGATGCTCGTCAGACGATCGCTCGCGGTCGGAAAGGAGCGCCGCAATCGAGATGCCGCTGATGGGAGAACATGCGGCGGAGCGAGAACTGGAAAGGCGGCCATAACTGGTGTCGTATAACAAAGGGAAAAGTTGTCAATTTGTGATGTGCGCTATACATTGCTTCGCGTACTTACGCGCAAGGATCTCATCCAAATGTTCGCTGACGCTGCTCGCTGTCATGAGTTCTAAAACCTTCTGTAGTATTATATCAAGAACGTCGCGGCGCCTTGAATGGTGCATGAGCCTATGATAAACTTTAACCTCAACGTATCATTGCCGGAAAGTGATATCTCACGATTGCGACATGGAGCTGAACTTTGGTTTTGGGGCGGTCAGTGGGTTGGGACGTGGGTGCTGCTCGTTCATCATGCTCAACCCGGCGACTATATACCTCTATCCGGTCTCTGAATTGGACCCTCGATCGCGCTCCGCGGCCAAAGGTCCAATCTGACGTCTGAAGAACTTGGCAAGAAAGGCCCAAGCAGCATTCCTGCCCTATTGTCCGTCACGGATGCCCAACACGAGGCTACAGACGAATGTTCATTCATCCGCCTTGCTGGCTCTGGAACGAAGGGCTTATCGGCCGGGCAGCAGCTTTGTCTCTTGAGCAGAGGCGCTGCTTATGCATACGTCTCCCACGCCAACGCTCAAGGGCTCTGTTTGTGTCGTTACTGACGTGCGAGACAACCGCTGACAGAACCGATATGGAAAGTCGATCCGCACGGACCGACACGGCTCGGTACGTTTATCTTTGCGTTAACCTTGCAGAAAGGAAGAAAAGAGTACACGTGATGCCGGTGGTGGACTCGCGATTCAATCTCTATGCTCATAGAATCAAATAACTAAGACGCTGCGGACCACGTTATCTTCAAACCGTCGGCAGCCAAACGACTTCGATCGAAGAAAACTCCTCATCAGGGCTTCGTCCTCTTTATTCCCTTCAGCTCCAGGAAGGGGCTCTTCCGCTTCAGAGGGATGTCGGTCGATGGCGGGGGTGGGGGCGGGGGTGGGAGTGGGGCCGGCTCCTCGGGCGCTGAGGACAGAAGCGTTTCGCGCCTGATTTGTTGTCTCCTGAAAGACAATTCAGTCTTGATTCTCGCCTTCAGGTCGTCGAGCGGGAGCTGGAAAGTGTCAGGCGGCATCCAGAGTTCAGGGTCATCGTGCTGGGGGCATACTCGGAGGAAATCGTAGACGTTGAGAGGTAACGTATCACCCGGACGCGGGTCACGAGTCAGCCAGCTTTTGGATTCTGGATCCTCCCTTATGAGCAGCTGCGTTCGATCTGTCAGCAAACCATGGGCGAGCAGCTCAAGGTTGGCGACCTACCTGCGGACCCCATCTTCGCCGAATCGTGTGACCGAACGCGGTAAAGGTGTCCGAGTCGTTGTGATCTCCAAGCGTAAGGTCCGGGTCGCTCCCAGCGACAGTCGACGATGAAGACGACTGGTCCAGGGCCGCTGCAGATCCGGGACTGTGCGGCTGGCTCCGCGGTTCGCACGTGTGCTCGATGAGGTCGATTTCGTATGGAAGAGATTGTTCTATGCGCCGATGGTGAGTGCGGTCCGGAACTATGCGCACCATCTTACCTGTGTCCTGCTCGTCCACATCCCTCGTCCAAATCTCAATTGTGGCCCAAAAATCTTTCTCGAGGGAGACAGGACTCTTCAGTTTACACAAGATTCCGACATGAACGTGCCCATCGGAGAACCACAAGACTCGGGCCAGCTTCCGCTTAGCCGCAGGTAGAGTTTGGCTGTTCGCGGTTTCTAGGACGAGACGAGGGTATGGAACCTGAATTTCGATATCGTCTTCGGGCGAGTCCGTGAACGTGTAGGAGACCAGCAAGCACTTGTCCGGCTGTGTTTCCTTCCCGTCCAGGAGTTTTATCGTTGCAGATCCACCGCTACGCACAGAGGCGGTCCCACAGCGACAGATAAGTTCCAGCTCCCGGTTCAACCATCCGACCTGCCCTGCCAGCCATTCCCCAGGCGCCTCATGAACCAGATATGGCATGGCGATGGTTAGAATTCTTGTTTCTTGGTCCCAATCTAACCTGGCAGAAGGTCAATTGAGCTGACGCGACTGGCTGGAGCTCACCTGAGTCGAAAGCCCTGAGCTTCGAGTTCCTCCACCAGCTTGCTGTAGTCTTCTGCCGGGAGCTCACGGATCTCGAGCACTCCTTCAGGTGCTGCTGCAGCTAGCCAAGTCTGAACCGCCTCTAGGTCCTGTTCCACGGACGAGTGAGTGAAATATTCGGAGAAGTGCAGCTCTGTATCCTCTGGTTCGTCCTTGCAAGACTCGTCGAACAGGAGCCTGGATTTGGTGGCGGGAGGCGCGTCTGAGTTTTTTCCGGTGGTCGTCATGTTGATGAACGGCGATAAGATCACGTGCAGAATGGGTTCGCAATCCAACATCGCGTTAGCTAAGATGTTGGTTACACCAGCTTTTGTATTGTTGAATTGGGCGCGGTATCCTATGATGGTGGGACTACGAGAAAGCACAAATAGAACGAGTGATTTGAAAATCTAAGAGAAAGGCTATCTTCACTGGTGTCTGAGAAATAAAGTCGTTCACACGACCCGTTCATTGTTTTTTCAACTTGGTTTCAAGGTTTGATACTCATGACATCGTTTGTGGCGGTACGGTAAGAGTCAAGTAAGCTTATATACCCTCAAGAGCTCTTGAAGCGACCCAACGTACCCGTTGAGCTTGTCTTTTGTATATAGGACTCTAATTTGGAGGTCAATGTCTTATATCGGAGGCACAGAGATGGACGCCATGTCGTGTTTCTGGTGGCGGGAGCTATGAAGAGCTCAACGGGCGATTGAATGCGCTCGTTCTGCGCAGCTGTAGCAGCCTAATACATTCAAAAACTGAGGGGATAGTGGATGATATCGGAGAAGCAGACATAGCTCGACTTACGGAGACTTAATCATCTCTCAAATAATGTATGATATTGCTAGGTGAGTACGCCAACCTAACAAGAAATGTATTGTGAGCTCACAGGTAGTGTTTTCCCAACAGCATGCAAAGATTCAGCTCTTAACCATTAGCACGAGCTCAGTGAGCGTAGGTTGGCGCTCGTTGACCCACCCGCATTCAACCCCTGACCTCCCCACCCGCCTGGACTTTAGGGTATAATGATGAATATATAACCGATCAGTTCCTGTGCCATTCACAAGTATTTCTTATATGTACAAGTATCAGAAAATGCGTATTGGAGAAGATGAAAACCATCAATGCTTGGCGACTGAGCCAAAATACAGATGACCTATCGTCATGCCTACATGGCACATCGACTTTAAAACGCCTGTATTGAAGGTTTCTGTCAGCTTAATAATTTTTTGACTCATCAAGCCTATTCTAGAAACCAATCCAAAGCCTCATGAATCATTTCTGCACGATTCTGAGCATGTTGCGCGCAGCGAGCTTCGTGCCGAGGCCAAACCCTAGGTTTGCTCTCCATGATCCTTGAACAGAGTATAACGGTGTAGACTATGCATTGATCTTTAGAACATCTTGTCTTCTATAGCAAACATTGAGCCGTAGAGATGGCCTGAAAGCCCCGTTGTTTGTGTGCGATGCACTGAGCCGCCGAGTGAAACGAAGCCAAGTAACAACCGCCGTGTAGTCGGGGATGAGCTCCACTGGGTTGTTTCAGACCGTGGTGGTGTTGCATAGGGCGGTGGACAGTAATATTGAATCCTGCAGGACACCCCGTTTGCGGCGATTATTGGTGATCTGCCAGAACTTCACTCGCAGTTTCTTTTAGCATTACCACGAACACAATTTACTTTATTTTCTAATAACCCTCTGGTCGTCTGTTATCGTAATGAGAGAAAACTCAAAGGAAACAAGCTCTTGGGGCTAGTGTAAGGCTCGTTGGCTGGGTCAGGCCTTCGATAAGATTTCAATACAGTATTGACATAATCCCCTCTCCCGGATCACTGTGTTGAAGACCACACACTCGAACTTTGTGATGATCTGATGTCTCAGTATGGTTGCGTTTCTCTATCCCACATGTGTACAAGGTACTACTGTACACGTTCAAATATGAATCGTATCAGTTATCCGTCCTGTACATCCCTCCGCTTCTTTGCGCGCCCTGCGCTGAGTCGTAATAGGTATTGTAGACTTTGTTCCTCGACACGCTGAGACGCTTCAGCCATCATAAACCTTGTTGTTGGGTAGGTGTCCCAACGATCCAAAATACCGGTTTTTGGTTGTTCGTGAGGGGTTAGTATCGCCTTTTCTGTACCTACAAGGCCGGGTGAATCAGTAGCAAGGTTGTACTCGAAAGACCGAGTCAAGAGCAGAAAGACGTACCTGCCGTCCGACCTTCAGAACCCAGACTCACTAAATTGCGAGTGCTCTCTCAGCCAGGGCGTGAGTGAGAAATAATGGGCTTGCCCTTTACTCTTTCTGTAGACGAACTGTGCGGAAGGGGAATAGCGACGATCAAGGTGGAAACAGCCTGCTCGTTCCGGGCGAAATTGTTGGTTAACTTCAGCCAAGTCTACTCTAGACAGACCTCAGCTGCCGGTACCCGGCCTCCAGGAAGTAGAATATTCATCAAGGGGAAGCGCTAAAATAAGCGCTGACCCGGGGCATAGGTGGGTCGGCCTGGACCCACCTTCATGATTTTCTGAGGATTTTTGTACCACACATCTATCCCATATATGGAGAGACAACCCGACATTACAAATTCTCAAACGGAGGACTGTGCTTATAAGTCCGACATTATTATGATAAAAGGGAGTTGTGGTATCACGTTTGTTCATGTGTATGATGAATGACGCTCAATTGTTCATATGTAAGTAGCACAGCGTGTGAAGGTAAGAAACAAACAAAGCTTCAGCATGAAGGGGTTCAGCTCAGGCGTGTGAGATTCATAACCTAAGAAACAAACAGAGTATACACATCAGCAAGAAGTAGCATACGATCTTAAGATACGCAAGTATCTTTCAGCACAAAGTTCAGCTGAGGGATACAGAATAAGAGGTGGTCCATCGACACATAGATACAGCTGGGACTCCGAGGCAGACGAAGAGCCTAGGCAGGCGAAGGGATAAGCCCAAGAGAAACACGAAGAAGCGGATCAGAAACATACACATCCGCCAGTGAATGGCACTCCCTAACGGAAGTTTACTGCGAATACATTTGGGCGCTTTGTCTATATTGACGTCGTATATCGTATAGTCACGTGCGAATAGATGTCAGTCGTATGCGACATAATACAAAGGGGGTGGATGGGTCAGGCCAGCCAGCGATTTCTCAAAAACCGACCTCGGACAAGAATTGTTTTCTCTGCTACCCCGTGATGTTCACTGTATATTCAAGTATATACAAAGGGTTACGCAATGATCCGACTTCAGACCCGCGACACATCCGCCAATGGAAAGCATCGCCACTGCCATTTCTGCAGAGCGGCAACTCGAGATCCAGCCCACATCGATGCTTTCAGCCCCGATAGCGGTCGGCTAGTTGCAGTCGATGTCGGACTGGTACTCAAGCTGGCCCCTGCTGCTGAATGGCCTATCCAATTCGCAACAAGTGCACACAGAGCCGCCGCCGGGAAGCCCAGCGGGGTCGGGCAGAGCCCATCTTTATGTGCAATTGTTCGTTCATGTTCAATCTAACCCACACGCCAGACACACGTCCACGGCTGGGAGGCCCAGTCGGGATAGGCAGAGTCCGTCATCGTGTGCCGTTCCTTGTTGAATTTCCATCCACGTCCCAATTACACATAACCACCGCCGGGAGGCCCGTCGAGGTCGGGCAGAACCCGTAATCGTGTGCAATAGGCATCCCGAACACGCACGTCCACCGCCGAGAGGCCCGGCGGGGCTGGGCAGAGCCCGTCGTCGTGCGTAGTACCGGACTCCAGTCCAAACCCCAGCCTGACCGTGCACCTCCACCGCCGGGAGGCCCGGCGGGGTCGGGCAGAGCCCATAGTGGCGCGCGGTTCCATCTCCTAGACCTGCCTGGATCCCAGACACGCATGGCCACCACCGGGAAGGCCCAGCGGGGCTGGGCAGAGCCCGTCGTCGTGTGTAGTACCGGACTCCAGTCCAAACCCCAGCCTCACCGTGCACCTCCACCGCCGGGAGGCCCGGCGGGGTCGGGCAGAGCCCATCGTGGCGCGCGGTTCCATCTCCGAGACCTGCCCGGATCCCAGACACGCATGGCCACCGCCGGGAAGGCCCAGCGGGGCTGGGCAGAGCCCGTCGTCGTGCGTAGTACCAAACTCTAGTCCAAACCCCAGCCTGACCGTGCACCTCCACCGCCGGGAGGCCCGGCGGGGTCGGGCAGAGCCCATAGTGGCGCGCGGTTCCATCTCCGAGACCTGCCCGGATCCCAGACACGCATGGCCACCGCCGGGAAGGCCCAGCGGGGCTGGGCAGAGCCCGTCGTGAGTGTACGTGGGACAGTGTGGCGGGGACCGGTACGGGAGTAATGGCATGGAGCAGGAGCGGGGGAAGGGCGGGCGGGAGCAAGGGAGGTCGTGGTCGGGAACAACAATGAAGGCTGCCGGTCACGTGCTTTTATCCGCCCCCGGATCAAAGCCGGACAGGTCAGGGACCTATCACGTGCCGCCTCTGGCTAGCTTGGCTGCCGAATGGGTGACTCAGCAGCCCGGCGCTTAACAGGGTCCTCCGACCTTCTTCCGGCTCACCGGTATCTGGGGGCTTGACATGCTTGGGTGGGTGTCGGGTGGTTGGTGGCTATACGCAGGTAGCTTAGAACACCAGCTGTAATGGGTGCAGTAAGTGTGAGAATGTTTACGATAGCTGTGAACAGCAGTGTATCAATAATTACTTTCCCTCTGACATTCCCTCCATCCGTATGGTTTATTCATAACGCTCACATGATAATTGCTGCTGAGTCTCGGGTCAGCCATCAGAAAACTCTGGTAGCGCCTGATCGGGCGACCACCGTGAAAGGTAACAATATATATATATATTGAAGAAACTTTGGTGCGACTATCAAATAATTTTATGATCCGTTGTGAATACTTTATCCGGGGGTGGAGAACAAAGTGTTGCCGCTCCTGCAGGAATGTCATGTAGATAAACGAACGAACTGCAACATAACAGAGTGTGCTATAACGTAATTAAGTCAGGTCAGAGTGAGTTTATTGAAGGATGACCCGACGCACCCTGTGAGACATGATCGAGGCCCTCGAGCAGCTATATAGGTTATTGTTCGTACGTTCGAAAGCTAAAGTATTTGATAGCTATGACGTAGGGGGGGGGACATGCAGGGAAAGAATTAAATACATAGAATGGATAGACTGAAGTCGAATTCAATGACGTACAGGTAGCGTTCATATACATTCTTCATGTAGGATACACGGATGAGTATAAGCACCACAAGTAAATGGAGGCATCAGGTCATCGCAAGATTCGAACGTGTGGACTTCAGCAATCTAAGCATTCAGTAGCTGTCTAGTGTTCACTATGCAAGTCTTGCGATTGCTGGTTGGTGAACAAGGTCAGGTGCTCCGATGTTCCAGCGCATCAAGTCGCGTATAAATGTATCTCCAATGTTTCTGACTTATCGCTCTGATCTCTATGTGTATAAACCATTGTATTTCTCTATAGTGCGATAGCGATCATACTACTACTTTGTTGTATTTCACTTATTTACCTGGAGCCTTGGCCCATTTTGTCCGAATCATTCGATTGCCCAGGATAACGACCTGATAAGTAAACAATCGAGTTCCATCAAGCGCAAAACTTGGTTGCCAAACTCGATCCCTGCCGGTCTCTTTGGTATTGTTGTTTGCGTGTGTTCTCCTAGATATACTCCCCTCATAATGCTGTATGGTCTGTGGGATACCGCCTGGGGAACGCTCACCGTAGGATACTCTTGCCGGTGTGGATATCGATTCGCTGTTCAAGGTGTGGTAGAGGCGCGTTGTTTTGACTGAATGTTTTTTTTCAAAGCAAGAAGTCTCAGGGTACAAAACAACAGACAGGAAGAACAAGAAAGTTTAGATAATCGTGAAATGTGTAAAAGTGGGCGACATAGTGGTTAGGGCGGAGCGGCACCCTCAAGCTCTTCCGAGGCAACAAAATATGGCACTACTGCTGCGTACACGCCCTTGTACTTCCGCAGAGTACCAGTCATGTGCTCAGAATGCAACGGCCACATCTGTCTACATACGGTGCACGTCGCCTTAACGATCACATCACGGAGCTGACACCCGTCAGACCCATTGTGATCAACCTCCCAAGACTTCCGAGAACCGGCGTTCCGAAGTACTCGGGGCGGACCATCCGGGAGCCCTGGACAGGTGCACGTGCTCAAGATATCTGGCAGCGGTTTGCCCAAAGGTCTACTCTGGAACGGGGCATAGACCCATAGCTCTGGCACTCTTTCGCGGGACCAGCAGAAAATGTCCGTGTGAGCGGGGGCGAGACTGTCCGCCAGCCACAGCCTGAACATCGATTCTGCACACTGATTGCCGGATCGAATGAGCATGGTGCTGTAGGTGACGGTCAACGGCACCAAATACGCAGGGCTCAGCTTGGTGTTCATGGCCGCCAGCAGACTATCGAAACGGCCGTATCTATCATCGCTACGCCCACCAAGTCAGCTCACACAAGCCCATGATGAGGATTGTTGAGAGCGGACGCACGATGAGATACATTTTGCTAGCTGAGATATCAGACCGGAGTGATGGAACGGGTGCCCGCAGCACCAGAAGTAACATCGTCTCACGGCCGCTTTCTCAAGCAGCTTTACACAGGGCCGGAGCGTGTGCTCGAGGAGCTTTGAGCAGGTGTTAGGCCGGCGCTTGTTTGCAAAAAAAAACTAGAGCTCACCTCGGCAGGGCGCATGGATTGTCGATGCGATATTTGAAACCCCTGTTCTCCGTGAAGTCCATGGGTAAAGTACACGACCATCACCTGGTAAGAGCCTGCCTCCCATTGCCTGCAAAGGAAAATGACCATGATTAGTGGTCTTGCCGACGTCGGAGCGGGCGCAGAAAAACTTGCAAGTCAGAAAGTAGGTCCCGCTTTTCCGACAGATGTTCAAGTTTAATAGAGACCACGGAGCACTAGCAATCATTAGCCGCGCGATACTCACTGGATAGATAAATCGATGTTACCTTCCAGCTCTTAGTTGTCCAGCGACCGGTAAGCATGGATGCCAGGTGGGTGGCGTGGGGCCAGAACTGCTCGACATAGTAGATTACCACAGCCAGCTTTGGAGTGGGTGCACCCTCAAGCTCCAGGTGTAGCCGAGGTAAAGGCCTCACGAAGTGCTATGCGAGCGAAACTAAGGGTACGGCCAAGAACATGATCACCCATAACGTACCGGATAGAGTCCCCCAGCCTTCGCCTGCCAGCATTCGGGACACAGGAACCGCTTTTTGGCGTCGGAAAGGCGGGGCCGTCGCCCATCAGGCGAGTAGTAGTCTAGGATCACGCAAGCCTCTTCCATGGGGAAGTCGTCCTTTGCCGCTGGCGTTGCGTCAAAGTCCGTCATCGCAATCACATCATCTCCCGGTAGATCTTGAGGTAGGATGGTCCCTTTGTCGTCGAAAACAGCATCCGGGGACTCGTCGTAGCTGAAGCGGCGGTGGCAGTATGTAGCGTCGCAATTTTGGCATCCGATCAAATATTCCGAGATCGAGCAGTTGCAGAAGTGACAGTACTGCCCTTGGATGTGGATGGCCTCAAGGCTCTGCATGATCGGCACCTCATTCCTCAAAATCTGGGTAAAAGCGGCTCAGTGTGTGGAAACGACCGCAGCTACGACCGCGCCTCTGACGCACCTCAAGCCATAGGTCTGCTGCATCACAGAACATATCAGGTCCCGCAGGATCTTGGGGTTGGCCCTTGACACCTCCGTCAGCTGTGTAAAATGGTTGCTGGCTGAAGAACCTACCTGCATCTCCTCGGCCGCATTAACTAGATTGACCAGCTCCTGGCTGTTCAAATCAAGTTGGAGATCAATGTAGTTGTAGGCTCCTCGTGTCCGAAGTCGTTCACGGGAGATGTACAGGACAGCGCCTGACTGCTGATGTACTTCGTCAGCTAGCGCTTGAGCCAGATCCGAAAGGGTCCGTTCTTTGAGAGGCTGCTCGAGGATCAGTAGCAGCTGGCTACGTCTGGCCATGGAGAGCGCGTCCTGCCTCATCTGGCCTTCTTGCGCGTCGACCGAAAGCTCGAGTTGCACCGCTGGTCGCAGCAGCAGCGTTCTCTCACCATGAGCTCGCTTGGCGACCGCGGTTTTTACCCCTGGAACAAGACGCGATTTAGCAACTGTCCCGGCGAGGCAAACACCTGGTGGTGCGACTAACACTTTCTCCGACAAGAATCGCATTGAAGGCCCAGCTGCTCTTGATCGCCCATCTCAGCTGAGGCTCCTCTTATCAGCTGCTCGTCGACCGCCGCCGCCCGATCACCATCCAAGCCAACACATCCAGGACGACAGCATATGAGCTCACGGTTATCGCCATACAACATCAAGGTTTTCTCCTCGAGAATCTGATCTCCGCGCGCCTCTAGTCCATCCACGCTGGTCGTGAGGCAGCCGACCAAACTGTCTCTGCGAGACCTGCGAATCAGAAACTCGTGTAAAGCTGTAGGATCGCTGTTGCGAGCCTGCACCCTCCGAAGCGCCATATGCCTATTCAAACCGGCCAGTTTGCGGCAATCGATTGCCTCCGGAGCACAATGTTTCGGCAGGCACTCGCTCAGCAGCTGGGCCAGGGTAACTCGGCGAATCTCGGTTCCACGGCGGACCTCAACTGAGTCTTCGATCGACTGCATGTAGCAACGATCAGTATTTGTGTTTTTGAGACTGCGGAGTGGGCAGCATCCTCTCACCGCGAGTTTTGAATCACGCGTGGCAGACTCGCTGCACAAAACAAGCAACTTGGTAGTTTGCCCGATAGCATGGATAACTTGTTCAAAACGAAGAGGCTGTTCGGCACTCGAGAGGAATTGGGGGAGAGTGGCGGTGCTGGACGAGGACATTGTGGATCTAGTAGATTCGTGGATGTAGGTTTTCGAATACGCGGGACTGTTGTTAAACTCCTTCTAATCACGTGACTATTGTGACCGAGGAGATTGAGACCCTGAGACACGTGGTAAGGGCGTGGTGAAAACGCGCTGGGATCGTAATTGCCTCGTGAGCAGCAACAAACCCTGCCTGTACGTCGGTTCTTGTGGATTACTAACAAGATCCCGAGGTTCGGAATGGATGCATCCCGGAAACTGCAGAAAAGAAGCAGCATGATAGGATCAACGCAGGATCATGGGTTATTGTCTTTTTTTTTTTCTCCAGGCTGATCAACCGTATAGCTGCTTGTGTCCGGGGGAGCAGTCAATACCTCCGGGTTGTACTGAGAAGTACTGTGAGAAGATCATTCGTCAATGAGTAATCTCAGTCAATAAGTCGTCTCACACAAGTATGCGACAAAGCAAGTACAAGTACAACAAGAGTCGCAAGACGCAAAACCGAAAAATTCTATCTCAATGTACACCAGCACATTGAGCATCCTCTACTATTGCTTCTACTCTCACCGGCTCGGTTTCAGTCTGCACTCGGTTCTCGTGCTCGAGCACGCTCAGCTAATCCCAGACTGGACCTTCTTCTCTTCCCTGCAGCTCCCATCCTAGGACCAAGCATACTACCTCGTCGTCGCTCAACAGTGGTTATAGTCGATGTTGAGGCGTCCGAAATGACGGTTGATGTCTGAGAGACGTTTTGGGGTTGAAGTTGAGGTAGACCTTGAGATAAAGGAATGTCTTGAGAGGACGGGGCTTGCGAGGAAGGCGGGAGTTTTTGTGAAGCGGGTTGAAAGGAGGGTTTGGCGAACCGCAGCTGTTGAGTGACGTCCTGTTCTTGGTCTTCGGCCTCTCCGATGATTGATAGGTCCACTCGACTGACACGTGTCTGGGAGCTCGACGGCTGACTGGTTCAAGAGCACGGAATGTCCTGAACGCCGTCCTCGACTTGCTCTTCGACCTCTGCATTCTGCCTTCCAACCAGACGGCGCTCATCTTCGTCTGCCTGGTCGTCTCGAGCGCCATATGGAGCTGAGCTCAAGTCGCCACTTGGGGGATCAGCGGCGGTGTCGGGGTCGACGAGACGTCTGATAGCCCAATCCAAAATTTCGGGCCAAGACTCTGTGTGTAGTCTGGCACCTTCGGCAGGTGCAGTTCGCAAGGGAGGTACATCAATGGAAAGCGTTCGAATAGAGGCGAACATAGGCCGAATCTGATACGGCACTAATGATATAGATGAATGAGTTTACACGCAGGTGATACAAGCCGCGAAACATACACTACTCCACCTGAGACGGTTCAGGGCTCTGTAGAAACATGGCTTGAGACGAAACTACATATTCAATGACGTTAAGCAAGTACGTATCAAGTGCGAATTTATCGGTGCTAAAAAGAATCCCATAACTCATTATGGCTACGTTCAAACTCCCAGAGCTCAACACATCTTCTTCCCTCGTGCACTGAGTAAAGGAGGCTTTGCAGTGAGTTCGATTGGGCTGATTTCTATTTTGATGCAGGACATCGGTATGCTGAAGCTGTTGCTACACAAAGTGAAAACAGCAGCTCTTCACATCCATGCTCCTGGTTGTTGTGCGCAAAGATGTTACTATAAAAATGGTTACCGTAGAGTACAGCACACAAGTACACGAATGCAAGTACCCTGAGGGTACCACGATTCATCGTAAGAGCAATATATGGCTTTTGCGACTTTTTGAGTCGATTGCCCTGTTCGATTAGTGCGCCATATTGTTGCTACTCTGTTTTGAGATTTGCGTAGCTGATCCTGGGGCTTAGGTTGACATAGACCGTGTCCTGTGACTCAGGTTTCCCACGGGCGCTCTCATTATTAGAAGAAAGAAGAAAGAAGATCACAGATCATCAGTGGATACGGACTCAATTGGATGTAATTACAAACACATTCTGCTCCGTCAGCGAAGGCCCTGTGGCTGTCCACGTGCACGTATATAAGAAGAGCAAGGTCGGCACCAACCCACACCCCTCCACCACCGAGATGGCTCGGCTCAAACAAGCCCAGCGCCAATCGACAGGGGGAAAAGCCCCCCGCCGCAATCGTAAGTTCTCAGCTGAAAGGCTGAACACGATGCTTATTATCATATAGTATTTGTTGAGCCGCGTAGTGACGAGGAAAATGCTGAACGTGCGCCCCAAGCGGGCGCCAGTGTAACAACGCCGGCCGCGGAGGACCAGGGATCGGGGGCGACCGTCGAGATGTCGTCAGATTGCTCATCCAGCGTGACAAAGGAGCAGTCAAAGCCGCTCAAGAGGTATTGATAGCCTTCGACAGCATTCTCATCACTGATTCACACGTGTACAGCACTCAGGTTGCGAGCGATGGCAATGATCAGCGTTGAGTATAGATCGGCGCTACGGAGCGTGATGTGGCTGTTGATTGTTCGATTCATCTGATGTGAACGTTGGGTTCTTGGGGCACGCGATCTTGGGGGCTTCACGACAAACTGGACTCATGTCCCGGTTAACTATATTCGTGTAAGAATGAGGCTTGTTGCTATCCAAATGTTTTTCTATTCGGCACGCTACAGCGCCGTCTATGGACCGCCTGAGCCTGTCAGAAGCGGGGAGCTGCAGGGCCCAAGGAAGGATATTTAGACCGGTGAAGCCACAGTGAAGACCCTTGTTGACGATAGAACTATATTAGGCCATCCCGCGGTATGGGGATGGTAGGGGTGCTGATAACAAGGGCTGCTGGGAATGACTAGCCGAGGAGTAACAAATTGGTCGCGTTGCGTACACACTGCTCAAAGAGTTCTAATTTTTGGTCGCCGATGTATCAGCACCAGCGACAGGATACGAATCGCTGGAGCAGGCTGTGTGCTGAGCTGTCGTTTGCATTAAGCAGGCCAAGCAAGATTTAACGCAATGGATTATCGAGACGGGTACAAGGAATCGACATGAATGCTACCGGTTGGAGTATTCAAATACACGCATGCGCATACAAATCATGCAGACACGAATTTTCCTTCACCGTGAAACGGCTTGCATCCTCCCAGCGATGGTCCATGGGCCGCCGAGGCATAGATCCTTCAATACGATGGGCCGATCTGGACGCTAGGAGCGAAATGTTCACTAATGGAACGTATGATGAATGCTACATTCAGTTTTGACATACCTCAATCTTCATGCGGACCATAGTGCTGTCCCTGAATGGGAACTGTCGAGTTGCGGATTGCCAATCTTCTTCTATGAAACTCTCGTCATTACGTTTGATGCTGCGAAGTTTGAAAGGGAGTATTGCCACATTGAGCTGCACACCGCAGCAGGCGGACCGGTAAGAGAAGATGGTTTCTTTCCTGTGCTGCTGCTCCTTCAGGAAACGCCAATCGTCTTGCCCAACGCCATCGTCCGGGCATCCGCAAATGCTCCAAGCAGCGGGTAACTGAACCCCCAGTGGACGCGATGTTCGGGGTGCGTAACACAGGCGAGTGCATGCAACGTCGCTCTCGCGGTCGCGTCGATCGAAAACGATTAGACCGGTATGACGCCTGACCTCGTCGGACTTCCCCCAGACCCTGTAGATCGTCGAACGAAGATCTGTCCCCAAATAGTACAGACTGAGAAAAAGTTCCGGGAAGAGATGCAAAAAGTCGCTGTAGAGCAGAAATGGTGCGGTCGGGAGCACCAAGGACAGCAATCTCGAGCTGGCCTCACATCAGGGACGTTTCGTCAGACACTAAACCTTCTCACCTTTTCATATGAGACCGGATTGAGTCAACGACACCCGCACCCGGTAGATTCACGCCGCAAGATGCTCCGAACATGCGGACCGTGCTTGCGCCCTGCGCTAGGATATGGCTGTCGTTGGCCATCTTCCGCAGCAGCTGACTCTCCTCAGTCTGAAATGCGCTTTTACCAGACGCGGCGAACCATCCACCGCCTGGATTCGACTCGGTAAGAAAGACGACTGCTAGATGGTAGGGGGCGTTGGGGATCAATCTGTTCGTCGAAGCAATAAATAGCGTGCCTGGTGCAAACCCAGCTCGACTCACTGAGAAAGGAGATTACACTCCTCCTCCCTGGTTATGCCGGCTTCGAAACGGGTGCACATCGTGGCCAGGTTCACCTCGAAGACGCCGAGTGCAGCCTCGAGTTGCATGCATAAGGCGGTCGCGTATTGCTCCAAAGACGCAATGCAGAAAATGAGCACGATCAAAGATGTCCGGCTTTTGATCCGGAGTGTTGCGCGAGTTCCCCGATTGATGATGTACTATGAAGGATCTCAGCTTCCATAGAGCCGACAAAACACTGACTTACAGGGGCGAATCGAGCTTGAGAGGTACTGAGACAAACAGGGCACGGGAAATCTTCCTTGTCATCGTCCGCCATGAGATCGGGTAGCGTGACGCAGGCTGGGTGCTCGAGTTCATTTCCGTCGCTGAGTTTCCTGTAACAAAAGTTCCGGCGACAAAACGTACACTCGACAAGCTGCCCTCCATCTTCACAGATGAAGCAGTACTGAGAGAGCAGTTAACGCTGGTAGACGGCATCGCTCGGCTGAGCTTACCATCTCCTTCCCGGTGTCTTCCTGCTCCATCGGGATATCTGCTCAGGTCTGTGAGTCCCGGAGATCAGGTAGCGACGGTTCATTCCTACCTAGCTCGACATGAGATTGGGGCACGTCGCCGGAACTCGGGCCAGAGCGAGCCAAGTCTGAGTGGAGAACGATAGAGATGTAGATCATAACGCGCCACGAAGGAAGGGCTAAACTCACCGTGGTGTGAGTCCATAACGTCTACGGTTCGCGCTCGTGATGTTGCTCAGTAGTAGCCTTTAGCTCACGTGACCGCGTCTTAGGGTTCCCATGATGACAGGTCAGGTGATAGTTGAGCAGGATCCAAACCTGCCATCAACATCGAGCGCGCGCAGCTTTCATCGCCATGACCACTCGAACTCAGCCGGACCCGGAGATATTCCCTCTTGAGACTGAGGATCAGGAGCTGCAGCCTGAACAGCGTAAGCACATCGCCGACAATCTGAATGTCTCCAGGACTGACTCGCAACTCGATACACCCGTTGCTTTCCTCGCATGTCCCAGGGCGGCAGCGGATTTTGGCTTTCGTCGAGGCGAGAGCTGGAGGGAAGTCGACTCCTTTAACACGCTCTATGCTTCAGGAACAGCGATACGAGGGGGTTTCCATGCTCGGCATCGCGTCGACCTTGGCGGGAGTGGAAGGACTTTGGGCTCAATGCTGCTGGTTCGACGACCCTGATAAGGACTGGTTCTGGGCTGAGATCGGGCCCATCAAGCTGATTGAAGCCAGGAAGGATCAGCGGTTCCGCGGAGGGTGAGCATTCCGGCAGCCAGCACAGCCGCGCGTCTTGACCTCGATTCACAGCGCGCTATCGATCTGGGTGGTCACCGAAGTGGCGGAATACGTTGTGGTCAACTCGCACCACGACTATGATGACGAGTGGGAGACGGTTCTGCACTATTTCAGCGCCCCACGTTTCGACGCGTGGCCTCGTGGCGGGGAGCAGCCAGCTTGGTGGCCTGTGCAGATGTCCAGCAAATGGCCGTACGAGCACTCTGTGCAAGAGCGCTACTCTAAAATGATGGCAAACGACCCCCTTGCTCTGGCGGCCCAGAATCTTTCGATTAGCCAAGACCCAGCGCCCGTCAAGTGGCGTAGGCTAGGTCCCCGTGGGGATGTCCCGGATCCCAGCCGCCCAGCCACTCACTTAAGTCAACTGAGCCCCTGGATCTTAGCACCAGACGCAGGGATGAGGAAGACACGCGCCAGCACGAGGTCTGAGGAGGATATGGGGAAGGCTGGGCCGAGCCGGAAAAAGTTCAGGCCCGCTCGGGAGCGTTCCACAAGATCTCGAGGCTGAAGTCCGGCTTCTCTGGGTCTCCAATGGAGTGTCGTGTCTTTCTGTCGCATACGTATTTCATCCCACTGCGCTACGTGCTTATATACAAACTGCATTTTTTCCCATCCTTCTCCTGTGTATTAGACCTGCAGGAATCGTGAACCAGCATCAACGTGGGGAGTCCGACATGGATGAACCAAGATGTATTGAATTCAGGACATACTAAGCAAGAACTCTAACATAATTGCCGAGGAGTGGTATAGCTCCAGCTGATGGGACTAGCTCACGCTCGATGAACCGGCTACTGAGCAGGCGCAACGAGTATAGTCATCATTAATGTAAGTGCACCATTAGACCCGCCCAAGCGGGAGGAACATTCCTATATATGTATGTTTGGGATGGCGTCACCTTCAGCCACAGCCTAAGTAGGGGGTGGCATGCCCCGAGTACACAACCAATAAGATAGCTATCAAAATGTGTGACGTAGGGTCGAAGGAGTGTTATATAAGGAACGTTTGTGCAGAGTATCTGGCTGATAGGTGCTCTAGAGAACCATGAGGTTCCGTGGCAGTTACTGAACATACTGAGTTTTAGTCTCATATTAACTTCAGCCTAGGCGCAGCGCCTGGGTTCATTGTCGCTATGAGGACTGTATGCTGCGCCCTGTGGAGGCACAGATCTTGTCTTAGGGTCTTCAGCCTTTTCATAAATGCTCGTTATCCCCTCTCGTCTGAACGCCGTCGCCCATTGGCGTGCGTATTCGCTCATGTCTCGTCCCCAAGGCTTTCTCTCCGTTGCTTTGCTCCGGCTCCTCCAGCATTTTCTGGTAGGACGACGGCAGCCATCCTTGCAAGTTCTCGTTTACTGCAGTTGTCAAAAGTTATGACTTTGAGTGGAAGATCGGTCGAAAAATATATTTCGGTCCATTCGAGGCCTGTGGATCATGTATTTCAATTCTATAGATCCCATTCAACGTGCAAGATTCGTGCGATCACTTTGATATACACATGTTCTTGACACTGTCGGATTCGACCTGAGGGGACTGAACGCAGGCAAAACGTCTGTATTGTAAATTCCCTTGTGTACATAATTATTGTTTGATACACCGATTCCCGTAGCTTCTTTGTCATAGTGTCTTTTACATTAGTCCATATCACATATATATCTCGTTGTCACAACCTTTGATGTAGCCTGTGGTGTTCACGGATCGGACACTTACACCACTTGTACTGCATACGTAGCTGTGAATAATATTCATGTACCAAGGAGTGCACATAGGCACGCGCCTATTTACAGCCCGCAAGCTCGCTGCCGTATTCCCACGCGCGCCTGCGGCGGGCTTGCCGCGCACTTCCCAGCTTCAAAAGCATGTAGTTCACAGTTTATGGAAGTGTATCCCTGTCTGTGAAGACATCGCTTGCGAGCTTCATACCGTCTTCACACATGCGTCAAAGGTGCATGCGCTTTGGGCTATGCGCTCAGGTTTATGAGGGCTATTACAGGGTACACTACTTACGCCTGCAGTGCATTAATCGTATTATGTATATTAAACTTGACGGGACAACTATCCAAGTGAGGAGTAGCCTACCTTCAGCAAAAATGCCTGTGTGGATGAGACACTGTTCCATTCAATGCCGCCTCATCCAGCTCTTTCTTCAACACAACCGTGGTGAGCAAGTTTCGTGAGTGAATGCCGAAACGGGCACATCGGCACCACATCTGCCTTTGCCTTGTTTATTAGACAATCTCGTCATTTCATTGAACCTACCGGAGCTTCACTTAGGAATTATGTAGCTGTTCTACTTTCTTATCCTGCATTTGACCGCTCACTGTCATTGTTTGGTTTGTTTTTAAGCCGCATTGAGTTGTTTCCGTTGTACACCGATGTGCCGGTCCCACCTTTTGTGTCCCGTTCCATACACGCCACATTGCAGTTTGCTTTCGGCGTCCATTTAGAACTTCGTCATAGTATAAGGCGCTACATAAACAGTCAAAAGAAGAATCATCTCTGTGATCAAAATGTATAGATTTATTACTGCACACGAAAAATGTGGGGGCAGGCACATAACACATGTTCCTCCCCGCTGTCTGCTAATCGAAGGGGCGCAAGACAGTGAGAGCTTTCAAATGAGCTCTTGGATGTGTTGACCCAATGATGAACCCACGCATATGGTGCTTCTTTACATCCAACCATAGTTACTTCAATCGTTTCTCGAGGTTTAAGCGTTATTCATCCCCTCTAATACGATCTTATCATGTCTTTGTATAACTTATAGCCTCCAGTGGCCGGATTTGATGAAGAATCGTAGTGTTTTGATGCCGTCAAGCCCAAGGAGTTCGGGCGCTTAAACACTCAACCTGAGAGTCTCAAACCCTATACTTGTCTTAGGTAAGCTTCCCACGGTCGCTCTCTCTTCATAGTTCCAAATATAGTCTTAAATCAAAAAAGGCATACATCTTCCCCTGGAGCACTTATCAAGGAAATACTTCGCACAGACGTTCCTTCTATAGCACTCTATCGACGCTAAGCCACACATTTGGGTTGCTATTTTATTGGTTGTGTACTCGGGGCATATCATCCCCTGACTTGGGCTGTCGCCGAAAGTGACGCCATCCAAGATATACATGTATAGACATGTTCCTCCCGGGTCTAATGTTGCATTTACATGTTTGATAACGCTTCTTGCCACGATTGTCTCCTCGCAATTGTCTTTTCGATGTCTCGGCGTTGATTTTCGATCGGCTCGGGCTTTTAAAAAGCGCCATGAGTTATAATTCGACACTTCAGCTGAATTGAGATGAAGAATTGATTGGATTGAGGGGACGGGTCGGAGAATACATGAAATAACAAAAAGCAAAATACTACTCGGGGTTAACGCAGCCTGGCGTATTGAGGATTGAGCAGACCTGGCCTACTGCCTCGACGACTCAATCGCGATTCTCGAACAACCAGCAGAATCATCCGTCTAAGCGCTGATTCACGTCCGAGTGCGTTGGCAACTCGGTGGCAAGATTCAATCCACCGATCGTGGCTTGATCCAGGCGGTTGGAGGTCTCAATATCGGCTCTCTGCGCAGGCAGGCAGGTTTCGGACGTATCGGCTGACAGAGGCGCCGTTGAGAGGTGGTCGACCTCGACGCTCGAGCCAGAAAGCTGACCACCGGATGAGATCCCGATTGATCGACCCGACGGGGGGGCTGCTTGGGACACCAGAGGCATCGAGGAGAGAGTCTGGGGTAGCTTTTCCCCACCAGCCGCAGCCTGATCCGCGTCATAGCCGGATTGCGCGGCCGCAAGGCCTTTATTCCTTTCGGCGTCACTTGCCTCCTCCAGCGAGTCAGGAGTGGACGACAGCCTCCTCCTTGGCTGCGTCAACGGGAACATTGGGTCCGTCATGATATTGTATGACGAGGTGTCTCCACCCAAATCACCCGTCTCAGTCTGCGACGAGGAGGCAGCCACTAGCCCTGCCGTCTCACCGTGCGGCCCATCAGCCTCACCGGGAACTGGGCAAAGATGCAGGAGTGAGCCGCGATACTGGAGTACAAGAATCCGCTTACCAATCGAGAGCTGCCGCACTGCTCCCGCAAGTCCACCGCCTTGGCTGAGAGCCGCCGACGAAGCCTGGGATTCTGCATCTTAAAGCCTCAATAGTAAGCCGACTCGTCCTACTCCAGCATTTTTACTAGAATGCTTACCTTCTCCAGCCACAGGCAAGACGTCCAACATGGAGACGTCCACACTTCCCTCCCCATCTCGATCGTCAGAAGAGTGCATGTCCGGCCGAGTGGGTGTGGGATGCTCCACGGTCGTTTTGCTGCGAAGCCCGGCAAGCGTAGGAGACGCGCTCAGCACATTCAGCGAACACGGGCGGCCCGAGTCCGCCTCCGCCTGCATTCGCGCTTTCGCCTCTTGTCCCTCCAGCGCGATGGAGCCACTCGACAACTTGGGAGGGGCCAGATGCTCGATTCGCATTACCTTTTGGCGCTTGGGAGCTGGTTCTGGCCGCGCGTCGGTTCCCAGCGAGGGCTTGGCCGACGAACTACCTTCAGCACCGGCTTGAGTGACAACAGGAGTGGGGGCGGGCGGGTCGATTTCGACGTATGCAGGCTTCGGCTTTCGTTGAGGCCGAGAAGTCCTTTGGGGGACAGCCAGACTCACAGGAACGGAGATAACAGATGCTTCTGGCGCCTGAGCAGTCTCCTCCTCGGCTTCGGAGTTGCCATGTGGTTCGGACAGCGACTCGTTCGAGCTCGACCCCTCCGACCGGCGGCGTTTACTTGAGCTAGATTTTGTCCCAGATCGTCGTTTCCGTCGCGCCTCTTTACCTTTACCCTCAGCCTTGGCGTCGCTTGAGGCTCCGACCTTTCCCTTGCCCTTGCCCTTGACGCTGCGATCGGAGGCCAAGTCTTTTTCGCGACGTTCAGGGGGCGATTTATTTTTGGACTTCGAGCTGGGCTCAGGTTCGGGCTCCAGATCGGACTGCTCTAGCTTCTCGTTGGCCGCGTTGTACGCTTTGACAAATCGCTGCCAGACTGCCTCGTTGCCGGGTTTCCCGTTTTTCTTGAGCCACCAGGTGGGAGGGATGCCGAATTGGAGGGGTGGCTGAGGTAATGGGATCGGCTCCGGCTTCCGGTTTTTTTTCGTAACCTGAGCCTTCGACCACGATGCAAGAACATGGAGCCAACGTTCGCGGATGGTGTCCTCTGGTTCCATAAGAGCGTAGGAATAGTTGCCGGCTGTGTTGAGGAATAGGGCGAGCTCGTGGCTACCGTCAAGTGTAGTGGTAATGGTAAGTGAACAAGGAAAGCGAGAAAAGCGACGCATCAGCGCACCCGTTCCGATAGTGTTCTGAACGCTCCAACGAGATGCCCAAAACGTTTTTGATTCGAACGAGCTCGAAATGCTTATCTGGCCAATCGAGCTGCCAGAGAAGAGTCCAAGCGAACCATCTGCCATCACCGTTTGTCCCCGGCATCAGCATGAAGCCGTACACTTCCACACCCTCCCAGAACTCAGCCGTGCACTCGTCGTAAATAGGGAAAACGAGCTCCTTGCCCTTGACGAAAATGAAGTCAGTCAGCAGGCGGACGCGGGCTGCTCCATGAATATCAGTGCCGCCTCCATGTGCTACCGGTTGTGTTACGCACCCATGCCGGCCTGCGGCTTATCCTTTGCCGACTCATTATCCAGCTTGAAGTTTTCCTCGCGTATCGGACAGTCCTCACCGTAAACATCGTCGAAATCAAATGGAAGATCGGCCTTTGAAACGGACATGACGGTCGGGTGGGTGAGATGGTTCGTGGTGAGTGTTCGAGGAGATTTCCAACACGTCGTCAAGTATTCAGGGTGATACCACGTGACTCATGACGTCGCATGTTTTGTTCCTGCTGTCAAGACCTTCAGTAGTGTCATATCTTCGGTACGTCTCTGATTCATGGCCTTGGACAGACCATCTGAAGATTCATGAGAAATGTTCCTGTGCTCGGGGCCAAATGGCGTCGGGTCCATGTTAAGCGCCGGGCTGCTGAGCTGCCGATTCGGCGGCCAAATCGGCGGCAGACGGCACGTGATGAGTCCCTGATCCGGACGGCTCGGATCCAGAAGCGGATAAAACCACGTGACCGGCAACTCTCAATGTTGTTCCGACCACGATCTCCCTCCCGCCCTGCCCTTCAATCCCACGCACGCCTAAGACGGGCTCTGCCCAGCCCCGCCGGGCCCTCCCGGTGGTGGCCATGAGTGTCTGGGATCCGGGCGGGACCCGGAGATGGAATTGCGCACGACGATGGGCTCTGCCCGACCCCGCCGGGCCTCTCGGCGGTGGATGTGCGCGGTCGGGATGCGGGTCCGAGTCGACCCCATTATTGCGCACAACAACGGGCTCTGCCCAACCCCGCCGGGCCTCCTGGCGGTGGACGTGCGAGTAAGGGGGGGGGGAGGGGTTTGGGGGCGAGCCCGGAACTACGCACGACAACGGGCTCTGCCCAACCCCGCCGGGCCTCCTGGCGGTGGACGTGCGCGGTCGGGATGCGGGTCCGAGTCGACCCCATTATTGCGCACGACAACGGGCTCTGCCCAACCCCGCTGGGCCTCCTGGCGGTGGAAGTGCGCAGTAAGGGTGGGGTTTGGAGTCGAGCCCGGAACTACGCACGACGACGGGCTCTGCCCAACCCCGCCGGGCCTCCTGGCGGTGGACGTGCGCGGTCGGGATGCGGGTCCGAGTCGACCCCATTATTGCGCACGACAACGGGCTCTGCCCGGCCCCGCTGGGCTTCCCAGCGGCGGGTCCGTGCGCATTTGGAGTGTACTTGATAGACCGTTCAGCAGCGTGGCCGGCTGACGTACCAGTCCGACATCGACTGCAATTAGCCGACCGCTATCGGGGCTGAAAGCATCGATGTGGACTGGATCTCAAGTCCCCGTTTCCCAGAACCGGCCAGTGGCGATACGTTCTACCGGCGGAAGAAGCGTGGGTCAGTAGCACGATTATCGTGCAACACTCTGTATATAATTCAATATGAAATAAGAAAAATACTTGGAAGTCGGATACCGATAGCCAAGCTTAGACTATGATAGGGAGTTTTCGTTCTGCCGATTTCTTCGAAAATCCGTATCGCAAAACCGGTTGTGGAGCGGCCAAAGATGGACTATCGAGGAGACGAAAATCGGCTATGACGCATACACACAGCCACCTGTACGCTTGTGGCTCGCTAGCTTTCCCACAGGCAATCCCCCATTTGGGGATCATACTGCTCGTTCTTAGTGTATAAATGCTCGAGGACAGTTGCTGACAATTCACAATTCAGGTCTCAGACATCCTGAGGCCTGAGAAAGGTGTGGTTGGGGAATCTTATCTGGGGAGCACATTTCGTCAACTAGGCGCCAAGGTTTCCGCTACAACATCACCAGATTTCGGATGTAGCATAACCGATTTCTCCAAAAATCGGCAGAATAAAAACTCCTTCATATGTCCGGCTGTACCAGCTCAGCCTTTCCACCTGGAACCAGTAGAGTAGAGGCTCGTTGGTATCTCGCTTCCGCAAAGCTTGTCATCAGCAATAGGAGAGGGAAAGGCTGCTCTCGGTCACGCACGCCAGCGTTGAGAACTATCCTCAGCTAGCCATGGTAAGGACCTCTGAGTTCAGAAACTTGGAGAGATTGTAGCTCCTACTGGCCTCGACTCGGTCTTGCGACTACATTCGTGCTACAGCAAAGGCGCGGATTTCTAGTTGGATTCTGGACAAAGTTACCATCAGTCATCTATGCGCTTCTATCTGCGAGACGCTTGTGGAAATATTCTGGAATACGATTTGTACTTGTGTTAGAAGCTGTATGCAACACGCACACATAGACATAGACATAGAATAATATAAACCGAATAGGGAACATCTGATATCCTCCGCCCGTGTGCTTTCGTCACTGTTCATCAACTGTAGGTTGAACCTGAGCTGGAGTGTATGAGAAGAAAACGAGCGAATCCAAAAGAAGCTTAGGGCAGTTTGCCTGTTGCGTCATGTTCGAATGGTTGCAAGGTCAAGTAGACCCTGTGCTGACCCTATGTTGGACACTTTGTTATCTACGTCAACCCCATGTTGACGTGATCGCATGATCACACAGTTCTGTTCCCTCTCGCCTCTAGCTATGACAAAAAAGACAAAAAGTGCCACAAAACATGGTGTTGGCAACACTCCAATCTTCAACGCGTCAACTTACACCGGGTTGGCGGTGGAATCCGATGGCACTGAACCCATCATTCGACACAAGACTCCTGCACTCAGCTCTTTATGCAAAAGCAAAAGAAGAGACGCACGGGAAACCCTCGGAAAGGTCAAAAATGACATGGAAAGGCGCGTTCTTTTCTGCGTGAAGCAAGCCATCGATAACAAAGGTAAGTAAACGATCGCAAAGCACTTCCGGCCGGGTCTCTGACGAATTGTTGCTAGTCGTGCTGCCTTTTCGAATGCGCGACCTGCAAACTCGTAGAGACCAGGGCGAAATTCGACTCAGCACCGATGTTGGGTGTCTTAGCGAGCTGGCAGGACGTGGTGGTACTCGGCTGAAAGCAAAAGACGGGTGCAGAGTGGTCGTGGATTCGAACGGTATTGTGGTTTTTTGGTATTTCCCGAGATTGATCGGGACCGGTCTACAGGTGAGCCTCTACGATGATGTGTCGTTCTACCCTGGCTCAACGGTGAATTGACACAGACGGAGCTGCTCCGTGCTATAAGTGCAATGACGGGAGTTTACCTCCCTCCTCTGGATTCGAGAATAGCAGATCGACGATCGACACCGAGCGTCCCCGTCATCACGAGTCAAGGAGTTCATCAATCGACAGGTCCGTTGACTAGAAGACAAACCGCTTTGAACCGGGCAGTCCAAAGTACAGTCAGCCTGGGCAAGCCGACAGACGTTACAACCGGTTTCGAGGCGAATGAAGAATCGGACAATTCAGATGGAGATCTGGCCTCCATACCTCGGACGTTATGTTACGACAATATCCCGGAGACCACCTCACCAACTCGTTACTTGGAGACTGACGATGAGGTCCATCTACTCGACTCCGACGCAGAACATCATGCCCTGCTCACAGCTGTCGAGCCAATCAAACAACATTCGCAGTCGGTGGCCCAGGATGATGATTTACGCAGGGTACCTCCCTTCGCGTATAATCTCACTCCCGGCTGGTTTCCAACGGGTCAGCAATATGTGAGTCGAAAGCACAACCTAAAGCTGACACACTCACGCTCTCATAGATTTGCCCTATCGCGATGTCCTCTCATTTCAAGGATGCGTTGGCTCCGCACTGCCGCGCCGAGACTATCAAGTTCCTGGAGGCAAAACGTCTGTTTGACGGACAGCTTGGTTATCTCACAAACATCATCCATCACCAACTGGCGAATGAAATGCGAGGCCTACGCGCTAGCATGTCAACTGTTGTGGGGCCGACCGGGGTCGCAGTGGCGAATGGCTGGACCAGTGCTTTCCCTTGCTATACAGTAGCGGTCAATCGTACCTCCCAGCTACATCGGGACTCGAAGGGTATTCGGGCTGGAATGGACATCATAGGTGTCCTCGGGAAATTCACAAAAGGAGGCGATCTATGTCTCCCGGACATAGATATGGAAGTGGAGTGGATCCCGGGCTGCGTAGGGGCCTTTGACGGTTACGACCTCCGACACTCAGTTAAACCATGGGAAGGCGGCTCAAGAGTTGCCTTGATTTCATACTGTCGGAAGTCTACCTGGTCTGGACTTGAACTCGAGGTTGCTCTTACCCGTCCGACGCTACCGGAAGTTGAGGTTAGATTAGGCTTGGCGACTCGCGTGCGCCAGGAAACAATCGTACGCCACCTGGACGAACGTTCCAAGTCGAACAAGACGGTTCCCTCACAAGAAGATCTACAGAACAAACACCGCACTCTTGTTCCCGAGACCCGAGCAACGTTGTTCAAAGAAGGCTCTCAAGTGGGTGGCTCTGCGTGCGTTGTGCATAGATCGACCACGTTGAAGCGAGTTGGAAATCCTGAGTTGCAGTCTGCTCAGGTTTTGCGTCAAAAGTTGTCTCACACCTAGTTCGTTCCCCTTTTAAAGTATTCTCATGCAGTCTCTAGGCCAGCTCCTCTCGTTGCTTTGCCATGCAAGGCGTGTTTTGTTCAGGCGGAAACTCGTAATATTTCCTATGTACACTTGGACCATGTAAAGGCGTGTTCACGAGAATGGCACGGATGATATCATATGCATAGCAAAGATATGTTCGGAGTGGATACTCTTACCGGGCAGTTCCGTGGTATCAAACGCATGGTGACTCCTTGGGAAGCTTTGGGCAACGATGGAGATCTGGAAGGCTCTCTCCAAGCAATCCTCTCGCTTTACGGAATTCAGCCTCCGCCTCCCAGTCCGATCTCTCCGTCTCTAAGGAGCCACGCAAATGCGGGATTCCAGGGTATTATCTTCCGACGAGCATACGCATGCAAGCTGACTGACTCAGGACTCAACCCCAGATGCAACCCCTGGGCGCAGCATTGGAGCACAACTAAGTGAAAGATACATTGCAAAGCCTACACCAGTAACAACTGCACAAAAAGGCAGACGGTATGCGGAAGCCAGAAAAAGCAGATCATGCACCGAGCATTGCTCAATGCGCTATCATAGCCTGAATGATTTCGGTGCTAATAGATAAATCCCCGTGTGGCCGTGCTGCAGGCCATTGCAGCGTGAGCCTGACGCAATAGCCTTGGCTGAAACACCTGCACCGGTATGGCGCTCATGTCAAAAGCCCTCTGTATTGTAGCTATGTGCCGTAACGTAGGCGAAGTCTGCTCGTTGGTGAACCGTGCCCTCCATCTTGTCGCTCTTCAACACCCAAGAGGTCCCGCAACCCGAGCAAGCCGCAGTCATCCTTAATCGTGCAATCGGTCCAGCTGCCGCATTTTTAGGATGCACTACCCAGTGTTTGGCCGAGCGGTCAGATTGGGCTCCTTGGCAAGGGCAAACATCTTCGACGGGAGGCAAAGGCTTTCCCAAAGGAAAGCTGGGCGGGTTGTCCATCACAACGAGAGTCGCCGGGTCCCTCAGCGTATACACCACTAGACCGGAATGCTCACGCAGTTCCTGGTTTGATGCCCAGCAGTTGATGATTTGGTTCATATATCCGCCACCACATCCAAGGCCTCCATTCACCAGACCAAGCATGAACTTCGCCCAAGGTCCTCCCTTCCATCGAGTAAGGTTCAGGCTAGTAACCATGTAGGAGAACGTCGTCTGTCTTAACAACACTCTTTGTGTTAGTTCATCCCGATTAGCGCTTCGAGTATCATATACCTATTGAACAATCCTTGAAGCTGGACGGCACTGGATGCACCGATGGTATCGTTGGCATGATACCCAATAATGAGTCCAGCATCCAAACTGCGCTTGGCGAGATTAGACGCGAGTTCAACTGAGCGTCTCAACATCTAGGAAACCAAAGCAGTGATTAGCACTAAACAACACAGCGATTGAGACTTACCTCTTCTGGGTAAAGATGGCTGCTGGACTTTGGCGATGAGCCACTCGTATCTACTAGCTGGTCCGAAAGATGAACGACGAGCAGCCTGTGGCCTCTCCTGCAGCAGCTGGCTGAGGGAGCCAGACGATGAAGATACAGACGAGAACGTACGATTCAGGCACAGTCAGTGCAGGGCACCTGTCTCCTGAGAGCACAACCACAAAGCAGCGACACTGGCACTGGTCAGTTCTCTATTCATGTTGAAGTCCCGAGTTCCTACATACCTCATGACCACCGTTTGACGCGAGCTTCATCAAAGCAGCTGCCAGGGCTTGGCACAAGAGCGTGAGCACACCAGAGTGACATATAAAAATCATCAACGATTGGCAGGGCGGCGTTGAGTAGTTCCCAACAAGTAGCCGTTCCCTGCGCATTTGATCATCCAGAGTAAATCGCCTAGTATCCAAAAGGCCGAGCTGGGCGATCAAACCATTGACCTGACCCAATGGTCTAAATTCAGTTGATCTGGCATCTCCATCAGCAACAGACCGACCTGGGCTCGCATCGTAGACCCCCTGGCTCGCTTAGGGGCCTAAAAGCTAATTTCAGTTCTTGGCTGTATAACTAGCGCGAGGGCGTACCGCCTGAGATCGTTGAGACGCTTCGGTCGCCCAGACGTCAATATCCCAATCGACCATGAGATCTATGGACTGGCTCCAGGCTCCCCAGGATAGGGATCCTCGGCCTATATAAACGACTGCGCCTCCGCGCGCATGAACCTCGCGAGCCAGCGCACGGACCAAACGGGCGGCACCCTGTGTGCTGATTGATGTCCCAATTATCAACAGAAGATCAGCTCGCCCGTCCAGCTCGAGGAGCTTGTCCAAGCCGATGGCGCCGGTGCTATGGTCCCGGGAGTCCTGGTTCCACACTATGTCCGGGAGCAGTAATCCCGGAGGAAGTGTACGAAGTCGTCGTTTTTCAGTTTGAAGCGCTCCTTCTCCTGCTGGAAAGTTGAGACTTTCAAGAGATGCTTCTGCAATTGAGCGCTCACCTCGAGCTGCGCAGTCCAGCCTGCGACACTCAGCGATGCCTTCGGTCAACAGCAGCATGTCGAGCTCCTGGAGATCTCCTTCAGGAAGTCGATGACAGCGATGACATTTTAGCTCATTCCGCCCATGAAGCTCAAGCATAAATGGCATCAGCTCAGGGTAGCCCCGAGTGAGCATGCAATCCACGTTCTGCGTATAACAACGTCGCAGGCGTTGAGTACGATGGAGTTCCTGGATGTACGCGTGACCCCGAGTTGGAGCTGCCTGTTTGGCCTTGATCCGGAACGAAGCCAACACTCGACCGACGGCTTTCAGTTGCGAGGAAACCTGAAGGTTTCTAATGTCGAATAGATCGGCCGGGTCGACGACTGAACCTAACTCCGTTGGAGGGAGGTTGTAGATGCCGTTCTCGGAGCGATAGTCCTACAGGTACCCTCTCTGAAGTCTATGAGAATTCAACCTGAAAGCGACACACTCACAGGTAAACCAGCGCTGGTGGACAGTCCCGCCCCGCAAACTACTGTGATCCATCGTGCTTCGGCGAGCATCGCTTGAAGATGTTGGTAAAGTGGCTCATGGGCAGGGTTATCTTGAGAGAGGCAAGGGATCATACGAGACACTGCTGCGTTGGGGGACATCACGGAAACCCGCGCTCGGACAGGTCGCCAGAAGTTGTTGTACTGGGTCGCAGTGCTGTGAAACAGCGAACGGCTACTATGTATCCCCCGTTGTCGTAAGATCGCTCAAATGGCATGGAAGCCAGTTCAGGCGTGGATCCAGCAGAGGGTCACGGACAAGATATTAGGGCTCCCTGAGGCGCTTGAAAAACGCTCATGCGGACACTCTACGCGGTGAAAAATCAAATCCCTAGGACAAAGGACTCTGTTCGCCAGGTGTCAAAAAAATGCACCTTTGAGCTGAAACAACCACCGGTTCGTCCAGAAGAACCGGCTCACTGGGGCATCTTGCTATACCCTGGCGACCATTTATTGTCTCACGTTCATACAAGTGGTGGGCGCAGCGCTTCTAGCAGTGGAAATCTGGATGATTTCTGCCGGCAAGGTCCGCCGGACTCCGATGCCGGATAGACGTCCGCCAGATCCGATCACTATTTAATATTCAGACCCGGCTAGGCGGTCATCAAAGGCCAGACCCCGGCACTACACCAGATTTGGTCGTGGCGATGTTTAGTCAGGGAACACTCCGACAGTATCCGAGGGCCGCCAAGGCACTTGGATTTCCGAGGTGGGATGTTCGTCGCGCACACTGAATACGCGTAGCCTTGAAACGACATTCAGCTAGCTAGCAGCACCAATCTAGACTTCAGATTGAGTATCCAACTCGCTTCTTCACACTAAAGCATCAGTTGAGGAAGCAACTAAAAGGCCCGTTGTATCTGCTGACTCAACCAAAACCCAAAACTCTAGTTATGTTGATTGAGTCTACTCAGGAGACCCGGTAGCCGCGTGATGTCTAGTCTAACTAACCTAGAGTTTCGGGTTTTGGTTGAGCGATCAGACAAATTCGTGGCACCCCACATCTGAAACTTTTCGGCATATTGCTTCTCCGGTCTAGCACTGCAGGACTGGTGTTGGCTGCGCGCCGCACCTTACTTATCGCTGCGCATTGAAGTGTCCTCTTGAACCTACACCAGCTGACCTGCCTCCCTCCCCGTACGTGATGGACCCACGGAAACCAATCGACTTGAACCTACCGACAGCCGTGCCTTGTTCAATGCGGGAGTGGATCCAGAATTGGACGCGATTTCACAAGAGTAACGATATGCAAGCGAGGGACCGATTCGGGCTCACCGGCCACTACTTGGAAGCAAATGGAGAGCGCTTGCGCGCGAGGCTCAGCTTTGAAAATAACCGCGTCCTTCCAGGGACGTTGGTCACCCAAGTGACCGACGTCGACTCGATGATCGCCGTTGTGAAAGATCACTTCCCGTTCAAAGAGCATACGAAGCTTGAATACTTTCCGCTGTATAGCCCCAAACATGCACTGGATTCGGACCTCCATCTACCTCGGGTGATGATACAGGACAAGCACGGAGAGCCTTTGGTGAGTGGATTTATGTATCATAACATAGCGACTCCGTGTTCTCATTCAGCTATCTATCCCAGAGCTTGCATCCCCATCAGGTGCCTAGCGCTCGCTTCTTGGAGGCGAACAGGAACATGCTAGTGAGGATCCACTTCCCGAGACTCGAGCGAGGCTCGGGTGCAAGCAAGTGTCTCAACCAAAAAGAGCACGAGCAGTTGTACGATCTTGCGTTCCGCCCCGCTGCCGAAGAAGTGGTGGATTTCGAGCTAAACGGTACTTGGCCTGCCAGGTATGCGGATGAATTGTTTCGGGCCGAGGATGTCCGCAGCCAGCGAGAAGCAGGCGAACATATCACGGATGGCGGGCGAGGTAGACGAGTGCAGCAATCTGCGCTTGCCGTTCATTCCAAAGATCTCGACGAATGGATTGCGCGCGTCAGGGAGATTGTGGACAATCAACCTGAACTAGCATGGGCGAGGTCGTTTTTTTTCGTGATCCAGATGCGTGGCTTGAAGCACGACCCAGAAAGCATGCATATGCCGCCCACTGAACCCCCCGTGTTTGCAGGTGAGTCCGCCTGCCCCTGTTTTCTGTAGCGTACAAGATACCTGTATCTGACCATAGCTGTGCGCTCAGACGGGACCCTGAAGCCGGATGATCCGAGAGTCAAGTCGGTGGAGCATACGCTAGGCGATTTCCTCACCAAGGATTTCGACGAGGACTCTTGCTTCGTGGACCTGGGTATGAACATACGCTTACCCCCTGAAGTTGGAGACGACTCGTTCAGCTGTCCTCTACCGGCGGCCGACGCGCATCTTGCGATTCTCTGCCACGTCCTGGGTCTCGAATCGGACGATCTCTCCGAATATATGTCGGGTAAAGGAGGGTACTATCAACGCGACGATCTGGCGGGCTTGAAGACGGTTGCTGGTTTTCGCTTTCGAGTTCCGGGCAAGTTCAACCATCATATCACTTACATCCAGCTCTATACCAGCGACAAGACTCTGATCTACAACTTGAATTTGCCGCATCATGCTAAACGTGTGACGTGCAGCGACGTCTTGTTTGGCTGGAAGAAGTGGCGCAAGAACCATTTTGAACCGCTGCTGGGAGCCTTCAAGGCCGCCGCCGAATCGCACGTCATGTACTTGCGTCTCGAAGTGAGGGTCAGGCTCAACTGCTATCCCTTCGTCCAACTACGGGTGCCGGACGCTATGATACGCTCATGGATCTATACAGTCGAATCGGACACGTTCTGGTGTGTAGCGGCAGCAAAGCTCGAGAGCTCGTGAACTGACACTTCAGTAGGGCATGGAAGTACTGTCGTCTGACCTCCCTCTACTCGGTGTTGTGTCTTTGGATGGACGCTAGACGCTCAATCACCGAGGCAGAGCTTATCAAGTACTGCTCTTTGTTCGTGACGCTCATCTGGATGGCCAATTCTTTGGTCAATAGACCGGACGACGGGGGGCGTTGGGATGAAGTCCGTGACTCTTCCTCAGTACACAACTGGAGCGATGACGGATCGTACGTTGCCGTGTGGCCGCTGCTGGCGCACTTTTTGCATTCACTCAAATTCGAAACCGGCCGTCCTCCGAAAATGTCCGGTTACCGCTCGCTTTCTATGAAGGCAATACTCTTTGCGTGTTCTAAAGCTACCGAGATGGATCTCCATCGGGCCGTTGTGTCCTCAAGCTCATCGGACGGGATCGCCGGGGAAGATGAGATCCCAAACGAGACTGTGCAGGAGGCTCGCCGGACGTATTCTACAGCCGGAGCTAACCGTAGAAGAAAAGTACAAATGCACAGCGAGATCAGGCTCGCTGATCTCTTCCCGGGGGCTATTCCTGAGCCGGCGGTCGCAGCAGATGACTCTGAGGGAGATGACCCCGAGGAGCGGCCGCGTCCTATCACCCGCACGCAACAGCTCACCGACATCCTGTGCGACCTTCCATGCCAGATGTTCCAAAAAGCGCCGGTATGCACCGCTACGAAAACGTCCTGGTCGGTGATCACGCCCTCGATGGCTGCAAAGCGGCCTCGTATCTTCGAGGAGTTGGCCGCTCTGGAGGTTGGTTTCCCCAACCGCTATGTTTTCGAGAACAACTGGACGCTTTGGGAAAACACAGTCAACTCACTCCTCCCTACTATTGCCGAATCCCTGGGCGACAAACAGAAAGGACAGCAAGGCCTCTCTTGCCTGGCGGCCAGGTCGGCGTTCCTGGACCTGCAAAAGAAAATACCGGATGCGTACCGCGAAGAGGTTGTGCGCCTCGTACGCAAGTATGTGAACGACCACTGGCTCTGGCTGCCCAATGGACCTGCAAAGAACCGTATCTGGAGCACCGGGGAATGCAAATCCAACTCGGCACGCAGGGTGGGGCCGCTCAACGGTGGTCCTTGGATTGTGTTGAAGCCTCAGGACGACGGGTTCGCCTTGCCGTAGTGTTGACATAATCATCTGCTATCTGGCTGTACCAAAGGTTGAAGCGGAGAGGGAATAGCGGCAGAAGCTCGAGTGCACATCTCTCAAGAAGCATGCGGTGGGACGGACCAAACAAAACCTTCAATTGTAGTTTTCTCGTAAGACAATGACAAACGGTGTTGGATCGAGTAGACATGATAAGCTTGGATATCTGTATTAAGAAACGGAGCACTACCTACCTTTGCATACTGCAATCGATGTACCTGACCAGTGAGTAAGCGGGATTGTATATGCGAAAACAAATATCTCAGACGCCCCGAGAGCTATTGCCATGTAATTATGAATATCTGTTCAACCATTGTACAGCAGCTATGATGTAAAAGAACGTTGGTCCAGCAACGCTCCGGGGCTGCAGTGCCAATAAGCGGACGCTGGGATCTCGACCGATTCCGTGTTCTAATTACTCTGCTAAGCATTTACGTGTGGTTTCATCTCTCTCATACGTAACTCAGATTGGCTATGCGAGCTCGTGACCCATGGATCTCACGGCACACTCAGAGGATCCAGAGGTTTAGAAGGTTGATGTACCTTTTGTATGCCTCGCGAGGAGTAGAGTGGATCAGGTCCAGAAAGCTCCGGCAGCTCAAAGCAGCAGCCTGTGGAAGACAGAATCGAGAGTCTTCAGGAGGTCTAACTTACGGTATTTATGCAGTAGAAGCGTAATCCATTGAAGAATGTATCTACGAGAGTACATGCACGAGAGGCTTGTATACTATAGAGTGGTGGTCAGATCTAATGGACGCCTAAACCTACAGGTAAGGAGTCGGGATGTTACATGAGTCGAGACGTTACATGAGTTGGTACATGAAGTGAGATACGGATCTATCAATCTATCTCTTCAACACAGCCAACGACAAACACCCCACTACGGGCGAGTACACGCATTCAATGTATGTACGCTATGGGATGCATGATCACAGAACCTGCGTGAACGCCTGCTCACCCTTTCTGGGAGACAATGCGGCCTCATGCGCATAGACAAGATGACAAGACAGATGCGCACCCACCTGATTTCAAGTCAAAGGGGTTGTTATTTTTTTTCTGATGTCGGTTTTGAGTAAGATACCCTTGCATGGCGAACAGCTGGCCACTTGCATAAGCGGCGTTGGGGATGCACCAATGGCGTTCTGGGAGCGCTCCCAGCTGGCCCCAAAGTGACAGCCTGGTAGCGGTGTGGTGCACCAGTGAAAGCATTTCAAATCAGGTTGGTGCTGAAGATCGATGTCAACCAAAACCCGAAACTCTAGGTTGGTTAGACTAGACATCAGGTGGCTACCAGGTCTGTAGGTAGCGCTCGGTAGCACGAGAGTAGCGCTCGCTAGACCCTGAGTAGACTCAATGAACATAACTAGAGTTTTGGGTTTTCGTTGAGTATCCGTTGCCTCAGTTCACATGTCGTGCATATACGCATTCCGACATCTTAAATGTATATAATGATCTATCGTACACGGCTGAATAGTATCGGATAAGTTATGCTCAGCGTATCCCTTCGCTTCCTGCACGCCCCGCGCTGAGTCATAGCTGTCAAAGACTTTGGTCTTCAAATGTGGGGACAATGCCGGAGCAATGTGGCTGCAACCGAAACGGAGAATTGGACTGAGGGGTGTGCGGGGTCCTTTAGTCATTCTTCAATCCGTGATGGAGCGGAGCGGAGGCAATGACAAGAAGGTACCACTCCTATGCCTGAGCGGAATCAATAATTTTCCTTGACTACGCCGATCGCAATTTGTCCTTTCTGATGTGTCAACTAGCGGAGCTAGATTCAACACCGTCGTTGCAGTTTCAACTTGGAACAACAAGGCGATGTTGAGCCGTACACTTAATATGATGGTTCTGACCTGAGATTGGCTGATTCCCGCTTCACGCACATATTCGCGAACCAATACCCACCCAGATCACGAGTGGTGAGTCCGGTGCCTTCGACTGAGCGTGGTGTTGGTTTTAATTTTCAATATAGTTCGATATGCCTCTCTGCCCGCTTGTCCGCTGCCTGTTGCCCTTGTTGGCGCACACCGCTGATGACGCCGTCAACCCTTTCGAACATATGCCTTTTACGTCACCGACATTTAGGGAAATACTCATGCTCGCTCCATTGGCGACAGACGACCCCGAGGAGGATATGCATAGCGATATCTTGGTTGACATTGAGGGCGAGGGCGATCAGATAGTTGACGCGGCTCAGGGCTTGGTACTGGACAACGTCAAGCTCGGGCAGCTGAAAGTGCCTGTAGCTTCCAAACTGTCTCCCGAGGTGTTGCTATTGGCCAACAGCTTCTATCGGGACTGGTTGTGGCCAAAGATCAAAGAGTATCGGGCGGCTGGCCAGGACACAAATTACGCACTGGATCGCATAGACCTACCTAAAGTCCGAAAGGGGGCCCCAGACATGACCGGCAGCGATGGAGGTTTCAGCTGCTACCGCATAGTGATGCAGACGCTGATGAACAGAGAAGGCGGTGTGATGGATATTGTGGAGCAGGTCATGAAACGAGCTGGTGTGACACCCGCGCATGCATGGCTGCATCTTCGAGAAGAGAACCGAGTAGGTGTCTTGCACTTGGAAGGGATAGATGAGACTGACACAGGTGCCTAGCTGCCCCCTGGAAAGTCGAAGGTCGATGACTATGAGGTGTTGCCCCCGCAGAGCGCCACCGGTTACGTGGGACCGCAAGTCGTCGACGTTGTGGCGGAAACACTTTTTGGCCCAGAAGCCCTGACGCCGAGCGGTAAGGTTATTCGCTTGTATGCCGAGGTAGGGAATGTACTGGTCCGCAGAGCCTGGGAGCGCCTGTGGAGAAAGCTGAAGACGGCTGTGGGCAAATCCAAGGAGCTTTACGAAAGGTTTGACTTGACATTGAAGGGTAAGATCCAAATCAGTCGCATACGCTATTCCCTATCAATCAAATCACTTTTACAGTGGCGGAGGACCTCGGGACCGACGCAGCTATGGCCGCTGCTGTGCTAGCTTTCCGACAATGGCGCGTAGACGGTGCTGAGAAAACCATGGAAGTTGAAGATGTGAACTTCAAGCAAGCAGAATCGCGTCTTGGGCAGTTGTGCCATGAGCTGGGGTACGACATGTATGGGCAGCTGAATCGTAAGTTCTCGTTTTGTATCTTCCATTGGTCGCTGCTGAGTATTTGGACAGGAGCGGGGAAGCGAACCGCCAAGAAAAAGGAGCAAAAGAAGCGGAAGGCGATATCCAAACTTGCGACTGAACAGGACATTGCGGCGTCGCAAGACAACTACGAAGCTTTCTGCGAGGCGCTGCGACCGCCAAGCCCGGGTGTAGAACCAGGCCCAGCACGGAACCGGTTCGACCTTTTGGAGGATTACGGGGACCTTGGAATGAAAGACTACGCGGGGCGGTCCGTGGGAGAGATGTTTGCAGACCTGGGTCTCCCCGGAGCGACGTACTTCCCTTTTGGAACCTCAGGTAGTAATCCGGAGAAGCCCATCAGCATGATGCCGCATCAGGTGGCTGGAACATCTGCCATCCTCAAGCGTGCCTTCACTGGAGACCAGGATTCTCCAGCCTTGCCAACTTTCCTGTGCGATGACGTTGGGCTTGGTAAGACAGCCCAGTTGCTCGGAGTTATTCAGATGATTGCCCACATGCGGCAACAGCAAGAATACCACCCTTCTAAAAAACTGGTCCCACCTCCGATGGCAGCTCGTGAGTTACATCTTCCCTGCCTCTTGATGCTTATATTCAGACAGCGGCAGGTAAAAACACTCCCTACTTTGCTGGGCTGGACGAGATTCCGAACCTGCCGCATCTGCTCATCATGCCCCGCACCCTGTCCGACCAGTGGACCAGCGAGATCGACAAGTTCACAACCAAGGGCAGCTTCCAAGTGGTCCGGTACAACTCGGATCAAGATAACCTGCCCAGGTTTTTCAGCAGCGGGGACTATCAGAAAGCAGCGGGCGCGGACGGTCGGAGAGCTGGCCGTGTGATTGTGATTGCGGACCAATCTGTAAGTGCCCAATGTAGCTGCTTTGGACCTGAATGCATCTGACCAAAAGCGACTGTTGGGGTTTGACCGCCAGGCGATCGACACTCAGGCAAAGAACTGCTTCGAGGTGCCCCCAAAAAAGGGATGCATGGCAGCCCAGCTGAAGCTTGCCGAAGGCGACCCCACGCAGCTCAAGAGGAGACAGGAAACGATGGTGGCCGGCAACATCTGGGATCAGCGCTTTGCGACAGTGATCTACGACGAATCCCACAATCTGCGTAACGACAGGTTGACCAACCTTGCCTCTATCATAATCTCAGACCATGCGCTGCTTCGGATTGCCGCTACAGCAACTCCGCTATTCACTGGCCCCAAGGTCCGTACTCATCTTGTGCTTTGCACTCATCGGATTATTGAATCGCTCCATACAGGATCTATGCGGCCAGTGTCGCGTGCTGCGTTTCTCGCCGTTCATCGGACTACAGGGTCAAAATCTTTACAAGAGACTGCGTGAAATGGAAAAGCAGGCAAAGAAGGATTGGGACGACGAGGCGGCAGAGGTAATCAGCGACGCAATCGATGACGACGTCAGAGAGATCGCTGAAATGGAAGGAGCGGAGGACGATTTGGCTCGAGTTGCCCAGATCACGGAGGACGTCCGCCGTAGATACGACAGCGGGGACCAGAAGAAGATTTTGCAAACGCAGTTCATCCATGAAGAGTCCATAGAAACAGTGAGGGAGCTTATCCTTCCAATCATTGTCCGACGCACCTGCGACTCCAAAGATATGGATGGCAAACCTCTCTTGCCAATGAGGCGGTACAAAGAGCTCATGGCTTGGAGTCCGCTCAGTTCCGAAGAACAGGCTGTTCTAGACATGGTCAATAAAGTCCACGATGAACATGTGCAGCTGCGGAAGAGGTGAGCGTTCTTTACGCTACAAAGATTCAGCAGAACTGAGCAAGACTCACCTTCAACCCTCCCACAGGGGTCTACTGTTTGATCCGAAAGTGCTTGTTTGGGAGGTAAGTACGCCCAACTAAGGTTCTTCGGTGGCTGATGAACAACGCCTCCGGCTCTTTTTTAGGATTTCCTGATGGGTCAGAAGGATGCTTGCATGCAGAGGGAGATCGTCTTGCTGAAGAAAGAGAAGGTTGAGTTGAAACTCTTAGTCAACAAGATAACGGAAAGTTGGACCGTCGACAACTTGGACGAGAAGATGTCTACTCGGCTGAAAACTCTCTACGCAATCCTCGAGCACTACTGGGTGGGGAACCCAAAACCTCCCATATACCAGCAGGATGGAATTAGGAACCTGGCCGCCGAGGCGAAACAACCGGAGCCACCACTGCTCAGCAAACCGCGCAAATTCGTCATTTATGTTGAATACGGTGTCCATTTGCGCCTGACCAAACGAGTAAGTCCAGCTGCGGAAGCAGTCCTTTACTGAATAGTTGCCTCACCTGCTTCCCCCGGCAGATGCTCGAGCTCCAAGGGATCAAGTGTGTGGAATACCACGGTCAAATGAACATGATTCAACGCGCAAAGGCAGCTGAGACCTTCCAGAAGGATGCCAACTGCCGCGTCATGCTTTTGAGCAAGGTTGGCGGCGCGGGCCTGAATCTCCAAGTCGCCTCCGTAATGATATTCCTTGTGAGCACTAACCCCCCCCCTGAGCGCTCAGAGTGTCCGCTTACAGTCCGTACTAGAGCCCTGTGTGGTCTGGACTGGAGAAGATGCAGATCATTGGACGACTTTGGCGATTTGGCCAGCTGGACGAGGTCATAGTATTCATGATTGTCGCTCAGGGTGGCGCAGATCTACCCCTGGCTGGATATGCTGGTGGCAAATCAGCCATGGCGGCGGTATTTCTTGGGCCTGAGAAGAGGCTGTACGAGGCAAAACTCGTATCGGATTCCCTAAAGCGTGACCAGGAGAAAGGCGCCGACGGGAGCGAGAGCCAGGATGAAGACGAAGACGAAGATTTACCTTTGGCCGGCCTGCTGAAAGTGAAGCGGTCTCATGTGAAGCCTCGCGCACTCAAGTCTGCTATCAAGGTAGCTGGGGCATCCCGATCCTGTGCTGACTCCTCGACCCAGTCTTTGAGCCTGTCGGCTAACCGCAAGGCTAGTGAAGACAGGTTGGATGGCATGTCCCCTGGGTCCGCCATCCCTTCATCTTCTCCGCCGCCTCCCCCTTCATCTTCTCCCCCAACTATGGCTTCTTCCCCTTCTCCATCTCGTGAGCGGTCGTCATCTCCGCTATCCATGCCCTCCTCTCTGGCCATGCAAGTGCAGTCCCGGCCGCAGATGCTTCACCCGCTGCTACATGCTGCACCGCTCGCTGTCTGTAGACCTCAGCAGCCTGTTTCCAGCAGCAGTCCTGTGAGTAGGATCTACCCAGTCAAGACAACACCGGGCACTAACACCCCTCTTCAATAGATTGCGTCCACCTTGAAGCGCAAGGCCCGGCCCAAACCTCGCCCAGCGGTGGGCCTTTCAAGCGGCTCTATCAATTCCGAGGATGTATTTGATCTCTCCCGCGTCAAGAGAACAAAGCATTCCCACGGTTCTGCACTCACACAGGAGACAAATATGGCTGGGGGCCCAGTTGCCAGCCCTACTGGAAGCCGGCCTACATATGCACTTCCTGTGGGTGCTCGGCATACCACCATGCAAGGTGAGCCATGAAGCTCTGAGGCAATGTGTTTTTGCACTAAACCAGGGGACAGTCCAACCCAGAGAGCCAGAGATAAGCCCATCCAGCAGCGGTCAGACGAAACGGGCCCAGCCCGAGTTAACCCCTTCCACGGTACTGTCTCCCCCCCTGCGCGCTGCTACCACCGAGAGCGGCCGGCAAAGGGCAACAAGCGTCATCGCAGCCCAGCGCCAGAGAAGTACCGCCCCTGGAAAGGCATCAGCTCCAGTGCAACCCCAGGCAAGACCTGCGCAACCTCAAACGCCGGATGAGGTCACTAGACATGGCAAGGGGAAAGCAAAGGAACTGGATCTGTCAGGTACGTATTTTCCTTTTGAACTCTGCATGTATCTGTGCTAATGAGGCTATCATGACGCTATGAGAAGTGTCATCCTCGCCACCTTCTGTTGAAGTGCCAGCTAGACAGTCATCGGTTGTTGGGGCGGAACTACAGCACTTGCGTGTTGGGTTTTTCCCCCCCACAATTGGCACCTGGAAGAAAGCAGCAAAGGCCGCCACTGCAACAGAGAAGCTTGATCAGCATGAGAAGGCACTCTCCGACACCTCTGCTGCAACCGCAGGTCATGTTCGGAGGTCAAGGCCAAGTTTGTTCGATGATATATAGCTTGCTTGTATATAGTTGGGAGCGGCGCTTGGTTGTATGATAATGCAATGATATCACATAGGATAAAGAATACAATGAAAAAACAGACCGCTTGAGTAAGCACAGTAGGGTAAAAATATAGAACTGGGACTTCAGGAAGCCTTGGCGTCTTGTGTGTATGTATACGCTCAGAAATTTTGGTTGGTTGTAAATGCTATTCAGATCAGTGTATACTCACTCCAAGTACGTACTCAGTACGCATATTTGACGGCAAGGAGTGCACCAGCACTCGACAAGTTTAGGTGAAGCTATTGCAAATTGTGCAGTCTTCCCTACCACTTTATGCTCGGTATGCACTTTTTAAAGGCGGAGTTCTGCAGGCACTTGACTCATCAGGTGAAGCTATTTGAAATTGCGCTCTGCCCACTCCAAGTGCGTACTCAGTACGCATATGTGATGGCAGGAAGTGTGCTGGTGCTTGACAAGTTAGGTGAAAATATTGCAAACTCCCCTGTCCTCTTATTAATTGTATGCTTAGTATGCACTTATAGCCACCCGGCTCTGCAGACATGTAAGTAGTCAGGTGAAGCTATTTGAAATTGCGCTCTGCCCACTCCAAGTGCGTACTCAGTACGCATGTGTGATCGCAAGGAGTGCACCAGCGCTTGACAAGTCAGGTAAAATTATTGCAAATACCCTTGTCCTCTCATTGATTGAATGCTTAGTACGCACTTAAAGCCGTGCGGCTCTGCAGACACTTCAGTAGTCAGGTGAAGCTATTTGAAATTGCGCTCTGCGCACTCCAAGTGCGTACTCAGTACGCATGTGTGATCGCAAGGAGTGCACCAGCGCTTGACAAGTCAGGTAAAATTATTGCAAATACCCTTGTCCTCTTATTGATTGAATGCTTAGTACGCACTTATAGCCGTGCGGCTCTGCAGACACTTCAGTAGTCAGGTGAAGCTATTTGAAATTGCGCTCTGCCCACTCCAAGTGCGTACTCAGTACGCATGTGTGATCGCAAGGAGTGCGCCAGCGCTTGACAAGTCAGGTAAAATTATTGCAAATTCCCCCGTCCTCTTATTGATTGAATGCTTAGTACGCACTTATAGCCGTGCGGCTCTGCAGACATTTAAGTAGTCAGGTGAAGCTATTTGAAATTGCGGTCTGCCCACTCCAAGTGCGTACTCAGTACGCATATGTGATAGCAAGGAGTGCACCAGCGCTTGACAAGTCAGGTAAAATTATTGCAAATTCCCCTGTCCTCTCATTGATTGAATGCTTAGTACGCACTTATAGCCGTGCGGCTCTGCAGACACTTCAGTAGTCAGGTGAAGCTATTTGAAATTGCGCTCTGCGCACTCCAAGTGCGTACTCAGTACGCATGTGTGATCGCAAGGAGTGCACCAGCGCTTGACAAGTCAGGTAAAATTATTGCAAATACCCTTGTCCTCTTATTGATTGAATGCTTAGTACGCACTTATAGCCGTGCGGCTCTGCAGACATTTAAGTAGTCAGGTGAAGCTATTTGAAACTGCGCTCTGCCCACTCCAAGTGCGTACTCAGTACGCATGTGTGATCGCAAGGAGTGCGCCAGCGCTTGACAAGTCAGGTAAAATTATTGCAAATTCCCCTGTCCTCTCATTGATTGAATGCTTAGTACGCACTTAAAGCCGTGCGGCTCTGCAGACACTTCAGTAGTCAGGTGAAGCTATTTGAAATTGCGCTCTGCGCACTCCAAGTGCGTACTCAGTACGCATGTGTGATCGCAAGGAGTGCGCCAGCGCTTGACAAGTCAGGTAAAATTATTGCAAATACCCTTGTCCTCTTATTGATTGAATGCTTAGTACGCACTTATAGCCGTGCGGCTCTGCAGACACTTCAGTAGTCAGGTGAAGCTATTTGAAATTGCGCTCTGCCCACTCCAAGTGAGTACTCAGTACGCACTTTGATGGCGAGTTGTGTGCCAGTGGTTAATCAGCTGAGCCTCTTTGCTTGCACTGGTGGTTTGCATTGTATCCCAGTACGCATTTTTGCTTTTGTGAGGAGTGCTGATCCATATTGAAACATGTTGTTTCCTTTACCTGTGCAAACATAAGTACGCATATTCTGGGATTGTAATGGAGCCAGAAATGCCAAGTGGCTCCTTGTTTGATATCCTTATGTCTGATGGCCTTCAATGTTCTTTATGCTCTGCTTGGTGTCTGGTTGTGTTGCTCCTGATTTGCTGCCTTGATCAATATCTGCCACCTGCACCTGGTGCTGGCCCTGGTCTGCTCACCTGCCTCATGCTGGCTGGCTAACCTGGCACCTGGTGCTGCTGGTTCCTGATCCTACTTGGGCTTAATAACCTAACCTAACCTAACCTATTAGCACGAGAGGCAACCGGTCGGCTTCGTGATGCGGGTTGGCAGGTGAGTAAGGTAGTATTGCTCTGCAGAATTCTCATTACGAGTGTGTTTTAGAGTGCATGTGTCCTTCAACAATCAGACAACCGGAGCCCTGTAACTTCTCCCTTTGGCTTGTGAGATAAATCATTTCCAATAGTCACTAAATAACCCACTGGCGCTTGTCTCATAGACAACCTTTCCACCTGCTCCTTGTCCATTTAACCTGTTTTGTTCGAACCTTGGAGCCACAAGCTACTTTAGAGCCAGAGGTTGATGATATAGTCGAGGTGAACCAATTGACTGTTGATCGAAAAGTATCTAACTCTGGAGATACAGCTACTCGCAGTCAGTCGAAGACATGTCGAAAGCCTTCCACCAGTCCTCTCGCAACAGGCTGTCCTCATCTGTCGTGGCGACCGCTTGTCTTGTCCGCATGAAACAAAGGCTGTGGAGGCTAGCGTTCAAAGGTGTGTCGTTCGTGAATTTCCGCATGAGTCAATTTACGAGATTCAAAGCAAGCCTGTTCCGCTGGCATCAGGTCTTTGTGACATGGAATCTACGAGAGTTTGACGCTCGTATTTGGGGCCACTTTGTGGCTGATCTTGTGCAGGCCACTCTACGTGTAGTCGATGAGTCTGCACTGAGTGTCGTGACTGCTTTGATGGACCACCCAAATGTGTCTTTCGCTTCGGATATAGTCTGGTTTTCGCTCGGTGGCCCCACCATGACGCTGGTTGCCTCCCCCTTCGACATTCGCCCGTTCGGCCGACCCCTGCCAGACATCAATACGAGCTGCCCCTGCACTTTGCATCCACGGTCCAGGCGCAAGACGAAACAATGGGTTGTGCAACATAACGGTTTGGATGGGATGGCGGTGGAAGACCTTGTTGTGACCATCGGATGCTCACTGTGCGGGCGATCATGGACACTGCCAAAGCAAGACAGGGCAGGTGTTGTTTGCATGAAAGGTGATTTTTCCTCTATCGTAGCCCCATATTTTTCTTGTTCGTGGGCAATCTCTTAGTGCTATTTGAGTAGTTCTGGCTCTAATTCAAGTACATCCATATTCTCGCATAAAATCCGATGAGCTATAGCAAAAGCTGGTTGCTGCTAGAATAGAGTCTAAGGCACCTTGTCAGATGCAAGGAATTTTGTGCAAAAAAATTTATAGGGCATGCCTTAACTCTATTACGCTAAAGCACCACCTTGTTCAATCATTTATACCTCACTACGCTCAGCTCCAAGTTTCACACGAATCTCGGGCAGGTAACCCATCTGTATGTTCCGCTGTATCTGTAACTGTTCCGCCAGAGATGGGCATGAGCAGACCAGGGTGATTCTCTCCAATTTTAGCGCAAGACAAGTCGCGCGGTGTTATTACAACCGCAGGAATTAACTCATATCATGATGTCAGTGACCGACTAAATTCAGATGTCGATAGGTACAGTCGAACCTCATCGACATACACGCCTCATTCGCGCGATGCTACATCATCACGGCTCTCTATTCTTTTAGATTGTATTCACTGTTTATGCTCAACTCTAGGGACGTTCCAGTAATAATCAACAGATCCACATCCATATCGTGTGCTAGCTGATCAGCTAGTCCGGAGCCCGATGCTGTATGATCAACCGACTGTTCATCGTACAGTACCATACGACCCGGGGAAGTGGGCCACACCTGGGGAAGTGGGCCGCCCAGATTTTTCTATTTCTAACCACAGATTCTGTGGATTTAGGCTATAGATTTGTCACAAAGATTCATCCGTACCACTATGCAAAAAATTGCGTCAAAAATCCTATATTTATGTAAGTTATGATGGGTGTATAGGTGGGGCGTCCTGGCCAGGCCTCGGGCGCTTCTGGTCAAGTGGCCGAAATTGGTGTTCGCACATCTCGACTGAATGAAGACGAGATGACTCAATTCTTCGCGTGGGTATTGCTCTGTAGTAATACTGCACATATAGTATCTTGACCCATAAAATGCTCCTTCGGTGGGCACTGTACATACCGAGTGGCCGACTTCCCCGTTTTCGGCTGTATTTGGCCCAACTTCAAAACCTTGCCATCTCTCGGCGAACTTTGTGTGCACTCAAATGAAAGTTCGTACAACAGATCTATATACTCGGGGGTGTCCATATTACACTTTGAAAGTGTCTAAAACTCTTGATTTGCCTTTGAAATGTGCCCGCTATCAAGAAGTGGCCCACATCCCAGGGTCGTCCGGTATATCTGGAATCAGGTGTCCAATCTGTCGCTAACGTTTGCCGAGCAGTCGGGCATTTTTGTCTTTAAACGGTCACCCGTGACTTGAATACCCAGTATGAGGATTCACACACCTTTCGTGGGACACTCCCGCAGGGCACGAGGCCCAATCCAAGTAACTGTGGCTCTGATGCAGACATCTCTAGCTGGTATTTGGCCCCGCAATAGTTGCATCGGAGGGTCTGGCTGCTGCCACGAAGTTCATACATGTATGGAACCAATTCCGGGAAATCACAGGTTTGAAGTCCATCAATATTTTGCATGTAAAGACGCTTCAAGTATCGACAGGAGTACAAGTAAGAGATTGGCTGATGGAACTTGGAGGTTGGGGCGGTGCGCGATTCCGCCCGCAATTCTGTGGTGATTCTGTGTAGAAGGGGAATCACGTTATGTCCTGCGCTGAACTCAAAGAGAACAGCTGTCAGCCTTCGATTTGAGCGCCGCCAAGCTGATATCAACGGGTATATAGGCCACCCAACAAACGATAATCCTGCGTGACAATATAGCCACCAGGGTGACGTAGAGTGAACTGAAATGCACCTTTGGTCATAGCTTCGGAATTTTGGGATATTGACTGTCGGATACTGCAAATATGATGTTGAGGTTAACCCCAGACTAGGGGATTCAACTTGGTTCTGACTAAGGGTATGATCATGGCGCTTCTCCGCTTCAAATTCATATGGAGTGTCCTGGGAGATGAGATTGCGACAGTGATCGATTATAGAGTGTGTTGTTTTCAGTGCGAGTCATTACATCGGCGTGGTTACATCAGAAGAACTATGGAAAAAAGACTAGGGATATGGACAGATGCAGTTTGGCTAGCGACGGCGGGTCGTGAAAGCCGGATTAGAGTACAGCATATAACGCTTGGTTTTACCCGGTCCTTCATAGCTCCAAACTCGACCTTTTTGAACGCATGGCAGATATTCCCACGTCCTCATTACCCTTGATATCTCCCCTCGGATGCGCTGGGAGTAGTGCGACCGTGCTTGAGGACTCATACCTGCCAGTCTCTCTCGAATGGGGTCAAGAACCATCGTTTGCATCGTGTCCCAAACCTTGCTTGAATCAGTTTTGACCCAATTGAGAGGAAACAGGCTGTTGACCACCTTGCTGTAGCCTGTCGTAGAGGAGCGGATCTCGTATCTGACGTTTACGTCCACACAAACGTTCCAGTCCTGCAGTAAGAGTGGTCCTTGAAAGGCGCCTGGGGGTGCTCGTTGCGATTTGTCTCCACCACCCATTCTTCCCCAAAGCCAGGAAGCGAGAGTATTGTTGATGAGCTGAGTGACCCACAAACCAAGCTCTTCGGTGTCAACCTCTAGAGCAGCAGGCATCAAGCTCTGAACATCTTCCCTGTAGCTACCATCTGCTTCAGTAGTATGGTGAACTGCGAGGAGTCGACTGGACTTCAAGCGGGCGCCAGCAGGATTCTTTCGAGCAGTGTAGTCGAGGATCTTGTAAGAGTCATAGGTGAGTGTATGGCTCATGCCGAGGAGGTCGCCAGACAAAGACCGCAAGGGGACCGAGGCAAACCCAAATTGCTGAGCCCGCGTAACGATGTTGAGACTTTTAGCCATGAACCTGGAGCTACTCATCTCGTCGGGTCTCTTGACTAGCCCTTGAATGAGATAGGTCAAAACCGAGGCTAGGAGGAGAACATGCTCGGAACCTCGTTCGACTGCTCGAAGCTGTTGAAGCTGAGAAAAGAACCAACAGTAGGAATCCAGGAAAGCCACCTTCAACTGTACCACGTGTTTGGTTTGTACGGCGATCTGAAGAAGACGTGAAGTAAAGATGTGCAACCAGGGTCAGTGAGCAGCACAAGCATAGTATGCTGGTACTTACGATAGCATCACAATGTAAAAATTGACGAATCCATATACGGGGGTCCATTTGTAAAATTTCATTCGCCGCCCAGACTCCACATCTCCATTCGATCCTGATCCCGAAACAACCAGTCCACCGTCTCAATCGCCCGCGCAAAGAATTGATATCCTTGGAGTACCGCTCGCTGCCAGCTAGACCATCCAAAGGTGAAAACGTGGCGCCATGAGAGTAATCGCGATGCTCATAAGTCACAACCTTATCCTTCATGTACGCGTGCATATAATAGAACATCAAGCAGATCAAAGTCCTGGGCGATACCGATATTCCTCCTATGACGTGAGAATGGACGTAAGAGTTGACATGCGCCTTGCGCCAACCATGAGAGGAAAGCTTTTGCAGAGCTGAAAGTCGCCAGATCAGGGTAAGCTCGTCTATGGAATTCGGGAGCTGCTCCTCGAGAACGTTGATTTCGAGACCGACATCAACTGCTATGTCGCGAGGGTTCTGGAGGCTCCAATCCACGATTGGAAACTGCTTGAAAACGTGGAGGAGTGCGTTACCGGTCGCCCGCCCTGTCTCGGGCCCGATAGCTTTGAGGTTCTGGCCGTAAACATGGATGAAGAAACCGCGAAATTTGGCAAGCTGTGGGAAACGATCTACGATCTTCCTGCAGTAGTGGAGCAAGAGATTGAACAGTTCGGGTAGCATGCGAAAACCTTTGAAGGAGTCACCGGTAATCCCACCACGCGGCTTAGAGTCCTCATATGACTTGGGTACTGATTGCCGCAGACTGGTGGCGGTGTGCCGATATTCCGGTGGGCAAAGAAACTCGACTCGGTGAAGAGCGGGTAGTAGAACCGAGTTGCACCAAAGTGCGTAGTCTGGATCGTTCATCATGGTGATGTAACGTTTTCCTGCATTCAAGCCTTTCTCGTAGGCGGGGAAGAAAATATTGATGCGGAACTGATTGTGCGAGCCAGTGTGCGCAAAGGTGAAATTCGGAACTACATTTTGAGTTAGCAAATGCCAACGGTGGAGATGAGCGCCAGGCGAAATTTCTCACTGTGACTGAGTTTGAGAGATTTTCCGCCATAATTCACGGAAAGGCCGTTGTCAGTTGTGAGGGTGCTGGAGCGCGGAGGGTAGGTGTAGAAGACAACGGAAGACGTGAACTGAGGGTTTTCAGCCGTGAATGACAGGGAATCGATATCCAGTCCAGCGGTCAGCCATTCCTCTTGCAGTTCGACTCGGTCCTTCATCCAGTTCAGCGACATGCTCTCGTTGAGACGTTCTCCAGTGAGTATGGCTCGACTCCTTTCTCGTCCCTCAGGAATCGATCGGAGTCCTCGCAGGAATGTAGGTAGACCGACCCCACCATTAGGATCCTCAAGACCGCCGTCATCGCTTTCATCCTCTGATCGTGCATCAGGTGCCCACGGCATCGCATCACTTTCACCCTCCAGGAGGAGAGCCGTGAGCAAACTCTGAGGTAACTGAGCGCCAACATCAGCAAGCAGACCTGGTGGAGGAGTGTATGTGCCATTTGAGATAGCATCTAGATAGCCCTTGAACGCTTCAACGGAAACTTCCTCGAATGCTATTTCAGGACGAGCACCGAAGACGTCTTCCCAGGAACCTTGTCTAATATCGTCCGCCCTTGAGTCAGAGATAGGTACTGATAGAGATCGTTCCATTTTAGGTGCAATCCATGGTTTCGCCTCCGGCTTTCGAGGTTGGTCGAGCACATCTGGTTTCAACGTCCAAGGTGGCGGTTGAAGACGAGCGTGAAGCAAGGTAACTTCAGGCAGTGCATGGCCCATGCAGGCTTGGTGCAAGTCTCCATCTCTACACTTGACTAGAATCTCTTGAACACGTTGTTTGACGACATGGATCGGCAACGGCCGATCTAATGATGATGCCTGCCCATGCGCAACAGCAGAGACCGCTTGGCACACGAACCAACCGCAATCTGTAGATCCAGGAGCTTGTCGGAAGCGAGGAATCGATACGTAAGAGCCAGTGATTCGGCCATTGATTTGAGGGACCAGAAAACGAAGGATGGAGATGTACATCGCCAGGCGAGACTCGATCTCCCGTTTTGATGGCTGCCCAAGCGAGTCCAGCAGGTTGAGATGCAGGTCATGTAGTGCTGTTCCTGGCCTCTTGACCACAGTGCCATAGGCAACGTATGAGTGAACCTGTGTATGGTTGATAAATGGCAGTATCACCAGGGATGGTGGTCCAGGATCCACCCAAACAAGCTCTCTCAGTGAGAGTAGTTGCTTCACAGCAGCGGGCCCTTTCCTTGAGCGCCATGCGTCCAACCCATCAGAAATGTCTTCCATGCCTACCAGTGCTCCGGAGGAGGCAGCTGGTACAAGACATATTCTTTTTGAGCTGCGTGGCTGGGATGCATGCCTGCAATGGGTGAGATACGCGGTTACATAGTCCATGACATGCTCAGCCATCAAGGGGTGCGATTCCACATCATGCAACGGATTGTTTTCAACAAGTTCAGTCCAGTCGCTTTTCTGCTCCCATTCATCAAGACAGTTATAGAGGACCTGCAAAGAGGAGTGTGGGGATCTAGTATTTCAATAAGATTAGGAATCTAAACTCAGAGCAAGAGCAGAACACACACATATCTGATGATGAACCACCGTCTTGCACATACTCTACGTCATCAGAGCTGCTTTCAATGACAATAACGTCGGAGTCGCTTGGTTTTGGCATATGTGTCAATTGAACAACCAGATGTGATACAGCCACTCACTAAGTTCGCGAAGCGTGAACTTGTCTTGACGCCATTGGAGGTATAGTTTTGATCTGTTGGAGGGTGAGCACGGAGACACATTTTTTTTACGAAGCATAGTGGCCTCACCGATACATCGGGTGGGTTGTTTGTATCTTCTGCTGATTCCTCGTCTGAGCATCCTACGACGTCAATTTCCTCATCCGTGTCACCCAGGTCACTCTGATCCCCGTCGAACCCCATTTCAGAGCATGAGCTCCGTCCATGATAACTTCATACAGCATACAATCTCAGCCAGTTGTGAACCAGAGGGAAGCATGTTCAACTCACATGGAGTTAAATTGAGAACCGGTGTCCTCAGTTTCTACCTCGGCTTCGCTAGCCCTGATGGTAACAAACACAAGGTGAGCAGTGTCGCAACAGTTATGAGGCACAGCCGGTAGCGGTGTGGGTTGATGTATGCGTGGAAATCAGAGAACCTTTGACCTACCGACTAAATTCATCAATATCATTGCTAGCGGCATCCAGGTTGCCCAAAGAGTTGTCACTCATTTCAGGTGGCGGGGAGGCGGAATGTCGCAGAGATGACTGTGCAGGGCTGCTGGGAGGGGATGCATCATCTTTCGACATTGGGCTGCTTGGCGGAGAACTGTGCGGATGGAGTGTATCTGACTAAAGTCTATTGTTTGAAAGAAAATTGCATACCTCGATGTTGCACCAGTCATCCCGAGTTTTTGCCTTGTGGTGTGCCATACTTGAGAGATAGACCGCGCCACTGGTGCTGCATGTTGCAAAGAAGATCTGCATATGACATTGACCCTTGAACGGTCAGATACTCCTGGATGGACGCACTTGGACGACTGAGAGACTGTATGGAGCAGGTTTCGGGACTTTGATAGTGGTGTGCTGATCGAGGTGGTTAGATGTCAGGACGATCAAACACTAAATTATACATACACGAGACGATCGATCATTTGCTTCTTTCGGGAACTAGGAATGTCTGGCCCTATCGGTCGCTTTCTAGGCATGCCAAAGCCTGCAGTGCGCATCGGTGTCATTGGCCTAGATGAAGAGTGTGGGTGAGGCGACGATGATCTGATGGTCAGCCCAGGGTTTGGTGGTGAACTGGGACTCGAGGGGATCGCTGAGACAGGCGAGTCATCCCAGAGGCTATTGAAAATGAGTCAGTAGTTGCTGTTAAGTGGCTGCAAAACCTGTTGAAGCTTACACCCGAGAGACAGGTTGTGTTTGCCTGACAAGTTATAAGTCACAGAAAGACGGGAATGTGCTCCACTTACTTGGACATGGCTTAATAGAGCAGTGTGTCTGGGGGCGCAGAGTAGGTGGTGGTGGTAATGTGGACGTGCAATTGATCCAACATGGGTTGAAATGAAAAAAAAACGAACCTAGGCCATTTTGGGATTTGCTCCGTGAAATTCGGCACTCCTTCCTCCTCTACCTCTCCTCCATCATACTACCACATCTAAGTCAGATACAGCTATGGATGACCAGCACAACACTTTGGCTACTGTACTCCCCGATGAGTCATTGGCGGTTGCAGAAGGGGAACATTCACTTGGACTTTATCGAGTGCGCCTCAAGCAGATTTCTCGTCATCCCCTCCAGCGTGAACTTGATCTTACATGGGTGGATGCGTTGCACAAACACTTTCTGGATGTTGGTATTGATCGTGTGGCTCATCCCATCAAAGTTCTTCTCCTACCGTCGCAGGATAATCACACTCTCTATCGGTCTCTTCCAGGCAGGCAACCTGAGTGGCTACCGGATGACTTGCAAGTTCTGGTGTATCATGGGCAGCACCGTGTAGCGTCATGTCAACTTCTCAACGATTCTGAAGAGCATTGGTGGTTTGCTCATGTGCATAGCAATGGTCAGACAAAATCCTACACTAGTCCTGATCCATTCACTGAGTTTGGATTGAAAACAGCGCTGGCCGAGAAGTATCCAGCAGAGTTCATCACCTCCATGCACATGAGTAACGAGGAAGAACACAGACTCATCCCTTGCGATGCAACTCGCTTTCTGGCACTGTACAACTTGTTGGACTTGAATCGAGCTGGTAGCATCAGCAAAGAAGTTTATCAAGCCAATTCGAACCGAATTTTGCGATCGGTCTTGACGGAATCAACACGCCGTGGCTTGTCCAATCTGATCGCTTCTGATGAGTTAGCTGATTCCGTTGCGTGCGTTCTCAAAGATAGCCATATTCGTGGTTCATTCAACGCAGGGTCATGGGGGAAAAAACTGGTGAAAGGCCGTTTTTTAAGGTAGAGTGGTGAGACTGAATATCGCCCCCCCCACTGACAGTTCATGTTGTAGTTGGCGGCTTGCCTAGTCGAGGAAATGTCAGAGCAGTGCCGTTTGCTTGTTGATGGGCAATCGGAAGTGCCCAGCAAGGCACTGTCGCTCTCTGCAACTGCATGCAGTATCAAGGCCCTTGAGAAGGGAGTCAAAAAGAAAGGTCATGCGTGGGGGGGACTTCCTGGTGGAGCTGAAGCAGCTTTAGCCAGAGTCAGAGCTCGCAGCCCTGGCTTTGCTACAGTTTTAAACCCGTCTGGATCTGATGGCTGGACTTTTCCTGAAACGGCAAGTGTCACTGGTCTGAACAAGGAGACTATGCTTATGATTGGTCATTCTCTTGAAGGTCCTATTGCCATCTGTCCTCACTTCCGATACTGTGGCAGGATCACTGAAGGACATGTATAACCTGATGCAACATGTCAGCAAGATGGTTGACCATATTAGATTAATTCGCTTACCCTCTGATATCAGATAATTCATGTCACAGCTGGACGAGTACTCCTGGACAAATATATGGGGAATTCAGCCCATGCGGCTCACGATGACCATCCATTCGGTATACTCTGCATTGTGCTGAACGACAAATTTGCTGGGAAAGTCACCAACTTTCCTCACAAGGTGAACAATATTTTCTGCAGGCTCAACTCGGTGAATCTATATGTTGCTAGATTATCTACACGATGTGGCAGCAAAGAGGCGCTCTACTTCAAGAACTCAAGACATACGCTATGCCAGCGGCTATTGATGCAGATCTCAGCCATTACAGCATGCTCATTAAGAAGAGTCAAAAATGGTGGGAGGTCTTTCGCATGTTCAAGATCTCACAGTTTGCCGGCCAGAAGCTCAAGATTCCCAAAACATTTGATGTGCTGTCGGATGATCAAAAGGAGAAGCTACTCAAGTCGATGCAGAAGAAACGACAACGTGACCAAGACTGCGCGTCCACAGAACAGCATTCGGACTCTGATCCGGTGGTTGAGCCTCCAATCACCCGTCAACGCTTAAGGCGATTGTCCTCGAGTTCTGAATTAATTCCAGACCATGAAGGTATGATAAATGTGAGCTGATCGTGTTTGTAAAAATTGAACTATTTTTACCAGATGATGGCCCTGAGTCTCAACCACCGAAGCTCCCTCGACCAGAGCAGGTTTTGCATCAGCCAAGCGGCGCGGTCAACAACTGCCCAGTTAACAGCCATCAAGAAGAAGAAGCTGTAGCAGTCCTCTCTCTATATCCAGAGGAGCCTTCAGGAGCAACATCACATCAAACACTTCGAGAGGAAATTGGTCAGCTCTCCATCGATGCAGATGTGTGGTCCTCGAGTGAGGCAGCATTGCTTGGTTCGTTGCTAAGGGAGATACGTGATCTGAAAGGACAGCCACATGCTGGTCGGGTGTTGGCTACTGTTCAAGATAAGATCAAGGTGGGCACCTCTTTGGCTCCTGACCACTTTGATAACTTATTCTGTATGTTAGCAATATTCACACAGGGCACAGCATGCTCAGAACATGAGTATGAGAGCAGAAGAGCACTGGGACCAAGATATATAGTAGTCGTGTTACAGGAGAATTGCATGTTTGGGTGGCTTGTATTAGTTTCAATCATTGCTGTGATCAACTTCAGCCCTCGTCGTCCTTCTGAAATAAGTGCAATGTACATCTTTATATCTTGTTATTGCAGTTTATATCATTCACAGGATATCTAGATATTATGTTTTAAATTTCCCAAATCTTTTCTTCCATTTGTGTCTATCATGGGTGGGAGGTGGTGTTTTGCTTCACAACTACACTCAGGAAAAAATTGAGGTTGTAATAACATATATTGAGTCGTAATAACCACCTCTTACCTTAGTCTTTCCCCCCCCCATTGTGATACACCTCATGATGAAGGGATTTGGACAAGAGGTGATGAGTTGAGTTGAGTGGACGGCAGAGACTGACGAGATTAGAGGGGTATATATACTGCGGAGGAAAGTAGTCATTGGACAGAAGGAAATGCCTGACGCCAAAAGCAAACGGTTGATTGAAAAACAGGGGACACATGGGAAAAATCCGCGCCAAAGGCAAACGGCTTTAACAACATGGACTTGCACATCACCTACAGGTAGCGTGATGAGCAACGAGCAATACTTGCCAGGGCACGGGCCGTCCACCGCTTGTTGCCCTAGTCGAGTCAAACAAACATCTTACCATCTGCAGCATGTCGCAGCGGGTCTGAGTATTGATATCAACATATATTGCGGCCCCTCTAACTACCTACCGGCAGCACCAAGTGGACGGCTATCGACGGAAGAGCCGTCAGCCAGAGTTGGGAGTCGCCGGATCGGTCTATACGGGACCCTTGAATTTTGAGGCCTAACAGGTGTATTGTCCACCCGCTCTAGGTCACTCGACGCAACACAACATGGCTGATCCCACCAGCCGACTTATTCTTGATGATATTGGTTGGCCGCTATACGCCTATATCAACTTTTGAGTGTCAGTCAATGTGTTGGTTTCCACTCATGTTGTACAAGCAGCCGTAAACGGTCCGGTCAACCTCGCTAGTCTGCCTATAGTACCTTGGAATTGGCTGCCCCGTTTATATTGGTTTTTTGGTATGAAATTTACCATCTTGTTGTGTTTACTCGCTGATAGTGGCCGGCCCCGACTTCCAGTTTACTAAGTCTTGTGTGTTCCCTCACGTACAAATCGCCGGTCAGCTACATCTCTACTTTCAATGTTCACTTCAACCATAGCTTTATCGAGCTCAAGACGTTTGAGGACTATTCAATGCTCCCGGCAAGCTACAAGATGCACCTCCGCGCCTGGTGACGCGGTGAGAGAGACAGCTTCTGTGGATATTCGTAATGAATCCTACTTACCCCTGCAAATAGTAAATAGGACTATCGACGCCTCATAACAGGCCCAAGCGCCTCAAGCTCACATCACAATGTGAACGACTTTCTGTCAACCCTGCGTCTCTAAAGGGTCGTATGTGTGCAAGGCTCTGGAATTGCAAGCACTCTATTAAGTCAACCTTCCTGCCTGCCAGGGTAAATGAACGATAAATGTCAGTGGATTTGCTTACCGTTGCAATTCCTCCCTTGATGGGCATAGTATACTCGTATAGGTCACGGATTTGCTGGCGAGTGTTTCACGTTCTGTTGCTTGTGTCCATATTATTCACTACTGCCTACACGTGTGTGTCAGAGGAATGTATGCCATGCTTCAACAGGCAAGACTTGCCTAGGTAATGGAGCATTCATTGACACTCAGAGGTACCATGTTGGTCCGTATCACCTTATTGGTCTCCAACTCAATGACGCTAATCCCACACACTGATAATGTGATTATTTCAATGGTGAACAGCAGGATGGTCCCGCTTGGACCCTGAGTGGTGATGAAAATTGTTCATAAATCAATTGTCTTGGTGGCTATGCAGCGGGACCGTCCCGCGTGGACCCTGAGCAGCAAGGAAAAACAATGATAATGAGATTATTTTGGTGGCTGTACAGCGGGATGGTCCCGCTTGGACCCTGAGCGGCGATGAAAATGGTTCATAAATCGATTATCCTGGTGGCTATGCAGCGGGACAGTCCCGCTTGGACCCTGAGCAGCGAGGAAAAACATTGATAATTCGATTATCTTGGTGGCTGTACAGCGGGATGGTCCCGCTTGGACCCTGAGCGGCGATGAAAATAATTCATAAATCGATTATCCTGGTGGCTATGCAGCGGGACAGTCCCGCTTGGACCCTGAGCAGCGAGGAAAAACATTGATAATTCGATTATCCTGGTGGCTGTACAGCAGGACAGTCCCGCTTGGACCCTGAGTGATGGAGAAAAACATTGATAATTCGATTATTCTGGTGGCACTCATATCTCAACAACCAGGCCACCTGTGATAACGGGGCTCTCACTGGGGATCTCATCAAGCTCAGCACTCCTTGCAGAGCTGATTATATATAGTAGTTGAAAAAATCTATTTATGGTGAATTTTGTCGCTGCCCAAGACAGTGTTGCCAACATTGATGTTGACCAAAGTGCCTGAAATTTGGTGGGTAGGTGGAGCAGCCCACTCTGATCATGATTCTGTTGGTAGCCGCTCACAATCTGCCCTGGGGAGGGAGTAAATCCACTCGTTATAATTTGTTTCAGTAATTTTCTGTATATGAACCTCTGATCCCGGCGCTTGAGCAGAAGCAGACCCTGAGTGTCTTATACCCTGAGTGTCTTATGACTCAGCTTTCCCACGGGCGCTCTCATTATTAGTAGAATAGTAGAATTAGTAGATTACATTCACCCCTACCTTATTCCAACCACTACCTGGCTCTCTCTCTACCTGGTTCCTGCCCTTCCACCTGACCCTGCTTTGCCTAAATAACCTAACGGCGATACGACCTTATATTCGGATGATCCTGATTGAGAAATGTTGTTGGTACGACACCATGTATCTTATGTGTATCGCACGAGTTATAGGATAATAAGACATGTTTGTTCTTTGGAAATACGTATATTACAGGGCTTTTGGTATCTTGGGCTAGCGGCCGGTCTGGTGGAGGATATCGATCTTCACCCGACCGTTCTTGTCGACGCACAATCCCTTCACCATTTGTGCGTATCGCACCTTGGACACAGGCAGTTCGACCTCTTTTTCTGGTGAGTGATAGACCTACAAGTCTTATAACCACCGACTCACCAAGCACAGACGGTCCATTGACCGATTTTCGGGCAGATTTCGAAGACTCGGGGCGCGCAGATAACTCTACCGCCTTCGAGCCCTCATGTTCCCCCGTCTTTTTGCCCCCCACCGTTCCATCCCCATCGTCCAATCCCTCCACATCCACATACACATCCTCGTCCACAGGGTACTCCACCTTGTCCGCGTCGCCCTTCAGTTCATTCGCGTCGCCCTCGTTCGTACCTTCCTCTTCCGAGCCACCCTCCTCGCCATCCATATCCCTTTCCTCGCTGCCAGTATCCGGGTGGCCCTGGTTGTTCCTACCGGTGTCGCCCGCTAATTCCTCAACCTCGTTCCCCATCTCGGTGTCTTCAATCGCAGTCTGGGATCTTGTCACTCGTCTAGTCACGTTTGGATGGGTTTTAAATCTCTGCGAACATTCATTGTAAGTCCTGTATCCTCCGGTATTGTGTACTTACTCGCTGGTATCGGTGCGTGCGATCGTAATCGCGGTGGTTGTCGATGAAATGGGATGTCACCTGCTTAGCGTCAGCCGAGATCCTCAAATAAATCAATATACTTACGAACCTTGAATAAGCTTTGTATGTCATGCTCATAGCTAGTCGTGAGCTTGATGCGTTTGGTCCTGCGGAAACGTTCGAGCATGACATCGCATGCCTTCGATCGAATCGTCCGGCGGTGCTCATCGCGCTTTGGGCCATTGCATATCTTGCCGTACCGGATGGCATATGGCCGGAGGATTTCTTTATCGCGAGCTTCAAGCCGCACCATCTAGATAGCGTCGAACGGATGTGGGCGTGATGGTGGTCGAAGGGAGTGGGCACGTGCGGAAGGGTCTGTCCGATGAGATCGGGCCTTGGTCGTTTTGATCGAAGCGCGCCTCGTGAGTCACCGTAGATAATGCGATTGGAATATAACGTCGAGAACATATTAAATATATACATTTTATCAACTGGAAACGGGGAGCTAAAGCAACAGTCATATTAACCCGGGGCGCCTGAACGATGAATACTCTACAGCGTACGCAAATCGATGGCCTGTGTTGCTTAAGTTTTATTTACCGTATGTAGTCCACTCTGATTGACCCTAATCGATGCCTTGATTGTGCACCTACGTACACCCGCAGCACTTGTACTCGATCTCGGTCACATAATGTATAAAATGCGTTGATTACATACATCCATACGGTCACCCAGTAGCTATGAGACCCTGTCGGTCGAAGTGTGTCGTCCCAGCGGTGGACGGTAAGCTCAAGTGCGACCAATGACCCCGCGGTAGCAGACCCACCTCAACGATCCAAGGGGATCGCTGTTTGTCTTGTGACTGATCTGTCTCTCGATTCCCCAGCGAGCCTCGATCATCCTCGATCGATGGCAGTATCACAAATGTCGGCGCTGGTTGAGAACCCCCATACGGCAGTGAGAAACCGCCAGGAAATTAAATGGATATAGAGGTTCAGCTGAAAGTGTACATACCAGTCCGCCACTCCTGAAAGCAATGCACAGTCATCGCTGGCCATGGCACAACCGAGTCGAGCCTTCGATCCATTTGGATCGTTGCCGGTCATGTGACTATCTTGCTCTTGGCCAAGTGAAATGAGTTATGGGGGGGCTGAGAAGATGGATGGCTATGTACCCAGGTCTGATGGTAAATCAGGCATGCCCACACCTATTGACAAGCCTATACCTAGCATGTTGGGTGTGTGCTTGGGGGTGGGGGGCAAGTGAGGGGGGTGCTCCTACCCACAAAATAGAGATAATGCAAGGAAAAGCCAAGGTTTTGGGTGGATTTCGGAAAGGGGGGGCTTTCCTCAGAAATGGGATATAGGTCCTCGTCATAAATCAAGGCCCTCCCTTGATGAATTCATGTCAATTCACGTTAATAAAAAAGGGGGGGTGAGAAATTCCCGCAACTGGTTTATTTACATGAATTTACAGCTATAAATAGCAATAATTCTGGAGGGTTTTCTCTGATGCATGGGTGTCCCATGTAAACTTACCTGGATACCTTTTCACAGTGTAGCTACGAGGCCGAAGGCGCCCCTTTTATACATAAATATGCGCGAATACCGTAGAATGATATAGAACGCATGCGCGTCCCCTGTCGGTATCTTTCTAGTGCCTTCGAGCATACAATTGTTCTAGCAGAAACTATACGATTCTGTATTTATGTACAAATATGATTTCTACATGCTGAAAAGATGTCTTAGTTTGGTTTGAATCGTTGAAGCGAAACGAGAAACAATAAGCGAGAGCAATAAAAAGCTATACACGAGTGGTGCATCAAAACGAAACATATAGACCGTAGATATGGAAGAGCCGCGTAGTCAACGTAGACAAGAAGCCGACACCTCATAAATTCACCGCCGAAGCCCATCCCTCCACGACAAGGCGCTTGACTCACTCGAAATCATCGCGGCGCGCCTCTTCGCACCAATTTGGATCGGTTCGATCAACGAAATCCTCACCGAAGCCTCCGTTTTGCCTCAGCGACCAGATATGCCAATCGACTATTCCCTGCCAGGTACGCGATCCATATTTAAGCAGGGGGAGTTTGGCGCGGCCCCAGCCAGCGATGAGGCTACGCCACTGGTGGTACTCTCTGTTGGTCCATATGTGCAAATTCGAAACTTGCCATGCCGCTTTCGTGTCTTCGTCCCCAAGAGGCTCGTGTAGCAACCGCGCGTAAATGATGACAAAGGCTCGTTCTATCGGTGTGCCGTAGTAGTCCATGATGCTCGTTAGACGATCGCTCCCGGTCGGAAAGGAGCGCCGCAATCGAGATGCCGCTGATGGGAGAACATGCGGCGGAGCGAGAACTGGAAAGGCGGCCATAACTGGTGTCGTATAACAAAGGGAAAAGTGGTCACTTTGTCATGTACACTATACATTGCTTCGCATACTTACGCGCAAGGATTTCATCCAAATGTTCGCTGACGCTGCTCGCAGTGATGAATTCTAAAACCTTCTCTAGTATTATATCAAGAACGTCGCGGCGCCTTGAATAGTGCATGAGCCTAAAATAACCTTCAACGTCAATGTATCACGGCCAGAAAGTGATATCTCACGATTGCGACATGGGGCTGAACTTTGGTTTCGGGGCGGTCAGTGGTTGGGAAGCGGATGCTGCTCGTTCATCGTGCTCCAAACCGGCGCTTATATACCTCTATCAGGTCTCCGAATTCGACCCTCGATCACGCTCCGCGGCCAAAGGTCCAATCTGACGTCCGAAGAACTTGACTAGAAAGGCCAAAGCAGCCTACCTGCCCTATTGTCCGTCCCGGATGCCCAACACGAGGCTACAGACTAATGTTCATTCGTCCGCCTTGCTGGCTCTGGAACGAAGGGCTTATCGGTCGGGTAGGAGCTTTGTCTCTCGAGCAGACGCTCTGCTTATGCATACGTCTCCCACTCCAGCGCTCGAAGGCTCTGTTTGTTTCGTTACTGACGTGCGAGATAATCGCTCACAGAACCGATATGGAAAGTCGATCCACACGGACCGACACGGTTCGGTACGTTTATCTTTGCGCTATCCTTGCAGAAAGGAGGAAGATGCTGGCGTTACAACTGATTTAAATCAAATTGGAATGGATCACAAGGATCTGGCCGTCTGGCCGATGTACTCACGGCGCACTTTATGTAATGTAGTTACACGTTATCCGTCTCTGATCGATGGTCTGAAAGGCTGCCCACGTGACCGGATGGAATCTCGCCAACAACCATGCCGCATCACGACGCCTCTTCGCTCGATGATATCCTTCAGAAGGAGCGATGTTTAGAACATTGGGTATTCTTAGGTGACGAGAGGCGGATGGAGGCCGAGATGGCCACTCGTCGAGGTCTCGATAGGCAAGATGTTGGTAGGTGGTCAACACATGTCGTGGATAGTGCTTACTCTTGTCCCGCCAGTCCTGAAGCGAGCACTCGATGGGTTTGTTCTTTATCACCATGACAAGGCCGAGTCGGTAGCACCATGGTCCTCTACACCGGAATACCTCCAAGGCGTAAAGGTCTGGGGGTACGCAGCAACAATCTACGGTAAAGAAGGTCTGGCAGCCCAAACCGGGCTTTGGTTCCAAGGCCAAATCCAGTATCAGCTCGTTGTTATCGATAGAATCACCTCTCTTACAGTCGAATCAGATACGGAGTTTCGCAACGGGTAAGGTTACTCAATTTATTTGGTTGACGTTCTGACAGTTACCGTAGTGAGCGATGTTTGTGGCTTGTCGCTGGCCGGTGGAAATACGCTTTGATGTCGTGTTTCGACTTCTATAGTACTCTATGGCGTCTAACGTTGGCGGGATACCTCCTCACACCGTTCAAACCATTATCCTCGTTCGACAATCCTCCGGACTGGTGGCCGGAAGACAAGCATGATGACTGGGAACGGTACAAATACTGGCATCGTCTATCGCAAGTACCGGCCGTTCGTCGCCAGGCGTTGGCACAATTTCAGATGTGGCCCAATCCCAACCTATTTTCTTCACGGCCGCCGCTTGCGCCAATCATTTCCGTACATAAACTTCCTGTCAATCTGTCTCAGCCGAAACGAATGATTGAAGACGCAGCGGAGGAGCTTGTTTCTGGGGTTTCATCCGGCTCCATGGACATCGAGCCGGAACACCCGTCTAAAAGATCTCGAGTGCATGACTCCATCAAGCAAACCGATACAACTGGACCAACACTTTTGCTGGGTCACCCAATCTGCGAAATTACGACATCCCAGTGTATCGTAGAAACCGGCACTGTTTGGGATGTAAACAGTCTTGGTCCACCGAGACAGTTACCTCCCAAGAAGGTCAAAAATGGCGCCGCGAAAGCCGAGCCGAAGGGTCGGACGAGCACTGCCCCGGCTACTTGCGGACCTTCTGAAAGCTGATGTTTGTTGCTATCCTGTGTATGCTCCGTTTTTGAATTTTTGAATGAATTGATATCTCCACAATTTCGCGTGATACTGCCCTCAGCCTCGATATCAATCGCGCATGCCTCTTATAGTAATCAAATAACACAGATGAGGTACAAGGGATGTCTTCTGACGAACGAGATATCAGCAGAAAAAATTTTGATAAATGTCCACCGCCCAGTGCAAGTGTGTCATTTTTCGATTGCTATTCGGCTCCCTCGCAACAGGATCTCAAAATATCGCGCATGATCTAGTGTACAGTCATACGTAAGAACAATCAGTTGGAAAGTGGGACTTGTGCTGGTAGAAATCACCTTGTAGCTCAGCGCTTGTAATGATCCAGTAAGGGTTTCCGTAGTCAAACTTCAGAAGACGCAATTCACGATCCATTCTTGAACGATCGCGCCCAATCCTCAAACTCTTCCATTCCTGTTTCCTCCCGGTAACAGCCCACTCCAAAACGTGGTGCCAGTCAATCAGTAGATCAACAACTTCGATCGCTGCTCGTAATGTGGGCGAATCACGGTAGCGATTAACGAGAGTCCGTGCCTTCGGCTTCCAAGAGCTCGCAAGACTGCGCTGCGCATGTATCTGCATCAATGCAAACAGCGCCTGGTCAACGATCCTCTGAACGCCGCTTTCCATCTCTAACAGATATGCGAATTCGGGTTCTGGTGCTTTGCGACTCCTCACCCTTTTCCGCCATACCTGTTTCAATATATGTCTGCCGATCGCTACTATGTTGCCTAAATTTCGATCGTGTATATGAATGCACTTAGGCCAGTACCCCCATTTCTCCCAGTTTGACTCAAGTATCTCGATAAGTGGGCCCATCCTTGCCGCCGTGCTGTTTCCTGCTGCTGCAGTGGATGATTGGTGGCATGCGCGTGTTAAGGTGGGCCGCATATACAGCTCGTGATCGTCCCACAACCGCCAGAGCTGTGCGTCCCCACAAGCAACGTAGTTAATGCTCAGGCCATATAGTTCCGCCGCTCCGCGTATGCTTTTGTCGAGCAGGATCGTTGTTCTGTGCGAAAAGGAAAAGAGCTCTACTGACGGATGAGCTATATCATGACACGTAATATCGGTAATCCAACCCCTACCCTTTTCGCGCCGCGCCATCACGACCGAGTAACTGTCCGACTCCGCCAGAGCATTGGTTGTTTTCGCGTCGTCCAATGTAGCGTAACAGTTCTCAAGCTGCGTGGTAACGGAATAAGTATCGCCCTGCGTTCATAAGTTGACCATCCCTCTCACGATGCACCGTCTGTCAATTCCCGCTTCCTGCGCCTTTTGCTTCATTGCGCACATGGTCTGTGAGTTGCAGGAAGCAACCTGACCATGCTCCGAGTATTGCTGCTCTCTCCTGCCGGACATATCTTCTCAGTCTGTGCAAAGCCGTCCACGTTGGCTGTCGTCCTGACGAATTGAGACGTTACGTACTCTGAGCGTCTCACGTGATACCGCCCGCCCCTAGACACGTGTTCGCGTATCCTGTATGAAGTCCGTTGAAGCTCAAAGCGGGGCTTCAATGCCAGAAGAGTTTCTTTCACATATGTTCTCCGCAAGCAAGGTATATGCCGGAATTTCTATTGATGGTGCATCAGGGCTGTTCTCTGGTTAAAAAACTACGCCATTTCATCTATATACGAAACGGAGAACAGTTTAAAAAACAATCAAAACTAGGATGTATGCGGTGCAACATAGGAAACTGAATGACTTCGTTCAGTAATGTCACGGACCTGGCACATGTTACGGTCATTGAACAGGTGTCTCGGCAAACGCAGACTAATTCTTCTCTTGATTAAAGCAACATTTCCTTCCGCATTTACTTGTTCGCGTTTCTTGTAATACTTGTATACTGAGCTCATCGTCCAACAGGACTACTCAATAGTTCAGCTAGCTAGCTGTATGCTATGTTTGAGCGGAAGGATAGCGTGGTATTATTGCGTCCCGCATTGCCTAACGCCGGTGTAGATTTATATCTCATGCCTGTATTTCATACCACAGAAGCTGCACCTAATCATCCGGCTTGTCATCAACACTCGAACATAAGCCTTACCTGAGAGAGTGGTAGGACCAGATGACTTGTCCATCCTGAGCTCAAACAGCGCTCACTCAACATCTAATACCCCGTTTCTCCGCTGGCAAACGCATCTGAAGATATTAGTCTCGATCCTTTACTTGACATATGATCTATTAGGTTATTCTACTAAACTTAATCCAAATCATCCTCACGACGTCAAACGGTACAATTGAAGACGATCCTTGTCGTGTTGGTCCATCATAGAAAGTTCTCACCGGGATATGTTGAGGCCAGGTCGCAGCGGCGGGTATTTGCCTCGACCCTCAAAGGTTCTTCAATGTGATCGTATCGACCCACTCCATACAGTAGGTCAGTCTCGAGGTGACCGATCGAAAGTAAAAACGCTATGTCAGATCGGCGCTTCGTGGTCCCTGAACTCCCTGACAGCTCGGGTCGATCACGTGACCCTTCTTGTTCATCTCTCCTACAACGACATTTAACTCTCTACCTCGGCCCCTCGACTACTTGTTTGACCGGCGCGTTTGACTCTGTTCCACTCCACCAAACAATCGACTCCCGACGATCCAGCCAGGCGAACCGACTGTCGAGAGTGCGGTGGGATACGGGCAGAATGTACGGCGGGTAAGACGCACGTCTCGCTTCTTTGAGCGGCCCGTTCGATTCTGTTCCGCCCCACTAAACGACCGGCTTCCGACCGATCCACCAGGCGAACCGACTGTCGAGAGTGCGGTGGGATACGGGCAGAATGTACGGCGGGTACGACGCACGTCTCGCTTCTTTGAGCGGCCCGTTCGATTCTGTTCCGCCCCACTAAACGACCGGCTTCCGACCGATCCACCAGGCGAACCGACTGTCGAGAGTGCGGTGGGATACGGGCAGAATGTACGGCGGGTACGACGCACGTCTCGCTTCTTTGAGCGGCCCGTTCGATTCTGTTCCGCCCCACTAAACAATCGAGTCCCGACGATCCAGCCAGGCGAACCGACTGTCGAGAGTGCGGTGGGATACGGGCAGAATGTACGGCGGGTACGACGCACGTCTCGCTTCTTTGAGCGGCCCGTTCGATTCTGCTCCGCCCCACTAAACGACCGGCTTCCGACCGATCCACCAGGCGAACCGACTGTCGAGAGTGCGGTGGGATACGGGCAGAATGTACGGCGGGTACGACGCACGTCTCGCTTCTTTGAGCGGCCCGTTCGATTCTGTTCCGCCCCACTAAACGACCGGCTTCCGACCGATCCACCAGGCGAACCGACTGTCGAGAGTGCGGTGGGATACGGGCAGAATGTACGGCGGGTACGACGCACGTCTCGCTTCTTTGAGCGGCCCGTTCGATTCTGTTCCGCCCCACTAAACGACCGGCTTCCGACCGATCCACCAGGCGAACCGACTGTCGAGAGTGCGGTGGGATACGGGCAGAATGTACGGCGGGTACGACGCACGTCTCGCTTCTTTGAGCGGCCCGTTCGATTCTGCTCCGACCCACCAAACGATTGATCGCCGACCGATCCAGCTAAGCGAACCAGCTGGTGCAAGTACAGGGTTCCGCCAGAGAATTGAGAGCGTGCGATGAATATATTGTTTCACCAAGCGGCCTGTCTGTTCTGCTTCATCCCACCAATCTAAACGAACCGCCGAAACGCTCGCATGACACTGCGAATCGAGTAGTAATTAACTGGAATTGGCAACGGCACCTGGGTATTGGACCCTGCAGTGTGAACTCGGAGCCCATTTGGCGCACTGTGTGGAGGGCTTCGGCCTGTTCGTCTCGTCTAGCGACCCACTAATCAGACATTAACCAACCGTTTTGGGGTGGTCTGCAAAGAGGTTTTTTGTTTCCTCAACCAAGCGATGATGCTGTTATGGCTGCTGGTACCAATATTGGTGACAGCTAGCACGAAAATTAGAGCATGCGCATGATTATGAACACAGCAACAGCTGATTCGTTTCAAAAGATCCAAAATTGATCGACATGGCACATCCACACGCATGCTTTCGCGTGTCCGTCGAACCTCCTCTAACAGCGTCAGCCGTTCATTAAAGCATAGTGCCCGTCATTAGTCCATAGATAGGGACCTCATCACACATAATATGTACAGTTAATTCACATTTAGAAGGCTACGTACATGCAATATAGAAGCAGTTCCGAGACGACCCACCGCTTGCATATCATCACTGTAGATGTCCGCCTTCAAGCGTGCTGCCACGTCCTCCGACTTGTCGACTTCGCACTTAGTGCTTTATTATCCGAAGTGCACTGCCATCAACCATACGTTCTGGCTGCCCGTCGAATAGACTTCTTTCCGCCCTTCTTTTTTTTTTCTCGTCCTGTTCATATTTCGCGTAGCCACTACTCAGTTGCGGTTGCAGCCTGGGTCCAGGCTTAGTATCGCTTGTAGCAGTATCACTATACCAGGCCAACTGGAACTTGCTACATAGAGCTCGATCCAGGCTCAAGATATGCGCGTTGAGATTAGCTATCGAATCATGTATAATTGAAAGTCCCACAACACCTTGGCCCATAAGAGTAAAATTGCGTAAATACACCACGAACATAAATCTCAGAGGGCGGTCATGGATCGCCTCACAGGACCTCCTGTCACCCTCTCCGGCTGGGCAGGAAAGCAGTCAGAGACCTGTGTTTGGTACGCGGAGCAGGAGCCCTTAGTATAGTAGCCAGGCGCGGTACAACTCCTGCCGGTTCCAACTTTACTTGATCCTTACACGCACTATCCTATTTATCGCTTCCTGAAAACTTGCTCTTCTTCCGGTTTTTTCTACATCTATGGTGTAGCTGCATTCCAGTGCAGTTCGAATATACAGCTTGTGCTTAGTTCAGATCTCTTGATGAGGTGGGTGAGTGCGATTGGGGGAGCGGGACCCTTGTCTTGACATCAAGGGTCGACTTATGTCAAACGCATTCATTTGGTTGGCAGAAGATAGATACATGTTGGTGGATGAACAATGGCGCCAGCTTCGCAGATAGAACCCCACAGCTTGCTGCAATTAGGTGGTACGCCATGCGACCAAAGGAACGTTGGCATGCAGCGTTGTGGATTTACCAAACAAGTATGCACAGCGTGTGACACATTCTAGTCTTTTAATAGACAGCTTTTGGATCAGTATAAGAACTGATTTCATGCGCCAGACCAGGCCAGTTTGGAACTCCTATTCGCCAAAATATATAATGGATTGCATCAAGGTAAACAACGGATTAAATCAAAGTAAAAACAAATGGAATCATTGTATCACGGAAGTTGAAATTCATGAAGATAATGGTTTGTTCGAGAGTGACACTTCGCTTGAGATCAATCCGTGGGCGTCGATTCGTGCACAACAGATTCATCTGTGATAGGTTTTCTCCCAACGCGTTCAAGCGGATTGATCGCTAGTATGGTATCAGATCGCAGCCGGACATGGAAATTTAAGTACTCACGGTTCACAGCAGGAGAGGAATCGCTGGCTCCAAAAACCTTGCCGTCCCTCTGGCGAATCACTATGGTATATTGAAAATCAGGATTTGACCGGCCATTGTCAACTCACATGGCTGTATTGGAGCCTTGCCTCCAGTCGATTTTCTACCGGTGAGGTTCGCAGGCATGGTAAAATTGAATTGGCGTGGTGGAGAAGACGAGGAGTGGTGTTCAAGAATCAACGTGTTTTTAGCTGATCAAGAACACACGTGATTATTACTAATCAGACTGTGCCTAACGTAAGGACCTGCTGCGGAAAAGGTGACTTTGCACATGCTTGGCGTTCAATCCTGCGCTTGCCGCATACAAACTATGGGGTCCCGCGTCCTCCATGAGGGGGCGCTTGTCGAGTTTTGCATCGACAAACCGGAATGGATGTGATCATGTCATATATTTGTACATTGTTGCTGCTATGAGCCGTGAATTGGTGGTAGCATATGACTATGGGACGTCCGGATCGCTGTATGGCCCGTCAAACTCATCCATATCCTCCGGGTCCTTTCTCGAGCTCGTGGGGTCCGCCTCGATTTTCATCTCGGCCATTTCTGCTCCTGAAACAGTCCAGGGGCTGTTGTGTTGGGGTTGTTCTCCGCAAGGCTTGCTTGGCTAGAGGTAAAAAAAAAAATGGTAAGCAAGAACTCGAGGCAAGCCTGAAAACAACTTACCCCCACGACATATTTGCACATCAGATTTCGCCTGAACGCTGGGACACCATCCTCGCCAATTGGTACTATCACCATCTGGGATCCGTGTATTTTGACGAGCGTCATATGTTCTACAAATATAGCCAGATGAAGTTGTCGAGCGCAGCACGAAGTAGCGAAAAAGTAAAATGCCTCGCCGAATCCGGATTTAGGCTTTTTGGCTTTGTTGACCCACCAAGAATCCTTGCCCAGATTCGACGAGCAATTGCATACACAGGCAACCAGAGGTAACCGGATGCCCCATGGGCGGCTTGCTTCGGGGGCATGAATCCAGTGCTCGCACTTCACAGACGAGTTGCGACTCGCTCGATGAAACACATACAGATCAGTGTGCTCTCTCGCCCTGATGTTCTTGAGCCACGAGCGTTGAAGTGCAGGCACTAGTCCGAACTGCAGATAGTGCACCTGACTAAGAAATTCTGGGAAGAAAGACGTAAACTCTGGAACAACCAGTGCCACAGATGCAGCTGCCACCAAGGCATCCCAGGGCGCGCTTCGCCGTGTAAGCATTTCCTTGAGAACATGGATGAGGTAAAATACTCACTCCTCCATGTAACGGCGGATGGTAACTTTCTCAGAGGCAAGAACCAGGTTTGCGCCGCAGCTTGCAATCATTAGAAGAGACTTGCTGGACTTTGCAACCCACTCATTTAGGCCATCGAGGGTGTACTTGAGAATATCTTCGGTGAAGGCTCGCCCTCCAGTCCCTTCACTAGTGTGCCAATAACCACCTCGCGGATCGCTTTCCGTGAGCAGCACGCAGAACACGTTGAAGATGTCGCCCGCGAGTCTGCAGCTGATCAGAGGTAGTACTCAGCGAGAGGCTCATTCAACTCACACTTTGACAGACTCGGACACGACGAACTCTCCCTGGTCCAACTGTTGAGTGACTAGTATCACCTACGCACGAAAAGAACCAGGTCAGCTCAGACGCCTGCTCTGTATTTCATTTTTACGGCTCACATCCAAGTCCAGAACTTTCAATGTACTGCACAATCGCTCCCCGAGCACTATTGCGGAGGGTCGCAATGAGTCAAGATGTTGGATGATGATCACTAGACTCGGCTGCCCTGCACCATGAGCAATTCGCCTTGTTCGACGCACGTTATTGACAATGGTGTACTACATGGCCCTTCATTTATGGAAAGGTTCCTTCAAGCGTGCCAGGTTGCTTACGGGTGGTGGGTTGTTGTTGGGCTGCTTGCTCCAGCACACGGGACATATGAAAACAAAAGAGTCCATGTGTGACGTTGCAGCAAGTCGAATGCATACTTCCCCTTGAGGTTCGTTTCCTCTCTCGAAGCAGTAGGCAAGCGGGCAGGTGCTGCAATCGAGCAGTTCGCCTCCGTCCGAGCACAATGCGCAAAACTAGACGCACGATAAGATACTCTGCGTCGGTAAGTCCAACGAAGCTTACATCGTCATGTTGGATCGACTCGTCACGAAGCACAAGCCGAACTTCTGTGGCAAGCGATTTCAAGAATATCAGATCCTAGTATGAGGTACCAAGACAGTTCTCGTACTTTTGATTGAGACTGCACCTGCGTGATTCATGGTCCAGGCAAGAAGACGGAGTCCAGATCAGAGCACCGGAACGTCATGTGACGTTGTGTCACCCACTGCATTCAAGTTGTCCCTTCACCCCCCTAAGTCCATCCATCCATCGGCGGCCACTTACTGGCCACATTCAATTTCGCTTGCTTTTAACAGTCCTCCACTAACCCTTCAAATATGGGCCATTCGAATGATTTGACCGTTTTAGTGTTGCGATTAGTTGACTTGGTACTCTATTGCTGCTTAGCGCGTTGACACCGGCCTCCACCATTCTTGTAAAATTTTGCCTACTTTCCAGCTTTAATTTCACCAACATCGCTGGTAGTGTCGATGGATACTCAGAAAAAAGCCCTCAGCTCGTCCAAACGGTTACCAGGATGAAAGGTCCACAGTGAACAGGATCGGTCGATCCAATTGCCAATCAGTGCCTGTGGGCTATTGATTAACGGAGGGGACTGAAGCTTGGGCGTCTCTGGTCATAAGTCAAGGATCATCTTGGCAGTTTGCTTTTTAACCATAACTTGTATGAATAAATGTAGAAATAAATCATGAGAAGTGACGCATCTATCAACGACAAATAGGTTGTTCACATATGGCATACGACATTGGACCAAATGGTCAACTGACGAGAGACGATATTTATATTCAGGGAAGCGGGACCTGCACATCATCTCATTTTAAGGACAACAGTGCACTGATATACATACACTAATGACCTCGACGGAGGTGAGCCGCACAACAGACCCTGAGGCACGTGCCGATCTAGGCAATTGTTGGTTTCAACTCGGTCTCTCTATCGCCACTGCAAAAAAGCCCTACCTGAACGTGCTATCTTTATTTCAGCGCCATATATCTTGCATCATGGAAGACCTGCTGCGCATCGACACGTTCGCCTACAACGGTGCTTATACCTATGACGATCTAGAGTTCGCTTTGACTCATTGTCGGCGGTTCACGATCATGTATGGCCCTGGAGTTTTAGAGACCACCAACGTCAGAGTAAGATGACCACGCCGAGCGCCTGCCCAACTGTATTGACTATTCGATAGCCACTTCACGGACCTGGCGGGTTATGGAGCGAACCTTCTCACCCGGGAGGACACGGTCAGCAGCGGTTGTTCATGCGGCCCACGATGCGAGCGCCGTCGTCGGAAAGAAACCGTCGCGCGCAGCGACTGTTAGCGCTTAATCGTCAGGCCGCAACGGAGGCTGTACCGACGGTATTTTATCGGCTTCTCGCATATCTGTTCCAGCATGACCGGTTAGACAAGTCATACACGACGAACCCAGATTGCTTGGAAAACAAGGTCTTGCCAATGATATGCGTCAACAATGCTGAAACTGCCGTGATTAGAGTACTTGGATCGAACGAAGATGTGATGTGCGACGTGTGTGACCTGGTTCTCCCTGCTGCACAGTATCAAGCGGACTTCCTGGAGAACCATACGGTCCCGTGTCCAAGATGCAGTATGTCCAAATCAATATTAGTTTTGAAGTCCTGACTCATGTTACTACTCAAGGCGAATCGCAAGGACGTCGCTCTGAACGGACGGCCCCTATCCTTCAACCTGCTGTGACTATGCTAGACGAAATCCCCGACTCCCAAAACATTTTTCACCCAATGGCAGACGATTCGGACGTGCTTCTCCTGGTGGGAATACCGTGCATGGAACCCCAACTGGAGACTCTGGTCAAGGATATGGCACGTATGGCACGTCAGTCCGATAGACGGGTGGTATACATCGGGTTGGAGCTATTACCAAAATCGGGCTGGAGTCAAATCGTCGACGTACATCTGCGGGTTGATCCTCTGCATTGGGCAGAGAGGCACTTAGAAAAGCTCGTTGCTACTAGCCACGAGAGCTGTAACGGCTTAGAGGCTCTGGAATCGGTAAGACCCGGATGTGTCGTTGCACTATTTCAATCTCACTTGCCGTCCAGTTCTTCGTCCCTCCTCCGGTTCCCTTCGAGTTAGGAACCGATGTTGGGCAGTTCCTCTTTAGTGGCTCTGTCAACGACTGCCGGTTGTGTTTTAAGTCGGTCAGCAGTGACGTCGTACATCCATGTAGGGTCTGCCATACACCCTACTGCATGCAGGGCCCGGACGCGCCAGACGACACCTGCTGTGTTCATCTTTTCGAGTTGTCGCCTTCTCATGTTGACGCGAGTACTGACATGAGACGCATGTTGGAGAAGTTCGTCTGTCCAGGGTGCTTTGTGTCCGCCTCTGGGGAGCCCTACCCGGTTAGTAAAATAACAAGCCCGAGCTCATAGACTCATATCATCACACAGCACTCCGTTTGTCCCGCACCCTGCCGCCTCCCTGAGCCTTTAATATCCCCACCGCGGCTCGTAGTTTACCTTTTTTACATCCATGAGTTTCGGTACACCGCCACATACATGGCGAGGGCGGTTGCTTATACCTGGAACGAACGAGGCTGGCCGGTAGGAACATATCCTTTGATCTTCAGTTCTTCATATGACCGCTACGTTCAGTGCCGTGTGGTGCCGATTAGCTTGGACGATCTCGCTCATAACGTCTCCGTAGACGTACTCAACAAGCAAAAGTCAGCCACTTTCCCGTCTTCTTTTCTTTCTAGCTAACTCATTCGCACCGGCAGCCTATGGAACTATCGCAGTTACCGAGTCTTTGCTTTGTATCTCACACATGCGCTCACGCCCAGTCTCAACATACAAACAAGCGCGACTCACGCCGAGCCAGTTGACGTGGTATATACAAACGACCCTACAATCTCCACCGAGACACTAAACATGTTTCCAGGTTATAGACATGACACTGACGGCGATCCAACCGGTGTTGTTACACGCGGCCTCACTTGATGTGATACTGCTTTGTTGTGGCCACCTGTTCAAGTCTCCTCAGCTGGTAGGATACTTGCAACAACTAATGTCTCAGTGAGTTCGCATTTATCCTCTTCATGTGCTTGCTCATACTGATGGCCAGGGCAGGTGGCCTATCTTAGAGAACATCGTGGGATGTTTGAACACCAGGCTCCCGGCCAGTGTGACGACCTCTTTGCTTTCTTCAGTGGTCGTGGACGCCCTCGGGTACGGCAGAGAATTCCCAACGAGCTTTGTGGAGAACTGGATGCGGGACGAGATGGCATCCTCTTTGACAGATTTGATTCTGTTCTCCCAGAAGAGCGAGCCGATGATTTATCGTTTCGCACCGATGCAAACGCGACCGCTCGGACGACCGCTTCCCAGTGTGCTTCACACATGTGACTGCAAGAATGTTCCCCCGACCGCACGAAACGTCAAGAAGGAATGGATTGTTAAGTGGCAGGTCCGGCGGCCGAAGTCGGTTCGTTGGCTTGATCCTGTGCGATCCTTCTACATCACTGACCATGTAACAACCTTCCCCTCCGTCTCACATAGTCTATACCAACGCCTAGAACACCAGGAACTTACGATTCGGTTGATGTGCAATGGGTTAAGCTACGCTTGATTTGTTCTCGTTGTCGTTCAGAGCAACCTTTAATACCCAAAGGCATGGTTGGGCAGCTGTTTACCATTGGAGGCTTGCATTTTGTGCAGCTGCCGTATTCGTCAGTTGTCTCATCTTGTTGAACGAGGTCGTGCCTTCCCAACATTGCGGCGCATGTACTCCGTGTTTCCGATGTATCGCATATCTTTCTCCGCTGTTTATGTATATAAATTGACGTATATTTCTCTGAATCTACATCTCATATTCCAGACCAATTCTATAGCATTCAATCGCGGCTTACCTACGGGGCAGCCTGAAGCCACAGGGCGTGAGGGCGAGCAACTGCTTCCGCGCTTAGAAGCACCTTTTAGCTGCGATACATCTCACCGTGATACGTGAGAGATTCGTCATAGGACCTTCAGCCCCGTAGTACCTCCGGCGGATTCTATGATTGGTGCTTTTGATCATTTCTTGGAGGGTAGCTTTACGGCAGCAGGCCTCCATTGACTCGCAAATTGTGTCTTTTGTCATGTTTCATTCTTTTACTTCTCTTGCATCCAGCAGTCTCTTATGTATCATCTGCTTGTACTAGTCCCTCATGAATGCAAAATGCTATTGTTTATATCGTTCGACATCATTGCAATCACTTGCCTGGCTGGTTCCACCCTCTGTAGGCATTTTCTTACTAATGTATGCGGCACAAAGTATGCGCATCAGCTACGCAACAGGAGGCATTGATATCATGATGTATGAAGTGGGAACACAATTTCTCTTAAACATTGTTCAAACTCCAAATACATCACCTAAAGTCGCCAGCAAAATGCCGCCTCCCACCTATGATAGACTCAAGGAGAAGAAAAGATTTGGGACAGTTGAAGGGCGATATTTAGATATCCTGTGAATGACATAAAGTGCAAGAGCAAGATATAAAATGTACGTTACACTTATTCCAGAGGGACGACGGGGGCTACAGTTGATAGTTGATCAATAGGACTCACTGATACTGCCGCTGAATTGGTTACTCTCTGCAAACACTTACATGAATATCCATTGGCGACCCGGATACTCCGAGGGTTGTGATCCATTCAAGAAGAGACGACACAGAACATGGGCCTATGAAATAATTTCAACATGGCAAACCCTTAAAACTGCAGGGCACGTGGTATGCCCTGTGCTCACACTTCACCACCATTACCATGGCTCGCACCAAACAGTCGACTCGAACCGGTCATGAGAGGAGAAGCATCTCGATGAAAGTTCCTCGGATGTCTACGATTTCGCTGTCGAACATGGCGCAGGCGGAGCACGTCCCACTCTGGGGCGAATATGAAGTGGAAGAGGGTAAGGCGAAAGCCGCGTCACAGGATGCATTGGGCCCGGTGGCGAAGGGCAGGAAGCAGAAAGGCAAGAAAGTTCAAACTGCCGCCACATCGAGAGGGCGTATCCGTGAGTACTTGTAATTCGATTTTGCTGTACCACTAATCTGTCACAGTTCTGGTACGCGCACTTAATAACTTCTCGTTCGAACAAAACGGCAAACCGTTTACGCCGACCTTGCCTGTCCGCTCGTGGACGAATGTTACTCTTTTTGGCTTCGCGGCCACTCTCGCCGTGAAGGCGCAAAACGATTTCATCGCGACTGGCTACTGGGATCTCAAAAATCATCCCGTCTACAACGACTTCATAAAAATCCATCCCACGCATATCTATATTGATACGATTGAAGGATTTGCTGGTGGGTGAGTAGATTACCACATTATATGTAGCATTCGGCTATTGACTGGGGCGATCAGAAAGCCAGTGATTTGCATTGAGTCACTGGACTACGTTTATGCCACCCTGCATCCATCTGCCAGCTTTGCCAATGCTTGGTGGAGGTTTGTGAAGGGGTTTACTTTCAAGGGACGCCGAGCTCCGGTGTGGACTGACTTTCGTGCCAGCGATGCAAAGCCGGATTGGTGGTCCAACGAGTATAGCTTTGATTCGTGCCGCGAGGCGATCGAGAGGAGAGAACAGGGCATATCCGATGCGCCCTCCGGGAGCGATGATTCCGAGAGTGAGCAGGAGAAGGGAGAGGAAGAAAGGGGGCAGGGGCAGGAGTTGGAGGAGGAGTCGGAGGAGGAGACGCAGAAGCGGGGGAGCAAGGGTAAGGGCCGCGAGCGGGAACAGGGGAAGGAGCGTGAGAAGGAGAAGGAGACGCAAAGGGGCCAGAGGAGAGACGCGGCTGATGTTGAAACAACAGAGGGTGGTCGCGGCGAGGGCTGCGGCAGTGCAGCAGGGGTCGAAGCGACTCGGCTCCCGGAGACCGATAACCCGTCGCCAGCAGGTGAGTTAATGAACAAGATTCGATCAGACACGACGGTAACAGTCACGGACTAATTACTTTACCCTCTGTAGAAATCGCCTCACCTCAAACTCAGGGCGCGATGGGGATCGATCCCGAGTTGGGTGGCAATGTTGGCAGTTCTGGCTCGAAAGAGGTTGCGGTGAGTTAGTCTCACTGGTTTGTTTTCTTCATCAGCTGAGTAGAACATTCTTGCATTCGCGGGAGGAAGTCGGCTGTCGCTCCCTCACCTTCTCCCGGTGGTCCTGGGGCTGCGGCCGTAGACGATACCGACTCAAGTTCTCGTGCAGATCTGGAATCCCTGGCCCGGGGCTTGAATCTGAATCAAGTCGGCCAAAAGCGACCGCACGAAGGCGAGGACGGACGCGACGAGGAGGGCCGAAAACGACCTCCACCTCCTGAAGCGTCTCAGGGCAATTCAAGTGTCCTTCCAAGTCAGGTCGAAATGGTCCGCGCTTTGATGCCTGATATATTCACGAACGATCTGTCGGAAACTACGGTAGCGTTGGTCGAGGGGCCAGGCGTAGATGGCGCTGAGACCAACTCATGGTTGGACGGGTTGTTTTCGTTCTCTCGCTCTCCGCGAGCCGCCGCCGCCGGTTTTACGGAGTGGTACATCGACCAGTGGCCGTACAAGGGCTGGGACAATTCCGCCCTCATAGGTGGTGCGCGACAACTGCTACTCGATGAAGAAGTCCTGCTTACGACCATGGACAACATCCCGATGGTTGGTATGATGGAACTTTTTGCAGGCGCGGTTGTCATGCCGGACGATGCTCGTGGATATTTGCAGCGGCGACTTGTAGCTCGCATCTCCCTTCTAGCGCGAGATAGCGTCTTGAAGCCCCCCTACATGGAGCTCTGGCTTCATATCATGCGGGTGGTCAGGGACTGGAAGGAAAGCCTGAGCAAGGACACCGGTCGCGACGTCTCCGTCCCAGTTTTCGACCGCCGGCTCTTCGACCGGAGCATCGATTCCTCGAGAAATCTGCCCAACTAGTCGTAGGAACCTGCGCAGCTTCTCCCATCCAATCCTCGTCGCGAACTCTGTATTTTCTCCTTCTGTTTCCCCAATTTGAACTATCCGAATACATTCTATGTCATCCCATCTGGACGTTCGTAAAAATCTGAAAGCGAACTGAATGAGTAACTGGCAAGAATCTATTCAGATACATCGAAAAGTCGCACACACAACGTCCGAAGGTCAGTGATAGACGAAAGCTAGTCCCTACAGTGCCCCAACAAGAGGTAAATTCAGAAGTACCAGCAAACAAGCGTGGCTGCAGTGCATCGGCGTACCCGGAATGGCTGTATAAATCATATGACCACTTTTGCATGAGCCACAATGCTAGAAAGCAGTGAAAATATCCCGCACAGTGTCAGTAAAATTAGGTAGCAACATCGCATACAGTAATGTTGCGAATGTGATCTAACGTGACCTGATCATGACCTTCGAATCATGTTTGAGATAGTGACCTACCACATGCGCGCTTTGTCCCATCCCTCAATTCGAAAGCTATCCATGCATGTCATACCGCATGCAGCAACTAGCGAGCGGTTGAACTTCCAGGCAGCTCTAACCATTAGGCCACATACATCAGTTCAAGCGATGTTTGTATATCCCTGTGAGAGTGAATGATTCCAGATAAATGACTCCAGATGAGCGTGCATATCTTGTACCAATCATCCGACTATATGCACTACACGACGGAGCCAGCAGAACGACCAAGGAAAGCACGGAGGAGGAGAAAGGTCAACCACCTACTAACACAGACGGATTGTATCCGGGTTGCCTCTGACTTCACTTGATGGGTCAGTTAGTCAATTCCTAACCGCGTGAAAACTCGCGTTAGGCCGCCGCGAGATGCTACAGTTGGTTCCAGTTCCCAAATTACTCACTCATAACATAACATACAGCTCCGCAGATTTGAATATGGAGCAAACTAAAAGTGTGAGACCATGACTAGCTGAAGATGCGGGCGCATGAAAATTAATACAGCCACGTGACAAACCTATGACTTTCAGATGTTCACGCAATATCTACCACCATGCCGATTCCTACCATCAAGGGCAACTCCTACCAGAACTCTACCGCCTTGTTCCAGGCGCTACAGAAGGCCATTAGGTGGGCGCCCAGCATTACGATTCTATGCGGCGCAGGGATATCCACCAGCGTAGGTATCAAGGTAAGCTTGTTGTGAACGCGCAAAAACAACACGTCTCGATAAAGTTGAATCAGGATTTCCGGTCCAAAGACGGTATATATCATCAGATCTTCCGAGACGGCAATGCGGTAATCCGTGGAAGAGATCTTTTTGACGTCAAATCACTGAGTGACACCAAGCTACTATGTGTCTTAAACAAAGTGATGTTGGAACTTCGCGTGCAGGCAAGGACCTCACGGCTGTCGGAATTTCACGAGCTGGTTCACGTTCTGCACTGTTTCGGTCAACTCATCCAGTGCTACACGCAGAATTTCGATGGACTTCAAACACGAAACTACCCTAAACTGGCAGACGTCGTGTTTGAGATGCACGGCTCTAACACGGTGTTGAAGTGCAGAGTATGCCATCAACAATCAACTCAACCAGCGGAGTTTTTTGACCAGAGGATTTTGGATTCAGAACATATTCCCTGTCCCTGTTGTGTCGAAGCAGGCGAGTAAAGCTTCAAAAACGAGACTTGATCTTACTCCAAAGTCACCTTTATACAGCTCGCCTAGCATTGGAAAAGAACAAACGAGTGAGACCTGTTGGGTATCTCGCTCCAGCAATTCTTTTCAATCAGGAAACCGCCGAAGGTAGAGATGGGCAAGACTATCACACTATGATCGAGAAACACGGACGACGGACTAAAATGCTCCTCATTGTTGGCACATCCTTGCTCACGTCTGGAGTCGCGTCAATGGCTAAAACACTGGCTAATCATGTTCGCGACGGGGGGGGACTCGTTGTGTACATCAATAGAGATCCTCCCTCAGCAGCCTGGGAGCGGTACATCGACGTATTTCTCGAGACTGATATCGAAACCTGGGCTGGCGAACTAAGGAAGGAGTACCGGGAGGTACGCAATGCATCGAAACAGTGGCATAGTACTATTAAATTTCGATATCTCTGTAGATTGAGATCAATGCGCCGAAAGCAAACTTTGCTCGCCTAGTAAGCTCGCATTCACCAACCATTCAGCACAACTCATGATATGTATGCAGGCGGCTGTTGTGCGAGAACTGGCGCACGCCAAGCATCCAGCTCCAACTTCTTCCGAGTCACCACTGAACCGCGTGGGCCGTCGTTCCATAGTTGACAAAAATGGTCCCAGCTCAAGCGTGACACTCAAGGCACAGAAGGTGAGTACTGTAAATGGTGTAGTTTCATGCAGCTGAGTCTCCAACACGTGCAAGATGCCCACGGGTAAAACTGCAAATGTCGGCCCTAGTGATACGACACGTGTCAGACAAAAAGAGGCGATCCTGCTGTCCAGCTCAGAATCTCACTCTCCTCACTCCTTTTCTGATATGCAGGCCATGGCAGGTCCTTCTTCGGTATCATCAACGGCAGAAGTCCGATTTTTGGTGGTCGTGCTTCACCGTGGCGAGGTATATCATGACGCGGTCCTTCTAGCACGAGAGGCAACCGGTCGGCTTCGTGATGCGGGTTGGCAGGTGAGTATGGTAGCATTCATCTGCAGAATTCTAATCATGAGTGTGCTTTAGAGTGCATACATCCTTCAACAATCAGACAGCCGGAGTCATGTAACTTCTCCCTTTGGCTTGTGAGATAAATCATTTCCAATAGTCAATAAATAACCCACTGGCGCTTGTATCATAGACAACCATTCCACCTGCTCCTTGTCCATTTAACGTGTTTTGTTCGAACCTTGGAGCCACAAGCTAATTTAGAGCCAGAGGTTGATGATATAGTCGAGGTGAACCAATTGACTGATGATCGAAAAGTATCTAACTCTGGAGAAACAGCTACTCGCCGTCAGTCGAAGGCATGTTGGAGGCCTACCACCAGCCCTCTCGCAACAGGCTGTCCTCATCTGTGCTGGTGACTGTTTGTCTTGTCCGCGGGAAACGAAGGCTGTGGAGGCTAGCGTTCAAAGGTGTGTCTTTCGCGGATTTTGGCATAAGTCAATTTACGAGATTCAAAATAAGCCTGTTCCGCTGGCATCAGGTCTTTGTGACATGGAATCTACGAGAGTTTGACGCTCGTATTTGGGGTCACTTTGTGGCTGATCTTGTGCAGGCCACTCCACGTGCAGTTAATGAGTCAGCACTGAGTGTTGTAACTGCTTTCATGGACCACCCAAAGGTGTCATTCGCTTCGGATCTAGTCTGGTTTTCTCTCGATGGCCCCACCATGACGCTGGTTGCGTCCCCCTTTGACACTCGCCCGTTCGGACGACCCCTGCCAGACATCAATACGAGCTGCCCCTGCACTCTGCATCCACGATCCAGGCGCAAGACGAAGAAATGGGTTGTCCAACATAACGGGTTTGACGGGATGGCTGTGGAAGATCTTGTTGTGACCATCGAATGCTCACTGTGCGGGCGATCATGGACACTGCCAAAGCAGGACAGGGCGGGTGTTGTTTGCATGACAGATAATTGTTCCTCTATCGTAGCGCCATATTTTTCTTGTTTGTGGGCATTCTCTTAATGTTATTTGAGTAGTTCTGGCTCTGATTAAAGCAAATCCGCATTCTTGATATAATTCGGTAACAAATAGCAAAAGCTGGTTGCTGCTAGCATGGAGTCTAAGGCACATTGTCGGCTGAGAGAGATCTTGTGCAAAAGAATTTATAGAGCATGCCTAAATTCTGTTGCGCTAAAGCATCACCTTGTTCGATCATTTATACCTCACCACGCTCAGCTCCAAGTTTCACACAAATCTCGGGCAGGTAATTCATTTGTATGTTTGGCTTTATCTGTACCTGTTCCGCCAGAGATGGGCATGGCCAGACTAGAATGATTTTCTCCCCCCAAGTTCAGAGCGAGACAGGTCGCGAGGTGTCATCGTAACCGCAGGAATTAATTCACATCATGATCACAGTGACTGACTCAATTCAGACGTCGATAGGTACAGTCGAACGTCATTGGCATACACGTCTCATTCACCCAATGCCAGGTCATCGTGGTCCTCTATTCTTTTGGATCATATTCACTGATTGTGCTCCGTCCAAGGGACGTTTCAGGGATAATCATTAAATCCACCTCCATGTCTTGTGCTAGCTGATCTGCTAGTCTGGAGCCCGATGCTGTAATATTGACCAACTATTGATTGTACAGTATAGCTGAAATCAGGTGTCCAATCCATTGCTCACGTTTGCCGAGCTGTCCAGCATTTGCGTCTATCGAACAGTCACTGGTGACTTGGATACCCAGTATGAAGATTCACATAACTTGTGTGGTACACTGCTGGCAGGGCACGAGGCCCAATCCAAGTAATTGTGGCTCCAATGCAGACATGTCTAGCTGGCATTTGGCCCCGCAATAGTTGCACCAGAGGGTCTGGTTGCTTCCGGGAAGTTGATACACTTATGGTATGGAACCAATTCTGGGAAATCAAGGGTTTGAAGTCCATCAGTGTTTTGCGTGTAAGGACGCTTCAAGTATCCACAGGAGCAAAAGCAAGAGATTGCGTGATGGAACTTGAAGGTCGGAGCAGTGCGCAATTGCGCCTGCAATCCTATGGTGATTTTGTTTAGAAGGTGAATCATGTTGATGTCCTGCGTTGTACTCAAAGAAAAAAGCTGTCGGCCTTCGATTAGAGCGCTGCCAAGCTTATGCCAACGGGAATATAGGCCACCCAACAAGCAATAATCCTACGTGACAGTATAGTCACTAGGGTGGCGGAGAGTGAGCTGACACGCTCCGGTATGCCACTGCTTGTTGTTCCGCCAACGCCTCAGACAAGACAGATAGTTTTCATAGTGGAAAGATCTTTTGTCATTACTCCAGATTCCTGGAAACTGGCCTTTGGATAGCACAAACATGATCTTGAGGTTGAGCCGGACTATGGGATTGAACTACGTTCTGACTGAGGGTATGCTCGTGGCGCTTCTCCGCTTCAAATTCAGATGGAGTGTCTTAAAGAGGAGATTGCCACAGTGATCGGTTACAGATTGTATTGTTTTGAGTGCAAGTCATTAGATTGGCATTATTGAATGAGCAGAACTATGGCAAAAATACTAGGGATATGGACAGATGCAGCTTTACTAGCGACGGCGGCTTGTGAAAGCCGGATTACGGTACAGCATATAACGCTTGGTTTTACCCGGTCCTTCATAGCTCCAAACTCGACCTTTTTGGACACACGGTAGATATTCCCACGTGATCATTACCCTTGATATCTCGCCTCGGATGCGCTGAGAGTAGTGCGACCGCGCTTGAGGACTCACGCCTGACAGTCTCTCTCGAATGGGGTCAAGCACCATTGTTTGCATCGTGTCCCAAACCTTGCCTGAATCAGTTTTGACCCAGTTGAGAGGAAACAGGCTATTGACCACCTTGACGTAGCCTGTCGCGGAGGAGCGGATTGCGTATCTGACGTTTGCGTCCACACACACGTCCCAGTCCCGCAGTAAGAGTGGCCCTTGAAAGGTGCCTGGGGGTGCTCGTTGCGATTTGTCTCCACCACTCATTCTTCCCCAAAGCCAGGAGGCGAGAGTATTGTTGATGAGCTGAGTGACCCACAGGCCAAGCTCTTCGGTGTCAACCGCTAGAGCAGCGGGCATCAAGCTGTGAACATCTTCTCCCAAGCTACCATCTGCTTCGGTAGTACGGTGAACTGCAAGGAGTCGACTGGACTTCAAGCGGGCGCCAGCAGGATTCTTTCGAGCAGTGTAGTCGAGGATTTTGTAAGAGTCAAAGTTGAGTGTATGACTCATGCCGAGGAGGTCGCCAGACAGAGACCGCAAGGGGACCGAGGCAAACCCAAATTGCTGAGCCCGTGTAACGATGTTGAGACTTTTAGCCATGAACCTGGAACTACTCATCTCGTCGGGCCTCTTGACTAGCCCCTGAATGAGATAGGTCAAAATTGAGGCTAGTAGGAGAACATGTTCGGAAGCTCGTTTGACTGCTTGAAGCTGTTGAAGCTGGGAAAAGAACCAACAGTAGGAATCCAGGAAAGCCACCTTCAATTGTACCACATGTTCCGTTCGCACAGCGATCTGAAGAAGATGTGAAGTAAAGATGTGCAACCAAGGTCAGGGAGTAGCACGAGGATAGTATGATGGTACGTACGATAGCATTGCAATGTAAAAATCGTTGAATCCATATATGGGGGTCCATCTGTAAAATCTCATTCGCCGCCCAAACTCCACATCTCCATTCAATCCTGATGCCGAAACAACCAGTCCAACGTCTCAATCGCCCGCGCAAGGTATTGATGTCCTTGGAGTAACGCTCACTGCCGCCTAGCCCATCTAAAGGAGAAAACGCGGCGCCATGAGAGTAATCGCGGTGCTCGTAAGTCACCACCTTATCCTTCATGTATGCGTGCATATAATAGAACATCAAGGAAACCAGAGTCCGGGGCGATACCGATATTCCTCCTATGACGTGAGAATGGACGTAAGAGTTGACATGCGCCTTGCGCCAAGCGTGAGCGGCAAGCTTCTGAAGAGCTGAAAGTCGCCAGATCAGGGTAAGCCCATCTATGGAATTCGGGAGCTGCTCCTCAAGAATGTTGATTTCGAGACCAACATCAACTGCTATGTTGCGAGGGTTCTGGAGGCTCCAATCCACAATGGGAAACTGCTTGAGAATGTGGAGGAGTGCGTTACCAGTTGCCCGCCCCGTCTCAGGCCCGATAGCTTTGAGGTTCTGGCCATAAACATGCATGAAGAATCCACGAAATTTGACAAGCTGTGGGAATCGATCTACAATCTTCCTGCAGTAGTAGAGAAGGAGATTGAACAGTTCGGGTAGCATGCGAAAACCTTTGAAGGAGTCACTGGTGATCCCACCACGTGGCTTAGAGTCCTCGTATGATTTGGGTACTGACTGCAGGAGACTGGTAGCGGCGTGCCGATATTCCTGCGGGCAAAGCAACTCGACTCGGTGAAGAGCGGGTATTAAAACGCAGTTGCACCAGAGTGCGTAGTCTGGATTGTTCATGATGGTGATGTAACGTTTTCCTGCATTCAAGCCTTTCTCGTAGGCGGGGAAGAAAATATTGATGCGGAACTGATTGTGCGAGCCAGTGTGCGCGAAGGTGAAATTTGGAACTACATGTTGAGTCAGCGAATGCCAATGGTGGCGATGAGCGCTAGGCAAAGTTTCTCACTGTGACTGAGTTTGATAGATTTTCCGCCGAAATTCACGGAGAGGCCGTTGTCGGTTGTGAGGGTGCTGGAGCGCGGAGGGTAGGTGTAGAAAACAACAGAAGAAATGAACTGAGGATTATCAGCTGTCAATGACAGGGAATCAATATCCAGTCCAGCGGTCAGCCATTCCTCTTGCAGTTCGACTCGCTCCTTCATCCAGTTCAGCGACATGCTCTCATTGAGATGTTCTCCGGTGAGTATGGCTCGACTCCTTTCTCGTCCCTCAGGAATAGATCGGAGTCCTCGCAGGAATGTAGGTAGACCGACCCCACCGTTAGGATCCTCAAGACCGCCTCGATCGCTTTCATCCTCTGATTGTGCATCAGGTGCCCACAGCATTGCATCGCTTTCACCCTCCAGGAGGAGTGCCTTGAGCAAGCTCTGGGGTAGCTGAGCGCCAACATCAGCAAGCAGACCTGGTGGAGGAGTGTACGCGCCATTTGAGATAGCCTCTAGATAGCCTTTGAACGCTTCACTAGAAGCTTCCTCAAATGCTATTTCAGGACGAGCACCAAAAACATCTTCCCAGGAGCCTAGTCCGATATCGCCTGCCCTTGAGTCACAGAGAGGTACCGATAGAGATCGTTCCATTTTGGGTGCAATCCATGGTTTTGCCTCCGGCTGTTGAGATTGGTCAAGCACATCTGGTTTCAATGTCCAAGGTGGCGGTTGAAGACGAGCGTGAAGCAAAATAACTTCAGGGAGTGCATGACCCATGCAGGCTTGATGCAAGGCTCCATCTCTACATTTGACTAGAATCTCTTGAACCCGTTGCCTGACAACATGGATTGGCAACGGCCGATCCAACGATGATGGCTGCCCATGCGCAACAGCAGAGACCGCTTGACACACAAACCAACCGCAATCCGTAGATCCAGGAGCTTGTCGAAAGCGAGGAATCGATAAATAAGAGCCAGTGATTTGACCATTTATTTGGGGCACTAGAAAACGAAGGATGGAGATGTACATCTCCAGGCGAGACTCGATCTCCCGTTTTGATGGCTGCCCAAGCGAGTCCAGCAGGTTGAGATGCAGGTCATGTAGTGCTGTTCCTGGCCTCTTGACCACAGTGCCGTAAGCCACGTATGAGTGAACCTGTAGATGGTTGATGAATGGTAGTATCACCAACGATGGTGGTGTAGGATCCACCCAAACAAGTTGTCTCAGTGAGAGTAGTTGTGACACAGCGGTAGGCCCTGTCCTTGAGCGCCATGCGTCCAACCCATCAGAAATGTTTTCCATGCCTACCAGCGCTCCGGAAGAGGCGGCTGGTACAAGACATATTCTTCTTGAGCTGCGTGGTTGGGATGCATGCCTGCAATGGGTGAGATATGCGGTTACATAGTCCATGACATGCTCAGCCATCAAGGGGTGCGATTCCACATCATGCAACGGATTGTTTTCCACAAGTTCAGTCCAGTCGCATTTCTGCTCCCATTCATCAAGACAGTTATAGAGGACCTGCAAAGAGGAGTGTGGGGATCTAGTATTTCGATAAGATTAGGTATCTGAATTCAGAGCAGGAGCACAATACACACATTTCTGATGATGAACCAGCATCTTGCAGAAACTCTACGTCGGAGCTGCTTTCGATGACAATAACATCAGAATCACTTGATTTTGGCATATATGCGTCAGTTGAATAATGAGATGTGACGCAGACGCTCACTAAGTTGGCAAAGTGTGAACTGGTCTTGACGTCATTGGAGGTATAGTTGTTGTCTGTAGGAGGGTGAGCACAGAGACACATTCTTATATAAAGCATAGCGGCCTCACCGATACACCGGGTGAGTTGTTTGTGCCTTCTGCTGGTTCCTCATCTGAGCATCCTACAACATCAATCTCCTCATCTGTGTCGCCTAGGTCACTCTGATCCCCGTCAAACCCCATCTCAGAGCATGAGCTCTGTCCATGATAACTTCATACAGCGTACAGTCTCAGCCACTTGTGGATCAGAGGGAAATATGTTTAACTCACATGGAGTTGAATTGAGAACCAGTGTCCTCGGTTTCTACCTCAGCTTCAATAGCCCTGATGGTACCAAACGCAATGTGAGCAGCGTCACAACAGTTATGAGGCACAGCCATGAGCGGTAGCTTGATGTATGCGTGAAGACCAGAGAAGCTTGGACCTACCAACTAAATTCAGGAATATCATCGCCAGTTGCATCCAGGTTGCATGAAGAGCCGTCAGTCATTTCAGGTGGCGGGGAGGCAGAATGTTGCAGAGATGACTGGGCAGGGCTGCTAGGAGGAGATACATCTTTTGACATTGGGCTGCTTGGTGGAGAACTGTACGGATTGAGTGTATCTGACTCAAGTCTATTGTTTGAAAGAAAATCACATACCTCGTGGTGGCGCCAGTCATCCCAAGTTTCTGCCTTGTGGTGTGCCATACTTGAGAGATAGACCGTGCCACTGGTACCGCATGTTGCAAAGAAGATCTGCACATGACATTGACCATTGGACAGTGAGATACTTCTGGACGGATGTACCTGGATGACAGAGAGACTTTATGGAGCAGGTTTCGGGACTTCGATTGTGGTGTGCTGATCGAGGTGGTTAGATGTCAGGACAATCAAACACTAATTTATACATACACAAGACGATCAACATTTTGCTTCTTTCGGGAACTGGGGATGTCTGGCCCTATTGGTCGCTTTCTAGGCATGCCAAAGCCTGGAGTGCGCATTGGTGTTGCTGGCTGGGATGACGAGTGTGGGTGAGGTGACGATGATCTTATGGTCAGGCCAGGGTTTGGTGTTGAACTGGGACTCGAATGGATCGCTGAGACGGGAGAGTCATCCCAGAGCCTATTGAAAATAAGTTAGTAGTTGCCTGCAAGTGGCCGCTGAACACTTGTAGCTTACACCCGAGAGATAGGTTGTGTTTGCCTGACAAGTTATAAGTCACCGAAAGACAGGAATGTGCTCCACTTACTTGGACATGGCTTGATAGAGCAGTGTGTCTAGGGCTGCAGGGTCGGTGGTGGTGGTTATGAGGATGTGTAATTGATCCAACATAGGTAGAAAAAAAAAAAACCAAGCTAAGCTGTTTTGGGTTTGCTCCGTGGAAATTGGCACTCGCTCCTCCTCTACCTCTCCTCCATCATACTACCACACCCAAGTCGGATACAGCTATGGATGACCAGCACAACACTACAACTACTATACTCCCTGATGAGTCATTGGCAGTTGCAGAAGCAGAACACTCCCTTGGACTTTATCGAGTGCGCCTGAAGCAGATTACTCGTCATCCCCTTCAGCGTGAACTTGATCTTACATGGGTGGATACGTTACACAAACACTTTCTGGATGTTGGTATTGATCGTGTGGCTCATCCCATAAAAGTTGTTCTCCTGTCTTCCCAGGATCATCGCATACTCCATCAGTCTCTTTCAGGCAAGCAACTTGAGTGGCTACCGGATGACCTGCAGGTTCTGGTGTATCATGGGCAGCACCGGGTAGCGGCCTGTCAACTTCTCAACAATTCTGAAGAGCATTGGTGGTTCGCTCATGTGCATAGCATTGGTTGGACAAAAACATACACTGGTATTGATTCATTCACTGATTTGGATTGAAAACAGGGCTGGCTGAGAAATACCCAGCGGAGTTCATCACCTCGATGCACATGAGTAATGAGGAGGAGCATCGGCTCATTCCTTGCGATGCAACTCGCTTTCTGGCACTGTACAACCTGTTGGACTTGAATCGAGCTGGTAGCATCAGCAAAGATGTTTATCAAGCCAATTCAAACCGAATATTGCGATCAGTCTTGACAGAGTCAACACGCCGCGGCTTGTCGAATCTGATCTCTTCCGATGAGTTAGCTGATTCTATTGCCTGTGTTCTGAAATTTAGCCATATTCGTGCTTTATTCAACGCGGGGTCATGGGGGAAGAAACTGGTGAAAGGCCGTTTTTTCAAGGTAGAGTGGTGAGACTGAATACCACCCCCTGCTGACAGTTCAAGTTGTAGTTGGCAGCTTGCCTAGTCGAGGAGATGTCAGAACAGTGCCGTTTGCTTGTCGATGGGCAATCGGAAGTGCCCAGCAAGGCACTGTCCCTCTCTGCAACCGCATGCAGTATCAAGGCCCTTGAGAAGGCAGTCAAAAAGAAAGGTCATGCATGGGAGAAGCTTCCTGGGGGAGCTGAAGCAGCTTTAGCCAGAGTCAGAGCTCGCAACCCCGGCTTTGCCACGGTTTTGAACCCATCTGGATCTGATGACTGGACTTTTCCTGAAATGGCAAGCATCACTGGTTTGAACAATGAAAATATGCTTATGATTGGTTATTCTCTTGAAGGTCCTACTGCCATCCGTCCTCACTTCTGATACTGTGGCAGGATCATTGAGGGACATGTATAGTTTGATGCAACATGTAAGCAACATGGTTGATCATATCGGGTTCCTTGGCTAACCCTCTGCTATGAGATAATTCATGTTACAGCTGGACGAGCACTCCTGGACAAATACATGGGGAACGCAGCCCACACGGCTCAAGATGACCATCCATTCGGTATCCTCTGCATTGTACTAAAGGACAAATTTGCTGGAAAAGTAACCAACTTTCCACACAAGGTGAACAATGGTTTCTGTGGGCTCAACTTGGTAAATATATATATGTTGCCAGATTATCTACACAATTTGGCAGCAACGAGACGCTCTACTTCGAGAACTGAAGACATTTGCTATGCCAGCAGCTATCGATGCAGATCTCAGCCATTACAGCATGCTCATCAAGAAGAGTCAAAAATGGTGGGAGATCCTTCGCATGTTCAAGATCTCACAGTTTGCCGGCCTGAAGCTCAAGATTCCCAAAACTTTTGATGTGCTGTCGGATGATCAAAAGGAGAAGCTACTCAAGGCCTTGCAGAATAAACGACAACGTGGCCAAGACTGCGCATCTTCAGAACAGCATTCGGACTCTGATCCACTTGTTGAGCCTCCGATTGCCCGTCGACGCTTAAGGCGATCGTCCTCAGGTTCCGAATTCATTCCAGAACATGAAGGTTTGATAAATATGAGCTATTTCTGTTTGTGAAATTGACCTATTTTTACCAGATAACAGCCCTGAGTCTCAACCACCAACACTCCCTCAACCAGAGCAGGTTTCAGATCAGACAAATGACACCATCAACAACCGCCCTGGTAATGAGCATCAGGAAGAAGCTGCTGTAGCGGTCCTATCTCTACATCCAGAGGAGCCTTCGAAAGAAACCTCACGTCAAACACTTCAAGAGGAAATCAATCGGCTCTCCATGGATGCAGATGGGTGGTCCTCACATGAGGCTGCATTGCTTGGTTCATTGCTAACGGAGATACGTGATCTGAAAGGACAGCCACATGCTGGTCGGGTACTGGCTACTGTTCAAGATAAGATCAAGGTGGGAATCTCTTTGACTCCTGACCACTTCGATAACTTATTCTACATGATAGCAATATTCACAAAGGGCACAGCATGCTCAGAAGATGAGTATGAGAGCAGAAGAGCACTGGGAGCAAGACATATAGTAATAGCGTTACAGGAGAATTGTTTGTTTCAGTGGCTTGTTTTATTTTACATCATTGCCGTGATCAAATTTAGCCCCCATTGTCACTCTTGAATAAGAGCAACATATATCTTTATCACTGGAAATTGTATATGAATATCATCGCGAGTAGTTGGTACTTGTTACGTATCTGTTTTGCCAAAATTCTCACAAGACTCTGGGGCTCTTATTGCGAGAACTGTGTTTTATTCCCCATTAGGTATATATCACCGTTGAACGTTGTCCAGTATAAGTACAATAATACAGGGATTAACCTGTAGTTATCTTTCTGTAATACTCGCAACTTTATGGGGCTAAAGTTGCGAGTATTGCGGAATCATCTCAGGCTATCTTAATTCAAGATAGTCTGGTGCATGTGGTTTATACTGCTCATAGTTATACTAATGCCTATCTGGCTTGTGTCAGCAAGGCGCGAATAGCAAGGACAGGATATGAGCGGAAAGGTGCCCTTCTAGTACGCTCGACCCATTCGATATATTAGCAACCGCCCACTGATAGAATCCAAGCTTGACCATAACACAAATGGTGTCAAATATGGTTAGAAAAGGCAGAACTAGCATCATGTGAAGGTCCACATACCTGGGCTGCGATAGATTTTTGTTCATATTGAAGCTGAAAGTTTACGTCTTTGCACAACTCGGTCAGGTGTGCAACATCGCCCGACTCCGCAAAAAAGGGTGATCCTGACTGGGTGAAACGCTATTCAGCGTAGAACGCCAAGTAGTCAAATGGGATGGTTTGGGATCGAGGCCAGGCTCATGTCCTAATTACCAACCCTGCCTCCGTCTGGTGTAGTTTGGGGAAACACTGGTACAGGCATGGCGGGATCCTCGAAATGTGAGTACGGCTTGCGGGCTGCGTACAAAGACAGGCTAGGAGGTAAGTCACTTGACAATAGTGATTTTGTGCGGGATTTAAAAAGCACGCGCGACGGGTGCTGCCACGGTGCGATCCCAATTAGGTTCAAAGCGTGAGGCACGTCGCCACACTTGTGTTATATGTTGTCCCCCCTTGCTGGTCTTTCCTCCACACATTCTTGTTTGTGTACGGTAGCTAGCGGCACTACATCGTGTTGCTTTGTCCCAGTGACTGTACCATTGTCAGTTAGTGGTATGCAAACCTAGAATTGTTAGCATGGTGATACTCAACTTGTGTAGCAATGCAAAGCTGTTAAACCGGCCACAATTTTACCCAGATCGCGGAATCCCAAGACCTCAGCGAATGCAATAGAGGCAAATGCATGACATGGCGACATAGAAGATGTGCCATAGAGATATTTAAAGGTGTTGCCTTTGTCCAACATGGTTGTGTGGAATTGATTTTCGTGTGCAAAGACCATGACTAGGTTTAGAGTGGCATTAATCGCCTCGACCTTGCCATTTGTGGTATTGGTTGACTATATGAATTAAAGCACAACTTGTGAGATATATGTTATTGCGCAACAATACCGGAATACTTGCAACTATATTTGCCAACAAGTTTGTGTGTAACTGGTTTCAGAGTCTTGTAATAACATTGAAAAAATTGAATATCATAAGTTTCAACTGCAAAACAGCTGTGACAATCTAGTTCTGCTTGAACCAACCACCACAAGTAATACATTATACTTCATTCATTGTCTTTACCCACAAACATGGCAAAGTGTGACAAAAGATATGAGTACAATTAGCATGTGTGCAGCACAGCCAAGTTCTCACCCAACATGCTGGGGACCCAGAGGGACAGTAAAGGTGAACATATAGTGGGACTGTCCCACTTGGACCCTAAGCAACAGACAACAACGTTGATAATCTGATGATCTTAGTGGCTGTACAGCAGGATGGTCCTGCTTGGACCTTGAGTGACAGAGAAAAACATTGATGATTCCATTATTCTGACGGCTGTGCAGCGGGGTGGGCCCGCTTGGACCCTGAGCAGCAGTGAAAATGAATCATAAATCGATTATTTCAGTGGCTGTACAGCGGGACCGTCCCGCTTGGACCCTGAGCAGCAATGAAAATGATTCATAAATCGATTATTCTAGTGGCTGTACAGCGGGACGGTCCCGCTTGGACCCTGAGCAGCAATGAAAATTATTCATAAATCGATTATTCCAGTGGCTGTACAGCGGGATGGTCCCGCTTGGACCCTGAGCAGCGAGAAAAAACATCAATAATTCGATTATTCTGGTGGCTGTACAGCGGGACCGTCCCGCTTGGACCCTGAGCAGCGAGAAAAAACATTAATAATTCGATTATCTTGGTGGCTGTACAGCGGGATGGTCCCGCTTGGACCCTGAGCGGCGATGAAAATAATTCATAAATTGATTATCCTGGTGGCTATGCAGCGGGACCGTCCCGCTTGGACCCTGAGCAGCGAGGGAAAACATTGATAATTCGATTATCCTGGTGGCTGTACAGCGGGACAGTCCCGCTTGGACCCTGAGTGATGGAGAAAAACATTGATAATTCGATTATTCTGGTGGCACTCATATCTCAACAACCAGGCCACCTGTGATAACGGGGCTCTCACTGGGGATCTCATCAAGCTCAGCACTCCTTGCAGAGCTGATTATATATAGTAGTTGAAAAAATCTATTTATGGTGAATTTTGTCGCTGCCCAAGACAGTGTTGCCAACATTGATGTTGACCAAAGTGCCTGAAATTTGGTGGGTAGGTGGAGCAGCCCACTCTGATCATGATTCTGTTGGTAGCCGCTCACAATCTGCCCTGGGGAGGGAGTAAATCCACTCGTTATAATTTGTTTCAGTAATTTTCTGTATATGAACCTAAAACTAACCTAAACATAATGACCATCTTAGGTACCATTCAACAACATGTTCTAACGTCAATTCTCAGACTCGTCATGCATTGACTTCGGACGAGGTGTTTAGCGAGACATGTGCCGGTTTCAATTATGTTGATTTCTACTGGCAAATCCGCACGTTTTTGGAAGACCCAAAATTCAAGCATTGGACCAGTGCGCTTCTGAGTCGCTGGAATGAGTAAGCTACTGTTTCATCTCCAAATTGCTCCCTACTAAACACATTCGCACTCTAGGAAGCTGTTTTCTGGCATTGAGTTTTGCCAGACTTCCAGCTCGTTATCTGCAGCAGCTGGTGGAACCCTTGCAATGTTGACAGCGGAGCTTGAGGCAGGCGAAATTACGCCCGACATGGTTGGACTGGGTGCTAGTGCGCCGACAGAGGATGCAGAACACCTAGCGGGCGAGTAGCGTCCAATTGACCAGGGGTCTTTGGCGCCAATGCATTCCCGAAATATGCTTGTTTTCCTCTCATGTATCTACATTAAGACTGGGCCGATAACATCAGGGATAATTCTATCCTATGTTCTATTCACAAAAGCTTGACCGGTGGTCAATTGGTTGTGCTAACCGTAGGTTTCAAGCGTATCTGGTGTGCAAGATATCATATGGGCACCAGACATATGTAGTTAATAAGCTTGTTATATTTCTGTTGCCTACCATGCCAAATCTGTCTATCTGTTAATGAGGTGGCAAATAATAGCAGATATGTATTATCCGTCAGGGTGTTGACAGTCTGCCCAACTTCCCCGGCACGCTCGTTGATCAGGCACATAGTGTCAGACCGGTAACAGATCAGTCAACTGGCAGGTACAAATGATCGCGCCGGTCAGGAACCCACAGATTCAATCGGACACGCTAAAATCCCATATCCAACAGCAGCCGGGTAGAAGGCACACGGTCGTGTGGGCCCATGTAAAAACCATCGGAATGGCCCAATCGGCTGGTGAATTATATTTGATCGGTATGAAACTAACAGTCTGATGCACTATACATGTGCAGGTACACCATATATGTTCATATATGGTTTGATCAGGCATAGCCCAAGTTCGTGATGTGCATGGGTGTGCGGTGTGACTTCCTCCCTTTGGCGCTCTGGCGGACAGCTTGGTATAACGGGTGAGATTTGGGGTGGCATGAGAGGCGGATGGCGGCCTTGGCACAAGCCTGGTTCAGGAGCAGGTGCATGGGTAGGAGGCGGGCATGAGCACCAAGTGAAGTGGTCGGGGAGGAGCGCCTCTGCAAAATTTTGAGGGTGCAATTGCAGTTCATGAAGTGCAAATAAACCAGGGGGTAGTAAATGTATTCATGGCATGCAATTTGTGCAATTGACACCTGTTCATGGGTGCAATTTGCATTCATCACATGCAATGAATGCATTTACTAGCCCCTGGTTTATTTGCACCCACAGATTTTGCAGAGGCATGGCCCCGAGGATGGTAAGAGCGGCCATGCGTTGAATGCGTGCCAGTTTCTTGGCTACACCTATGGAGCCTGGCTTCAGGAGGTTAGAAACTATAGCTCGGAGCGAATATGACTCCGCCGAACGTCAAGGCGGTGGATGGCTCATTTGTAGCGGGCTCGGTCAACGGCGCATTGGACGCGGCAGGTACAAGTGGTACGACGGACGAGGTGGTTTCGGAGACGGCATGAGCGTCTGACGCGCGATTGCGAGCATGGCGTTTCGACGGAACGATTGGGTCGGTTGGGGAATATTGTTTCCCGCTACGGTGAGTCCGGCCCATCGTGAGGGGGTGGGTAATTGATCGATAAAGGTTTTTTAGCGTAAAGTCGGGCGGTGGCCAACCGTCGACGAGTCGTAAAGATTAAGAATAAAAGTAAAAGAGTGCTTACGGTTCTCACGGATGTGAGTGCTATGTCAAAAAATGTTAGGTCTCGTAGTGTACTTTAGGTAGTCGAATAGAATAGATCACAGTGGCGACGGGGTCCCCTGAGTTGACGATCCGAATATCCGATGAATTTTCAAGTATACTATCAAGAACGAAGAATTGAGACGAAGCGAGCGGGTCTTTTGTAGACACCGGCTTGTACAAATGTGTGCATACAAGGGGTAAAATCTTCAGAGAGCGTGGGTGCGAGGGCACAGACCCAAGGGCACGCGATATTAGCAAAAACGACAGTGATATGAAGAACATTCCGAGACTGATCAATTACGAACCTGAGTGAGCATGGAAGCCTTGACTCGAGCCAAGGCCTTACAGACTCGAGCCTGTTTTTGCGATCTAGACTTACTAACAAAAGGAATGAACTGCCATACTTTTTTGTACTACACCGCCTGCAAGCTGAGGTTTAAGGCCAGTTCATGGTTACATCATGTGCCATAGTATGCAAGGCTTTGCATTTTGACTACCACGAGAACTGCCAAAGTATAGGGCAGTGCATTGCAAGTAGTTCGCAAGGGTGTCTGAGGGGCAAAAAATGTAGCGGCCAGGTAAGTCGTTGAATCGCATATATATACCTGCGAGCGTGTAGAGACGGATTTCCCATGGCTACTGTACTTTAGATCGTTTAAAATGGATGCGTGGCCGCGGAGATATCGGTCTCACAAAATCAAGGATTTCATAGCAGTTTGATGATATTTGGCCTAGCTGCGCTCAAAACCTCGATTTTGTGAGACCAATGTCTCCACAGCCACGCATCCATTCTAAAAGATCTACAGTACAGTAGCCATAGGACATCTGTCTTTACACGCTCGCATGCATATATATGCGATTCAATGACTTGCTTGATCGCTACATTTTTGCCCCTCAGACCCTCATGAGAAGTACTTGTAACGCACTGCCCTATACTCTAGCGGTTCTCGTGGTAGTCAAAATACAAAACCTAGCATACTATGGCACATGATGTAACCGTGAAATAGCCTCAAATCTCAGCTTGTGGGCAGTGTAATGCAAAAAAGGATGGCGGTTCATTTATTAGAGCGCTTGCGTCACGCAGGCTAAACCTAAATTGAACTTGCGTGCACGTGGCTAAATGCTAAATTCAAGCGGGAACAAAAGTACAACCGGTCGACGTAAATTTGGAATACATACAAACTAACGCTTGTTCGATGTAACACGGGTATTTTTCATGGTCACTGATTCATTTTAGCGGCTCCATTAGCCAGTCTGTGTCTCTTTCATATTGACTAGTGATATAATTTTAAGAGATTTCCCTATGAAATCTCGCCAAAACGAGCGCTATACTTCTTATTTGTCTCTATATGATCAATAGTTCTGCCTCAGTTTGATGGGCGGCGGGACTCCTCATTGAGGCGAGAGCTGAGTTTTACGATTTAGCTCGACTTGCGCAAGCAGAATAAGCGCTCCGCGCTCGTTTAGCTTGCGTGACGCAAGCGCTCTATTTGTCATCCAACAGCCCCTTGCCCCTTGTCACGTGGATCCAGTGCGGAATATGACCGCTGTCCAACATCCCATTGATTTGACTACGCCCAACCCGCCAGTTGGTTTCCCCGGTAGCCCCCTAGAATCACCTTCCCAGCCTCCCGTTCTCGGTGACTTGATTGAAGCAAACCGCTATATTAGACAATTGGGGCTGTTCCTTGAGATCGCACGTCAGCATCACTGCGAACATGTTATTTGGTCACATCTGACAATCTTTTGTAGCCAACAATCAGGACATCCAGGCTGCTTTAGCTGAAGGAATGCTGTACCAAAATCGCATCGTGAACGGTAAGCTGAGTTGTTCCACTGGCCGAATGTTCTCACCCGTAAATTTAGCCATTGTTCGAGAGCAGTATCCTGATGATACTCATAGTCTTGGTCTACAGAGACAGAATGACGAATTCGCGCTTAGAATTGCTCAAGTGGTTGCGGTACGGATGAAACCTGAACTTAAAGCATTACAAGACGAGTTCAGGGAAGGGAGAAAAGAACTGGAGCGGCGATTTGACAAGGTCAAGAGGCGACTCGACGGTGTTGAGAAGCGACTCGACGGTGTTGAGAAGCGACTCGACGGTGTTGAGAAGCGACTCGACGGTGTTGAGAAGCGACTCGACGGGTTTGACAAACGGTTTGACGAAGTCGACAAACGGTTCGACGGGGTCGACAGACAGCTCACGGAGGTTCGCACACAGTCCGCTGCTTTGAGTTCATCCATCAAGACCGACAAGACAGAACTCACTGAAAAGATCCGCGACGCAACACAACGACTCGAAGGCCTCGAAAAAACTTCCAGCAATCTACTAGAATCTGTTGGCCTGTTGAATGGTAACCAGGATATTCGTGAGTCGAAGCTTCACCACATCACCAGGTAATCTAACGCCACTCGATACAGGGGTGGCATTCAAGGAGGTGTTGGATCTCGAACTTGCTGAAATCAAGTCAGAGACTCGCACGACAAAAACCAGACTCACAACCCTTACCGAAAAATTTGCCGGTGTTGAAAATCTTGCTGGAATGGAAACTAATGTCGTCGAGCTGAAAGGCCAAATGAAGAGTGTAGCAGACCGCATCACCAAAATGGAGCGATTAGACCTACTTGTACGTTTAATGACTGCTTGAATTCTGTCGACTCACATGTTTCAGGTTATCAATCATGCGCGCATCCTGCACGGACCATGGCTCGAAATACCAAACGAGGACGGGAGGTATCCAACGCAACAGGTATGTGAACGTAAGCAGCCGAAATTATCAATGCCCATTATCGATATGCTAGCCCGAAAAATTCCCGCTGCTTAACACGCACGGCGCCCTGGAGGCTCTCAACGGACCCACGCTTGGCGAATACCTTGCGTTTTATGGATTGCCATTGCCAAATGGCGTCAACAAGAACTCGTCCCGGTGGTCTCGCGAGCAGAAGGAGGCGGGGACGAAGGCCTTGCGAGACTATATCACTACGCCAGCCTAGCTCGTACGAATATCCTTTCAGTTCTTTGTTATGTCACCCACCTGTACCATTCCGTTCTAATATGATACATTTTTGGTTGTGTCCAGTCCAAAATCGAAATTGAACAGGAAATTGCTAATCAGCCATGTGCAACCATATCGTGAGAACCAAATCACCCTACGAGTTTAGACTCTTTCCCAGTCCGTTCTCGCACGTCGCGTGTTTCGATGAAACTGATGTGAACACTGAAGGTGCTCGCGTACTTGGGCGCTTAAGTCAGTTTGGCCGATCGCAGCTTGGTGTCACTCACGAGTGATCATTGGGTCACATTTGCCCATCTCACGTGATTCGCTCCTCCATATTCTGTCACTCAACCACATGCTCTCTATCTAACTTATCTATAATATATTTCTTCACTTGTCAATACGTCGACCCGTATAATATATCACTGCCAGCAATAGGGATCAAAACCGGGTCAACTTTTGGGGTAAAACCATGTAAATTCCAAACTCGCATCTGTGATCTACAGCTTCAAGGCAAGCACTCGGTTTTGGTTTCCCCCGCTGGCTCGGGGAAATCTCTCTCTTTATTGATGCCGTTTATCTAGCAACGTACCAGTATTTCGCTTTTGATCAGCCCTTGACGGGGTCAAGTTACTTGATGGACTGGTTAGGAGTTTTGATGGACCGGGGGGAGAAACGTTTTCGTCGGCTCTCACGTCTGGCGTGTGACATGGGCCGCCCCAGCTCAATCACCAAATCACTCCGAGCACACGACATCACCCCGCCCGGTTCGACACTGTCTCTCCCGTCACTTCTCGATTCGACACCGTCTGACGTGACATCTCCACCCCATCTGGTCTTGCCGATATGACGCCTCCTTCGTTATCTCCCGCTTTAGTACCTCCTCGGCTCGATTTAAGCCGGGTGCCACTCCAGCATCCTACGTCCCCCTAACCATTCCACAACACGGTCTGTCTCCAACCGCCTCTCGCCACGACCCAACTCGAAACACGCACCCGAACCATATGCTGATACCGAGGCAGACAAGGACGCGGATGCACCGAGCAGCCCGTTGAGCGAGGACGAGACCGACGAGGAGGCCGATCGGATGGATGTCGAGGTTGTACTTGGCAAAGTCACCGAAACGAGTTCGCATCCCTTTCCATTCTCGCGAGCCCCGCTCTCGCATGGCTCCAATTCGCGTGCGGGTCCGTCTCCCACGTCGCATAGATCAGGTCCGTCGCCCACGTTTAACCGGACCGGGGCGTCCCCCATCTCCAACCGTTCAGATCCTTCTCCTACTTCGAGTCGAATCGAGCCGCCCACCCCAACAAATCGAGCTGACGCTAGGTTCTTGCATGGAGACATGGAAATATATCCCGCCAATTCGCCACCCGTGCCCAAGACCGTCTTTGGTTCTGCACCCGGGGAGGGATCTGGACATGAGAGGAAACGCGTATCGACTTCGCCTGTCATGCGGACGAAACGGTTGCCTATATCGCCAGCCGTTATGACGAAATCGCTCACCTCTCCCATCTCGACAACTCGGCCGTTACCCACCCCTTTCAACGCGCCGACCTCGCCTGTTTTGTCCGCAGGACCGGCCTCGGATATCCGATGCGTGTACCAATCGACACAGGACGACCTGGGACAAACCATTGTATGCGATGGATGCTCCCATCGGCAGCACGCGAGGTGCTATGGCTTGGACAGTATTGGCGGAGGGGATCGGTTACAGTGGATGTGTGGGTTGTGTGATGACGGCAAGGGCGGTTGGAGGAAGGTCCATCAGGAAGAAACGGTGCTTCTTGCGGAAAAGCCCATGCAAGAAGGGGAGATGTTGGATGTCGGGAAGGAATTGGCTGAGCAGGTAGAGGTTGTGGTCGAGATGGAGCAGATGGGCCCGGTTTAAGATGCGGTCAAGGACACGATTAGCGTATTGGTGGACGTTGAGATGGAGATTGCGGCGCCGGAGGTTGTGAAGGAGAAGGAGGAGCAGGTCAAGGTGCCCGAGCCGGAAAAGCAGCTGGAGAAGGAAAAGGTGGTGCCCGCGCAACCTAAGCTGGTTACGCTCAAGGTATGTCGAGTCTTTCACTTCCATCTCGCTTTGATACCGAATATTGCGTAGAAGAAAGATCCTCTTGGTAAACCTCGAGTCCCAGGATCCAAACCAGGCCTAGGCGGTTTCAAGACAAACACGAAATCCGCAAAATCCGGCACCTCCGCTATCATTTCCCCCTCGACCAAATCCCTGATCCCCATTGTTCGGACCGTCGCCGTGCCGCCGAAAGCAAGCAAACCATCCAGCCCACCGTCCTCGAAGCCGGGTCCTTCGCGTGCCCCATCCTCAAAGCCGGCCAGTTTATCGGGTGACTCTTCCAAGCTCAAGGCGATCAAGACGGGCTCACGTGCTTCGTCAATGAATAGAAGCCCAGTGGTTCGCGCGCGCGGCCTCAGTCCCGAACCAACACCTTCTGCTCCACTTTTCCCCCGTTCTCAATCCCCGGGCGCAAGGGAACCTGAGGAGCGGGCAAAACCAGTGGAATTGGCGCTCAAAATCATTGAAAAGGCGCCCACACCCCCGGTTGCGGCTAGAACTGCCTTGCCTGCCTCCTCCCCACCTCGACCCCCGACCCCACCTATTCCATCTCCACCCAAATCCAGCACCCGCTCTCCTGATCTCGGTGACGATGACATTGATGCAGCGCTCTGGGCCACAGAATACGATCACATCGGCGCAAATATCGTCGATGCTTCCCTGCGTGAACGGTTGCGCAACTTTGGACGGGAGCAATTGACCCAAAGGGCAGAAGTAGTGGGGGAGAAGCCGACTGTACCACCTCTTACTCCGTTCACCTGGGCCGAGCCAGTGTTTCTTACTTCGAGCCAACCGACTTCTCTCGTCCGGGTCAAAAAAATCAAACCGCCTCCAAATCAACATACGCCGACCTATGGTGTCCTTGCGACCAGTCCAATTTCCAAAGGCGCGCTCGTTCTCAAGTACCGTTGTGCTCTGTCAGACGCGCACGCGTACATGTCGAATAAAGCCCATCAATACGCCTTGCTTGGGACTGGGACCAAATACGTTCGACTAGTGCCCGCCCCGCTGGACATTTACTTGGATGCGCGTGTCATGGGAAACGAGGGGTGATTCGTTCGGTGCGGTTGCTGGCCAAACGCTGTGGTGCGGCCATTTATTCTGGTTGAAGGCGCGGTTGAGGACGATGACGACGATGAGGCGGAGGCACGGTTTGGCGTATTTGCATTGAGGGAGCTGGAGTTGGGGGAGGAAATTGTTCTTGGCTGGGAATGGTCCGTTGAGCATGTGGTTCACAAACTCGTGCGCGATCCGCAACTCGAGCCCTTGCCGGAGGATGAGGATGTGCTCAAGTGAGTTCGTGATCTGGTTTCGGTCTTATTCGGCTCACTTTTTTGACAGTGATCCCGATACAAAGCGATTGTGGGACATCCTAGATCTCTTACGATCCCTCTCTTTGACTTGTGCCTGCAAGCCCGATTCGTCGACCTGTGCCCTATCTTTCGGCCGAATTATACTTGAGGACGCCAATTCGGTCGGCCATGCAAATGACCTTGGACCCCTTGTCGGATACAAGCGATACGAGAATGGGTTTGAACCAGCGATGCACGCGGTATCAACCAAGACGCGTCGTGGACGGAAGGGAGCCAAGGCCCTCAAAGCCCGTGCGGCTGCCCAGCCAGTTCGAGCTGCATCACCGATTCGAGCTGCGTCACCGGTCTGGACGGTCCCAACCCCACTCCCACCTCTCCATCTCCCAGCCAACCCAGACCCGGAACCAGAACCAGAGCCTGTGCCGAAACTCGAACCAAAAGCAGATTCACCACCACCCCGCGGCCCAACTTCCGCCCCTCGAGACCCCACCCCACTACCTTCGCCCCCCGCCACAACCCCCGCAAAACGAGCCATCGGAGAATTGTCTGTTGCTTCCTCCCCGCTCAGCGAGCCATCGGACACGGAGAATGAGCATAATGACGATATCTCATCCGATCATACTCAAACGGCATCGCGGACTGCACTCGACTCGGGCCAAGCATAAGCGGAGGATAGAGTCGCCGATTCCTGAAGATGAACCCGAAGCACTGAAAAATGTACAGGAGGATGGTGGGCCCGAGGTGGACGCGCAAGCCGTCGAGGTTGTGGTGCCCGAAGTGGAGGTAACGTCAAACGAACCCCAGTAGCTCCAGCTCGCGACTCTGGTCGCGTCGGATGTGGAAGTGAAGGCCGAGCAGGGAATAGTAGGGCTTGAGGTGCCGTCAGAAGAGACGCAAACCCCCGAGGTAGTTGCCCTTGAGCCGACACAAGATCCTCATGAATCTGGTAAGTTTCACTCGTTGGCTTCTTCATCCGCTCTAACTGTGTCGTCTCCAGCCGCCTTGGATACTCTCACCTTCGAACACTCGCATGATCATGACCCGGACCACGCGTCTGAAGCGCCCAAGAAAGTCTCGTTTTTGGACTGGGCCCGATGGCGCAAGTCGCAGGCGGCAGACACGAAAGACGACCACTCTTCCGAGTTCCATGAAATCGACGCGTCAGAACCTGACTTGCCTGGTACGGGCACCGAAGCCTAAGCCGAAGCCGAAGCTATTACTATGCCACACCCATCGCCTCGACTACCAGAAGCTGCTACTGTCCTCCCTTCGACCATGAGCCAATCGATGTCAACGCCACCACCATCAGCCCCAGCCACTGCCATATACGCCCCCAGAGTAGCATCCACACCCCCGGCGGTGCGCGCGACAGCCCCCGATGAACACGCCAACTCACCATCCGACCCTAGCATTGATACAATGGCGATTTCAACTGACGTTGTCATGGACGACCCGCCGGTCCCAAGTACCAACGACCAAGCAGCAGGATCCGGCGGTCAGAGTCTGAAAATTCACTCCGGGAGTGATACGCCCGAACCGTCGGGACCTGGTTCCTCGAGCGGTCCGCACACGCAACTTGCATTGGACGAGATGGATGTCGACTCAGTTGCGCCGACTGCGAATATTGCTAATATGGGGCAAATTCGTGCGTCCCCCGCTTCATTCGCCGATGGAGCGTCGTACCAACTTTCTGCTTCTCATACGCCTCCCAATCATCCATCTCCTGTCCCCGCCCCGCAGTCCAAGAGTAGCCCAGGTGTGTTGCCCGCACTTACGAAGCGCCTGAGTAGTTGGGGCGTCGAACGCTATTTTGACCGACGAACGTGATTCACCTCCCTCTCCTACCACTACGCGCTCCTCGCGCTATTAGTGACGCTCCCGAGGAGGATGAAATAACGCCTGGTGCTCACACACAACCACCATCGTATACCCCCGGAAACGGCTCTCCTACGACGGCAGTCATGCCTCTATCTTCTGTAGCTCCCCCTTCAGGCCCACGCGATCGGCCACCCCCTACACAACCTCGACGTTTCTCGGCAGACCCTCCCCCGAATGCATCCCCCTCAGGTTCCGGCGGTTCACGACCGACTTCTATGCCCTATCCTCGTCCTCCACCAGCAGGACCCTCACGGGGAGTTAGCCTGTCCCCTCATGCGCCCACGTCCGGCCCGCGAGCCGATCGACGGGGGTGTGGTGGACCGTCTCCGCTAACCAGACCTCGGGAACGGGAGTGCGATAGGGATCGTGAACGTGAGAGAGAGCGGGATCGAGACCGAGATCGAGACGTGTGAGGCCGCGGAAGAGGATTCAGCGGCCCGCCACCACGGGACCCGGCTGGAGATAGGGGCTGGCGCGGCCGAGGTCGTGGGTTATCTTCGCGGGGTGGGTCGTGGTGGCCCTAATTAATGTTTTATTAGTTTTTGAATTTTAGTTTTGGGTCTCTCTCCATGTGTTAATCCTACTATCGGTTCTTTGTCAGTTGATTTTTGGTTTGAACCGTATCCCGTAGTCCGCATGTGATTTCGGCTGTTGCAAAGACGATAGAACTGGATGTCCTTATATTCACGAGTTCATCACGGGTGGTAAATTGAATTCGAATCTCGTGCTGGTGATTGTTCAGCTCACAAATTATAGTAACCGGGGGCTCTATCGGAGACCGCGGGAGAAAGGCAGGGACAGACAGAGGCCACCCCGATAATCCGCTCGCGAAACGAGGACGAGATCCGCGAAGAGTCTAAACTCAACAGGTGAAATTTAGGCCCCAAGTCATTGGACGTCACATCTCGCCAGGACTCGCTCAACGGTTACAAGGAGTTTCATTGAGTGACTTGGGGAGTGCGAGCTGGATAGCCACCTCGACAGCCACCGCGCTTATCCGTTGCTCCATAACCTTTGTGCAACGTGCTCCCGCAACATATCACCGAGGACCGGCAGCCGAAGGCTGCCAAGTGTCCAGGTGGCGGGGTGGACCAAACAGCTACACGTACCGTTTCGCTCAAAACCCATGGTTGGATAGTAGCGGTACTCAATTCTGGGTTGAGAGATGTTAGAAAGGCCTGTAATATACGAGATATGAAATTCGTGAACCTAACCCATGGATGAGTTACCATTGCTAAGCAGACCCTTTTCCAAATAGGGTAGCGATTCAACCCCCGACTCATTGCTCGCAGTGAAAGATCTAACCAGCAGGAAGAGCTGGTTAAATCGCTTGAGAGACGACTTTCATCAACGAGAACCACAAATATCAAGCTCCGGCAGCGGGTCCATCACCATATATGCACGGGGTTGCCTTAGCTGGCTTTCTGCCGGTGATCGGCAGTTCGATCGGTTGGTACGCTCCAAAGTCAGCGCGTCCGATGGTGAATTTCTACGAACGGCATTTTAGATATATACAACATCCGCCTGGTCGCGTGCTCAGCCGAATCCCTCGGAGATCCCGAGCACTCATCACGATCCGTGGAATCCAGATCAGTCATGAGCCACACTCATGACCAATTTTGATTCTACGGATCGCCTAGCTCGCTCTTGAGCGCTTGGGATCTCCGGCGGATTTGCCTGAGTGTATGCACCTTTTACCTTTGAATGGCTTCCTTTCCACGTGCTATGAACTTCCGGCTTGGAAACCTCTGCTTGATGCTCGGGTTATTGAACCTCTTAAACCCCGTTCCAAGCGATTTCAGCCAAGCGAGTGGGGTGATGATGTGCATAGCTGGATTCGCGATTCATGCGCGAGGTATTTACATGCGCCAACAGACTGTAGATGCGGCTGGAGGGAATTGTTCTGGACCACGGGGACCGTACAAAAAGCAAGACTTTACAGCGGACATTGAGGCGATTTTCGAGAACGAGTCGGATCGATATCTTAAGTTGGACCTCGAATGCAGAGGATTTTAGACCACAGCAACCAGGTATTGATCTCCCGTCGATAGATTTGCTTTGCGGAGGCTTTCTGAGACAATTTCTCGTGCATATAGTGATCAAATCTCCGCCAAGGTTCAATGTATGCGCCGGATAATGCATAGAGTTATATTTTTATGACTTATCATACATATATTGCTCATATACGCAGGAACTCGGTATTCAGTTCTTCGCTTTGCGTTTGCGCCGTACGACGCATCGGTGTTGGCGCCACAACGGTGTGCATCACACCCATTAGGTGCGAGCCAATCAGCCAATCAGCCAAGCCCGCCTTCTTGTGTAAAGCCTGACCTTTAGTACTCCGACAGCCCCTCAATTCTCTTGTACCCAATCTGGCCATTCCAGAACCCGGAGTAATGTTGGTGATTAGCAATCACCCTGCGCAACGGTTCCGTCAAATTGATTTCACACCCTCATTTAACCAGGGTTTGCAGAATTGAGTACCGCTAGTGTCACATGTATTTTGAGGCTTATTAGTTGTGCGGAAAATTTTATACCACAAAGAGAGAACGACCGTGGGAAGCTTACCTAAATACCAGTATAGGGTCTAAGACACTCAGGGTTCGAGTTTAAGCGCTGGACCTCTGGGAGGGGCTCTTGGGCTCGAAAACGTCAAAACACCACTTTTTCTCACCCATTCGTGTCATATAGAGGCGTTAAAATCATTTTAAAATAGCCTATGATATATAAAGAGGATGTGAGCCACGCCTAGGTACTAAGAAACAACCGTAATCGCTATGATTCGATGTGAGAAAAGACTATCTCGGTGGATTCTCATCCGATTGATTCGGTCAAGAGCTCATTCGAAAGCTCTCATCGTATCGCGCCTTTTCTATTGATGCGCCCAGCCGCGAAAATCAGTATTGCGTGCCGCCCCGTTCGATCCTTATTTGCGATTACAAATTTGTACACTTTGATCACGGAGGCGTTTCCGTCGGGGATTTGGCGCCAAAAATTCCTGGGGTGCAACCACATGGGGAGAAACAAAAATTAGGAGCAAGAGAAAAAAATCGCTACTCTCCCCATACAAAGCACAATAAAATTACTACACTGAGTGTGTATATGGGTGTATTTATTGGCAGCTGGCTTACAGTAAATAGGCTACAGATTGGATTTTGACCCACAACCACCAGTGCATACAGGCTGCTTGAGCAATATTGAAGACATGTGAGTGTCTAATATGGATGAGCTACAGCAAGCATGTTTTTAACAATCTATTATCTTTTCTAAGGTCCCAGCCTGCTACTCCAGAAAGAGCACGAACTGCCGGTCGAGAGGCTGATCATCAAGACCGTGAACAGATAAGCCCAGATGCCAGACGCATTCCACAACCGCCTACGTCAGGAAAAAGCCCCGGGGCAAATTTGCCCCGGGTCGGCAAATCCGGTCGGTTACATCATGTAACCGCCCAGGCTGTGTAATAGCCTCAAATTTACGCGGTTTACCTATGGCAAAACGGGTAAACCAGGGTAAATAACGGCCTGTTTCACCCGGGGGAAAGCAAACCGGGCAAATGGGCAAATTGGGTGTAATTTGTCCGAATTTGCCCGGCACCTTTTTCCTGATGTATTGCTGGCCCTAGCAACATTGCACAAAATGAGCATCCTGCTGTGCCCCAACCACTTGCGGGTCCAAGCAATGCACCAGTCTTGAGTAATGCTCAGATCGCACAAAGAGCTCGCAGAGCCCGGGAGCGTGCTGAACAGGAGGCACAACAAGCTGCTCAAGCAGGTCCATTGATCCAGGTGAGAAAATTTTAGAGCTTCTGGGGAGATTTTTAACATACAAAAATTAGGATAATGCACCTCAAGTACAAGGTAGAGGCCAAGGTAGAGGAAGAGGCAGAGGACGGGGTGGAGGACAAGCCCAAGAGATACCAGTGCCACATGGTGCAGCAAGAAGTAGACCCAGAGGGAGAGGCAGAGGGAGAGGTCAAATACAGCCTCCTCCTTGGCAGGTACCAGACAAAAAATCCCCAGACACAGCGGCCGAAAGTTGCCGTGTCAAGAAGGGGAGTGCATCCATTTAAGGACTGGAGTGCACAGGGTCCTGCTGTCCCAAACAGTTAGTACTCACCTTGTGGGTAGCTTAACCGTTTTGTCTAGCTTGTAGACTCTTCAGTGGGAGATGTCCTGTATATATAACCCCAGCGGGAGGGGCGTTAGTAATGGGCGGCTATCGGAGGACTTACCAAAAAAGTTAACTGAGGGTTGGCAAAACCTAAAGAAGCTAAGGGACGTGTGAAAGTTACGTTAGTTCCCAGACTGATATCCGCGCGATAGCGCAGGTATCAGACGAACACTCGCGATACGCAATGATCCGCACGGGATCACGGCTAAAGAAGATTGATAAGAAAATGACAACATGTGTGCCGTAACCCATCAGTCATCCATCAGAAACTCCGCATGGAACTACCTAGTTCCAGCCAAGCGCGCAGAGCTAAGTCCTACAAGCGCCGGGCGGCTGAACAGCGAAGCAAGTTACAAACAAACACACTCAGCCGAGTGTATATGTAAGCCTCCACCCAGTAAGCGCTGCACGCTTTTTCAAGCGCGCATCTTACGTAAGCAAACCTAAGTATACATCCCAGCTATCGTAGGATGTTCAACGGGTGACCTCCACCAAATCATTTCAAATTTGGCATGCAGGTACCTTGGCGTTGCCTGAGTATGATGAAATTTGTTTCAGGGTCCTAGGGGTCCTGGTTGCAGAGATATACAGCTTACAAGTACTGCAATAGGCACTCAGGCTTCATCAGCTGGCTCCTGGGCATGATTAGGTGGCTTCTAAGTGCCTATAGAGCAAAGCCAGTTAATGGAAACCTTCATGAAATATGCAAAAGGTTATTCTAGGCTAAACCTCTGACAGGTCAAGTCATGTGACCAGAGCTCTGCATGGATCCACAGAGGTCTGGTCACTTGCCTGTACACGTCTGAAGTACTGAATGGAACATATTAGTATGCGTTCCGGGGCTATTTGGGGCGCTAAATCACATGGTAATTTATTTGTGAATTTAGGAAATTGATTTGAGGCACTAGGCTGAGTCTGTGCATATGAGGGCTAATAGAAATGATACATGATCATTCAAACGGTGCGCACCGCCTTGTAACATGCTTATGGAGTATCAGAAATATTTGCAGCATTTGTGCTAATTGATTTGTGGCAGAACTGGTGACCAGACCTCTGTGGATCCAGCCTGCCCTGGTCACATGACCAGACCTCCATGGATCCACAGGGGTCTGGTCGCTTGAAACACATGTTTCAAGCACGTTTGAAGGCATCCTTGTATGCTTTCTAAGGCTATCTGACGTGCTGAATTCAGTGATAATTTAATTGAGAATATACGAATTTTCTTTGAGGCACAAAACGCATGATTGCAGTACTACAGCCTGTGGGCTCAATTGCTTGGATGATGGATGCGGCGAACAGCCTCCAAATATGCTCAATAGACCTCAGGAATATTCACAGGACTTATGCTAATTGATTTGTGGCAGAACCAGCAACTAGACCAGCTTGGATCCAACCTGCCCTGGTCATGTGACCAGATGTGCATGGATTAGGGATTAACATGGATAGCAACAAGTCGGATGAGCCTGGATAATCACCCACGGGAAGTCACCCGGGAGCCTCGGCTGGTTCCGGAGACCGAATGGAAGAAATGACGCAGGTGCGTTTGGCGTGGGAGCAAATCCGGGTGAGCACACGGGTGCGAAGCACTGGGATTATGGAGCAGCGCTCGCTGTTTGTACACTTTACTGTAAAAAGAGTATTTTCAGCTAGGGAGCAATGACGTCCGTATATGCATGCCATATGCTCGCCAAGAAAATCGCAAATACTTTTCTCAAATTGCTAGTGTGTTTTGCAGGTACAAAAGAGCATGAGAAGAGCGCATTCAAAAGCATCGAGCTCGTCCTGACATGTCTACTGCCACTCCTCCTTTGCCTAACACTCCTGTTTCGTCTAATCCTGCCCCTGACGAGCCTGTTTGTCGTTGTCTGAAGCGTCGCAAAGGCCTGAGCGCCATGAGCTAAGCATGTCACGCCGAAATTCGGCATGCGGAAATTATGCTGAAATTCGGCTCCCGCTCCGGCAAATTTCGGCGATGCGGGAGCCGGAGCCGGAGCCGAAATCTGCTGAGCCAGCGGAAATTTCGGGCGGAATTTCGGTGAATTCCGGCATACTTCATGCGGACAGAATCGCCGAAACTCGCGCTTTCGAATGAATGTTATTTTGTTGCAAACGGCCCAGAACTGAGCGAGCAATAAATAGGTTGAGTGCACCATCGGGGGGATGACTGCCAGGTCAAAAATGTGTGTCCTTAGAAGTCGCGTCGCACTTCCAGAAAAAATGCCATAATACGTAATTAAATTCTGGCATCATAGATATATAATTAACATCTTCATAATAAATTACATTGAGCCTCCACAGCTTCATCCTGGTCCAGGAGGGGTTTACCCCTGAAAAGCGCCACAAGCACTAGTGAATCAAGCCGAGCAAAACTCGCTCCCGCGTGTGCGCTAGATGCGCACTAGCTACTATATGCTACCTGCAAATTTACAGATCAAAATACGCTGTTCTAGTAGGTGAAATGTCATATATACTGTGTCAAGGGGGTGTACTTCCCTGAAGATCGCGTAAACTGCCTCAATGAGTGATTTCTGGCCTTTAGCCCATTAGTAAAACCTGTTCAGAATAGCTGAAAACCTATGATCGCATGTGTCAGATAGATCCAATATCATCAGGCAGGCTCACATCGCTCACAGTCAACCTGAGGTTAGTTTGACATAACTCTAGAAGTGCCAGATGTTAGTTCTGACACTTCCGGAGCTGCTATATGCGAGATATTCTGCATACAAGGGTAAATGATCATTCTAAAACTGTTCGCACTCACCGTTTTTGCTAATTCTTGCCAATACCAGCTGTGTGAGATATGAGGGGGACAGGGGTAAGTGAGCGACTTTCTCCTGCATTTAATCCACATATATTCATCTATAAGACTTGAAACTTTGTACATAGTCTATTGATGGTATCTAGAGATGATTCGCTAGTACCAGTTCACTTGAATCATGCTTTCTAGGCGATGGTGAAGGGTGCAAAGTACCAGGGCGATTATTTTGTAATCGTACCTGCATTTTCTCAACCATACTAATTTATTTTTGTAACGTTATGTACATATATCGGATCGCAGAATTATGCTCTATTTTCTGAGCTACTTAATGTACGTTTGTGGCGGGTTCTGGGGAACGCCCATATCGACCGCGAGCCTTCGTACATGGGTTTCGCTGCATGTATGCACACGGAGAGCGCGGGAAGCGCTGAGCATCACCGAAATATTGGAAGATGCCAGCATTCCGCCGAAATTTCGGCTTCCCGCATGCGGGAGCGGGAGCGGGAGCGGAAACCACCAAAAAGCGCCAAAATTCGGCGTGCCGGAGCCGAAATTCGGCAAACTTTCGGCGCGACATCTCTACCATGAGCAACGCTGAAGTCTGGGACGAGTCTGATTAAAACATCCTCGGTACGCTTTTTTGTCCATTAATGTTCAATCATCTTAGGCTGAATCTTTGGTTTTTAGATGCGGGACGCCAGGGCTGGCGCTCTAATGTGTACGATCACTACAACGTCGCGCTTGAGCAACACTTTGACGGTCTTGGCAAGCCCAATAAGCTCGTACTTCACTTCGACTGTTGGTTTGACTCTCCTCATCATGTGTCTCAGTTTCGCGAGCGCCTTTGCACTGGTGATGGGACGCAGAACCTCTTGGACACAGTGCGTGCTTGCAATCGCCAGCGTGGAGTCCTTGTTCCCTCCGACGCCTCGCTCTACCCTCAGCTGTCTTACTCGGCTACAAGGCATTGAGCAATCCTTGCTCTTCACTGCGCTCGGGACCGTAGGCCGTTTGAGTCTGTTGTTGATGAACTGGCTCAACTAGAGGTCGAGATGCTTCAACCAGGCACCCACCTGCCTACAGGAGCAACCCTCTCCAGAGACGCCCTCCATCTTCACCAGTCCAGTTCACTCTAGGCAGCAAATCACCTACGTGTAAGTCTGCTTATTCTTTCTATGAGGATGCAAAAGTGCTTATTTGTATCTGGCAAGTGCAGTCGGTAGCTGGGGCGCTTCATTTGGCTGTTGATGGTTGGACTAGTCCTTCGTCTCAGTCGCTCAACCAAAACTCGAAACTCTAGTTTGGTTAAATTAGACATGACGTGGCTACCGGGTCTGTAGGTAGCTGTCACAAACCTCGTTTCTAAGGGTGTTTACTTTCTGTTCTGGATGCAACGGCGTCGGCGTCGGATCCTAGCCTGATGCGTGGCAGCCTCCTGTGGCTGTTCGTAGATGTAGTCGAGTGTGGAAGCGTTGATGACAGCCCTGTGTAGGGTATCGAGCCTCTTAGTCTTAGAGGTATAGTCCTCTGCTCGCCTAGCGAGTAGGACGTTGAAGGCACCCGTCTCTTGGAGAGACTGTGATTGACTTGTGGCTTGCAGTGTATTACTAAGTACCTAAGTTAATAGGACCTAGTATCGATAGTTGAGTCTCAAGTGTATAAATCTTATGTGTATCTCTTAGTAGTTATCACCTTTGAGGGGAGATCGACAAGGTAGAGCAAGCTGGTCTGAGAGCAGCTTGCACACCGAGTATTTATACTCATGGGTACATGGTCTGTGCGTACAGTTCCAAGAATACATGAGCTAAAGATAGTGCGTGTTTCTAAAGGAAGGTATATCTAAAATAAGAGTGTTACTAAATATAGTTTGAGAAGACTGTATGCGCGCTAAAGATAGCTTATGATCAGTCAGCTATCATGTGGAGGCTTAGTCAAGCGCCAATCATCCTTAGTAATGGATAGAAGTTCAAAGATAGGGTGGCTTATAAAGCGTGCAAGCCACGGGATCGAAGCAAAAAGTGAAGTCATGTGTGCGGCTCATGACAGTAGCGCTAGGTAGCTCAAGAGTAGCGCTCACTAGACCCTGAGTAGACTTGGTTAACATAACTAGAGTTTCAGGTTTTGGTTGAGCGTTCTTAGGTGTGGTTTTGTTTTGGTACGAACAGGCGCGTATGTACTAAGGAAGATGTGCCAGAATTTTGCCAGATTCTGGCACCTGCAGCCGGAATCTGGCGCTTTTTTGCATATCTGGCACTGGCACTGGCACCTGCTGCCGGAATGCCGGAATTCCGGCGGAAATCTGGCAAATCTGGCACTGTGCAGGATGTTGCAGGAATGCCAGAATTCCGGCAATGAGTGACCTCAAAACTACACTTAGCCAACTGATTGACAGCTCATTAAATGCGCAAAAATCAGCGCTTCTTAACCATATACCACACATATGTCATACTAACGTATTCGCCATTTTGCAACGGATTCATTGTTATCAAGATAATGGGTCATCAACCAATAGCACATAAAACCTGCCACAACCTTTTCATAAGTAGCTTGTTAAATGCGCAAAATTCCTGGCTTCTCAATAGTACCACTCAATACTCTCAACGTTCTGAACTGGCTGATATTGCAGCTGATTAGTCCCCAGAAAATACTCCCAAAAGTGAGCAGATGCTCAAACTTGCCTTAAGCAGGAGATTCAGCTTATTTGAGTGAGCCCACTGTTTTCCTGAGGTCCAGAAACCCCTACTAGCATATGTCACTTCCTGGCAGTTGTCTTACATCACTGTGAACCAGCCTCACCCCTTGGTGGTTGTACTGGAACATGCTGACTTGACTGAGTGAAAATGAATGAATGATCTCCCACTGTTTCAGGCAGCCACAGACATTAGGAGAGGGGCAATTGACCTCCCTGAACATGCTAGTGTTCTCAGAATCACCTGAATCTGCATGGGAAAGCATGTACAATGATGTCCAAGGGGGGTTTCCTGTTTCAGAGGTGTTTTGGGGCCATTTCATCCCTTGAATCCCCTCCAATCGAGCTGAAACTTTGGCTGTTGCATCTTATAGGTGTATCGCACCATATTCACACAGGGGAGCGATGCTTGCACAGCTGGTTTCACTAGTGTCTGTGGCGCTGATCAGGGATTTTTGCCCCTATAATCGCTTTTAGCTCTATGTAGAGGGCTCTCCTGAGCATGTGAGTATGCTCATTCGACTCGCATGGACATCGGGCATCGATTGATATATATATCCTCACGTTCAGTGGCACATTTAGTGTGACAGAGAGTCTGCGCATTCTCAGCATTATTGTTTGCACAGTAATCCCAGTCGATCTCCATGAGTCTTGAGCCAATTATCACTGCAAGTATACATCCAGACCCTTCAGAATTTTGCGCATTTAATGGTGTAGCCTGAGTACCTACTCACATAGCCTGTGCTGAACTCCAGGTTTGCAGGATTGCCAGATTTTGCCAGAATGCAGGTATGCCAGATCTGCCAGAATCCTTGCCAGATTCTGGCAAGTTCAAGCTGAAACTGGCACTGGCACTGGCACCTGCATTGCCGGAATTTTACGGATTTTTGCGCCAGATTTTGGCATATCTGGCACGCCGGAATCTGGGGCAGCTTCCTTAGTATGTACAAAGCCATTCTTGAGTTTGTCCAGTGAGTTGGATCGTTGCCTATATGCGCTATGAAAAGGCAATTGATAACTGTTCATACAGCCTTACAGCTGCGCATACTGGCGGCTATATGGCAGAACGCATTCACGACTGCCTGAAGCGATATGGAATTGCGCACAAGGTTAGAATCTGACTACTCCTTATCCCGTTAACCTTTCACTAAATCTTGCCTGATCAGCTCATGGGTATCTGTCTTGACAACGCTTCAAATAACAATACCATTGTGACCAAACTTGAGCAGCTTGTGGCAGCTTCAATGGCCCTCAGGACCGTGTCCGGTGCTTCGCCCATATTATCAACTTGATGGCAAAGGTATGTGACTCGTGGTTATGGTACAGTGCATATAACCTAAATCATATACACATACATAGGCATTTATGGCGTTGTTTATGGCTCCTACATGTCGATCAAAACCAGCAGCCTCTTCAAACGAAGCCGCCCGGCCTCCCAGCCACAACACTACCCAGCCTCCCCACAACAAAGCTGCCCAGCGACCCTGCAACGAGTCTGACGACCCGAGCCTTGATCCCAAAGAGCCTACCGACGACGTTGATCCTGACAAGCTTGAACACAATATCGGGGTCACCCAGGGTGTGGTTGCGCAAGCAATCGCCATCATGGCTTCCTCGGGAATGCATTTAAGCCCCAACTCTGCAAAAAATGTAGGGTGTTATGAGGTGTCATGATATGTATTACAATTAACATCAGAGAAAACCTGGGTTTTTTATCACTATGAATAACAGTAAATTTATGCATATTAACCAGTTGTGGGAATTTCTGTCCCCCCCTCTTTTATAGCTGTAAATTAACCTAAATTTACCAAGGGGGGGTCTCAATTTACGCAGATTTATATGGATTTAACCCAGTTTATGAGATTTATGAGTTTCAAATTCCTCAAACTTGTTTCCAAAATGGATTTTGAGAGACTTTCTGGGAAAATAAAATTGAGTTTATGAAATTCATATAAATTGCATATAATCCAAGAAATCCTGTTTTATCATTACTCCATATTTTCCTGACGAAGGGAAGGATAATGGTGTCATGAGGTCCAATAACCCTGGTGTCATGGTGTTATGAGCACTCATGATATGCCATGACACCATTATCCTTCCCCCCTGTTTTATTACACCTACAGTTTTTGCAGAGAAGGAAATAGCCAGCGCCCAACAAATCATTCCTAAAGTAAGATATATTTATGTACTTTCTTACATCTCGCTTACAATTATTATAAGATATCTGGGCTTGCTCGACGTGTAAAAGACTCAGCAATTTTCACTACTGCTTTTGAAGAGCTCGTCGACAAGGACCCAGATCTGCAAGGCAATGCAAAAGCGCTTCCGACCCGCTGTGCTACACGCTGGAACACGGATGGTATCTGTATCGCAGGCCACCTGCACTTAAAGACCCCAGTGCAGTGGCTCACAAGTAACCCGCGCTTTAAGCTCAAGAAATACGCCCTGACCGATCAGCAGTGGCAGTTGGCTGCTGAGCTCAATGAGGTGCTCGAGGTAATCATATTTATTACCACTCCTATGTACTGCTAACAGTGTATTTTACAGGTTTTTCAAGAGCCGACCAATCGCTTCTCGCAGTCAGAAGTTCTACTTTTTCACAAGACGCTCCCCGAGATCCTCACGCTTCGATCTTGATTGTGCGACATTCAGGACGATGTCCTTGGCCGTGGACTCCATCGCATCACCCGAGTTGCGGCTGAAGCCTCACTTCAACATCAGCAAAAACTGACTGAAATTTAGGTCAGTTTAGAGTGAGTTTTTATTTCCTTGGGTTGCACTGACAAATTTGAACCTGCCTTGTGGCTGTGAAGCAGTTCTGATTGGTCTAAATTTAGCGCCTGAATTTTGGGCAATTTTGACTAGGTGGCTGGCTTGAGAGCAGTCTAAACTGGTTTTGACCCAAATAGGAAAGTTTGAGGCAGTTTAAACTGCTCCAGATCAAAGTTTCCTTTTTTGGCAATTTCCATAAATGGAAAAAATAATGATATTTTTGTTATTTTGCCCTCCACCTCTTTCCTTTTTTGGCAATTCCCAAAAAAGGAAACTTTGATCTGGAGCAGTTTAAACTGCCTCAAACTTTCCTATTTGGGTCAAAACCAGTTTAGACTGCTCTCAAGCCAGCCACCTAGTCAAAATTGCCCAAAATTTAGGCGTTAAATTTAGACCAATCAGAATTGCTTCACAGCCACAAGGCAGGTTCAAATTTGTCAGCGCAACCCAAGGAAATACAAACTCACTCTAAACTGACCTAAATTTCAGTCAGTTTTTGCTGATGAAGTATTCGAAAAGTACACGGGGGCAATGGGGGAGTCGGATATATACACACTGTCTGTCGGTGAGTCGTTTTTTTGCCTTATTATTTATGCTTAAACTGCCCTACCTCAAAACTATTCAGTGATGTGCCCCGACCGCAAACTGAAGTGGTTTGCGGATCGTGGCTTCCTTACTGAGCCAATCCGTGATCGCCTTGTGGAGCGTTTCGATTCTCGAAACCCTCAAGCCCATCAGAGTACTCGACCCCGGGAGTTGTTAAGGTTCAGACACTTTTCGACTGAGCCAGTAAATATAGCTAACTGGAAGCATACAGGCTAGCGGTAGTATCTGGACTCAACGCCACACCTCTACTTCATCGCCACCAGTCCATCTTGAATGCGATTCGATCCAGGAGTACCTTGAGACTCCGGTCGTATCGCCTTATGTGATCTCACAATACGGCAGTGTTCTTGCATACTGGGACTCCGAGCTAGAGCGCCGCCCTCGCGTTGCCCGCCTGGCTCTTGATTTATTGCCTGTACCTGGTAGGTTTATTTATCACTCTCTAGCTAGGTACTCTAGATCTAACATTTGTACACAGCTTCGTCGGTCGACGCCGGGCGCGCCTTCTCGGGTGGTCGGTTGATGATGAACCACCTCCAGCACCGCATGTCGACACGCACATTCCAAGCTCAGATGGCGATTGGATCGTGGTACGGCACCCCTTTGCTCCCGGAGCTTGACAAAGTAGCCGAAATCATTGAGTATCACATGTAAATAAAATATAGAATTTCTGTCTAAATACAATATGATGTTCCCGGATGACACCCGTGTTTATCACCCGCGACGTTCTGGCGCGGGTAATTGGTGGCTGTGCAAACCGGGATCCACCCGGCCCGTCTTCGCACCCGTGGGATCACCCACGCCGCAACCCGGGTCACCCATTTTAATCCCTAATTCAGGTACAGGAGTGGTACCGGTTTAACGACAGACATCGTGAAAGTTGTAGAAAAAATATAGAAATAACAAGGAAGCGTCCATGCGCAACAAACGGGCTTTTGGGACCCATACTAACTCTCATAATTTGCAAGTCGCTCCTCCAAGCCCCAAATACCAGTCCCTTTAGCTGCCTTGGACGCAACTACACGGTTAGTTTGAACTGAGGCTCCAAATCGCACAACATTGCTCTCCGGCTCGACAAAGGACGAGGTGGTGCAGTGGTAGTCCAGCCCACCACGCCAGATTGCAATGACCACCGTCGCTGCCCCAAGGTCAATGCCAAAGCGGTAAGCAGGCAAGATGAATTTCCCACCACGAATCCCCTTTCGAATCTTGGTGGAGTCAGATATCAACTTGCCCTGCTGTGTACCGTTCAACCATGTCCCAGATGTCCAAACGCACGCACGATGTTCAACTGTGCCATCAATATCAGAGTCGACATGTGAGGTGTTTGCATAACCACGTCCTCCTTTATCAGCCATGGAAAATGCCATGTTCGAGCCCATGCCGGGCATATGGTCCTATGATTTGGCTGTCAAAGGAAATAAAGTCAACAGATGGAAAGACGAGACATACTGAGGTCTCAGGACGGTAGTCGCCAAAAATTGGGGCATGGATATGCGACAAATAGAAAGTGTTCTGATAAACTGCCCGGGGAGCAAGATGCTTTTGCAGCCATGTCCATATGATCTATTAAATGTTGGAATCATGAGGTAAACTTGGCGACAGAAGTGATAACTCACAGAAATTTTCTGCGACTGACGATATATGCGCTCGTATGCCTCAACATCATTCTTAGGCACGTATGGCCCCAAATTTTCTCCTGTCTTCTTGGGTCCGCTGCGATTGGAACGCCAGCCAACCATTTTTAACCAGCCCTCTAGAACACATGTCAATAAATAGCAAGATCAAGTGACAAAACGTACCTCGACCACGGGTTTTATCACCGTTCTGCGAACTGTTATTCACAACAAAATATGCCTGGTTTTGCGCACTCAAGAACCACCTGTACATATACTTTATATGTGCTAGTTCGTGTCGGTCGAAATGATCCAGGCCGAGAAATGCAGCAGCAAATATCAAACGATACACGCCATCAGGTGCTTTTTTCAGCGCATATACATAACCGAAATCAAAAATCTTGAAGTTTTGCTCTTCAAGATCCTCGTCATCGACAAACTGGGCCTGAAAAATACCGGGGACATCGGTTCTGGGTATCGATTCGAAAAGCGGCTGATCGGCAACCTCAGGCGGAAAAGGGTTGCCTGGCTGCTCTGCAGGAGACTCTCCGGAAACATCTTCGCCTGCTTTGCGTTTACGTGAACAGATCGCGCCGCCAAGTGAATCCTGAAGAGCAGCTAGAGATTCGGGCTTGAGGTTAATTCGGCGCCGGGTTTCAACGTCGAAGACATAGGCATTTTCCGGCGTCTCAAGTAGTCCTACGACTTCTTTCGCAAGTTTGTCCCGCCGATCTGTTAGTCGAAAATGTTAATATCTGCTCGCATAGTCAATTTGAATAAATGAAATCGAGACATACGCTGACGTCTGAGGATAGCATCTTTTTGCGATTTTCCCTTACGGTCTCTCTATCGTGGAATTTAAATGAACACTGCGCTAATAATACGTAGTAAAACCCACCGCCAGTTGGGTTTCTGCCTCCTCGATTGCCGACACTAGCTCAGTGGTGTTGTCGGGGTCATCGGAAAGTAGTTGTTCGAGGCAAGCCTCGGCAATTGTCCTTTTTGGGGGGTCAGTGGTTGTGTACTCCTGAGACCGAAACGGATTGACGAACTCTATGTAACAGAGGAAGTGTGGGTGCAATTCTGGGTCATACTTGTCATATGAGGTCCTGACCTCGTTCGCGAGGCGCTTGGCTGCCGCAACTAGACTCTTAGTCGGGTTCTCGACCTCCTGTTTGAAAGGTGAGTAATGTAACAGCAAGGTTAGCAATATCACATACAGAGAAGGCCGCGATGATGTCGTTCATGTAGCTATTTAGGCCTTTCGTGTCAGCGTATTTGACCTCGGTGAGTTGTCGAACTGGTCTGGCAAGTAGGATCGAAGCACATGGCTGAGAGATCTTGGTAGAATTCATGTTGGAGGCTGTACTCGGATGCATGGCGTGCGGTAGGTGCGTGAACGATGTTCTGATGTCCGGGACTCGCCACGAAGACTCACACAACACACGGTGGCTGGAGTGCGTTACGTTACCATGAAAATCTCACCCGCAACGGCGATCACCATATTCCACGCATTCCTCTGCATACTGGGTCCAGGGCCCATGACTGTACGATACGTGGCACTTGGCTTGACGTTGCAATCCAACAATCGCGACCTTACCACTCTTGTTAGCATATGGCTGCCACCACCTCGTGCACCTCACTACAGGGTCAGACACCTAGTTCTCGTTGACCGGGATGCCATCGTCAGGACCAGGCAGATGGGCCGAGGTCATCTAAGACGGCCAGAGTGACTCGAGGTAAGCCTCTCTGATCCCCTAAATACGTCTCACAAGTTCACGGCATCTCCAGCAACTTTGGGCGCGGTTCGGCTTCTTCGCCCGATGTCCTCGCCCGACCTTGCACTTCCTTTCCCGACGTCTCCTTGCCTCCGCTCAGTCTTTCCCATCCGTCTTACCCGCCCCCACCGGGGCGAGCCAGAGCCCGAGCAAGGTCCAAGCCGATACCAGCATGGCCATCAAGGGCGCACGCAAAGTGGGCGCGGGAATGTGGAGTCGAGTCTGAATCCTCCTAGGCGACCATGTCGTCTCGCGATCCCCGGCGCTGCAATTCCCTCTGGCTCGGTCTCCTGGCCCAATATCCCTCACATCTTGGACATTGCCCGGTGTCCTCCGAACGTACGACTGGAGCGCTTTGGTTGAGGCCAACCATTCGACGGCCTCCCCCGCTCCCCTAGTTGCCCTTCCCACGACGGGAGAGACGCGCCCGATAAGCTCACAGGTTCATGTGGCGGTCCTCGATCTGGTTCTGCTTCTCACCAATTGAGCACGATCCGGCTCGGTTACTTCCGTATCTGCACCTCGAAGGATCATGCGCCACCATGCGACACCCGGCCGGGTTCTGACTGCGCTCTCGTTTTCACTCTGGGATAACTGTTGGCCGTTAATGGCGCAGACGGGGTTTTTGTCTGGGTGTTTGAAGTTCGACTGAGGGGGCAGTATTCGTAGGGCGGGCCCCGAGACGTAGGACTCCCGAGCGATAAGGATACCAGTAGCTTGAAGCATTGTTACGACCTCCAACGACGACCCACTCCTGAACGTATTACAAACATCATTTGGTCGCCCAATAGCAATTGGATTACCATCGCGACTGTGTGCAGGACCTTCTATTCTACGCGATCCCTGCTCCCGCCCCCGCAGTTGATGATCCGCTCTCAGACCCGTGGGCACTTCTTGGTATATTGTGAGTTGAATGCCACAACAAATGTGTTTGCGCGCTGACACGGCTCCAGGACTTCTCGCCCGGACGAACTTGTTATTTATAATTCGCTACCAACCCATACCATAATCAACCAGCTCTCGTTCAATTCCCCCAAGGTTATTCAGGCTAGCGATCAATCTGTTGTTATTGTGAGTCTTGCATATTCATTTCGAGACGACGCTGAATACGTTCTGTAGTCCACGATATCTCCAGCAACTCCACATATTATAGATGCGACAAACTTTAACGTTTTGCATACGATCTCCTCGTCAGACCTAGCCGTACCTGTGTTTTCTTTATCTCGACGCCTCCTTGCCCATGCCTCGGCTCCGCCTCTTCTATCAGTGTCACCAACCCCGCCCGCCGCTAGCCAGCGCCCGAGCAAAACACTAGCTGATATTAGCATGGCCCTTGACGGCGCACGTAAATCTGAGAGTGAAGCCAAGACACTTGCGGGCGATAACATCGTCGCTCGGTCTCCGACGCCGCAGTTCCCTTTGGCTTGGTCTCCCAACCCGATGTCCCTCACATCTCGGACTTTATTCGTACCCCCAAGTGTACAGCTGGAGCACCCCGGCAGAGGCCCACTATCCGACGTGCTCCCCCGCTCCCCGAGTCGCCCTTCTCACGGCAGGAGAGAATCGCATAATGAGCTCACAGGGTCATGGGACTGTTTGAGATCTGGCTCTGCTTCTCACCAATCAAGCACGATCGAGCTCGGTGACTTCCGTGGCTGCTCCTTGACGGATTGTGCACTACCACGCGGCACCCGGCCATTCTCTGACTTCCCTCTCGATCTCCCGTTCAGCCAACACGTTGGCCGTGAGCGGGACGGATGGGGTATTTGTTTGGGCGTGTGACGTTCGGCTAAAGGGGTTTAACCTGCGGCACTGGTACGACCTCCAACGAGGGCTTACCCGCTGACGTATCACGAACAAATCTGGTCGGCCGACAGTAAATATTTTACCGTCGTGACCGTGCGGGGCACCCTTGATGGCTCTGTTTGATGCGTTACGTTACCTCCAACCAGACTTGTGTTTGACGACGATCACCAACGGCCAATGGCGCGGGGGTCTCTGCATACTGGGTCCCGGGCCCATGACTGTATGCTTCTGTGCTACTTGGATCCGACGTCACGGACACCTGTGCTGCTCCTCAACTTGACCGTGATCGTATTGTTGCATCTTATGCCCCCGACCTGAATACTTGCCCCCGAACCATCTACCGATACCGAGACGGACAACGACGCGGATGCACTGAGTAGCCCGTTGAGCGACAATGAGACCGCTGACCAGGCCAACCGGATGCATGTCGAGGTCGTTCGAGGCGAAGTGGCCGAGACAAGTTCGCATCCTTTTCTGTTCTCCCGTACCCCCGCCGTCGCGCCGATTGCGGGTGCCCGGCGAGTTCGTATAGTATGTAATTGTGTGTATCATTTCTTGGCTTATCCGTCATACTAGTCTAATGGCAGGAACAGGTTGAGACGAGAGACTTGTCTGAGCCAGAAGAGTGAACCCATCATCCAGCTTCATCGCGAGAGTGCCCTCCCTTGTTGTGAAGGAATTATCCGCCGTCATCTTCACACGATTACCCTACGCCCGACCCGAGATGTCCCACCACCCCAGACTCAACCGCGACGACTCCAAATAATCACCCTGGCCCCCGATAATGACCACAAGTTCCCCCAACCAGCCATGTCTCCCTATGGCCTCGGCATTGGCGCTCGTCTCTGCTCCGGCGCTGGGTTATGTTAGAGGTTGAAGCTCGACCGTTGCCACTTCCCATCGGTGCGCCTTGATGTATTTTTATCACTAGACATCGCTCAGATTATACTCTCCAGGCCATTACAGTCATCCCCGCCCCCTCTTACAACACCTAGGGCCAGCCGATCGCCCCAGTCCTCCCCCATCCAGCCCCCGGTTGGAAAATATCGGGCACTGCCCTTTGCCGGTGTTCAGCGCGCCTATGCGGTTTCTAACGGTATGCATTGTTTTTTTTTGTCTTGATCATTCAACAGGCTGATGGTGGGAACGCCAGTTGTGCCTGGCGGCTTGAGGCACAAGTTTGATTGAGGACTCGCCCGAACCCGAGGAGCGGCCCGTGTTGGCGGTCAGGCGAGAAAAGGCCGAGTGGCGAGAGCAGGAAGAGGCAAAACACCTGGGCAGAGAAAAGCCCGGCAGTCGGATCATGCGGGGGGCGTCGTTGTCCAGAACGACGGGAGATTATTCACGCCAAAATTCGAACCTGCGTCTCTTCATTTGGCATGGGAAGATATGCTGGTGCTTGCACGAGAATATGCGGCCGGAGCTACGGTGCGGGACGAGCCAATTTTGACCTCTGTCAGAGACGCAGATCTGGCACGGGAGCAAATGCCACGCCCGGTGATGGGTTCCCGGTTTACCGATACCGGCCGCCCAAGATAGGGACGCGCGGCGTGTTGGGGTTGGATGTTGGACCTGGTCCGCCCAACACGAGGACGTTTGATGCCACTGGGAGGACGCTTGATGAGGCCAAGGTATTTGATGGACTGGTCAGGAGCTTTGATGGACTGAGGAGAGAAACATTTTCGTCGGTTCTCACGTCTGGCATGCGACATGATCCGCCCCAACTCAATCACCAAATCACTCCGAGCACACGACATGACCCCGCCCGGTTCGACATTGTCTCTCCTGTTACTTCTCGATTCAACACTGGCCGACGTGACATCTCGACCCCGTCTGGTCTTGCCGATATGATACTTCCCCCGTTGTCTCCCACTTTGGTACCTCCCCGGCTCGATTTGAGCCGGATGCCACTCCAGCATCTTATGCCCCCCTAACCGTTCCACGACACGGTATATCTCCAGCCGCCTCTCGCTACGACCCAACGCGAATACGCGCACCCGAACCATACGCCGATACTGAGGCAGACAAGGACGCGAATGCACCGAGCAGCCCGTTGAGCGAGGACGAGACCGCCGACGAGGCCGATCGGATGGATGTCGAGGTTATGCGCAGCAAAGTCGCCGAAACGAGTTCGTATCCCTTTGCAACCTCGCGGTCCCCACCCTCGCATGGTTCCAACTCCCGTGCAGGTCCGTCTCCCATGTCGCAGCGGTCGGGTCCGCTACCCACGTTTAACCAGGCCCGAGTGTCACCCATCTCGAACCGTTTGGATCCCTCTCCTACGTCGAGTCGAATCGAGCCACCTACCCCGACAAATTGAGCCGGCGTCAAGATCTTGCATGCGGATATGGAGATTTATCCCCCAACTCACCACCCGTGCCCAAGACCGTCCTTGGTTCTGCACCTGGTGAGGGATCTGGACATGGGAGGAAACGTGTATAGACTTTGCCCTTCATGTGGACAAAATGGTTGTGTCTTTTACCACTTATCCAGACGAAACCGCTTGCCTCTCCCATGTCGACCACACGGCTGTTGCCCACTCGATCCAACGTGCCGACCTCTCCTGTCTTGTCCGCTGATCGGCTTCAGATATCCGATGCGTGTGCCGATCGACGCAGGACGACCGGGGACACTATTGTATGTGATAGATGCTCGCATCGGCAGCACGTTTGGGTAGCTGCCCTTGAGCTGATGCAAGACCCTCACGAATCGGGTCAGTTCCACTCGTTAGGTCCCACATTTTCTCTAACTGCGTCGACCTTAGCCGCCTCGGATCCTCTCGTCCTCGAGCAGGCGCATGTTCATGACTCGGACCACACGTCTAAAGCGCTCAAGGTCTCATTTTTGGACTGGGCTCGGCGGCGCAAGGCGCAGTTGGCAGATACGAAAGACGGGTACCCTTCCGAGTCCTATGAAATTGACGTATCAGAACCCGACTTACCTGGTGCGGGTACCGAAGCCAAAGCTGAGGCCATTACGACTATTGGCAACTCCTACTCTCCCCTCTTCGACCGCAAGCCAATCGATGTCAATTCCATTGCCATCGGCCCCAGATATTGCGTTATACGTCCCCAGAGCAGCATCCACCCCCACCGGCGCACACGACTGTCTGATCTGATGAACACATCAACTCACCATCCGACCCCAGCCTCGAGACAATGGCCATTTCAACTGACATTGTCATGAATGATCCACCGGCCTCAAGCATCAACGGCCAAGCGTCAGGATCCGGCAATCAGAATCTAAAAACTGAGTCTGGGACTGATGCGCCTGATTCCATGGAACCTGGCTCCTCGAGTGGTCCGCACACGCAGCTTGTCTTGGACGAGATGGATGTCGACCCGGTTGCGCCAACTGCGAATATGGCTGATATGGGGCAAATTCGTGCGTCTCCCGCTTCATTCGCCGATGGAGCATCGTACCAACCTTCTGCTTCTCATGCGCCTCCCAACCCTCCATCTCCTCTCCCCGTCCTGCAGTTCAACAGTAGTCCAGGAGTGCTGTCCGCACTTACGAAGCGCTGAGCAGATTGGGCGTCAAACCCCCGGCTTTGGCCGACCAACCTGATTTAACCCGACACTCCTCTCCTACCACCACGCGCTCCTCACGCTTCTGGGGACACTCCCGAGGAAGGTGAAATAACGCCTGGTTCTCGAACACAGTCACCATCGTATACCCCCCGGAAATGGCTCTCCTGCGACAGCAGTCATTCCCCTATCTTCCGTGGCCTCCTACCACCACAGTTCGGTCGCTTTTTTCTTGGCGATGTCCCGGCGGGATGGGGCGGGATGGGGTGGGACGGGCTACGATGGGGTGGGGCAGCGCGCAGACAGGTCTGGGATGATAGCCGCGGGACAGACTCGGGATGAGCCGGCATCCCGCGCCGTCCCGCTCTGTCCCTTGATATCATCTACCTGTCTTGGGTCTGTCTCGCGTGGGCGGTCCTCATTCGGTTGTATCATGTAATAAATCAAAAATATGATTGTTCGTTTATGGACAATACATCCCCAGATCAACAAGTCCTCCCTCAAGCTGGTCCCGACTCGCCAATCCCTTGTGTTCCGATGTCAAGACAATGTTCGCGCCCCTGAGATGCAATGAGAAAATAGATGAACGTGCGGTCACATAAAGCAGGGGGGTGTAGACTTACACACCTTGCGCGGATCCACCACCCCGCAGAGTCGCATACCGTCCAGAATGCCTCCAAAATCGAAGACAAAGCCTGCGATGACTGCACTTCAAGCGCAGTCCAAATCCAAACCAACCAACAAGCGTTCGTATGTACCGCCCGAGCTAGCGGGTTCATTGACGCGCAAAAAATGGGTCCCAGCCTCGAACCGTAAAATAGCTGAAAGTGAGCAACTAATTGAGATATATGCGTGGCATTACTTACCGTCCGTTCATGATAGCCAAATTTCAAGGCGAGGGAAATGTCGCCGGGAACTCGAGCGACAAAAACCAGTCCGAGCATGAAGACCAAGGGAACGAAGTTGCGGGGGAGAACGAAAAGATGGAGGACGAGAATGGGGAAGATGGTGGTGATATTGATGGGAGTGGTGATGGCGAGGATGATCAAGATATGGCGGGTGTTAAAGACCAGCCACGAGTTTTTGGTGAGTACAAGCGTATTGTTAATGCTAGCACACTCACTGTTATTTCAGATCAAGACGGAAACCAGATACCGCTCGATAAACTAGCGGAGTTTCTCAATAAGCCTCATGGCGTCAGTCAACCTCGGAATAACAAAAGGCGTCAGGTTATCGAGGACGACAGTGATCAGGAAGATCGACTTACCCCAGTCTCGAAAACGCCAAAACACCAACGACGCATTGTAAGCGACGACAAGATGGAGCTACTGGAGGAGGAGGGATTAGCAGTGGGTCGATCATTCCAGGAATCGCGTTTGTTTGCAATTTGCTGGTCGGACAATTCACAGAGATCCATTCAGACCTCTAATTCTTGGAAAGGAGCGTCGGGTGGGGTAGGAGAGAGTGGAATTCGAGGGAGAGGATCGGGCGAGGGTCCGAAGCGCCGAGGAGAGCCACGTGAGCCACGCAAGCCGCGCGCTACATTAGTAGATTGCCCAGAGGGGCCGGCTTTGTTGTTCGAGTTTGTATCTCTGTTTTTTGGCCTCTCTGTTTTGTACTCTCCATAAATTGCTAGGTGTTGTGCGATTTTGGCGGGAGGGAATTTCTTCATTAGTTTGCAACGCATGCAGTTGCACGGTCTTCGGTTGAGTCCCAGCACTCTTTCAACGCTGAATTTTTGCTGTATTATGTTTAGCATTTGTTCCCTTTGCACGCCGTACCCACTCGTTTTGCCTTAGCCACCGCCATCTGCATCTCACCTTCATCATCCATACCAAGTAAATAAGCGTCGATTCAGTCTACCTAAGTATACAAATATCAAAGGAATGCTTATATTGCAAGGATAGTTTATTGTGGCGACGGTCGTGGTTGTGGTTGTGGTTGTGGTTGTGGTTGTGGTTGTGGTCGTGGTCAAGAGCAAGTTGCGCGTCGGCGGCAAGGATCAGCGGCGATATTTTAAATTCGTTGATCCTCCTATGTGATGTCCTCTGACGAATGTCCAGACCCTGGCCACCCCTGTCTGGCCCTGTCCGGCCCCATCTTGGCCTGTCCCACCACTGTCCCACCACATCTCGCCGGGACATCTCCAAGAAAAAAGCGACCGAACTGTGGTGTACACAGCCTTGACGATCCTCTGCAGACCCTCCTCCGAACGCATCTCCCTCAGACTTGACCAGTTCACAACCGGCCTCTGGGCCCTATCCCCGTTTGCCACCAGCGGGACCCTCACGTGGAGTTAGCCTGTCCCCTCTCGCGCCCTTGTTCAGCCCGTGAGCCGATCGACGGGGATATGGTGGACCGTCTCCGCCAACCGGGCCTTGGGAATGGGAGCGCGATAGGGATCGTGAACGGGAGCGAGACCGCGATCGAGACCGAGAGGTGCGAGGTGCGAGGCCGAGGAAAAGCATTCAGCAGCCCGTTACCACGGGGCCCGGCTGGAGATAGGGGTTGGCGTGTTCGGGGTCGCATAATATCTTTGCAAGGCAGATCCTGGCAGCCCTGATTAATGTTAGTTCTTGTATTTCAGTTTTGGTTTTTTTTTCATGTGTTGATTCTAGGCTTGGTTCTCGTTGTCTGTTAGTTTTTGGTTGGAACCGCGTTTTGTATTTTTCGTGTGATTTCGACTGTTACAAGATCTATAATTGGATGCTTTTCATATTCACGAGCTCATTGCATGCACGGTACATTGAATTATGTAGAATCTTGTGTTGGCGATTGTTCAGATCGCAAGTTAAGTCTAGAAGAGGGGCGGACCAGCCCGGTCAAATGTCGGAGATGGACCAGACCAATTCGAGGTGGGAGACAGACCAGATCAGCGAGGGCTCAAGCCACAACATGAAGGGTCAGGGGTGGTCGTGGATTGAGCGAGACCGGTCTCGAGCATAAGAATGAATCTGAACCAGCCTCTGCGATCTTAGCCGCACGACTGCGACGTCCATTCAATAAGCTTTGTAATCCATCCCGTGTCCACTCAGTGGACTGCTGGTGGCATCTGCGTCTTGATCTATTGCATTATCGGCATATAGATCGGAGGCCCATACTCATTCTAGTGGGGTCGTACCGTGTGGCGGGTAGAGGTAGATGATAAGACTGGGGGTGGGATTGAAATGAGTGGTGATGGGAAGGCATCGAACCAGGAAACAACAGGAGGGGTGTCATATTGCAAGAGACTGGGTGGTACGGGGATAGAATCCGGCCAAGCAGGATCAGATTGGCCAAAACCGGAGATGCAGCATCGAATCGAGGACCATTGCATACTCGGGGTCGTTGGGGGCTGCTTGAGCTAAGTTGGATCATTTATGTGGACATACCGGACTAAGAAATTGGTGCTCGTACCGTGATACTGTTGTTGTTGGCCTTGAATGCAGAGATAGGTACGAGAAGCAGCCACTACCAGACAGGACAAGGAGCCGGGCTGTCCCGGGCCGTCTGATCAAGTTTTGTAGCGTTGGGGGGCCTTCATCTTGGTGGTCAAGTTGAAGTGAATAAGCGAAGGAGCCGTGACGGCTGGATCCCTATATCAGGGCTCTCCGCCAAATCTTTGCGTATAGCAAGGCAATAAACGGGGATGAGCCTATGTGTGTTACCGTAGTCCTTGGTGTATAATTGATCTGCTCTGCTCCTGCCCAGACAAGAATTAGTAGCTAAAGCGACTCAGGCGCTTATAGGATATCCTATTCACAGCACACCTGCCACATGCTTAGGACCTGAACATTGGTTACCAGAAGCAGATTTGGGAATATGATTGACAAAAAAAGAGTAGCGAGCAGGAAGCACAAGAGAACCATTCTGTAAAAGAAAAGGAAGCCTGTCAAATGAGTCAGATTTAGCCACAGAGACCAATCCATGACTTGATTTGTACTCACAAAACCACTCATGTTTCAGGTTTCTCGACGGGCCCAAATGTGCCTGTTGAGGTTCGTGGCCAAAATGTAGGTTCACTTTCGTCAGACCGGATGGACAGCGCAGGTTGGCTGGCCGCTAGAGATGGAGATCCTGGATCTGATGCTGACGTGCTGTCCATACCACAAGTGATTAGTAGAGTTTTTCTCTGTGTTGAAAATGCACGTGCCCAGTGCTGTCACCTTGGGCAACAGCTGGATTTGGTGGGAGACGTGTGTTAAGCAGGTTGTATAGCCGATCAATCTTTGTCTCAACAGTATCAAATCTTTCTATGAATGACAGGGAGTCAGACATTATACAAACAGATATATAAAGATACTCACTGGATACAAGCCGCTCCCAAGACTCCATTCGCTCATCAAGTAACTTAGCCTTTTCTTTCAGGTCCCGCAAATCTGATTTGACAATGTCCGTTTGAGCAACTGCCAGGTTCAATTTGTCTTCTTGGCGGGAGTAGCGTTGGATCATCTCGTTAATGAGACGAACATGTTCATGGTCAGGCATCGTACGGTGCTGTAGCTGAGGGCGGCAAGAGCAAGGCAGTTCGATATCACGTGCACCTGTGCCTCATGAACCCTGATACCCTCGCACTGGGGAAAGCGCTAAGTTACGCATGTGGTGTAACGATTGCATTACTCCACGCAACGCATCACCAGCTCACGGCCAACACCAACCAGCGCCCCAATGCTTCGCCAACGCATCAACTACTCCCAGCTTGTAAGGGATGCGGTCATGTGACTGCATTGATGATGTATGCGCGATGATGCGGGGTTTCTCATCTTTTGTCTTTGTTTTTAACCACTACGTTTTCCACGAATATATCTACGTACACGCGTTCTATCGCTGCGCTTCGCGCCCACACAAAATATTAAGTAAATCTTGAGGACGTGAAGTCCTTTCACTTTTTTGAACGCTAAACGCGTAAATTTTACTGCTAACTCGCATTTGCCATCCCCGTACCCGAGGACAAAGAAACACGACGTGTAAAGTCGTAATAAGCTACTATGAGTAACACTACAGGTGACGAGTCACCCGCATACCCCACGATCGGCGCGTTTGACGCGCCGCGCCGCCCTTCGCCGACCATGAGCCCGCGAGCCAGCGGAAGCGATACCGTGCGTGGCACCCCAAGCCGCGGCAGAACACCTACCGCATCTCCCTTGCGGTCTCCATCGACTCCCTCGAGTCAACGTACGGTTGGAGCACCGTCGACGATGCAGGAATCCCCGAACAGTCGGGGAATTTTTCGCTCCCCTCAACCCTACGGGTCGAGTTACATTCAAGCCCCTATCGGGTCTCGCTTTAACAGGGCCCGACAAAGTACGAGCGGTACTAGATATACCGCGTCTGGTAACGCGTACTCCTATGCGCCGACGGCGCAAATTCCACGAGCGGCTGACGGGCCAAGCACGTCGACCCCTAGGGCCGACATTCCACCCAGTACCTCTCAACCGAGGTTGTCCACAGAGACATCGAGGGAACAGGCCGCCGAACGGCGGCGAGAGCAAATGCAATCGATCGCGTATAACGCGATTCAAGAACACACACGCTCGATAGACCAGCGTATGAGTAGACTCGAATCGATGATCGAGAATCTTACGGTGCAATTCAATAGCATCGACAATACCAGCGTTGCTGGTAGTATTCGCAGCATTAGAAGCATCATTAGTGCTCGTACCGAACTGGGCCCGGAGCCACGGTACGATGATGATACCATCGGTCGAGAAGATTCAACCGATCAACTTCCACTGCCAGATGTGGACAATGAGATGAGACCTGGAAGTGTCCAGGATAGGACTGGTACCCCTTCTAGGGTAGTGGAGGGATATCTTGCCGATCGTGATCGACGATCAGGTGTCCATACCATCGAGGAAGAACCCGATGAGGACGCGGCCGGGGTGCATCCCGACACCGGAGGTATCCCTACAGAGCTGGGATACGATGGCCCGATTATCACGGAAATAATCGATGATGAGCGACAGCAGAGAACCGCCGCCCCTGACGGTCAAGGCGGTTCGTCGTCGAGTTCGTCGACGTCGACGAGTTATCCGACGAGAGATAGTCGTCGATCGTTTACTCCGGTAACCCCATTACCGCAAGGACCAGACGAACGTGCCATGCGTGCTCAACGCCGGCGCGAACCACTACAAGTGCCTGCTATTAGCAAGCCTGGAGATGGGCAACGGATGTCGCTCGCGGGGACAGGCGATCTACCATCTAGAGCGCCTTATACCCCAATTCCCCGCGTGAGTAACACGCACGCGATGCCAGATGCCAGTAGAGCTCTGGCCAGTTCGCCTGCCGGGCAGACCTCGGCACTGTATAACACACGACCGAACAATCGGTTAGCACGAGGAAGTGTGCGTAGCCCTGTAGCTACGCCTATTGTTCAACGGGTACCGGTAGTGAACCCCGCGCTAGCTCAAGTCGCGCCTCAACCCCGAGCGGCGGGGTATCCTATTGGAGCTGTCCCAACGGACAGCATTTCGCGTATGGTGATCAATACGCTTCAAGCGCATCAAAACGACGTAGATTCCCAGAGGAATCTAGGAAGAAAGGGGCTTAAATTAGAGCCCCCGCCGACATACGATGGCGCCCCGAGACTTCGAGACTTCGAGGAATGGATAAGCGGAGTGCTCCGCTATTTTCGTATGAATGGCCTTTGCGGTCCTACCGTAGCAGACGATAATAATCGTGTGTTCATCATCGGACATTTGTGCACTGGTAAAGCACAAAGTTGGTTCCACAAAAGTGTGGAAAAGAGTGAATATGGCCCCGAAGGATGGACCACCCTGGAAGTAATCCAGGGATTACAGCGTAGATTTCTCACTACGCGTAGTGCGACAATCGCCGCACATGAATTCTGGACCCTCAAGCAAGGGACCATGGATGCCCAAGAGCTCTATGAAGAGCTTAACCTATTGGCTGATCAACAGCCGATTCGACCTGATCCCCTCACCTTCGCGATGAGGTACATGAGTGCATTACATGCCCCTATTAGGCAAGTAGTCAATCGTAACGGATTCCATGCCGTTCACGACTTCGAAAACATTACGGAACTTGTCCGTAGCGCCGTTGACACGGAGTTAGCCTTGATTATGGCTAAGGAGGAAAGAGAGCCCGAGCAACCATCGTCGGGCAACAACACCAGCAGTCGAAGAGTCGACCGTAAGGGCAAGTCTCGCCAGCGAGGCGAGCGTCGCGAGAAATCGAGGCCCTCGTATACAACGAGGGAGACCGAGAACCGGACTAAACACGGTAGTAGCTCGTCTACAAAGGATAGACCGAGTGGACGATCCCGAGATGAATCGGAATTGACTTGTTACAAATGTAACAAAAAGGGACACATCGCGCCCAATTGCCCACAGAAGGGTAGCATTTCTGCGAAGGCTGTACAGCCTGTTCCCGATACTGAGGGCGAAGAATCCTCCTCCGAAGACGTCATCAATGTTGCGATGGCGATGGCCTCGTCTTCCGAGTCGGAAGATGAAATGAGCAGTGAGGATGAAGAACCTCGCCACCCTCTGGCTGACTACTCGGGTAGTGACGACGAGGATTCCATTTGGAATCAGTTCAATGCCGAGTACGGCACTGTATCGGCCCGAGCGGTGAGTATAGTACCGCTGGAAGATGAAGTTGATGCGCGCGCCGCATCAACTAGTAAGAAACCGCCGGCCGAGCCGGAACCGATATCCACACCAGTGGTGAGGAAGCGAGTAGCACCCAAGAAGGGTGCTCAACCGGATCGGCGAGAGGAGGACCAGAAACCCATGACTGGGTACTTTAAGGTCGGTACGACATTGGCGTACGTATTGTTTGATTCGGGCTCTTGCACCGATATGATATCCCCCACATTCGTGAGGGTTGCGAACATCACGCCAATGGCGTTAGATAAACCCATTGGGTTACAACTAGCCCTCAAAGGTAGTCGAGGGAAGTGTAACTTTGGTGTTAACACCGAGGTAGAGATAGGCCCCGTCAAAGGGACCCATTATTTCGATGTAGTAAACATCGAAAAATATGACATAATCATTGGAACCCCGTTCATGCGACGGTTCGGAGCTGCTGTCGATTTTTCTCTCGACGTGATAAATATAAAGGGCACTCACGTACCCAATGGCTACCGGGCTGAGGTCCCAGAAACGTCGGCTGACCGGCGTGTGCGGTTCGCCAAACGACCCAGTGGGTCTACTAAAGCCGAGCCTGCAAGATCGGAGCGTCAAGTAATGGCCAGTGAGGCCAAGTGACTATCCGAAGAAGATAGAGCGGGGAAACCAACCCCGTTAAGAGACGAAGCGATACCTTCGCTTCGTGAAAAATGGCAGCAGTCGCTGGCGCATTTAACTGCACCAGCACTGGAACGACTCCCTCCACTGAGGGAGATCAATCACGAAATCCATTTCGTGGATGAGCATCTGATGATAGTATATCATCATTTAAGTTGTCCCGAGGCCCTTAAGCCTCAGCTTCGCGATAAGATTGAGCTCTACTTGAGAGCCAATTGGTGGTTCGAGGGAACGGCTGAATCCGCCGCTCCTATGTTATGTCTTTTTAAGAAAGACAAAGTATCACTACGAACGGTGATTGATTTGCGCAAGCGCAACGACAATACGGTGAAGGATATCACCCCATTCCCTGATCAGGATGAAATACGCGAGCATATAGCTCGCGCGATCTACCGCTCTAAGTTGGATATGACCAACGCTTATGAGCAAATTTGCATCGTCCCTGCAGACGTATTGAAGACGGCATTTAAGACCGTATACGGGACATTCTACAGTAATGTCATGCAACAAGGGGATTGCAACGCCCCTAGTACTTTTCAGCGCCTTATGACGCATCTGTTCCGTGCTTGGATTGGTCGAGGCATATTTGTCTATTTGGACGATATATTTGTGTACAGCGACACAATCAAGGAACATGAACGACTTTTACAAGTCGTCTGCGATACGCTCACTAAAGCGGAACTACACCTTTCTGAGAAGAAAGTCGACCTATACGTTGAGCGTATGGAATGTCTAGGCCACGTCGTTGACAACGACGGAATACATGCTGATAAAGACAAAATGTCTTTAATTCGTTCGTGGCCTGTTCCACGAAATGCACATGATATCCAGCGATTCCTCGGGCTGGTACAGTATTTGGCAGCATACATGCCGGACTTATCGGCTTATTCTGGGCCGCTATCCGATCTAACCCGGAAGGGTCGAATATTTCTGTGGACACCAATCCACCAACGCAGCTTTGACTGCATAAAGGAACTTGCGTGTCGAGCTCCTATACTTCGCCCGATAAATATCAGTCGGGAGGAGCCAATCTGGCTTGTCTGTGACGCCTCCGTTGCAGGCGTGGGCTGCATGTATGGACAAGGGGTCGATTGGAAGACTCTTCGACCCGCAGGCTTCCATTCGAGGAAGTTCAGCCAAGCTCAAATGAGCTATACGACTACCGAGCAAGAATTGCTCGCTATCATTGAAGGCCTCCTGAAATGGGAGGATAAGCTACTCGGTCGACAATTTAAAGTACTGACCGATCATAAAAGTCTGGAATGGCTCCAGACTCAACGAGACTTGTCACGTAGACAAGTACGATGGTTGGAATATCTATCGCGGTTTGACTTTAAACTCGAACATATTCCCGGATCGGCCAATATCGTTGCCGATGCCCTGTCACGACGGTACGCTAGTGATACCGTTGACGATGTTCGAGAAGAACATGAGTATGTTTCGGCAGACCGCCGACTTGACCCAGAAGGGGAGGATTCCCCTGGAATCCCCGTAATGGCTGGTCGGGCTGTAAAACCGACTTGGAAACTTCGCGAAATGCGCGAGAGAGAAGAGCTTCGTGCGAAGGAGTCACACAAGTTGAATACTAGCCGCTCGAATAACAATCGAGGAACTATAATCCCCCTGCCTTCAGCAGAGGGGGAGGGAGAACCAAAGCCCGCCCCGACGAGCGAGCAATCCCCAGAGGATGGAGATTATGATGGTCGCATTCCTATGCGACAGAAAGAGCTTTCGGCAATGCCGGAAAGACATGACTTATCGGTACTGGTCAATACCGAGGAAATAGTGAACGTTATCAAAGATAACGTAGCCAAAGATAAGTTCTTTGGCCGTATATGCGCTGATATAAAAGCACATCCCGACTTTGAATGGCGGGATGACCTATTATTATATAGGCCGTGGAATGCGATTTGCATCCCGGACGTCCTCTATAAGAGGAGGAGGGTGCCCGAGATAATTATTGACCTCGGACATTCAGCAATTGGACACATGGGGTCCAAGAAAACGGTATCATATATACGACGATGGTACTGGTGGCCAACCATGGCCAAGGAAATTATCGAATTCTGCCAGTCTTGTGGCAACTGTCAAATGATGAAAACATCATCGCAACTCCCCCAGGGGTTACTTCATACATTACCGATCCCAAGTCGACCTTGGGGGTCTATCGGTATGGACTTTATGGGCCCATTTCCCCAAAGCGGGGGCCTCGATTATTTATTAGTCGTTATTTGTCGACTAACATCCATGGTTCATTTGATACCAACTCAAACGACGATAACGGCGCAAGACGCCGCAATTTTATTACTACGAGAAGTGGTACGATTACATGGACTACCAGATACAATCGTCTCGGACAGAGACTCAAAGTTCATAGCCACAATGTGGCAGGAGCTGCACCGATTACTCGGTGTTAAATTACTTATGTCTACTGCATTCCACCCGCAAACGGATGGATCGACCGAGCGAGCTAATAGAACTGTAGCTCAAATCCTACGATCGCTGGTCGACAGCGACCAGTTGAACTGGAGCGAGAAAGTTCCGGCAACGGAATTGGCTATCAACTCGAGCGTAAGCTCGAGTACAGGATTTGCTCCGTTTGAGCTGAACTATGGATGGATGCCTAAACTGATAGGCTATCCGAAGGTCAACACCTCGTTTAGAGGTGTACAAGTATTAGCTGAGCAAGCAGCTGAAAACATCGATCGCGCATTCGATGCGATAATCGCAAGCCGCGTGTATATGCGCGGTCAAGCAAATAAGAAACGTCGAGAAGACGATCCAGCGTTAGAAGTAGGGTCGAAAGCGTACCTTTCGACAAGAAACTTATCACTACCGAAAGGTAGGGCAGGAAAATTACTCCCGAAATACATCGGGCCGTTCACAATACTCTCGGTCAACCGAGACGCATCCACATATACTCTGGAGTTACCAGAGGAGCTTAAGAAACGGAGAATTAACCCCGTATTTCATGGTAGCCTACTAAGGCCACATTACCCGAATAATGATCTATTGTTCCCCTCTCGGGACGCGAATCATTATTATGATTTCGGGGAAGACCCCGAAACCGAATGGGTGGTTGAAGATATCCTAAACCATAAGTACCAAGGAAAGAACATTATGTTCTTAGTTAAATGGTCCAAAGGAGACCAGACATGGGAATCACTGCAACGATGCAGTGACCTAGAAGCACTCGATCGATACCTCGAGTTACAGGGTGTCACAGAACCCGAGGAGTTATCTCGTTGATGAGATAAAGTTTTGGCGAGCGATTCTTAGCGCTTGCATGCCATCATTAGGTAATGGCGAGCTGGCAATTTTCAGCCAGACTTCAACCGTCATCACTAACGATGAGCCCCCCACCGCCGGATCCGAATGCAGACCCCCCGACTGAGCACCCAGTCGGAATAACAAAAATTACCCACGCTGGTGGGTCAAATGAGACGGTGGTCACACCGGATGGCCATCATGCCGATACCGACGTGACGATGACAACCGGTGATAGCATCGGTGGAAATGCCCAACGGGGCAACGAGGTGAGCGCTGGTGTCGCCACTGCCGAATATTCGGCTAATACTCAGTCGGAGATCTCCCGACTGAACGCTGAGGTCGCGCGGCTGCGCGCCGAACTTGCTTGGGCCAACCAAGCGCTCGAGTTATCCCGTGAGGAAGCCCGCACCACGCGGGAATTCTTCAACACTGCCCAGAAGGCGCTGGAGGAACAGCGTGCTGACACAAAAGACCTCCGCGAAGATGCGGCAACGTACCGGCGCGCCGCGCGACAGGCAGAGGAGACGCTCGAGAAGGAGCGAGAGCAGTGGCGGCACGACCGCAATGATTACATTCATCAAATTGATGAATTGTATAGATCCCGTACCAGGGATATTTCAACACCCAACTCGACGGTGCCTGCGACAATGCCCCCGGATCCGTACGCGGACCCGGACTATTATGATGACGACGAGGGCGACATCTACGATGATGTGCCAATGGACCCGCCATCTCAGACCATTGCCCCAGTGGGGCAGGAAGCACTGCCGGTGACTACACCGGTTGACCATCAACCCCCGGCTCGGACGCAACCAATGCCGCCGGCACAGCCGAGCCGTTCTCGTGCTCCTGCGGGAGCACCCTCAAACACCTCGGCTCCACCGACAAATTTCCCTTCCAAGGGACCGCACACGTACTCGGGTGTTACCCGAGATCTTCCCGCAAATCAACGCGGGAGCGCTGTTTATCCCGGCCACGGTAAATCTGTGGTCACCTATCGTCCCGTACCGGAGGTCCCTCCGGTACCCACTGGACAACCCGAGTATCCGGGTGAATACGGGTATATCCCCGTCGAGTCGTTAAAGCGACGACACACTGGAGAATCGAACTCCGGTGAGCGATATGCCCCTCGGGGCGGCCCAGGATTTGGGTTTGGACGTGGCCGTGGTGATACTCACCACTAGAGATCGAAGTCCGGCAAGAAGGCGGACGGTGCGAATTTCGAAGATGGCACTCTCGAAAAGGGTGATCGGTGGGTGGTGAACACCACCGATTCGGAAGGTGCCGCAATGTGGCGTGCGCGAGATGCGCAAGATATTCACTCCATGTTTCATGGACCATCTCAAACCCGCGTCGACCCAATGCTGTTCCGAGTCCAGCGGGGCTTATTGCGGAATGCCCGACTCGTGCCGCCTGATTACCGGTCAGCCGCTCACCGTGAAGTGGTGCGCATGGGAATGCTCCTTGAGCATAACTTCAATCACCCTATCCAGGGTACCGAGCATGTGTCTCCCGGCGTTGTGATCGGGGAACACGGGACGCTCAGCAGTACCGATATGGCGGTGCTGCGGTTCGTGCAATCAATTCGTTCTTCTGGCCAAGGACGAACCTCCCTTGCTCAACGAGTTGAGCAAATTATCATTGACATCTTTTCCCGACCGGGAACGTATGAGCGGGGTGTAGCATTGATCGACGCGAGTGCGTCGAATGATATATTCAACGACCCGTTGAATAATACCGTAATTACGGACGAGACGCGCGTCAGCGCGACACATTTCCCCAGTCCCGAGTCGGTTACACCGATCCGAGTCATCGAGTGGCTCTGGAGGACTCTCCGAGTGCCCCGGTCGATTGCCCGGGGTATCATCGAGCCGTTTTATCGACGGCGCGTGCAGCACACAATTGCCACTCGGCAATTGTCCGATCTATCACAATCCCCTGGAGTCCCAGAGGATGTCGTCTCATTCGCGCAGTCGGCTACGGCCACTGGTCAACTTTCGCCCGCTCGGCGAAATTTCATTTTTCGATCATCGCAAACGTTTGCGATCCGCGATCTCGAGCGGCTGACCTGGGCCGATCCCGGCCAGACGCTTTGGCGCTGGGCTATCCCAGCGTCGACTAACCCGTCAATGACTGCTCGTACGCAGTCAGAAGTCCTTCGCGCGGATTCGTCGCACGAGAACATTGGCAGCATTCAAGTTGCCTGGATGCCGGACAACGTCAGAGCGATGTTCGAGCCACGATTCAACGCCGCGGTTACCGCATGGAATCAGGTCGACGTGCTCCCCGCCCCCTCGGCGCCTGTCCCCACGAGCGCTCTGCACCCTGGGCCGTCGATTCCACCGACGGACGACAATATGGACTCGATCGGTTGAGTCCAGAGGGGGAGGATGTAAGGGATGCGGTCATGTGACTGCATTGATGATGTATGCGCGATGATGCGGGGTTTCTCATCTTTTGTCTTTGTTTTTAACCACTACGTTTTCCACGAATAAATCTACGTACACGCGTTCTATCGCTGCGCTTCGCGCCCACACAAAATATTAAGTAAATCTTGAGGACGTGAAGTCCTTTCACAGCTCCCCGACGCATGTGACACAAATTTTGAGGCCATGTATATAGATTTATGATGTAATTCACTCCTGTTGCCTGGCACCAGATCAACTTCGCCCTGTCCTAACGACTCTTTACACTCGTGAATCCAGAATCTGTTGCTCGTTACTTGTGATATGCCTGGAGGTCGCTCAAAAAGTACACTTGTACTATCCCGAGACATAGATTGTCATTGCGTATGCGTTTCCCACAAGTGCTCTTTACGGCCAGAGAGCTACAGGAAGGTCAAACAGAAGACGTACAACGAACACAAGCGAGCGGAGGAGTTTTTAAGGCTATGCCAATCTAACTTGCGGAATGGCTCGTCATCCCAACCGATCCGGCCTGCTGGGATAGGTCCAAAATTACCAACCATCGGTGAGTCAATCCCCAATTATTACTGTTGCAAAAGCTATTGCTAAGCTGTCGAGTCTATCATGCATGGCATAGTAAATGCGCAAGATTTTTTATTCTCTCATGTAAGCAGGCACGGTGAAGGCAATCTAGCAATAAAGGGACCACAATCATACGGCAACTTGCCGACACGATCAACTTCTCCTAGTCTTGAGCGTAATCACCACAGCAATTCAACTTACTTATTGGACCCCTGCATGAAACAGCCCGTTCCTCATCGCCCAATCCTCCGGGGTATTTGAACTTCATTATAATCCTCTGCTTGAAGTGATCGTCTCCAATAAGTTCAAGATAGGGATTTGCTCCTGGGACACGCATTGATCCAACTATCCAAACTGTGTCAAGCCAGTGAGTAACAAGCCAAGCGTTGGTTGGTGAGTCGTAATCCTCCTGGAAATCAAAGCGCATGTAATTTTCCCGGCTACCGTCAGGCTTTTTTGAGTGCGGCCAGCCATTGTGATCCTCAGGTACGTGTGGATAGTGCTGCTTGGCAATATAGTTGAAACTGTTGAATCGGTATAGGTGATACAGTGTACTTACAACAGCCTCCTGGAGAGCAAACAAATGTTGGGCTGTGAGTATTTGAAGTCTCTGATATCAAAAAAGCTACTTGCCTTCAATTCATCAGCGTCCCGGGCCACTGCCAAACGATCTGTAGCTACCTGCGCTCGTCGGCAAAATCGGCCGAGCTTGTGAGAGCCGAGAACGCTCCCTTTGCTTGTTTGGTCGTCACGAGGGCACACGAGCACCCTTTTTGCGTGCTCGTGATGGCCGAACGATTATTGCCGTTTGCAAAAAGGTCTGCGGCGGCGCTTAGGACCCTCCTCAGAAAAAAAAAGCGGCCTGATACTAATTCGCTCGTATCTCGGTCATTTTTGTAGATACGAGCAACCTAAATATAGGAATGGAATCTCCGCGACGAGGCGCGTTGATTGATATAAGTAAAATAAGGAATATGCGGGATTTACTTTTGAGCCCGCTCCCCATCGGTCGCCCGTTTCTTAATACTGGGGCGGAACAACGAAAGTATAGCACCAATATATTGATATTGGCATCTATGCCCATAGTATTTTTAGTAAGACACTGAAGTAGAGCCGACCAGGGCCGCGCCGTTCACCATGTATGTGCAAGAAAACACCAATCTCGTGGATGCGATTCCTTTGAGAGGAAGATATTGAGCCAGTTTTCATGTAATGAGGCAAATGAAACACTTGCTGAGAAAAAAGGCCGAGTGACCTATAGTCTGCGCTCGACCGGGCCGCCTGATATGGAAATTTTAACTCCGCCCGCCAGACTTTCCCCTCTTACCGACCAGCTCGAGATGTCCGAAAGCGAGGCCAACAGCGCTGATAAAACGCACGCCCTTCCAGACTCATACCTACCGGTACATAAGCGTACCAGACACGCTCAAAAGGTGGCTAACGGTGACCCCAACGTACTCACCATGCCATCGGATGTCGAGTCGGAGGAGCCATCCCACTCAAAGAAGCACAAGTCCGCCGTTCCACGATCTTCTCGCGATAATCCATGGTATCAGAATCGAGGAGGCACATCAAAGCGCGGCAGAGGCAGGGGCAAGGGACGGGGCAATGGTGCAGGATCGAGAGGGGGTAGAGGGAAAGCCAACCATAGTCGAGCCAGAAAGAGTAGTGAGCGAAATAAATGATGACCTACACACGAACAGGTTGCTCATCTATGCAAAGCAGACGCCCAAAACAATGTGTCGCTTACTCAAAATCGATCTGTCGAAGACAATGTTGGCGCTGAAGTAGATGAACTACCAGACGAGCCGATCGATATCCAGTCGACTCCTTCGCCTCCCCCGCAAACTCCGAAGATTAAAATCAAGGTCCCAGCAGCCAATTGTGCCGCAAAAGATGCTCAAGTTGCAAAGAACAACGATAAGTCGGTTATTGCAGCTGTTATCGACGGTGACTATGATGTAACAGATGGTAATAAGAGTGCTCATTGATGGCCTACAAGCTTGCTAAACGTATTTTGGTAGACGACGAGGATCCACCGAAGCCCCAAACTACCTTTCTTTATACTGTCCAACAGCGTGACATTCGATCGAGACCGATGTCTTTTTCACCCAATGTGCAAGATTACGAACAGTTCTGTAATAAAATTGGCGCAGCATTTGGAGAACGTCCATCTAGTCAAGAGCTTATCTATAAAACAAGCCGAATGCTGAATGCCAACAAATGGCAGCAGTTGAACAATCAAGAGGACTTCCAGGCGATGATAGAAGACAGTGAAGAATGGTTTGCTTTGGATATACGGAAATGGGAGGCAGCGGTGGCGAAGAACAAAGCCAACAAGATCAAGGCTCGGAAGAACAAAAAAGCTTTTGTTCCTTTGCCAATCCCGCCGGTTCCCAACTATACCGTAAACATCCGAGATCTACACCAAGAGGCAAATAATAAGGAAACAACTAAGAAGGTGAGGAGGTGCATTTATTTACTTATCACCCACCTAACACTATTTTCTTGAATAGGGGAAGGAGAAGCCGAAAGAAGAACCCGCAAGTGCAGGCCGCTTCAAGGATGCCGGACATCGAATCAGCGAACTTGTTGAGACCTTCAAGGCTCGAAAATGTGCAAAGTGTAACAAGTCTTGTGTTATTGTACCTGTCCCCGGTAGACAGGACCCAGAGCATATACCACTAACTGACTCAGCTGCTAAAATGTGGGCCCACCTTGCGGTAAGTTTGTTCTGTCATTTTTGTATAAATAGAACTAAAAAATCATCTACTTCTAGGACGCCCTCCCACTGAAGAGTCTACAAGCTAGACGAAACGGTAAAGTTCCCACCCAGGTTAGTACTGACTGTTTGGGACAGCGGGACCCTGTGCACTCCGGTCCTTAAATGGATGCACCCCCCTTTCTGTCTGAGGCGTCTTCGACACCTCAGACGGGGTTTTTTTGCCGCCCACTTACTAACGCCCCTCCCGCTGGGGGTATATAATAGGACGCCCTCCCACTGAAGAGTCTACAAGCTAGACGAAACGGTCAAGTTCCCACTACGGTGAGTACTAACTGTTTGGGACAGCGGGACCCTGTGCACTCCAGTCCTTAAATGGATGCACCCCCCTTTCTGGACCGGCGCTACGCGCCAGTCGGGGGGTTTTTTTTTGCCAAAATCATTAAGCCAGGCACGCCGTGCGCCGTTATCCCAATCAGGTTGCCCATTCTCAAGTGGCTTTTTCCAGAACACACCATCTAACTTTGGATGACGAATAAATGCGTGAATTAGTGAAGTCTCCATGTCGGTCAGTTGTTCGTTGTAGGAGTCAGTCCAAACTGAGTAGCCAAGTGTGCTATCCTCCAGCTTGTCTCGTAGTTTGCTGAAACCTAGCCACGGAAAACCTAGTTCTTCTGGTGGGATTTCAAATAAGGCTTTGTTGTAAAGAGGGTTTCTTCGATCTGGAACATAGTCTGGTTGAGTGTGAACAACGGCCGCTCATCGATCTCAACAGAATATTTATATCGGGCTGGCGGACGAGCAGGACAGGGTCAAGCTGTGTTTCATAAATGAATAAAAGTCACAAGTGCATGGTGGATTATATATACATGAATCGATCACAGGCGGGGCTGCGTGAGATAAGTTCGTAACGCTGAGAGCAGGTTTTCCCTATCAGCAGGTGCGAGTGACCTATCATTTCGTGGCTCTACTGCGTCAGCAGCCTCGAGGCCGTAAAAGCGAGTGTATCGGTGCAGGAAAATATCATTTAAGGCACCCATCGCATCCGTACTCCCGATCGCCGGCAAAGGGTTTTCCTAGTGCGTGAACTATAAGTAAGTGGGCGCTAATTAGAGTCGTATACTCACTAGCTGAGTAGGGAATTCGCCGTTAGTATGGGTATTTCGAGCCATCCACCCGATTGCCGGGAGCCATTGATGAGCTGGAGTGTCGTAAGCTAATACGTGAAACTGAGGCCATACCTAAACACTGACTAGTCTCTGCGATATGTCAAGAGAGCGGAGCCGCAAATTGACTTCCCGCAGCTGATTGTCACGCATATCTTCAACGGAAGCGTCTATCCGGGTCACAAGTGGAGCAAGAGCGCGAAGTTCGTGCTGCGTTTGGCGCATATTGTTCAGCAGGTCGTTGTAACGATCGTTAACGCGTTCGGGTACTAAGGCCAATAATGTCAGTGTGCCAAGGTGACATAACAAGTATCTTACCGCCCTCGTCAAATCGTCGGCTCAAATCATCGGTTTTCTTACGAAGCTGCTTGATTCTCTGTTCCATGTCTGAAAAATCGGTTGCATTCCCTTGATCGATTTCGGATTGCCGTTTTTCTATGGCATCCAACCGATCATTCAAGTGGTCGCGAACCTCGTTCAGGCCATGATTCACGGCTTCAAACCGGGTTTCCATTATTTGTTCATGTTGCCCAAACCGCTGATCCAAAGTCTCAGTAAAGGCAGCCCCTTGCTGCTGAAGACGCTGGTCGAGGGTGGTGCCGAACCCGTGTGCTTGTTCCCGAAGACGCTTGTCGAGATCCTGGGTATGCTGTTCAAGGCGATTTTCGAGATTACTCGCCTGCTGTCCAAAACGCTTATCGAGATCTTGTGTTTGCTGGTTGAGACGTTTGTCGATGTCGCCAGCCTGTTGCTTAAAACGATTGTCGATGTCGCTAGCCTGTTGCTTGAAACAATTGTTAAGTTCGCTCGCCTGTTGTTGAAAGCGCTTATCCATGTCGTTTGCAGCTTGTTGCCGAAGGCGCTCCTCAAATTGATTCAATTTGTCGTCAACAACAGCCGTGAAAGCGGCTTGAAGGACCGGAATGGATCGTTGAAGGACGGAATCGACAATATCCGGCAGGGAAAGACAGGGGTTGTTGGCGAGGTCATTTTGTTCGAAGATCACTAATAAACATGGGATTGGCGTTGAGATGTAGGTCAAATCATGGCTGACCTACCGCGAGCAACGTGGATCTGTTGTACATAAGCTTCGGCGTGCGCGTTCTGCGCTTGGGGATCCTCTAAAACGACTCAGTAATAAGTCCGGGCCATGATAGATTTATTTACCTGGAATGGCCAACCGCTCTAGTTCATTCGTATAGCGCATCGCTGAGATAAGACCGGCGAAGGTAAATGGAACTGAGTCAGCGTTTGGCGCTGTACCGCGATATCGGTCGGGTGGGGCGGCGGTATGGTACGGGTTGACTCTCAGCCAAAAGCCCAAAATCTGACTAGCACAAACTAGCAGCCCAGCGTCTAAGTATGCCTTTTAGCACTCAGTAGGCCATGGTAGCGCCGGTAGCCCGTGCTACTCGGAGCTAGTGAGTGCTAAAAAGCATATTTAGACGGGTGGAGCTACTTGGCGCTAGTTAGCTTTTCGGCTTTTGGCTGAGCTGGCATTGTGGCTTCCAACTTTGAATATCCAGCATCACGTGCCTAACCCTCCCCGTGGCTGTGCCATCAGCCATCAACCGGTCGAAACAAATTCGCGAGCTACAAAATACTATATGTACAGCCGTTTGCGAAATGTCATGGACTCCAGAAATTTCTTGTCCGCTCCACGATCTTGACAGGTGATTGACGTAGGGATCAAATATGTAAACAAACTAATCCTAATTGCGGCGGCTATGAGTGTACGCATTATATCTCGACGGGGGAGAGGGAGTAAGACACACCAATAGCATATTCGGAATCGCGCTATATCTACGAGCAGAACGGTGTAAATAAATAGACGTAAAGGCGGGCTATAAAAATTGAGTAAAATGCGACTGCTGCCAGGGGTATATGAGCAATAGGGGGAACGATAGGCGAGCCGAAGGCAAATAGAGATGCCGGATGTCGAGGCGCTGTGTGACGCGCGTTTTGGATTCGGCCATCTGTTATTGGCGGGGAAGGCCAAACACGCTTGTGTCGACTAGAATACCAGTCGTAGATTTAACCGAAGTGGTACTCACGTACGTGAAACAAAAGCCTCTACTTGCCTGGTGACGTGTGCTGAAGTTCGATGTCACAGGGATGGTAGAGAGGTGACGGTTGACCACCGGAGTAAACAATGGTCAGGTCATCATCACAAGATTGAGAGTTGATACCATATATTCAGGTGCAGGAGCGGTATGGGTCTAATGACAGACATCCTGAAAGTTGTAGAAAAGATATGGAAATAACGAGGAAGCGTACATGCACAACAAGAGGACTATTGACAGACATACTAAGCCTCATACTTCGCAAGTCGCTCCTCCAACCCCCAAATACCAGTCCCTTTAGCCGCCTTGGATGCAACTACACGGTTAGTTTGAACTGAGGCGCCGAATCGTACAACATCGCTTTCCGGCTCGACAAAGGAAGAGGTAGTGCAGTGGTAATCCAGCCCGCCGCGCCATATTGCGATCACCACAGTAGCCGCCCCAAGGTCAATGCCAAAGCGGTAAGCAGGCAAGATGAATTTGCCGCCACGAATCCCCTTTCGAATCATGGCGGGGTCAGGTATCAACTTGCCCTGCTGTGTACCGTTCAACCATGTCCCAGATGTCCAAACGCACGCACGATGTTCTAACGTGCCGTCGATATCAAAGTCGACATGCGAGGTGTTTGCATAACCGCGCCCCCGTTTATCGGCTGTGGAAAATGCCATATTTGAACCCATGCCGGGCATATGGTCCTATGATCTGTTCTTCAATGGAAATAAACTCAGAGGATGGAAACATAAAACATACGGATGTCTCAGGGCGGTGGTCGCCAAAAATTGGCGCATGGATATGCGACAAATAAAAAGTGTTCTGATAAACTGCCCGGGGGGCGAGATGCTTTTGCAGCCAAGTCCATATGATCTATCAAAGGTTGGAATCGTGAGGTAGACTTGGCAAAAGAAGTAATAACTCACAGAAATTTTCTCCGACTGACGATATATGCGCTCATATGCCTTAACATCGTTTTTGGGCACGTATGGCCCCAGATCTTCTCCTGTCTTCTTGGGTCCGCTGCGATTGGAGCGCCAGCCAACCATTTTTAACCAGCCCTCTAAAATATGTGTCAATAAACATGAAGACCAATTGACAAAACATACCTCGACCACGAGTTTTGTCACCATTCTGTGAACTGTTATTCACAACAAAGTACGCCTGGTTTTGCGCACTTAAGAACCACCTGTACATATACTTGATATGTGCTAGTTCGTGCCGGTCGAAATGATCCAAGCCGAGGAATGCAGCAGCAAATATCAAACGATATGCGCCATCAGGTGCTTTTTTCAGCGCATATACATAACCGAAATCAAAAATCTTGAAGTTTTGCTCTTCAAGATCCTCGTCATCGACAAACTGGGCCTGAAAAATACCGGGGACATCGGTTCTGGGTATCGATTCGAAAAGCGGCTGATCGGCAACCTCAGGCGGAAAAGGGTTGCCTGGCTGCTCTGCAGGAGACTCTCCGGAAACATCTTCGCCTGCTTTGCGTTTACGTGAACAGATCGCGCCGCCAAGTGAATCCTGAAGAGCAGCTAGAGATTCGGGCTTGAGGTTAATTCGGCGCCGGGTTTCAACGTCGAAGACATAGGCATTTTCCGGCGTCTCAAGTAGTCCTACGACTTCTTTCGCAAGTTTGTCCCGCCGATCTGTTAGTCGAAAATGTTAATATCTGCTCGCATAGTCAATTTGAATAAATGAAATCGAGACATACGCTGACGTCTGAGGATAGCATCTTTTTGCGATTTTCCCTTACGGTCTCTCTATCGTGGAATTTAAATGAACACTGCGCTAATAATACGTAGTAAAACCCACCGCCAGTTGGGTTTCTGCCTCCTCGATTGCCGAGACTAGCTCAGTGGTGTTGTCGGGGTCATCGGAAAGTAGTTGTTCGAGGCAAGCCTCGGCAATTGTCCTTTTTGGGGGGTCAGTGGTCGTGTACTCCTGAGACCAAAAAGGATTGACGAACTCTATGTAACAGAGGAAGTGTGGGTGCAATTCTGGGTCATACTTGCCATATGAGGTCCTGACCTCGTTCGCGAAGCGCTTGGCTGCCGCAACTAGACTTGGAGTCGGGTTCTCGACCTCCTGTTTGAAAGGTGAGTAATGTAACAGCAAGGTTAGCAATATCACGTACAGAGAAGGCCGCGATGATGTCGTTCAAGTAGCTATTTAGGCCTTTTGTGTCAGCGTCTTTGACCTCGGTGAGTTGTCGAACTGGTCTGGCAAGTAGGATCGAAGCACATGGCTGAGAGATCTTGGTAGAATTCATGTTGGAGGCTGTACTCGGATGCATGGCGTGCGGTAGGTGCGTGAACGATGTTCTGATGGCCGGGACTCGCCACAACACGCGGTGGGCTGGAGTACGTTACGTTACCATGAAAATCTCACGCCCAACGGCGATCACCATATTCCATGCATTCCTCTGCATACTGGGTCCAGGGCCCATGACTGTACGATACGTGGCACTTGGCTTGACGCTGCAATCCGACAATCACGACCTTACCACTCTTGTTAGCATTTGACTGCCATCACCTCGGTCACCCCACTACAAAGTCACACACACCTAGTTCTCGTTGACCAGGATGCCATCGTCAGGACCAGGCGGATGGGCTGAGGTCATCTAATACGGCCAGAGTGACTCGAGGTAAGCCTCTCTGATCCCCTAAATACGTCTCACAAGTTCACGGCATCTCTAGCAACTTTGGGCGGGGTTTAGCTTCTTCACCCGATATCCTCACCCGACCTTGCACTTCCTGTCTCGACGTCTCCTTGCCTGTTCCTCCGCTCAGTCTTTCCCATCCGTCTCACCCGCCCCCACCACGGCGAGCCAGAGCCCGAGCAAGGTCTAAGCCGATACCAGCATGGCCATCAAGGGCGCACGCAAACACTGCACTTCAGGCCGAACTTACGCGAGGCTTGTCCTGAGGGTAAGGGACGAAAATGGATGGATAACGAGCGGATAAGGCTTGGATAATGTGTCGGTCAGAGACAAAGAAATGAGACCCGCAGACTGGGCGAGGAGCGATGGATAAGGCTCGTGTAAGCAATAGATAAGATGTGTACATGCCTTGGAAAAGAAATACGATCGTCAGGGATATTTCAAATGATTATCGGGGGATCTAGAGCCGGCGATGCGTGCACAAGTCGCGACTTGCGCTTGACCACGACCTCGCCCGACCCTCGGCCCCCTCGAAACCACTCCCAGTCAATATGAACCGCACAAATTACGACAAAGACGTACGCCTCCGCGCCCAAAGAGTAAGTCAGGTGAATCCAAGTTTAACTTTGGATCGATTGACATAGGCTCCTCTAGTCAAAGCGGAGCCTGGCACAGATTGCCGGAGAGGAAGAGGTCTGCGACTGCGTTCGGTGCTATGGGTGGGTATTCTACGCCCGATTGCGACGGTAAAGACCCACCGATCGCGATACGGCCGTTATGTTCATGAATCTCACGATGAGGCTCTAGGACGCCGTTTGAATGATCCTGATAACGAGCCGCCCGCAAGAATGGATAGTGATGAAGATATGGCAGACCACTTCGCCCCTGTTCCAGCGTCACCTCGACCTCATCTCCCCTCTCGCTCTCGATCCCGGTCTCCTCCAGCTGGCTCTCGCCCTATGTCTCGGGCTTGTTCTAGGTCTCGGTCTCGGTCTTATTCTAGGTCTCACTTTAGGTCTTTGTCTCGGTCTCAGTCGCGTTGTCGTTCTAGGTCTATGTCTCGGTCAGCTTCTCCCCACTTGGGTTCACCGGCTCGTTCTAGGTCTGGGTCTGAGGCGGATGATGTAGATATCAGGCTTCGTGCGATTGATGCAAATGAAGATGCATTATTCTACCAAAATATTTTGCATGAAAATAGACCAAACTCCCCGCCTCCATTAAACATCCGCCACGACAACGAACTTGGCATTCAGGTCCAGCCGCACGGCGAAGAACGAGCCAACGATGAAGTAAACCAGTCAGGAGACGAAGCTCCTGGTCAAAATAACGACGTGCCTGGGGAGCCAGGAGGCCAGCCTGCTCAACCCGTGAACCATGCCGAGATCTTTGTCCCACCTCCGGAGCTTGGTGGTGACCCCGAGCCACCCAACGAAGACTGGTGCGCAGCATTTGGGGAACACCCAACGCTCCGTAACATATACTTTCGTACTTGGATTCGGGCAGCTTTCTATGGTGCAACACATGACGACATTCGAGCGATACTTGAATCTCAAAAGCTATCGCTCGAGTCTCTTGCCCATATTGTCCCCCTCCCGGATGATCTTCTCCTGGATATTGGGAGAATGGCACGAACTCTTCGGTCGCTAGAACATCGTATTGAAATGGACTTTTCGGATTTAATTACTGTCTATGTTCTTTGCCCCAGCTGTGGCAAACGTTACTCGCCTGAGCACTTTGCTAATCTTCACGGTCCTCAGTGCGTTCGATATCATGCTGGTGTCCAATGTGAGGGGGTTGTTTACAGCATGGTTGATTTGGCAGACGGTACACAAAAGCGGAATCCATTTCGGACGTATCCTTATATTAACCTCCCCGCGGCACTTGGGCGTCTCTTGTCCCGCCCCGGCATGGCTGAGCTCATGCAGCATTAGCGACATGAAGGCGACGAGCCAGACGAAGAGGCGAAGCCACTTCGTTGGCAGGACTGGATTAACCAAACACCACCCAACCGTCGATTTGGTGATATGAGCGAAGCGTGGGGATGGCGGACACAGACAGCTGGACTGGAACGGACTTACGACGGCGAGACATATGCCGATTACCAGGTCAGTCAGCATCCACTGTCTCTCTCGCGCCAACATATTGGTCTTAATTTGGGGCTCAATATGGATGGGTGTGTTTGACCTGCTTTGGCATTTGCCTATGCTGATCTTTTCTCTAGGTTTCGTGCATTCCGTGGGAAATATTCTGTAAATGGAAACCATTCGGTCAATGGGGTATATGTAGTTATCAACAATTTGCCGGTCTATCTACGAACCTTGATCGAAAACATGTTACTCGTAATAGTAGTTCCTGGTCCAAAGGAGCCCAAAGGGTATGCGATGGACGAGATTCTCAAGCCGTTGGTTGACGATTTAATTCTATTAAGCAACGGTAAGACAGTTAAGCTTTATATTGGTAATTTTTTCAACAGTTTCAGGTGTCGACCTTCCTGTGTACAACATGAACTTAGAACGGATTGAACAACGGAGAGTATATGCAACACTTTCATGTCTGATCCTTGACCGGCAGGCCCGCATCAAGTGTACCGGACATGTGGCTCTCACCTCTGAACACGAGGGCTGTTTGTATTGCGGCATGCGGAAATGTTTCCTATGTCTTGAGCGGGGCTATGATATTGCTGGTATGTTATTTAACCTATATGCGCTACTATTGCTTAATTAGTGCTATAGGATACAATATGCGAATACCTCACGAGCCTCTCCAACGTAAACACGAGTGGCTTCGTGCGCCCATGGAAGAAAAGGAAGATATTCGATCCTAAAACGGCACTTTGTTCGTTGAATTCGACCGCATCCCAGCGTTCTTTTCATTTGACAACTGTCCTATCGATCGAATGCACCTGTTCGACCATGGTATCACTCCCTCCATTGTCTACAACATAGTCTATTCTACTGGTATGCTAGCAAAACGATTTGCTCGTCAGCCTCGTGATGAGACACCCGAGGCCCGATTTGATGCCTTTACCTCACGGACATACTTTCCATCTCATTGTGGCCGTTTGCCACCAAAGGTGAGTTTTATAGGAGTTCATTTATGAGTATCTTATAATTTTTTATCTGGATCGAAAACATGGGCAGCCGAATGAAGGTAAAGATGAGGAAGAGATGGGAACACGTTCTAGGTATCAATCTCCGCGGTCATGTACATGTAAAACCCTAGCTCGTTTGTCCATCGGTTGTCAATATCTCCCCATTTACGGGTTTTTGCAACGAGTAGAGTGAACCCCACTGTATGCCCTGAACCTCGTCTTTTAGCCGTTGAACAGGATTGTTACCAGTCTCTGTCTCTGTGCGAGTGCTAGTACTGTTACTGAGCCGTGAACTTGAACGGGGACTGGGGCGACGTGCTGGTCGTCCATTCAAATGCGGACTTTTTCGCTTTTTTCCAACCCGCATTGTATCTGGTTCGGAAGTCTCCTCTGAGATAGAAGAGGGGGGCTCAAGTGAATTGTGCGTCCGCGTTCGAGAGCTCGAGCTCGGCTGATCAGCAGAAAGGCTAGCATTTTTTTGAGATCGATGAGACGATGATTGTATAGGAGGAAGGGCGCGAACACCAACGGCTAAGGGAATGTCCGCCCTCTCATCAACTAGTCGCACAATCTCGGTAAGCAGCAAACGCATCATGGCTTCATGTACATGTTCAGCGTCGAGTTGCGTCCGATAAGACCATTCAGGTCGGATGTAGTAGAACATCTCTGATAGCATTAGTGTCAGGCCGGCCAAGTCGCTGTGTAAAATCGACCTCCAATACTCCTCAGAAGATCCGACTGAGATTCGTACGTCGAGAGTATCTGGGTCCGGATGATGATCCCTCATTCCGTTGACGAACGTCCTAAACTCTTGCGACCACGTATCTTCCGGCTGATAGTTCTCTCCAGCCGAGCGGGCCAGAATCCAAGCAGTTACCCAGAATGTCGATTCGGCGTCGTGGAACAGTTGATGTACAAGCTCAGCATTTCGCTCGACCGTTGAGTCCTGGTTGATCTCTTGGTTATAATCGTCATATGTTGATCCATACGCAATTCGATGAAGATCCAGTGCCCTGTCAGTCAGCACGGGCATGGTGACCGAAGTACTTGAGTAATCACGAAAATCTAGACACTTTCCACCTGAGAGAGAGCGAGCAATAAATTTCGGGGTACCCTAGTTGTTTATGTTAGCCGAGTGACATATCGAGAGTAGAGACTTACAGTTCTTTCAGCCAATGCTTCTCGGTGTGGGAGCGTGTTCAAATCTGCACCATTCCCAAGGTCAATCAACAAACAGGTTGGGTTAGGTTTCTCGTCCCTAGTGTAAGGAAAAGTTGGTTCATCAAGCAGCGATCGCATCAAATAATTCCAAACGTACTTATTTCCGGATATCACTTGGTTTACGAACTTGACCTCTGCGTATCCGTTTGCACAACGCTCCCGGTACTGCTCGGAATTGGGGGCAAGCATGATATTTCCATCACTGATATCTCGGTGCAAGATTTTGCACTTCCGGTACAAGTTGCGCTGCACTATTAGACCATCAGCAATCAGCAATAAGTTATTTCTGCGCTTACTCACCGGCGCATGCGTCATATATTACACTCAAAAGCTCACTCAATGTTTCAACATCCTCCAGTCGTCGCCCAATATCGGAAGTGGTGATTCGCATTTTGTACCTCTCGTGTTTCTGTTGCCGGTCCTGCAAATTACCGCCCATTGTTCTGATCCGCTGTCCAAACTTGTCCAGAACGTAACCATAGTGGCCAACCGTCATTAGTCCGGAGATCGGCGCTCCAGCATGGGCTCGTTCGTACATGAGTCCTTCGTGATATCTGCGAAGCGCATGCCACCAAACATCCTTGATGAACAACAACCTGGCGGTCAGAAGATGTATCCCAAGGCTGGTATACCGCCGCTGACCAAGACCGGGCTCGGGGCGTGACTTCTGCGCAATAAAAACTTCGCCTGCAACGTTTGTTGCCCATGTTGCGTGATCGCTGTGGGCGCCTATTATTCTCATTGATGGATCTTGAAACAGTTTGTCATAAATCCGATGCACGAATGCATATAGGGGGCGCGAGGACCACGAGAAAGGGGCTGAGAGGTGCACGACGCTCGCGTCATGATAAACTAATCGGTATCCCTTCTTATTTGCAAAGAATCCTAGCACCGCGTTGAGTTCCGGGCGATGTCGAAGAAAGTGCCGCACGTAATTTCCCACTTGAGCAGGGTCTGTTCGATCTACTTTAGCCTCCCCAACTATAGCGAGGTCAAACCAAGAAGGAGGCTTGAGCGACGTTAAATTACTGGATGATTCTGCACGTGGGCTTGATGAGATTGAGTCCCAAACTACAATTTAACCTACCTACCAACCGCTTGTTCGAGGACACTCAGACTCTCCCAGCGTGCAATAAGGTCTGGTTTTTGAGGCGCACCGAGATAGGGGGATGTAAGGCAATGGTTACTGCAGGAGCGAAAAACCAAAGCCGATTCGTGGGGTTCACCGCGGGAGTTGTGCACCTGTAGACTTATTGAGTTCAACAGAGACAGGAGAGGGGCAGAGTGCTGGTATAACTGAGTTTCCGAGCCAGACTGTATGTTTTTTATTAGCGGAAGTAGCGGAGCTTGGTTCTCAGGCCATTCCTCAGGTAAGGGAGGCGATGTACGGAGTAGATAGATTTGTTCGAATACATCACTCGCAATCTCAGAGACTAGATTACGATAGCGGGAGTCGTTCTGTGCCTCGGTTGCGGACAAACTCTCCAAGGAAGGTCCACTTCGTTTGATTGAACTCGAAGTCAAGCTAGATGTTGAAGCCATAGCAGATTATTACTTGATTTAGATCTGCAAGTACTTGGAAGAAAAGCTTCAGTAACGACGTTTGTTCGAAAGAAAACGTGAGTCACGTGGTATCTGGAGCAAGTCAGGATCACATGTCTAGTATATTGAACGTGGGTTATCTACATAATACATACTCGCTCTTTCGAGTACTACATAATAGGTGAGACCTTGTTATATGCTTATAGGTACGTGTACAGCGCCATGTTTCAGGACTGAGCTGGGCACAAGCCTCATGCGTTTGCCTCAGCGCACTATTCGTTCCAGGACTCCCGTCAAGCAGCTGACCAAGGAATGAGAGAAGTCGGGCGATATAGGTCGATGCGCACAAGCAGCACTGCAAAGTCAAAAGGGGGGAGCAGGAAGTGGCGAGCCAAACCCAAGCACCACAAGATCGGACAGAATCTTAGGGCAGATGGGAGAGGAGGAAGTATCTTGACTGGAATTTGATTTGGATCGTTGGTAGGTACCGAGTTGAGCCATAGTAGCATACAGCACACCCATGTCTTTCGGCGGCGAATGGCTGGCTTTGGTGTCGGGCATTCTGCCGGTAGAGGCAATCGAAGGATAAATAAAGCGAAGTTTCGGCGATTATGTCGAGAGGATCTAGGTAATCTTGCTCACGACACTCGGTAGTCGCATCCCTAACGAGATGAACACCAATATTCAATCAGATCTCTGTCTAGCACGGTGGAATAAAGTGAAGGGCACACCTGTCATCTGCGCATTTGCAGTGCTGCACTCGCTGTCTTTCAAGAACGAAGTCGAGGGATTCGTCACAATTGAAAGCAGTATCGAAACCAGCGTGATAGCCATGAGAATAAGTGCCAACGAGTTCGTCTAAAGGTTAGATCCATTTTGCAGGTAAATCCTAGTACAATATTAGTATGGTCGCGTACCCTGACGTTGTGCCTACGTGTGAGGCCGTCACTTAACCTTGGCTCGAATAGCTCGTAATGCGAAGAAGGATTTGTGTCGTGTGAATTATGGACACTTGTCGGCCACTGCAGAAAAATGTTCTATAGCGCATGGAAAGTCTTCAGGGGAGAATATCTTATCCAAATATAGAGCTTGCTTGACATGGCCTGTTTGAATGCATAGGCTCGGATGCTCAGGATAGCATACCAGTATTTCGGAGCACCCCGATAACGTTGATCAAACGGATATCCATCTCCTCGACGTGCCACTTTCGCGTGGCACGCCATGTGCCTATGCGCCGGTCAGAAAGATAGACTGGAAGAGTAACGAACATCTCACCATTAAGGTGTAGGAATGGGGCAGTCACGCCCGAATTCTGGTTACCGTCAGGTACGATCGGGTGAGCACGCTGGGGAGAGACGATATATTCCACGTCTTCATATCTAGGTCGAAAAGACTGCCCTGCATGTTGGCCTAGTACATTGGGTCCTTTTCGAGTCTACAGTTCCTCTAGTAGTGCCGTTCGGGCCTGCGACATACGCCCGGCGCAGAGTCAGCGGCAGATGTACCCGGAGGCAGCCAGTCGTCCATTGATTCGAGCGAGTCGTGAAACTCGTCGTCGTCTTTTGGTATTGGCGCCTCCGCGTTGTCCGCCCTAGGTTTGGCCTCATGCACAGAACCGGCGAGAATATCCCACTCCTCCTCGTCTTCGGCCGTATCCTCTCCCCTTTCTCGCTCTTCGGCTCCTCCTAGCATTGAGCTCGGCCTGAAACACCTCTCTTGGGGGAGGTGGGGCTCGCAGCGCGTCCTTTGCGCACAACGCCGCCCAATCTCGGACCAAGTGAGTGTGGCGACCCTCTTCATCTTGCTGGCCAAATGGACCGGTCTTGCCGACGATGTGTTGCTCAATGGGGTGTTTGAGGTTGACGTTCGATAAGTGTGGTGGTATTCAATAATCCGGCCGTCCTGTAGGTCGGTGTATGTTGATTTGGAGGCGGTTTGAGTTCTTTAACCCAGAAGCGAGAAATCAGCTGGCTCAAAGTAAGAAACACTGGCTCGGCCGAGGTAACCGGAGTCAGAGGTGAAACAGCCGGCTTTTCCCCCGTCACTTCTGCCCTTCGCCCCTCTAAAGTTGCGCAACCATTCACGCAGCGAACGCATCGACGATACTCCCGCCGATGTGATCATATTCTGTAGCCCAGAGCACCACATTGATCTCATCGTCGCCAGGATTAGGAGAGGGGGTACTCGGTTGGGGTGGAGATGGGATAGGTAGTGCTGGAGGTCGGGATGGAGAGGAGGCAGGCAAGGTCGCTCGAGCCGCAACCGGGAATGCGTTACTCGGCGGGGGTGTGGACACCTCTTCAATTGCTTTGGGCACCAATTCGACTGGTTTTGTCTACTCTTCGGTTTCCCTTGCCGCTGGGGACTGGAAACGGGGAGACAGCGAGGTAGAAGGTGTTGGTTTAGGGCTGAGGGGACGCGCTCGAACCATCGGGCTTCCGTTCATTGACAAAGCACCCGAGCCCGTCTTGATCGGCTTGAGCTTGGAAGAGCTACCCGACAAACTGGCCGGCTTCGAGGGGGATGGGGGACGCGGCGAACCTGGCTTTGAAGACGGTGGGCCGGGTAGTTTGCTTGCTTTTGGCGGCACGACGACGGTCCGAACAACGGGGGTCAGGGATTTGGCCTAGGGGGAAATGATGGCGGAGGTACCGGATTTCGCGGATTTCGTGTTTGTCTTGAAACCGCCTAGGCCTGGTTTAGATCCCGGGACTCGAGGTTTACCAGGAGGATCTTTCTTCTACGCAACATTCGGTATCAAAGCGACATGGAAGTGAAAGACTCGACATACCTTGAGCGTAACCGGCCCGGGTTCCGCGGGCGCCACCTTTTCCTTCTCCGGCTGCTTTTCCGGCTCGGGCACCTTGACCTGCTCCTCCTTCTCCTTCACAACCTCCGGTGCCGCAATCTCCATCTCAGCGTCCATCGATACGCTAATCGTGTCCTTGACCGCATCTTGAGCTAGGCCCTTCTGCTCCATCTCGACCACAATCTCTACCTGCTCAGCCAATTCCTTCCCGACATCCAAAATCTCCGCCTCTTGCATAGGCTCTTCCGCAAGAAGCACAGGTTCTTCTTGGTGGACCTTCCTCCAACCGCCCTTGCCGTCATCACACAACCCACATCCACCGTAACCCATCCCCTCCACCAATACTGTCCAAGCCACAGCACCTCGCGTGTCGCCGATGCGAGCACCCATCGCATACAATGGTTTGTCCCCGGTCGTCCTAAGTAGATCGGCACACGCATCGGATATCCGAGGCCGGCCCTGCGGACAAAACAGGCGAGGTCGGCGCGTTGAAAGGGGTGGGCAACGGCCGAGTTGTCGAGATGGGAGAGGTGAGCGGTTTCGTCTGAACGACTGGCGATATAGGCAGCCGTTTCATCCGCATGACAGGCGAAGTCGATATGTGTTTCCTCCCATGTCCAAGTCCCTCCCCAGGCGCAGAACCAAAGACGGTCTTGGGCACGGGTGGTGAATTGGCGGGATAAATTTCCATGTCTCCATGCAAGAACCTAGCGTCAGCTCGATTCGACTCGAAGTAGGAGAAGGATCCAAACGGTTGGAGATGGGGGACGTCCCGGTCCGGTTAAACGTGGGCGACGGACCTGATCGATGCGACGTGGGAGACGGACCCGCACGCGAATAGGAGCCATGCGAGAACGGGGGTCACGAGAATGGAAAGGGATGCGAACTCGTTTCGGCGACTTTGCCATGTACAACCTCGACATCCATCCGATCGGCCTCGTCGGCGGTCTCGTCCTCGCTCAACGGGCTGCCCGGTGCATCCACATCCTTGTCCGTCTCGGTATCGGTGTGTGGTTCGGGTGCGCGTATTCGCGTTGGGTCATACCCAGAGGTGGTTCGGGATAGATCGTGTCGTGGAATAGGCAGAGGGACGTAGGATACCGGAGTAGGATCATGCTCAAATCGAGCCGGGGAAGTACCAAAGCGAGAGACAACGGGAGAGGTATCGTATCGGGCAGGACCAGGTGGGGTGGGGATGTCACGTCGGACGGTGTCGAATCGAGAAGTGACGGGAGAGACAGCGTCGAACCGGGCGGGGTCATATCGTGTACTCGGAGTGACTGGGTGATCGAGTTGGGGCGGATCACGTCGCATCCCAGAGGTGAGAGCCGACGAAAACGTTTCTCTCCCGGACCATCAAAGCTCCTAACTGGTCCACCAAATGCCTTGGTCCCATCAAGCGTCCTCCCAACGGCATCAAACGTCCTCGCGCTGGGCGCAATTGGCGTAGCGTCAAACCCTCGAGCGCTGGGGGGATCAGGCGCAACCTCCAACCCCAACACGCCGCACGTCCCTATCTTGGGCGGCCGGCATTGGCGCACCGCAGTGTCGGTGAACCGGGAACCTATCACCGGGGGCGGCACTTGCTCCCATGCCAGACCTGCGTCTCTGGCAGAGGTCGAAATCGGCTCGTCCTGCACCGGAGCTCTAACCGCATCTTCTTGCACAGGCACCAGCATATGTTCGCATGCCGAAAGACGAGACGCAGGTTCGAGTTTCGACGCGAGATCATCACCCGTTGTTCTGGACAACGACGCCTCCCGCATGGTCCGACTGCCAGGCTTTTCTCTGACCGTGTGCGTTGCCTCTTCTCGCTCTCGCCCCTCAGCCTTTTCTCGTCCGGCCGCCAGTACGGGCCACTCCTCGGGTTCGGGCGAGTCCTCGATTTCAGTCGGCTTGTGCCTCAAGCCACCAGATACGGCTAGCGTTTCCACCATCAGCCTGCCGCATGATCAAGACAAAGAAAACGATGCATACCATTGGAAACCGCATGGACGCGCTGAACGCCGGCAAAGGGTGGTGCCCGGAATTTTCCAACCGAGGGCTAAATGGGGGACAACTGGGGCGATCGGCCGGCCCTGGGTGATGTAAGAGGGGGACGGGGATGTCTGTAATGGCCAAGAGAGTATAAGCTGAGCGATGTCTGGTGATAAAAATGTATCAAGACGCACTGGTAAAAAAATGGCAGCAATCGAGCTTCGAGTTCTAACATAACCCAGCGCCGGGAAAGGGACGAGCGCCGACGCTGAGGCAATAGAGGGACATGACCGGTTAGGGGAACTTGTAGCCGTTATCGGGGGGCAGGGGGATTATTCGGAGTCGCCGTGGTTGAGTCTGGGGTGATGGGACATTTCGGGTCGGGCGTGGGTGATTACGTAGAGATGGCGGCGAATAATCCGAGGGAGGGTACTCTCGCGACGAAGACGGATGATGGGTTCGCTCTTCTAGCTCGGATAAGTCTCTCGTCTCAACCTGTTCCTGCCATTAGGCTAGTATGACGGATAAGCCAAGAAACGATACGCACGACTACATACTGTACGAACTCGCCGGACACCCGCAATCGGCATGAGGGTGGGAGACTGGAGAACGGAAAGGGATGCGAACTTGTCTCGGCGACTTCGCCTCAAACGGCCTTGACATCCATTCGATTGGCCTGGTCAGCGGTCTCGTCCTCGCTCGACGGGCTACTAGGCGCATCTGCGTCCGGTATCGGTAGATGGTTCGGGGGCGGGTATTCAGGTCGGGGGGCACGCAGTGATAGGATCACGGTCAAGTTAAGGAGCAGCACAAGTGTCCGTGACGTCGGATCCAAGTAGCACAGAAGCATACAGTCATGGGCCCGGGACCCAGTATGCAGAGGCTCCCGCGCCATAATTGGCTGTTGGTGATCGTCGTCGAACACAAGGCTGACTGGAGGTAACGTAACGCACCCAACAGGTCATCTCCTCTACGCCACCCGCTTTTTAACATTGTTCGACTCAAATTTAGCTAGTATATTCAAACCAGCCAGCCTACCTATAAGGTCTAATAGGTCGTCATCGAGAGAGAAACTGGGTCGCGGCAGTAAGGCTCTTCTTGGGCCGAAGAAGCAAGGAGGTAAAAACTAGGAGGATATCCGGCAATGGACATCAATTACGAACCCTATCGTAGGACCAGCGGTCTGCAAGAGCCGATCGACTGTACACGAGCCACACTATGAGTGTGCTAGACTCATATTTGGCAGAGAATGAAGGTAGTATTTAATAAAAGACCAGCGACCGAGGATGATATGACTTAATCGAGCAGGTACCGATTGTGGCACGCCGGTCTTGAGGTCAATGTGAGGCTTCAGAGACAGTGACCTAGGAAAGGCGTGCTTGAGCACAGTGAGTTTACTCTCTTGTAGTTCTGCACACTAGGGGCATCATATTGGTAAGAAAGCACTATCCATATCATTGCTCTAATTCGCATTCACTCTAGCTCCGATTCTGCCTCTGAGTACTGGTCTTCTACATCCTCGTCAACGTCATTGTCGCTCAGCTCTTCCTCGGACTCCCATTCATTGTCTGTTATGTTGCCACTTTTGCCTTCACTATAGCAATGTTAGTGTACGAAGACAACCAAAGCAATTTCAAACCCACTTGCAATCAAAACTCAAAGATCCAGATGCGATACCGGTGCGACGGCGTTTGCCTTCATTTTGAGAAGCGTTACCCCGACCTGGTTCAACTCGGATATGTTTTCGCTTCAAGGGAGAGCTGCAACAGTATTAGCAAAGACTCAATGATGACAAACGCGTGCTCACCAATCCTCAATTTCGTTAAGCCACTCATGAAGAACAGCACTCGCTTCAATGTAGGCTTTGAAGGTATGGTTTCCTGTAAAAGTAGCGTCGTCTGACGGCACGGCGTAGCGTTCGTTTGAAACTCTATGTGAGTGATGTGCTTGAAGGTTGAATATGTTCGTTAGGTTTGTACGACTGGGAAGCACAAGATGCTCGCGTTGTATGGCAATAATAAGGTGGCGAAAGGCTCGAATGCCGAGCTTGACTCCAAAGAACTTGAATGAAACCTCAGAGAGCATTAAACTAAGTCGTCGAGGGCTCATGACCTGTCCGACTTTGCAGAACATGTAAGTTTTTTGATTGTCCCGAGCGTCCTCACCCAAAAGTTCTCCGGTCCAGCGGGTTGCGAGCGGAAAAACAACAGCAGTAATAATCATGGCTAGCCGCGAGAGCTCAGGAGACAACGCATGTATTGCTGCTCGATCAACTCCGGTAACCCTTGAGGTCTTGCTGTACCATATTATATATATCAATCGCTTGTCAAGATAGAACAAGTTTCTTCGGCGACTTCCAGACAAATCAGGATTGCGATAGCGAAGGAAATGAAATTCAGATCCCCGTGCAGGCTGACCCCCCCAGACATGCATCGCCAATGCAAGGCGGTGTGAGAGTTCACCAACCTCTTGTAACCATCTTTTCCGTGCCCCATCATTCCAGACCGGGCAGCCCTTAGTGTCAGAGGTTTCGCCATCCCAGAACTGTTCGTCAAGATTCCTGCGAGTGATAAATTCATATTCAAGTTTTCGAGCGAGTTTTGTTAGCCTTTTGTTGCGATCGTCATTGACAAAGGAATAACCAGCTGAGTCATTGGTTATCAAGTCGTAAAGATCGAGACGAGTTGGCAAATCGGCGTCTAGGTCTTCCAGCGAAACACCTCGGAGAACCTTTTTCAGGCGGTCATCCAGATCGGTTATCAGGAATTTAGCCAGTTTTTTCAGAGCCTTCATTGGGATCTCTGTCCCATGAAAATGGCATGTTTCAGAGTTCTCACCAGTCCAGTGCAGTTTCCCAGTTTTCCTAGCCGCTGCTTCATAGTAGATCATCCTTTTGCGTAATGTCTTCAAGCATCCAAATGGTGTTAGCTGATCTCTATCCAAAAAATATGAATATTTCTCAAAAGAGCTGAAGATATGGCATCAGAATTAGATCATCGTGAACAATTGTAGCTTACGCAACAGTTCCACCAAGGCGATTGGCCTGTACTTGAACCTCGACGAGAACAGCTGCACGAATGATATATTGCAACGCTGTGGTAACTGGGACGATCTGTTCTGCCCCTTTGAAAGTTCTGTTCTTGTTGACACTGAACATGGCACAAAACGTATGCACGAAGTCACGAAATTTATCGTTGCACATGTATTCGCAGTCACTTGGCAGACCTTCACCAGGGGCGTAGCAGGAGGCAAGAAGTGCTTGAACCGATTCCTTGAGTCGAATCATTGGTACGCGTTTTTGGTGAAGGAGATCCCAGAGTTTGAGTGACAGAGTTTTCTGCTGCTCCGTAATAAATGGTGTAAATATCATTGGATCATGAGTATCCATGTCTTCAGCCAGCCTAGCAGAGGTGCGAAGAAGCGCAGCAACAAATCGTATCATAAGTCGTGTATATCGTCGCTTGGCACATATGCCAACTTGTCCAAACGGATGAGAACGGCGACCTTTTGGACCAGCATCAACAGCAAGCTCGAGGAACTTTGGATCTAAGGTGGAAATCATTTTATCGATATCAGCAAACATATTGCCACAGATTTCGCGGAGCTTGTATAGGGGATCAGCTGGGTCATCAGGTAGCTCAACCATGTCTACAATAGCCTCTGGATCCTTTCCGTCAAGCAGGGTGGCCCAACCCTGTTCAGCAATGTGAAGACTAGTATCTTTGTCGCTAGGTGCACGCATAACGCGCTGCTCCTTGTCTGGTTCTTCCACATTGAAGTACGCCTCCGCAGCAGCACGGCGCTTGTCGATTGTGTTGGTAGAAGAGGTGGATGGGACGACTGCAAGGGACTCACTGACTTCAAAGTACTGTCGATATGTGAATGGTTGATACCAGGACTGCAAGGTGTCGACCTGTTTAGGAGTTGCTCGCTTGTACGATTTGACTTTGCGGTGGAATTTTTTGTAGTGGCTGGTTTGACCGTTACATCAGCAAACATGGTTCCAATCTTAGGCTGCTTTAAAGTGCTTCAAAGCACCTAAAGCAGTCAAAGCACACAAAGAAAGGTCCAACATTCAAAGCACTTTAAAGCCCTTAAAATGACCACATGATGTCGTTTAAGTGCTTTAAAGCACAATAGAGCAATTTTCAAGCACATTGAAGTCACCTTGGCAGTTAAATAAGTGCTTTGACTCTTCTCACATGGTATTTAGAGCACTATGAACATTTGATATCTATACTTTGATGTGCAATACTAGGTTTCTAGTATCCCTGGTCATGACTCAGCCATTTGTACTAGAAATTTATTTATTTATTTGAAGAGAATACTACGTACATCTTGAGAGAGACAGTAGGAAAAGAAACCGAGGAGGAAAAAGAATCTAATATACAATGGGTACTAACAATTGAATGTACTCACCTAGCTCTGACATGCCATGGTCAGCGGCGCCGTCGCGCCGAGTCGCGAATGCAAGGATCAGCAACAACTCCAATGCAAGTACAATCGGGGCACTGGCCTCCGGAAACCGGCAGTCGAGGGCACCGACGCGGTACATTGTGAGCGCTGCAGTAGCCTCAGGGCAGCGATGGGTATGGTCGATATCGTTAGGCGGTGGCAAACAGCCTGAACTCGGCCCTGGCAGCGCAAACAAGTCGCGCAACCGTGGCCAAGGCCACGGACGACCACTGGGCAGCCGTAGCAGGAGGGGTGTTGGTCAGCACGGAACCCGATCGCATGCTGCTGGGAGCTCACCATGTGCCGGCGACGGACGAAAAGGAGATGCACAGGGCAGGGCCGCGACAACTGGGCAACGCACGAGAAGGTTGTGTGGTCGTGCCCGACCTCAGTGGTCAATCAGCGGTCGACTGGGACGAGGGGTTGGTCAGTACGGTGCATAGTCACACCGGCCTACGTACCTCCGGCGGTTGTGGTGAGAAAGGGAAGGAGTGGGAGGATCGTGGTTGCGGTATCGCACAAACAGGTCGCGTCGTCGGGTCTTTTTTGATCATATGAGTCGCGCGCAGATCGCAGGCGAGTGGGGATTGGTCAGCACGGTGTTGGCCACATGTTGGTCTACGTACCTGGCGTGTCATAGTCAGAAGCGAGGGAGCGACGAGCGAGGACGCCTCTAAGTTGGGTAGGTGGAGCCATGGTGGAGCGCGGGTCTGAATCCGTTGCGAAGGAATCCTGAGTGGTCCGTGCACGTGCCACAGTGGCCCCACGATCCGACCACATCCCCTCGCTTCAGCTTGTAACACCCGCCCGCCTCGCTTGTCTCTCGTCTCCGTCTGCGTCGATGATACTCAGCGTCCGCAAGCGCGTGCGTCGAGCATCAACCTCTGTGAGTAATTTACCTACTCGCCTACTCCCACTCAACAGCTAACTTTTCCGTTGACCGGCCGTGCTTTATCACCTCACGAAGTAGCGCTGCAAGCCCGCTGTCCGGCGCGACCAAACTCCAGTGGGTGATCGGCCCGTTGTGAGTCCGTGTGCAGTGCATACCTGCCAACCCCCTAAATGACGAGTGAGTGACCGGCCAAGTCAAACACGAGACCCACGCTAACCTCACTCTGCCCGCTTCGTATCTTGCTTGGACGCGCCGGTCGTGACCTCTCGCTGCCGCCTATGAGACCGGGCCGACTACGTCACCGCCCTCAATCCACCGCCAAAAACACGACACGTCGAAAGCTTCTGGTTTACGACCAGGTCGATGCGACACACTGGGCATGCACCTACACGCAAAGACGATCCATTGTCGACCCAGGCAGGCGCCCGCTCGTCTGCCTGCGATCGGAGCTGCTCTTGCAGGATCGTAGCAGCGCTCGTGCGACACAACCAACCCCACGGTGTGACCGCCCCTCGTAACACGCCCATGGTCAATGTCGGCGCTGCCCCATACCCAGCCACTCCCTAGCGCGACTATACTGCTGCCGGGTACTCCCAGTCGGCTTTTCCCGCAGGCTGGCCCGCACCTAACACCGACGAGTTGGCCCAGTGTTTGAGGGTGAGTACATGGTTATATTTCTATTGTTTATTATTCTATCGTGTATTTTCGACTTTTTAAAAATGTAATATAATTAGTCTTAAATCTAGCATATACTTCCTATGACTCATTGTGTACAAATGTCAGCCAACTTTTCCGAAAGTGCCAAGTTTGTACTTTGCAACACCATATATGGGGTTTGCAGTATTTGATGTATATGAAGACGTACCTACAGCTTGGTTTCATATATCTACTTACAATTCATCCAACTGAACTTTAAAGCACTCTGAAGGATATGTGGATAGCTTCAGAGCACTTTCCAATTACAAAGAACTGCTACAAAGTGCTTCAAAGCCGCCTAGGACTGCTTTAAAGCGCTTTAAAGCGCTTTGATGAAACTGAATGTGACCAAAGTGCTAATCAGAAAGGTTCATGTGGCCAAAGCTTGGCAAAGCGCTTTTCAGACAAAACCCTCCTTTGCTGATGTACGAGTACACCATCCAAGTCTTTTATCTGGTTTACAATTCATGCATGCCTGTGTATTCCAGCTCTCCGTACGCTTGAATATCCCCAAGAAGCGGAAGGGGGCTGTAACTTGTTTTGGCGGGGGAGGAATGTGCGGCAGATCATAGTCCTCCATCACGTTTTTAGCAGTATGAGCAATAGCACGATCTCTGAGAGGATTGTGATTATCCCGAACATGCTTGTAAGCCATCTGAGGATGCAAGGAAGAGAAGCCGTGTTCATCACAGCAGTGTAGACACACCAAGACACAATACTGAAGGTGAATACCTAGGCCTGCAGGTTGAATCAATTCATTTGTGTAAACTCCTTCATATTTTGTGGGAATAGGGCATAAAGAAGCAGGAATGGGCTCGATGGATATTATCTCCTCGTCTAAATCATTGGTGTATGGTTTCTTGTTGCCTTCCGAGTCATAAGAATCTGTGTCCGGGTCATCTAGTACTCAACCAAAACCCGAAACTCCAGTTTAGTTAGACTAGACATCACGTGGCTACCGGGTCTGTAGGTAGTGCTCGGTAGCTCGAGAGTAGCGCTCACTAGACCCTGAGTAGACTCAATTAACATAACTAGAGTTTCGGGTTTTGGTTGAGTAGTTCCTTGTCTGGTGTGCCTTCAGAATGAGAATCCAGGGCCCTGGTTTGTGTTTTTGGCTTGGAGACGTTTGGAAGGGGAGCCACTTGCGAGGTGGAATGCTTCTTCAACAAAGGAATTTCTACAACCATTTTCATTTGAGGAGCATTCTGGGTGATCCTTTTGGCAGAAGACATGGTCGTCAGGAAAAAGCCCGGGGCAAATTTGCCCCGGTTCGGCAAACGGGGTTGGTTACATCATGTAACCGCCTGGGCTGTGTAATGGCCGCAAATTTACCCGGTTTGCCCATGGCAAATTGGGTAAACCAGGGTAAATAACGGCGTGTTTCCCCCGGGGGAAGGCAAACTGGACAAATGGGCAAATTGGGTGTAATTTGCCCAAATTTGCCCAGCGCCTTTTTCCTGACGGTACAGACACAGCGCTTCACCCCAGATTTTCTGAAGGCTTGAGGCGGCGGGCAAGGCTTGGAAAGCTTTTGGTAAGTGACTTATTTGTCATGCACAATGTGTAAATTAGCACCGAGCCCAGACAAGCATTCGATTAGCCTTAGAATGGTAATATGATCCCCAGCTAATTTCAAATACATTTTGATTGAGTGATCACGCTCTAAGTCGCGTTGCATTGTCTCTCCCACGATCACGCCACGACACATCCTGCCAATTTACCAACTTGAGGCCCACAATCAATATGTTTGACTCACAAACACTTGTTAGAGCTTATGAGAAGGCCAGAAAGGTATGATAAATTCATTTCTAAGTGTTGGTGTGCTCAATTTGGGCAAATGTCATAATAGTACTTTCAGAGGACTTGGCGCTTAGCATAGCCACCCGGCTCTTAGCCACACAGGCTTACTACCACATGTTATACCATGGGTTACATAGTGATTATGGTCTGGCTTGTACTCTTTCTAACCGCAGCGGACCACAGTATCGTTCTATGCTGCGCCCGTAGTTACCTGCGCACTCTGCGCCGCAGTATCCTGCAGTCACTGCGACGCAGCCCGCAGCTACTGTGCGCACAGTCCACAGTCACTGGAGCACAGTCCACAGTTACTGCTGCTGAGTCAGCAGCTATATGCACAGTCACTGTGCAGTTGGGAATGGACCCTTGATTCCGTAGTCTCTCATGTATATAAAGGCCTGTAGGGCAGCTGTTGAATGCAATCTACTTTACCACTCCACTTCACTTGCTCTCCTGCTTGCTACCAACAGCAACCGAGACACTAGTTGAGCCTTGCTCCTAGCCTTACGTCGAGCTTCGCTCTGTCAACACTAATTGACCCTTGGTCGACACCTACGCATTATCCCACAAGTGGACATCCCTCAGGTAGTCGGTCACTCGGCACGTCACTAGGCCCGGTAGGTCCCAACGTACACCAGGTAGCCCAGTCATAGCACACGCACGACACTCGTAGACCTCGAGGAGGTGGATCGCTTTGGATACATTCCCGTTATCGTCACCAGCATTGTTTACTCTGACGGACAACGCTCACGCATCGTCTCCCAGCAGAACAGCGTGTACTTGGACCAGGACACTACAGTACTCTCATATCACGTATAGTAATACTTGGAACCGCTACTCTACGCCGTACCTTTAACTAGGCTCACAACGTCTTCAAGTTACGTATACACGCTCCACTCGGCCACCGACTACACCGTCATCCTAGTAGTCAATTACCTCCCTACACAACCCTCCGCGGCGTGTATATATAACACGAGTCAAACCAGCTAAATTAATTAAGGCCATCGACTGGAAGACTCCATCTAAAGTTGTCCAAGTACAGGAGTTTGTAGGTTTTGTGATTTTTATCGGACGTTTATCAAGGACTATTCTTGCATTGCTGCACCATTATTTAATTTAACCCAAAAAAATCAACCTTGGGAATGGACAAACGAGTGCGTACAGGCTTTTGAACAACTCAAAGAAGCACTACGCTCGCCACCAGTTCTAATTATTCCCGATATTTCAAAACAATTCTTCTTGGAATGCAATGCGTCTGACTTCGCCACAGGTGCAATTCTATCGCAATTTGGCGAAGATGACTGTTTGCATCCAGTTGTGTTCCTATCAAAAGCCATGACACTGGCTGAACGGAACTATGATATATACCACAAAGAACTCCTGGCCATAGTCAAAGCTTTGAAGGAGTGGATACATTTACTGGAAGGAACGTTGCTTCCGGTCCAAATTATCATGGACCACAAAAATCTGGAGCCTTTTAAGGCTTCTAAGGATCTAAGAGGCCGCCTGGCACGTTGGGCTGGGTTCTTATCTGAATTTAATTTTCAACTAAAGTATTGCCCTGGCAAGACAAATGGGAAAGCAGACATCTTGTCAAGGAAGGATGAACACTGACCTTTAGTGGGGGGTGAGAGCCAAGCTCTACTCGATCCAACCCTTTTTATTGCTGCTATTGAGCCAGATGAGGTATTGGATGACCGTATCCGCAACGCATATTTACAAGACGAACGGTTAGCACACATCATTGAAGCCTTACAAAAGAGCAATAAGGTCAAGAACTGGACATGGGACAATGGTCTTCTTATGTTCAAAAACAAAATCTACATCCCCAATAACGATTCGATTAGAAAGGACATCCTAGCAAGCAGACATGACAACCTAGCGGCAGGACATCCGGGACATTTCAGAACTTTGGAACTGGTCAACCGTAAATATTACTGGAAATCACTCAAGAAAACGGTCAATCTTTACGTATCCAACTGTGAATTGTGTAGCAGGAACAAACATTCAAACCAAGTCCCACCCGGCCTTCTCAATCCAATTGAACTTCCCTCCAGACCATGGGACCATATCAATTACAATTTAATCACAGGGCTACCAGAATCAGAAGGGTTCGACGCTATCCTCACTGTAGTGGACCGCATGCCATGCATGGTTCATTTTATCCCTACCACCTCTCGTGCCTCCGCTGCAGACATTGCAAACCTATTCGTTACATACGTATGGAAACTTCATGGGCTACCCTACAAGACTATATCCAACCGCGGTCCACAATTCAATTCAGCTTTCCTAAAGCAACTGTATAAACGGCTATGTCAGGACTAGTCTCAAGTAAAGATCAAAATATGAAGAATCAAGACGACAGGAGGTCAAGTTCTTGGGTTATACCCTTCAAACTTGACCCTGTATATATATACACCGAAACACAGCCGAGAATACATGTAAACAAACTACAGTTGGTCATTTGATATCAAATGAAGACGCGTCAGCGTATTACAAAGATTCCAGAATGTTCCATAAGTCACATGACGTGTAAACTAACGATAAATATAAAAGGAAAAATACAACAATTATTAATTAATGTCTACGACACCGGTGGGCTCGTGACACTACCCCCTCCTCAAGGTCAGGGTGTCGGAGGGCTTGTGGGTTTTCTCGATGGAATTTTCGAACAGCACCCATAGCTGTGTCTAGATGTTCAAGTGGTTCCCACGTATTCGATTTGGGGCCGTAGCCTTTCCAATGCACAAGGTATTGGATCTGGTTTCGTCGTTTGCGGGAATCTAGAATCTTCTCGACCTCATATTCCTCTTCGCCATCTGGGGTTACTTCTGCCGGAGGTTGTGGGGGGTCGCGACCAAAAGGATCTTCCTTCTTGAGGGACACTAGGGAAGTATGGAAAACCGGATGTACTCGAAGTGTATGGGGTAATTCGAGTTTGAATGCATGGCTTCCTTCCTTCCTTAAGACCTTATAGGGACCGATCTTCTTAGCTGAGAGTTTGGCTACAGGGCGTTCCATTTTGATATTCCGCACATCCAACCATACTTTGTCTCCTGCTTGTATATCCTCAGGTGCTCAATGTTTAAGATCATAATAATGTTTGATTTATTCGTTTGCTAGAGCAACTGAAGATTGGAGTTCGTCCATTTGTGCTTGGAGTTGGTTGGCTCGTTCATCTGCATGGGGAACAGATTCGTCAAGTTGTTGTCCTATGGAAAACCAAGGATGGAAACCGTAGCACGCATAGAAAGGCGTTTGATTGGTGGATGCGTTAACGCTGTTATTATACGCAAACTCCGCCATGGGTAGAATACCGGCCCAGTCGTCCTGTTTGTAAGCAACGTAATGACGTAGGTATACTTCAACAACTTGATTGAGTCGCTCCGCCAATCCATCTGTTTGAGGTCTGAAAGCAGTAGATAACAAAGGTTTGATATCTAGTCGTTTATAAAGCTGCTTTAGGAAAGCCGAGTTGAATTGGGGACCACGGTCGGATATTGTTTTTGAAGGTAACCCATGAAGTTTCCAAACATAAGTAACGAAAAGGTTTGCAATGTCTGCTGCTGATGCACGAGATGTAGTGGGAACGAAGTGTACCATATGCGACATGCGATCTACAACAGTAAGGATGGCTTCGAACCCCTCTGACTCCAGTAGCCCTGTGATCAGGTCGTAATTTATATGATCCCATGGTCTAGAGGGTAATTCAATGGGGTTGAGTAACCCCGGAGGTACTTGGTTGGAGTGTTTGTTCCGTATGCATGATTCACAATTAGAGACGTAGGAGTTGACAGATTTCTTGAGAGATTTCCAGTAATATTTCCGGTTTATCAATTCCAACATTCTAAATTGTCCAGGGTGTCCTGCGGCTATATTATCGTGTCTGCTCTCTAGGATATCCTTCCTGATTGAATCGTCGTTGGGAACGTAGATTTTGTTTTTGAACACAAGGAGTCCGTTGTTCCAGGACCAGTTTTTAACCTTATCGTTCTTTTGGAGAGCCTCTATAATGTGATTCAATCGATTGTCTCGTAAATATGCGTCGCGGATTTGATTGTCGATGACTTCGTCCGGCTCGATTGCAGCAATAAAAAGGGTAGGGTCGAGTAGAGCTCGGCTCTCACCCCCCCCCCCAAAGGCCGGTGTTCATCTTTCCTCGACAAGATGTCTGCTTTTCCGTTAGTCTTGCCGGGGCGATACTTGAGTTGGAAATTGAATTCCGATAAGAAGCCCGCCCAACGAGCTAGGCGACCTCTAAGATCTTTTGAAGCCTTAAAGGGCTCAAGGTTCTTATGGTCCGTGATGATTTGGACCGGGAGTGCTGTTCCTTCGAGCAAGTGACGCCATTCCTTCAGTGCCTTGACAATCGCTAGAAGTTCCTTGTGGTATATATCGTAGTTTTGTTCAGCCGGTGTCATAGCTTTTGACAAGAACGCTATGGGGTGAAGTTGGTTATCTTCCGAAAATTGCGAAAGGATTGCCCCTGTGGCAAAATCCGAGGTGTCGCATTCCAGGAAGAATTGTTTCGAGATGTCGGGGATAATTAGTACTGGGGCCGAACAAAGTGCCTCCTTGAGTTGTTCAAATGCAGTGGTGCATTCGTTCGTCCATTCCCATGGGTGGTTTTTTCTTGTCAGACTAAAAAGGGGGGCTGCAATATGCGAGTAGTCCCTGATGAAGGTTCTGTAAAAATTGCAAAAGCCCACAAACTCCTGTACTTGGACAACTTTTGAGGGTACCGACCAATCAATAGCTTTGACAACTTTAGCTGGATCAACTCGTATCCCTTCCGGAGATACAATGAGCCCCAAGTAGTCGATTTCTTCTACACTGAAAAAACATTTGGCTAGGTTGCAGTACAAGTTGTGTTTCTGGAGTCGGGACAATACCTCCCTGACATGTTGCTCGTGGTCCTCCTTGTTTTTGGAAAAGACCGATATATCATCCAGATAAATAATAACATATACGTCCAAAATGTCCCTAAAAATATCGTTCATAAAATGTTGAAAAGTGGTGGGGGCGTTCGTTAAACCAAAAGGCATGACCAGATATTCAAAAAGACCGTAGCGTGTTTTAAAAGTGGTCTTCCATTTGTCGCCCTCTTTAATACGCACTAGATTATAACCCCATTTGAGGTCGAATTTAGAGAATATTTTTGCACCTCGGAGTTTTTCTATAAGATCATTGCTCCTTGGTAGGGGGTATACGTTTTTCACGGTCATGTCATTCAACTTTTGGTAGTCTATGCACATCCTTAGGCTTCCATTCTTTTTTTAACAAATATGACGGGGGATGCCATAGGGGATTTGGAGGGTCGGATGAGACCTGCTTCAAGTTGTTTCTTGACTGTTTTGCGCAATTCCTCGTCCTCCCTTGGTCCTAAGCTATAGATCGGGCCGTGACGTGGTACTGCGTCGGGTTTCAGGGTTATTTCGCAGTCGTAGGGACGGTGTGGGGGTAACGGTGATATTTCTTCCTCCGTAAATATTTTTGCAAACTCGGAGTATCTTGAGGGGAGTTCCGAGGTAGCGGCAATCTCCAGGTCCGGTTCGCCGCTTTTAACAATGGGGGAGGTGTGAAGACAGTTTTTTGAGCAGTAGGGGGGGGGAAAAATAAGAGACTTTTTGTCCCAATCTATAGCAGGGTTATGGCGCTTAAGCCAAGCCATACCCAGAACAAGATCGTGGTTTCCTACATTGACAACATAGGCGTCGACTTCTTCCTCATGTTTGAATATTTTTAAATTGATCGTCACATAGTGTTCCACTTTCCCCGAATCAATTTCACAACCATCAATCACTTTTAAGCGGCGGGGTTTGTCAAGTTTCTTTTTGAATAGTTGGAAGTCTTGTACAATTTTTTCGTTAATAAATACCGAAGACGCTCCAGAATTAATCATGGCCCATCCTGAGAATGGTTTCCCTTGGACGGCCGAACATTTTTCTAGGGGGTTTTCACACGGCTGCGCACAAAACATCAACATGAATTGTGATTCATTTGTAAGTGACATAATTTCCAAATCAGAAGTGGATACATGTGCAGCCGAGAAATTGTCCATATTCTTTAGAATTTCGCCCAAAACTGACCCCCTAGCCAGGTTCAGGCGTCGTCTTTTACCGACTCATCGTCCGAGTCTGGTTCCTTTACCTCCTCAATTTTTGCTTCATACCCCGAGATGGGTTTTGAGGGGCAATCTCGAGCCATGTGGCCCTTCCCTTGACAGCGCAAACAAGTTATTCCTCCCGCCCTTTTTTCACTGTCTAGCTCCATAAGGCCAGGTCCTTTTCCTTTTGCAAGGGCTGGAGGTGGAGGAGGGGTACGGAAGGTACCCGAGGTCGGGCGGTCGTCCTTTTTTAACGCTGGGAAAGGAACTTGTACTGTGGAATTTTGACCGGTCCATTTGACGTTTGGGACTGCTTGCCCTCTAGAATTTCGGCCTATTGATTCTATTTTTCCTTTTACCGCGCGTCCGTCTGTGCCAATCATGTAAACAGCGTCGCCGGAAGATAATTTTTCACGAATCGGAGCAGCGGCGGCGGCGCGGTTGTTGGATGAGGAAGAATTTCCATTTTCAAAGGTAGACCGACCTGCGAATTGTTCCAGATGTTGGTCGATAAGGAGGGCGCGATCGACAACCATTTGTCCCGTCGTGGCACTGTCTTTGACATCGAATAGCTGCGACAACATGGCCATCTTTATTTCGTCCTTGAGTCCTTCGTAGAATATGTCGCGTAGTGCCAAGTCATCATAGTTGACATACGCAGCTAGGGATTGGAATTCTGTGACATAATCTTGAACCGACGATTTCTGCTTAAGAGATTTAAATTTTTTGAGAGCCTTGGTGGCTCGATTGATTTCTCCAAAGCGTTTCTTGAATTCCGCCCAGAACAGGTTAACGTTATGTAACCAGGGTACTGCTTGCCTAAGTACGTCGTGCTCCATGTGTGGTTCTATCCATTCCGACGCCTTGCCGTCTAAGTAGGAAATAATAAAAGCAATCTCGTCGTCGTCCGATATTCCTGGGTACGTAGCACGCAAGTATTGTGTGATCGCGACCTTGAACGTGGTAGACTTGTCTTTTTTACCATCAAACTTGTCCAGTTTGGCTAGTTTAACGCGGACAGCTTGGGCGGTGGTTTGGACTGCACGGATGGGTGGTATTGTCACGAGCCAACAGGACTCGTAGACATAAATAACAATTTCTAATATTTTCTTTTACATATTTATCTATAGTTTACATATCATGTGACTCATGGAACTTTCTGGAATATTTGTAAGCGCTGACGCGTCTATCATTTCATATCCAAAGACCAATTGTAGTTTGTGTACATGTATTCTCGGCTGTGTTGTGAATGATATATATAAACAGGGTCAAGTTCCAAGGGTTTCCCTAAGAACTTGACCTCCTGTCGTCAAGTCTTATTATTATTTTACTTGATTTAAAGTCTAGTTGTGACACTAGGTCAAGTTCTATCGGCATCAGGTAAAAACAGGCTTGTCATCGCCTGATACCCCTTGCCCACTGTCTTATACGCCGTTGGCATGTCTCCAGCTCACACATATATTGCTTTCCAAAAATCCTACTCCACCTATCCACAGACACGCGCAGTTGTTGCCCTATCGCGTCACCGCACCCCGAACCTCAGTGTAGCGCTTCCTGGGCCTAGGCCGCGGCAGCTCCTGAGAATTAGGTTCTTGCAAACGTGAACAAGCTTCGGCTCGCTAATCTCGTCCTTCGACACGAGGTGGGGTCACCCTGTGCCCTTAAGTAGTAGGGTAACGGAGGTCCTTTTCCTATCCATCCAGCGACGTGGGATACGTTGCAACTTGCTACTCTTGCGCATACCAGGCGGCTACAAGAGCACCAAACCAATTCTAGCTAGTAAGTCCTCCGGCGCGAGGCATAACATCCTATTCATCTCCACTTAGTGTCGTGGTATAACCAGCTACTCGAAACCGTCCTTTTCCTCTATAAACTCATCCTCTACTGCAACCCCATTGCATCAATCGAGCGAGAAGGCTATATCCAAGCACTCGAGCGACGAGCGGACCAAGTTTGGGAAACTCAACAAGGATTTTACAACGAGTTGGTTCTGACTCGCGACCACTCACACCATAATCGCGAGACCATTGAAATCATCGCGGATTATTATTTCGACGTTTTCCATCCGGGCGTTCCAGACCGCTACACTAGTCTATATATACTCCATAACAACCCAGAACCCGAACGCTCGGGAGAACTCCCTCTTTTGTATCCAGATTAAATCATGTTGCGGTGGGGATCTCATCTGTCATATGTACCTCCACCTCCTGAATCTGAACCATCCGTTATGCATCCACTACAGCCACACTTAACAGGTCTGACAGAATTTGGCCATGGAGGGGGCGACAACACATTTGTACAAAATACACCAGTCGCACCCATCCCACCCGAGACCAATAACCCTCTAATCTTATTGAACACTCTAATTAATGAGTTTTGATCATGGAGGGATGAAATAAATGGGCGTATGACCCAAATTGAAAACCATATGCAGTCAAACTCTTTCAATATGGCCCATTTCAATGGGCTACATACAGACCTTCAAACAATTTTCGACCAAATTCAGGCTATCCCATCTGTTCAACGCCCACAGTTGACAGGCACAAACCGCCAACCACCTCCGCCGCCTGTAAGGATCTCTTCCACATCGCAGCCCCCACCCGTTCGCGTAACTCCACCAATTGCCCCTACGGTTCGAGTAAAATTAGCCAAACCAGACAAATTTGATGGTAAAAAAGACAAGTCCACCACTTTCAAAGTCGCAATTACCCAGTACCTGCGCGCTACCTACCCAGGAACATTTGGATGATGACAAAATTGCTTTTATCATCTCGTATCTAGACGGCAAGGCATCGGAATGGATTGAACCACACATGGAACACGATAACCTTAGGCAAGCGGTACCTTGGTTGCATGACGTAAACTTGTTCTGGGCGGAATTCGAAAAACGCTTTGGAGAAATCGATCAGGCCACAAAGGCACTCAAGAAACTGAAATCTCTCAAGCAGAAGTCATCGGTTCAAGATTACGTTACAGAATTCCAATCCCTGGCTGCATACGTCAACTACAACGACTTGGCCCTACGCGACATGTTCTACGAGGGCCTCAAGGATGAAATCAAGATGGCCATGTTGTCGCAACTATTCGATGTCAAAGATAACGCTACTACGGGACAAATGGTTGTCGACCGCGCCCTCCTTATCGACCAGCATTTAGAACAATTTGCAGGTTGATCCGTCTTTGAACATAAAAATCTTTCATCATCAAATAACCGCGCCGCTGCCGTCGCACCCGGCCGTAAAAAGTTATCCTTGGGCGACGCTGTCTACATGATCGGTACGGACGGACGGGCGGTCAAAGGAAAAATCGAATCTATTGGAAGGAATAACAGAGGACAAGTCGTCCCTAATGTCAAATGGGCAGGACAGAATTCAACGGTCCAGGTACCCTTCCCTGCTCTCAAAAAGGATGATCGACCAACGACCGGCGTCACTCGCGCACCACCGCCCCCCCCAGGACTCGCAAAAGGGAAAGGTCCCGGTCCAATGGAATTAGATGGGGAAAAGAGAACCGGCGGTATCATATGTTTGCGTTGTCAAGGAAAGGGCCACATGGCTCGCGATTGCCCCTCAAAACCCATCTCGGGGTATGAAGCAAAAATCGAGGAGGTAAAGGAACCAGACTCGGACGACGAGTCGGTAAAAGACGCCGCCTGAACCTGGCTAGGGGGTCAGTTTTGGGCGATATCCTAAAAAATATGGACAATTTCTCGGCTGCACATGTATCTTCTTCAGAATTAGAAATTATGTCTCTCACAAATGAATCACAATTCATGATGATGTTTCGTGCGCAGCCGTGTGAAAACCCCCTAGAAAAACGTTCGGCAATCCAAGGGAAACCGTTCTCAGGATGGGCTATGTTGGATTCAGGCGCTTCCTCGATATTTATTAGCGAAAAAATTGTACAAGATTTCCAGATATTTAAAAAGAAACTCGACAAGCCTCGTAGACTCAAAGTAATTGACGGTCGAGAAATCAACTCAGGAAGGGTTGAACACTACATAACACTCAACCTAAAAATCTTTGACCATGAAGAAGAAGTAGACGCTTATGTGGTCAATGTTGGGAACCACGATTTGGTCCTAGGGATGGCCTGGCTCAAACGCCATAACCCAGCTATAGACTGGGATAAAAAATCACTCGTCTTTTCTTCCCGCTATTGTTCGGAGAACTGCCTCCACACCTCCCCAATTGTCAAAAGTGGCGAACCGGACTTGGAAATCGCCGCCACCACTGAACTTCCTTCCAGATACTCCGAATTCTCAAAAATATTTACGGAAGAAGAAATCTCCCCGCTTCCCCCCCATCGCCCCTACGATTGCGAAATCACTTTGAAATCCGACGCAGTACCACGTCACGGCCCCATTTATAGCTTAGGGCCAAAGGAAGACAAAGAATTACGCAAAACAGTCACAAAACAACTAGAAGCAGGCCTCATTCGACCATCCAAATCACCCATGGCATCGCCAGTTATATTCGTCAAAAAGAAGAACGGGAGCCTAAGGATGTGTATAGACTACTGAAAGTTGAATGACATGACTGTAAAAAATGTATACCCCTTACCAAGGAGCAGCGACCTTATAGAAAAACTCCGAGGTGCAAAAATATTCTCTAAATTCGACCTCAAATGGGGTTATAATCTAGTGCGTATTAAAGAGGGCGACGAATGGAAGACTGCTTTTAAAACACGCTACGGTCTTTTTGAGTATCTGGTCATGCCTTTCGGTTTAACAAACGCCCCTGCTACTTTCCAACATTTTATGAACGACATTATTAGGGACATTCTGGATAAATATGTTATTATTTACCTAGATGATATATTGGTCTTCTCTAAAAATAAGGAGATTCACAAACAACATGTCAGGGAAGTATTGTCCCGACTCCAAAAACACAACTTGTACTGCAACCTAGCCAAATGCTTCTTTAGTGTAGAAGAAATCGACTACTTAGGACTCATTGTATCTCCGGAAGGAATACGAGTTGACCCAGCTAAAGTTGTCAAAGCCATCGACTGGTTGGTACCCTCCAAAGTTGTTCAAGTACAGGAGTTCGTGGGATTCTGCAATTTTTACAGAACTTTCATCAAAAACTACTCGCATATTGCAGCTCCCCTTTTTGGCCTGATAAGAAAAAATCATCCTAGGGAATGGACAAGCGAATGTGCCACTGCTTTCGAGCAACTCAAGGAGGCACTTCGCTCGGTCCCTGTACTAATCATCCCGGATATCTCCAAACAATTCTTCCTAGAATGCGATGCCTTGGATTTTGCCACAGGAGCAATCCTTTCACAATTCTCAGATGACAACCAACTCCACCCCGTTGCGTTCCTGTCCAAAGCCATGACACCGGCCGAACGCAATTATGACATCTACCATAAAGAGCTTCTAGCATTTGTCAAAGCACTCAAAGAATGGCGACACCTGCTGGAAGGAACCGCTCTTCCGGTCCAAATTATCACGGACCACAAAAATCTCGAGCCTTTTAAGGCTACAAAAGACTTGAGAGGCCGCCTAGCTCGTTGGGCAGGTTTCTTGTCGGAATTTAACTTCCAACTCAAGTATCGCCCTGGCAAGATTAATGGAAAAGCAGACATCTTGTCAAGGAAGGATGAACACCGACCTTTAGGGGGGGGTGAGAGCCGAGCTCTACTCGATCCTGCCCTCTTTGTGGCCGCAATAGAGCCTGACGAAATCATCGACAATCGCATTCGTGACGCATATTTACGAGACGATCAATTGAATCACATTATAGAGGCTCTCCAAAAGAACGATAAGGTTAAAAACTGGTCCTGGGACAACGGACTCCTTATGTTCAAAAACAAAATTTACGTTCCCAACGACGACTCAATCAGGAAGGACATCCTAGAGAGCAGACACGACAATATGGCTGCAGGACACCCAGGGCAATTCAGGACATTAGAATTAGTCAACCGTAAATATTATTGGAAATCTCTCAAGAAAACGGTGACAGCTTATGTATCCAACTGTGAATCCTGTATCCGCAATAAACATTCAAATCAACTCCCACCCGGCCTCCTCAATCCAATCGAACTTCCCTCACGCCCATGGGACCACATCAATTATGACCTCATTACAGGCCGCCCCAAATCCGAAGGCTTCGATGCTATCCTCACAGTTGTGGACCGTATGTCGCGTATGGTACACTTCATCCCTACAACCTCTCGGGCTTCAGCTGTCGATGTCGCCAACCTCTTTGTGACATATGTATGGAAGTTACACGGCCTCCCATCTAAAACGATCTCGGACCGCGGGCCGCAATTTAACTCAGCCTTCCTTAAACAATTGTATAAAAGGCTGGATATCAAACCTTCTCTGTCCACAGCCTTTCGCCCTCAAACCGATGGCTCAGCGGAACGCCTCAACCAAGTTGTTGAAATATATCTTCGTCACTACGTTGCTTATAAACAGGACAATTGGGTTGGGATACTACCTATGGCAGAATTTGCATACAATAACAGTGTCAACGCATCCACTAACCAAACACCGTTCTTTGCTTGCTATGGCTTCCACCCAAGGTTTTCAATAGGCCAACAGGCAGATGAGTCGGTACCACACGCTGACAAACGTGCAAATCAATTGAAACTACGCATGGAGGAACTTCAAGCGTCGGTCACGCTAGCAAACGAAAAAATAAAACACTACTATGATCTCAAACATCGTTTGCCAGAGGATATCAAGGTTGGGGACAAAGTGTGGTTAGACGCACGCAATATCAAAACTGAACAACCGGTTGCCAAACTATCGGCAAAGAAGACTGGACCATACAAAGTCGTACAGAAGGAAGGCACCCATGCGTTTAGACTAGAACTGCCGCACACACTCAAGGTTCATCCAGTTTTCCATACTTCCCTTATTTCCCTGAAAAAAGAAGACCCGTTTGGGCGTGAACCGCCCCAACCACCTGCTGAAATCACTCCCGAGGGAGAGGAAGAATACGAGGTCGAAAAGATCCTGGACTCGCGAAAACGCCGAAACCAAGTACAGTACTTAGTTCATTGGAAAGGTTATGGTCCAGAATCCAACACATGGGAACCGTTGGAGCATTTGGACACTGCCATGGGAGCTGTGCGCAAGTTCCATCGAGATAACCCGAAGGCTCTCCGCCACCCAGACCTTGAGGAGGGGGTAGTGTCACGAGCCAACAGGACTCGTAGACATAAATAACAATTTCTAATATTTTCTTTTACATATTTATCTATAGTTTACATATCATGTGACTCATGGAACTTTCTGGAATATTTGTAAGCGCTGACGCGTCTATCATTTCATATCCAAAGACCAATTGTAGTTTGTGTACATGTATTCTCGGCTGTGTTGTGAATGATATATAAACAGGGTCAAGTTCTAAGGGTTTCCCTAAGAACTTGACCTCCTGTCGTCAAGTCTTATTATTATTTTACTTGATTTAAAGTCTAGTTGTGACAGGTATTGACGCAACGGGAGGTGGGGGTGGTTGGCGATTTGTGCCTGTTAATTGAGGACGTTGGGCAGTTGGAATTGCCTGAATCTGGTCGAATATAGTTTGAAGATCCGTGTGTAGACCGTTAAAATGAGCCATATTAAAGGAGTTGGCCTGCATATGATTTTCAATTTGATCTATGCGCCCGTTAATTTCGTCCCTCCACGACCAGAACTAATTGATCAGAGTGTTTAACAGGATTAGCGGATTGTCAGTTGCAGGTGGGGCAGGTGCGACTGGTGTATTTTGCACAAAGGTGTTGTCACCCGCTCCATGACCGAATTCCGTTAAACCTGTTAAATGGGGTTGTAGTGGATTCATTACAGGTGGATCATATACAGCAGATTCAGGGGGTGGGGGAACATAAGACAGATGGGAACCCCACTGCGACATGATTTTTTATTCTGGGTACAAGAGAGGGAGTTCTCCAGAGCGTTTGGGTTCTGGGTTATTGTGGAGGACGTATAGACTAGTATATTGATCTGGGACGCCTGGATGGAAGACGTCAAAATAGTAGTCGGCGATGATTTCAATAGTTTCGCGAGGGGTGCGATTATGGTGCGCGTGGTCACGGGTGAAGACCAACTCGTTGTAGAATCCTCGTTGAGCTTCCCAAACTTGGTCTGCTCGCCGCTCAAGGGCTTGGATGTATCCTTCTCGCTCGATGGATACGATGGGGTTGCAGTGAAGGATGAGTTTGTAGAGGAATAGGACGGCCTCTAGTAGTTGGTTGTACCACGACACTAAGTAGGAATGAATATGGTGTTATGCCTCGTGCCGGAGGACTTACTAGCTGGAATAGTTTTGGGTGCTCTTGTAGCCGCCTTGTATACGCAAGGATAGAAAATTGCAACATATCGCATGTCGCTGGATGGATAGGAAAATGACCTCCGTTACCCTACTACTTAAGGGCACAGGGTGACCCCACCTCGTGTCGAAGGACAAGATTGGCGAGCCGAGGCTTGTTCACATGTGCAAGAACCTATTTCTCAGGAGCTGCCGCGGCCTAGGCCCAGGAAGCGCTGCACTGAGGTTCGGGATGCGGTGACGCGATAGGGCAACGACTGCGCGTAACTGCGGATGGGTGGAGTAGGATTTTTGGAAGGCAAGGTTTATGTGAGCTCAAGACACGCCAGCGGCGTATAAGACGGTGGGCAAGGGGTATTAGGCGACGACAAGCCTGTTTTACCTGATGCCAAAGAACTTGACCTAGTGTCACGACTAGTCTCAAGTAAAGATCAAAATATGAAGAATCAAGACGACAGGAGGTCAAGTTCTTGGGTTATACCCTTCGAACTTGACCCTGTTTATATATTCACCGAAACACAGCCGAGAATACACGTACACAAACTACAGTTGGTCATTCGATATCAAATGAAGACACGTCAGCGTATTACAAAGATTCCAGAATGTTCCATAAGTCACATGACGTGTAAACTAACGATAAATATAAAAGGAAATATACAACAATTATTAATTAATGTCTACGACGCCGGTGGGCTCGTGACAGGCTAGACATTAAACCCTCATTGTCCACTGCTTTTAGACCCCAAACTGATGGACTGGCCGAACGTCTTAACCAGGTCGTCAAAGTATACCTACGTCATTATGTGGCTTATAAACAGGACGACTGAGCTGGCATACTACCCATGGCCGAGTTTGCTTACAACAACAGTGTTAACGCATCCACCAACCAAACGCCTTTCTTTGCATGCTACGGTTTTCACCCTAGATTCTCCATAGGACAACAACTGGACGAATCTGTCCCCCACGCAGATGAACGAGCGGATCAATTACAAGCAGGGATTAAGGATGCTGTGCCAGGCTCCTGCAGCCAGAATCCGCCAGAATTCTGGCGGAAAATTCCGGCAAATTGCGGCAGCCAGTTGCCAGTGCAGGTGCAGGTATGGCCCCAGGGGTGCCGGAGTCCTGGGCGGAGTCCTGCAGTACTGGCATACCTGCATATCTGCATGCTGGTGTCACGACTTGACACTAATTCATTAATAAAAGAATATTTTCTCGATTTATTACATTTTCCCAGAACCTTTTCAAAATATAGTTTCCTTATTTGGGTCAAATGTGTCATGTGACTTATGGAATGTTCCAGATTGCTGACGTGGATGTATTTCAACTTTGATGTGAAATTCCGCAGTCCGCAGCACGCTTCCTTTGCTTACCTGATCTGACTCACTGTATGGTTGTGTATGTTTTGATGTGGCTTGGATCATGTATATAATGAGGGCGAGTTTGACGGTGTCTCACCAAGAACTCGACCTCCTCTGTCAATTCGAGTTTCATTATATTTTACTCATTGTCTTGAGACTCGTGCCTGACATTAGGTCGAGTTCTTGGTCGATTTCTGGTAAGGGCCGTCGTTTGCCGAAACCATCCTTGTCGTTGCCATATACGCCGTTGGCGTCGTCTCAAGCTCACATCTCATTGCCTTCCACTATCTACCTCCCCTCCCGCAGTCACGCTTAGTCGTTGCCCTATCACGTCACCGCACACCGAACCTCATTTGAGCGCTTCCTTGGGCCTAGGCCGCGGCAGCTTGTGAGAATTAGGCTCCTGCACACGTGAACAAGCTTCGGCAGGCTAATCGCTTCCGTCAACAAGCGGTGGGTTTACCCTTTGCCCTTAAGTAGTTGGGTAACGAAGGTCACTTTCCCTTTCCTCCTGCAGTGTGGGATACACTGCTTATCTGAGCGTATACAAGGCGGCTCCAAGAGCACAATTACCACCCTGGCAACTATTTTCACCGAATCCGATTGGTGCATCCTCTGCGGTTGGTTCGGCCACAACCCCGACAACTGCCCCTTCAAATCTTCCCACATTAGGGAATATCAAGTTTATAAAAGGGACAACTCAGAATACGACTACCGTCGCGTGGCTGTAAAACCACAAAAAGTCATCCCGTCCCAACAACAGTTCGTAACTCCTCCTGGGGCCCCTGAGTGCAACATCTGCCATCGCCTGAACTCAGACCCTCGTTCCGCGGCGTGTCGCTTCTGTCCAAAGAAGGACGCCTATATATATACAGCGCGCATTCCTCGACACCTCCTTTAAGCTGGACCGCTTAGATCGCCAGCTTATTCAATACCTTCTTCATCGAGCAACCCGTGCCGAATCTCACGCTCGTCGTTATCAATCCGAAGTCAACAAACTTTGAGCAGACAACGCTTGGCTTCGGGCTTATACTGAAGAAATCCTCGAGTGGTCAGCGCAATTAAACCATCGCATTACTCAGCTGGAACAACAAGTTTGCGAGTACGAATTCCTCCAATCTCTCCCTACACCAACATTTCTGACTTTGCCACCCAGTGGCCAAATTCAAACAGTTTCAGCGCCTGAAGAAAACTCGGACCCCTCGTCGTCGGAAGTGCGCTGATAAACTCATTGCGCTATCCGAGTGGCCTATACTTTATAGTATAGAATACGCCAAAGAAACTGTACCATTGGAAGGGAGCCTTCGGTTTGAAGGAAAAGAATCATCTCTGTATTTTGAAGTCATTGTGAACGGGCGCCGAAAATTTTTTAGAAATCATAACCAATCCTATCCGCCCAAATCTCATCTGTATAGCCTGATTTTACCGTACCGCCTGCGCAAATAAATTTTTATCTCTGTCATCATGTCACAACCCTCTCAATTCCCTGCACCATTGGATATGACCACAGCCCAAAACTCCGACATCTTACAGTGGCTAGTGGAAGCAGTCACACATGTACATAATCAAGCGGTGACCAATACCGCTCACTTCAACACTGAGTTAGCAGCAGCAGGAGCCGCTGTCGCGAGCCTGCAAACAACAATAAATCAAGTTGTTGCAACTCAAGGGATTACGAGGTCAGCGGGTAGTGGGCAAGGCAGTTCGGGCAGTGCCAGTGGACAAGGAGGTACAGGAGGGACTCTACCTAGCACGACTCCCTCCACAAAAATAAAGATGGCAGCGCCTAACAAATTTGATGGAACAAAACGAGAAGACGCAATTGCTTTCAGAATAGCCTGCAGTCGTTATATTGCTACCAATATGCCGTCCCACACCAATGAACAAAAAATCGCCTTCATTACGTCATATTTGGAAGGGACGGCCTCAGAATGGGTCAACGCATTCGAAGAACAGCAATATATCAATAACATCAACGTCCCTTGGTTATCGGATCTAGCCCAGTTTTGGACTGAATTTAGCCAACGATACGGCGATGTCAACAGGAGTGAAAACCATCGAGCCCTACTGCGCAAATTAAGGCAAAATAAGACAGTCCAAGAATATGTCACTCAATTCAACCTGTATGCAGCAGGTCTAGGATATAATGACGCCGCCCTCCGAGACCAATTTTACGACGGACTCTCCGACGAAATCCGTAACAGCATGATTGCCCAGAATTATGATCCCACAACACATAACTTAGCTCATGTGGCAGGTCGCGCACTCGACATCGACCGACACCTTATCTCATTCGGAGGAAAGAAAACTTCAAATTCTTCTACTAGTAAGACGTCGAGTGTGACCAAGACGGCAACAACTACCAGCTCATCCACTCAAGAGCGGTTCAGCAAGAATGATTGCGTATATATGATCGGAACCGATGGTAGAGCCAAAAAAGGAAAAATTACTAGGATTGGTCCAGGACTCAGGGGACGAATACAACCCACAGTACAATGGGATGGCGACTCAAATGAAGTGAAATTGCAATTCAGAGATCTTAAAAAAGATACTAAACCCGCAACTGCGCCACCACCAAAAAGGGATCCTGACGCAATGGACCTAGATAATGCAGGAAAAGGGAAGAAAGTTGTTATCTGCAACAAATGTGGCGGAAAAGGACATTGGGCAAACCAGTGCCCATCAAAGGACATTTCAGGCTATGAAGCCTTTGTAGAAGACCCGGACACAAGTGATGAGGAGTCGGGAAAAGAAGGAGCCTGAACCGTGCCAGGGGGGCGGTTTTGGGCAAAGTTTTAAGCAGTGTGGTGTTGGAAAACGAATGTAATAATTTGGAATTTATGTCTCTGGGAAATGAATCACAACTCCAATTATACTTCAGAGCCTGCCCACTGCAAACGACCCCAGAAAAGAAAACCACATATTTAGCAAAGCCCTTCCATGGGTGGGCAATGGTGGACTCAGGTGCCACATCAGTATTTATACATGAACGCATCGTTCAAGAATTCAAAATCCCTACTATTAAGTTGGATAAACCCAAGAAATTACGGGTGATTGATGGAAGAGAAATCGACTCAGGAATGGTCGATAAATATGTCCAATTAGAGGTAGAAATCTTTGGACATTCGGAAATCTTGTCTGCCTATGTAGTCAACACAGGGCATAATGACATGGTATTGGGAATGTCTTGGCTTAAGTGCCATGACCCAACAATTGTATGGAAGAAAGGATGGGTCACGTTCAACTCTGAGTATTGTCGAAACAACTGTTTACAACATGCTCCCCAAGTTTTGGCCGGGAAAACGCCTGACTTAGAACTAAAAGCCGCTGGGATATTACCAGAATTATATAAATCGTTTGCCGACGTTTTCACTGAAGGAGAAATGACAGAACTTCCTCCCCATCGCCCGTTTGACATTTCCATTGATCTCAAACCCGGAGCAACGCCTCGTCATGGACCTATTTACTCAGTCAGTGTCAAGGAGGATGAAGAACTTAAAAAGAACATAAACAATCAACTGGCGGCGGGGCATATTTGTCCGTCCAAATCTCCTATGGCATCCCCAGTGATCTTTGTAAAAAAGAAGAATGGGAAACTACGCATGTGCATTGACTACCGAAAGTTGAATGATATGACTATAAAAAATGCATATCCCCTGCCACTGGTCAAGGACCTTCTTATCACGCTAAGGAAAGCTAAAATCTTCACTAAATTGGACTTGAAATGGGGGTATAATTTGGTCAGGATCAAAGAAGGCGATGAGTGGAAAGCCGCCTTCAAGACCAAGTATGGCCTGTTTGAACCACTAGTAATGCAGTTTGGCTTAGCAAATGCACCAGCTGTCTTTTGTTGAGTGATGGGGTCACCGGAGCATATCTCCGTATATTCGGTGATCCTTCGAGACCGCCGCATCCAGGGGGATTTACGGTGGCGGATGGTTCCATTTTTGGTTTGCTTTGTCATTTATTCTTTCGGGCTGACTCTATCGCCCTTGTTTGTTCTTCGTTTGTCTCAGGAGCATGGCTGTATATATATACGCCACCTCCCATTCGTACATCCTCAGCTCGACTCCTTTCGTGCTGAGGTATGCCTTTCGTTCTCACTGTTTGTTTTCGTATCTCACCGATGTATAGATCTCTGTATTCTTTAGGTAGAGTTTCTATACATTGAGCTCAACTCCTTTCGTGCTGAGATCTCTGTATTCTTTAGAGCTCGCCCGATTCGCTGCGCTCATCAGGTTATCAGCCCCGTTGCGCCCGTGCGCACCTCTAACTTGAAACGCCGAGCCAAGTATCACCGTTCTTTTCCTTTTTTTCAACGCACATCTCTACGATACCTACGCTCATTGTTTTTCCCACCCAACCCCCCCAACGACCCCTGAATCAGCGCATGGTCTTCACGCGAAGCCAACTTGCTGCACTTCAAACAACGAACGCAATGTCTAACGCCTCACCCTCCACAAGTGCCACGAGTGGCGTCAACGTCCAACTGCCTTCACCGTCTGGTCAATCCATGACCGCCACAATGTCCACCGTCTCCAATGCTCCGTCAGGTCAATCCACCGCACCTGTTGCCAACGCTCTAGCCTCCTTCTCCCCTGACCAACTCAGTGCCATATTTGCTCAATTTGCGTCGATACATAATGCCGTAGCGCCGCAGCCACAACCCAGTGTGTCTCGGTCTTCCAATCCGTCTTGCTCGCACAAGGCATCCACACTCATAGCGATGGCGTCGTCCTTGCCCAAGCTTCGTGGGGACTCTTACTCCTTGTGGTCGTCTGCCTTACGGACAGCCATTCGAAGCTCCGGTCTGGGTGCATACATTGAAGGCACCATTGTCCCTCCTCCTGCCGATGATTCAAATGCTCTAGACCTTTACATTCAGGAGTCGGGAGCCATACGTACTGTCATGCTAGGGACACTTGACCCAGAGACGAGCCACCGATACCTAGACGAAGCTGAAACGCCCAAACAAATCTGGGATGCGATCAAGCAACGGTACCAGATCAGTGACAGAGCGGCACTCCGAGCAATCGATGAGCGTCTGGTCAATCTGCGCCTCGATGAAGGCGGTGATCTGTCTGAGCACTTGGCGATTTTCAAGAAACTCTTGCGAGATCTTCATGGTACGAAATTCGAGGTCACCACTGAGCGTGCGATTGAGTGGCTCTACAAGTCCCTCCCGCCAAGTTACGAGCACTTCATCACGCTCCAGCAGCAAACTGAAGAGAACGACTTCACTCGTCTTTGCATCAAGCTCGAATCGCATTATCACAGCGTCCGAGCACGAGCAGGTTCTTCGACTCTTGCACTCGCAGCTGTGACTCGATCGAATACGACTTTATCGCACGATTATAGCGTTCCACCGCACCTAAAGGGTCTCAAACTCACTGGCTCCAAGAATCAGGCGTACACGAGTCTTGCAAAAGAATTATGCAAAGACTGTCTCTGTTGAGGTCACATGGCTTCGCAGTGCCCAAGGGTCCCGTACCATCTTGAACTCTGGGGACCTCGTCAGGACCGCTCCCGCCCATTCAAAGCCAAGAAGACCCAGGCAAATATTGCAGAGACTAGCTCAAACGGTGACTCGATGGATATCGACGCGAATGTGTCCACCGTTGATGGCGCAAATTTTCCTGAGTATTGTGCATTTGCTGCAATCGAATCAGTGCACGTACCCGAGGAAGTCCTAGCTATGTCGACAACTAATGGGCATCGTGCATGGCTAATGGACTCTGGATGTCAACGCCATATCACATACCTAAGGTCCATTTTTGTTGAAGGCTCTCTCGTTCGTCTCTCAAGCCCGGTCAGGATCACTGGTATTGGTGATGCAGGCGTCCTGTGTCATCACAAGGGTCGTATCGCATTACCGACTACTCATGGTGACGATCTCTATTGGTGGCATCTTGATGACGTACTGTACGCACCCGAGGTTGGTCGCAATCTTCTCTCAATGGGTGCGCTCTGGGAAGCTGGCAAGTTCATCGAGCTTACCGACACTGGGGCCATCGTCTACGCTGACCGTCGTCGCGACTGGATCGAGGCTCGGGTCACTCTCCGGGATCGACTCTATGTCCTGGATGTTGACCGGTCGATCTGGACTGTTCAGGCTGGACCTCTGGCTAATGTAGCGACTACTGGTGCTGTGTGGCACAAACGTCTTGGACATGTACGACCAGCGGTACTTCAACAAATGGCCGGTGCTGGACAGATCGACACCTTGTCAAAACAGGATCTCACTGATATTGCCCAATGTGGATCGTGTGTGCTTGGCAAAGGAGCCCGTTTACCCTTTTCGACTTCATCCTCTTCTGCAACCGCCCCACTTGAAGTAGTCCACTCCGACTTGTGCGGTCCCCTTGACACCTCAGTGGGAGGGTCGCGATACATCCTGTCGTTCATCGATGGCTTCTCCCGTATGGCTTGGATCTTTGTCTTGAAGACCAAAGATCAAGTGTTTGGATCATTCAAGCGTTGGCGCGCATATATCGAACTCTCATCTGGGCACCGTGTCAAGACCCTTAGGACCGATGGTGGCGGCGAGTACATATCCAACTCAATAGCTGCGTATCTAGCTGACGCTGGCATACTACACCAGACAACGTGCCCCAACTCCTCGCAACAGAACGGGGTTGCGGAGCAGTTCTTTTGGACGCTCCTGGATCGGGTTCGGTGTATGCTAGCGGAAGCAAAGATGCCATGGGGTTGGTGGGCTGAGGCTGCGATGACGGCGGTTTATATTTATAACCGTGTTCCGCACTCACACCTTTCTGACTCGCAAGCACCACTGTCTGTATGGCTTGATAAACCCATTAGCGTCCGTAATATTAGAGTATTTGGTTCTACATGTTATGCCATCGATACGTCAAAACATCGCAAGAAGTCGGCGCCGCGTGCCATCGAGTGCAAGTTCCTTGGTTGTGATTCAAACACGAAAGGGTACCGACTTCAGGTACTTGGTTCAACCAAGGTTATCAAGTCCCGAGACGTAATCTTCCATGAAGATCGTTCACTACCGGCACCACTAGATCCAATTCCCGATTCAAATACGAGTCAGTCGCCAGAACCAGACGAATTGTCTCGTACCCATAATGCTATGGATGTAGTGGGAGATGAGCAGGATTCAGTGGGAGATAATCCTGACACACCTTCCCAAGATGCACACGACGAGTTAGCCCAGTCCAGACCAAAACGGAAGGCGAAAAAGACCTGGAAACTGCGTCAGGCCGAAGTGAACGTAGCTACAGCACCCAAATCGTACAAAGAAGCCATGCAGACGTCCGAGTCCAAGGGCTGGAGCGAGGCGATCCGAAGTGAGTTTGCATCTTGGAAGTCGAAGGATGTGTACGAGGTAGTCGTCCGGCCACAAAGTGAACAAGTTATTCCTACAATGGTCTTGTTCAACCGTAAAACAGATACCGAGGGCATCGAGATTCGGAAGAAGGCGCGCTGTGTTGTAATTGGCAGCCAACAGGCTCCACCAGCACAAGGATCTGGTGGCCAGGATGTTTCGTCGCCAGTTGCTAGTGCGGCTTCGTTTCGACTTATGGCTGCCGTGGCCGCCAGCCATGATTATGAGTTTCAACAGATGGATGTTAACACGGCATATCTACATGCGAAACTCTTACAACCAGTTTACATCGCTATTCCACCTGGATTCCCAGTGTCTGAACTTCTTCCTGGAATCCCTCGCTCGGAGCTGGCCTTGAAACTGAACAAGGCAGTCTATGGTCTCCGTGAAGCACCTCACTGTTGGTATTCACACTGTTCAAACAAGTTTATTGACAAAGGATTCACGCGGTCGAGTCATGAACACTGTTTGTTCACAATCTGTGCGCCAAATTCGACCGACCTTTGTCATGTTCTTATCTATGTTGATGACTTTACGCTCCTGACCAAGACGCCAGAGCAGATGACATGGCTGAAATCTAAGCTTTCAAACATGTTTGACATCAAGGACTTGGGCGCGGCCGACCAGATTCTGGGGATGGAAGTTACACGCAACCGTAACGCAAGGACTCTCAAGCTCACCCGGAGGAAATTTCTTCGGAATCTGCTTGTGGAGCATGACATGCTTGATTGTCGACCCATGGATACCCCAATGCTGGCTAATGCTATAAAGACCTTGCCTTCGCACAAAGACAAATTGGACGATGCGGCGGTGGAATTTATGCGAGACAAGAATTATAGGCGACTACTGGGGTGTTTGAACTGGCTAGCTCAAGGCACACGGCCAGACATCGCATATGCGATATCGAGATTAGGGCAGGCGCAGTTGAATCCGCACCCAGCTCATTGGCAGGCTTTAAAACATGTCTTACATTACTTGAGTCGAACGCTCGACATGGGCCTGGTCTATTCTGGCACGGTATTGAACCCCACGGCGCATATGTATACGGACTCGTCGTTTGCAGACTGCCCGCATACTCGTAAATCGCACTCTGGCTATGTCACGATCATGGCTGGGGCAGCAGTGTCTCATTCGTCAAAGAAACAAGGCTTGGTGACTACGTCCTCAACTGAAGCTGAATATGTTGGCATGGGCCATGCTGCCAAAGAGGGCATATGGATCACAAAAATGCTGTCGGATCTCAGTGTACCATTGTCTGAACCAATAACAATATTTGCCGACAATCAGAGTAGCATGCTACTATCGGATTTGGAGAAGCTCTTGAATCGGACGAAACACGTGGATGTTCAGTATCATTTCGTTCGGGAGTATGTCGCGAACAAGAAGTGTTGATTTTCCTGGGTACCCACAAAACTCAATACGGCAGATGTCTTGACAAAGCCATTGGGACCGGCGATATTCAAGGACATGCCAGCCATGCTTGGACTGCCGTGGCATCCTCGTAACTATACGCCTAGCATGGAGTCCGAGACATCAGACGAGTCGCCTGATGACTCGAGTGGGAGTGTTGAGTGACGGGGTCACCGGAGCATATCTCCGTATATTCGGTGATCCTTCGAGACCGCCGCATCCAGGGGGATTTACGGTGGCGGATGGTTCCATTTTTGGTTTGCTTTGTCATTTATTCTTTCGGGCTGACTCTATCGCCCTTGTTTGTTCTTCGTTTGTCTCAGGAGCATGGCCGTATATATATACGCCACCTCCCATTTGTACATCCTCAGCTCGACTCCTTTCGTGCTGAGGTATGCCTTTCGTTCTCACTGTTTGTTTTCGTATCTCACCGATGTATAGATCTCTGTATTCTTTAGGTAGAATTTCTATACATTGAGCTCGACTCCTTTCGTGCTGAGATCTCTGTATTCTTTATAGCTCGCCCGATTTGCTGCGCTCATCATCTTTATGCACTTCATGAACGAGATTTTCAGGGACCTATTAGGAATCACCGTGGTTGTGTACATGGACGATATCTTAATATTCTCTGAAACAGAAGGAGATCATGTTAATCACGTGTCGGAAGTGTTGCGACGGCTGAAAGAAAATAAACTATACTGCGCCATGGAAAAATGCACGTTCCATGTTTCCGAAATCGATTACTTAGGATTGATTATCGCCCCGGGAGTAGTAAAAGTGGACCCTGCGAAAGTCACAAAAGCAGTAGAGTGGGACACACCTGAAAATGTCACCGATATACAGTCATTTATAAGATTCCTAAACTTCTATGGGGATTTCATTGAAGGATTCAGGAATATAGCTAAACCCCTGTATGGACTTACAAAAAAGGGCATTCAGTGGAAATGGTCAGAAAAGGAGAATGAAGCATTCCTGAAACTCAAGGAAGCTCTACGCACGGCTCCAGTTCTTATCCAACCAGACCCTGAAAAGCAATATTTTATAGAATGTGATGCATCAGATTATGCAACGGGAGCAGTACTTTCACAGATTGGTCCAGATGGAAAAATGCACCCTGTTGGTTTCTTATCCAAATCCATGAACAAACATGAACGGCGCTATACAATCCATAACAAAGAACTGCTAGCAATCATTCGAGCCTTCAAATTATGGCGTCACTCGTTAGAAGGGACAGAAAAACCCGTCATAGTATTATCCAACCACAAGAATCTGGAAGGGTGGAAAACAAATGTAGAATTGCGAGGGCGTGTAGCTAGATGGCAAGAAGTCTTATCTCATTACAACTTCCGAATATTCCATATTCCAGGAAGAAAAAATGGAAAAGCGGATATCTTATCAAGGCTCCGAAAACTCCGCCCTGAAGGGGGGGGTGAAAGCTCTGCTTTACTCCCAGAAAACCTGTTTATCCAAGCAATCACACCAGATCATGACCTTGAACGGCTCATCCAAGAGGCATACATTGCGGACGAGTATACTCAAAAGGTTATAAAAGCATTGGAGGAAAACGAAAAGGTCAAGCACTGGGAATGGGAGGATGGACTCCTGCGATATAAAGGAAAGATTTGGATTCCAAACAACAAGTTGATACACAAACTAGTCATTGAAAGTCATCATGACAGCCTTGCAGCAGGACACCCAGGACAGTTTAGAACATATGAACTGCTTAACCGGAAGTATATATGGTCGTCAATGAAAAAATCGGTCAACGAATATGTAGCAAACTGCGAATCCTGCATTAGGAACAAGTACAGTAACCAAGTCCCACCAGGACTGCTTAACCCTATCGAAGCACCGGACAAACCGTGGGAAGAAATCACTTTTGATTTAATCACCCAACTCCCAGAATCGGAAGGCTTTACTGCAATTCTAACAGTGGTCGATCGACTTACAAAAATGGTTCATTTTATTCCTACAACCAATGAAGCAAACGGAGTTGATGTTGCAAACCTATTCTTGACATATGTATGGAAGCTACACGGACTCCCTAGGAAGACGATATCAGATAGGGGACCACAATTCACGTCCCAGTTCCTGAAACAGCTTCACAAATGGTTGGACATTAAACCATCATTTTCCACAGCATATCACCCGCAAACAGATGGTCAAACCGAATGTCTCAATCAAGTGGTTGAATTGTACCTCCGTCACTATGTATCTCACAGACAAGACGACTGGGTGGGACTCCTACTGTTAGCAGAGTTTGCATATAATAATGGAGTCAACGTGTCCACTGGGAAAACACCATTTTTCGCCAACTATGGATTTCATCCAAAGTTTGCAGTAGGCGACAAAGAAGGACAAGGACTAGCCATTGCGGACAATCATGCAGAATGGCTACAGAAAGGCTATGACGAACTTAAAGCAGCACTCACCGTATCTCAGGAACGCATGAAAGAGTATTACAACAGGAAACATCGTGCTCCTGAGGAAATCAAGGTTGGGGATCAGGTCTGGTTGGACAACCGAAATATCCAATCCCAACGCCCTGCTAGAAAACTTGCTGCTAAGAGAATAGGACCTTTCAAGGTGTTAGCTATGATAGGCAAACAAGCATTCAAGTTAGAACTCCCCCACACCCTAAAGATACATCCTGTCTTTCCGGTCGCCTTACTCTCTCTAAAAAGGGACAACCCATATGAGAGAGATCCACCTCAACCGCCACCAGAAGTAACACCAGAAGGGGACATCGAATATGAGGTAGAGCAAGTGCAAGACTCTCGTCGTCACAGAGGAAAGATTGAATATTATGTCAAATGGTTGGGTTATAATGAGTGGACATGGGAACCTTACGAGCACCTTACCAATGCTCCGGAATTAATTGCTGATTTCCACAGACGTCATCCAAGAGCGTTGCGTCATCCTCAGGTCCCTAGGCCCCCTCGGACTTAGCAAGGGGGGAAGTGTCACAACTTGACACTAATTCATTAATAAAAGAATATCTTCTCGATTTATTACATTTTCCCAGAACCTTTTCAAAATATAGTTTCCTTATTTGGGTCAAATGTGTCACGTGACTTATGGAATGTTCCAGATTGCTGACGTGGATGTATTTCAACTTTGATGTGAAATTCCGCAGTCCGCAGCACGCTTCCTTTGCTTACCTGATCTGACTCACTGTATGGTTGTGTATGTTTTGATGTGGCTTGGATCATGTATATAATGAGGGCGAGTTTGACGGTGTCTCACCAAGAACTCGACCTCCTCTGTCAATTTGAGTTTCATTATATTTTACTCATTGTCTTGAGACTCGTGCCTGACAGGTGGCATACTGGCAGCTTGGCACCAGCGCATGCCCTCCATGGATTGCTGGTCTTAAGCACTCAGAAAATGCGTAAGATTCAGGCGATTTGATTGATATATATATGGCCAGAAACAGATCAGAAATGGCCAGTATCGGCGCACATCTATCTCAGAAAAATAATCAGGGGGATGCGCAGATCAACAGTCTTGCCCTGGCTTAGCTCCAAATGCTATCATATGCATATCAATCGACTCGTCTCATTAAGGGGAGTCCAGTGAACATATTCACATGATCATTGAACGTCTATGTACCGAGATATCAGCAAAATATAGGGGAAAGCCCCTGAACAGCGCCACCACATGCACTAGTAAAACTAGCCGTGCAAACCTCGCTCCCTTGTGCGTAATCGATGCGAGCTACTATCAAGGCACTATGTACCAAAAATCAGCCTGATTGGAGGTGTTCTAGTGGGTGAAACAGGGGGAACAGCGCCCCTGATGCTGAAAATACCCCTGAAACACCCATGGAGAGCCACAAATTGAGAGCATGGCTTCTTGAACACCACAGACAGATTCAGAGGCATTGTTTACCCTATGCTAGATACCTGAAAATTCTCAATCAAGGTTGTAACGTAAATTTCCGACCATGTGCACTGATTCTGCTCAAGTGTCAGTGGGGTTACCTGCACACCCCTAATACATGGCCATCCAGTTGATGGATTCATTAAATAACTTGTCAGTGGGGGTTATCAAGGTGCTGGAGAAAGGCTAGCTAGTTGAATTCACTTGAAACAGCTTCCTTTATGGTGCAATGACATGTGCGCATTTACCAGAATATTTTACAAGTACTAATCTAACAGAAACTACATGTGAATAATTTTTATGCGTGATGGTATGTACATAGCCGTGATCTAGGGAGTTCTGTGCATTCTATGAGCTACTTTGCAAGACATTGTGGTGAGTTTCATGGCTGCTCCATTGTTGGCCATGAAGACCCGAAGGAAAGAACTGCGTACAAGTTGGCAGAATCAATTTCTTATGAGGCATGTAATATATCATTGGAAAGCTACTCCTCATGCGCATCTAATGAGCAGTTAAACATTAGAATGTGGTGAGTTTTGACAATAGCCAGTTGCAGGAGTCCGGGGATTCTGGCAAGTTCCTGCACCTGCCGGAATTCTGGCACGGGCTCCGGCAACTGGCATGCCAGTGCCAGTGCCAGTGCCAGAATGGCCAAAAAGCGCAGGAGTCCTGCTGCAGGTGGCGGAGTCCTGCAAAATTCTGGCACAGCTTCTCTAGTCGCTTGCTTCTTCGAACTCCAGGCGATCGGACCCGATGCGAGTAGAAAGACCATGCCGGAAACGGATCAGCGGTCGAGTATATCGAGTCCCCAGTTGGCGTCGACGTAGCCAACTTCAAGTATTTTGCCATCGTCCGCTAGGCCATCGTAGGTAATTGATCGATCAGCTGCGCTGATAGCGTAGCGAAGGACGCGCTTGAGCGCAGTAATATGCTCAGGACCGTAGCAGGTCGAAAACTGAGCTAAATGCTGTACGGCGTATGTAAGATCCGGTCTGGTACCCAAGGCAGCATACATAAGTGCGCCTATCATCGTAGAGTACGCATAGTCCGGCGATTTGCCTGTATATCGGTCAAGTACCGTAGTACGAGACATAGGGGTGTGTGTAGAGCGGCAGTTTTCCATACCTGCGCGTTTTGCGATCGACTTGATAGATGCGTCTTGTGAAAGCGTGACAGTACGCTTGGATTGATTTCTTGTGATTCGAAAACCCACGAAGTGATTGAGCTTGCCGAGATCACGCATGTTGAATAAGCCCATTAGCTCCCCCTTGACGTGCGCAGAGTACCCTTTAGAGGTAAAAATGGCGACATCGTCAACATGGAAGGCTAGAATCGATAGCTTTTCGCGCTGTAGACGGCGATAGACACAAGAATCGGAGAATAAGCGCATATACTCAAGAGAGAGCAACGCTTCGTGCAATCGGCGGTTCCAGACTCGCCCAGATTGCTTCAGACCGTAGAGAGTCTTGAGCAGTCGCAGTACCTTGAGTGTACTGTTGCTAAAACCAGGTATTTGCTCCATGTATATTTCTTCCTCTAACTTGCCGTTTAGGTACGCTCCGACAACGTCTAGCTGCGTCATATCCAAGTCTAGGATGGCAGCGATTGCGCAAAGGCAGCGGAAAGCGTCTAGTCGTAGTACCAGCGCAAAAGTTAGGTGATAATCGGCACCCTCCACTTGAGAGTATCCTTTGGCCACCAACCGGGCCTTGTGTTGCATGACGGTCCCATTAGCATCACGTTTGCAATTCAGAAACCCAGCCACACTTGATGGCTTTCTTCCCAGCCGGTAGGTCGACTAGTACGAATGTTCCTGCAGCTTTCAGCTGAGCAACTTCGAGTTCGGTTGCTTCGCGCCATAGCTCTCGGTCAACGCCTTTCATGGCCACATGGTATGTTGGCTTGTCGTTCGAATCGTTGGTAGCATCAAAAGCTAAGTCCATGACGATTAGCAGGCTATATGCGTCGTCAAACGTCGCATCCTCGCTGACAACATGTGCGTAGTCCTCGATCGCTTCGTTCGATGCTTCGCGCTTCGAGTTATCGCTGACATACGGTCCATATGCGTCGAATCTAGCGTTCGGGTTCGCGGTTTTGCCGTGTTTAGCAGCTAGATCGTACGGAACAGGCGGGAGGTTTCGTCGCGAGCGTTCGACAATAGCAGGTAGGGGCGGCGGCGCTGCAACCTTGGTAGGTGCGCTAGGGGTTTCTGGTGTTGTTTTGACAATTACAGTTGGTTCTGCCTTCGCAGGAGCGGGTGCAGGCTCAGATTCGGCCTCGGACTCGGGGTCGAATTCAGATTCCGGTTCTTTCTCCCCCTCGACGGGCACACAGGCAGTTGGCTTGTCGTTATCCGGCTCTGTAGCCTCCGGTGTAGGTGGAAACTTCACGTTTCTAGACACCAGCACCATTTGTTGCTCATGGCTCCAATAGCGCCAGGCTTTTCCACCGACATCAATACCAACGAAGGTACGTTTGTGTGATTTCGCATCCAGTTTCGTGTTCTTCCCGCTCTGATCTAGGACCCAGCATGGCGACCTGAACTCACGCAGAGTACTGACATTGGGTTTTACGCCGTACATAAGCTCGTAGGGGGTCTTCTTTTCGACTAGAGAGCACGTATAGGTGCAATTTTTGAGGTAACAAGCATGGCAAAAAGCTTCTACCCATAGATACTTGGGGAGCTGGGCTGCGAGCCGCATGGCGCGCCCTCGATCCGCTATAGTTTGGTTTAGGCGTTCAGCGATCCCGTTCTGGGCTGACGAGTGGGGGGCAGTTGTTTCAAAGGAGGTGCCTTGGGAGGCAATATGGGCTAGTAGGGGCGCATTTAGGTACTCTTGGCCATTATCGAATTGGACTATACGGAGTTTTCGGCTGTGTAAATTCGCAATAAATGCCTCGTAGTCTTTGTATCGGTCCAGGACTTCGGTCTTGTTGCGCATCAAGTAAAGTGTTGTGAATCGTGTAGCTACGTCCGTAAATGATACGTAGTACTTGAATCCTCCAATTGCTGCAACAGAGGCAGGTCCCCAGACGTCTGAGACCGTAAGATCGCCGACCTTCTCCACTTTGGTTTCAGACACGGCCGGAAAGGGAGTGACCTTGTGTTTTCCTTGCACGCAGGCCTCGCAGAAGTGTTCTTGCGGTGCTGACCCCTTAAGCTCCATCCCCTTCACGATTCCTTCCTTCGCCATCACTCGGAGCGACTCCATTGATGTGTGTCCCAACGCTCGGTGCCACTTGTCCCACGTTCGCACTACTAGGGTGACTTCTTGTCTAGGCTCAGCCGGGCGTTTGGCTTCAAGCCCAATGACATATAGAGAGCCCCCCCCCCCGACACGTCGCTTGATCGCCTTCCCGATCCGCACTCCTTTACAGCTGCAGATTATCGATGCGTTGCCAGCCGTAATGGATTTCATGCCTGCATCCGTCATCCGGCCCTCGGAGACTAGGTTATGCGGCGCACTCGGCACATAGGCAACGTCTTTGAGGCGCAGCGTCGTACGCTTGCCTTTTGATCCAAATAGTTCCACCACGACTTCGCCTCGACCAGCGATTTGGGCTCCGCCACCTATGCCACCGACCTGAGAGTCCGGCGTGGCAACGTAGTTCAAGAAAAGGGTTTTGTCCGACACTACGTGCGTCAACGATCCGCTATCAAGTAGCCATGCGCCAGCGGGAATAGATCCGCTATAGGCCATGCACGCCATCTTGACGACTGCGTTCGATTTGTCGTTCTTGCCTTTGGCTCGGCCTCCACGTCGTCTTTGGTTTACTCCAGGCTTGTATGCGCCTCCCCCTTTGGCCCAGCAATCGGCTATAAAGTGGGCTTTCTTTCCGCAGTTATTGCACTTGTCGGGCTTGCTCGAGCCAGAGCGATTCGGGGACGACCTAGAGTACATAACGACTTCTGATCCGGTCATGGCACCTTGCTTGCGTCGTTCTTCGTCCATCAGGCGAGCTAGTAAGTCGGACGCATATATGTCGCTTTCTTCCTTTTTAGTTCGATCCACACGCCAGGATATCGTGCCTATAAACGATTGCCAACCGCTAGGCAGCGATCCAATGACCTGTAGCGCATAGTCGAGTTCGTTCAAGGTCTCGCCAAGGACGGTGAGTTCGTCCATTGCGATACAAAGTTCGCGCATATGGTCTTCAAGTGACTGATCGTCCCGCATAACCATGCGATAGAAGCGGTTTCGGGCGGATAGGAGACCTAGGAGGGACGACGATTTGTAGAGTGAGTTGAGGTGGTCCCAGCACTCCTTTGATGTTGTGAATCAGACAAGTTGGACGGAGATAGCATCAGAGCAGCGTAAACAAATTGCGCTAAGTGCTTTTTGATCGTTTGACGTCCATTTAGCGTCACTCGTTCCAGGTTTGGGCTTTGTTCCATCGACATAGTCATATAGGCCGCAGTCGACTAGGATATCGACCATTCGCATGCGCCAGACGATATAGTTGTCTTGGCCGGTGAGTTTGTTGATTTTGTACACGCCAGACCCGACTGACACCGTGATTTCAGGGGTTTCAGAGCTAGCGGGGGGCGGCGACGTCGACGTATCAGATGGAGACATGGTGAGGTAGCAATACGATAGTAAAGGTGGATAATCGGTAGTTCAGGTAGTTGAGTTATAGTCCGCCGGGGCTCATAACCTGTTGGAAGTAGGCAGTGGAGGTGATGGAATAGGATGTATATTCGATGTAAAGAACATGCGCATATATGCAATATAAGACAATAAGACAAATGGTACAAAGGAGCGATAGCGACAATAGTAACTAAGTAGATAAGAGACAATGATATATGCTATACAATAGTAACCGAGTCGTGTTCGTTTGTCCTTACAACAACATCATTATGCTCACCTATACCACATCACTCAACCAGTTTCAGCTTATCTAGCAATCTTCCTATAACATGACTACAACAAGAATATCATTAAGGTCTCACCAGCGACCTTGGCCTGACATCACTGATTGCTCAGAGCAATCTAGGGTACATTAATGCAATTGGTCTAGTTGCGATATTTAAGCGTATTGCGGTAATATGAGTTATTGCGATACTCTGCTGCAATATCTTGAGTTGCAGTTGCTGCAGTATGGAACTACTGATCAGTCTTACTGCAATATTTGGGGCTATCGCGGTACGTTGAGCTACTGCGATATCCTGAGCTATTGCAGCATGCTCAGTTGCTGTGATATTTTGAGTTGCTGCAATACAGGTGGTGCCTGTCTAGCACTGATCATCTTTTAGCTCAGGGTTCATCAAGTGATGTGATTTAAGGCTACATTTGGTCTCTCCAGCAGTTATCTCCCCAACCAGCCATCCATTTGCTGTCCCTTGTGCATAAAACATGCTAAATGCTACAAAATACCCCTTGGTGAATATGGTGCAGGCCCAACACCCCAGAAGCACAGGGGATGGAGTACTGAAGGTGAGGTGATGGGGTGCAAGTTGACTCCTGTTGCACACTAGGCACACATAGTCTAGGGTCTGGCAGCTATCAGATGTTTGATCCAGGGCCTGGTCATGGTCAATTACACCAGTGACCATCACTTGAAGACAGTCAATCCTCATGTGGCTGTGCAGACTGTGGCTGTGCAGACAGGTAGATATGGTTTATTGTATCCTCTGTGCACAAACAGAATCAAATTTGGATTACAAATGAGGGAGAAATAAGCAAAACAATTTCCAAGACCTGGTGCAGAAAATGGGGAGCAGGGCAATGCTGTGCACTAATAGTATTGCAACCGGTGTGTATTGCAATATTTGTATTGCAATATTTCATTCTGTACCGTGATACTCATCAGCACTGTGTAACCTGTGGGTCCAGTTTGAGTGCTGATGGGCATTGGTTACATGTCACACCAGTACCGAAATACACATCAGCGCTGTGTAACACAGACCGCTGAAAACACTCCGCTGTCAAACAGGCCACCCAGTCAAAATTGCCCAAAATTCAGGCAGTAAATTTAGACCAATCAGAACTGCTTCACAGCCACAAGATGGGTTCAAATTTGTCAGCGCAACCCAAGGAAATAAAAACTCACTCTAAACTGTCACAACTAGACTCAAGTAAAGAATATGGAAGAATATAACCACGACAACAGGAGGTCAAGTTCTTACGGCAAACCCTTCGAACTTGACCCTGTTTATATATCATTCAAGGTACAGCCGAGAATACATAAGTGCAAACTACAATTGGTCATTTGATATCAAATAGGGACGCGTCAGCGTCTGACAAAGATTCTAGAATGTTCCATTAGTCACATGATGTATAAAATATAAGAAAATATATTAAGGAAAATAGCAGAAAATAGGATTAATGTCAACGACGCCTGTTGGCTCGTGACACTACCCCCTCCTCAAGGTTGGGGTGGCGGGCGGATCGTTGATTGTCTTTATGAAACTTCTGTACGGATGCCAATGCGTTACCCAAATGTTCCAAGGGTTCCCAAGTGTTAGACTCGGGGCCATATCCTTTCCATTTGATTAGGTATTGTACTTGGTTACGACGTTGACAGGAGTCTAAAACCTTTTCAACTTCGTATTCCTCTTCGCCTTCAGGTGTGACTACTGGCGGTGGTTGCGGGGGATCACGCCCGTACGGATCGTCCTTTTTCAATGAGATAAAGGAAGTATGAAACATAGGATGAACCTTCAGGGTATGGGGTAGCTCTAGTTTGAACGCATGAGTTCCTTCCTTCTTAATAACTTTGTAGGGACCAATCCTCCTTGCAGATAGCTTACTGACAGGTCGTTCCGTTTTAATGTTTTGCGCATTGAGCCCTACTTTGTCTCCAACTTTGATTTCTTTGGGAGCTCGATGTTTAAGATCATAATAATGCTTGATCTTTCCATTAGCTAGCTTGACCAAGGATTGGAGCTCGTCCATCCGTGCTAGAGAAGCTGTGCCAGAATTTTGCAGGACTCCGCCACCTGCAGCAGGACTCCTGCGCTTTTGGCCATTCTGGCACTGGCACTGGCACTGGCATGCCAGTTGCCGGAGCCCGTGCCAGAATTCCGGCAGGTGCAGGAACTTGCCAGAATCCCCGGACTCCTGCAACTGGCTATTGTCAAAACTCACCACATTCTAATGTTTAACTGCTCATTAGATGCGCATGAGGAGTAGCTTTCCAATGATATATTACATGCCTCATAAGAAATTGATTCTGCCAACTTGTACGCAGTTCTTTCCTTCGGGTCTTCATGGCCAACAATGGAGCAGCCATGAAACTCACCACAATGTCTTGCAAAGTAGCTCATAGAATGCACAGAACTCCCTAGATCACGGCTATGTACATACCATCACGCATAAAAATTATTCACATGTAGTTTCTGTTAGATTAGTACTTGTAAAATATTCTGGTAAATGCGCACATGTCATTGCACCATAAAGGAAGCTGTTTCAAGTGAATTCAACTAGCTAGCCTTTCTCCAGCACCTTGATAACCCCCACTGACAAGTTATTTAATGAATCCATCAACTGGATGGCCATGTATTAGGGGTGTGCAGGTAACCCCACTGACACTTGAGCAGAATCAGTGCACATGGTCGGAAATTTACGTTACAACCTTGATTGAGAATTTTCAGGTATCTAGCATAGGGTAAACAATGCCTCTGAATCTGTCTGTGGTGTTCAAGAAGCCATGCTCTCAATTTGTGGCTCTCCATGGGTGTTTCAGGGGTATTTTCAGCATCAGGGGCGCTGTTCCCCCTGTTTCACCCACTAGAACACCTCCAATCAGGCTGATTTTTGGTACATAGTGCCTTGATAGTAGCTCGCATCGATTACGCACAAGGGAGCGAGGTTTGCACGGCTAGTTTTACTAGTGCATGTGGTGGCGCTGTTCAGGGGCTTTCCCCTATATTTTGCTGATATCTCGGTACATAGACGTTCAATGATCATGTGAATATGTTCACTGGACTCCCCTTAATGAGACGAGTCGATTGATATGCATATGATAGCATTTGGAGCTAAGCCAGGGCAAGACTGTTGATCTGCGCATCCCCCTGATTATTTTTCTGAGATAGATGTGCGCCGATACTGGCCATTTCTGATCTGTTTCTGGCCATATATATATCAATCAAATCGCCTGAATCTTACGCATTTTCTGAGTGCTTAAGACCAGCAATCCATGGAGGGCATGCGCTGGTGCCAAGCTGCCAGTATGCCAGCATGCAGGTATGCAGGTATGCCAGTACTGCAGGACTCCGCCCAGGACTCCGGCACCCCTGGGGCCATACCTGCACCTGCACTGGCAACTGGCTGCCGGAATTTGCCGGAATTTTCCGCCAGAATTCTGGCGGATTCTGGCTGCAGGAGCCTGGCACAGCATCCTTACAAGCAACTGTGTCTCTATTGTCTATGGAAGCCAAATATATGGCTATGTCTTATGGCATTCAACACGCACTATGGTTGCGCTCTTTTCTTGCCGAACTCAGTTTTGAGCGAACACATGCTACTCCAGTGCTCACCGATTCTTGCTCAGCCATTGCCCTCGCTCAAGACTCGCAATTTCACGGCCAATCGAAGCACATCGACATCCATCATCATTTTATTCGAGAACACATCAAAAACAACGAGATCGTAACGCCCCATGTCGCTGGTGTTGAAAACCTTGCAGACGGCTCTACTAAGCCTCTACCGGCTCCTACTTTCTCTCGTATATTTTCTATTTTGATGACCTCATCTTTTGTTTGAGGGGGAGTGTTGTAAGGACAAACAAACACGACTTGGTTACTATTGTATAGCATATATCATTGTCTCTTATCCACTTAGTTACTATTGTCGCTATCGCTCCTTTGTACCATTTGTCTTATTGTCTTATATTGCATATATGCACATGTTCTTTACATTGAATATCCATCCTGTTCCATCACCTCCACTGCCTACTTCCAACAGATGTTGCCCAGATCATCTGCATGTGGATATATCTGGATCTTGCAGATACAAGTATCAGCAAATATGTACTGCAGACTGCAGGTGCGCATGCAGATATGGCTCTCAGGGTATCAATATCAGCACAGATAGTCTGCAATAATTGGCAAATAAGTGCTGTGACAACTAGATTCAATATTTGCAGGTTTCAGAAAAGTGCTGTCTAAGGATGTTGCCCAGATAATCTGCATGCAGATATATCTGGATATTGCAGATTACAATATTGGCAAATATCTGCTACAGAGTGCAGGTGCAGATGCAGATATGGCTCACAGGGCACCAATATCCGGGCGGATAGTCTGCAATAATTGGCAAATAAGCGCTGGGATATCTGCGCATATCTGCGCACTGAAAGCAGCTTTGGTAGCTACACAGGCTCAAAGTGGTCTTGTGAAAGTCACCACAAATGCATGCATCTAGCATAACTAGATGGCCAGAAATTATATCTTTCTAACCATATATTTATTGTGAAAACAAAGATTTCTGAAGGGGGGATCAGCCCCAAACAGTTGAGAAATATTCAGCCTAATGTGCTGCCTATGTGAAGTGTTTAGACATAGCATTTACCTATGCAAGTATGGATCATTCAATGCGCAAAACTGCGCTGAAGACAATGAGCCTACTCTCAAGTCCAGAGGATGAATGTAGCGCAAGATATGGGGGAAATACAGGAGTGTACCCCTGAAAGCGCCACATGCGCTAGTAAATCTAGCCGTGCAAACCGCGCTCCCCTGTGCCAAACAGATGCAGACCACGTAGGAGAGCCTGTGTACCAATTATCAGCCTGATTAGACCACTCTTAGTATAGTAACTGTGCAAAATACTCCCCCTGAGTACAAAAATACCGCTTAAACCTCTGATTCTGCCACTTTATGCGCGTTTCAGACAATTCTGACTGCAAAGGCAAACTCAGCGCATCTGAAAACCATAGTAAAAACCCAAGCAGCACTGGGATTAATTGAAGATTTGATGAAGTATATGTCACACCCGGGGGAATGCAATGTTGCCCCCTAACATGGGTGCCAGTGTTCAGTTCACATGGATGCCACACAGCAATAAAATGGATACTAGTATAGTAGGGGGTTTTGGGGTCGCTGAGTTCATTTGCGGCGTCAGATTCAGCTGAATCTGCCTTCCTGCCGCTGAATCTACAACTGCGCATGTTGCGCAATTATTTTCCGATAGATTTTGGCTGCAATCTTACGTTTTAGATTTTTCTAAGTGACTTAAATTATACCGTCAGAGAGCTGTGATTTATGGGCATTTAATAAGCCAATACATGCAGATTTGTGGTGGATTTCACAAAAGTGTCCCCCCACCACTAATCTTTGCGCAGCCAAGATTCGGCTGTATCTCCCGCTACAGCTATCTTTGGAAGACGTGTGATAGCTCATTCTAAAGCGGTAAGGATTCTCCACCGTTCAGTACACACTACATACGCTTGGGACGGGCATATACTGAGCTAATTTCAGCAGATTGCTGGAAATTGGCGGGAACGCTGATAATCACAGATATATTGGTGTATCTGCTGCGGGTGCCGGTGCTGGTGCCAATGTAGCACCCAGAGCGCCAATTATTGGCTGCAGGTGCCAATAATCTGCAAATATTCTGGACAACATCCTTAGTGCTGTCCCATCACAGACTTTTGCATAGCTAATATTCAGCTGTATCTCCCACTACAGCTAAATCCAGTGTAAAAAGAGCATTCTCACACCTCCAATGGTGCCCACATTGCAGGTATATGCAGGGAGAAGGCCAATAGAATGCCAGACTCTTGGCTGACATGCTTGAGTGCAATGCTGTAAAGTACAGTTTTGTTGCAATATTTAAGCGTATTGCGGTAATATGAGCTATTGCGATACTCTGCTGCAATATCTTGAGTTGCAGTTGCTGCAGTATGGAACTACTGATCAGTCTTACTGCAATATTTGGGGCTATCGCGGTACGTTGAGCTACTGCGATATCCTGAGCTATTGCAGCATGCTCAGTTGCTGTGATATTTTGAGTTGCTGCAATACAGGTGGTGCCTGTCTAGCACTGATCATCTTTTAGCTCAGGGTTCATCAAGTGATGTGATTTAAGGCTACATTTGGTCTCTCCAGCAGTTATCTCCCCAACCAGCCATCCATTTGCTGTCCCTTGTGCATAAAACATGCTAAATGCTACAAAATACCCCTTGGTGAATATGGTGCAGGCCCAACACCCCAGAAGCACAGGGGATGGAGTACTGAAGGTGAGGTGATGGGGTGCAAGTTGACTCCTGTTGCACACTAGGCACACATAGTCTAGGGTCTGGCAGCTATCAGATGTTTGATCCAGGGCCTGGTCATGGTCAATTACACCAGTGACCATCACTTGAAGACAGTCAATCCTCATGTGGCTGTGCAGACTGTGGCTGTGCAGACAGGTAGATATGGTTTATTGTATCCTCTGTGCACAAACAGAATCAAATTTGGATTACAAATGAGGGAGAAATAAGCAAAACAATTTCCAAGACCTGGTGCAGAAAATGGGGAGCAGGGCAATGCTGTGCACTAATAGTATTGCAACCGGTGTGTATTGCAATATTTGTATTGCAATATTTCATTCTGTACCGTGATACTCATCAGCACTGTGTAACCTGTGGGTCCAGTTTGAGTGCTGATGGGCATTGGTTACATGTCACACCAGTACCGAAATACACATCAGCGCTGTGTAACACAGACCGCTGAAAACACTCCGCTGTCAAACAGGCCACCCAGTCAAAATTGCCCAAAATTCAGGCAGTAAATTTAGACCAATCAGAACTGCTTCACAGCCACAAGATGGGTTCAAATTTGTCAGCGCAACCCAAGGAAATAAAAACTCACTCTAAACTGACCTAAATTTCAGTCAGCTTTTTCTGATGTACCAACGGCAACTTCACTTGCATAATGTTGCAATGACGGTTCTGCGTCATTGGAGAGAGGAAGACCGGAACCAACTGGAGTATATGCATTGCCTACCAAAGATGCCGGAACAAGAGGCCTACCAGCTGCTCAGAGCCTGCTTGGTGGGAGCATTTGAGATCTAAAATGTGTTGCTCTTTGCGTTGGGACCAATTGTACATTGGGCAATGCCTGTCAACGAGCTGGAATCAATGGTCAACAAAGTGTACGCCAACTTTAGTTGGCTGGAAGGGGGGATTAGAGAGGCTTTCAAGTCAGACTATCTGGATAGTCTAGGATCTCAGGAAGGAGAAACATGAGGACAACTGGCGTCATCCTAAGGGGGAGGGTGTAAGGGGGAGCTAATCACCTGACTGGCTATGTTCATCAGAGAAAACCCAGATTTTATTGCTGTAAATAACTGTGAATACACGCAAATAAACCAGTTGCAGGAATTTCTGTCCCCCCCCTTTTATTGCCATGAATTGACCTAAATTCACCATTGGGTGTTTTAGTTTATGTGGATTTACATGGATTTAACCCAGTTGATGAGATTTATGAATTTCAAATTTCTACAGTTTTGCTCCAAAGGGCTTCCCAGGAGAATCTGAGGTTGATAGAATCGAGTTTATGAGATTTATATAAATTACATATAATCCAATATGTCCCATTTTATCATTAATCCATATTTTCCTGACGTTAAAGCGTGGGTTGCAGGCACAGCGCTTCACTTGACTTTGATCTACCACTGTGCACTGCTCTTTCTGTTTTGTTGTTACTCAATATATCTGAAATACATACGATTCACAAGTGTTCCTACGTCCGCACGCAAGCCCAAGACTGCTGTTTGGTCTTACAGTCCACCTGCTAGGAAAGGGTGCATATCTTCTTGTTGCTGGGAGTGGGCTATTCTCACTCCAATGGCTCTAGATGTATTTGCCTCTGAACATCAGGAGTGGAAGCAAAAAAGCCCCATTTGCCCTGACTGTATCAATTGAAATGGTAGTTTGGCAGATACTGGCTGTATAAGGTAAGCCTGAAGCTATTGTCTACTTGGGCTGTGGTGAGTGGTCTGAATCAGACTTATGACTGTATGGGTGTTTTGACTAGTTCAGATGTGACCCTTGGGTTTGGAGTGGTTAAAACTGGTTTGAAATTGCTCCTGACCAGAGTTTCCTTTTTTGGCAATTTCCATGAACAGAAAAATAATAATGTTTTTGTTCTTTCTTCCTCTTCCTTTGGCCTTTTTGAGTGATTTCCAAAAAAGGAAACTTACATAAAGACACAAATACAAAGAATTGTGTTTTTTTCCCCTCCAGCTCCTTTTTTGTTGGTCATTTCCAAAAAAGGAAACTGACAACAATGGCATGTTTTCCCTGAATTTGGCACTTCTCCACTGCTTGACAGGTCCACCCTAAGCCACCAAGAACAATAGTCTAGGATACGCATGAAAATGCAAGACCAAAAGATAGTGTGAATCCTATCCCCCAAACACGATCTTCAGCACTGGAGAAGTGCCAGCTCAGGGATAACATTTCATTATTGTCACCCCCCATTTGTGGCAAATTCCAAAAAAGGAAAAAGATGGAGGGGAAAAAAACAAAAATCTTAGTATTTTGTCTGTTTATGTAAATTTCCCTTTTTGGAAATTTTCAAAAAAGGAAGGGGCTAGAGGAGAAAAAAAACAAAATTCTTTGTATTTTGTGTCTTTATGTAAGTTTCCTTTTTTGGAAATCACTCAAAAAAGGTAAAGGTAGAGGAGGAAAGAACAAAAACATTATTATTTTTCTGTTCGTGGAAATTGCCAAAAAAGGAAACTCCAGGATTCTGGCAGCTTCCTGCATTTGCTGGAATTCTGGCATGGACTCCAGCAACTGGCATTCCAGTGCCAGTGCCAGTGCCAGAATGGCCAAAACACAGAAGACTCCTGCTGCATCAGGAGAAAGGGGTTTTTTTTATAAATGAGGATTTCATGGATTATAGCAAATTTCTGTAAATTTGTGAAACCCATTTTTCACAAACCTCCATGTCTACTGGGAGGCACTTTGGAGGGGTGTCAGGGGAATTTCACATTGGTTGATAGCTATAATCCTGGTTTATCCACTGCAATCACCTATACTCACTGGCCCATGGGGGTTTATTATTGGCAACAAAAGGGGTGGGGTCAGCAATTCTTGCAACTGTTTCATACACAGCAATTTCATGTTATGAACAATAATATATCAGGGGGGTTTTTCCTGATGTGCAGGTGCTGGAGTCCTGCAAAATTCTGGCACAGCTTCCCTAATTACCATGAATCCTTTCATCTTGCTGGTTGTTTGTTTGTTTGTTTGTTTGTTTGATATCTCCCAAGTGAGGCAGTACTTGGCTGTGTCAGCTCCATATGCCAAGCAAACTGCTTGTTGGTCAGTCAGAAGTTACCCCAGAATTCAGCATTGTTTCACTTGACAGGATATGGGGTGTTTGTCAAAATACACTAATATCTGTTGAGAACATCCAAGCTCCACTCATCACACCCTGTTTTCCACCTGTGCTTCTTACCAGTGGATATCCCAGATGCTATTTGACATGAACTGTCACAACTTGACAAGAATTTGTTCATAAAGTTGAATGGTTGTGCTTGCGCCTGTTTTTCCGGAAGGGTTTCCAAGACCTATTTGTGATATATGGGTCAGATGCAGTATCCCACCTATATAGGTGTTTATGTTGAACATTCTTCATGTAATGTAGCTGCCAACAAGATCAAACATTTAGTCTTGACGACATTCTCCTGAAATTGTGCACCAAAATCCATTTGTGTTGTCACTTGACCAATATGGAATGTAATGACTCAAGTGACATATTTTTGTGAAGCCTGAGCTGTGGGCTATCACTAGAATTCTATATTTCCAAAATCCAAAATGATTTCAAAAAGACATATACCAGACCCCCCTCTGTGACAACAACCGGGTCCTAGGCGTTAGTTTGCGTGCTCGACCAGGCGGTATGTTTATGTTCTTCGTCGATACGTAAACTAAATCGCCATTTTTAAAAGGGCTCGGACGACGATGTTTATTGGCTTGGATCGTCTGACTCGGACGGGCGGCAATGATGGCATCATGAGCCATACTCTGAGCATATTTGATATCGCGAGCCGACTCCTGTACGCCTAGAAGGTCGGTCTCGGTTCGCACGAGCATGGGTCGAGGCATGCGACCGTAATTCAGATAAAATGGGCTGAATCCAGTCGTTTCAGATCGGGCTGAGTTGATCGCAAATTCAATACCCGGTAATTTACCAGCCCAGTCCCGCTGTGCTGGATTCACGCAGGTACGTATCAAACTCACGATCGTTCGGTTCGCGCGTTCGGTTAACCCATCCGTCTGAGGGTGGTATGACGACGATAGTCGGAGCTCTGTCCCAAGCAACCGGTGGAGCTCCCTCCAGAACTGAGAGGTAAAGAGCTTGTCGCGGTCGCTCACAATGATCTCAGGTAAGCCGTGAAGTTTGTATATGCAGTTGTACATCACTTCGCTCATGTTCTTAGCCGTATAGTCTTGTCGGGTTGGCACGAGATGTACCATCAACGTTAGATGGTCGATAAACACACATATCATATCGAATTCCCCTAGCAGCGTAGCCGACTCCGGTAGCGGCCCGACAAAGTCGACACCAATCTGTGCCCATGGATAGAGGGGCACAGGGAGCGGCTTGAGTAATCCGTACGGGTTCTGGGTAGGTGTCTTCGAAGCTGCACATAGTACACAGGCTGAGCAGAAAGTCGCTACGTCTTTAGCTATAGATTTCCACCAGAGCGTTTCACGCATGTACTGGTACGTCTTCTTATAGCCGAGGTGCGATACTAGCGAATGGGCGTGCGATATCAGTAAAGTTCGTACATTATATTCTCCTATGGTCACTCGAGGGACGCATAAGTACGTTCATTCATGCTCGCTCATGTAGAGCAAGCCGCTAACGAGGTTATAACCCGGAAATTGTTCTATATTCTCTACTATCTTCCCAAAGGATTCGTCTTTATCATACTTGTCGCGGATCGACTCTATCACGTCTACCTCCGATACCAGCTTTGCGACTTGTTCAAGTTCGGCAAGATCATCGGCGCTTGTCTCGGTCGGTTTGTTTGGTACCGTCTCGCCCTCCAGCTCGACCTCTGGTGTCGAGCTTTCCAATTGATCGCTAATAGGTGAGTTTTTCGATTCCGTTTTCTTCCCCTTAGCTGTCTTTTTCTTTGGTAGCTCGTTTATCCCAGGTATCTCGGGGTCATAGCGCTTCGGCGCTTGACGGTCACGTGCTGGATTCCGGCGGACTTCAAGAGACATGACTTCAGCGTCGGTCACTATTTGGGCTGCACGCCCTCCAAGCAAGGGTCTAGTATATTCATTTTCGCTTTCTTCCGACTCGCTGACCATATCCGGTACATATTCGCTTTTAGCTCGCTCGGTTCCCTTGGGCTCATTGCTATATATGCGAGATAAGGCGTCGGCAAGTACGTTCTTACTACCCTCGATATATTTGATCTCGAAGTCAAACTGACTTAGAGTCTCCAGCCATCGGGCCTGACGAGGCGATACTTCCTTTTGGGTCATTAAGTACTCAAGAGCTTTATGGTCGGTGAGTATCTTAAATTTAGTACCGTGTAGTTAAGCCTGAAATTTCTTTAATGACGCAACGATTGCGAGCAGTTCACGGTCCGTAACCGGATAGTTACGTTGAGCGTTATCGAATTTACCAGACCAGAAGGCGGCCACAGGAGCTGTTTTCCAGTCTTCTCCCTGGCTGATAAATCCGCTCCCGCCGGTCAAACTCGCGTCGGTTATGAGATAAATTGGGTCAGTCTCTTTCCCGTATTTTATCGATACTCGGTGATGGTTTCTAAAGCGCTCGACTATATCCTGGCATTGTCTGAATGCCCGTTCTTCGGTTCCGCCCCATCTGAATGGTTCGGTACCACTTGAACGCTTGGATAGAACGGCCATAGGAATTCGAATTCCTTCGCAGTTAGGAGCGAGGTAACAGAGCGCTCCCAGGAAACTGGCGATCTGGTCTTTACTTGTGGGTACTTTCCAGTTCATTATACTATCAAATTTATGAGGATCCATACGGATACCCTTAGAGTCGATAATATGGCCAAGGATAGCGAGTTCAGATGCAAAGAACTGCATCTTATTTGGGCTCAGGAACAATTTCTGCTTACGCAGAACGTCAAAGACTAATCGTATGTGCTTGACATGTTCCTCTATCGTGTTTGAAAAGATAATCAAGTCGTCTAGGTATACGAACATGAAAACGCCAATGTATGCTGAGAATATGTGGCACACAAGCGTCTGGTAGGTCGCACAAGCGTTACAATCGCCTTGTTGCATAACGAGACTAACCATCGTACCCATAGGAGTGTGAAACAAGCTCCTTGGTACGTCCTTTGGTTCGATGCGGATCTGTTCGTACGCATCTTTTCCGTCAAGTAGTGTCTTGTACTTATACTTACACACTACGGCCAATATATCTTCAATTATGGGTAGAGGCGACGTTAGCTTGCGAGTATTGCTGTTTTGCTCGCGTTTGTCTAATACGGTACGTAGAGCTACCGTTCCGTCCTTTGTTTTCTTCGGTAGGAATAGCATAGGAATTGCGTTCGTTCCAGTAGCAAACTTCCAACGACCAGTATCGAGATATTCTCGGGCTTTAATTTCGAACAGGGATTTGAGCGCTTCGGGGCATCGAGAGGGGCGAAATCTGTAAACTTTAGATTCGTCGATAATAGGAATACTATGATTTATATCCCTAAACGGCGGCAATGGAGTGTCTTTGATAAGTTTCCACAGGTCGCTCGCTTCCTCTCGAAGCATTGCCCGTAACTCATCCATTCGAGTTTCAAGTACGTCGGCCGATACGGAATTAATGACGATAATATTTTCGCCCTCCATCGGGAGCGATCGGGCCGAGCCAATGAATATGGCGTTTGGGTTGAAACTTAAACGCACGCTGTGCTGGTGCAGGAACGGCATGCCCAATATCATATCGTAGTTATCAATATTCGCAACATCAAAATCTCGATGTTCGTCTACAACTTGATAGACGATACGAGCGTTTACAATACATTGTAATTTACCGCGCGAACCACTAACAGCTAACTGCAGGGTCAGAGGTTTCGTCAAAGTGACCTTCTGTAGTTTCAATTGATCGACAAGCGTCGAAGAGACCAAGTCAGCTTGCGAACCAGAGTCCATGAGAACTCGGACTGACTCGCCTTCGAGTTCGGCTTGAATAATCATGGTAGGGGGTACACGGCGTGTAACGTCTTTGACCCGAGCAGCATTCCTTTCGACATGCTGTTGTTCAGGCGCTTTGCGCTTGCCTGGTTTCGGCGCTTGTGCTGTTGGCAGTGTCTGTATGCGCGTGGCTGAGACCTCGATGCTTTCCTTGACCTTGGTGAGTTCGTCCAACTCTCGTAGGAGAGCAACTGATGCTCGGACTTTGTTTTCCGGCTTAACTGCAGCCGCTGACGACCGGAGGAAGCTGGGTTTGGCTTTGTTCCGCTTGGGGCAATCTTTAGCCATATGTCCAACTTCGTGGCAATTGAAACACTTGTTGGCTGCACGGTGTTCGTCCCGTTCCTTATCGGTTAGCTGTTTCTTATTCGAATCATCCCGACGATTACCACCGTTCCAGTTGCTAGATCGGCTGGTTCGTCGGTCACGATGGTCGCGACGTTGTCCGCCATTGTTACCTCGATCTCCATCGTTGCGACGGCCACCATTCCGGTTATTGTTCCTACCGGAGTGGTTGTTTCGATTGGAATTATCATGGCGGCGGTCTGGACTCTTGGACCGGTTGCGATCTCGGTCGCGGTCTCGGTCTCGACGATTATTGGTATGCGGGTTATCAGTAGGTTTCTCCTTTTTGTTTATCTTAAGAGCTCGCTCGATAGCGATGGCTTTACTTTTAAGATCTTCAAGAGTAACTTCGCCAGGCTCGACTTGCATAATACGCAGGTGAGCTCTTATTTCGGGGTGTATGCCGTCAAATAGGCGGATGATGTGTTGTTCATCATCGTTTCCGTGCAGTCGCTTACGCAGTTGATCTGACTTAGCGAAATAATCCTGAACCGATAGATCGTTCTGTCTCAGGCGCTCGTATTGCTTGCGGAGTTTCTCGATGAAATCTGGCGGGAAGCAATAGTCGAATAATTCCTGATAAATTTTCTTCATGGTGTATCGTCGCTGATTCGTCGCGACATGGGCCATGTACCAGGCTGACGCTTTGCCTTTCAGAACCTTGCTGAAGTGCCGCACGGCTTCGGCTTCACTCTGCTTGGTATCTAATACCCAGTTGTCTTAGTTAAATGCCAACAACTCGAATGCGGTGAAGTCATCGGTTCCATCGTACGAGTCTGGTTTCTCCGACTTGAAACCTGATCGAGCTTGAGCTAATATTTTACTTTGCAGCTCTTTTATCTTTCGGCGGTCCCGACGCGCTCGGCGCTTGGCTCGGCGTCTAGCTCGTCTGTGCGCATCGTCTTGGACGGTGTCTTCGCTCGACGCTGTAGAGCTCGAGCTCGACGAGCTATCAGACGAGGCATCACTGCTGCTAGGTGAGTCATCGCTGGAGCTTGAGCCGGAACTCGGGTCGGGTCCAGGGCGATACTCTACGTCGCTGTCTGAATCCGAATTTTCAGATGAGCTCGAACTTTCGAATGAAGATGGGTGACCTCCACCGGCGAATATACGACCAGGTGGGCCTCTCACATCAACTCCGCGATCACTCAAGCGACGGGAGCTGCTTCCGGATGATCCATGCGGTTGGGTGCTCACATTTGAATTGGTATGGCCACCAAGGCCTCCATGAGCTGCCTCGAGATATCCCCCTGTGAATCCACGGGGGGTTCCGGACTCTCGACGTGCGCGGTGAGTCTCACTTTCTCGTCTTTTCTTCTTATCGCTCTTTTTCTTGGCGCTGGCGTGAAGCGCCTCGGCGTCGAGTCCCAGGTCGGGTCGCTTGGTACGCTGGCTCTTGGACCGTTTCTTACCCTTGCCTTTCTTAGTAGACATGTGGGTTGTCGACGACGATTCAGTATGGTGAGCGTCTTCGTCTTCTATCTCTTCGATAGTAACTCTAGGCGTACGGGGACGTCTAGTTCTAGAGGGACCGGCGCGCATATGTTCGGGGGTTTCAGACCTCTCGTTATGACTTTGCCGTAAGTTCCATAGCAGCTGTTCATACTGCTCATCATTGTTAACATAGTCGCTATTCACTTCGTAGATAAAAGCGTTAACTTCAACCGAGTCGCTCTCGGATGGCTCGACTCGCCGTTCCGTACCCGAACCGGAGATAGACGACCAGAACGGGTTCTTCCACCCATCTAGCTCGGTCTTTTCTCCATCGTCCGGTACGTTCTCACTACGTCTAACCTCTTCGTCCCAGCTAATAATATTGTTTACTGGTTCGCTAGCCTGAGATCGCGCATAGTTGCGCATCAACTCTTCGGTCAATGAGTGACGTCGCGACCGTCCACTAGACGGGGCGACCGACTCGTTCAGCGACCTGCGGCGATCTGCTGGCGGAGCCGACGGGATCTTCGACGGAGCATCAACTCTCGTTCGCTGTCGGAACTTACAGGTAGGTCAAAAGCTTTTACTTGATATCGGTAGCTAACTCGTTCACTGTCAATAGACTCGACGTCGTCCTCGACGACGTACTGAGGTGCTCGTGGACTTAGCTCGAGTATGTCTTGCTCAAGCTCTTCGATATGAAATGGGTTGACTGACGACTGTGTTGTTTCAGCTATGAATAGGCGGCTAGCCTCGGCATCTTCTTGCCCATCTACGGTATCATCATCGTAGGTATTCGGTTCGATTTGCGCATCGGGCGCAGCGGGAGACGGCTCGCTAACAGGGGCTCTTGTTTCAGCTACGACAGTCGAAGAGGCATCGGCCTCAATACGGGTACGGTCATCCTCGGGAACGACATCCGGGGGAAAATCGATGGCACGACGATTGCCAATATAATTCGCATACAAGGTACGTGCGATACGAACACCGGGTGTGTTTATAATACTAATAGTACGATACATCGAGCCTCCTATTGCTTCAGGAGGTCGGAAACTATAGCTCGGAGCGAATACGACTTCGCCGAACGTCAAGGCGTTAGACGGCTCATTTGCAGCGGTCTCGGTCAACGGCGCATCGGGCGCGGCGAGTACCAGTGGTACGACGGGCGAAGCGGCTTCGGAGACGGCTGGAGCGTCTGACGCGCGTTTGCGTGTACGGCGTTTCGACGGATCGATTGGGTCGGGTTGGGAATATTGTTTCCCGCTACGGTGAGTCCGGCCCATCGTGAAGGGGGGGTAGAGGATCGATCGATAAAGGGGTTTTAGCGTAGAGTCGGACGGTGGCCAACCGTCGACGGGTCGTAAAGATTTTAGAATGAAAGTTTAGAGAGTGCTTACGGTTCTCTCGGATGTGAGTGGTATGTCAAAAAATGTTAGGTCTCGTAGTATACTGTAGATAATCGAATAATAGAATCACACGGGCGACGAAGTCGCCTTAAATGACAATCCTGAAATCCGATGTAGTATTCCAAGTAAACTAAGAGAGATGAACACGAGAGACGAGGGGAGTGGGTCTTTTATAGACACCATCTCGTACAAACGGGCGCATACACGTACACGGGTTACTAATGAGTGTGGGCGCGAGGGCATGGGCGCGAGGGCAAGAAGGTCATATGAATCAAGTGGACAAGGAGTGGAAGGGTTCGAGAGAATAAAAGATTACCGGAATCACGAGCCTGTGAGGCTCAGCTAGGAGTTGAGGCCTTACAGTTGGGTTAAGTTTGTGATTTTCAAATCACCGGCCTGACAATCGCATTCCCACTTCTGGATTATCTACATCTTATTTTCTCCTTATCTTTTCCTTACCACTCGAGCGCTGTGGGTGAGCTGCTTCACCGTTCCTGCAATATTATCTATCATATCCCTTCTCTATCCCTTCGCATTGCCTTCTGCTCGCGAAGGCCCCTTCGGAGAGCAAGGGTAAAGTGCAGCGTTTGTGTTTTCTTCTTCACTCACTCATGTGCGTTTCTTGCATGTGGTACTCCCGAAGTACTTTCAATCTTTTTGGCCTGGATCGATGCTTCGAACTACATATATTTGGGATTAAACTCTGAAACAAGCGCATAACCTTGCTGGCGTATCGGGTCGACATCTGTGCATCTGTACTGTTATTTCTTTTTTTTTTGTGGCTTGTAGGGCGTTTTAGACGGGAGCCCAGCTGGCGCGGTCACTATATACCGTACGACCCTTGGGAGTGGGCCATACCCGGGGAAGCGGGCCGCCCGGATTTTCTTCTAACCACAGATTCTGTGAATCGAGGTCAAAAGTTGGTCCCCAAGAGTCAGTTGTATCACTATGCAAAAATTCGAGTCGAAATTGCTATATTTGATTGAGTTATGATAGGTGTATGGGCGAGTTGTCCTGGTCGGCGCCTCGGGGGCTTCTGGTCGAGAGGCCGAAATTGGTGCTCACATACCAAGACCAAATGAAGACCAAATGACTCAGTTTTTTGCCTGGGTATTTCCCTGCCGTACTGTTGCGTATACACTGCCTTGGCCCATAAAATGCTCCATTGGTAGGCCCTGTACATACCGAGTGGCCGACTTCCCCGTATTTGGCCGTTTAAGGCCTGACCTCAAAACCTTGCCGTCTCTCGGCGAATTTTGTGTGCACTCAAATGAAAGTTCGTACAGCAGATCTCCAAACTCGAGAGTGTCCATATTACACTTTGAAAGTGTCTAATACTCTTTATTTGTCTTTGAAACGTGCCTGCCGTCAAGAGGTGGCCCACATCCCGGGGTCGTACGGTAGCACTCAGCAGAAAGCACGCTTTCAGGTAACATCTGGTAGCGCAGATATTGGTGTTTACGATCCAGACCGGTGCTGTTAGGTGTTACCAACGCCCGCCCGGTGCTCCCAAGCTGTGTATTCGTGCTAGCCGAGTGTCGGACATCATAGCTAGAGATTTACCTTTTGCTCCCCTGAACCCACTTTCGAGACAGGTTCTCCAGTACTTCACAGATAAACATGTGCCCTACGATTGATCGATACATACACAAATATGCGAGACAAGATGACAGCCGGGTTAAAGGCTCAGACAGCGAGTTATGGTACGCCCATCTTCGCAATCGCTTTGTCAAATATGTCGATGACCGCTTTGAGGACGTGCCAGGGGTTCGTGTCACTCACGGTTGAGTGGAGGTTAAGAACTATTGCGTCCTCATCATCGGATTCTGGAACCGGGCCTCCTTCCTTATCGTAGATATGCTTGTTAAGAAGTGACGCAAATTCGAAAACAACTCGTGCTGCCTTGGTCCAGCCGTTACCCAGCTCGAGGATGTCGCCACGTGCCCTTTTCGGCGAAGATATAAATCCACGCTTAAATTCCCCCAAGGTCTCGTCATCGCGTCGGCACAGTTTGTTAACGAGTCTTTCCGCTTCTGAACTCCTCTTTTGGCCGGATTCCACATGGGTTGCAATCATCCAGACAAGCACCCAGAATATCGACTCGAGATCGTGTAGGTACGTGTGACGAACAGGCTTCTGGTCTGTGGCAAGCAAAAGTTGAGCTGATATGAAGGCCGGCGTGCCCTATTAACCAGTGTGAACATTTATGTCAATACAAGGTACTTTACTCACGGTCCGTTCCATCCCCCGCGCTTCATTGTCAGGCCGGTTCTCCTTTACCATGAATTCGAGATCGTATAGTCGCCCTGCCACCCTCGATTTACCATATCGTTTTTGAATATATACCTGGCGTTCATCTGCACTTCATAACGTATCAGCATCAGGCTGAGTTGCAACGACCTGACACTTACGATACTACCCCTGTCTCGGGCTCGAGGGGAAGCTGGTTTAGCTCGGTGTCTGCTGAGCTTTCCGAGAGGACGTCCGAAAATATACTCGAAGTATCCGTCGTATCTGTGTCCGTGTCAGAGTCATAACCGACATCTCTATCAGAATTGTGTTTGGGATCGTTAGATGGCGCGCTCCCAGAATGATCCTGATGATCACTATTAGAACTTTTCACTAGATTGGTCAATCGGCTACATAAGATGTTTCCTTCGCTGATATCACGGTGAACCTTTCCCTGTTCGACAATTCCAGCGAGCCCTGACAGATCGCTCAGCAATTCCATCACTACGTTTTTGGTCAGCACCTACCAACCACACTATCTCTGAGTATCCGGAGCAGGTGTGGAAGTCGCTCAACTCTCCAGAGCGCAAAACCTTCGTCCATCATGATAGTACTGAGCACACGGTCCTCTGGTAGCCAAGACCGATTCTGAGCATACGTAGCATAAGAGAGACGGGCTGTTACAGACCGCGCAGAGCCACCAGAGGCGCCAGCACGGATTTCGCTAGCCTCCGCGTTTTGCAATGGAGGATAAAGACTCTTCATAAGGGGCGAAGTGACCATAGCGTCTCTGCTGCGAACTGCGGTAGAAACACCAACTTCACTCCATATACACTGACATATGCCGTGCCAGCCTCGAAAGTCTCCCAGATTCTCGCCCTCATCGGTACGCGATTCGCCGCGCCAGATAATCTTGAGCACTACCCGCTGTCGATAGTTTTGAACGCGAGAGAGTGATAGCACAAGGGTTGCGCGACCGACGAGGCATTTCCGCTGGCAGAGGATCTCGGACACAACCCAGCGCCGTTTCCCAACCTTGATCCGAATCTGTCGCTCCCTGTTATAGTCGTCGACCAGCCCAGTCAAGGGGGGCCAATAGTAGAATCGGCAGTCATACCCGAACGTTTGGGGTGGCAATGCGAATAGACCAGCGGCAGCCAGAGCAAACCCAGACAAGTTATTGCGCAGGTCGAACGAGGGAGAATGAAGGATGCCCGTACGTCCGAGGCGTACAAAGATCGCTTCGGCGCCGTAAGTGATGATAGAAAAAACGTGGAGGCGTTCGATCTGATGGATGAGTGTCGCGCGAGCATAACGGGCAACTTGCAATAAAGCATCGCTGAGCTGTTCCTCGCGACTTTTGGTGGCGCTCTTGCCCTTGCACTCGGCGAAAAACTGAACCTCAGCCCAGTGTCGTCTCCCGTCTGGCCCAGGCATTGCTTGCACGATGTCAGGGCTGGTGTCTGTATCGTTTGGATCGTCGGCTTTGATAGGCACATTGTGAAGGGCTTCAATATGCTGATGCACCGGTCGAAATTGGTCCGGAGTAAAGGCGACCTGACCTATAACGTTCAAAATGCTTGCCAGTTGAATGTGCATTAGTCGGCTTTCTTGTCCTTCGAGATGCTGGCAGTCGACAGCCCATTCTCTTCCCGAGTGAGAAAAAAGAGGCGTTGATGAAAGAGCATTTCGAATGGCCTCACGACGGGAATGATCATGAATGGTTAGGAACTCGTCGACAAAGTTGGGGTACTCGTACACTGCTTGATTGATCTCAAGTCGAAGCGCGAGTTCCATATCCGAACGATGCATCGTGCCACGTTCGAGTGAGGTCGTTCTTTGGCTGGCGTCATGAGTTACCGAGTCTGGTAAAGCACTGGCTATTGATGTAGTACGAGAGGAGCTCTGTGGCTGGATCGGCCGAGTTTGAATATTAGCGGCGCTCGATGGGCGTCGCGGCGTATCCGTGGGTGCAGGCGCAGTTGCGGACCCAGGCATAGAAGATCGAGTAGCGAATTGATATTCGGGTATATTCTGCCCTCCGAGGGGGGGCGTCGCAAAAGCATGGAGCGATGTCTTCTGGCGCTTGACAGGGGGTGCGCCAATTGGGGGAGCGGTTGAGGCTCGACGCTGGGGTGGGACCATTTTTGGCGGCATTCTCGGTCTAGAGGTCCTTCGCGACGGATTAGAGGGCAAAGGCTGTAGCGTATCATCAGCCGTCGAACTAGAACAACAATGCCCAGCTTACCGAAGCCATAAACCTGTCGTGGTCGGCTGTCAGCCATTCACGCAAAGCGAGCTTACGTCATGCACAGTTATTGCAGTTTGCAAAACGGTTCGGAGTAAGCGCTCGGCTGCAAGCCTGAGGGAAAAAAACGGCTGGCGGTAAGCGAGGTATATCTCCACCAATAAAGCGTATTACGCTTACTGGAGAGCATTTTCGTACTCGCATAGCTTGTGCGAGCATTTCTATGTACATATGTCCGCGTAAAAATAGAATATGAAAATCTAGCCCTTCAGCGGTGTGTCGCCAACAGCGACCGCTGTAGGCATTCCAAACACTCAGAACCAAGCGTAGAGGCACAAATTGGACTAGAGGTGAAGTGGACAGAAGTAGAGGGTATAGGAAGACCGCCTTCGTACCACAATCGCTCGGTCTGCGGGACGTCACTCGCTCACCCTCCAGAAATGTGCCTAGATGAAAACATCCAGCCCTCAAAAACTTACCCACATGCTAAAATGTACCCAAATACTATTGATAGCCATTTTGAAGACTCCAGCTCACGCACAGCGATTGCTGTTGGCCGTACACCGCTGAAGGGCTAGATTTTCATATTCTATTTTTACGCGGACATATGTACATAGAAATGCTCGCACAAGCTATGCGAGTACGAAAATGCTCTCCAGTAAGCGTAATACGCTTTATTGGTGGAGATATACCTCGCTTACCGCCAGCCGTTTTTTTCCCTCAGGCTTGCAGCCGAGCGCTTACTCCGAACCGTTTTGCAAACCGCAATAAGCGTGACAGATATGCGCCACGTTATTGGATGCAGCCTCCTTTCGCCGCGTCGATTTTTGAGAATTCCCGCTCTGTTTTTCGGTTATAACACTGATAGACTCGAACCTTCCACCGGCCTAGCGTCGAATATAATGTCAGTTGTTCGATCAAGGTGCCCGTGCCTGGGCAGCGACCCGGGGTATCTAACCCCTATTTCAACCTGACCGGTGCGCTCAACAAGGATTCTAGATATTAAGGTATGGCCGCCAGATATGTTTTGATAGAAGACCCAAGTGTAAAGTCACACGCACTTTTCTCACGGAGCACTCTCGGAGCCACTGTGCTGGTCCAAATACAATAATTTAGTCTTCTAGACATATAACAGAATAATACCAAGAGATTAGCAAGCAGGTCGGCAGTTCTCCTTCCTCGGGTGACAAACAAACCCTCCTCGCCTGGCCATGTCTGATTTTGAGACGTCACGTGGCATGCTTGTTCCTGGTTTCTTCATGAATGGCTCAGCCCCATTTCCCCGCGCCTGCTCTAGCCGCGGGTACACTTCAGCGCCTCCTCCTAGTGCGAACAGTCCCGTAACTCTTGGGGACGTAATGGCCGCGATCTCCTTTGAAGATAATACCCAGGCATGGGTTCAAGTGGGTAGGTCGACCTCTTATTTCTCCACATGAGCAGGCGCAGGAGCTAAGCATCTCTTTGCTGTTAGGCTAGCCCTGAGAAGTGGATTGTTATACCGGATAAGGATGGCAGGAGCCCGGTTGGCCTTGAGCACTGCGTAAGTATTCTTCCACAAATCTTCATTTCTGAACTTAGTTTCGACAGGGAGTGGTATTGCCTCGGCTCACGTGTATCCCGGATGTCGTCAATTTGAGTGATGAAGCAATATTTGCTTATTGCAATTCCTACAACCTGTCTCGTCATCCGATGACTACTCGTTCGACACGGGGTGGTCAATGGGACCAAACGTACGCGACATCGCAAATGATAATGATTAGGGACTATATAACAAACTTCAATGCCCCAGAATCCAATGTAACTGGACGGTGTACTTTAGGATGTTGTATACTCGTTTTCCAATCCAATCGGCCCATAGGCCCTGCCTCCGCACCCAGTCTATAAATGTGCTTAGTTTACCCATGAGATAAACATTTGTATCCGTTACTCAAGGGCATTGAGAAAGCTTACATGCATTTTCAGTCGACTGAATACGCGCATCTGTCCTGACACTGATCATTCATGATGTACCCTAAACGTGGGTGAGTTGTTGGAGTCTGTGCTGCCCCAACATTCAGTTCCGTCAGGCCTCACCTTCTTCTTACCTGAACACGACAGGCGACCTCTTCGTCGAAATAAGATACCAGGCGGCGCCGAGGGCGTTCTCGGCTCCTCTCGACCTGCCCACCTTTATCAGTACTCCGACTTTGTTCATGCCTGTGTTTTTGTTGAATGGCGTTCTTCCAGCGGTCAACACTCATCAATATCAAATATATCATTGGTAAGTGCGTCACATGACCTGCTTGAAGGTCATCATCGGCCCCCACCTGCAGCTTTCCGTCCATTGGATGCTGGCCAACCGGTCTTCCGCTCGTGTCGACCATTCGGATTCGCTAGGTTGGACCGCAGCGCTGTGGTCATAGGCGAGTCCGAGTGGGGGGCACAAGAGGTTGAACCGCAGGGACCCGGTGGCCGCGTCATATATGTATGACTATCTTGTCGTTCCTGAATTTCTCCATCTGGTGACGAGACTGGGAAGTGAGTGCATAGCTTCCTTGCCCGTACTGTTTCGCTTTTTCTCGTATGCCTTAAGGTGGCCTTCCAACTCCAGCCGTTTTCAACACCCTCCCCGTCTTGCTCCGCAGGGAATCTGTGCTCTGTGCCTTCCGCACATCACACCACTCAATACTGGTCGTGAGCGCGAACCAAAAGACTCCCCATCGCATCAGCTGCAATACGCTGCGCCTTTGCACCTGGCGACTCCATCCTCGATCCCATGCTTCGCTTCCCATCCCCGTTTTTGCACATCCAATGCTCAAGAAATGCGACCTCCACTCCCGCCTCCGAAGCAATCGAATAGTCCCTGTCTTTTTGCATTGAATTAACTCATGCGCGCTGGGTCGTGAACCAGGCGGTTCGCCATTTGTCCTCTTTGGCTGATATCCATACGCTCCGCTCAAGCCATTTTCCATGTTTTCTCTCGCCCGTTCCGCAATTGCCCAGCCTTGTGCTCACACGAATTGCCCCTTCCCAGCGCAGTGCATGAACCCGCATCACGTTTGCGGTGAACCCAGCCCAACCGCCCCCTGGTCGGACCCAACACATGTCTGGTGGTCTGCCCTATATCCCGCCCCATTTGCCTACCCCCGCTCGGGCCAACCTATGCTATCTTGTATTCAACTCCACTCGTCGCAGTGTCTCCAACGGTGATGAACCACACCACTACGATCTGCCCCGCGCATTGTGCTCCTCCCATTACGCCCAGCTTAGCTACCAGAGGCATGTCTTGTTCTTAACTCATTGACCCTAGGCTTGTTTGTCGCACCTCATATACCGATCGGCTTGTCTTGTTGTCCCACATCCATATACCCCTGTTCTGGCCAATCCTGCTTGCCCCCCCTCCCCCCAAGTATTTTTGCACTCGCCATGTTTGCGGACTGACACTCGAACACAAGCGCCGCTCGCAATTCCTAGACAACTCTGCCAGCAACCGCACCACACCGATGGCTCCCACTACTTGAGCTCGAGCGGTATACTTTTTTTTTCTTCAGCCCGTATTCGAACCACTGTGGGTGGCTTCTTTGATCGCATAGGCTATCTTGTGTACTTATTTAGTGATATATCAATCTAATAATATGCATGATGCTGGGGTGAATCGACGGCTTTAAGGGCTGTATGCGCAACCGTTCTAGATCTAACATGTCAATCAAATTCCAAGATCTTGTTGCCCGAAAATACCGACAGCCACCGGTCCTCATGCCAGCCCTAGTCCCAGTTCTGGGGTCTGAGATCTCACGGGTATTAAAGTTTCAAATACGTACATAAATGTGTATGGGCGCCTACAAGGCGGAGCACCGCGCTAACGAGCCTCACAAGCCTCGCGAGTTCCAGACTCTTCCCGAACAAACTAATTAGGATACGTAGAGTCATAGCAACTCTGTTAGTCTTGATGTGCCTCAACATTGCAGCGATTATTTGAATTGAAGTGATGATTGTAGCATATGTTGAAACTACACTGAGCCCTGCCCGAGCGGGGTACGACCCCCCAGATTCTTGTGGGATAGTTTAAAGAGGGCGGTGGTTCATTCACACAAAGGACATAATACAAGAACTATATGGCTATGGAACTGGCGTTTGTGATGTTTGAACCAACATCTTGACAAGCTGGAGAAGTTCGGAATTCTGATCCTGCATGGCAGTCATCCGAAGCTGAAAACTTTCCACTTGCTCCCGTAAGCTCAATATCTCCAGAGTGGCAAAGTCCAGCTGTTCTGCCGTCTGTTGAAACTCTTTGCGAATGACTTTTATCTCGTTCTGGATGGATTCCGTTGGGCTGTTTAATAAAACTGTAGTATAGAAACTTGTTATCGGCCCGTGAAACACTCACGTTGAAGGTTCAACAACCGGCTGGCCATCAAGCCATGCATGAAGCCGCTTACTGGCTTCAACAAATCTCGCCACCAAGGTTGAACCACTGAGCGTGCAATTGTCTTGCTCAACAGCATAAAAAGTAGCCGCGCTTCTGGCAGAATGACCTGCTTGCAAATCCATAATTGTGTCGCCTACCTCTGGAGATTCGTCAAGCAGCGTGAAGTGTAGATGTGCACGCTGAATTGCAATGCAAATGTGACGCCAAGCTTTGATGCCCCAAGCTTTACCAAGATACCTCTTTGTATACTTCGCTAGCAGCTTGCTGAGGTCGTCCGGGTTAAAAACGCGCCCGCAGCGTGAAAAAGTCATCTCCTGCTCAATCTCTGAAGGCTTGAGCTTTTGGTTCAAGGGGGCTTGCTCGTTACCATCCCCGTCTTCAAACTCCCCTGGCTCAAAATCATTGTCCGCCAAGTCCACTGCGATATCTTCGACTTCTTGGGACTCACAATCGGCACGAGCATCATCACTGCCGTACTCAGAACAAGACTGCTGTGCTAAAGGGGTCTCTTCATCATGCAACGATGAATATGCCTTGACTTTGTTGTAAGCGGATACTGTCACAATATCTGGTAGTGTTGAAATCAAATGTATATTAAAGAGAATCAAAACGAATGTGATACAAAAGAGTGTGAATAAAAGAGAATAGAAAGAAGAGATGATGATGTGGGGGGGGTCTCGTAGAGCCCTCATTTATACCCTACAATTGTCTCCGAGTCATACCGGGTGAGTGCTGCGCATGTACTGCGCATATACTTGACTCGATTATCTCTTGACTCATCTTTCTCGCACGTTCTGTTACATTCTGCGACATTCTACGACATTCTACAGGTAGAACAGTATCTCGAGATGAGGATTGTCCCTCGTTATGCACAAGGGCTTCCGCAGCGTCAACCTCCGGTACTGACTCGTCATAGAGCTCCTTCACCCACTGAACAGCAAGTGGACGAATCAGGCTATTCAGTATACCAATCATCCGGTTGATTCGGGGAGGCAGAGCATGAACATCGGTTCGATCAAGCCCAGTAATCGCAAGTGTTTTGCTATAGCCAAGCATGTACATGAACAGGTCGTCCCATACCATGAGATTGCGAGGACGACCTTGAACATTTATGTTATGCATTTGGCAAAGCTCAGCGCCTCGCCGGGGCTGTCCACCAAACACGTGAAAACATGCCATGAGATGCAAAGAGAAGTCACCAAGCTGGTCTAGCCATTGATGTCGAGCCCAGTCGTTCCAGCAAGGAAGGTCTCCATTGGGACGTTTTTTTGACCAAAAATGGCCCGCTAGCTTCTCGTGTCGAATAAAAGCATGTGCTAAAGATCGACGCATATGAGATAGATTTTTGTTCTCTTGGTCGGTCCAAACCGAGTAGCCAAGTCGAGTATCGTCCAGAAGATCTTGGAGGTTCTTAATATCTAGCTCATTGTAGCCAAGCTCGACGGGTGGAATATCGAACAATACTTTCTTGTAAAGTAGATCTTCGGTGTCCAAAAGCATGGCACAAGCCATTACTGGAACCCTGGAGACTTCTAAGCGAGTACCCTTGTAGACTCCTACTGTTCGGCTCTGATCTGTCCAACTAAAATCGGCTATTGGTTTGTTCCTGGACACATCAAATGCCATCTGACTTCGGATTGTTTTGAGTTGTCCAAATGGATATACTAGACTCTCCACAGCAAGGTACTTTAGATGGGATGCATATGTACTAATGTCCAGACATATTAGCGTAGATACTGAGTGACGTGACCCCCACGCACCTTTCAGGGTCTGCACCAAACTCATCTATTTGCAAGGAGGCTGCATATAGAAGAACGGAACAAAACATGTACTGAAGTGCCATAGTTGCGCCAACCATATCCTTGGTTGGTTTGAAAGATCCGTTCATCAAGATGCTCTTCAGCATGACGAAAACGTATACAATGTCGTTGTACTTGTTTTTGGTCACTTCAGATGGTTCGGTTGGAGCAAAGCAAGCAACAGCAAGTGCTTGGACTCCACATGCTAAGTCGTCAACCTGAGAGTCCTCATCTAGCATAGTCAGGAGCTGTTGGGCCTTCAACTTTTGTTCCCAAGTCAAGAATGCAACATATCGCTTTGCTTCAACGCAAGTATTTGAGGATGTGGTGAGCCGCCGATAGGTTTCAAGGACCAAACAGATGAGCTGGCTGAAGACCCGACAATATCGCTGTTCCGTGCGTGGTGTTTTGACAACATCAAACAACTTGTGGAAGTTGGACTGCTCCCTGTCTTTATCAATCCAAGCGCGCAAAATACTAGGGTTCGTGGTTTTGATAACCAGTTTTTGAAGGGCGAAGAGTGAGCGGCAGGCAATAGGAATTTGATCAAGCCCGTCAAGTTGTTCACTTCCAGAGACCAGAGCGACAAGATCGCGCGGTTCATATCCTGCAACCTGTTCCGACCAGCCTTGCTTGTGTAGAAAATATGATTCACGGGTAAGCCCATGTGCTGGTCCCATTACAACTGCCTTGTCAGAACCTATTTCCTCAATATAGCTCACATAGGCGTTTGAAACTTGGGCCTTTTCATCAGATGAGACTCCAAGGGCTGAGATGTTTGGGAGAGTCATTGCAGACACATCAACCTGAAAATACCGAACAGAAGTGGTTCCTGACTGAAACGATTGAACAGCATTGACAGGGGTGAAAGCCCAAGCATTCCGGTCTTTGACACCAGATAGCCCATGAATATTCCTCAAGTGCGTTGTTTTTGTTGCTGGAGAGACGGAAATGAAACGAGGGATAGAGGGCGGGCAGTTCCCACAAGCATACCTTGTGTAAATTATTCGTAAAAATGAAAATGCAGGTACGATTCTGCATGGTATTGGAGCTGGCGTTTTTGATGTGGGGCCCTTCCAGACAGCGTACTCTTCCAGCTTGTCAAGAATGGCCTTCTCTTGACGAAGGTCTATAGACTCCTTGTGTGCTTCAGCAATATGTGACCAAACATTTTCTAGATTAAACCCAATTTGGCGATCTATCTTTTCATGAACCTTAGCCAATTCAGGGTCAAAGTTGCAAAGAAGACAGTAGAAGATCCCAAACTCATTGAGTAGCGCTAGACCAAGTTGGGAAAGATTGCCATCGGTGAAACAACCAGGCTTGCCAGGAACTGGCTGATCGGGAAGCTTGGAGCCAGCTAGCGCTGGTGGCAAGCGTGGATCAATTGCTGACATGGCAAGTTTGAATACAGGATTATCACCCGCATCTTCTTCTGGTAGATGGCTGTCAATATTGCCAGGAGGGAGAGGCTCAGTGTATCCAGTAGGACAAGGCTGTAACTCTGCCGCCTCGGTTTGAATTGGTGAGTGTGTTGGACATTGCCGTGTTTTGGCATGATGTGAGGTGGAGACATGACTGGGACCGGGTGCATGGATGGGCGGGGTTTTGGAGCCTTGAAGAACAACGCCAGTCTTGTTTTTAGGAGGCCGACCTCGGCGTTCAGCGGGTGCTTCAGTCACTGCTTGGTTCTTACGAGGTCACCCAAGGGGGCGTGCCGGTTGGGTTGGTGGTCTTGCAGCCTGCTTGATTTGTGCACGAGGCTCAGGGTTGAAATCACTATCAGATTTATTGCTGGACGCATCATCAGAACTTGTCTGTGGCATGGTGGACTTATGGAAAAAAAGTAAGCATTATAGTGTCTAGTACAATGGGTTTGGTGCAAACCTGTCTTCGCCCTGGGCCTCAAATAAAAAATCAGGGCAAGTGAGAGGTACTAAGTTTAAAATGTGCAGTCGAGGTGGTGGGAGAAGATGATTCAGGTCAGCTAATATATACACTATATCACAATGCAAGAGATTGAACAAAAGAGCACAAGAGATGATAATAATAAAGTGAGATGAGAGACAAAGGTACAATACAACAGTAACCAACGTCAGGAAAAACCCCCAGAGCAAATTGGGCAAATTGCTGACAATTTACCAGGTTGCCTGGTTTGTCTTCCCCCCTGGAGTATATGGTGTCATTTGCCTGGTTTACCCACGGCAAACCAGGCAAATGGAGGTAAAGTGTACAACATGCAGATCCATCCAAACAAATAACACATGACTTTTCCCACGCCTTTTTGGGCCATGGAACTGTCCAGTGAACAGCCAGAGCACCTAAGAAAAAACAGAAAGCTGGAGAAGGGACTTGAGAATAATTAATGAGGCGTCATGTCGCCAGATTTCTGTGCTATGCTCTTGTCTCCTCGCCCGTCGACTGGGAAGATTTGATGGGCCAAATCAAATGCTTGCATTTAGTCAGCGAGCCGCACGAAAATTCAAGAGCACGGTCCAGGGTCCCCCAGTGTTCCTTTCTTCTGACGACGATCATGCCGTTCACCACAGTGCGCAAAACTCAATTGGCGCAAGCCAGAAACTTCATCAACCCTACGTTACATTGAGTGTTGTGCAAATAATATTGCCATGATGCTAACATACATCAATAGAAACGTCGAAAACTCAACAACAGCAAAGCAGAGCAATTTGAAGTGGAATGGGCAGAGCAGATGGGAGAGAGGAAAGCTAGAACATCCAATAACTCCCATAACCCGTCCGTTGTACTATCACAATCTAACCGTGCTGTTGGCTCAAAGCCTTATACGTCATACGATTGCTCACCCCATACAACTGGGCGGCCACCGTGTGTTGTTCACGCTCCATTGGTTGCCTTTCCCGTTGTCTCAATCACAACAGAAGAGGGTAGATACAATAGCGGTTCAATTACCATTACGCCCGAGTCCAAGCGTTTGACATTGTTACCTGTTGATTCAGAGCCCGTACTCATGGTTGGGCAACCTAGTGACACTTGGTTCGACGAGTGCGCGTTTATTATGCCTGAACAGGCGCATACGCCTGCGCTCCAGGTGCGCACCGGCAAGCCTGCGCCACCACGCAATGATGCCGCAGATGCCTTGAATAAATTAGACCAGTTACTGTATCCCCCACGCAAAACAGGTGCCAGGTATAAACCATGCAGGCTGGACGCCCTAACATGCAAGCTTTGCGAGGCGATGGCGTCATGTCTCCACTTTTACGTGCGGGCGCACCTTCCATTCATTAATGCGTTGAACCAAGCCGCGATTGGAGCGGGTTGGGGTGTTTGGGCTGCGCGGCGGATTCGAGCGCGAGTAGAGCACTTTGTTGCAACAGGAAACTTACCGAAGAGCAAATACGGGCGCTCAAGTCACTCAATACTTGAAGATAAGGATTTGACTAACGAGATTAACATATTTCTCATGAAAAAAGGGAAATATGTTGTCGCAGAAGACATCGTACGGTTTTTGGCCGATCCAGGAGTCAGACAACAGTTAAATTTAAAAAAAACTGTCACCGCCAGAACCATGCATCGCTGGCTCCAAAAGATGAAGTATCAATGGGGGAAAGAGCCAACGGGCCAGTATTTTGACGGACATGAGCGTACAGATGTTGTTGAATATTGCACCAAGCACTATGCCCCCAAAATGAAGGCTCTTGAGCCAATCTTTCTTTGTTGGGACGAGCAGACTGGGAATTGTCTATTGCCAGATCTACCGCATGGTCAGCGTGTACACTGAGGATCAAGCGCCCGCTTGTCCTGTGCAGGTAGATCGCACCTGGCGAGTGGTTGAACTGCATCTCATAGGCGGACCGTCCACCTGTAGGATAAAACATGAGTAGATCACCCGCCCCGCGTGAGCGGGCGGTCCGCAAATTCGGAACAATGCCCACTCATCGGGAGCGGGTGGTCCACCCTGGTTAATTGCACTCGGGTAACCTGCTCACTACCTGCGGATGACCTGCATCCTGTATGCGTGATTTCCGGGCAGCAGGCAATTGGGTCGCCCGTTTATGGAGATCAGGTCACCCGGTTTTGAATGGAATCAACCATATATATATATATTTATTTGTAAATTACAACACACAATTGCAGCCGATTATCCAGTCGCTGCACACTCTAGCTCTTCTTACAAGCGTTTTGACATGCCATCTTCTTCTGGTTCACCTTTGAGCTGTGTGAGGGCAAGCACAGTTTGCTGTTAAATAAGTCTCACCATTGAACTTGGACCGGGCCCAGGGGTTGCATTTCTGCTCGGGTCTACTTGGTTGCAGGCAGAGCGCTGCTGAAGAGTCTCGGAGGCTGTTTCAGCTGGTTGAAGATGGTGAGCTGACATGTCCTAATAGTGTTTAAGCTACAAAATCAAGAATTGAAGATAAACACTCACCTCTTGCGCCTTCAGCTTTTGAGCCTTCTTATTCTATAACCAGGTTGCCCATGTCAAGAGAGGAGGCAATAGGCGTATCAAGTACTCACTCTGGTGCCAGGATTGTTTTTGTCCGGGTTGCCTCTATGTTTCCAAGTTGGGAGAGGAGGAGCGGGTGGTGTCATCCGGTCGCTTGCGCTGGCATTGTTGGCCGGAGCGTTGGGCGGTGTTGGGGGCCTGGCCTGATCTGCCGGAGGCGGAGGAGTGGGTGGGGGTGACTGTGAGTTTGGTGGGGCTTGTGAAACGGAGTGCTGCGTGTTTCCTTCAGGCTGGGCCGTTTGGCGAAACGCTAACTCTATAACAGATTAGCTATACACTGTAGGTACAAGATTAGGGAGAATTTACGTCTGTGTTCAATCTTCTTTTGCGCGTTACAATTCTGATTGATCTGCGAGTTGATATGGCTGATTATGTATGAGACGATGGGCCCTTGGTTGTAATAGCAATGGAAGATGGGTTCCTCCGTCAACACCTAGCGTAACCCATACAATAGATGAGAGAAGCTCATAAGATTCCAAATTTGTCAATAACACACCTTGAGTACCACCTTCATGACCATACTACGGGGCTGGTCGGAGAGCCGTGTAGCATAGATCAGATGTTGGTTGGCAATCCAACCAATCGTTGCCTAAATAAACGCATTGAGTAATTGTTTTTGACATATATAAAATTTACACTCACAAGATAATGATTATGGAGAGCCAGGGAACTCTTGAGCCCAACAGCCACTTGGAGGTTGTACCCTTGGGGCTTTTCAGAGCGCTTATCTAGCTTTTTGGAATCACTTCCAGGCTCACCCCACGGCTCAGGGATCAGGGCTAACCAGTGGCGATAATGAGATTGATTTTTGCACCATAAGTGCAACGCATATAGCACTCAGAGTAGTAATCAACGACTTGCTTGTTTGGCCAGATTTAAGCAAGTCTGCAACATAAACCAGCGTCAATGTCGGGGATATCTGTGATGGGATAAGAAGTTACCTTCGTATTGGTCAGGGGCTGTTTGCTTGATTTCAGCTGCACTGTGGCAAAGTGCAATGCTCATTGCAGCGACTTTGGCCTTGTTGAGGCGTTGAGGACGTTGATTTAGCATGGCAGAAACCAGGGAAGAGGTGGAACTGAGGAGACAAACGTGAGAGTAAGGATGGTCCAAGAGCCCATTTGCAATATTAGTGGGGTCTGTGCGTGAAATGAATAATCAATACTTGCACTCTGATTGGCCATTTCCCAACGCAACCTACCAAAATGACAAATTCAGGCAACGTTGTAGCTTTATGTATTACTTGAAATAGTTCTATTATGGCTGTTTTCATAAATCCATTCCGATCGAAAAAATAAACGCCGAGGGTGCAAAACGGTAATTCGATGAGTTCTTCGCAACGACAAGGGCATTAGAAACTCTAAAGACATTTTTGGAATTGCCTCGCTTGGGTGCATATTTCTATGTACATACGATTTTGATACGATGAGTTTCAATTCGGAACAAAGGAAAAGGGGGTGTACCCCTGAGTGCACGATAACGAGGGCCGCTATCAAAAAGTGGGTTTGCGAGCGCATGAATGAAGGTTTCAATAGTGTGTCTGCAGATTTCCGTGGTGATAGCTCTTCTTTCTGGCAAGATATGACTGATGATTGACTGGAACCGCCCAGATCCCCGAGCGGTCTGATACAGTTCTCCTCAAGCAGAGATTCTATCAACGCTGTTACGGGTTGGAGTACAGTTGGATATCTGGAGCTTAAGCAATGTAGTTGGTTAGTACTCCAATAGTAAACAATACTTCCTAGATTCGATAGGAAGGCTAATATAAGATCTCAGAGATTATCAAGTAACACTTAGATAGTCTTAACCTTTCACAGTGTAAACTGACTTAATATCATATATAAAGAGCAAGACTGCAGCGGTCAGGTTCCCTTAGATATACTTATTATAGTTCAGCCCTAGTCGCTTGGACTATACTATTACTAAACTTAATCTATACTTTAAGCGATAGCTTAATATGGATGGATGGGGTGCGCCTAATGCGTATATTTCCTCACACCAAATAGGTACTTAATTCCCACAACTGGCAGGTACTTATTTATACGCTAATTTAAGCACAAGTCTATGTATATACAGAATCACACAGATGTATCTAATCAGGTACTAGGATTCCCACTTATTAGATACAGTAGATCACACAAGAGATAAGAGATAAGAGAAATACAAACCAAAGCACACAAGACCGATCAGGTGGGTAGTAAGAGGAGGTGGCTCTGCAAGGGTCTCCTGCAGGGTTCTTTTATACCCTGAGGGAAGCCTGGATGAGCCAAATAGAGACAGTCATGCCAAGCCAATCTCTAAGGAGAGTTCTGGCTATATGGGGATCACCCTATCCCCATACAGGATGGTTTAGAGTAATGACTGGGTGTAGATTGGTGGCATCACTGGATCAGTGTATGCTATTGGTTGTTTGATATATTAATAATATGAACTATGTACATGGATCGGAGCCAACATCTCAGTGAGTCATAGAGCCTTCTAATTAAGGGTAGCTGGGTCCATTGACTCAGTGTGTGAGTCAGATCAGAACTGATCAGTCAATCAGATCAGTTCGATCTTCGGCCTGGAGCTCGGCGAGGAGTCCGGGGATCGGGCCTATCTTCGGTGAGAAGATACGCCCAAAGCGTGGCTATCGATCAAGCTATTGATCAGCATGATAGAGTCAGCCGTCGCTGAGCTATAAGCGGAATATGTTAGTAATACCTTATGATAAGCGATGCCTGAACTTGTTTAGTGAATATCTCGCCGAGCTCTTAAGCTAAAATTATGAAATAAAGTGCGCAAAAGAGATAGGATTTCGTATAATTTATGTAGATAATAAAAGGTACAAATCCGCGCATTCAAATTTAGCAAAATTCAGAAAATATTCATTTAGGACGCATTCAGAGTAGGCAAGGGCAGACTCTATTAAGTAAAGATGTTAGTATCCATAACATAGCCCCCCCAGTCTGGACTTGCAGACTTACTTAGAGAGAATCATAGCCTTCCTCTAATTCCCATTCGCCATCTGAGTCAAGAGAGATTACTTCTTGCTCAAGGCCAGGAGGAATGGAGGGAGGAGCGACTACTTCACTGGGCCCTTCCTCAGAAGATTGAGAATCCTCTTCCTTGCTCATTTCTTCAAAACGAGCTCTAAGGCGATTCTGAATGAGGAAGGCAGGGACTGCCAGAGAGGACTTGAACTTCTGCAATTCTTCAAGCTCCTGGATGTAATCTTGGCGCTCCTGATCATTAATTGCGAAGTAGTAGTGCTGCATCCATCTCATTAGAAAGCGTTTAGGGCCATGAAATAAGGTCCATACCTCATCATTTCCCCACATCTTGGGAACGCCTTCTGGATCAGGCTCCTGCCACCAGGAGGGGCAAGAAGTTCTAGTGTAGTCGTCGAATGCCTTCTTTCCTTCAATGAAGGCACAGTGAGGGAAAGGAGGCAAGTTGCCGCCCCCAGTGTTTCCTTCATAGTGAACCAAGGCATGCAGGCAGCAGGTCATATGAAGGCCCCACATTTGAAGACGAACTACTGCAGCAACTACTTCTGGGAAACTCTCGAAAGGGGCTTGCCAGTCCACCATGCTGAAACCCTTTTCAGGCTCGATGGGGAAGGCAATGTTGGCATCCCTGAAGCGCTTATACAGAGGGCTATCCTCAGTAAAGTCTTCATACTCATAGGCTAGGTCATAAGACCCATCACTACAATAGGAGCCGACTGCATCCCTAACTTGGAGAAGGGCATCTACTAAGGAGTAGGCTGCACCATCCCCCACATACCAACCATTGGGATACCTGCCATGATCTTTGCTGTGGTATATTTCTATCTGATCCCTGAACTTGCGTTCTAGGATGAAGGGACTTGCAGCAAAGTCATACTCCCCTTGGCGCATCTTGGAAGCTAGGCAGGCAAAGTACTTGGTCCATAAAATGGAGTCCATGATAGCCTGGCGCTGAGCCTTGTTAAGAAGCGAAGGAGTAGTCTGCATGGCGAGGATGGTAGTGTGGTAGAGAGCAGAGGATTGTTAGAGAGCTAGAGGGTGTTGACCCGCTGAAGAATGAGAGCGGTTCAAGGGTTGCTTAAATACTTGCAAAGTGCACTCATGGAAATATAGTGGGATATGAAATCTTAGGACTAAGTCGACGCCTTGAATGATTCTCAACCAATAATACTGGAGCGATAAGATAAATCTTATTGTTCACACTTGTTTGGATTGAGAACATATGGCATTCGAGCAGTATAGTCTATATTAATACAAGTCTCTCTCATCCATCATCTCCCTGAGGCGCCTTTGTGCAGCTCTAAGACGAGCTGACACTTCCTCAAACTCTCTGGTTTGTTCTGCAACTCTCCTTTCCAGGTCTAGTTCCATCACTCTAAGTTCTCCAGATGACTCTGAAGAATCAGATTCAGAGTCAGAAGACTCTTCTGGGGCATAGACCGGCGAAGGTGGGTACGCAAGTCTAAACAAATCAGCTTAAGATCATGAGTCAAAAGAAGCGGACTTACTCTAAGATACCAGTCCTAACTACTTCTGGCTCATCTTCTTCTTCCTCAGAGTCATAACCAGGCTCAGGAAGCGGCTCCTGGCCTTGATCTTGAGTCAGTCTGTTTGTGTAATAAACAGATCAGCTTAAGATCTTGACTCAATCGAAGCACTTACTCTTCTTGTCGCTCTATGTAGTCCTCATAACTGAGCACACTAGGACTCTTTGGGGGAGCCAGAGGGTACTCAGTGCGTCCACCCCAACCTTTCATCAGAACCATATCAAATGGAGTAGGCTCCAAACCTGGTGAAGGAGGAGCTGGCCATCCGATCTCAAAATGAGGGTCATCTTGAGTAGGTTCTGGTGCTTCCACAGGGTAATGGTCGCGGTTGTTGTACCTGGGGTATACAGGCAGAGGGCTGTCAGCAAACAGATGCCTTACTTCTGGGGCCATCTGTCTCCTAAAGATGCGATTGTCCCCTTGAACCCTTCGTCGCTCCCATCTAAGTCCAGAAAGCAGCCTTTCAGCTACATCCCAGAAGGTGGAACCAGTAGGGGTGTCAGGGCGAGTAGGATAGTCTGACATGTTTAGATGGTGAGGTACTACAGAGTAAAGCAGCTTAGAGTAGCATAAAGACGTGTTAATTGCTTATAATGCATGTATTTCAAATCTGGTTGCCAATAAGAAGCCTGGTCAAATGACCGAAGTTCTGTTTGGCTCCAAATAGAGTGCGCTCAGCTGTTTATCTCTATAGTATCACATGCTGATGCTCATTTATCTGTCTGATCTGTCTTATCTTTGTAGTTTGATCATCGGTCCCAGGCTCTCAACTGAGATTGAATAGCCTGACTCATTTCTGAGGTTCGATTTGGAGAGATCAAACTTGTATTTTAAATCTATATACAGAAGTACATGACTTAAAGAAGAAATTACATGAATTCTAGAGATAAGAGCTAGATCAGACCGATCACTGAGATCAGTCATCTGGATAAGCTTATCAGAGGAGATCTGCTTACCCAGGTTTGGGTTAGGATCTTATCTTACAGCTGTAAGAAGGATCCTAGGTATTGTTGTCGCTCTCTATTAGGCATCTGGTCTGTCCATGCTGTAAGTAAATGCCAGATAAATCTAGTAAATTACTTACAATATGGGTGATCTGGTAGTATGAAGATCTCAGAGGGCATGCCTCTATTGCCTGGTCCTCCATAGGGGCGATAGCTCCGGCGTCTAGACACCAAGGCTATGCTGAGGATGTTTGCTGGAGTCACTGATATGGGACTCCAGCGCCTAGTAAGGTAAACAAGCTTATATGGCAGTGAAATAATCACCCAGCCAGTCACTGTGATAGTGCGCTGCCTGTCTGAGTACTCCATTACCACTTGCTGACCCGGCAGGATCCAGATAAAGTCTTCTCCTAGGCTATATAGATAGTAGCCCAGGCTTCCAGTGAGGATGACAGTGAAGAGAGTGGCAATGATAGCAATGAAGTTGGCCATTGTTGAGTGTGTTGTTCTGTTAAGCGAAAGATCTTGCCAATATATATACCTACAAATTCTGTTTGTCAGTAAACAAAATAACAAAGAATATCACGTGGTTAATCTGGGAAAAAGAAGCATAAGGGTTAAGCCTTCTTAGGGGCTTGTATGCGCTGATTAAGTTCCCATTCTTTGAGTATCCTAGGTGCATTTGCTAATTGCTGCCTAGATAACCACTCATTCCATTCAGGAGAGTATCCTACAAACTTGGTTAAGTAGCGGCGTTGTTTTCTTTGTCCTTTCTTGACCATCTTCTCATCTACTATTTCTTCAACTTCATATTCAGGTACTTCTTCAAAGTCAGCTCTATTCAGATGCTTCTTAGGACGGCTGTCTCCATCCTTATCCCTATGATAGGGCTCCAAGTGAGCTATGTTCACCACAGGGTGAATCTTGTAGCTTGCAGGGATCCTAAGGCAATAGGTTACATCTGAGAGTTTCTCTGAAACTTCAAAGGGTCCGTCATACTTGATTTGTAGCTTCCTTCCTTTACCCTTCTGACTCCTAAGTAGGTTCAAAGAGTGAGGATTAAGCATGACTAAGTCGCCTTCTTGTAAATCCAAATAGCTATGGTGTTTGTTGTATTGATCCTCCATGTGAGCTTGCGCTAATTTCAATGCATCCTGTGCTTGAGAGCGAATGGCTTGCATCATTTCAGCAAAGTTCACAGCTTTGGGGTCTTCAACTGTAGGTCTAGCTATAGATTTACTGGTAGAAGCTAATAAGTCTGAAGGTCGAAGTGGTTCAAAACCTAAAAGTAGATAAGAGGGTGTAAAACTTGTAGATGTATGTTCCATAGTGTTATAAGCAAAACTAAAGTCATTTAAGAGGTCACTCCAATTGTCCATTGAGGGGAAAACAAATGCTCTGAGAGCTATTTCCAAAGTCTGGTTCATAATCTCACTTTGTCCATCAGCCTGAGGGTGATAGGCAGTAGTAAGCGATCTTTGAACTCCTACCAAGGAAGTTAGGTGTTCCCAGAAAGCTCCTGTCCATCTAGCATCTCTGTCAGTTATGACTTGCCTGGGGAGACCATACTTAGTCCATATATGCGCATGGAAAAGCTTGGCTGTTTCTTCCTCATTGATACTAGTGGTGCAAGGTATAAAATGCGCAAACTTAGTAAGTTTGTCTACTATAGTAAGTATAGCATTATATCCATTGCTTGGAGGGAGATCCATAATGAAATCCATAGTTACTACTTCAAAAGGTTGACTAGGAATTGGAATGGACTTAAGGAATCCTCTTTGACCATGTCGCTTGGGTTTGGCCTTTTGACAAATATCACAAGTGCGCACATATTCCTTAATGACATGTACCATTTTTGGCCAATAGTAGGTAGATGCAACCTTGTTATAGGTTCTGTGATAACCAGCATGAGCGCCTTCTTGCAAGGTGTCATGGATCTCAGCTACTACTTCCTTTTGTAAGTCTTTAGGAACGCACAACTTGTAATTATCATCTCTGCAGAAGTAAATCAGACCATTTTCTCCGATCCTATACTGTTTGTAAGGGGGATTCATAGGGTCATATTCGCCTTGCAGTTTCCTTAGTACATCAGCGAAGTGATGATCATTCATGTATGCATCATAGAACCTTTTCACTTCTGCTTCACTTATACTAATGTGTAATTCATTCAAACCTGAAGTTGCAAGAGAAACATTAGCTTTGTATTTCGTAGTTCTTACCTTAAACTTGTCCAAGGAGACATTGGAAGGTTTCTCCACATTAACCAGTGTATGCATGGTTGACTGCGTTAACAAGTCCTTCTCAAAGTCTACTCCTACTTCTTTGTATAAGTTCTTGAGACCATCTTCTGTCTCATTGTTGAAGGTAAGAGGAGTCGATGTATCTGCTAGCGGTCCATCTTGCCTTGGGATTCTTCTTCTTAACCTAGAAATTGGATCAACATTAGTGTGGACTTTACCTGCTCTGTGGACTATTACCAGGTCAGGGAAAGCTGCAATAACTATTCCATAGCCTGATAGTTTCCTGTTGATAGTTTGGTAAGTCTTACTCCATTTAAGGGCAGCATGATCTGATACTACTATAACCTTGGCACCTTCAAGATACATGTGGAACTTGACTAGTCCATCTCTGACACCTAGAGCTTCTCTCTCAGTGGCTGAATATCTGGTTTCAGCATCTTTGAGTATTCTTGACCAATAGCCAATGACACGCTCTAAATGTATCTCAGTTTCATCAAAATTTTCATTCCAAGTATCTTCATAGTCAAAGGTTTCAGTACCATTAGCCCCCCCAGTCAGGATGACCTTTCTGTTGGAGTCAGGAGTGACAAACCTAGGTACTGGCTGTCCTTCCTGATGAGCCTTCTTACATTGATCATAGATCTTGGTACCTTTCAAATCCTTGAGTTTCATAGTTTGAATTTGTTGCAAAATAGCGGCTATTCCAAAGTCACATGCATCAGTATACAGTCTGTAAGGCATTCCTGGAACAGGATATGCTAGTACTGGTGCATTGGCTAGGACTAGCTTTGCTAGTTTAAATGCATGAGCTTCCAATTTATCCCATCGCCATTTGGTAGATTTTCTTGACAGGTGGAAAAGCAGAGCTACAATCCAAGTATAATATGGAATATAACTTGAAAAGTAGGTCATCATTCCTAAGAATGTTTGTAAGGTAGGCACATCCTTAGGTTCTTCCAGCTGCAAAATGGCATCTACCTTTTCCTTGTGAGTAGACATTCCTAGCCTGGAGACTCTTTGCCCTAAAAGCAATAAGGATTGATATCCCATGAAGCATTTTGGTGGCGATAAAGTTAGTCCTGAGTCTTCAATTGCTTGTAAGACTTTATCCACATGGTCTAAGTGATCTTCAAAGGTCTTACTGAAGATAGCAATGTCATCTATGTAGACCATTGCAATAGTCCATAGGAATGGGGCTAGGATTTTAGACATTACTCTTTGGTATTTAGGCGGTCCATTTCTGTATCCAAATGGCATTCTCTTAAATTGGAAGTGGCCTTCATCACATCTAAATGCAGTTATAGGTTGGTCCTCTGCCTTTATTGTCAGTTGAGTGAAACCTGCTAACGCATCTAGAGTAGATAAATATTGAGCTCCTTCAAGAGTATGAAGGATATCCTGAGGTTTAGGTAGAGGGTATTCATCAGGGATTACTACTGAATTGAGCTTCCTATAGTCAATGCACATGCGAGGTTTACCATTTCTCCATACTACAAGGACTGGTGCACCCCAAGGGCTTTTAGATTCCTCTATAACCCCTAAGCGCTTCCATTCTTGCACTTGGTTTCTGATAACCTTTCTTGCTTCTTCACTTGGTCTATAGGGAGCCAATGATATTTCTTTAGTCCCTGGTCTCAAAGGTATCTCTATTTCCTCAGGATAATTGCCTAGTCGTCCATCTAATCCAAAGGCTTTATGATGTTTCAGGACAACTTTTTCTAAAGCCTTTTTCTGCTCAGGAGTAAGAGTATCTCCCCAATTGATTTCTGCTACTAACCTGTCCTTAGGTATATGCTCAGGATCAGGTAGTTCAGCTGTCTTGGGACCTCCCTCTGGTTGCTTAGAGAGTTCAATCTCTTCTTCAGTTGGAGGAGGGACTTTCTCTTCCTTCATGAGCAAATTAATCAGATGCACTCTTGCTTCTCCTTCCAGAATGGCTTCTTTAGATAGATCATCCTCTTTATCCAATGCAATCCTAGGGTCATGCATATATCCTATGACATGGCCTTTGGGTAAATGCACTAGCTTCTGAGAGAAGTTAGCTATCTGTATTGATTTGTTCTGGGGAGTAATAATGCAATCTGATGTTCCATAGAAGTCAGCAGAATTGGAGTTAGATTCTAGCCTTCCCTCAATAAAACCTTCTTCTTGATCTTCAGAGAAGTCTACTAGAACAGCAACGCGAGTTAGAGACTCAGGTTTAAGGTATACATCCTTCTCTAGTTTGACAGGGATGGCTCCTCCTGGTCTTTTGCTCTGGTTCTTTCTTTTAGCAGATTTCCTTCTTCTGAAGGCTCTTCTTTCAAGGTTAGATTTGAAGTCTGGTCTAGTATATACTCTAAATACATTTCCTGCTTCATCTAATCTGGGTTCTGTTTCCAACTCAATTACATCGGCAGACCTTCCTGTAAAACCAAAGATGATTCTACTAGGAGTAGTCAGTCTGTCAATTGATATTCTGTACTGGTTAGTAAAGTCATTACCTAGGATGATGGGTACTTTCATGCCTTTTACTACATAGGCTTCTACCTGCATTTTAACAGGTCCATCCTTAGTAGGGAAGGTTAGTTCCAGTACTACATATCCAGTTATGCTTGTCCTACCAGTCACCTGGATCAAATTGATCTTTTGACCTGATTTCTCCTTAGGAGGTTTCTTCATGCTTGACCAAAAGTTATGACTGATGAGAGTAATGTCAGAGCCTGAATCAACAGTGATCTCTGTCAGTCCTTCTTCAGAATTAACTCTAGCCATAGCTACTGTAGGTCTGGTACCTAAGAAATGAGTTCCAGGAGGACGGTCCATCACCTTTTTCAAGGTAATAGTCTTATCTTCTGGTAAGTCTTGGAGTTTAAGACTTTCATTTCTGGGTAGTACTTGAGTTGAATGATGTGTGTTAGCCAATTGTTGATTTCCTATAGCGTTGAAATTGTGCCTTGCTAATGTATCCTTAGAATCTGTACCAACTCCCAAGTCTCTAATTTTGGATAATTCAGGAGACTGGGAATCAATTAAAAATCCGACTCAGAAGATGAATCAGAAGAGCTATCTTCATCCTTCTCTTCATCTGAAGTTTCAGACTTTGTTTCGGACTCATATTCTGCTGCATTGGCTTCATATTCTGCAAACAACGCTTGTTCTTCTTCTGTTGTACCTGCAAAGTAAACTTGGACATTGTTAGCATTTGATTTATTGTGTTTGCATTCCTTGTCATAATGCATCTTGCTACCACAGTGTATGCAACCTCTCATTCCTCTGGACTTAGGAGTACCTTTCTTGTGTTTGGTGACATTGGAGTCATCAGGGTTAAAAGGACGCCTATATCCCTTGAATTTATCAGATTGCTTTCCTTTGGATTTGAATCCTTTGGAATCCACTGCATGCGCATTAGCCTTGTGACCATGTCTCTTATGCCTTTCAGCCGTGATGGCTTTCATAACTTCTCTAACTGTATCAGATGAGACATGCCCACTACTGTGATGCTTAGGCCAATCTTGTAGCAAGTCTTCTTGTTCTTTGATCCTAGTAACATAGGTAGCCCAGTCAGCAATTTCCTCATGGTTAACAATAGTGCGCCATTGAGTAGGTGCTGATCTAGCTACTTCAGCTATTACAGTAAGATCATTCCAGTTCTCAACCATGTCAATTAGTTTCTTCTTGCGCAATGCAAACTGTACAGGAGTTTCCTTATAGTGACCTGAATCCCTATACTTGGCTGCCAAAGCTTTGTTCCTTGCTTCAGTAATCCAAGTAGGAGTCCAAAAGAAACTTATAAGTCGATTGCACAAGAGTTGCCAGTCTGTTGACATTCTTAACCTTTGAGCTTCAGAAAATTGATACCACCACTGTTTAGCTTCATCTTTGAATCTAAATGGAATAGCTTGAGTTAAGCGGTTGTTCTCATTCAGACCCATAGCAATAAAGCGTTGAATTTGATCCATCCATTCATACAGCTCATCTGGATCTCCATCAAATTCAGGTATAACTTCCATCTTAAGCTTTAAGTCTAAGTGTGGTCGATTATTCTGGTTGTTATTGTTATTAGGGCGACCATTCCCATTTCCATTTCCACCTCCATCTCCACCTGGTGGGCCAGGAGGTCCTGGAGGTCCTCTATCCCCTTGGGGACCTTGAACTCCAGCTGGACCTGGATCACCTTGTCTTCCTGGGGGTCCTGGAAACCCTCTAGGTCCCTGAACCCATGGAAATGCTCTATTGGGATCATCAGGAGGACCTGGTGGTCCATTACCTCCACCACCTCCATTTGGAGGATTGGGAGGTCCTTGGCCACCATTCCCTGCATTAGGATTGTAGGGTGGATTTGGTGGACCATTTCCTTGAGGAGGAATGGGCGGACCTGGTGGGCCTCCCCTGTTTGCATTCCTATAACCTCCTGGGCCACTGGGACCAGATGGTCCTGTTGGTAAAGGAGGTCCTTGAGGACGATTAGGAGGAGAGCTAGCTAGGTGCATTTGGTTCCTACTCAAGTTGATGAAATGAGGTTGATATGGATCAAAATTGACTTGAGGTTGTGGTCGCACTTCTTCCTGTGGCTGAACTTGAACAGGAAGAATAACTTCTTCAGATCCTTGAGGAGGATTGACTACTAAAGGTTGCATTCCTAAGAATGTGTTACCTTGAGGACTATAGACAGGTTGTCTGCTTGAAGAATCAACTGGTTCTGCTTGAACTGTAATGACAGGACCAGAAGGTTCTATAAATCCTTTGTGTCTATTATCTTCAGTAGGTCTTCCTGCTGCAGCATCCTCAGAACAATTGGAATTAGAGTTCCTATACCTATCTTTCTTGTAAGATTCCAGCTCCTCTATCATTTCAATCACTTCTGGATCTGATGATACTTTAGGAGCGGCAAGAATAGGTTTCCTGGAATCTTTCCTAGCTGATTCAGTTCTTAAATTGATTTTAGAAAATTCAGCAGCTATCCTTAGTCGCCTGATAAGCTCAGTATCTTCAGGATCTTGATCTATCTTAGCTCTCAAGTAGTCTTGGAGCTTATGTTTTCCTGAAAGACTTAGCTTCTCCAAAGCGATAGCGAACTGCCATTCTTCTAAAAGTATCCATGACTCAAATTCTTGGTCATGGGTTTTAAACTCATCCTGTTCTTCTGCACCATTTATTACTTCATCTGCAAGCCTATCTGCTTCAGACCTTTCTTGATTAACTGATGCAAACCTGGAGCTAACACCTATCCTAAAAGGTGTAGTATTCCTTGGTTCCTCTCCTATTTCCAGCCTTACTCTAGAAGTACTTGCTGCTGGTTCTGGATTGAGGAAAGCGCTGCTGAGTCTCCCTCTAATAGGTTCCCTTGGTTTTGGGTTATCCACTGAATAACGCTTAACCTGAGGTTTCATTACTAAAGGAGAATCATCAGTGGAGGATGAATCTGAATTGTCTGAATCTCTTACTTCCTCTATAGGAGGTAGGGCTATAGGTTCCCTATTCCCCATCCAGAGAGGCTGAACAACCCTTCCAGATTTCCTAGGACCTACTCCCTGGCGCCTTGCAAAGCCTGGCTCAGGAGGAGTAAAAGGTACATCTAATGGGGATTGTAAGGATTCAGTTGGGTTCCTAACTCCTAAAATGCGACTAGCTTCTACATCAGCTACAGATCCTGGAGTGAACATAGGTCTAATGGAAGCGACACCTGGAGTCTTTATAGGAGTAATTTCTCCTAAGACTTCTGGTTTAGCTGGTGAGCTTGTAACTGGACCTACTAAGCTTCTGTTAGAGCGTCTAACTGATACTGCAGAAGTGGAAGCTACTGCAGAAGGTTGAATTGTCCTAGCTGTTGTATTAGCATAAGAATCATCTACCTGCCTGGTAATGTCTTCTACTTCCTCTTCTTCAGCTTGTTCATCTTCTGGATCATTCTCAGGAATGGGTTCTTCGATAAGATCATGTTCAGCTAGTAAAGGTGTGAACTGTTCTCTTCCCTCATGAGAAATTGTCTTAGCTGGTGTAAACTTAGGATTAGGAGCTGCTACTTGTTCAGGAGTAGCGGTTCTTGACTGAGAATTTTCCCAGAGAATTTCTTCGATTTCTCTAGCCTTTCCTTTCCTTCCATCCTGATTCCTTTTATGCTCAATATATACATAAGCAAGGAATCGTTCTACTTCATCTCTAAAAAGAACAGAGGCTATCTCATGTGCTTCTTTAGTGAATCCATAGTATTTCCTAGGTTCAGGATGTGTAGGAATAGGTGGGTGAGGTATGCCACTGCTTGGCGCATAGTGGAGGAATTGGTGTCTAATACCAATTAAACTCATCCTTAAACGTCTATGGAGAGCAAAGTCCAAAAACATTATAGGTTCTTCTGTTGAGTTTAAGATCCATTCAGGCCTGGAAGCGCATACATCATCCAAGAGGTCAAGAATTTCTTGGAATTGTTCTCTGCAACCTGTAGAAGGATATCTGTTATGAGCATCAATGGGTCGATCCACATTGTAGATCCTTCGACCTATTGCTCTTGCAAGTCTCCTTCTATCAGAGATTTGTTTATCCAACCTTGTCCAATTAGTAGATCTAGTAGAAACTGGCTGGTAGGTGAGCCATCGCTGTTCCCTATCTGTCAATGCGCTATATACTGAACTGGGCAAAGGTGGAATTGGTTGATATGGTTCTAAGTCCACTGTGTCAGTCAGTTCTAGGCCATAGTCTGACTGAGGATGTCTACCTTCTGGGTCTGAACCAAGTCTAGACTCATAAGTAGATTCCTGCTCAGGTGGCTTAGGATGACTAGTAGTGCGATGCATATAGCTTCCTGGTACATGCACTGATTCTGACGTTGTATCTGCCATAACTTTCCTTCTCCAAAGAAGTATCTTTCTGTACTTATAGAGCTCAATTGTCTTGGCAATAGATGTGCACAGCAATAGCTACTAGATCTTCAAATGAAGTATTTCCGTATGTAAATGAGGAAAAATGAAAGTTGTGCTCAAACTGAAAGGTTTGATTGTATGTGAAGCTTTCAAATCTAACTACAGCTGGTAAGACTATATTATAGATGGTGCTTCTGTGTCCTACTTCTTCAATGGAAGTGCGATAAGTGGGACTGAAAATAAAGCGAATAATTCTATTTATCGCTGAGCCTATTTGGCTGTATCTGGATGATACTACAACAACTGGATGCAATGGATCAGTTGTATCTAATGATTCAATAGCCTAAGATATGCTACCTTCAGTCAGGAAGGTGTATGGATAATCTTCGTGGCTAAAATTGAATAAATCCGTTTTGGGCAATAGAGTAGCCTAAAAAGGAGTTATTGATTGTTGAGTTACTTGATAAAGGACCTGGGTCGCTTCACCAATGTTACGGGTTGGAGTACAGTTGGATATCTGGAGCTTAAGCAATGTAGTTGGTTAGTACTCCAATAGTAAACAATACTTCCTAGATTCGATAGGAAGGCTAATATAAGATCTCAGAGATTATCAAGTAACACTTAGATAGTCTTAAACTTTCACAGTGTAAACTGACTTAATATAATATATGAAGAGCAAGACTGCAGCGGTCAGGTTCCCTTAGATATACTTATTATAGTTCAGCCCTAGTTGCTTGGACTATACTATTACTAAACTTAATCTATACTTTAAGCGATAGCTTAATATGGATGGATGGGGTGCGCCTAATGCGTATATTTCCTCACACCAAATAGGTACTTAATTCCCACAACTGGCAGGTACTTATTTATACGCTAACTTAAGCACAAGTCTATGTATATACAGAATCACACAAATGTATCTAATCAGGTACTAGGATTCCCACTTATTAGATACAGTAGATCACACAAGAGATAAGAGATAAGAGAAATACAAACCAAAGCACACAAGACCGATCAGGTGAGTAGTAAGAGGAGGTGGCTCTGCAAGGGTCTCCTGCAGGGTTCTTTTATACCCTGAGGGAAGCCTGGATGAGCCAAATAGAGACAGTCATGCCAAGCCAATCTCTAAGGAGAGTTCTGGCTATATGGGGATCACCCTATCCCCATACAGGATGGTTTAGAGTAATGACTGGGTGTAGATCGGTGGCATCACTGGATCAGTGTATGCTATTGGTTGTTTGATATATTAATAATATGAACTATGTACATGGATCGGAGCCAACATCTCAGTGAGTCATAGAGCCTTCTAATAAAGGGTAGCTGGGTCCATTGACTCAGTGTGTGAGTCAGATCAGAACTGATCAGTCAATCAGATCAGTTCGATCTTCGGCCTGGAGCTCGGCGAGGAGTCCGGGGATCGGGCCGATCTTCGGTGAGAAGATACGCCCGAAGCGTGGCTATCGATCAAGCTATTGATCAGCATGATAGAGTCAGCCGTCGCTGAGCTATAAGCGGAATATGTTAGTAATACCTTATGATAAGCGATGCCTGAACTTGTTTAGTGAATATCTCGCCGAGCTCTTAAGCTAAAATTATGAAATAAAGTGCGCAAAAGAGATAGGATTTCGTACAGTTTATGTAGATAATAAATGGTACAAATCCGCGCATTCAAATTTAGCAAAATTCAGAAAATATTCATTTAGGACGCATTCAGAGTAGGCAAGGGCAGACTCTATTAAGTAAAGATGTTAGTATCCATAACAAACGCAAACTTTTGCACACACACTATTGAGACCTTCATTCATGCGCTCGCAAACCCACTTTTTGATAGCGGCCCTCGTTATTGTGCACTCAGGGGTACACCCCCTTTTCCTTTGTTCCAAATTGAAACTCATCGTATCAAAATCGTATGTACATAGAAATATGCACCCAAGCGAGTCAATTCCAAAAATGTATTTAGAGTTTCTAATGCCCTTGTCGTTGCAAAGAACTCATCGAATTACCGTTTTGCACCCTCAGCGTTTATTTTTTCGATCGGAACAGATTTATGAAAACAGCCATGATCAATCCTGCTATTTCTAGGAAGTATGCCCACACTGGAGTATTGAATACAATCAGCGCACAATTTGAAAACATATGCGCGAGTTGTGTGCAGAGTAGAGAAGCTGTGCCAGAATTTTGCAGGACTCCGCCACCTGCAGCAGGACTCCTGCGCTTTTTGGCCATTCTGGCACTGGCACTGGCACTGGCATGCCAGTTGCCGGAGCCCGTGCCAGAATTCCGGCAGGTGCAGGAACTTGCCGGAATCCCCGGACTCCTGCAACTGGCTATCGTCAAAACTCACCACATTCTAATGTTTAACTGCTTATTAGATGCGCATGAGGAGTAGCTTTCCAATGATATATTACATGCCTCATAAGAAATTGATTCTGCCAACTTGTACGCAGTTCTTTCCTTCAGGTCTTCATGGCCAACAATGGAGCAGCCATGAAACTCACCACAATGTCTTGCAAAGTAGCTCATAAAATGCACAGAATTCCCTAGATCACGGCTATGTACATACCATCACGCATAAAAATTATTCACATGTAGTTTCTGTTAGATTAGTACTTGTAAAATATTCTGGTAAATGCGCACATGTCATTGCACCATAAAGGAAGCTGTTTCAAGTGAATTCAACTAGCTAGCCTTTCTCCAGCACCTTGATAACCCCCACTGACAAGTTATTTAATGAATCCATCAACTGGATGGCCATGTATTAGGGGTGTGCAGGTAACCCCACTGACACTTGAGCAGAATCAGTGCACATGGTCGGAAATTTATGTTACAACCTTGATTGAGAGTTTTCAGGTATCTAGCATAGGGTAAACAATGCCTCTGAATCTGTCTGTGGTGTTCAAAAAGCCATGCTCTCAATTTGTGGCTCTCCATGGGTGTTTCAGGGGTATTTTCAGCATCAGGGGCGCTGTTCCCCCTGTTTCACCCACTAGAACACCTCCAATCAGGCTGATTTTTGGTACATAGTGCCTTGATAGTAGCTCGCATCGATTACGCACAAGGGAGTGAGGTTTGCACGGCTAGTTTTACTAGTGCATGTGGCGCTGTTCAGGGGCTTTCCCCTATATTTTGCTGATATCTCGGTACATAGACGTTCAATGATCATGTAAATATGTTCAATGGACTCCCCTCAATGAGACGAGTCGATTGATATGCATATGATAGCATTTGGAGCTAAGCCAGGGCAAAACTGTTGATCTGCGCATCCCCCTGATTATTTTTCTGAGATAGATGTGCGCCGATACTGGCCATTTCTGATCTGTTTCTGGCCATATATATATCAATCGAATCGCCTGAATCTTACGCATTTTCTGAGTGCTTAAGACCAGCAATCCATGGAGGGCATGCGCTGGTGCCAAGCTGCCAGTATGCCAGCATGCAGGTATGCAGGTATGCCAGTACTGCAGGACTCCGCCCAGGACTCCGGCACCCCTGGGGCCATACCTGCACCTGCACTGGCAACTGGCTGCCGGAATTTGCCGGAATTTTCCGCCAGAATTCTGGTGGATTCTGGCTGCAGGAGCCTGGCACAGCATCCTTAGTGCAGAGGCAATTGCATATGGACTTCCAGCACACACAGTTCAAGGTATGTAGTGATGAACAATGCAATCAATCATACATAAATAATATGTATGCATGACGCTCACCAGGGTTTTTGGTTGGGCCTCAGAAACGTGCTCGTCACTCAGGTGCTCCTTGCCGCTTGGAGCTGCACAAAACCCTCAAGACATCAACACCAAGCAAAACATCAAGGATGAGTCTGCAGACCTTCCTCCTGCACCCTCCAGCACACATATCCCTCCACCTACATCTCCCCTGCCTGAAACTTTGAGTCAAATTCCTTGGGTCACTGTAGTAGATTGGCCCAACCCTGAGGCAGATTTACTTGACTTTGAACACAATGGCATCAAAGTACTCCTGGAAGACGCTGAGATAGACCCAGACGACCTATATGCATGCTCACATGATCCAGAATTCACAGCGAAGCAACCTGGCAGTTCTTGGATATGTCCGATGAGAGCTTCCAGGCTTTCCTTCAAGATGATCTAGGCGACTTCCTGGATGAGGAAATTCAGTGTATATGTGAGTGTTTATCTATTGTACTTCCACTCAGTTAATCAGATCATTCTTAAAGTTAAACACAAATTGAAGGATGGAGATATCAACATAATTTGCATGCTGGCAGCCAAACTTTGTGCACATTTCCTCAGATCTACATATGAAGAATTACGACAAGCTTTTTCAGATAAATTCACCCTTCCAAGCAAGCAAGTAGCCTGGCGTTGCATCAGAGTACTAGCAGGGCTCCAGAGTTGGCTATACGACTGCTGTATCAATTCTTGCTGCACCTATGTTGGAAAACATCAAAACTATCAAGCCTGCAAGTTCTGCAAGGAGCCTCGTTATCACCCATCTGGGAAGGCTCAAAAGCATTTCCGCTATATTCCTCTGATACCTCAGCTTCAAGCTTTATATCAAAACCTTAGTATGATTGAAAGGCTTCATTATTGTACCAATTATCAGCATGAATCAGGCACTGTGGGCGATGTCTTTGACTCCGTTCACTATTGCTCTCTCTGTTGGAAGCAGGTCCACCCTGATCATCCCTACAAGTTCTTCAGTGATCCTTGCAACATAGCTCTTGGGCTTTCTCTAGATGGTGTCACACTTTTCAAATGTTGTCAAAAATGCAACTCAACTGCCTGGTCACTAATTATTGTCTTATACAACCTTCATCCATCCATACAAACACATCTAGAGAAAATTATCTGTGTTGATGTTATACCTGGCCCAAAACAATACAAAGATCTCAACTCATTCCTATTTCCATTACTTGAGGAGCTCTTGGAGCTCAAATCTGGGGTTGAAGCTGTTGATTCTTCTGCTTCAGGGCTGAGTCAACACTTTCTACTGCGGCCATTCTTGATTCTTGCATTTGCCGATATCCCAGCTATTACAAAGCTATTGGGTATTAGAGGTACTAATGCACTTTGTCCTTGTTTGGCCTGCAATATATGGGGGATAAAGGATGACAATCCAAAGTCAAATGCTCATTACATTCCACTATTGCATCCAGGCTGTAATCTTTTCTGGGATGCATCAGATCTTCCTATGCAAACTCCTGTATTTTTTCTAATAGGCTTGCCAAAATGGATGCCCAAACAACTACAGCTGCTTGGGATTGCCTTGGCCAAAAATATGGCCTTAACTCACAATGTATGCTGTCAGCGCTGCGCTCCATTGACCTTGTAAAATGCTTTCCCTATGATTTCATGCACTTGATTAACAAAAATCTGGGCCCAAATCTCATAGCTCACTGGACTGGGACATTTAAAGGGCTAGACCAAGGGCAGGAACACTATGAGATCAGTGAGGTGGCTTGGAAAGCAATAGGAGAGGAGACTGCAGCTGCAACGCGGACAATCCCTGCCTGTTTTGTGCACGCAATGCCTGATATAGCAGCAGATCTCAGTCTATACAAGGCAGAAAGCTATGGTTTTTGGATACAATACCTTGCTCCAATTCTACTTGGAGGATGTTTCTCTCAAAAATACTACAAGCATCTGCTTGATCTTCATGATATCATTACAACTTGCTTGCAGTTCAAGCCCTCCAATGCCAAAATTAGCACCCTAGACGTCAAAAAACAATGATGGGTAGCAGACTACAAAGCGTGAGCCTGTTTGGTTCCAAACAGGACTTTTGATCTAACATTTACCTCAGATTTTAAGCTATTATTACCAATACAAAGAGAGCCAACTGTCTGCATGTCTGCTGACCATACATGCCTTGCTGCACATTCCATTTTTTTCTGGCAAAATGCTCCTGTTTGGGCCTCTTGGATATTTTTTATGGAGCAGTTTTATGGATATCTAATTCTTGCTGTCACAAATTGAGTCAATCCTTTCCCCTGTATCAACAACTTTGACAAGCAATATGTCAAAACCCTGGTTTCTAAGGGTGTTTACTTTCTATTCTGGATGCAACGGCATTAGCATCAGATCTTAGCCTGATGCATGGCAGCTGCTTGTGGCAAATTGTAAGTACATTCTAAGGTCAAAGTGTCAATGAGGGCTCAATGTAAGGCGTCAAGCCTCTAAGTCTTAGGACTATAGTCCTCTGCTTGTCTTGCAAGTAGGACTTCAAAAGCACCCATCTCTGGTGGAGACTGTGAAGGACTTGTGGCTTGCCAGTTAAAATGTACTAAGTACCTAAGTTAATAGGACCAAGTACCAATAGTTGAGTCTTAAGTGTAAGTCTTATGTGTGTCTTAGTAGTTATCACCCTTGAGGGGAGATTGACAAGGTAGAGCAAGCTGGTCTGAGAGCAGCTTGCACACCAAGTATTTATACTCATGGGTACATGATCTGGGCATACAGTTCCAAGAATACATGAGCTAAAGATAGTCTGTGTTTCTAAAAGAAGGTGAGTCTAAAAATAAGGTAGAGCTAAGAATAGCCCAAGAAGACTGTATGCGCACTAAAGATAGCTTTGATCAGTAAGCACTCATGTGGAGGCTTAGTTAATATGCCAATCAGTCTTAGTACGAGGAAGAAAGACAGTTAGTGGCTTATCGAGTGTGTAAGCCACAAGAAAAGGTGGAGGTCATGTGTGCAGCTCATGACATAACGTGCACAGCCATGTGTAGTCTCTCAGATATACAGCATAACAACTGGCTGTCCCTCCAATTGTTGTAAGGTATCTACCATAGCTGGGAATATTGGAATAACTAGTTGGGAGAAGGTCTACAATGAATGTGAGTGTGCATACATGTCTAGTTGTTGGGCTGCATTGATATAACAATATCTAATTAGTTCCAGCCTTGATACCCGGCCGTCCAGTTTGAAGATTCTTTCCTGTTGACACACAGCTCAAAAACCAAATAACTGATTACTTTGGGCCTATTTTTCATCCTCATGTGTCATGAGCCGCGCACATTGACCTTTATCTTTTCTCGTGGCTTACACACTTTATAAGCCACTCACTTCCTGTTTTCATTTAGTAAGCGTGATTGGCGCATTAACTAAGCCTCCACATAGACGCTTATTGATCAAAGCTATCTTTAGCACACTTATAGTCTTCTTGGACTATTTTAGCTACGCTTTATTCTTGGATCACCTTCTTTTAGAAACATGGACTATCTTTAGCTCATGTATTCTTGGAACTGTACACACAGACCATGTACCCATGAGTATAAATACTTGGTGTGCAAGCTGCTCTAAGACCAGCTTGCTCTACCTTGTTGATCTCCCCTCAAGGGTGATAACTACTAAGACACATAAGACTTATAAACTTAAGACTCAACCACCAGTACTTGGTCCTATTAACTTAGGTACTTAGTACATTCAATACGCAAGCCACAAGTCCTTCACAGTCTCTCCAAGAGACGGGTGCCTTTGACGTTGTAGTAGGCAGCCCGGCGCTTAGCCATGTACCGCCGGGGTCCTGTCCGGTGTCTCCTCTTGTCGTCCATAGCAATCGGATACCTTCCCGCCTTCCTGCCTTGTCCACCGTGGTGACGAGAGTGGATCAATACTTCGCGTGCCTTTGTTTACCCTCAGCGCGACTCCCCGATTTTTTTGCGCAATTCTACGCGCTCCACGCGACCCTCTGTGCCCTAAAGGCCATTCAACAACACACTCTCTGTCTCCAGACGTTTTTCTGTCGGCGTACCAACGCTTCAAGTACCACTCGACGCTATTGCTCACTATTCTCGACTAGAATCTTAATTTTTCAACATTATTCATTGCCTAATTCCGAGGCTGCACCTTCCTCGATCAATCAAACCTTACCCTCTTCGACGCGCATCCCTCGCCCCATTTACGCGTCAAACGCGGCGCTGAGGTGCTTATTCTATAGACTCAATCAATAGGTACTCGACGCCGCCTTTTTCAAGACTTTTATAGGTTTCTCGTCGTCAGTTCGCCATTTTCTATCTACAGCTTTATATAATCAACACCGGCCCTCCCTCAACACTCATTTTAATTTCCTTTTGGTCATTTCTCGGCCGTTTGCCACGCTCAGCCCTTTGTTCGACTCTTCCACTCGCTACGCGTCCATAGAACTCAGTTGTGCTGCGATCGCATCACTCCTGGTGCCGCTACCTTCGTTCTTGTTAGCCCATCGCACAAACTTGCTCAGTCTCAGTTGCCGGACTTGTCGATTTTCTTTTGCGCCGGGTTCTTGGTCTCTCCACACGCGCCGTACATCATTCGACTCGCCCGCTTCGCGCGCACACGTTGATATCTCTTGTGCCCACCCACGTCTTGTTTGCACGCCGCCACGCCCGTTCGCGTCTCTAGCATGCCTGCCGCCGATCCCGTCGACCAAGAGGCCGCACGCACACTCGAATCAGCTCTCCGGGCCGCCGTTCATCGCCGGGAACAGCCGCCCGTTGAGCTTCGCTGGTTCTTGGCGCTCCCAAAGCGCATTCGACGAAGCGGGAGACTCTTAGACGCAGCAGTTGCCGAGTCCCTTGTATTGCTCCAGTATATTCGAGCAGACTGGGACCAGGCTCAACTGGCTGAACAAGAGCGCAAACAACGACTTGCTCGCGCCAAGGCGTTACTACGAGACCTCGAATGCCTGCGTGCACCAGACCCCAAGGCGTGGAACGGCCTTGGGAGGCGCAAAAACCGCTGCCGCACCTTCAAAGCAATCGGGCGTGCCTACACTGCTCGCCAGCGAACGTCACCCCCGCTGCCCTCTTCACCGACTTCAAAACAACCCCCCGTCGTAGCCTGCCTCTCCGTCGACGTCGAATCCCCGTCTTCGCCGTTGCTTGGCATGCCTGATGCACCGACGCGCCCACCAACTCCGGAAGGGCTTCGCGAAGCTGCGTTCAGCTGCGTTGGCCTCCTTGCCTCTGCCTCGGGAGTGAATGCCTATGGCCAGAACACACCCCGCCCAATGCCAGCAGCTCCACCACAGGTCATACGACGTCCCCCATCGCCAACAGCGGCGCCTCAGCCACAGCTGGCGTATGAGGGCAAAACGGTGATTAATGGGCAGGAGGTTGACTGCCGCTTGGCCTATCTCATTGCCCTTGGACGCTGGGAATCGTGCAAGTGGGCGCGTGCCCCTTCGCTTTGGGAGGCTGCCGAGAGTGTGCTCAATGCTGAAGTCTTGCAACCAGGGGCTCTATCCTACCTCATGGCCCTGTTCTTCCCAGAAGGGCTGGATGATTGGTCACTAGCTCGGCCTCAGCTCCTATACCTTTGAGATCTAGTCGCTGGATGGTACGCTGTAGCCCCTACGTAGTGCTAATTGTTTCATTTTGATTGTCTTTCCATTTTCTGTTCCCTTTCTTTTTTGATTGCCTTTTTTGTTTTCTTGTCCCAGTGTGTCCAGACGAGGGCGCCTGGTTTGCTTTGAGGGGGGAGCCTGTAGTAGGCAGCCCGGCGCTTAGCCATGTACCGCCGGGGTCCTGTCCGGTGTCTCCTCTTGTCGTCCATAGCAATCGGATACCTTCCCGCCTTCCTGCCTTGTCCAACGTCCTACTTGCCAGGTGAGCAGAGGACTACAACCCTAAGACCAAGAGGCTCAACACCCTACACCGGGCTGTCGTTGATGCTTCAACAATAGACTACATCTACAAATAGCCACAGGAGGCTGCCACGCATCAGGCTAAGATCCAACGCCGACGCCGTCATATCCAAAATAGAAAGTAAACACCCTTAAAAACGAGGGTTGTGACTTCATGGGTTGTCCCAGCTTTGCCAAACTGTTGTCAAAATCAAGGCCCTCATTGACTTTGACTCCTTAACATGATATGGGCGACTCTGGATTGCTGGTGAAGGAGACATCACTTGCACTGCAAATGGAGGTTACCATGAGCAGGATAACTCATATGTTCAAGTAGGTGTAAATAGCTAGCTTGCAGTTATTAACTTACTGATAGCATCTTGAATTCAGTACGTCCTATCTCCAGATGCAAACTCAAGATTTCATGGCTGAGATGACGAACCAGTTCATCAAGTTCAATACAGTCAGATTCAAGATTTATTCTGCATCAGGCTTAAAGAGCATGGAGAGTCAAATTTTGATTGAAAATTCCTGTTAGCATGTATCCTTCCATGCAATATTGAACGCCCTGGTGATGCAACAGAAGACATAGTCAAGTATAAACGCATGAAACAGTCTCTGACAGTTGTTCATTTGAATACTGTTGAAGCAGTTGTTGGTTGTGTAAAGCGGCACAATACTTGGTTCATTATTGATAGGAGCAGGGGTGCAGTCCAAACATTATTCACAGATGAAAGTGCACCAGCTCAGGACAATGATTTGGTTGATTGAGAGCTGATGCAACACACAATGTATGCACACGAGTCTCTTATATATACCTATGATTGTTCTTTTTGTTGCTCATGGAGCCACAGCTACATTGATTTTCTTTGGTGCTGATATTTTTGTTTTTATTGATTATACATTTGCGCAGACTTGTTGTGCCACTGCAGCTGAACACTACATATGCATCTAGTTGGATAAGATGTTGCGAGTGGGCCAACAAACCCCTAGATTCAATTTCCCTGCCTCACGCCAGAAATGCAGGACACCTGTTTCCTGACAACTGCCAATTTGGTTGTCCATAGTGCCAAGTGTCATGAACCGCGCACATGACCCTTATCTTTTCTTGTGGCTTACATGCTTTATAAGCCACTCACTTCTTTTCCTCTACTTAGTATGACCGATTGGCGCATTACTAAGCCTCCGCATGAGTGCTTACAGATCAAAGCTATCTTTAGCGCACATATGGCCTTCTTTGGACTATTCTTAGCTATGCTTTATTTTAAGATCACCCTCTTTTAGAAACATGGACTGTCTTTAGCTCATGTATTCTTGGAACTGTACACACAGATCATGTACCCATGAGTATAAATACTTGGTGTGCAAGCTGCTCTCAGACCAGCTTGGTCTACCTTGTCAATCTCCCCTCAAGGGTGATAACTACTAAGACACACATAAGACTTACACTGAAGACTCAACTATTGGTACTTGGTCCTATTAACTTAGGTACTTAGTACATTGTAACCGGCAAGCCACAAGTCCCTCACAGTCTCTATTGGAGACAGGTGCCTTTGAAGTCCTACTCGCTAGACAAGCAGAGGACTACAATCCAAAGACCAAGAGACTTGACACCCTACATCAAGCCCTTGCTGATGTCTTGACCTCAGAATACACATATGACCCTCCACAGGAGGCTTGTTATGGATACTAACATCTTTACTTAATAGAGTCTGCCCTTGCCTACTCTGAATGCGTCCTAAATGAGTATTTTCTGAATTTTTGCTAAATGTGAATGCGCGGATTTGTACCATTTATTATCTACATGAATTGTACGAAATCCTATCTCTTTTGCGCACTTTATTTCATATTTTCAGCTTAAGAACTCGGCGAGATATTCACTAAACAAGTTCAGGCATCGCTTATCATAAGGTATTACTAACATATTCCGCTTATAGCTCAGCGACGGCTGACTCTATCATGCTGATCAATAGCTTGCTTGATCGATAGCCACGCTTCGGGCGTATCTTCTCACCGAAGATCGGCCCGATCCCCGGACTCCTCGCCGAGCTCCAGGCCGAAGATCGAACTGATCTGATTGACTGATCAGTTCTGATCTGACTCACACTCTGAGTCAATGGACCCAGGAACCCTTAATTAGAAGGTACTATGACTCACTGAGATGTTGGCTCCGATCCATGTATATAGTTCATATTATTAATATATCAAACAACCAATAGCATACACTGATCCAGTGATGCCACCGATCTACACCCAGTCATTACTCTAAACCATCCTGTATGGGGATAGGGTGATCCCCATATAGCCAGAACTCTCCTTAGAGATCGGCTTGGCATGACTGTCTCTATTTGGCTCATCCAGGCTTCCCTCAGGGTATAAAAGAACCCTGCAGGAGACCCTTGCAGAGCCACCTCCTCTTACTACTCACCTGATCGGTCTTGTGTGCTTTGGTTTGTATTTCTCTTATCTCTTATCTCTTGTGTGATCTACTGTATCTAATAAGTGGGAATCCTAGTACCTGATTAGATACATTTGTGTGATTCTGTATATACATAGACTTGTGCTTAAGTTAGCGTATAAATAAGTACCTGCCAGTTGTGGGAATTAAGTACCTATTTGGTGTGAGGAAATATACGCATTAGGCGCACCCCATCCATCCATATTAAGCTATCGCTTAAAGTATAGATTAAGTTTAGTAATAGTATAGTCCAAGCAACTAGGGCTGAACTATAATAAGTATATCTAAGGGAACCTGACCGCTGCAGTCTTGCTCTTCATATATTATATTAAGTCAGTTTACACTGTGAAAGATTAAGACTATCTAAGTGTTACTTGATAATCTCTGAGATCTTATATTAGCCTTCCTATCGAATCTAGGAAGTATTGTTTACTATTGGAGTACTAACCAACTACATTGCTTAAGCTCCAGATATCCAACTGTACTCCAACCCGTAACATTGGTGAAGCGACCCAGGTCCTTTATCAAGTAACTCAACAATCAATAACTCCTTTTTAGGCTACTCTATTGCCCAAAACGGATTTATTCAATTTTAGCCACGAAGATTATCCATACACCTTCCTGACTGAAGGTAGCATATCTTAGGCTATTGAATCATTAGATACAACTGATCCATTGCATCCAGTTGTTGTAGTATCATCCAGATACAGCCAAATAGGCTCAGCGATAAATAGAATTATTCGCTTTATTTTCAGTCCCACTTATCGCACTTCCATTGAAGAAGTAGGACACAGAAGCACCATCTATAATATAGTCTTACCAGCTGTAGTTAGATTTGAAAGCTTCACATACAATCAAACCTTTCAGTTTGAGCACAACTTTCATTTTTCCTCATTTACATACGGAAATACTTCATTTGAAGATCTAGTAGCTATTGCTGTACACATCTATTGCCAAGACAATTGAGCTCTATAAGTACAGAAAGATACTTCTTTGGAGAAGGAAAGTTATGGCAGATACAACGTCACAATCAGTGCATGTACCAGGAAGCTACCTATGAGTCTAGACTTGGTTCAGACCCAGAAGGCAGACATCCTCAGTCAGACTATGGCCTAGAACTGACTGATACAGTGGACTTAGAACCATTCCAACCAATACCACCTTTGCCCAGTTCAGTATATAGCGCATTGACAGATAGGGAACAGCGATGGCTTACCTATCAGCCAGTGTCTACTAGATCTACTAATTGGACAAGGTTGGAGAAACAAATCTCTGATAGAAGGAGACTTGCAAGGGCAATAGGTTGAAGGATCTACAATGTGGATAGACCCATTGATGCTCATAACAGATATCCTTCTACAGGTTGCAGAGAACAATTCCAGGAAATTCTTGACCTCTTGGATGATGTATGCGCTTTTAGGCCTGAATGGATATCAAACTCAACAGAAGAACCTATAATGTTTTTGGACTTTGCTCTCCATAGACGTTTAAGGATGAGTTTAATTGGTATTAGACACCAATTCCTCCATTATGCGCCAAGCAATGGCATACCTCACCCACCTATCCCTACACATCCTGAAACTAGGAAATACTATGGATTCACTAAAGAAGCACATGAGATAGCCTCTGTTCTTTTTAGAGATGAAGTAGAACGATTCCTTGCTTATGTATATATTGAGCATAAAAGGAACCAGGATGGAAGGAAAGGAAAGGCTAGAGAAATTGAAGAAATTCTCTGGGAAAATTCTCAGTCAAGAACCGCTACTCCTGAACAAGTAGCAGCTCCTAATCCTAAGTTTACACCAGCTAAATCTATTTCTCATGAGGGAAGAGATCAGTTCACACCTTTACTAGCTGAACATGATCTTATCGAAGAACCTATTCCTGAGAACGATCCAGAAGATGAACAAGCTGAAGAAGAGGAAGTAGAAGATATCACAAGACAGGTAGATGACTCTTATGCTAATACAACAGCTAGGACGATTCAACCTTCTGCAGTAGCTTCCACTTCTGCAGTATCAGTTAGACGCTCTAACAGAAGCTTAATAGGTCCAGTTACAAGCTCACCAGCTAAACCAGAAGTCTTAGGAGACATTACTCCTATAAAGACTCCAGGTGTCGCTTCTATTAGACCTATGTTCACTCCAGGATCTGTAGCTGATGTAGAAGCTAGTCGCATTTTAGGAGTTAGGAACCCAACTGAATCCTTACAATTCCCATTAGATGTACCTTTTACTCCTCCTGAGCCAGGCTTTGCAAGGCGCCAGGGAGTAGGTCCTAGGAAATCTGGGAGGGTTGTTCAACCTCTCTGGATGGGGAATAGGGAACCTATAGCCCTACCTCCTATAGAAGAAGTAAGGGATTCAGACAATTCAGATTCATCCTCCACTGATGATTCTCCTTTAGTAATGAAACCTCAGGTTAAGCGTTATTCAGTGGATAACCCAAAACCAAGGGAACCTATTAGAGGGAGACTCAGCAGCGCTTTCCTCAATCCAGAACCAGCAGCGAGTACTCCTAGAGTAAGGCTGGAAATAGGAGAGGAACCAAGGAATACTACACCTTTTAGGATAGGTGTTAGCTCCAGGTTTGCATCAGTTAATCAAGAAATGTCTGAAGCAGATAGGCTTGCAGAAGAAGTAATTAATGGTGCAGAAGAACAGGATGAGTTTGAAACCCATAACCAAGAGTTTGAGTCATGGATGCTCTTAGAAGAATGGCAGTTTGCTATCGCTTTTGAGAAGCTAAGTCTTTCAGGAAAACATAAGCTTCAAGACTACTTGAGAGCTAAGATAGATCAAGATCCTGAAGATACTGAGCTTATAAGGCGACTAAGGATAGCTGCTGAATTTTCTAAAATTAATTCAAGAACTGAATCAGTTAGGAAAGATTCCAGGAAACCTATTCTTGCCGCTCCTAAAGTATCATCAGATCCAGAAGTGATTGAAATGATAGAGGAGCAGGAATCTTACAAGAAGGATAGGTATAGGAACTCTAATTCCAATCGTTCTGAAGATGCTGCAGCAGGAAGACCTACTGAAGATAATAGACATAAAGGATTCATAGAACCTTCTGGTCCTGTCATTACAGTTCAAGCAGAACCAGCTGCTTCTTCAAGCAGACAACCTGTCTATAGTCCTCAAGGTAACACATTCTTAGGAATGCAGCCTTTAGTAGTCAATCCTCCTCAAGGATCTGAAGAAGTTATTCTTCCTGTTCAAGTTCAGCCACAGGAAGAAGTGCGACCACAACCTCAAGTCAATTTTGATCCATATCAACCTCATTTCATCAACTTGAGTAGGAACCAAATGCACCTAGCCAGCTCTCCTCCTAATCGTCCTCAAGGACCTCCTTTACCAACAGGACCATCTGGTCCCAGTGGCCCAGGAGGTTATAGGAATCCAAACAGGGGAGGACCGCCAGGTCCACCAATTCCTCCTCAAGGAAATGGTCCACCAAATCCACCCTACAATCCTAATGCAGGGAATGGAGGCCAAGGACCTCCCAATCCTCCAAATGGAGGTGGTGGAGGTAATGGACCACCAGGTCCTCCTGATGATCCTAATGGAGCATATCCATGGGTTCAAGGACCTAGAGGGTTTCCAGGACCCCCAGGAAGACAAGGTGATCCAGGTCCAGCTGGAGTTCAAGGTCCCCAAGGGGATAGAGGACCTCCAGGACCTCCTGGCCCACCAGGTGGAGATGGAGGTGGAAATGGAAATGGGAATGGTCGCCCTAATAACAATAACAACCAGAATAATCGACCACACTTAGACTTAAAGCTTAAGATGGAAGTTATACCGGAATTTGATGGAGATCCAGATGAGCTGTATGAATGGATGGATCAAATTCAACGCTTTATAGCTATGGGTCTGAATGAGAACAACCGCTTAACTCAAGCTATTCCATTTAGATTCAAAGATGAAGCTAAACAGTGGTGGTATCAATTCTCTGAAGCTCAAAGGTTAAGAATGTCAACAGATTGGCAACTCTTGTGCAACCGACTTATAAGTTTCTTTTGGACTCCTACTTGGATTACTGAAGCAAGGAACAAAGCTTTGGCAGCCAAGTATAGGGATTCAGGTCATTATAAAGAGACTCCTGTACAGTTTGCATTGCGCAAGAAGAAACTAATTGACATGGTTGAGAACTGGAATGATCTTACTGTAATAGCTGAAGTAGCTAGATCAGCACCTACTCAATGGCGCACTATTGTTAACCATGAGGAAATTGCTGACTGGGCTACTTATGTTACCAGGATCAAGGAACAAGAAGACTTGCTACAAGATTGGCCTAAGCATCATAGCAGTGGGCATGTCTCCTCTGATACAGTCAGAGAAGTTATGGAAGCCATCAAGGCTGAAAGGCATAAGAGACATGGTCACAAGGCCAATGCGCATGCAGTGGATTCCAAAGGATTCAAATCCAAAGGAAAGCAATCTGATAAATTCAAGGGATATAGGCGTCCTTATAGCCCTGATGACTCCAATGTCACCAAGCACAAGAAAGGTACTCCTAAGTCTAGGGGAATGAGAGGTTGCATACACTGTGGTAGCAAGATGCATTATGACAAGGAATGCAAACACAACAAGTCAAATGCTAACAATGTTCAAGTTTACTTTGCAGGTACAACAGAAGAAGAACAAGCATCGTTTGCTGAATATGAAGCTAATGCAGCAGAATCTGAGTCTGAAACAAAGTCTGAAACTTCAGATGAAGAGAAGGATGAAGATAGCTCTTCTGATTCTTCTTCTGAGTCGGATTTTTAATTGATTCCCAGTCTCCTGAATTATCCAAAATTAGAGACTTGGGAGTTGGTACAGATTCTAAGGATACATTAGCAAGGCACAATTTCAACGCTATAGGAAATCAACAATTGGCTAACACACACCATTCAACTCAAGTATTACCCAGAAATGAAAGTCTTAAACTCCAAGACTTACCAGAAGATAAGACTATTACCTTGAAAAAGGTGATGGACCGCCCTCCTGGAACTCATTTCTTAGGTACCAGACCTACAGTCGCTATGGCTAGAGTTAATTCTGAAGAAGGACTGACAGAGATTACTGTTGATTCAGGCTCTGACATTACTCTCATCAGTCATAACTTTTGGTCAAGTATGAAGAAACCTCCTAAGGAGAAATCAGGTCAAAAGATCAATTTGATTCAGGTAACTGGTAAAACGAGCATAACTGGATATGTAGTACTGGAACTAACCTTCCCTACTAAGGATGGACCTGTTAAAATGCAGGTAGAAGCCTATGTAGTGAAAGGTATGAAAGTACCCATCATCCTAGGTAATGACTTTACTAACCAGTACAGGATATCAATTGACAGACTGACTACTCCTAGTAGAATCATCTTTGGTTTTACAGGTAGGTCTGCAGATGTGATTGAGTTGGAAACAGAACCCAGATTAGATGAAGCAGGAAATGTATTTAGAGTATACACTAGACCAGACTTCAAATCTAACCTTGAAAGAAGAGCCTTCAGAAGAAGGAAATCTGCTAAAAGAAAGAACCAGAGCAAAAGACCAGGAGGAGCCATCCCTGTCAAACTAGAGAAGGATGTATACCTTAAACCTGAGTCTCTAACTCGCGTTGCTGTTCTAGTAGACTTCTCTGAAGATCAAGAAGAAGGTTTTATTGAGGGAAGGCTAGAATCTAACTCCAATTCTGCTGACTTCTATGGAACATCAGATTGCATTATTACTCCCCAGAACAAATCTATACAGATAGCTAACTTCTCTCAGAAGCTAGTGCATTTACCCAAAGGCCATGTCATAGGATATATGCATGACCCTAGGATTGCATTGGATAAAGAGGATGATCTATCTAAAGAAGCTATTCTGGAAGGAGAAGCAAGAGTGCATCTGATTAACTCGCTCATGAAGGAAGAGAAGGTCCCTCCTCCAACTGAAGAAGAGATTGAACTCTCTAAGCAGCCAGAGGGAGGTCCCAAGACAGCTGAACTACCTGATCCTGAGCATATACCTAAGGACAGGTTAGTAGCAGAAATCAATTGGGGAGATACTCTTACTCCTGAGCAGAAAAAGGCTTTAGAAAAAGTCGTCCTGAAACATCATAAAGCCTTTGGATTAGATGGACGACTAGGCAATTATCCTGAGGAAATAGAGATACCTTTGAGACCAGGGACTAAGGAAATATCATTGGCCCCCTATAGACCAAGTGAAGAAGCAAGAAAGGTTATCAGAAACCAGGTGCAAGAATGGAAGCGCTTAGGGGTTATAGAGGAATCTAAGAGCCCTTGGGGCGCACCAGTCCTTGTAGTATGGAGAAATGGTAAACCTCGCATGTGCATTGACTATAGGAAGCTCAATTCAGTAGTAATCCCTGATGAATACCCTCTACCTAAACCTCAGGATATCCTTCACACTCTTGAAGGAGCTCAATATTTATCTACTCTAGATGCGTTAGCAGGTTTCACTCAACTAACAATAAAGGAAGAGGACCAACCTATTACTGCATTTAGATGTGATGAAGGCCATTTCCAGTTTAAGAGAATGCCATTTGGATACAGAAATGGACCGCCTAAATACCAAAGAGTAATGTCTAAAATCCTTGCCCCATTCCTATGGACTATTGCAATGGTTTACATAGATGACATTGTAATCTTCAGTAAGACTTTTGAAGATCATTTAGACCATGTGGATAAAGTCTTGCAAGCAATTGAAGACTCTGGACTAACTTTATCGCCACCAAAATGCTTTATGGGATATCAATCCTTATTGCTTCTAGGGCAAAGAGTGTCCAGGCTTGGAATGTCTACTCACAAGGAAAAGGTCGATGCCATTTTACAGCTGGATAAACCTAAGGATGTACCTACCTTACAAACATTCTTAGGAATGATGACCTACTTTTCAAGTTATATCCCTTATTATACTTGGATTGTAGCTCCGCTTTTCCACCTGTTAAGAAAATCTACCAAATGGCGATGGGATAAATTGGAAGCTCATGCATTCAAACTAGCAAAGCTAGTCCTAGCCAATGCACCAGTACTAGCATATCCTGTTCCAGGAATGCCTTACAGACTGTATACTGATGCATGTGACTTTGGAATAGCCGCTATTTTGCAACAAATTCAAACTATGAAACTCAAGGATTTGAAAGGTACCAAGATCTATGATCAATGTAAGAAAGCTCATCAGGAAGGACAGCCAGTACCTAGGTTTGTCACTCCTGACTCCAACAGAAAGGTCATCCTGACTGGGGGGGCTAATGGTACTGAAACCGTTGACTATGAAGATACTTGGAATGAAAATTTTGATGAAACTGAGATACATTTAGAGCGTGTCATTGGCTATTGGTCAAGAATACTCAAAGATGCTGAAACAAGGTATTCAGCCACTGAGAGAGAAGCTCTAGGTGTAAGAGATGGACTAGTCAAGTTCCACATGTATCTTGAAGGTGCCAAGGTTATAGTAGTATCAGATCATGCTGCCCTTAAATGGAGTAAGACTTACCAAACTATCAACAGGAAACTATCAGGCTATGGAATAGTTATTGCAGCTTTCCCTGACCTGGTAATAGTCCACAGAGCAGGTAAAGTCCACACTAATGTTGATCCAATTTCTAGGTTAAGAAGAAGAATCCCAAGGCAAGATGGACCGCTAGCAGATACATCAACACCTCTTACCTTCAACAATGAGTCAGAAGATGGTCTCAAGAACTTATACAAAGAAGTAGGAGTAGACTTTGAGAAGGACTTGCTTACACAGTCAACCATGCATACGCTGGTTAATATGGAGAAACCTTCTAATGTCTCCTTGGATAAGTTTAAGGTAAGAACTACGAAATACAAAGCTAATGTTTCTCTTGCAACTTCAGGTTTGAATGAATTACACATTAGTATAAGTGAAGCAGAAGTGAAGAAGTTCTATGATGCATACATGAATGATCCTCACTTTGCTGATGTACTAAGGAAACTGCAAGGTGAATATGACCCTATGAATCCCCCTTACAAACAGTATAGGATTGGAGAAAATGGTCTAATTTACTTCTGCAGAGATGATAATTACAAGCTGTGCGTTCCTAAAGACTTACAAAAGGAAGTAGTAGCTGAGATCCATGACACCTTGCAAGAGGGCGCTCATGCTGGTTATCACAGAACCTATAACAAGGTTGCATCTACCTACTATTGGCCAAAAATGGTACATGTCATTAAGGAATATGTGCGCACTTGTGATATTTGTCAAAAGGCCAAACCCAAGCGACATGGTCAAAGAGGATTCCTTAAATCCATTCCAATCCCTAGTCAACCTTTTGAAGTAGTAACCATGGATTTCATTATGGATCTCCCTCCAAGCAATGGATATAATGCCATACTTACTATAGTAGACAAACTTACTAAGTTTGCGCATTTTATACCTTGCACCACTAGTATCAATGAGGAAGAAACAGCCAAGCTTTTCCATGCGCATATATGGACTAAGTATGGTCTCCCCAGGCAAGTCATAACTGACAGAGATGCTGGATGGACAGGAGCTTTCTGGGAACACCTAACTTCCTTAGTAGGAGTTCAGAGATCGCTTACTACTGCCTATCATCCTCAAGCTGATGGACAGAGTGAGATTATGAACCAGACTTTGGAAATAGCTCTCAGAGCATTTGTTTTCCCTTCAATGGATAACTGGAGTGACCTCTTAAATGACTTTAGTTTTGCTTATAACACTATGGAACATACATCTACAGGTTTTACACCCTCTTATCTACTTTTAGGTTTTGAACCACTTCGACCTTCAGACTTATTAGCTTCCACTAGTAAATCTATAGCTAGACCTACAGTTGAAGACCCCAAGGCTGTGAACTTTGCTGAAATGATGCAAGCCATTCGTTCTCAAGCACAGGATACATTGAAATTAGCACAAGCTAACATGGAGGATCAATACAACAAACACCATAGCTATTTGGATTTACAAGAAGGCGACTTAGTCATGCTTAATCCTCACTCTTTGAACCTACTTAGGAGTCAGAAGGGTAAAGGAAGGAAGCTACAAATGAAGTATGACGGACCCTTTGAAGTTTCAGAGAAACTCTCAGATGTAACCTATCGCCTTAGGATCCCTGCAAGCTACAAGATTCACCCTGTGGTGAACATAGCTCACTTGGAGCCCTATCATAGGGATAAGGATGGAGACAGTCGTCCTAAGAAGCATCTGAATAGAGCTGACTTTGAAGAAGTACCTGAATATGAAGTTGAAGAAATCGTAGATGAGAAGATGGTCAAGAAAGGACAAAGAAAACAACGCCGTTATTTAACCAAGTTTGTAGGATACTCTCCTGAATGGAACGAGTGGTTATCTAGGCAGCAATTAGCAAATGCTCCCAGGATACTCAAGGAATGGGAACTTAAGCAGCGCATACAAGCCCCTAAGAAGGCTTAACCCTTGTGCTTCCCTTCCCACAATAACCACGTGATTTCTTTGTTATTTTGTTTACTGACAAATAAGATTTGTAGGTATATAACGGTTAGGTTTTACTCGCTTACAGAACATCTATCCCAACAATGGCCAACGTTTTCATTGCTATCTTTGTTACCCTCTCTATCGCCATCCTTACTGGTTCCCTGGGCTACTACCTATATATAGATTAGGAGAAGACTTCATCTGGATTTGGCCTGGACAACAAGTCGTCATGGAGTACTCAGACAGACAGCGCACTATTACAGTGACTGGCTGGGTGATTATCTCCCTGCCTTATAGACTTGTTTACTTAACTAGGCTAAGGAGCGCCATTGCTGTAACACCAGCAAACATCCTCAGCATTGCCTTAGTGTCTAGGCAGCAGTCCTATCGCCCCTATGAAGGACCAGGCAACAGAGGAATGCCCTCTGAGGTATTCATCTTACCAGATCACCCATATTGTAAGTAATTTACTAGATTCATCTGGCATTTACTTATAGCATGGACAGACCAGATGCCTAATAGAGAGCGACAACAATACCTAGGATCCTTCTTACAGCTGTAAGATAAGATCCTAACCCAAACCTGGGTAAGCAGATCTCCTCTGATAAGCTCATCCAGATGACTGATCTCAGTGATCGGTCTGATCTAGCTCTTATCGCTAAGAATTCTTTTAATTTCTCCTTTAAGTCATGTACTTCTGTATATAGATTTAAAGTACAAGTTTGATCTCTCCAAATCGAACCTGAGAAATGAGTCAGGCTATTCAATCTCAGTTGAGAGCCTGGGACCGATGATCAAACCACAAGGATAAGACAGATCAGAAGATAAATGAGCATCAGCATGTGAAACTATAGAGATAAACAGCTGAGCGCACTCTATTTGGAGCCAAACAGAACTTCGGTCATTTGACTAGGCTTCTTATTGGCAACCAGATGTGAAATACATGCATTATAAGAAATTAACACGTCTATATGCTGCTCTAAGCTGCTGTACTCTGTAGTATCTCACTGTCTAAACATGTCAGACTATCCTACTCGCCCTGACACCCCTACAGGTTCCACCTTCTGGGATGTAGCTGAAAGGTTACTTTCTGGACTTAGATGGGAGCGACGAAGGGTCCAAGGGGAGAATCGCAGCAGGAGGAGGGAGTTTCCCTCCAATTACCAACACCTCTATGTCGACATACCCTTACCTAACTATCCACAATATAACAACCGCAATCACTACCCAATTGAGGCACCTGAGCCAACTCAGGATGATCCTCACTTTGAGTTTGGATGGCCAGCTCCTCCCTCTCCTGGTTTGGAGCCTACCCCATTTGATAGGGTATTGATGAAAGGTTGGGGTGGACGCACTGAGTACCCTCTGGCTCCCCCAAAGAGTCCTAGTGTGCTCAGTTATGAGGATTACATAGAGCGTCAAGAAGAGTAAGTGCTTCGATTGAGTCAAGATCTTAAGCTGATCTGTTTGTTACACAAACAGACTGACTCAAGATCAACGCCAGGAGTCACTTCCTGAGCCTGATCATGAATCTGAGGAAGAAGAAGACGAGCCAGAAGTAGTTAGGACTGGTGAACTACAGTAAGTCCGCTTCTTTTGACTCATGATCTTAAGCTGATTTGTTTGGACTTGCATACCCTCCTTCGCCGGTCTATGCCCCAGAAGAGTCATCTGACTCTGGTTCTGATTCTTCAGAGTCATCTGGAGAACTCAGAGTGATGGAACTAGACTTGGAAAGGAGGTATGAGGAACAAACTAGAGAGTTTGAGGAAGTGTCAGCTCGTCTTAGGGCTGCACAAAGACGCCTCAGGGAAATGATGGACACAAGAGACTTGCATTAATGTAGATAGTACTGTCTGAATGCTATGAATTCTTAATCCAAAACAAGTATGAACAATAAGATCAATCTTATCGCTTCAATACTATTGGTTAAGAGTCTTTCAGATGGTCGACTTAATCCTAAAATTTCAAGCTCTGTTATATTTCCATGAGTGTGCTTTACTAGTATTTAAGCAGCTCACAAACCGCTCTCATTCTTCAGCGGTTCAACACCCTCTAGCTCTCTCACATCTCCTCTACTTCTCTACTACACTTTACTCTTACCAACATGAAGGCCTGCCCCACCATGCTCAAGTCTCACCAGCGCTCTGCTATCTGTGACTCCATCATGGTGTCCAAACTCTTTGCCTGCATAGCAGCGCATATGAGGCAGGGTGAAGGCAAGTTTGGCTCTAGTGCCAATATCCTTGAGCGCAAGTTCAGGGATGGCATAGAGATATACTTTGGTAAGGAGGAAGGTTGGTATAGAGAGGGCTGGTATCTCATGGATGGAGCAAACTTTGCTTTGGTGGATGCGCTCCTCCAAGTCCGAGATGCTGTGGGCACCTATTGCAATGACAGCAGCCTAGCCGAGTCATATGACCTTGAAGACTTCTCAGGCAATGGCCCCCTGTATGAGCGCTTTAGGAAGGCTGGAATTGCCTTTCCTCTAGAGCCAGAAAAGGGCTTTGACTGTGAAGACTGGAGGGTCCCTCGCGCCACTATGGCTGATCTGATTTTTGATGTGGTCCGCTCCCAGATCTGGGGCTTGCAAATGATTTGCAGCCTCCACTCCCTGGCTCAGTTTGAAGGCAGGCTTAAGCAAGCAGTCTTGCCCTCTTTCCCTTGCGCAATGGTGCATGCAGCCCAAGGCTGCTATGACAGGTATCGCCATACCTATTGCCCTGGGGAGTGGCTTGAGCCTGATGAGCATGGGATCCCAGCTACTTGGGGAGCTGATATGGTGAAGTGATACATTTACATTGCTTCGCCAGTTACTTATTCCTTTACAGAACTATTACTGGGCCCTGTTCCTCCAGAACAAGAAGGAGGAAGAATTCATCGCCAACTTCTTAGCTCAGCTCAAGAAGTCGGCTGAAGAGAGTGGGTCTGAGCAAGTCCCCTTCTTCACTATGGACCCAACAGCCCCTGGCAATCTTGTCCAGCTGAACCAAGAGCCTTTGCAGCTGCCTACTCCCCCTGATGAGGATGAGAAAATCCCTAGCTGGCGGCAAAGGGTTCATTTTGCGGACATGAGCGCCCAGAATGAGGAATCAGAGGAGGAACCATCTGATGATGAGTTCTCCCTGCCTCCTTCTCCTCCTGCCATTCCTCCTGGTCTCAAGGACAAGATTCTTGTCATCGAGTCAGAGGATGAATGGGAGTTTGATGATGGCTATGATTCTCTCTAAGTAAGTCTGCAAGTCCAGACTGGGGGGGCTATGTTATGGATACTAACATCTTTACTTAATAGAGTCTGCCCTTGCCTACTCTGAATGCGTCCTAAATGAGTATTTTCTGAATTTTTGCTAAATGTGAATGCGCGGATTTGTACCATTTATTATCTACATAAACTGTACGAAATCCTATCTCTTTTGCGCACTTTATTTCATATTTTCAGCTTAAGAACTCGGCGAGATATTCACTAAACAAGTTCAGGCATCGCTTATCATAAGGTATTACTAACATATTCCGCTTATAGCTCAGCGACGGCTGACTCTATCATGCTGATCAATAGCTTGATCGATAGCCACGCTTCGGGCGTATCTTCTCACCGAAGATCGGCCCGATCCCCGGACTCCTCGCCGAGCTCCAGGCCGAAGATCGAACTGATCTGATGAACTGATCAGTTCTGATCTGACTCACACACTGAGTCAATGGACCCAGCTACCCTTAATTAGAAGGCTCTATGACTCACTGAGATGTTGGCTCCAATCCATGTATATAGTTCATATTATTAATATATCAAACAACCAATAGCATACACTGATCCAGTGATGCCACCAATCTACACCCAGTCATTACTCTAAACCATCCTGTATGGGGATAGGGTGATCCCCATATAGCCAGAACTCTCCTTAGAGATCGGCTTGGCATGACTGTCTCTATTTGGCTCATCCAGGCTTCCCTCAGGGTATAAAAGAACCCTGCAGGAGACCCTTGCAGAGCCACCTCCTATTACTACCCACCTGATCGGTCTTGTGTGCTTTGGTTTGTGCTTCTCTTATCTCTTATCTCTTGTGTGATCTACTGTATCTAATAAGTGGGAATCCTAGTACCTGATTAGATACATCTGTGTGATTCTGTATATATAGACTTGTGCTTAAATTAGCGTATAAATAAGTACCTGCCAGTTGTGGGAATTAAGTACCTATTTGGTGTGAGGAAATATACGCATTAGGCGCACCCATCCATCCATATTAAGCTATTGCTTAAGTATAGATTAAGTTTAGTAATAGTATAGTCCAAGCGACTAGGGCTGAACTATAATAAGTATATCTAAGGGAACCTGACCGCTGTAGTCTTGCTCTTTATATATTATATTAAGTCAGTTTACACTGTGAAAGGTTAAAACTATCTAAGTGTTACTTGATAATCTCTGAGATCTTATATTAGCCTTCCTATCGAATCTAGGAAGTATTGTTTACTATTGGAGTACTAACCAACTACATTGCTTAAGCTCCAGATATCCAACTGTACTCCAACCCGTAACAAGGCTGCCACACATAGAGATGTTGTGCTAGTAACTGGCATACTGGCATCAAGGGAAACTGAATTGCATCAGCTGATAAATCCTTATAAATCCAATTCAGTTTCCCTTGATGCCAGTATGCCAGTTACTGGCATGACATCTCTAGCCACACATCAGGCTAGGATCCAACGCAGATGCTGTTGCATCCAGAATAGACAGTAAACACCCTTAGAAACAAGGGTTGTGACATTGTAGAGCAAGCTTCACACTGATCCGTGGCTATGTCTCAATTATCTTCATCAAGAGTAACCAGAAGCCAGTTGGCTCAAGGAGAACCACTAGTACCACTGGTAGATAACCCTGACTGGCTGTCAGTAGCTAGATCAGACAACGCAATCTCCCTATCAGCTCTAAGGGAACAAGTACCACAAATGACAACAGAAGCAACAGATGCTATTCATGCATGAGTCAGCATACCAGGATTGTATGTGGACCCTGATGAGACTATCCAAGCGGTGTAGTAGGGGGTCACGTGCTCGGGCCTTACCTTGTGTTGTCCATAGCAATCGGATACTATCTGCTGCCCTTCGGCGTGTCCACCGTGGTGACAAGAGTGGATTCTACTACCTGCGTGCTTTCTGTACGCATTCTGCTTGCCTCTGCGCTTCTCTGGCGTGTTTCAACACCTCCTACGCGATCTACCTGCGGTTTCATTGCCGCGCACAGCCACAGTCCGTCTCTGGCACTCGTATAACGCGTTGTACACTTCGCACGCGCAACAGCGCACTCCAATACTCTCATAATCAAATTCCTGGTCCTCCCGCGAACTCATCGACTGCCTCGCCACCATTTCTGGTTCATTTTTCGCCAATTCAGCTCAAATCAACAGCCTCTCTGCACCTGGTCCTTTCGTCGCGTATCCCACCATCCAAATCCGCGTCAGTATTGTTCATTTATAGCTCATTCGATAGATCTCTGTTACCCGCATTGAACAAACCCTACTGCCTGCTATATCGCGTCTTACGCCTCGTGGACTGTCAAATTTCGCACAAAGCGCGACAAGCACAAGAATACTTACATATATTTCGCTTTAATCATCTGTTCCTTGACCGTACGAGTCAATTTGGAGCTCCATCGATAGGTCTCGCTTGCGCACACCGAACAAGCCCCCGTCGGTCTCGATTGGCTTACTGCTGGTCCGCTCAACATTGCAGTACTGCTGACCAGCACAACCGATTGATCCGAGACACACCCCGAACAAAAAAATATATTCAGCTTGCTCTTTCTTGGGTGTCAGGCCGCTCCACCCCTTGTTCAACTCATCCCCTCATTGCGCATCTGGCGAGCGTCCTTCCATACGCGTCGTACACCGCTTGACTCCCCCTTTCCACGCGCATTGTTATGGATACTAACATCTTTACTTAATAGAGTCTGCCCTTGCCTACTCTGAATGCGTCCTAAATGAATATTTTCTGAATTTCTGCTAAATGTGAATGCGCGGATTTGTACCATTTATTATCTACATAAACTGTACGAAATCCTATCTCTTTTGCGCACTTTATTTCATATTTTCAGCTTAAGAACTCGGCGAGATATTCACTAAACAAGTTCAGTCATCGCTTATCATAAGGTATTACTAACATATTCCGCTTATAGCTCAGCGACGGCTGACTCTATCATGCTGATCAATAGCTTGATCGATAGCCACGCTTCAGGCGTATCTTCCCACCGAAGATCGGCCCGATCCCCGGACTCCTCGCCGAGCTCCAGGCCGAAGATCGAACTGATCTGATGAACTGATCAGTTCTGATCTGACTCACACACTGAGTCAATGGACCCAGCTACCCTTAATTAGAAGGCTCTATGACTCACTGAGATGTTGGCTCCAATCCATGTATATAGTTCATATTATTAATATATCAAACAACCAATAGCATACACTGATCCAGTGATGCCACCAATCTACACCCAGTCATTACTCTAAACCATCCTGTATGGGGATAGGGTGATCCCCATATAGCCAGAACTCTCCTTAGAGATCGGCTTGGCATGACTGTCTCTATTTGGCTCATCCAGGCTTCCCTCAGGGTATAAAAGAACCCTGCAGGAGACCCTTGCAGAGCCACCTCCTATTACTACCCACCTGATCGGTCTTGTGTGCTTTGGTTTGTGCTTCTCTTATCTCTTATCTCTTGTGTGATCTACTGTATCTAATAAGTGGGAATCCTAGTACCTGATTAGATACATCTGTGTGATTCTGTATATATAGACTTGTGCTTAAATTAGCGTATAAATAAGTACCTGCCAGTTGTGGGAATTAAGTACCTATTTGGTGTGAGGAAATATACGCATTAGGCGCACCCATCCATCCATATTAAGCTATTGCTTAAATATAGATTAAGTTTAGTAATAGTATAGTCCAAGCGACTAGGGCTGAACTATAATAAGTATATCTAAGGGAACCTGACCGCTGTAGTCTTGCTCTTTATATACTATATTAAGTCAGTTTACACTGTGAAAGGTTAAAACTATCTAAGTGTTACTTGATAATCTCTGAGATCTTATATTAGCCTTCCTATCGAGTCTAGGAAGTATTGTTTACTATTGGAGTACTAACCAACTACATTGCTTAAGCTCCAGATATCCAACTGTACTCCAACCCGTAACAAGGCTGCCACACATAGAGATGTTGTGCTAGTAACTGGCATACTGGCATCAAGGGAAACTGAATTGCATCAGCTGATAAATCCTTATAAATCCAATTCAGTTTCCCTTGATGCCAGTATGCCAGTTACTGGCATGACATCTCTAGCCACACATCAGGCTAGGATCCAACGCAGATGCTGTTGCATCCAGAATAGACAGTAAACACCCTTAGAAACAAGGGTTGTGACATTGTAGAGCAAGCTTCACACTGATCCGTGGCTATGTCTCAATTATCTTCATCAAGAGTAACCAGAAGCCAGTTGGCTCAAGGAGAACCACTAGTACCACTGGTAGATAACCCTGACTGGCTGTCAGTAGCTAGATCAGACAACGCAATCTCCCTATCAGCTCTAAGGGAACAAGTACCACAAATGACAACAGAAGCAACAGATGCTATTCATGCATGAGTCAGCATACCAGGATTGTATGTGGACCCTGATGAGACTATCCAAGCAGTGTAGTAGGGGTCACGTGCTCGGGCCTTACCTTGTGTTGTCCATAGCAATCGGATACTATCTGCTGCCCTTCGGCGTGTCCACCGTGGTGACAAGAGTGGATTCTACTACCTGCGTGCTTTCTGTACGCATTCTGCTTGCCTCTGCGCTTCTCTGGCGTGTTTCAACACCTCCTACGCGATCTACCTGCGGTTTCATTGCCGCGCACAGCCACAGTCCGTCTCTGGCACTCGTATAACGCGTTGTACACTTCGCACGCGCAACAGCGCACTCCAATACTCTCATAATCAAATTCCTGGTCCTCCCGCGAACTCATCGACTGCCTCGCCACCATTTCTGGTTCATTTTTCGCCAATTCAGCTCAAATCAACAGCCTCTCTGCACCTGGTCCTTTCGTCGCGTATCCCACCATCCAAATCCGCGTCAGTATTGTTCATTTATAGCTCATTCGATAGATCTCTGTTACCCGCATTGAACAAACCCTACTGCCTGCTATATCGCGTCTTACGCCTCGTGGACTGTCAAATTTCGCACAAAGCGCGACAAGCACAAGAATACTTACATATATTTCGCTTTAATCATCTGTTCCTTGACCGTACGAGTCAATTTGGAGCTCCATCGATAGGTCTCGCTTGCGCACACCGAACAAGCCCCCGTCGGTCTCGATTGGCTTACTGCTGGTCCGCTCAACATTGCAGTACTGCTGACCAGCACAACCGATTGATCCGAGACACACCCCGAACAAAAAAATATATTCAGCTTGCTCTTTCTTGGGTGTCAGGCCGCTCCACCCCTTGTTCAACTCATCCCCTCATTGCGCATCTGGCGAGCGTCCTTCCATACGCGTCGTACACCGCTTGACTCCCCCTTTCCACGCGCATTGTTATGGATACTAACATCTTTACTTAATAGAGTCTGCCCTTGCCTACTCTGAATGCGTCCTAAATGAATATTTTCTGAATTTCTGCTAAATGTGAATGCGCGGATTTGTACCATTTATTATCTACATAAACTGTACGAAATCCTATCTCTTTTGCGCACTTTATTTCATATTTTCAGCTTAAGAACTCGGCGAGATATTCACTAAACAAGTTCAGTCATCGCTTATCATAAGGTATTACTAACATATTCCGCTTATAGCTCAGCGACGGCTGACTCTATCATGCTGATCAATGGCTTGATCGATAGCCACGCTTCAGGCGTATCTTCCCACCGAAGATCGGCCCGATCCCCGGACTCCTCGCCGAGCTCCAGGCCGAAGATCGAACTGATCTGATGAACTGATCAGTTCTGATCTGACTCACACACTGAGTCAATGGACCCAGCTACCCTTAATTAGAAGGCTCTATGACTCACTGAGATGTTGGCTCCAATCCATGTATATAGTTCATATTATTAATATATCAAACAACCAATAGCATACACTGATCCAGTGATGCCACCAATCTACACCCAGTCATTACTCTAAACCATCCTGTATGGGGATAGGGTGATCCCCATATAGCCAGAACTCTCCTTAGAGATCGGCTTGGCATGACTGTCTCTATTTGGCTCATCCAGGCTTCCCTCAGGGTATAAAAGAACCCTGCAGGAGACCCTTGCAGAGCCACCTCCTATTACTACCCACCTGATCGGTCTTGTGTGCTTTGGTTTGTGCTTCTCTTATCTCTTATCTCTTGTGTGATCTACTGTATCTAATAAGTGGGAATCCTAGTACCTGATTAGATACATCTGTGTGATTCTGTATATATAGACTTGTGCTTAAATTAGCGTATAAATAAGTACCTGCCAGTTGTGGGAATTAAGTACCTATTTGGTGTGAGGAAATATACGCATTAGGCGCACCCCATCCATCCATATTAAGCTATTGCTTAAGTATAGATTAAGTTTAGTAATAGTATAGTCCAAGCGACTAGGGCTGAACTATAATAAGTATATCTAAGGGAACCTGACCGCTGTAGTCTTGCTCTTTATATATTATATTAAGTCAGTTTACACTGTGAAAGGTTAAGACTATCTAAGTGTTACTTGATAATCTCTGAGATCTTATATTAGCCTTCCTATCGAATCTAGGAAGTATTGTTTACTATTGGAGTACTAACCAACTACATTGCTTAAGCTCCAGATATCCAACTGTACTCCAACCCGTAACACGCATCAAACGGCACTCCTGGTGTCGGAAAAACCTCCTTCCTCACCGTCACACGAGCCTTGATCGCCGTCATGCCCGCCACAGATCCCACCGACCAACAGGCCGCCCGTGCTATTGAATTGCTGCTCCGAGACGCTGTGAATTGACTCGAGCGACCGCCAATTGAGCTCCAGTGGTTTGAAGCGCTCCCCAAACGCGTGCGTCGAAGCGCGGAGCTGATCAAGGCCGCTCAGACCGACTCTCGGGTTCTACTCGAACATGTTCGACTTGAATGGTCGAAAACTCGACGGATCGAACTAGAACGCGAGGAGCGATTGAACAGGGCTTGAGCGCAGCCCCAGAACATCGAGATACTACGCGCCCCGGAGCCTACAGCATGGCACGGGCTTGGGTGTCGGAAAAAACGCTCTCGAGCGTTCGAATCAATTGGTCGAGCCTACAACGCACGGCAGAGACTCTCTGGGAGTGATCCCATCGAAAACACTCAGTCAAGCGACACATTCCTGCTTCACCCTTCGTCGTGCTACGTACCCAAGCGATCGCCTACACCTCCTGGACTTCGGGACGCGATTCGAAACGTCCCTGGCCTGATCCATACTGCGATTGGACCAGCCAACGCAGCCGATTACGGTTTGCCCACGCCCTTGACACCTGGGTCGCCCAATGCCAATTCTCCTGCACCCCCAGTTGTCCCTCCACCCGAATTTCCTCACGATCCCCAACCCGAGGATTTCATTGTTGATGGGCACGACATCAGCCCTGGTTTTTCGTATGTTGTGGCTTATGGGCGTCATTCACGTGCACCAGAGATGGGATACTCGACTCAACGGGCTGCATTCAATGTACATGCTATGGAGGGCAGGTTCCCTGGAGCACTTGACTATCTCGCCAAGCTGTTCTTCCCTGCCGGTGTTCATAAGTATGGTCAGATGGTTGATGCAGAGGGGATGGATTCTTTATTGGACTTTGTGTTTGGCTGGTTCGAGATGTCTCGCCGAGCTCGTGAATGTGGGCATTTCGGCTGATGCTCTCTCATATATATATTTTTTCCTGTTCTTTTGCTTTTTGCCTTTTCTTTTGCAGCTGTTCCTTGCCGACTGAGGGCAGCCGGCGTTGTCTTAGGGGGGGAGCCTGTAGTAGGGGGTCACGTGCTTGGGCCTTGCCTTGTGTTGTCCATAGCAATCGGATACTATCTGCTGCCCTTCGGCGTGTCCAGCGGAACCCACCATTATAGTAGGAGAAGGGAACCCCACTGAATCAATGGCAACAGCTGCTGACATCATTGGTGGAAGATCCATTCCCTGAACCACAGTAGAATCAGTATTGGATCCTGAGGAGTCCCAACTTTCTGAAGACATGGGATAAACCCCAGAAACTACTGAACCAGTAACACAAGAATGGGTAAACCAAACAACAGGACCAGAACATTCCTGGAATGCTAGGGCTAGTATATCCCCAGGAAGAATAATGGAACCAACTGTCAGAAGAAGAATACCAATTGATCCCACTGCAGGGATAGAAGATCAGACTGACCCTGTGCCACCATACGCACCAAACCCCCTGGAATTACCCATGGGAAGATATGGGCCTACAAATATTCCAAGGGAAGAAAGGCATCTATACTTGGCACACCCCTCAACAGGGGTAAGAACCTGATCACAAACATCAAATCTTATTGAAGCACCCATCCCTCAGAGACCTATACCAGCACCTGAGCAAATAGAAGCCCCAATCTGAACTGGAATCAAAGACAGGCTGACAAACCCTTCACCACCTAGACCCTCTTCTTCATCTTCCTCATCTTCCAACCCTAGGGAGCCACCCCAAGAAAGAAATGAGGATGAATATGAAAGGCTACTAAACAGCCCTATAGAAGAAGTCCAAAGGGCTGCAGCAAGGGACCCCATGCTAGGATTCTTCTTTAGGGTACTAGACAATATCAAAGACCAACTCCTTGAAGGAATAACAGCCCAAATACAAGTACAAGAAAACCAGCAGGAAACAGGGGTACAAACACTCAACACCACCTTACAGCAAATGACTAATTCCATTTCCAAAACAGGAGTAACTATGGACAACGTCAGACAACAAGTAGAAAGCGCAGCCCAAAACGCTTGGACAGCTGCCAACAGTGCCCAAAAAGCAATTAATGAGCAGATTAAAACTCAAAACTATATAGATAAACTTAGTCAACAAATGGACACCATTGTCATAGCCATGGTTGCCATGGGCAAGGAAGTATCAGCATCCTTGAACAAACAAAAGGAAGCTATTGAAAAACTCAAGGCGGATACAGAAACCCTCCAAGAAACTCTACAAGTGGTGGAAGAAAGGGTCTCAGCTACAGATATTATGGACCAACACCATCAATGGGAACCAGAGGCCAAATCATCTCAAGCACAAGTCCCCAAATGGCCAAAAGGATTATTCCCTGGAGATAACCCACCAGGCCCTCCATCAGGACCACCATTGAGGGAAAACACTCCTCACCCCAGAACCCCTGAGAAGCCCAACAGACGGAAACCACCAAGGACAAAATCCCTAAAGGAGCTAGGGTTAAAAGACCTGAAGCCTTTAAAAGGAAAAGAGGACAAGAGGCAGAAAGCTTCTTGATGAAGATGGAAATCTACTTCAACAACTACGGTACTGCCTTCAATAACAACCAAAAGATGGCTACCTTCCTCACCAATATGGGAGAAGGAGAAGCAGCTCAATGGGCCAAACCCCTACTTAGGAAAATCCTTGATGAAGAACCCCACAAATATCTTACAAACTGGAACACATTAAAGAACGCTTTCCTTCTTGGATCCTCAGACCCCATGAAGAAGGAAAGAGCAATCCAAAACATCCATAAACTTCAGCAGACAGGGTCAGCACAGCACTATGTCACTGCTTTCCAGACCCTTATGCAAGAATTGAACTGGGATGAACACCTTTCATAGATCTCTTCAAGAAGGGGCTCAAGAACAATGTCCAACAGGAACTCCTCAAAGCAACGATTACCTGAGATACATCCACCTTCTCTCCAGAAGAATGGATGGAAGTCTCTATCAGGATAGATGACCCTCTATTCACTGGAAGGAGCTTAAGGGATAACAACTCCTCAGGAAACCAGGACAAGAAATCCCAACCCAGGGCAACCCAAGCCAACGTGGGAATAGTACTTTTGGAAATTATCCAAAAGAGACAGGAAGAAGGGCGATGTATCAAATGCAGAAGAAAGGAGCACCAAATGAAGGAATGCAGATTCAAGGAATGGCAGCAAGACCCCCAACCAGCCAAAGGAAAGGAAGCTAAAGTACAAGAAGTAAAGGAAGAGGAGGAATCTTCTAATTCAGAGTTGGAAAACTAGAACAGCAGGCTGAGTCCATGTCAGTACCTGACAAGAAACCCTTGGCCAAGAATCAGAAAAGAAAAAAACGTGTACAATACCTAAAGAAATCTGAACAAACCACGTCAATCTTTACTATGGTCAAGGGAATCATGGACCCTATTCCCACTCTGGTTGACTCCAGATCCTCCAAAAACTTTTTAGACTCAAACTTTGCCCAAGACAACAACATTTCCTTGATACCCCTAGTCAACCCTGTAATTGCCATTGATGGGAAAGAACTTCCAAACAAAATAAAGAACAAAGCTACCCTGGAAGTAGAAATCAAAGGATGGACCTTTGACATAACCTTGTTTGTAATGGATCTAGGAGACACCAACATGATCCTGGGATTAGAATGGCTACAAGAAGCTGACCTGGACATAAACTGGAAAACCCTTGAAATCTCATGGAAAGAAAAACCACTCACAGCCAAACCTGGAAAATATTTGCCTATCACACCAGAAGAATTAACAGAATTTCTTGACGTCTTTAGCAAAGAACATTTTAAGAAGCTCCCAGAGCATAGGTCTTTTGACTGCAATGTAGACTTTGTGGAAGGAGCAGAACTCCCAAAACCAGCAAAAGTATATACCCTCTCACCAATAGAAACTAGGACAATAAAGGACTTCATTGACCAAGAACTGGCCAACGGAAAGATCTGACCCAGTAAATCCCCTATCACTTCACCCTGCTTCTTTGTCAAAAAGAACAACAGGTCTTTACGACTGGTAACAGATTACCGGAAGATCAATAACATCACCATACCAGACCAATTCCCTATGCCACTCCAAGTAGAACTTGTCAACCAGGTCAAGAATGCAAAGATTTATTCTAAATTGGACCTCAGATGGGGATTCAACAACATTCATATCAAAAAAGGGGACAAATGGAACACTGCCTTTAGAACAGCCTATGGGATACACGAGTACTTAGTCATACCCTTTGGACTCAAAAATGCCCCAGCAGTCCTCCAAAAGATGATGAATGACATTTTTAGACACCTTCTTGGTTTCACAGTAGTAGTCTACATGGTCAATATTCTTGTCTTCTCAGAAAAGGAAGAAGATCATGTGAAACATGTCAAAGAGGTACTCGAAATCATGAGAGAAAACAATCTCTACGCCAAACTATCCAAATGCAAATTCTTTGTCAAGAGGGTGTTACGGGTTGGAGTACAGTTGGATATCTGGATCTTAAGCAATGTAGTTGGTTAGTACTCCAATAGTAAACAATACTTCCTGGATTCAATAGGAAGGCTAATATAAGATCTCAGAGATTATCAAGTAACACTTAGATAGTCTTAATCTTTCACAGTGTAAACTGACTTAACATAATATATAAAGAGCAAGACTACTGCGGTCAGGTTCCCTTAGATATACTTATTATAGTTCAGCCCTAGTCGCTTGGACTATACTATTACTAAACTTAATCTATACTTAAGCAATAGCTTAATATGGATGGATGGGGTGCGCCTAATGCGTATATTTCCTCACACCAAATAGGTACTTAATTCCCACAACTGGCAGGTACTTATTTATACGCTAACTTAAGCACAACTCTATGTATATACAGAATCACACAGATGTATCTAATCAGGTACTAGGATTCCCACTTATTAGATACAGTAGATCACACAAGAGATAAGAGATAAGAGAAGTACAAACCAAAGCACGCAAGACCGATCAGGTGGGTAGTAATAGGAGGTGGCTCTGCAAGGGTCTCCTGCAGGGTTCTTTTATACCCTGAGGGAAGCCTGGATGAGCCAAATAGAGACAGTCATGCTAAGCCAATCTCTAAGGAGAGTTCTGGCTATATGGGGATCACCCTATCCCCATACAGGATGGTTTAGAGTAATGACTGGGTGTAGATCGGTGGCATCACTGGATCAGTGTATGCTATTGGTTGTTTGATATATTAATAATATGAACTATATACATGGATTGGAGCCAACATCTCAGTGAGTCATAGAGCCTTCTAATTAAGGGTAGCTGGGTCCATTGACTCAGTGTGTGAGTCAGATCAGAACTGATCAGTTCATCAGATCAGTTCGATCTTCGGCCTGGAGCTCGGCGAGGAGTCCGGGGATCGGGCCGATCTTCGGTGGGAAGATACGCCCGAAGCGTGGCTATCGATCAAGCTACTGATCAGCATGATAGAGTCAGCTGTTGCTGAGCTATAAGCGGAATATGTTAGTAATACCTTATGATAAGCGATGCCTGAACTTGTTCAATGAATATCTTGCCAAGTTCTTAAGCTAAGAATGTGAAATGAAGTGCGCAAAAGATATAGAACTTAGTACAATCTATGGAAACATAAAACTGTACAAATCTGCGCATTCACATTTGATAGAAATCAGAAAATATTCACTTAAGACGCATTCAGAGTAGGCAAGGGCAGACTCTATTAAGTAAAGATGTTAGTATCCATAACAGAGGGTCATTTTCCTTGGATTAGTGATTACCCCAGAAGTAATTTCCATGGAGGAAGAAAGAATAAAGGTCATCATGGAATGGAGCTCACCAAGGAAAATAAAGGAAGTCCAGGCATTCCTTGGCTTTGTAAACTTCTACAGGAGGTTTATAGCCAAATTCAGCAAGATTGCCAGGCCACTGCACAATCTAACAAAAAAGGATACTAAATTTGAATGGAACCTGGAATGCCAACAGGCCTTTGAGGAAATTAAGAAACGGGTAAGCCAAGACCTGGTATTGATACACCCCAACCTCAAGAAACCTTTCATCCTGGAAACCAATGCATCAGGAGTAGCCATAGGGGCTATACTTAGTCAAAGAGGCAAGGATGGATACCTCCACCCAGTGGCATATCTCTCAAAAAGCTATAACAATGCCCAAAGAAACTATGATACCAGCAACAAGGAATTACTTGCCTTTGTGGAGTTACTAAAACATTGGCGCATATACCTTGAAGGAACTATACTACCCATAAAGGTCTTCACAGACCACCAAAATCTAGAAAGATGGAAGAATGCAGAAACCTTCAACAGAAGGCATGCCAGGTGGCATATGGAACTTGCTTCGTTCAACCTTGAAATTCACTATAGACCCGGTAAAATTTCCAACAAACCAGACGCTCTATCAAGAAGACATGACCATGAGGACATCCCAAATCCTCAACAAATTATGATCAACGCTGAACAATTTAAGGGCTTCAAGGCAAATATAGAAGTCAACATCATTTCCATGATTAGGGAAAGCCTCAATGAGGATAAATCCCTAACCACCCTTATTGCTAGCACAAAGAAGAAGGAGGACCTTCCACCCTCCATTAGAAAACAATATGACAAGTACGAATGGAAGGAATATCTTCTATGGTACAAGGGACAAATAGTAATCCCTGAAAATAAAGAAATACAACTTGCTATCCTGGAAATGCACCATGACAACCCTATAGCCGGTCACCCAGGACAAGCAAGAGCCCTTGAACTCGTATCAAGACAGTACTATTGGCCAGCTATGAAACAACAGGTCAACCAATTTGTCGAGTCATGTGAAATCTGTCAATGGAGTAAAGGTCACAAACAATATGCACCACCAAAACCCCTACCAATACCCCAAAAGCCTTGGGAAGACATTGCATATGATTTCATTGTCAAGCTCCCTGAATCACAAGGCATGAATAGTATACTGGTAGTAATCAATTTAGAGAAGCTGTGCCAGAATTTTGCAGGACTCCGCCACCTGCAGCAGGACTCCTGCGCTTTTTGGCCATTCTGGCACTGGCACTGGCACTGGCATGCCAGTTGCCGGAGCCCGTGCCAGAATTCCGGCAGGTGCAGGAACTTGCCGGAATCCCCGGACTCCTGCAACTGGCTATCGTCAAAACTCACCACATTCTAATGTTTAACTGCTTATTAGATGCGCATGAGGAGTAGCTTTCCAATGATATATTACATGCCTCATAAGAAATTGATTCTGCCAACTTGTACGCAGTTCTTTCCTTCAGGTCTTCATGGCCAACAATGGAGCAGCCATGAAACTCACCACAATGTCTTGCAAAGTAGCTCATAAAATGCACAGAATTCCCTAGATCACGGCTATGTACATACCATCACGCATAAAAATTATTCACATGTAGTTTCTGTTAGATTAGTACTTGTAAAATATTCTGGTAAATGCGCACATGTCATTGCACCATAAAGGAAGCTGTTTCAAGTGAATTCAACTAGCTAGCCTTTCTCCAGCACCTTGATAACCCCCACTGACAAGTTATTTAATGAATCCATCAACTGGATGGCCATGTATTAGGGGTGTGCAGGTAACCCCACTGACACTTGAGCAGAATCAGTGCACATGGTCGGAAATTTATGTTACAACCTTGATTGAGAGTTTTCAGGTATCTAGCATAGGGTAAACAATGCCTCTGAATCTGTCTGTGGTGTTCAAAAAGCCATGCTCTCAATTTGTGGCTCTCCATGGGTGTTTCAGGGGTATTTTCAGCATCAGGGGCGCTGTTCCCCCTGTTTCACCCACTAGAACACCTCCAATCAGGCTGATTTTTGGTACATAGTGCCTTGATAGTAGCTCGCATCGATTACGCACAAGGGAGCGAGGTTTGCACGGCTAGTTTTACTAGTGCATGTGGCGCTGTTCAGGGGCTTTCCCCTATATTTTGCTGATATCTCGGTACATAGACGTTCAATGATCATGTAAATATGTTCACTGGACTCCCCTCAATGAGACGAGTCGATTGATATGCATATGATAGCATTTGGAGCTAAGCCAGGGCAAAACTGTTGATCTGCGCATCCCCCTGATTATTTTTCTGAGATAGATGTGCGCCGATACTGGCCATTTCTGATCTGTTTCTGGCCATATATATATCAATCGAATCGCCTGAATTCTACGCATTTTCTGAGTGCTTAAGACCAGCAATCCATGGAGGGCATGCGCTGGTGCCAAGCTGCCAGTATGCCAGCATGCAGGTATGCAGGTATGCCAGTACTGCAGGACTCCGCCCAGGACTCCGGCACCCCTGGGGCCATACCTGCACCTGCACTGGCAACTGGCTGCCGGAATTTGCCGGAATTTTCCGCCAGAATTCTGGCGGATTCTGGCTGCAGGAGCCTGGCACAGCATCCTTAAATCAATTGCTTCTCTCGGCAAGCACATTTCATCCCTTGCCTTGAAAGTACTAAAGCAGAAGGAGTAGCCAATCTTTTTATCCAAGATGTCTGGAAATTACATGGATTACCCAAGACAACAGTGTCAGATAGAGGCCCTACTTTCAATAGTCAATTCCTAAAAGCCCTCTATGCCAAACTAGGAATAAACCCCAAATTCTCCACTGCATTCCACCCTGAAACAGATGGAATAACAGAAAAAACCAACCAATGGCTAGAAGGCTTCCTAAGAAGCTTCTGCAACTACAGACAAGATGATTGGGTCCAATAGCTACCCATAGCAGAATTCTGCCATAACAATCAAGTCAATTCTGCCACAGGGAAAACAGCATTTGAAACCATCTACAGACTACACCCCAGATGGGACCTAGTAGATCTGGAAGTCAATGCCCCTAATGCCACCAACATGGCTGACACCCTGCAAGAAATATGGGACAAAGCCATAGCTTCCCTGGAATTCCACAGATCAAAAGAAGACACCCCAAGATGTGAATACAAAGTAGGAGACAAGTTCCGGCTAGTAGGCCAGAACATCACTAAAAGACGGCCCTCAAAGAAGCTAGATAACAAAAAATTAGGGCCCTTCCTCATTTCAGAAAAGATCTCCTCACACATCTACCACATGGAACTCCCAAAAACCATGCAGACATACAATGTATTCCACATTAATCTTCTCACACCCTTCACAGAAGACAAGAATATTCACAGACGTCAAGCAAGACCACCCCCAATTGTGACAGAAGGAGGGGAAGAAGAATACAAAGTGGACCATGTGGTCACATGGGAACAATGGAAAAACAGCCTGTACTAACAAATCAGGTGGAAAGGGTATGATCCAATAGAAGACACAATGAAAAGGGCTGAAAAAATAGCCAAACTACCCCAAATCATGGAAGATCTACCCAAGCATCATCCTAAAGCTCCCCTACGAAAGAACTACAAACAAAGTGAAAACAGGTATAAAAGAGTGGGGGGGAAAGCCTCAAACCTCACCACCAGCAGCTCCAGCTCCACTACAACCCAACCAATTCAACCACTCAACTTTACTCTTTGAAACCCCTTCTCACAACCATGGCCCAGACCTGCAACTCCAAGTCCGCCAAGGCCACCAATGTGCGCTACAATCCCCATGACACCAGGATTGTCACCAACAACTCTCCTAGGTCAGTATGGGGAAAACAGCATGTATCCCACAAGCTCACATGGGCCACAACAGGGACAGATTATACAGCTACCAAGACACTGTTATGGATACTAACATCTTTACTTAAGAGAGTCTGCCCTTGCCTACTCTCAATATGTCTTAAATGAATATTTTCTGAATTCTGCTGAATGTGAATGCACTTACTTGTACTGTTCTATGTCTCCATAGATTGTACTAAGTTCTATCTTCTTTGCGCACTTTATCTGATATTTTTAGCTTAAGAACTTGGCGAGATATTCATTAAACAAGTCTAGGTATTGCTTATCTTAAGGTATTACTAACATATTCTGCTTATAGCTCAACGACGGCTGACGCTATCAAGCTGATCAATGGCTTGATCGATAGCCCCAATTTGGGCGTATCTTCTCACCGAAGATCGGCTCAATCCCCGGACTCCTCGCCGAGTTACAGGCCGACAATCGCACTGATCTGATTCACACACTGAGTCAATGGACCCAGCTACCCTTAATTTAGAAGGCTCTATGACTCACTGAGATGTTGGCTCTGATCCATGTATATAGTTCATATTATTAATATATCAAACAACCAATAGCATACACTGATCCAGTGATGCCACCAATCTGCACCCAGTCATTACTCTGAACCATCCTGTATGGGGATAGGGTGATCCCCATATAGCCAGAACTCTCCTTGGAGATCGGCTTGGCATGACTGTCTCTATTTGGCTCACCCAGGCTTCCCTCAGGGTATAAAAGAACCCTGCAGGAGACCCTTGCAGAGCCACCTCCTCTTACTACCCACCTGATTGCTCTTGTGTGCTTTGGTTTGTATTTCTCTTATCTCTTATCTCTTGTGTGATCTACTGTATCTAGTAAGTGGGAATCCCAGTACCTGATTAGATACATCTGTGTGATTCTGTATATACATAGACGTGTGCTTAAGTTAGCGTGTAAATAAGTACCTGCCAGTTGTGGGAATTAAGTACCTATTTGGTGTGAGGAAATATACGCATTAGGCGCACCTCCATTTATCCATATTAAGCTATTGCTTAAGTATAGATTAAGTTTAGTAATAGTATAGTCCAAGCGACTAGGGCTGAACTATAATAAGTATATCTAAGGGAACCTGACCGCAGTAGTCTTGCTCTTTATATATTATGTTAAGTCAGTTTACACTGTGAAAGATTAAGACTATCTAAGTGTTACTTGATAATCTCTGAGATCTTATATTAGCCTTCCTATTGAATCCAGGAAGTATTGTTTACTATTGGAGTACTAACCAACTACATTGCTTAAGCTCCAGATATCCAATGGTATTCCAACCTGTAACAGACGCCATCCAGCACTGCAATAGCTTCATCCAAAGCTTGGACTTTGCAAAGTCCCTTGACCCATCTCGCACCCTTGACTACATCTCCATGGGGGAAAGCTGGGATTGCAAGTGGATTGGGACCCACACTCTCAAATACCCCAAGAGGGGTAACCTCTCTTGGATTGGAAAGGGACCCCAACCTGAGTTTGACCAGGCCATGCAGGCCACCAAAATATTTGTGCTAGAAGAGTGGATAGGAGATGAAGTCAAACACTTAGTAAGGGGGGTGCAGAAGCTAAAGGGGATGAGCTGGTGCAGGGACTACAAAGAAACAATGAGGGAAAATACGCAATTGATCAAAAAATTGCTAAATGGTCTCAGTGCGCACCACCTCATTAGGAGGCTGGAGGAATGGGAAAAGGAGGGAAAGGAGAAGGTGGTACCAAAATGGGTGGAAGACTCCCCAGAATGGTGGTTCCAGCTGAGCGACATAGAGGAGATGAAGGAGAATTGGCTAAAGGACCTGGACACGCACCCAATGAACCAGAAGATGGTGGTTGTAGCAGATGTGGTCTGGGAGTGGTGCGAACACCCCAACATCTCCAGAAATTACCAGGAGGTACTTGAGCAAATAACCCTTGGGGAAGCCATCAAACTGGCAACCAAGGAAAGGTGGGGGAGAAGGCACATGATAGATTGGCTGGACTAGAAGGCCTGGGACAAAGGCAACAAGGACCTCTTGGTTGACATGGCCAATCTCTTACTTGAGCCCTTGGAAGAGGATGAGGAGTGGGTAAAGCTGAAAGAGGAGGTCTGGGGAGCAGAGGCCCCCAACAGCAGTCATAACATCAAATCCCATCTTCCTGCCGCTGATTTCTAATGGACTATTATGGACTCATAAAATTTTTGTATTTCCTTTAAACCTTTTTCAAAATTGATCCTCCACAAACTCTTTTTTGTCTTGTTTGCTTGTCTCATGTCCCCTAAGACTTGCCTTGAGAGGGGGGTAATGTCATGAGCCGCGCACATGACCCTTATCTTTTCTTGTGGCTTACATGCTTTATAAGCCACTCACTTCTTTTGCTCTACTTAGTAAGACCAATTGGCGCATTACTAAGCCTCCGCATGAGTGCTTACAGATCAAAGCTATCTTTAGTGCATATACCGCCTTCTTGGACTATTCTAGGCCACACTTCATTTTTAGACACACCCTCTTTAGAAACATGGACTATCTTTAGCTCATGTATTCTTGGAACTGTATGCCCAGATCATGTACCCATGAGTATAAATACTTGGTGTGCAAGCTGCTCTCAGACCAGCTTGCTCTACCTTGTCAATCTCCCCTCAAGGGTGATAACTACTAAGACACACATAAGACTTACACTTAAGACTCAACTATTGGTACTTGGTCCTATTAACTTAGGTACTTAGTACATTGTAACCGGCAAGCCACAAGTCCCTCACAGTCTCTATTGGAGACAGGTGCCTTTGAAGTCCTACTTGCAACACAAGCAGAGGAGTATAATCCTAAGACTAAGAGGCTCAACGCCCAACACCGGGCCTTCATTGACGCTTCAACACTAGACTACACATACAACCTGCCACAGGCGGAAGCCACGCATCAGGCTAAGATCCAACGCCGACTCTGTCATATCCAGAACTGAAAGTAAAACACCCTTAGAAACAAGGGTTGTGACAGCGCTGGACTGTATTCCCTTGAAGTCAATCTGGGAGTGAATTGCGCAAGTCAAGTTGCTGACAATCCAACTGACCAATGGTGTTTTTCTGTAGGTACTTTCAGGTATTGCATTGCTTTCTTGATGCATACGTGTCATGGCCTAGACCATGAGCACAATTCCATTATGATTTTCTCCATTTTTTCTAACTCTCTTTTATGTAGTTTTGGACAAGTCCTGTTTATTCAGATATATGTGTAGATTAATTGTCCTGTCACCTGATCTTGTTGTTGTTGACTCAAGTTGGTGTCTTCTGCAATATTCTGTAGTAATGTGGCACAACTCACTTCTTATTAGTCTCAGTATTTGATATGTACATTCTTGGCCATGAATATATAAGGGAGAGTCTGAGAGCCTTAAGCCTCATAACTCAACCTCCTGTTCTACCCATCCCTGCCATCTACCTGCTAGGCTTTGCCAGCAGTACCTTGCCCAGATCTCTGAAGATCAAGTGCGCCTGTATTGAAGCTTGTGTCTCATTTCACCTCCCTTGTTCTCACTGCGTGTCCTATCTTAGACGTTGCGGTTTGACCTTTGGCCATTGTAGCCTCTAGGTCTGCCATTGCCTCATCAGTATTTGGTCTTAGTTGTGACTCCATGGCCTGTACAATACACCACTGGACTTGATGGGCCAAATGCAGCAGCAAGCAAGTGGGCCCACAGGAAAATGAGTTGTCACCAAGCCTCACCAGAGCATATAAAAGTCTGATATATGGCTTAATATTATGTATCTATTCTTAATTCATTTGCTTCAACTAAAGTAAATGGATTGTGGATGGTTAAAGGCTTATACAGGTGGAGACTCCAAGGACCTTCAGAGCATCTCCAACAGATTTATTTCTACCAGCTGTCATGTGACTGACCTGGCCAAGAAATGAATGACTTGCCAACTCTCCCTCACAGCATGATTTTACAAAATGCAAGAACATCATGCCTCCTTAATTATGCATAAGTCCCTTCTCCAACTTTCTTTTTTCTCTTAGGTGCTCTGGCTGTTTGCTTGACAGTTCACATGGCCCAAAAAGCATGGGAAAGTCACATGTTATTTGTTTGGATGGATCTGCATGTTATGCACCTTAAATTCACATTCATTACACAGCCCCAGTGGTTACAGCATGTAACCAGCCAGGTTTGTGTTACCAGGGCAAATTTGCTGCCAGGGTTTTTCCTGACAAAGACTATTTGCACTCAAAATGCTGATGGGTGTGGGCAAGATGTTACTTGATGGATTAGATAATTGTAGGCCTGGCTCTGATAGTAGGAGAAACAGTGCTACATAAGTAATGAACAAATAAAGGAGCATGAATGCAATAAGAAATTATGCATTAAGGTGTTGCTAACCTTTCAATGCTTGTTTCCTAATACTCCCCCACAAGCAACAGAAACAACAAAGGAATGCATGCATGTACCAATAGAGTGCATACAAAGATGCTCAAGATACAAAAACAGTTGCAGGTGTTGAAGACAAAGACGTCTTTAGTTAGTTACACTTAGCATTAATACAGTATAAGCATGTTGCGCCAGATATTGGCAGCGGATATATCTATGAATCATAGGTAAGGATATCTGCAAATATCCACTGCAGGTTGTGGGCACAGGTGCCAATTTAGCCTCAGGCATGCATGTACACCTGTGGATAATCCATGATAACTGTCAGCTAGAGCATGTTTTATGCCAATAGACTGCTGCAGAGATTGTTTGCCATTTGAATTGCACCTATCACATCAGAGAAAACCTGTTACAGGTTGGAGTACAGTTGGATATCTGGAGCTTAAGCAATGTAGTTGGTTAGTACTCCAATAGTAAACAATACTTCCTAGATTCGATAGGAAGGCTAATATAAGATCTCAGAGATTATCAAGTAACACTTAGATAGTTTTAACCTTTCAGAGTGTAAACTGACTTAACATAATATATAAAGAGCAAGACTACTGCGGTCAGGTTCCCTTAGATATACTTATTATAGTTCAGCCCTAGTCGCTTGGACTATACTATTACTAAACTTAATCTATACTTAAGCAATAGCTTAATATGGATAAATGGAGGTGCGCCTAATGCGTATATTTCCTCACACCAAATAGGTACTTAATTCCCACAACTGGCAGGTACTTATTTACACGCTAACTTAAGCACACGTCTATGTATATACAAAATCACACAGATGTATCTAATCAGGTACTAGGATTCCCACTTATTAGATACAGTAGATCACACAAGAGATAAGAGATAAGAGAAATACAAACCAAAGCACACAAGACCGATCAGGTGGGTAGTAAGAGGAGGTGGCTCTGCAAGGGTCTCCTGCAGGGTTCTTTTATACCCTGAGGGAAGCCTGGATGAGCCAAATAGAGACAGTCATGCCAAGCCAATCTCTAAGGAGAGTTCTGGCTATATGGGGATCACCCTATCCCCATACAGGATGGTTTAGAGTAATGACTGGGTGTAGATCGGTGGCATCACTGGATCAGTGTATGCTATTGGTTGTTTGATATATTAATAATATGAACTATATACATGGATCGGAGCCAACATCTCAGTGAGTCATAGAGCCTTCTAATTAAGGGTAGCTAGGTCCATTGACTCAGTGTGTGAGTCAGATCAGAACTGATCAGTCAATCAGATCAGTTCGATCTTCGGCCTGGAGCTCGGCGAGGAGTCCGGGGATCGGGCCGATCTTCGGTGAGAAGATACGCCCGAAGCGTGGCTATCTATCAAGCTATTGATCAGCGTGATAGAGTCAGCCGTCGCTGAGCTATAAGCGGAATATGTTAGTAATACCTTATGATAAGCGATGCCTGAACTTGTTTAATGAATATCTCGCCGAGTTCTTAAGCTAAAAATATGAAATAAAGTGCGCAAAGGAGATAGGATTTAGTACAATTTATGTAGATAATAAAAGGTACAAATCCGCGCATTCACATTTAGCAAAATTCAGAAAATATTCATTTAGGACGCATTCAGAGTAGGCAAGTGCAGACTCTGTTAAGGAAAGATGTTAGTATCCATAACAAACCCCCCAGAGTTATTGCAATTTATAGCTCTAAATGCATGTAAATAAACCAGTTGAAGGAATTTGCCACCCCCCCCCCTTTTCATTAACATGAATTGACATGAATTTATCAAGGGGGGGCCTTGATTTATGACAATTTATGTGAATCAACCCCAGCAGATGAGATTTATGTATTTGAAATTCCTGCAACTTTCCTCCAATGGGCTTCCTGGCAGAATTGGAGGTCTATAAATTTGAGTTTACGAAATTTATGTAAGTTACATATAATCCACTAAACACTGATTCATAATAAATCCATATTTTCCCTATGCAGTTACAGAATTTTGAAATCTCAGATGTAGGCATTGAGATGCATATGGCTAGTATGACAGTATTACTCAGGCACCTGATTGGGTAAAGTACGCGTCAACCAAAGTCATCCACCTGCCCTCAGGGTGGTGATCAAGGGGTTTGTTGTGGGTTGTTCAGGCATAAAAACGCCTGTAGCTCCCAAACAACGCCCAATTTCGGAAAAAGACAACCGACATTTTGTAGATAATGTATGATAGAACAAAATGAATGCATAAGTTTTCTTGTATCTTACATGTGCGCAGGTGAGATTCCATTATACGGCCTTAAACCAGTGACAGCTGGTTGACACTTGGCAACGGCACCAACCAGCGACAGGTGTTTGGGGTCCCAGATTAGGCCAGCTCCCAAATCAGGCGTGTATGCTGTGACCAAAACAGCTAAGATTGCGTCGGGCGACCAACCAAGACTCCATTGAATTCATCCATTTCCTGCAACAACGCTAACGGGATGATCCGGTGGCCACAAAACTTCTTCATAGCCCAAGCTGCCTGACTGCCTGAGAGGCCTGCAAGATATGCATGAACAAACCGCTGGGAGCGGGCGGCAAACCTTGGGTGTATTTAGATATGAATAAAAAATAGCGATAAACGTACATACCATCTAATTGATTCTAACTTTACCAAGACCAGGGCAGTTAGCATGTTCCGCTTGAGGTCAGCCTCTGAGCTTGAGAAGGGCGAGTCTCGATACACACGTTTTATGGCGCCCCAGCATTGTTCGATTGGGTTCAGTTTGCAGTGGTATTTTGGAAGATATAGAACCAAAAACCCTTCAGCTTTGGCTAGAGTTTGAATGATCAATTTTTGCGCAAGCATATTGGGCTTGTTCATCATTGTATGGCGAGCGCAGCAGTTTGTCGAGCCAGGCAGACACCCTTGCTTGTTGTCATCTGTTGCCGCACATACAAGCTTGAGTTTTCAAGCATTGGGGACGTTCCGCTCTTCTAGAATTGTCGCCATACCTTTAAAGGCACCTTGAAGTTTTTCAACTGGATGGTCTGAGGGGTGATACAGCTGTTGAGTTGTTCCGTCGGGCAGAGTTGCAGGTGCAAAGTTGATTTTGATTTTCTCGCCTGACGGCCCTATCTCTTCTCCTCCCACCTTTTGGGAGGGACCGAGCGTCATTTTACTGACATTGGGCAAATTCTCAGGCAGCTTGGTATGGATTGTTGTGTTGTCAAAGATGAAGACATGGTCTTTGTTTGGGTACCGCTTCTTGACAATCGCCATTGCATGTGACAGTTGTTGTACAACATTAACTGTCCCAAACCAGCCATTGCGCTGTTTCCCCGCGCAAAATACAACTTGCGCACTACTAACTTGTGTAAGATAACGAGTTCACATTGAATATAAAGTATTTACATTAAGATTTCCCCTTCTGCGGCACCAGGAGACTCCGGCCTCAGTTGAAGCCAGCCATGGTCAGCAGATACAAAGTCTGCGACCATTAACAATACGCCCTCCCCGTTCCTGTAAATCCCAGCTGTTTTGTCTTCATGCACCCATCGTGTAGTTTGCTGGTCATGTGCATAGAAAGTTGACTTGTCATGGAACCATACAACAACAGGTCGTTCCCCCTCTTCAAGTTGCAGAGCTACCTCCTTTCCATCAGCATCCCAACTTTGCATTTGCCTCTCAAGTCTCGTCCACTTGGGGATATAAACATGCTCCAGGTAATGTTTGACATTGTCTTGCTTGTGCCCATCTGCAAACTGACTGCGACGCTCTTTCATCCAGCTATAACCTATCCTATGCATCCATTGCTGGGCTGTATGGAGAGATGGCGCCCAATCAATAAGCCAAGAATATTGCTCCGCCCCGGCAACTCCAAAGAAGTCAATAATGTCACGGGCCTGTACGTATTTGCCTTTATCTCTCATCCAGTCCCGTATTGCAGCTGAAAGGTCCCCATCCTCCATAACTGACTCATTCCAAGTGCCGTATACATTTGTCGGCAAACCACCTTCTTTTTGGTACTCTCGAATCCACTTGCAAACTTGTCGCACTGCCCATTCCCCCCGACCACACACCACTGCCGCCGTCAAAGATGTGTTGGTCAAGGTCATATCCGTCCCTGCAATCAAGTTCAAAGTCCCAACCATAAACCATACCCGAGTGAGTACTACTTTGCCGAGACTGGATATATGCGCCTGTCTGTGCCCGTGGAAGGATGATTGAATGAATGCGTTCAGTTTGTCTGACATTGCCTTAGCCTCATCCCAAGGAATTGGCCTCCATTTTGTTGGGTTGCCTCCAAAATGGTGAGTTAATTTGAAGTTTGTACTTCTCATAATACGTGATTACTAGGTTCATCTATGTCGTCCTCAAGCACTTCAGTATTGGAGTGGTGTATCTCCAGCGCCTCATCCCCCTTGGGTTCTGCAAGACTCAAGGGATTCCAAGCGTCTAGGGGGTCTTCGTCATCATTGTTAGGTGGGTCCTCTAGCACAATATCATCCTGCGGCTGAGCCTCAAGCGCAAGGTCGTTCATGTTTTCTGCAAGCTTATTGAGACTTTCAGGGGTATTGGACAATGGTATATGGGCATATGCGGCACGCTCCTCATCATGTAATGTATCTTTGTTGCCTGAATCAATTGGTTCGTTGCTCAACACGTCCAGATTTGCCTGCTCTGCTGTCTGGCCCGCTCCCTAATCGGTGATTAGCATAGTCTCAAATCAGTACTTATGTGATTCAACTCACTACTTTCAATGAAAGGTTTTGTAGACATTGGATATTAATGCCCTTGTGACGCGGCATTAGAGATGTCGTGCCAGAGACTGTCTGCCAGAAAAATACGGAATTCTTGCTCCGCCTCCGTCAAAATTCCGGCATGCCAGAGCAGGAGACGGAGCAGGAATCAGTTTGGGGTGCCAGTTTCCGGCCAAGAAACCGTCTATTCTGGCACCCTGCAGGAATCCGGCAGTTCCTGCGACTGGCAGCTGCGAAGCAAATTTCTAAACCCACCGCAACACAAATCTAAATACATAGAAAGATGCGCATAAATCGCCGCTTTCGAACAGTATAATACATTCATGGTTAAAAAAATTCTTTGGGTCAATCGCTAGCCAAATACATCCAGGAAATAATCAGGGGTAAGCGGCCATGTAGACACTTTGGTAGGGTTGGCCAATTAGCACTCATATGTATATGAATCGATGCGCACAAGCCAGGAGAGTCTAATGGTACCACCTGCTAAGTCACCAGCGCTCCCAATGTGAAGATGTAAGTGAAATAGGGGGGGAAACCCCTGATCAGCGCCACAAGCACTAGTGAATCTAGCCGTGTAAACCTTGCTCCCCTGGTTTCTATGGATGCGAACCATAGAGGAGATGCTATATACAAAAAATCAGCTAATTTGAAGCAGTATTAGTGGGTGAAACACATGGTAGAAGCCCCCTGAGAGCAAGAAACTGTACTCAGCGCATTTCCAGCCTTGGACACTCATTTTGAGCTTAATCGCATGAGACAGCTCAACTCAGCGACCCAAATTACCCCTTTTCGCATGGCTACAGTGTCCAGTTATGTTGGGTAAAATGTCTCAGAGCTATACTGGGTCTGTTTCAGCAGTTTGTGTGCAGCATTTGCCTGCACCACAGTCAGTTAAACATATTCCGCCCCCTCTAATGATTAGATACATATACTGATAAGGGTAATTCATACCCAGAAATTGATTCGCAGCATTAGAAATGGCTGATTTTGCCTCCTTGAATGAGAAGCATGGTGAGTGCATGTGGGGGATTATTTTTGTCACAAAGATGGCGCTGCGCTGCGCTTGATTGATTTTTTGAGCATATACTTCCTAATATGAATCGGCTCCTGAGAATTATGCGCATTTTATGAGCGACTAACCAACTGTTTGTGGTGAGTTTGGAGGGGGGTCAATTTTCAGTCCCCCTTTCTGGAGCGTTAAAACGCCCGCGATTCCGTTCCTGCGCATATCTATGAAGCGTGTTATACACCATTCGATAGCTCAAGGCAGCGCGCACATTTTGAGCTATACAACATCTTGTTTGGAGGACCTTTGGCAAATGTCAGTAGCAGGAGCTCCTCCACTCCTGCAGTTCCTGCAACCCTGACGGAATTCCGCCCGGAATCCGGCTTCTGGCAGTCGGAGACGGAGCCGGAGCAGGAATCAAAAATTTGCGCCAGAATCTGCCTGCAGGAGACAGTCTCCTGCAAAATTCTGGCACGACATCTCTACGCGGCATCTTGAACAAACAATCAAACAAATTGATTTGAATAAATCTACACGCTAACTCGAGTATATGCATGAATGTGTAAATAACTGAAATTGAAGGGATGAAGACAATAAAACAACAAAATCTAAGTGCTGTCCCTATATATGCTCAGCACAAGCATTGCTTCCAAGCATTGAACCCGCCAGTCCATGTGGACTGCAGGTCATAGGGGAGTGTACCGGCAAAAGGGGGAGAGATAGAGGTTGAGCATGTAATGATATGGAAGTTTAGTTGGATATATGCGGTCTGTATCAGAATTCTTACCGCGGCGCCTTGGGCAATGCCACACCCGACAATCCTGCTGGCCAATGACCATGCTAGACCGCGCTATCGCAACTCTCAAGGACCCCAGATACTTGTCGCTGGTTGGTGCTGTTGCTGAGTGTCAACCAGCTGTCACTGGTTTCAGGCCGTATAATGGAATCTCGCCTGCGCACATGTAAGATACAAGAAAACTTATGCGTTCATTTTGTTCTATCATACATTATCTACAAAATGTTGGTTTTCTTTTTCTGAAATTTGGCGTTGTTTGGAAGCTACAGGCGTTTTTATGCCCAAACGACCCACAACAAACCCCTTGATCACCACCCTGAGGGCAGGTGGATGACTTTGGTTGACGCATGCTTTACCAGTTGCCATCATGCTGTGTGTCATGTGCAATACCATTCCAGAATGATCAATCTGGGGTGTCAAGCTGTGGGGATATATTGAACAATAAAATATAATAGTGTCATGAACTGCACACATTAATCCTACCTTTTTCTGTGGCTTGCATGCTTTATAAGCCACTAACTTCTTTCCTTCCACTTACTAAGACTGATCAGCGCATTGACTAAGCCTCCACATGATAGCTTACTGAACAAAGCTATCTTTAGCATGCATACAGTCTTCTTGGACTATTCATAGCTACTCTCATTTCAAGATACACTTTCTTTTAGAAACATGCACTATCTTTAGCTCACGTATTCTTGGAACTGTACACACAGACCATGTGCCCATGAGTATAAATACTCAGTGTGCAAGCTGCTCTCAGGCCAGCTTGCTCTACCTTGCCAATCTCCCCTCATGGGTGATAACTACTAAGACACACATAAGACTTGGATACTTAAGACTCAACTATTGGTACTCAGTCCTATTAGTTTAGTTACTTAGTACATTCAACTTGCAAGCCACAAGTCCTTCACAGTCTCTGCTGGAAACAGGTGCCTTCAAAGTCCTACTCGCAAGATGAGCAGAGGACTATAGTCCAAAGACTAAGAGGCTCAACGCCTTACATCCAGCCTCCATGGACACTTCAACCTCAGAACACATTTACAAACTGCCACACATCAGGCTAAGATCCAACGCCAACACCGTTGTATCCAGAACAGACAGTAAACACTCTTAGAAACAAGGGTTGTGACACTATCTTGCCACAGAGTTGGTCTATTGCTATGAAAATTTGTGTGATGCATTCAAGAGGGTGAAGCTACATATTCTACTAATACATGCCAACATCCTCTCTGTCCCACCTGTTGCAGCTGTTTTGCTGTGGGGGCATCAGATGTCCCATTTGATTTGAAGCCCACTTTAGGTGTCTCTCACTTGCAAGCCACTTGAAAGAAAGGGAAAAATAACTACTGAGTCACTCATTGCATTACAGGTAACGGTGACTACCAAGCCACTTGACTGAGTGCACCACACATGTGATGTAGACCCTTGAAGATATCCCTCATTGATAAACCCAATACAAGCCTATAAGTCTAACCAGTGTGCCAATCTTGTCTAAGGAAGCAACATGAACCCAGCTTAACCAGAGTCCCTTGAGGACAACCAGCTGACCCTGCTTAGGGAACCTATTGCCAGTAGTTAGATTACATTTGACAGAGGGTATCACCTCAGACAAACCTACAACCCAATAAGAAGCAGGTTGTGACATATACCATAAAGGGAACCTGAGCATTGCACTCATGTTCTTGATTCTATCACCTTAGACAATCTACACTGTGCAAGGGGCTTATCTCAATCTTGGTTGAAGCATATTGAGAAACTCCTTGAACTTATTCCCTAAACCAATCAGGGAGTCACTCTCAGCACTTAGGGAATTCACCTGAGCACATATATTCATTCTAAATTCCCCTAGTCCATAACAGGGTGGGTTTTGAGAATGAGTCTCAACTCATGAGATTTTGGGTGGTTCTTGTGAGACACAATCCATGGCATAGGTGTGAACCCTGAGACCCTGAGACCCTGAGATGTATGTTTGTTGTTCAGAACAAGTTACAAGGTATTTTGCATGAATCTTGAAGAAAGTCAATTTGCATTTCAGGGGTAGACCCTGAGACCCTGAAACTATTTTTAGATGAAAGAGCAGACCCTGAAACCCCATACAGTGGTGTTTCCCAGCGGAAGCAGAATTTTTTAGGCTGGATTTTTGAACCCCCTTCAAAAACAGGTAGGCCAACTAGGATTAGTCCTGGGTTGTTATCAACTGGCTGACGACTTCTGGTCTGATTTTTGTAATGAGCCATTAGTCTAGAGTCGTAATCCATTTGTAATCCAGTTGTAATCCAGCCATCAGACTCGGTTGTAATCTCAGCTATTAGTCCCGAGTTGTAATCGCCGATTAGCGTCCAGCTGTGAGTTTGCTGAAAATGTTTTGAAATTCTGACTTGGTTCCATTGTGTTTATTTGTATTTGTTGAGTTGGCTGTGTACCTTGGCTTTGGCGAGATGGCTCTAAGATCTGGATTGCGTTTTTTGTAATTGCTGTTAGGCCAAAGTTGTAATGGGAGTTCTAATGAAGGCTCAGCAAATGTGCGGCCTTTGCTGAAAAAGTGTCAAGATTTCTAGTCAATTTTTGCAGCGTTTATTTGTATCTGTTGGCTCAGCTATATGCGCAGCCTTTGGCGAAAAAAGTCTTGAGATTTGGATTACATTCTTTGTAATCAGCATTGGTCCAGCGTTGTAATCAGGTCACCCTTTCCCCCTATCTCACCCTCCCCCCTCCGCTTTTTTACCCCTTACTTCACACAATGCTATATTAGAAGACCCCCTGAGTCGTTGTGGATCAACAATATCTCCATCTGCCGGTGAAAATGGTCTTTTTGATCGCTGGTCACATGACCTATCACCCAATCTGGGCATGAGATCACCTAAAATGGATTTGGTCCAGAGGTGGAGTCAGGTCACCCCTTACCCCCTATTTCCCCCTCCCCCCTCCGCTTTTTTACCCCTTACTTCACACAATTCTATATTAGAAGACCCCCTGAGTCGTTGTGGATCAACAATATCTCCATCTGGCGGTGAAAATGGTCTTTTTGATTGCTGGTCACATGACCTATCACCCAATCCGGGCACGAGATCACCTAAAATGGAAAGTCCCTTATACATGCAAAAGATTAACTGCCACTTGACTTCTATGCCGACCAAGCCTGTTTGCACATGGCAAGGTGGACACATAGCCAAATAACCCCTATACCGGCCAAGCCTGTTTGCACATGGCAAGACGGATAATCGGATAATCAAATGAACATTATCTAATGGCGCGGTCTAATGCCTAGACAGCAATGGCTTCATAGGACAAGAGACCCAGTGGATGTGCACAGCATCCCCACGTGAGTGGTCAACCATAATGACAAAATCCTATTCTCACCCGGGAGGTCAGTGGTTGGCTAAAATAATTGATTCCGGGTTTGTGGTTTAGCTTTCATATGTATCAGCCAACCTCCATCATGAGTGTCCCCAAATCCCACCACAAACGCACATGAAGTGGATGAAAAATGCGCAAAATTCAGGGCTCTCCGATGATGTATATATTGCTGTAGCAATAAGTCGATTGAGCACTCATACAGGCGAAATAGTGTACCAGAATAATCAAACAAGAGCCGCACCATGAGTACATTGCTGTACCAAGGTCAGATCATTTCTCTGCGGATGTATGCTATCATATAAGGTGATTTATCAGTTTAATGCAGTCTTCTGAAGCAACAGGCTCATCCTAATCTGCTCACAGCTCTGTCTATGGTGAGTTTCTGCACCTGCGCACTTCTGTGAATATTTTCTGAGAACTAATTGTCTGTGATGTCAGCCATTTTACTTATGTACGCAGACCAAAAAGTATGCACAGATAGCTGCAAATTTTGTGCATTTAATGAGCTACTGATGGCCATGATCCAGCGGTTATATGTACTAGCCCATTGCTGTCATGGGTACTTCCCAACCCCATCATAGACACATAATATGTATATGGAAAAATGCGCAAAAAGCGGGTTTTTACACTTACATAGCTAAGGTTACGACTAGGTATCAGTGAGATATGAGTACTGGCAAATCAGTGCCTCAGAATAATACAAAATGTCCGCCCCATATGCAGACTGCTGAGAGATTATAACATTGTTGTGTAGCCATATAGTATTAGTAGCAGTGTGCTTCCCATACACCCACTAAGGTATATCTGTCTTGCTAGTGATACATTTCTAAGTGCTATATTTAGACAGTTGGGTTTGATCTGTTATATTGGGAATGAGTCCACAGATGACATTAGGGGCTTAAATACACCATTTACAGGAATGACTGACAGGAACTACAGAGGTATCTGATAGGGATCGTGAGGCCAGTCAGTAGACCAAGCCAGGGATGAGCATGATTTAAGCGCCCTCAGGGTCCAGCAGTCTGGGACCGCTCAATTCAGGGTCCATAGGGTCCAGCGGTCCCAGACCGCTCTTTTTATTCAATTTCTGAAACATTTCCGTTTGAGCTGAGAATTTGAGGGCAGGTGCGCATGGAGTATGGGACCTGTCTCTGAAAAGATGAGCCGGATTGGGTAAGTGTACGTGGAGAAAATTGCGATGTTCTTGAATGTTAACGTTAATGGCATCCCTATAACCTAACCTGGTGGGCAGATGTGGCTGTCACGATCAAGAGCCAGGATGCTGGCCAGAGTGTGCTCGTGAAACAGCATATGCATCACTGGATCATTGGGGAGATGACAGGATTAGACGTCAGCAGCATAACTGAGCGTATGAACCAAGCATCGGGAGGATATCACTCGGACTCTTTCGTGCAGTTAAACAGCACGGCCGGCCTCCGAATGACCCTGTCGGGTGGATCTTTGGGACCCCTAGATACTGCGTACGTGCAGGCATATCACAGCGGAGACAAGGACTTGTGTGCTTTGAAGGACGGTTTGCACCACGCCAAACACGTCAAGCCTGCGCGCCTCTTCAAGGATCACCCTGGTGCAGACCAACATCACTTTGAACCACTCAAGCAGCTATTCATCAATGCTCGGGACGAGAACCGGTCAATAAATGTTAGACTCAAGTCGAGGGTGCCGTTCAACCAGGTTGACAAAGCGCTCAGGGTCCTGAACATGGATAGATTGGCAGAATGCTTAACTACATGTAGAAGTAAGGATATATGGTGAGCAGAGCCGTGTAGAGTCACATGGGGAGCCGCTGAGCTAACTTAGCACTGATAGGGACTTCAAAGTGACTCGCTTGAAAGCAATACGTGCCACCCTTGGCAAAATGCACGGTTACTTGCCAAGTATCCCCCGTCAGAAGCTGTCTGCCTTTGGAACACTCGTGTGTGCCTTGGGATACATGGCAAATGCTTTGTGGAACCGCCCTGCAGAAGGACCAAGCTTCAAGAAACTCACGGAAGTATGCAGCGTCCAAGAGCGAAGGTATAACGTCGCTCGAGCAATCCAACCGCTGGGTGCCTTTTTCCTGGTCTTCTTGGCTGACGACCCATGTCCTCGTTTGTCACATGCACGAACCCTCGACTTTCTTACGCTGGCTCACTTGTCCGGAATCAACGGTGCAACAGAAAACGACGTATTCATGGAGCTAGTGGCTACAATCAAGCGCACAGGCATAAAACGGCTCGCACCGGAGGACGCGGAGCTTCCAGCATGGGGACCGAACGGAGAGCTGCCAGGCTGGCAAGCTTGAGCCGCCTCGAAGACAATAGCAAACCCAGCGGGTGTAAAGGCTCCGAGTCGCTCAGTGCGGACTAGAGTAACGCTATACGACGAAGACGGGGAAGAAGAGGCTATTGGAGAAAATGAGCCCGGCCCGCCCGAGTCCGTGGATGAGCTAGGTGTGGATCAAGAAGCAGACCCAGATGCAAGACAAGCAGGTCTCTCAAACTGTGTCTTACTCAACGGCATTTGCAACAGGATGCCAGGGGAGATCGCATTGAAGGTGCCGGAGATGAAGCAGAAGAAGTTATCCTGGCGAATAATGCCCGACCACGAATGCCACAAGCTTCGATTCTCTGCACTTTGCGACTCCCACCAAATCCCGAGAGTACTGCGATGCTGGCAACAGTCAAACGATCCAGACAGTTGGGCAAAAACCATTGACAGATTATTTCCTTCGGCCAGCGAGCTGAGAGCCAAGTTGTACCATCCAGACGGCAGGAAGAAGGCTGCCGCTTTGATGGGATTAGCTCAATGCTCATGGTTTCAGGACTGGACCACACTCGTGTCAAGCAGCGGGGAAGAGATGCCTCCAGAACAAGTAACCGCATTGATTAAGTTCATGCGTAACCTCATCAATTGGAAGGTGCAGTGGCTGCCCCTCGGCAAACCGGATAGACTCTGGGCGACAAATGGAATTGTGCCAAGGGATGCGGTGGTTCACGGAGATGATGTAGACGGCATTGGGGGCGTGGTAGTGGTTCTCAATCCAGCGTTTTGTAAAAACCCAGATGTTCTGGGAGGACATTAGTCCGATAGCTGATTTAGCCCATTTGCTTGTTTGCCTTACTCGTTCAGTTAGAGATACAACTTCGGCTGAGGCTTCGATTTACCGACACAGTGGGGGTACGCTACGGTAGCTAGTAGACTAGTGTGTGCATCAGGTGTTGACAGATTTTGGGTGATATACCTGCCTCACATTGTGCGTACGCCGTACGCCGGCCTGCTACCAGGGCCTGTTAGCCGTACGTGGTTCGGAATTCAACCTAGGTTTTCGACACGCACTCATTCATTGATGTGCCCGTGGCCGGGCAGTGCACCTTGCTTGCATGCCTGTCTTCATCCGGAATCTTCAGATAGGTATGTATCTTATGCGTCGAGTTTACACCTAAAACGGACTTGTTTATAATGAGCCATAAGGCAAAAGTTTCTCATACGGTAGAGCCACTCTTTTGTTATCCGCTATCCTTAAAACTGATTATTGGAGCAACTCAAACAAGCCGATCGTTTTCACTTTGGCTGAATAGCAACCTGTAAAGAGCGGAAAACATCCTATCCCATGTCTAGCGCATATATGTCACAACCCTCGTTTCTAAGGGTGTTTACTTTCTGTTCTGGATGCGACGGCGTCGGCGTCGGATCCTAGCCTGATGCGTGGCAGTCTCCTGTGGCTGTTCGTAGATGTAGTCGAGTGTGGAAGCGTCGATGACAGCCCTGTGTAGGGTATCGAGCCTTTTAGTCTTAGAGGTATAGTCCTCTGCTCGTCTGGCGAGTAGGACGTCGAAGGCACCCGTCTCTTGGAGAGACTGTGATTGACTCGTGGCTTGCAGTATATTACTAAGTACCTAAGTTAATAGGACCTAGTACCGATAGTTGAGTCTTAAGTATATAAGTCTGATGTGTATCTCTTAGTAGTTATCACCCTTGAGGGGAGATCGACGAGGTAGAGCAAGCTGGTCTTGGAGCAGCTTGCACACCGAGTATTTATACTCATGGGTACATGGTCTGTGCGTACAGTTCCAAGAATACATGAGCTAAAGATAGTACGTGTTTCTAAAAGAAAGTGTGTCTAAAAGTAGAGCGTAGCTAAGAATAGTCCAAGAAGACTGTATGCGTACTACAAATAGCCTTGATCAGTAAGCATCCATGTGGTGCGTGCTAAAGATAGCTTTGATCAGTAAGCGTCCATGTGGAGGCTTAGTTAATACGCCAATTAGCCTTACTAAAGGAAGAAAAGAAGTGAGTGGCTTATACAGCGTGTAAGCCACGAGAAAAAGATAGAGGTCATGTGCGCGGCTCATGACATTACCCCCCTCTTAATGGCGAGTCTTAGGGGACATGAGACGAGCAAACAAGACAAGAGTTCGTGGAGGATAGATTGAAAAAAAAAAAAGTAAAAGATTACAAAAATTCTCTTGAGTCCGTAAAAAATGTCCATATTCTAGAATTCTTCAGTGTCCTTAGGGTGGTATACCCTGGCGCCATTAGGGGCCTCAGCTCCCCAGACCTCTTCCTTCAGCTTGACCCACTCTTCGTCTTCATCTAGGGGTTCGAGAAGGAGGTCGGCCATGTCGACCGAGAGATCTTCGTTGCCTTTGTCCCAGGCCCTCTGGTCCAGCCAGTCGAGTAGCTCCCTCTTTGACCACCTTTCCTTCTCGGCTAGCTCGACTACTTCCCCGAAGGATATTTCCTTCAGGACTTCCTGGTAGTTCTTCGAGATGTCAGGTGCCTGGCACCATTCTTCGACTACCCTTGCTATGATGGCCATTTTCTGACCCTTATCGCCCAGCGACATCATCCATTCCTTCTTCATATCCTCTATATCGCTCAGGCGGAACCACCATTCCGTCGAATTTTCCACCCATTTAGGCACAGCCTTACTTTTCCCCTGGTTTTCCCATTCCTCCAGTCGCTTGATGAGGTGGGGGGTGCTGAGTTGGTTTAATGATTTTTTGATCAGCCTGTCGTTTTGTTCTTTGGTTTGGGTATAATCTTCGTACCAGCTCATCTTCTTGACTTTCTGCACCTCCTTCACCAGGTGCTCGACTTCACTTCCTACCCATTCTTCGATTACGAATAATTTTGTGGCCTGCATGGCCCTGTCGGACTCTGGCCGGGGTCCTTTGCCGACCCAATACAGATTGCCCCGTTTAGGGCATTGGAGGGTATGGGTGGCGAGCCATCGGCAATTCCACCGCTCGGCCATAGGGATATAGTCGAGGATGAGGCTGGGGTCGAGGGTTTTGGCAAAGTCCGAGCTTCGAATGAAGCTGTCACATCGCCGGATGGCGTCCTGGTAGCTGTACATTCTATCCCCGCCGTGGCCCCATGTGAGTTTATGAGATAAGCGCTGTTTTCCCCATACTGACTTGGGGGTGTTGTCGACTGTGACCCGGGCGTCCCGGGGGTCATAGCGGACACTGGTGGCCTTGGCGGACTTGTTGGTACGGGTGGGGGCCATAGTAGACGAGGAGGTGTAAAAGAGTTTGTTGTTGTTGGAAGTGGTTTGGAGGTGAAGCTAGAGCTGCTGGTGGTGAAGTTTGAGGCTTTCCCCCCCACTCTCTTATACCTCTTTTCGTTTGGTTTGTAGTTCTTTGGTAGGGGAGCTTTGGGGTGTCGTTTGAGTAAATCTTCCATGATTTGGGGTAGCTCGGCTATTTTTTCAGCCCTTTCCATGGTGTCTTCTATCGGATCATACCCTTTCCATCTGACTTGGTAGTATAAGCCGTTCTTCCGTTGTTCCCATGCGACCACATGGTCCACTTCATACTCCTCTTCTCCTTCTTCTGTCACAATCGGGGGTGGTCTTGCTTGACGTCTGTGAAAGTCCTTGTCTTCTGTGAAGGGTGCAAGAAGGTTGATGTGGAACACATTGTGCGTCCGCATGGTTTTTGGAAGTTCTAGCCGGTAAGCATGTGAGGAGATCTTTTCTGATATGACAAAGGGCCCTAGTTTCTTGTTGTCCAGCTTCTTTGAGGGTCGCCTCGTGGTGATGTTCTGGCCCACTAGCCATACTTTGTCCCCTACTTTGTATACGCGCTTTGGGTTGCTTTCTTTTGATCTGTAAAATTCCATGGAGGCTATGACCTCGTCCCATATTTCTTGCATAGAGTCCGCCATGTCGGCGGCATTAGGTGCATTGACTTCTAAGTCTACAAGATCCCATCTAGGATGTAGTCCATAGATTGTCTCGAAGGCTGTCTTCCCTGTGGCGGAATTGACTTGGTTGTTATGGCAGAATTCTGCTATTGGTAGCCACCTGACCCAATCGTCTTGTCTATAATTGCAAAAGCTTCTTAAGAAGCCTTCTAGCCATTGGTTGGTTCTTTCTGTTATTCCGTCAGTTTCTGGGTGGAAGGCTGTGGAGAATTTGGGGTTGATACCCAGTTTGGCATAGAGGGCTTTCAAAAATTGGCTATTGAAGGTCGGCCCTCTGTCTGACACGGTTGTCTTGGGTAATCCATGTAATTTCCAGACTTCCTTGATGAAAAGGTCGGCTACTCCCTCTGCATTGGTGCTTTCAAGGCAAGGGATGAAATGCGCTTGCCGAGAGAAGCGATCGATCACCACCAGTATACTATCCATGCCCTGTGATTCAGGGAGCTTGACGATGAAGTCATATGCGATGTCTTCCCAAGGTTTTTGGGGTATTGGTAGAGGTTTTTGGGGTGCGTATTGTTTGTGGCCTTTACTCCTTTGACAGATTTCACATGTTTCGACAAATCGGTTGACTTGTTGTTTCATAGCCGGCCAATAGTATCTTCTAGAGATGAGTTCCAAAGTTCTGGCTTGTCCCTGATGGCCAGCTATTGGGTTGTCATGGTGCATTTCTAGAATGGCTAGTCGTATCTCTTTGTTTTCAGGGATTACTATTCGTCCCTCGTACCATAGGAGGTCTTCCTTCCATTCGTATTTGTCATATTGTTTCCTAATAGAAGGTGGAAGGTCTTCCTTTTTCTTTGTACTCTCGATAAGGGTTGTTAGAGATTCATCATCGCTGAGGCTTTCCCTAATCATAGAAATGATGTCAATCTCTATGTTTGCTTTGAAGCCCTTGAAGCGTTCGGCATTGATCATGATTTGCTGGGGATTTGGGATATCCTCATGGTCATGTCTTCTTGACAGGGCGTCTGGTTTATTAGACATTTTACCAGGCCTGTAGTGGATTTCAAAGTTGAAAGAAGCGAGTTCCATATGCCATCTGGCATGCCTTCTGTTGAAGGTTTCTGCATTCTTCCATCTTTCTAGATTTCGGTGGTCGGTGAAGACAGTTACCGGTAGTATAGTCCCTTCAAGGTATATGCGCCAATGTTTTAATGATTCCACAATGGCAAGTAATTCCTTGTTGGCGGTATCATAGTTTCTTTGTGCATCGTTGTAGCTTTTTGATAAGTATGCTACTGGGTGGAGGTATCCATCTTTGCCTCGTTGGCTAAGTATAGCTCCTATGGCTATTCCCGATGCATCGGTTTCCAAAATAAAGGGTTTATCGGGATTGGGATGTATTAATACTGGATCTTGGCTGACCCGTTTCTTGATTTCCTCGAAGGCTTGTTGGCATTCTTGGGTCCATTCAAATTTGGTATCCTTTTTTGTTAAGTCATGTAGTGGTCTAGCAATCTTGCTAAATTCGGCTATAAACCTTCTGTAGAAGTTTACAAAGCCAAGGAAGGCTTGGACTTCCTTTATTTTCCTAGGTGCGCTCCATTCCATGATTGCCTTGATTTTCTCTTCTTCCATGGAGATTCCTTCAGGGGTAATTACCAACCCAAGGAAAATGACCTTCTTGACAAAGAATTCGCATTTGGATAGTTTGGCGTAGAGATTGTTTTCTCTTAGGATTTTGAGTACTTCTTTGACGTGTTTTGCATGGTCTTCCTCCTTTTCTGAAAAGATAAGGATGTCATCCATGTAGACTACCACTGTGACACCTAGAAGGTGTCTGAAGATGTCGTTCATCATTCTTTGGAGGACAGCGGGAGCGTTCTTGAGTCCAAAGGGCATGACTAAGTATTCGTATATTCCATAGGCTGTCCTGAAAGCAGTTTTCCATTCATCGCCTTCCTTGATACGGATGTTATTGAATCCCCATCTAAGGTCTAATTTTGAATAGATCTTCGCATTCTTGACCTGGTCGACAAGTTCCACCTGGAGAGGCATAGGAAATTGATCTGGTATAGTGATATTGTTGATTTTTCGGTAATCTGTTACTAGCCGTAGAGATCCATCCTTCTTTTTGACAAAGAAGCAAGGTGAGGCTATAGGGGATTTACTGGGCCGGATTTTTCCGTCGGCCAATTCTTGATCAATGAATTCCTTTATCGTTCTGCTCTCGATTGGCGAGAGGGGATATACTTTTGCTGGTTTTGGGAGATCTGATCCTTCCGCAAAGTCTATGTTACAGTCGAAGGACCGATGTTCCGGGAGTTTCTTGAAGAGTTCTTCGCTAAAGACGTCAATGAATTCCATGAATTCTTCTGGTATAGTGGGTAGATCCTTTCCGGCTTTGGCAGTGGTGGGTCTTCCTTTCCATGAAATTTCTAGGGTCTTCCAGTTTATGTCTGGGTCGGCTTCTTGTAGCCAATCTAGCCCTAGGATCATATCAGTGTCTCCTAAATCCATCACAAAGAAGGTTATGTCAAAGGTCCATCCTTCGATTTCCACTTCTAGGGTTGCTTTATTCTTTATTTTGTTCGGTAGTTCTTTACCGTCTATAGCGATTACCGTTCGTGGATTGACTAGGGGTATTAGGGGAATCTTGTTGTTTTGTGCAAAGTTGATGTCTAGGAAGTTTTTTGAAGATCCAGAGTCGACTAGAGTGGGGATAGGGTCCATGATTCCCTTGACCATTGTAAAGATAGATGCAGTTTGTTCGGATTTCTTTAGGTATAATACACGCTTCTTTCTTTTCTGATTCTTGGTCAAGGGTTTCTGGGCAGGTACTGACATGGACTCAGCCTGCTGTTCTAGTTTTCCGACTCCGAGTCAGAGGATTTCTCCTCTTCCTTTACTTCTTCAATCTTTGCTTCTTTTCCTTTGATAGTTTGGGGTTCTTGTTGCCATTCCTTGAATTTGCATTCTCGCATGCGGTGTCCTCTTCTTCCACATTTGATGCATCTCCCTTCTTCTCTCCTCTTTTGGATGACTTCAGACGGCACTATCCCTACTTTGGCTTGGGTTGTCCTTGTTTGGAATTTCCTGTCTTGATTTCCTGAGGAGCCGTTATCTCTTAGACTTCTTCCAGTGAATAGAAGATCATCTATTCTAATAGAGACTTCCATCCATTTTTCTAGGGAGAATGTAGATGTATCCTGGGTGATGGTTGCCTTTAGAAGCTCTTGTTGGACATTATTCTTAAGTCCTTTCTTGAAGACATCTATGAAGGCATGTTCGTCCCAGTCTAATTCCTGCATAAGGGTGCGGAAGGCAGTGACATAGTGTTGTGCTGATCCTGTTTGTTGGAGTTTGTGAATATTTTGAATTGCTCTTTCCTTTTTCATGGGGTCTGAAAAGGCAAGGAGGAAAGCGTTCTTCAAAGCATTCCAATTTGCAAGGTATTCGTGTGGTTCTTCATCGAGGATTTTCCTGAGTAGGGGTTTGGCCCATTTGGCTGCTTCTCCTTCTCCCATGTTGGTGAGGAAGGTGGCCATCTTCCGATTGTTGTCAAAGGCAGTACCGTAATCATTGAAGTAGATTTCCATTTTCATGAGGAAGATTTCCGCTTCTTGTCCTCTTTTCCCATTGAATGCCTCAGGTTTCTTGGCTCTAGCTCCTTTTGGGATTTCGTCTTTGGTACCCCCTTCCTTTCTATGAGGCTTTGGGGTTCTAGGAGGGGGTGTATTTCCCCTTGATGGAGGTCCCGATGGGGGTCCTGGGGGATTATCCCCTGGGAATAGTCCTTGAGGCCTTTTTGGGACTTGTGCTCGAGAGGATTCAGCTTCTGGTTCCCATTGGTGGTCTTGGTCCATGATATCGATGTTTGAGACCCTTTCTTCTACTACTTGTAATGTTTCTTGAAGGGTTTCTGTGTCGGCCTTGAGTTTCTTAATAGCTTCTTCTTGTTTATTTAGGGCAGCGGATACTTGTTTACCCATAGCCCCCATGGCTACGACGATAGTATCCATTTGTTGGCTGAGTTTGTCGATGGCGTTCTGAGTCTTTATTTGTTCATTGACTCCTAATTGAGAGCTGTTTGCTGCCGTCCATGCGTTTTGGGCTGCACTCTCTACTTGCTGCCTAATGTTGACAGTGGATGCTTCCATTTTGGAAATGGAATTAGTCATTTGTTGTAGGGTGGTATTGAGTGTTTGTACTCCTGTATCCTGTCGGTTCTCTTGTACCTGTATTTGGGCTGTAATCCCTTCAAGAAGTTGGTCCTTGATGTCGTCTAGTACCCTGAAGAAGAATCCCAGTGTGGGGTCCCTTGCTGCTGCTCTTCGGATATCTTCTATAGGTCCATTAAGAAGCCTTTCATATTCATCTTCATTTCTTTCCCTTGGTACTTCTTCAGGTGCAGGTGACGCTGAGTGAGGTGTAGGATTCGCTGGTCTCTGCTCGATCCTAATTTGGGGAGGGGCTTCTATCTGTTCCGTTACTTGTATGGGTCTCTGTGGTATGGGCGCTTCAATGGCATTCGATGCTTGTGATCGGGTTCTTATCCCTGTCAGGGGGTGTGCCGAGTATAGGTGTCTTTCCTCTCTTGGAATGTTTGTGGGACCATATCTCCCAGCAGGTGTCTCTAAGGGGTTTGGTGCATATGGAGGTACAGGGTCGATTTGGTCTTCTATCCCTGCTGTGGGGTCAATTTGTGTCCTTCTTCTTACGGAAATTATCCTTCCTGGGGATATGCTGGCTCTTGCATTCCAAAAGGGTTCATGTCCTGTCGTTTGTACTGTTTCTTCTTGTGTTGCTATAAGCTCAGTTGTATCTGGGGTTCGTCCTATATCCTCGGAGAGTCGGGATTCCTCGGGGTCTGATACTGATTCTACAGTGGTCCGTGGTATAGATCTTCCCCCGACAATATCGGCTGCTGTTGCAGTTGACTCGTTTGGGTTTCCTTCACCCACTATAATGGTAGGTTCAGCTTGGATAGTTTCATCAGGATCTGCGTATGATCCTGGTATGCTGACTCGTGCGTGGATAGCATCTGTTGCTTCTGTTGTCATCTGTAATACTTGTTCCCTTAAAGCAGATAGGGACGTTGCGTTGTCCGATCTAGCTACCGACGGCCGGTCAGGGTTATCTACCGGTGGCACTAGCGGTTCTCCTTGAGCCGACTGGCTCCTGGTTACTCTTGATGAAGATCGTTGAGACATAGCCACGGATCAGTGTGAAGCTTGCTCTACAATGTCACAACCCTCGTTTCTAAGGGTGTTTACTTTCTGTTCTGGATGCGACGGCGTCGGCGTCGGATCCTAGCCTGATGCGTGGCAGTCTCCTGTGGCTGTTCGTAGATGTAGTCGAGTGTGGAAGCGTCGATGACAGCCCTGTGTAGGGTATCGAGCCTTTTAGTCTTAGAGGTATAGTCCTCTGCTCGTCTGGCGAGTAGGACGTCGAAGGCACCCGTCTCTTGGAGAGACTGTGATTGACTCGTGGCTTGCAGTATATTACTAAGTACCTAAGTTAATAGGACCTAGTACCGATAGTTGAGTCTTAAGTATATAAGTCTGATGTGTATCTCTTAGTAGTTATCACCCTTGAGGGGAGATCGACGAGGTAGAGCAAGCTGGTCTTGGAGCAGCTTGCACACCGAGTATTTATACTCATGGGTACATGGTCTGTGCGTACAGTTCCAAGAATACATGAGCTAAAGATAGTACGTGTTTCTAAAAGAAAGTGTGTCTAAAAGTAGAGCGTAGCTAAGAATAGTCCAAGAAGACTGTATGCGTACTACAAATAGCCTTGATCAGTAAGCATCCATGTGGTGCGTGCTAAAGATAGCTTTGATCAGTAAGCGTCCATGTGGAGGCTTAGTTAATACGCCAATTAGCCTTACTAAAGGAAGAAAAGAAGTGAGTGGCTTATACAGCGTGTAAGCCACGAGAAAAAGATAGAGGTCATGTGCGCGGCTCATGACAATATAACTAAGCTCTTCCGCTGGTCTCATTCTGAATAAGGAGATGTAGACATGCCGGCTTTCTATTGGTGTACAAATAGACCTGTTTCTAGTCTGTTTGAATGCTAGTTTTCCTGGTAGCCTGTCCAAGAGACATGACAACCAACACGACCTATATTCTGTCCAGCCTTGGACTTCATTCTGAGGGCCTCAGGAACAGCTGACCAAGAAGAACCCTTGTACCCGTCATTGTTTTGATGCAACAATTGTGGAGGGGGAAAGACCTTGGCAAGCAAGGTGACTCATTAACTAGCGACAAGAATACTGGTGGTGTAACACGACAGCTAACAGTAGACCCCCTAGGCCTGGTGAGCAAAACCGTAGCCGTCATGTGTGCGTACGGTGTACACGCAGGCGGCCCAGAGAGCCCTACTCCAGAGACGATGACCTAAATATAGTGATATTGGTGCCGGAGGTATGGTATGGAGCGTACGGCGTACGCATACCTGCCGCGCGGCAGCAGGGTGGCTGCTACAGACCTAGCTCTGCATGCGACCGAGTATACTCTGAATTGCGGCGCATACACCCACCCCTCCACGTCGTTGATAAATATAGTACGCAATCCTAGAGAGAAAGGTGATGAACGTGGATTGGAAATTCGGCATCCCGTGGCGGCGGCCTTAAATCCGCTATTGTGCTGGTTGGTTTCTCTCCAGTCTTGTGTATATCTCTACGTACAGGCTATTCTTGCCCTCAGGACTTCAGACAGGCAGGTGAGGTCGTGATCGATTGTTTGATTGTTCGATTTGATCAAACAATCTTGACCAGCTTTGTGGGATATGGTGCTTTCTACCTTTGCGACCAGGAGTTTTCGTTTCTGGCTGAGTTTCGAGCTTGACACGCGTATAGAGAATTTATATAATTAGAATGAGTAGATGTACGAGCGAAACACTTGAATGATTTATGCAACCGAAAACGGAACACAAAATATAGACGGACTTCGATATATGGGGGAGGAGGACAAGACTTGCGTCGGACGTTTACCGATTCGTATACACAACAAGGCCAAGGGCAAGATAAAACGCACAAATAAACGTCGTTTCCCAACGAACTCTGCACACGACAACCTCCTCTTGGTGGTTAATCCTTCGCCTTCTGATCCTTACCTTTTCCACCTTTAGTAGTCTCTGTTATGGATACTAACATCTTTACTTAACAGAGTCTGCCCTTGCCAACTTGTATGCGATGCTAAATGAATATTTTCTGATTTCTGCTAAATGTGAATGCGCCAATTTGTACAGTTTTATATCTCTATAAATCGTACTGAATTCTATCTTCTATACGCACTTTATTTCATGATTTTAGCTTAAGAACTCGGCGAGATATTCGTTAAACAAGTTCAGGCATCGCTTATCATAAGGTATTACTAACATATTCCGCTTATAGCTCAGCGACGGCTGACTCTATCACGCTGATCAATAGCTTGATAGATAGCCACGCTTCGGGCGTATCTTCTCACCGAGGATCGGCCCGATTCCCGGACTCCTCGCCGAGCTCCAGGCCGAAGATCGAACTGATCCGATTGACTGATCAGTTCTGATCTGACTCACACACTGAGTCAATGGACCCAGCTACCCTTAATTAGAAGGCTCTATGACTCACTGAGATGTTGGCTCCGATCCATGTATATAGTTCATATTATTAATATATCAAACAACCAATAGCATACACTGATCCAGTGATGCCACCGATCTACACCCAGTCATTACTCTAAACCATCCTGTATGGGGATAGGGTGATCCCCATATAGCCAGAACTCTCCTTAGAGATCGGCTTGGCATGACTGTCTCTATTTGGCTCATCCAGGCTTCCCTCAGGGTATAAAAGAACCCTGCAGGAGACCCTTGCAGAGCCACCTCCTATTACTACCCACCTGATCGGTCTTGTGTGCTTTGGTTTGTGCTTCTCTTATCTCTTATCTCTTGTGTGATCTACTGTATCTAATAAGTGGGAATCCTAGTACCTGATTAGATACATCTGTGTGATTCTGTATATATAGACTTGTGCTTAAATTAGCGTATAAATAAGTACCTGCCAGTTGTGGGAATTAAGTACCTATTTGGTGTGAGGAAATATACGCATTAGGCGCACCCCATCCATCCATATTAAGCTATTGCTTAAGTATAGATTAAGTTTAGTAATAGTATAGTCCAAGCGACTAGGGCTGAACTATAATAAGTATATCTAAGGGAACCTGACCGTTGTAGTCTTGCTCTTTATATATTATGTTAAGTCAGTTTACACTCTGAAAGGTTAAGACTATCTAAGTGTTACTTGATAATCTCTGAGATCTTATATTAGCCTTCCTATCGAATCTAGGAAGTATTGTTTACTATTGGAGTACTAACCAACTACATTGCTTAAGCTCCAGATATCCAACTGTACTCCAACCCGTAACAGTCTCCGTCCGCCCTCGCTTCGCTCGGCTATGCATCATCTTTTGCATGAGTGTCATCGTATCTGCTGAATCGGACTTCCCAGAAGTCCCCGGAGGTGAGCTATCTCGGGATTCGGTTGAGCCGGATGCGCCCTTCGAACGTCCGGCGACGCTTGTTGATCGCGTGAGTTTGGCAGCGAGCTGGGTTGGCGGCGGTGCAGATGTGCTTCGATCGGAGGACTGAGTCATGCCTAGCGCACGCGCGGCACCGATAGCTGGTGTTCCCGCGGTGAATGGATCGAAAGGCATCTGGCTGGGGATGGAGGGGAAAGCGGTAGCGTTCTCGATTGAATGCTCGGCGCCAACGTCGTCGTCCGAAACCTGCATCGGCGAAGATCGCCCGAAATCGGCAGGCTGCCTAATCGGCGAATGCATCGAACCTTGAGTCGTAGGTGGCGGCGGGGACAAGGGAGGAAGGCTCTGCGTCGTCCGAGTGGAATAATCTGTCGCTGGGATCACAGTTCCCTGGGTCGGCGGCGGTGGCATGCTTGAAAGCGGCCGATTGGGAACGTTCTGTGTACCCCGGACGTATACATGAGGACCTTCGACTTGTAGCGACGACGTGATAGTTGGCCGTGGCGTGGATGCAAATCCGGAACGGTCGATGTCGAAGTTGCTGTTGGAGATGATCTCATCTTCGTCCGAATTCGCGCTGACTCTGCGCACTCGCTTGGGAACTGGACTCGACTCCGACAATGATCGCGGTCGGTGGATTTGGCCAGTGACCGGGCTCGTGCCGGAGGGCGTGGTTCGGCCGATAGTCACCGTTCCTTTTGATTGAGGCAAGGGTGTGGGGGTGGACGTATGGTGGGGGGAACGGAGGGTTGCCGAGGAGTGCTCGCAGCACGGGGCGAATCGATGTTAGCGTCCTGTTCTTTATCAAGCGAAGCGACTTGGCCAGATTCAGCCGCCGATGTAGTTGCGGAGCTTGTATCGCCTATGCCGGTGTGCGTAGCTAGTTTGACGAGAACGATCACGATTAAGACAATCAAAAGAAAGCTCGAAAACAACTATTACTCACTGCCCGACCTCGATCCTGATTCAACCGGCGAATCTCCTGCTCTCTTCGCATCTAGCGATACGCCTGCATGTCCGCTGGCCGCTAAAATAGCCTGGGCTTGCTCGGCCGTCATGCTCGACAGCAAAGTGAACAACTGGCCTTGAGCCCCAGTGAGACGAGGATCGACGGCTCGTGCGGGTTCCCGCTCGGTCGCCGGTTTGTTCGTTTAGCCTTGGCCATCGACCAATGCTTGTTTCGCCTGCTCGCAATCACGGATTGGATTGTTCGACTGCTTCTCGGCTGCTCGAGCAGCCGCCGCTTTGGCTCTCTGCGCAAAAATCATTGGCCCGGCATCACCCAACGATTTCGCGAATTCGGTTGCTATTTCATGTTGTACGTCGTCCTTGATTTTCTGCTCCATCTCTGTCTTCGCCAACGAACGTCCCATTGCCTTTTTCTCCCACTTCTGCCGAGCCTTCGTACCCTCTCGCGGCCGAGGGCCCAGTTCAGGAAAGTCCGGATGGATGAACTTCTCCGGTTTGGCCTTAGCCTTCCCCTTCCCAGCCCTAGACGGTTTCGGAACGGCGAGTTTCACTTTTTTTGAGGGCGGAGGACCGTCGTCGTCGTCGTCCTCGCCGCCGCCGCCATTATCCGCGTCAGAGGATGGGGTAGCTCGGCCTCCGTCTGATAAACTGCCAGAGGGCACCACAGGTTTCTTGCCTTTGTCCACCGACCCACTCGCCGACGTGCTTGGTTGTTTCGAAATTTCCTGGACCTTCTTTGACAAGCGTGCGTGTTTCTTTGGAGCGGAGTCCTCCTCCTCCTCTAAATCCTGTTCGTCCGCTTCTTCCTCGTGCTCGAACCCTGGCAGCCCTCGAGTTTGACATGTCTGTGTAAAAACCTGCATCATAAGCTTCTTCCCGTCCGCGTAACCAAGCAGGTGTTCATCGGCGGTTCCGGGCGCGATGATTCGATAATGAAAAACCTGCCGGGTTTGGCCGCGTCGCTGGAGGCGGCCGTTTAATTGATCCGACTCCGAGCTGGACCAGGGGTGATCCTGTCAAGACGTTAATAATTGTGAGATGCGACGCAGACAACGGTGGAAGGAAAAAAAAACACGCACCAGAAATATCATGATATTCGCTCGTTGCAGGTTTGTTATGGATACTAACATCTTTACTTAATAGAGTCTGCCCTTGCTTACTCTGAATGCGTCCTAAATGAATATTTTCTGAATTTTGCTAAATGTGAATGCGCGGATTTGTACCTTTTATTATTTACATAAACTGTACTAAATCCTATCTCCTTTGCGCACTTTATTTCATATTTTTAGCTTAAGAACTCGGCGAGATATTCATTAAACAAGTTCAGGCATCGCTTATCATAAGGTATTACTAACATATTCCGCTTATAGCTCAGCGACGGCTGACTCTATCACGCTGATCAATAGCTTGATAGATAGCCACGCTTCGGGCGTATCTTCTCACCGAAGATCGGCCCGATTCCCGGACTCCTCGCCGAGCTCCAGGCCGAAGATCGAACTGATCTGATTGACTGATCAGTTCTGATCTGACTCACACACTGAGTCAATGGACCTAGCTACCCTTAATTAGAAGGCTCTATGACTCACTGAGATGTTGGCTCCGATCCATGTATATAGTTCATATTATTGATATATCAAACAACCAATAGCATACACTGATCCAGTGATGCCACCGATCTACACCCAGTCATTACTCTAAACCATCCTGTATGGGGATAGGGTGATCCCCATATAGCCAGAACTCTCCTTAGAGATCGGCTTGGCATGACTGTCTCTATTTGGCTCATCCAGGCTTCCCTCAGGGTATAAAAGAACCCTGCAGGAGACCCTTGCAGAGCCACCTCCTCTTACTACCCACCTGATCGGTCTTGTGTTCTTTGGTTTGTATTTCTCTTATCTCTTATCTCTTGTGTGATCTACTGTATCTAATAAGTGGGAATCCTAGTACCTGATTAGATACAACTGTGTGATTCTGTATATACATAGAGTTGTGCTTAAGTTAGCGTATAAATAAGTACCTGCCAGTTGTGGGAATTAAGTACCTATTTGGTGTGAGGAAATGTACGCATTAGGCGCACCCCATCCATCCATATTAAGCTATCGCTTAAGTATAGATTAAGTTTAGTAATAGTATAGTCCAAGCGACTAGGGCTGAACTATAATAAGTATATCTAAGGGAACCTGACCGCAGTAGTCTTGCTCTTTATATATTATATTGAGTCAGTTTACACTGTGAAAGGTTAAGACTATCTAAGTGTTACTTGATAATCTCTGAGATCTTATATTAGCCTTCCTATCGAATCTAGGAAGTATTGTTTACTATTGGAGTACTAACCAACTACATTGCTTAAGCTCCAGATATCCAACTGTACTCCAACCCGTAACATTGGTGAAGCGACCCAGGTCCTTTATCAAGTAACTCAACAATCAATAACTCCTTTTTAGGCTACTCTATTGCCCAAAACGGATTTATTCAATTTTAGCCACGAAGATTATCCATACACCTTCCTGACTGAAGGTAGCATATCTTGGGCTATTGAATCGTTAGATACAACTGATCCATTGCATCCAGTTGTTGTAGTATCATCCAGATACAGTCAAACAGGCTCAGCAATAAATAGAATTATTCGCTTTATTTTCAGTCCCACTTATCGCACTTCCATTGAAGAAGTAGGACACAGAAGCACCATCTATAATATAGTCTTACCAGCTGTAGTTAGATTTGAAAGCTTCACATACAATCAAACCTTTCAGTTTGAGCACAACTTTCATTTTTCCTCATTTACATACGGAAATACTTCATTTGAAGATCTAGTAGCTATTGCTGTACACATCTATTGCCAAGACAATTGAGCTCTATAAGTACAGAAAGATACTTCTTTGGAGAAGGAAAGTTATGGCAGATACAACGTCTCAGTCAGTGCATGTACCAGGAAGCTATATGCATTGCACTACTAGTCATCCTAAGCCACCTGAACAGGAATCTACCTATGAGTCTAGACTTGGTTCAGACCCAGAAGGCAGACATCCTCAGTCAGACTATGGCCTAGAACTGACTGATACAGTGGACTTAGAACCATTCCAACCAATACCACCTTTGCCCAGTTCAGTATATAGTGCATTGACAGATAGGGAACAGCGATGGCTTACCTATCAGCCAGTGTCTACTAGATCTACTAATTGGACAAGGTTGGATAAACAAATCTCTGATAGAAGGAGACTTGCAAGAGCAATAGGTCGAAGGATCTACAATGTGGATCGACCCATTGATGCTCATAACAGATATCCTTCTACAGGTTGCAGAGAACAATTCCAGGAAATTCTTGACCTCTTGGATGATGTATGCGCTTTTAGGCCTGAATGGATCTTAAACTCAACAGAAGAACCCATAATGTTTTTGGACTTTGCTCTCCATAGACGCTTAAGGATGAGTTTAATTGGTATTAGACACCAGTTCCTCCACTATGCGCCAAGCAATGGCATACCTCACCCACCTATCCCTACACATCCTGAACCTAGGAAATACTATGGATTCACTAAAGAAGCACATGAGATAGCCTCTGTTCTTTTTAGAGATGAAGTAGAACGATTCCTTGCTTATGTATATATTGAGCATAAAAGGAACCAGGATGGAAGGAAAGGAAAAGCTAGAGAAATTGAAGAAATTCTCTGGGAAAATTCTCAGTCAAGAACCGCTACTCCTGAACAAGTAGCAGCTCCTAATCCTAAGTTTACACCAGCTAAATCAATTTCTCATGAGGGAAGAGAACAGTTCACACCTTTACTAGCTGAACATGATCTTATCGAGGAACCCATTCCTGAGAATGATCCAGAAGATGAACAAGCTGAAGAAGAGGAAGTAGAAGATATTACAAGGCAGGTAGATGACTCTTATGCTAATACAACAGCTAGGACAATTCAACCTTCTGCAGTAGCTTCCACTTCTGCAGTATCAGTTAGACGCTCTAACAGAAGCTTAATAGGTCCAGTTACAAGCTCACCAGCTAAAGCAGAAGTCTTAGGAGAAGTTACTCCTATAAAGACTCCAGGTGTCGCTTCTATTAGACCTATGTTCACCCCAGGATCTGTAGCTGATGTAGAAGCTAGTCGCATTTTAGGAGTTAGGAACCCAACTGAATCCTTACAATCCCCATTAAATGTACCTTTTACTCCTCCTGAGCCAGGCTTTGCAAGGCGCCAGGGAGTAGGTCCTAGGAAATCTGGAAGGGTTGTTCAGCCTCTCTGGATGGGGAATAGGGAATCTATGGCCCTACCTCCTATAGAGGAAGTTCCAGTAAGGGATTCAGACAATTCAGATTCATCCTCCACTGATGATTCTCCTTTAGTAATGAAACCTCAGGTTAAGCGTTATTCAGTGGATAACCCAAAACCAAGGGAACCTATTAGAGGGAGACTCAGCAGCGCTTTCCTCAATCTAGGACCAGCAGCAAGTACTTCTAGAGTAAGGCTGGAAATAGGAGAGGAACCAAGGAATACCACACCTTTTAGGATAGGTGTTAGCTCCAGGTTTGCATCAGTTAATCAAGAAATGTCTGAAGCAGATGGGTTTGCAGATGAAGTAATTAATGGTGCAGAAGAACAGGATGAGTTTGAAACCCATAACCAAGAGTTTGAGTCATGGATGCTTTTAGAAGAGTGGCAGTTTGCTATCGCTTTTGAGAAGCTAAGTCCCTCAGGAAAACATAAGCTTCAAGACTACTTGAGAGCTAAGATAGATCAAGATCCTGAAGATACTGAGCTTATAAGACGACTAAGGATAGCTGCTGAATTTTCTAAAATTGATTTAAGAACTGAATCAGCTAGGAAAGATTCCAGGAAACCTATTCTTGCCGCTCCTAAAGTATCATCAGATCCAGAAGTGATTGAAATGATAGAGGAGCAAGAACCCCACAAGAAAGATAGGTATAGGAACTCTAATTCCAATCGTTCTGAAGATGCTGCAGCAGGAAGACCTACTGAAGATAATAGACGTAAAGGTTTCATAGAACCTTCTGGTCCTGTCATTATAGTTCAAGCAGAACCAGTTGCTTCTCCAAGCAGACAACCTGTCTATAGTCCTCAAGGTAACACATTCTTAGGAATGCAACCTTTAGTAGTAAATCCTCCTCAAGGATCTGAAGAAGTTATTCTTCCTGTTCAAGTTCAGCCACAGGAAGAAGTGCGACCACAACCTCAAGTCAATTTTGATCCATATCAACCTCATTTCATCAACTTGAGTAGGAACCAAATGCACCTAGCTAGCTCTCCTCCTAATCGTCCTCAAGGACCTCCTTTACCAACAGGACCATCTGGTTCCAGTGGCCCAGGAGGTTATAGGAATCCAAACAGGGGAGGCCCACCAGGTCGGCCAATTCCTCCTCAAGGAAATGGTCCACCAAATCCACCCTACAATCCTAATGCAGGGAATGGAGGCCAAGGACCTCCCAATCCTCCAAATGGAGGTAGTGGAGGTAATGGTCCACCAGGTCCTCCTGATGATCCCAATGGAGCATTTCCATGGGTTCAAGGACCTAGAGGGTTTCCAGGACCCCCAGGAAGACAAGGTGATCCAGGTCCAGCTGGAGTTCAAGGTCCCCAAGGGGATAGAGGACCTCCAGGACCTCCTGGCCCACCAGGTGGAGATGGAGGTGGAAATGGAAATGGGAATGGTCGCCCTAATAACAATAACAACCAGAATAATCGACCGCACTTAGACTTAAAGCTTAAGATGGAAGTTATACCTGAATTTGATGGAGATCCAGATGAGTTGTATGAATGGATGGATCAAATTCAACGCTTTATTGCTATGGGTCTGAATGAGAACAACCGCTTAACTCAAGCTATTCCATTTAGATTCAAAGATGAAGCTAAACAGTGGTGGTATCAATTTTCTGAGGCTCAAAGGTTAAGAATGTCAACAGATTGGCAACTCTTGTGCAATCGACTTATTAGTTTCTTCTGGACTCCTACTTGGATTACTGAAGCAAGGAACAAAGCTTTGGCAGCCAAGTATAGGGATTCAGGTCACTATAAGGAAACTCCTGTACAGTTTGCATTGCGCAAGAAGAAACTAATTGACATGGTTGAGAACTGGAATGATCTTACTGTAATAGCTGAAGTAGCTAGATCAGCACCTACTCAATGGCGCACTATTGTTAACCATGAGGAAATTGCTGACTGGGCTACCTATGTTACCAGGATCAAGGAACAAGAAGACTTGCTACAAGATTGGCCTAAGCATCACAGTAGTGGGCATGTCTCATCTGACACTGTTAGAGAAGTTATGAAAGCCATCAAGGCTGAAAGGCATAAGAGACATGGTCACAAGGCCAATGCGCATGCAGTGGATTCCAAAGGATTCAAATCCAAAGGAAAGCAATCTGATAAATTCAAGGGATATAGGCGTCCTTTCAACCCTGATGACTCTAAAGTCACCAAGCATAAGAAAGGTACTCCTAAGTCTAGAGGAATGAGAGGTTGCATACACTGTGGTAGCAAGATGCACTATGACAAGGAATGCAAACACAACAAGTCAAATGCTAACAATGTTCAAGTTTACTTTGCAGGCACAACAGAAGAAGAACAAGCATCGTTTGCAGAATATGAAGCCAATGCAGCAGAATATGAGTCTGAAACAAAGTCTGAAACCTCAGATGAGGAGAAGGATGAAGATAGCTCTTCTGATTCTTCTTCTGAGTCGGATTTTTAATTGATTCCCAGTCTCCTGAATTATCCAAAACTAGAGACTTGGGAGTTGGTACAGATTCTAAGGATACATTAGCAAGGCACAATTTTAACGCTATAGGAAATCAACAATTGGCTAACACACATCATTCAACTCAAGTACTACCCAGAAATGAAAGTCTTAAACTCCAAGACTTACCAGAAGATAAGACTATTACCTTGAAAAGGGTGATGGACCGACCTCCTGGAACTCATTTCTTAGGTACTAGACCTACAGTAGCTATGGCTAGAGTTAATTCTGAAGAAGGACTGACAGAGATTACTGTTGATTCAGGCTCTGACATTACTCTCATCAGTCATAACTTTTGGTCAAGTATGAAGAAACCTCCTAAGGAGAAATCAGGTCAAAAAATCAATTTGATCCAGGTGACTGGTAGAACAAGCATAACTGGATATGTAGTACTAGAACTAACCTTCCCTACTAAGGATGGACCTGTTAAAATGCAGGTAGAAGCCTATGTAGTGAAAGGTATGAAAGTACCCATCATCCTAGGTAATGACTTCACTAACCAGTACAGAATATCAATTGACAGACTGACTACTCCTAGTAGAATCATCTTTGGTTTCACAGGTAGGTCTGCAGATGTAATTGAGTTGGAAACAGAACCCAGATTAGATGAAGCAGGAAATGTATTTAGAGTATACACTAGACCAGACTTCAAATCTAACCTTGAAAGAAGAGCCTTCAGAAGAAGGAAATCTGCTAAAAGAAAGAACCAGAGCAAAAGACCAGGAGGAGCCATCCCTGTCAAACTAGAGAAGGATGTATACCTTAAACCTGAGTCTCTAACTCGCGTTGCTGTTCTAGTAGACTTCTCTGAAGACCAAGAAGAAGGTTTTATTGAAGGAAGGCTAGAATCTCACTCCAATTCTGCTGACTTCTATGGAACATCAGATTGCATTATTACTCCCCAGAACAAATCTATACAGATAGCTAACTTCTCTCAGAAGCTAGTGCATTTACCCAAAGGCCATGTCATAGGATATATGCATGACCCTAGGATTGCATTGGATAAAGAGGATGATCTATCTAAAGAAGCTATTCTGGAAGGAGAAGCAAGAGTGCATCTGATTAACTCGCTCATGAAGGAAGAGAAGGTCCCTCCTCCAACTGAAGAAGAGATTGAACTCTCTAAGCAGCCAGAGGGAGGTCCCAAGACAGCTGAACTACCTGATCCTGAGCATATACCTAAGGACAGGTTAGTAGCAGAAATCAATTGGGGAGATACTCTTACACCTGAGCAGAAAAAGGCTTTAGAAAAAGTCGTCCTGAAACATCATAAAGCCTTTGGATTAGATGGACGACTAGGCAATTATCCTGAGGAGATAGAGATACCTTTGAGACCAGGGACTAAAGAAATATCATTGGCTCCATATAGACCAAGTGAGGAAGCAAGAAAGGTTATCAGAAACCAAGTGCAAGAATGGAAGCGCTTAGGGGTTATAGAGGAATCTAAAAGCCCTTGGGGCGCACCAGTCCTTGTAGTATGGAGAAATGGTAAGCCTCGCATGTGCATTGACTATAGGAAGCTCAATTCAGTAGTAATCCCTGATGAATACCCTCTACCTAAACCTCAGGATATCCTTCATACTCTTGAAGGAGCTCAATATTTATCTACTCTAGATGCGTTAGCAGGTTTCACTCAACTAACAATAAAGGAAGAGGACCAACCTATTACTGCATTTAGATGTGATGAAGGCCATTTCCAGTTTAAGAGAATGCCATTTGGATACAGAAATGGACCGCCTAAATACCAAAGAGTAATGTCTAAAATCCTAGCCCCATTCCTATGGACTATTGCAATGGTTTACATAGATGACATTGTAATCTTCAGTAAGACTTTTGAAGATCATTTAGACCATGTGGATAAAGTCTTGCAAGCAATTGAAGACTCTGGACTAACTCTATCGCCACCAAAATGCTTCATGGGATATCAGTCCTTATTGCTTTTAGGGCAAAGAGTCTCCAGGCTAGGAATGTCTACTCACAAGGAAAAGGTCGATGCCATTATACAGCTGGAAGAACCTAAGGATGTACCTACCTTACAAACATTCTTAGGAATGATGACCTACTTTTCAAGTTATATTCCATATTATACTTGGATTGTAGCACCGCTTTTCCACCTGTTAAGAAAATCTACCAAATGGCGATGGGATAAATTGGAAGCCCATGCTTTTAAACTAGCAAAGCTAGTCCTAGCCAATGCACCAGTACTAGCATATCCTGTTCCAGGAATGCCTTACAGACTGTATACTGATGCATGTGACTTTGGAATAGCCGCTATTTTGCAACAAATTCAAACTATGAAGCTCAAGGATTTGAAATGTACCAAGATCTATGATCAATGTAAGAAAGCTCATCAGGAAGGACAGCCAGTACCTAGGTTTGTCACTCCTGACTCCAACAGAAAGGTTATCCTGACTGGGGGGGCTAATGGTACTGAAACCTTTGACTATGAAGATACTTGGAATGAAAATTTTGATGAAACTGAGATACATTTAGAGCGTGTCATTGGCTATTGGTCAAGAATACTCAAAGATGCTGAAACAAGGTATTCAGCCACTGAGAGAGAAGCTCTAGGTGTAAGAGATGGACTAGTCAAGTTCCACATGTATCTTGAAGGTGCCAAGGTTATAGTAGTATCAGATCATGCTGCCCTTAAATGGAGTAAGACTTACCAAACTATCAACAGGAAACTATCAGGCTATGGAATAGTTATTGCAGCTTTCCCTGACCTGGTAATAGTCCACAGAGCAGGTAAAGTCCACACTAATGTTGATCCAATTTCTAGGTTAAGAAGAAGAATCCCAAGGCAAGATGGACCGCTGGCAGATACATCGACACCTCTTACCTTCAACAATGAGACAGAAGATGGTCTCAAGAACTTATAGAAAGAAGTAGGAGTAGACTTTGAGAAGGACTTGTTAACGCAGTCAACCATGCATACACTGGTTAATATGGAGAAACCTTCCAATGTCTCCTTGGATAAGTTTAAGGTAAGAACTATGAAATACAAAGCTAATGTTTCTCTTGCAACTTCAGGTTTGAATGAATTACACATTAGTATAAGTGAAGCAGAAGTGAAAAGGTTCTATGACGCATACATAAAGGATCCTCACTTTGCTGATGTACTAAGGAAACTGCAAGGTGAATATGACCCTATGAATCCCCCTTACAAACAGTATAGGATTGGAGAAAATGGTCTAATTTACTTCTGCAGAGATGATAATTACAAGTTGTGCGTTCCTAAAGACTTACAAAAGGAAGTAGTAGCTGAGATCCATGACACCTTACAAGAGGGCGCTCATGCTGGTTATCACAGAACCTATAACAAGGTTGCATCTACCTACTATTGGCCAAAAATGGTACATGTCATTAAGGAATATGTGCGCACTTGTGATATTTGTCAAAAGGCCAAACCCAAGCGACATGGTCAAAGAGGATTCCTTAAGTCCATTCCAATTCCTAGTCAACCTTTTGAAGTAGTAACTATGGATTTCATTATGGATCTCCCTCCAAGCAATGGATATAATGCTATACTTACTATAGTAGACAAACTTACTAAGTTCGCGCATTTTATACCTTGCACCACTAGTATCAATGAGGAAGAAACAGCCAAGCTTTTCCATGCGCATATATGGACTAAGTATGGTCTTCCCAGGCAAGTCATAACTGACAGAGATGCTAGATGGACAGGAGCTTTCTGGGAACACCTAACTTCTTTAGTAGGAGTTCAGAGATCGCTTACTACTGCCTATCATCCTCAAGCTGATGGACAGAGTGAGATTATGAACCAGACTCTGGAAATAGCTCTCAGAGCATTTGTTTTCCCTTCAATGGATAATTGGAGTGACCTCTTGAATGACTTTAGCTTCGCTTATAACACTATGGAACATACATCTACAGGTTTTACACCCTCTTATCTACTTTTAGGTTTTGAACCACTTCGACCTTCAGACTTATTAGCTTCTACTAGTAAATCTATAGCTAGACCTACAGTTGAAGACCCCAAAGCTGTGAACTTTGCTGAAATGATGCAAGCCATTCGCTCTCAAGCACAGGATGCATTGAAATTAGCGCAAGTTCACATGGAGGATCAATACAACAAACACCATAGCTATTTGGATTTACAAGAAGGTGACTTAGTCATGCTTAATCCTCACTCTCTGAACCTACTTAGGAGACAGAAGGGTAAAGGAAGGAAGCTACAAATGAAGTATGACGGACCCTTTGAGGTTTCAGAGAAACTCTCAGATGTAACCTATCGCCTTAGGATCCCTGCAAGCTACAAGATTCACCCTGTGGTGAACATAGCTCACTTGGAGCCCTATCATAGGGACAAGGATGGAGACAGCCGTCCTAGGAAGCATCTGAATAGAGCTGACTTTGAAGAAGTACCTGAATATGAAGTTGAAGAAATAGTAGATGAGAAGATGGTCAAGAAAGGACAAAGAAAACAACGCCGTTACTTAACCAAGTTTGTAGGATACTCTCCTGAATGGAATGAGTGGTTATCTAGGCAGCAATTAGCAAATGCACCTAGGATACTCAAAGAATGGGAACTTAAGCAGCGCATACAAGCCCCTAAGAAGGCTTAACCCTTATGCTTCCTTTTCCCAGATTAACCACGTGATATTCTTTGTTATTTTGTTTACTGACAAACAGAATTTGTAGGTATATATATTGGCAAGATCTTTCGCTTACAGAACAACACACACAACAATGGCCAACTTCATCGCTATCCTTGCCACTCTCTTCACTGTCATCCTCACTGGAAGCCTAGGCTACTATCTATATAGCCTAGGAGAAGATTTCATTTGGATCCTGCCGGGTCAACAGGTAGTTATGGAGTACTCAGACAGACAACGCACTATAACTGTCACTGGATGGGTACTCATCTCACTACCTTATCGGCTGGTTTACCTTACCAGGCGCTGGAGTCCCATATCAGTGACCCCAGCCAACATACTTAGCATAGCCTTGGTGTCTAGGCGCCGGAGCTATCGCCCCTATGGAGGACCAGGCAACAGAGGCATGCCCTCTGAGATCTTCATCTTACCAGACCACCCATACTGTAAGTAATTTGCTAGATTATTCTGGCATTTACTTATGGCATGGACAGACCAGATGCCTAATAGAGAGCGACAACAATACCTAGGATCCTTCTTACAGCTGTGAGATAAGATCCTAACCCAAACCTGGGTAAGCAGATCTCCTCTGATAAGCTTATCCAGATGACTGATCTCAGTAATCGTCCTGATCTAGCTCTTATCTCAAGAATTCTTTAATTTTCTTCTTTAAGTCATGTACTCCTGTATATAGATTTAAAGTATAAGTTTGATTTCTCCAAATCGGACCTCATAAAACGAGTCAGGCTATTCAATCTCAGTTGAGAGCCTTGAACCGATGATCAAACCACAGAGATAAGACAGATCAGAAAGATAAATGAGCATCAGCATGTGAAACTATAGAGATAAACAGCTGAGCGCACTCTATTTGGAGCCAAACAGAACTTCGGTCATTTGACTAGGCTTCTTATTGGCAACCAGATGTGAAATACATGCATTATAAGAAATTAACACGTCTATATGCTGCTCTAAGCTGCTGTACTCTGTAGTATCCCACTGTCTAAACATGTCTGACTATCCTACTCGCCCTGACACCCCTACAGGTTCCACCTTCCGGGATGTAGCTGAAAGGCTACTTTCTGGACTTAGATGGGAGCGACGAAGGGTCCAAGGGGAGAATTGCAGCAGGAGGAGGGAGTTTCCCTCCAATTACCAACACCTCTATGTTGACATACCCTTACCTAACTATCCACAATATAACAACCGCAATCACTACCCAATTGAGGCACCTGAGCCAACTCAGGATGATCCTCACTTTGAGTTTGGATGGCCGGCTCCTCCCTCTCCTGGTTTGGAGCCTACCCCAGTTGATAGGGTATTGATGAAAGGTTGGGGTGGACGCACTGAGTACCCTCTGGCTCCCCCAAAGAGTCCTAGTGTGCTCAGTTATGAGGATTACATAGAGCGTCAAGAAGAGTAAGTGCTTCGATTGAGTCAAGATCTTAAGCTGATCTGTTTGTTACTCAAACAGACTGACTCAAGATCAAGGCCAGGAGTCGCTTCCTGAGCCTGATCATGACTCTGAGGAGGAAGAAGACGAGCCAGAAGTAGTTAGGACTGGTATCTTAGAGTAAGTCCGCTTCTTTTGACTCATGATCTTAAGCTGATTTGTTTAGACTTGCATACCCACCTTCGCCGGTCTATGCCCCAGAAGAGTCTTCTGACTCTGAATCTGATTCTTCAGAGTCATCGGGAGAACTTAGAGTGATGGAACTAGACCTGGAAAGGAGAGTTGCAGAACAAACCAGAGAGTTTGAGGAAGTGTCAGCTCGTCTTAGAGCTGCACAAAGGCGCCTCAGGGAGATGATGGATGAGAGAGACTCGTATTAATGTAGACTATACTGCTTGAATGCTATGCGTTCTCAATCCTAAACAGTGTGAACAATAAGATTCATCTTATCGCTTCAGTATCATTGGTTGAGAATCATTCAAGGTGTCGACTTAGTCCTAAGATTTCAAGTCCTACTATATTTCCATGAGTGCTCTTTACAAGTATTTTAGCAGCCCTTAAACCGCTTTCATTCTTCAGCGGTTCAACACCCTCCAGCTCTCTTACATCCCCTCCACTTCTCTACTACACTTTACTCTTACCAACATGAAGGCCTGCCCCACCATGCTCAAGTCTCATCAGCGCTCTGCTATCTGTGACTCCATCATGGTGTCCAAACTCTTTGCCTGCATAGCAGCGCATATGAGGCAGGGTGAAGGCAAGTTTGGCTCTAGTGCCAATATCCTTGAGCGCAAGTTCAGGGATGGCATAGAGATTTACTTTGGGAAGGAGGAAGGTTGGTATAGAGAGGGCTGGTATCTCATGGATGGAGCAAACTTTGCTTTGGTGGATGCGCTCCTCCAAGTCCGAGATGCTGTGGGCACCTATTGCAATGACAGCAGCCTAGCCGAGTCATATGACCTTGAAGACTTCTCAGGCAATGGCCCCCTGTATGAGCGCTTTAGGAAGGCTGGAATTGCCTTTCCTCTAGAGCCAGAAAAGGGCTTTGACTGTGAAGATTGGAGGGTCCCTCGCGCCACTATGGCTGACCTGATTTTTGATGTGGTCCGCTCCCAGATCTGGGGCTTGCAAATGATTTGCAGCCTCCACTCCCTAGCTCAGTTTGAAGGCAGGCTTAAGCAGGCAGTCTTGCCCTCTTTCCCTTGCGCAATGGTGCATGCAGCCCAGGGCTGCTATGACAGGTATCGCCACACCTATTGCCCTGGGGAGTGGCTTGAGCCTGATGAGCATGGGATCCCAGCTACTTGGGGAGCTGATATGGTGAAGTGATACATTTACATTGCTTCACTAGTTACTTATTACTTTTACAGAACTATTACTGGGCCCTGTTCCTCCAGAACAAGAAGGAGGAAGAATTCATCGCCAACTTCTTGGCTCAGCTCAAGAAGTCAGCTGAAGAGAGTGGGTCTGAACAAGTCCCTTTCTTCACTATGGACCCAACAGCCCCTGGCAATCTTGTCCGGCTGAATCAAGAGCCTTTGCAGCTGCCAACTCCCCCTGATGATGAGTTCTCCCTGCCTCCTTCTCCTCCTGCCATCCCTCCTGGTCTCAAGGACAAGATTCTTGTCATCGAGTCAGAGGATGAATGGGAGCTTGATGATGGCTATGATTCTCTCTAAGTAAGTCTGCAAGTCCAGACTGGGGGGGCTATGTTATGGATACTAACATCTTTACTTAATAGAGTCTGCCCTTGCCTACTCTGAATGCGTCCTAAATGAATATTTTCTGAATTTCTGCTAAATGTGAATGCGCGGATTTGTACCATTTATTATCTACATAAACTGTACGAAATCCTATCTCTTTTGCGCACTTTATTTCATATTTTCAGCTTAAGAACTCGGCGAGATATTCACTAAACAAGTTCAGGCATCGCTTATCATAAGGTATTACTAACATATTCCGCTTATAGCTCAGCGACGGCTGACTCTATCATGCTGATCAATAGCTTGATCGATAGCCACGCTTCGGGCGTATCTTCTCACCGAAGATCGGCCCGATCCCCGGACTCCTCGCCGAGCTCCAGGCCGAAGATCGAACTGATCTGATTGACTGATCAGTTCTGATCTGACTCACACACTGAGTCAATGGACCCAGGAACCCTTAATTAGAAGGTACTATGACTCACTGAGATGTTGGCTCCGATCCATGTATATAGTTCATATTATTAATATATCAAACAACCAATAGCATACACTGATCCAGTGATGCCACCGATCTACACCCAGTCATTACTCTAAACCATCCTGTATGGGGATAGGGTGATCCCCATATAGCCAGAACTCTCCTTAGAGATCGGCTTGGCATGACTGTCTCTATTTGGCTCATCCAGGCTTCCCTCAGGGTATAAAAGAACCCTGCAGGAGACCCTTGCAGAGCCACCTCCTCTTACTACCCACCTGATCGGTCTTGTGTTCTTTGGTTTGTATTTCTCTTATCTCTTATCTCTTGTGTGATCTACTGTATCTAATAAGTGGGAATCCCAGTACCTGATTAGATACATCTGTGTGATTCTGTATATACATAGACGTGTGCTTAAGTTAGCGTGTAAATAAGTACCTGCCAGTTGTGGGAATTAAGTACCTATTTGGTGTGAGGAAATATACGCATTAGGCGCACCTCCATTTATCCATATTAAGCTATTGCTTAAGTATAGATTAAGTTTAGTAATAGTATAGTCCAAGCGACTAGGGCTGAACTATAATAAGTATATCTAAGGGAACCTGACCGCAGTAGTCTTGCTCTTTATATATTATATTAAGTCAGTTTACACTGTGAAAGGTTAAGACTATCTAAGTGTTACTTGATAATCTCTGAGATCTTATATTAGCCTTCCTATCAAATCTAGGAAGTATTGTTTACTATTGGAGTACTAACCAACTACATTGCTTAAGCTCCAGATATCCAACTGTACTCCAACCCGTAACAAGGTTCAGCCCTTGTCCGCCGACGGCGCTCAGTAGCATGATATCTGAGCCCCCGTCCGACTGGAACGCCGCGACAGCATCGTCCCGCGCTTCCGTATCCATCGTGCCATTGACCATCAGGGGGTCGTATCCGTGCAAACGTAATATCTAGAACGTGTATGTGTGAGCAAACGGGGCGGAATCGACTCAGCCAAAAGCCAAAAAACTAACTAGCGCTGAGTAGCTATACAAGTCTAAGTATGCTTTTTAGCGCTCACTAGGACCCGAGTAGCACGCGCTACTGGCGCTCCCAGGGCCTAGCGAGTGCTAAAAAGCATACTTAGACGCCGAGCTGTTAGTATGCGCTAGTCAGTTTTTCGGCTTTTGGCTGAGGACGAAAGAACTTACGTGAGCGACGAGAGTCCAGCTCTGCTACAAATGGCAATAAACGACCGCCTTGCATTGCCTAACCAGCTCGGGATCCTCCAGCGCCAAGTAAAACAGCCCGTTGTTGGCGATCTCTTCGCCTAGGGTGTCCCAGGACAGAGGGTGCGCGGCGCCATTTTTAAGTCCGAGGTGACGGCTGAGAATGCGGAGTAGGCGATCGATTTTTGCTGATGGGTTCACGGCGTACGACTCGCGAGTAGGGAAAACGTTGGTGACATATTGCTGGATCGGAATACCTGATGGGGGGCCTGTCGCTAAACAAGGATGGACGAGAATTCTTCTAACGCGAGTGAAAAACCCCTGTAAAGCGGCATAGAGTAGTAGCGCGTCAACATATTTTTGATTAAAACTTGTAGGCGCACGTGTGCTACGAGTAAAAACAGGTACTCACGGTAAAATCCATGCGTGCGCGAGATCTAAAATTTGTCCATGCTCAGTACGTGTAAATTTGATAAAATACGGAAGGCAACTTACCTATCCTCCTTTGTCGCCGTATAGGTTGCGAGCGCGGCTTCCGTTTGCTTATCAAGTTTAACCCACGACATGATTTCGATCATGGGCAGCAACCTGAGCAAAGGTTTGCCCTGGTCGTCTTTCGATCGTTCGTCCCGACGAATGATATAGTCGGACATCGCCTCGCGGAGCTTGAAGAGGCCTTGACGCATGGCCCAGAAAGACCAATACGAAGGTACGTTTTTCTCTTGCTCGGGCGTGAGATCGATGATCTGCGATGCCTCTGTCGAATCGGAGCCGGGGTCGAGGACTGTCGTTTGGAGCGAGAGCAAGAAGGCACGAAGTTTTTGTTGTTCGTCCTCGTCTTCCCATCTCTTAGCGCTAACTTTGAAGCACCTCTCGACCTTGGTCGTGAGGCTTTCGCCGGGGATGCCGATAAACCGAGGAGCACGTAGGAGTCGACCAAGGTTTAGGAGGTCCTGAACGCACCGGAAGTCAACACAAAATGGTCATTAGCGGCATGAACTAGTAGGCAAAGAAAATAACGCACGCAAGGATGAGTATGTACCGGAGTCGCAGTGAGGATGATTCGTTGTTCGCATCGAGTCATTAGGGTTAGCATCGAGCGCATGTTGACACCGGTGTTTCGATAGTTATGCCCCTCGTCTAGAATAGCGAAGCTATACCGCTGACCGAATAAATACGGGTCAATTCTCTCGGGATGCCCGGTAGCTGGTTCTGCGCGCGCTCTGTTGCCTTCTTCCGTAAGCTCGAGGCGGCCCTCCGATAACACAGACTAGGCGAGAACAACGGATTCGTTGTTAGACAATCAGAAAAGTAGTCTGTAAGATCGGGAGTACGTACCGGTGCTTCGACAAATACGATGGTCCGTTCGGGGTGGTTAGACTTCAGTGCCCGTTGATACGGGCTGTCCAAGGCGAAAAAGGCCTTGCGCGCGTCCTCGCTGCCACCAAAAACGAGCTTGTGGCAAGAGGTTTCGTCGAGCCAGGTATCCACGTCATTGCGCCACTGGGTGACGAGAGTGGCGGGCGCGATGATCAAGGAAACGAGGGCGGGAATGCGGGGGAGGCCGTTGTAGAACTTTCGATTGCCTGAGGCGTGAAACAAGTCATTCGTTTGCAAGCCGGGATTTGGACACAGGAGGGGTAATGATCGTTTACCGCAAGCGGGGTAGTAGGACACGTGAGGTGTTTGATGAAAGATTGATGTGCCGGGTCAGCGTGGGTACGTCGGAAGAGTGATTGTAATAGCGAAATGTTAATTGACGCATGTACTCAAATCGAGAAATAAACACATACCGAGGAGCTCGGGCCATTTCCGAATACCGTCCGATGTAGGAGTCTCCGGCCAGTCCGGGTTGGAGTCTTGAAGTGTTTTCAAGTGCCACAGCACTTGAAGAGCGATGATACCTTGGGCAGTTTTGCCCATTCCAACGACGTCGGCTAGCAGGGTAGGCCGACCGACGATACCCTCCTCCTCGGTGAAAGTTCGGTCGATGATCTCAGCGACGCTCGCCCACTGGTGCCACATCGGTTGCCTCACAAACGAGCCGTCCTCATTGCGTTGGCTGCCGGGAAGCCCGCTATTGCGTATGAGAAGCTGCCTCTTAATTTCTTCAACGCTAACGCCGGACCACCGTTGGACTCCGGCATCGAGGGGAAAGGCGTTCATGCCTGCGAGCGGCCCGTCGGCGAAAGCGCCATCGTCTTGGTCGTATGCGTTGCTATCGCTAACAGTCAACCAAACCCAGATCTCGGCCCGGTATTCTTTCCACGCAGCGTCGAGATCTGCTTCGGGGACCAGGTGGGCTCGAGGATGTCGAGGTTTAACGCGAGACACTGAAACGGGATGTAAATAAGTAAAAGAGTTAATATTCAAGAGTTGAATTTGTGAGAGGACTTACTGCCACCGGCAGAGGTCTTCTGGCGACCAAGATCGCGCATGAGTGTTTCGAGTTTAGTCCTCCAACGACTCGACTCCTCAAGGTCGCCTCGGATTCCCATCGCTCGTTGAAGACTCATAACCGATGAGTAGAGCGAGGTAAGGGTACGAAGCCGCTTGAGCGAGGGGTTCGCGTCCGCATCTGGACAGCGACGCGAATATGATAGGTCTAGTTTAAGCGAATGATATGGAATCTATCTACCAGCGAGAGCCTTGCTCAGGTCCTTTTCAAGCGGACCAAGTTTAACGATATTTTTTTTAATGTGTCGCGCGGCTCGTTCGAACGGTCGGAAGCATATTGCTCGAATGGTCGGCAGGAATACCAGCGGAACGCGACCGGTGCCCGCTGGGTCCCCTAATAACGCACGACCGACGACCATTCTGGCCGGAAGCCACACGTTGTCGAATTTTCCCGCGTTCGGGACATTGCCTTCCTTGAACCTTTCGCCAGCGATGATCATCTACCGGAGCAGCGATAGGTAAGTACAGTGAGAAATGATATGCGTTTGACTTACCTCTTCCTCCCGAGCTAGGCGGTAAGCTTCTTCGGCGTCGCACTTGCTATCCTGCATAATATCCTTCAGACGATCGTAGAAACCGCCACCGGCTTCCAAGAAGTGGGAGCAAACCCACTCCCAATCCTTCGAGTTTGGGGCGACTTTCAGTACGTCCTTCTGGAAGGATTCTATAACGACGGTCCCGGTCATCTTGCGGCGTTGTGCGTCACAGTGCCGGAGGAACTTGACGGCGCCCTCCGCCTTCCGCGGCCAAAGACTTCTGACCGACGAGGAGAGGGCGCTGCCCAGCTTGCCGACGGGTGGCTTGAGGAAGCCGATTTTGACGGACTTGATACTGGCGATTTTGTGAAAGCGAGCGTTGTTGAATGGGAAGGTGTCCCAGACGTTATTGGCGGGGGGAAGCCCGCCGGGAACAGTGTACCTGTAAACTAGTAACGCGAACGCCTGGTTCACGGCGGGCATGTCGGTAGAGGTGGGGAGTGAAAAAAATTGGCTGCCATCGCCCTATAAGTAAGTCGCATTTTGGCGTACCTGTCAGATTTTGGGGGGTTCGGGCACATGAAACACAACTATATTGCCGTACGTCACAGTCCGCTTCTAGAGGAAAACCAGCTGCGCGGCTCTAATACATATCAGTTGAACCGCATATATCGAGCGCCACGCACGTAATGGAATCATACCTGCGACTGTCGTGTAGGACGTATCGGAGTCTAAAAATCCGCTTAGAATGAATGCGACGTACGTTATTTCTCTCAATCGATTAGTTACTCAACACAACAATAGTGCACACTTGAACTGTTAGTACTTGCTAACAGTCGACCGCGCAGATAGCACAAAAACCGGCATTGGGGGTGACTATTTGCGGGCGAACTCAGCCAAAAGCCGCAAAACAAACTAGCGCTGAGTAGCTCCACAAGTCTAAGTATGCTTTTTAGCGCTCACTAGGACCCGAGTAGCACGCGCTACTGGCGCTACCAGGGCCTGGCGAGTGCTAAAAAGCATACTTAGACGCCGAGCTGTTAGTATGCGCTAGTCAGTTTTTCGGCTTTTGGCTGAGAATAGCTAGGTCATGCTTACCTGGCTGCGCCGTCGCTCCCCCCGGCGTCCCCCATGTGCGTACGGCGTACGCACACCGGGCCGTGGGGCTGCTACGGCTCAAGCTAAGCGCCGCGCTTGCTTACATCCGAGGAGCCGCTGACACCGCCACGTACGCACCATGCACACGAGGGCCAACAGCTTGCCCAAGCCCTGGCGCCCCACACATGCACCCTGAGGCATTGAGCGGCGCACCTGCCACTCAGGTGCGGGCCTCCCAGGGTGCGTACGGCGTACGCACGCTCAGGAGGGCAACCGCCGGCGGACCCACATCAGGATGGGAGCCTTTGATGAGCGCCCGGCACTTTGCGTGGATGTTGGATCGGTCGGCGCTTAACCGGCCGAGATTTCGATTCGACGCCACAAGTACGTATTTAATTCAATTTTACTTCCATTTTTTCTTCGCCACCAACATCGTCCTTTTTTCACCGCCGGTCCCTCGCTCAACATGTCCCTGCAAGCTTACATCGAGTTTATCGACTCTAATCCCCCGCCTCTCCACGTCCTAGTCGATGTGATGTACACGCTCCATCCAAACTTGCCATCGACATTCCGTACGCCGTTCGCGGCTTTCGGTCATGCGATTCAATACGTCCACGATTGTCAAATCGATTACCTTATTTGGGGTGGGGAGGCAGCCAAGACGTTCGCCTATCAGGCGCTCCTAGCTGCTCGGTGTTGATCGGAACAGCCTGATGTCCCGATTGAGCTTGCATATCATCGGATTTGCGAGCGAATCAATCAGGACACTGCGGCTGCGTGCGGGCGTGACATCGCTCGTTATGAAGATGAACGTGAGTCTCATTTTTCTTTTCGCTTGTTCGATTACTCACGGGAGCTTGTTTGCAGTCCTTCTTGCGGATACTTGGCTCAATGATTAGATATCATGAGCACACTTAGCTAGGTATGTCTTCGAGCGTTGAGTCACGAGCAACTTAGTGAAACTGGGCGCGAACTGTAGATTACGCTTTTTCGTACCAGTTGGCTAGGTGCTTGGATCATTTTTGGTATCATTGTGTATATATATGCGCTTGTTTGAACTTGTTTCCTGCTTTTATCTGTATAATTCGACCATTGTGCTTCCAGTACCGTCTGAAGATTACCTCCATCAATTTTGGAGTACCTGTAACCCGGCTCTTTCAGGCCAGACTTCAGCATGTAATATATATTTGTAGATGTTGCGACTGGCCAATGATATAGACCTTGTGCGCGTTGACGTACACTCGGTGTCAGGTGTGAATTATGCCATGTTCTCCCTTGGTTATGTGTTACATGCATATATGCGTGTTTTTTTCCTCACAAAAATCCTCCAAACGCAACGCTTTGTGCATGCGTACGGCGTACGCGCGCTTGCTGTTACCAACTCAAATCCTATTCACACATACACACATAGAGGATCCTTACACAGCTAGGTTGTCCTTGATCATTTGTCATGCATTTGAGACTAATCTCTCCATCCTGGCTCTAACCTAGGGACCTCATCCTGGTTTGTTTCCTTACCAATCCTAGTTCAATCCTAGTCCAATCCTCACTCACAAGGTAATCCTGTCCTAGCTCATCCTAGCCAGCCCTATAACCCGCGCCAGCGGGCGTTTCTAGTCGGTCCTTGAGATGTTATCACATGATCACGTGCAAGCTGAGACAACCCCCAACCTCGCTACAATGTAGCGTTGCGAACGAGACGAGATTGACGCGATACGTCTCTGTATCGCCTCGCGGGCTCAAGTTTACGAGACAGGGATCATGGGATCGAGTCAAGGGTTTCCACGCCACGAGATTGATGTCATCTCCCGCGCATATCACGTGAGTGCTACCATCTTGGGTATGTATCCCCCTGGTGCCTCTCACCCGACTGGTTAGACGAGGCGGAGCTTGTAAAGAGAGTGGAAGTAGATAACGGAATGAATATATGCGCTATTTCAGAGTCCCGCATTCCTCACTTGGCGTCATGAGAACAGTCACAAGCCTGAAATACACTTTGCTGATAGGTCAAAAGAGCAGCGCCAAGCTTAGCAGATGGAAGAAAAGGAGAAAATAGCTCACAGGTGTAGAAGATTCGTGTAAATAGTAGAATGTTCTGGAATGAATGAATCATGTAGTGAGTCAGTAAGCGAGTCAGTAATCGAGTCAGTTCGCTATATGCGCAGTATATGCGGTTCCGTACTACGGTATGACTCGAGGGATTTTAGGGTATAAATAGGGGTGCTTTCGACCCCCTAAGCCTCACCGATTTCTCTCTATCTCTTACTGTCTTTTCTCTACGCTTTTAACACCATTTTATTTCTCATTTTGTATATACATAAGAATATAATTTCTATAGGTTATGAGCCCCGATTGAACGCTTAGAACCCGTAGAAGAATACTCTTACCTAACAAACTCGAGTAAACACAACAAGTCATGGCTGATGCAACAGTTACGACTACAACGACCGGTATTAGCGGTCTACACCGAATTCCGCCCCTAAAAGGAGTGGAAAACTACAATGTCTGGAGAGTGCAGATGGAGGACATACTTACTGACCTCGATCTGTACGGATACGTCAACCGTACTATCCCTGTCCCTCCTGAAACAATCACGGTCACTGAGACCGGGCAGAAGGACGAGAATGGTAAAGACACACCAGATAAGGTAACCGAAATCGAGAATCTGCAGCATGGTCCCTGGTTCAAAGCGGATCGTAAAGCGTTATCGAATATCCGGTTAAGAGTCGACGGAAGTGTACTTACGCATATACAGTCGTGTGAGTATTCCGCCGATGCGTGGGATCTGTTAGCGTCGACGTTCCAAGTCAAGGGAACCGTCGGACTAATTGACCTGCGAAGAAAGTTCTTTAGTCATCGAATGACTGAAGGTCAAGATATCGAGGAACACATACAGCGCATGCGCGGATGGTTCCAACAGATTAATGACATCGCACCAGGTTCGTGTACCGAAGTCGACTGGATAACGACGCTGGTGGCGAGTCTACCCGACTCCTGGGATACATTTACCCAATCGATAGACTTTAAATTCGACGTGAATAATCAAAATGAGCTAGCAAATAAAGTTAGTGATATACGCTCTCGCATATTAGCGGAAGCGCACCGAAGGAACACACGGAATACCGAAGGCAAAACCTTCTTTAGCACAAACAAACCAAGTCAAACTAGATTCGTACGTACTCAAGTGAACTCCAGGCCCGCCGATAAGAGCAAGTCAAAGTGCAACAACTGCGGAAAGATCGGGCACTGGGCGGCCGAATGCCGAGGCCCAGGTGGAGGTGCATACAAGCACAGTCGCCAAAACGGACCAAATAGGAATTTCCAGAATAAGCGGCCAGAGCCGAATGGAAAATTCCGACCCAAGAATGGCCGAGCTAACATGGCGATAGCAAACAATAACGATCAGGCCGACTATGCGTTCTCAGCTCGGGACAAACAATCCAACATAACTGATCCAGAATCAGTAATTTGGATCGCAGATAGTGGCACAACGACTCACATTGTGCGAGACCGTAGTGCATTTGCTACATATAGAGAATCGTCAGGTTATATATCAGGTGTATGCGGTGAAGAGCCGATAGTAGGCCGAGGCACAGTTAAGCTTCGATGCCGAATAAATCCTGATTCGTCTGATGACACACTAATTGTACTTACTAATGTGGCACATGTACCAACAACTCCAATGAATCTTATCAGCTTATTGCTGATTACCGAGAAAGGAATGCTCATATCACTGGATCATGATCAAATCTTGATCAAAGATCCAAACAATCGCACAATAATGGTCGGAGCAAAGCTCAACGACCGTACTCAAGGCAGCCTGTGGCAACTGGATGTAGAAACAATAAGCGAACCTAAAACCAATGTTGAAATAGTGCTCACCAAGCAATCAGGTCGCACCTGGCTAGAATGGCATAAGGTACTCGGTCATATCAACGCTAAGGCACTGAAACGACTGAAAGATACTAATGCGGTCAATGGAATGGAGATAATCAAAGATGATAAAGGCCTGGACTTTGAATGCGTCACATGTATGCAGTCTAAAGCGCATATACACCCATTTCCGAAGGATTCCCACACTCAAGCGTCGGAAATAGGTGATCTGATAGTTACAGACGTCTGGGGGCCAGCTCGCAAAGCCTCCATTGGACATTTTAAATACTATGTTTCATTTACCGATGTAGCTACTAGATTCACTCGCTTAGGATTTCTTAAACATAAAGACGAAACGCTTGAACACTACAAAATATTTGAAGCAATGTTAAACACACAAAAGAACAAGAAAATTAAGCGTGTACGCTTTGATAATGGCGGCGAATTCGTCAATAATGAATGGAAAGCGCATACAGAGCAGAATGGGACTATTATAGAAACTACAGCCCCGTATTCTGCACAGCAGAATGGTATCGCAGAACGTCTAAATAGGACACTCACCGAGAAGGCCCGAGCGATGTTGCTCGAGTCAGGAGCCCCTAAATCTCTGTGGAGCGAAGCGATCGCATATGCCTGTTATCTCAAGAACAGGGTGCCAACGCAAGTCAATGGAAAGTTCTGGCGAACTCCATTTGAGGCTTTCTGGGGAAAGAAACCCGATGTAAGCGTCTTACGACCTTGGGGAGCGACATGTTACGTCCTCAACCAAGGGGATAATATATCCAAGTTAGACCCGAAAACAGCTACAGGAATATTTACAGGTATTTCTGACACTCAAGGAAAGAGTTGGCGATATTATAAGCCCGGAGCAAATCGTATATTACACTCAAGAAACATTACTTTTCCTAAAATATATGCGAACCCGACAGGTGAATCTGATGAAACAGATTGGGCTGAGACAGTCGTTCCGCCTGCTGAGGGGGAGATGACTCACACCGACAGCTCTGCGGAACGAAAGCCAGAAGGAGCCGGAATAGGGGGAGAATCAGTCAGCAACGAAAAATCCTCTGACTCGAAGGGAAAGGGGGAGATGAAAGGTATAAAAACAGAGCATACACTCGACTCGACAGCATCCAAACCAACTTCACTACCCACTCAACAAACTCACTCGAAAGCTGTTGGATCTAAATCTCTTAATCGCTCTAAGCTTCATATGTCTCCTAACCCTCACACTCTTAATTCTATTCGTCAAATCAATGCTGCTGTACCCTCCAACCCCTCCGGTATCCGCACCCGTCGCGGAAACCCAAACCAACCCGCTATATCTATGGATAAAGAACGTGGAGGAGTCCGAGTTATCATCAAAGACTCCGCCACGGCCGGTCAGTCCGACTCTACGGCTCAGAAAGACTCTGCTAACTTTGCCTTAGAGCTCTCCGATTCCTCAAGCGACTCAGAGAATGAGCTCATGTCCATTGACGGTGACGAAGGCAACGCATACAGCCTCTCGTCAATCGACTCCCCGCCCACGATTCCATCCGACATCGACACGCCGATGGCCGATCCACCACAACTCCCGTCATACAACTCGATCGGAGAACTGGAGGAGCACTTCCGCGCTCTCTCCGTCTCTGACTCCTTTCCAACGCCGCCAGAATCGACCATGGCAGCAGCCGAAGACCCATACACGAACTGGGCCCTCGCCACTCGCATCTCAGCGCCAGGCGACAACCCAACAGTCGCAGAGGCGCTATCGGGCCCGGATGCCGCCAAATGGCAAGCCGCGATGGAAGAGGAGGTCAACACACTCGAGAAGATGGGTACCTACCAACTCGTCGAACTCCCGGCTGGACGAAAGGCGATGGGGAACAAATGGGTGCTTACCATTAAACGAAACGAACTCGGTGAGCCCATTCGCTATAAAGCTCGTCTTGTAGCACAAGGATTTAGTCAGCAACCAGGCATAGATTTTGGTCAAACCTTTGCGCCGGTTGTACGTCTTGATTCCATTCGTATCCTTGCATCTTTGGCTAATCAGAACGATTGGGACATCCGACAGCTCGATGTTCATTCAGCCTATCTACATGCGAAAGTCGAAGAAGAACTGTACATGAAGCAAATACCGCATTTTGAAGACGGTACGTCGCTTGTTCTTCGTTTGAATCGTTCTTTGTATGGTCTTAAACAAGCTGGACGAATGTGGAATCAAATGTTCGACTCTAAACTTAAACAACTTGGATACTTACCGTGTGCAACAGATACTTGTGTATATCATCGAATCGACATCGATGCGGGTAAACCGCGTGTCTCAATCCTAGCGAACCATGTCGACGATCTCGTCGTAATTACATCGCGCAACAACACAGAATCTGTACTTAATGAACTCTTGCACAAATTCGAGATGCGCGACTTGGGCGCCATTCGTCATTACCTAGGAATCAGTTTTACTCGTAACCGTGAGCAGGGAACGCTTACCTTAAACCAAAAGGCATATATTGATGGTCTAGTTGAACTAGCAGGCCTCAAGGACGCCTACCCGGCTCTTACGCCAATGAGCCCAAGCGTTCAGCTCACTCGCTACGAAGGAGTTAAACCAAAGTACGATTATGGAATGTACATTGGTAAGCTCCTATATGCGGCATTGTGTACCCGCCCTGACATCGCATTCGCAGTGGCGCATTTAGCCCAATTTACTTCGTGCTTTGGGCCAGCGCACGTCACTGCCGTCAAACACCTCATCCGCTATCTCAAGGGGACTTCCTCCCGCGGATTGACATACCGGAAATCGAGCGATGGATTTGGGGAAATCGGATACTCCGATGCCGACTGGGGAAGCAACTTACTCGATCGTAAGTCAATCTCTGGTCATGTATATATGCTAGGAGGCGCAGCCGTATCCTGGTCTGCTAAGAAGCAAGCCACTGTCGCTTTATCGACAATGGAAGCCGAATACATTGCATTATCTCATGCATGTACTCAGGCGCTTTGGATACGTCAATTTTTCGATGAATTAGGATACATCGCTGACGCTCCTACCCTTATTCTTTCAGATAATCTCGCCGCGCTTACTCTCTCTGTGGAATCGCAATTCCACGGCCGTTCGAAGCACATCGACATTCGACATCACTTTATGCGCGACATCATCCAGAAGGGATTGGTATCTACATTGTATGTACCATCTAAAGAGAACCTAGCCGACGCCTTTACTAAAGCGCTAGCTTCTCCTCAATTTAGCTACCTAACTGAGATGATTATGGGCGAAGTTATCTTGAAGATTATCGACAGTGATGACTAGACTAATCGTCTAGTTATTACTCAATTAGTTGTAATGAATCATTGAATTGAATTGAATTGAATCGTTTTTCCTCTTTTCTTTCTCAAACGGCCTTTAGTAGTATAGCTTCTTTTTCAGTTTATCCTGTAGCTACACTTACTCGATTAAGGGGGAGTGTAGAAGATTCGTGTAAATAGTAGAATGTTCTGGAATGAATGAATCATGTAGTGAGTCAGTAAGCGAGTCAGTAATCGAGTCAGTTCGCTATATGCGCAGTATATGCGGTTCCGTACTACGGTATGACTCGAGGGATTTTAGGGTATAAATAGGGGTGCTTTCGACCCCCTAAGCCTCACCGATTTCTCTCTATCTCTTACTGTCTTTTCTCTACGCTTTTAACACCATTTTATTTCTCATTTTGTATATACATAAGAATATAATTTCTATAACAGGCGGGCGGATGATACTTGATGGAGGGTGTATGCGCTATTTTAATTCTTGGCAATTGCATGATTGCGTCCCAAATGGTAGCAAAATTGTTGTGGATGTTGCATCCAGCGTCTCTCATAGGCCAGAGACGCTATCTGGCCAAGAATAGATTGCTACGGCACGAGCTTGGCGCACAGAGATGTGAAAAATCAAATGAAATAACCGCTTGGCAAACTCAACAAGGAGGAGTGAGGCCAAGGTATATAAAGGACACTCCATATTGACATGAAAGCTCAGAGCCAATTCGACTTCTGATTTCAGCTCTACTCCACTAGCTCACTGTTCAAACTCCACTATGTCTACTCCCGTCTTCTCCAACACCAATGCTTCTATCTTGTCTGATTTTATCATGGTCAACATCCATGAACAAGTATGCACTTAGCATTAACTCTTGTTCATACTCGTATTAACCCCGTACATACTAGGCTCAAACTCCTGATCAAGTTACTCTGAATGATACTTCTCAGATTATTGAAGTCAGTATTCTATATACAGTCGTGGCTGGTCTTGTGTAGATGACACTTGCATTAGATGGCTGAAGTCAACGTCAATGCTCCAAGTCAGTGCAACAGTTGCATAGTATGATACATTTCTAAACTTCTCCTAGCTGAAAAGACTGTGTCCGAGGCTTCTGGGAAGGTCGTGCCTAAAAAGCGTACCAACAAGGCGAACGCAGTTACCAACAAGCCCGAAGATGTCCTGGCTGTTCGTTGGAAACAGCTTGAGGCACGAATCGTAGCTTTGGAGTCGATGGTCGAATCGGTTGAAACCCCCCCGCCAACTTTGATGCCTCGTGAGGTCTCAAGTAGCCGACCCCTTCGCTCTGCGGCGCGCGATGTCTGGTATTGGGTCCGGCCAGTGACCAACGACTGCACCGTTCAAGATGCTGATTGTGGTACCAAAATTGAGGCTGATGCAATGTATCAAGAATCGCTCAGCTTTGAGTCACTTAAGCATCCTGCATCGCCGTACCTCAGGTGCATTCAGTGCCTGTGAGTATACCGACCCCATTCACGGTCCCTTTTTGGCTGATTTGTTTGTAGTAAAACAATGCATAAGACCCACATCTGGGCAAATCGCTCTGGCGGCCTCACCGGGGCAATTCGTAACCATCTTGAAAAATATCACCCTGCTTCGTATTATCTCAAATGTCAAGAGGAGGGTATGATGACTCGCCTAGCCGATGGGTCAGGCGATGTTCAGCCTGAATTCACTCGGCCTGGTTTCATGGATCGCTTGGTTGACTGGGCCGTCACAACCGATCAGGTTTGTTTTTAATCAAGTGTGAGCCACGGCACAGTTAGGTTGCTCATTCCAAATTTATTGTGCAGCTCTTGAATGTGGTCAAAAGTTTGGAGTTTCGTGATTTTATTTTGTATTGTGGTCAAGGGGGGATCAAAGACAACAACATTCCTGTTATGGATACTAACATCTTTACTTAATAGAGTCTGCCCTTGCCAACTTATATGCGGTGTCAAATGAATATTTTCTGAATTCTTATGAATGTGAATGCGCCAATTTGTACAGTTTTATGTCTACATAAATTGTACTAAATTCTATCTCTTCTGCGCACTTTATTTCATAATTCTAGCTTAAGAACTCGGCGAGATATTCATTAAACAAGTTCAGGCATCGCTTATCATAAGGTATTACTAACATATTCCGCTTATAGCTCAGCGACGGCTGACTCTATCATGCTGATCAATAGCTTGATCGATAGCCACGCTTCGGGCGTATCTTCTCACCGAGGATCGGCCCGATCCCCGGACTCCTCGCCGAGCTCCAGGCCGAAGATCGAACTGATCTGATTGACTGATCAGTTCTGATCTGACTCACACACTGAGTCAATGGACCCAGGAACCCTTAATTAGAAGGTACTATGACTCACTGAGATGTTGGCTCCGATCCATGTATATAGTTCATATTATTAATATATCAAACAACCAATAGCATACACTGATCCAGTGATGCCACCGATCTACACCCAGTCATTACTCTGAACCATCCTGTATGGGGATAGGGTGATCCCCATATAGCCAGAACTCTCCTTGGAGATCGGCTTGGCATGACTGTCTCTATTTGGCTCACCCAGGCTTCCCTCAGGGTATAAAAGAACCCTGCAGGAGACCCTTGCAGAGCCACCTCCTCTTACTACCCACCTGATCGGTCTTGTGTGCTTTGGTTTGTGCTTCTCTTATCTCTTATCTCTTGTGTGATCTACTGTATCTAATAAGTGGGAATCCTAGTACCTGATTAGATACATCTGTGTGATTCTGTATATATAGACTTGTGCTTAAGTTAGCGTATAAATAAGTACCTGCCAGTTGTGGGAATTAAGTACCTATTTGGTGTGAGGAAATATACGCATTAGGCGCACCCCATCCATCCATATTAAGCTATTGCTTAAGTATAGATTAAGTTTAGTAATAGTATAGTCCAAGCGACTAGGGCTGAACTATAATAAGTATATCTAAGGGAACCTGACCGCAGTAGCCTTGCTCTTTATATATTATATTAAGTCAGTTTACACTGTGAAAGGTTAAGACTATCTAAGTGTTACTTGATAATCTCTGGGATCTTATATTAGCCTTCCTATCGAATTTAGGAAGTATTGTTTACTATTGGAGTACTAACCAACTACATTGCTTAAGCTCCAGATATCCAACTGTACTCCAACCCGTAACAATTCCTCATTGAGACAAACTCGCCACCGCTGCTAGGGCGATGTACTTGTTAGAAAAAGCTCGTATCGATAAAGAAATGAAGGTAGAGTCAATTATGAGTGTTAAATATCACCTTACTGATTGTAAATCATGTCTTAGAATGCTCAGGGTCGCGTATCCTTGACTTCAGACCTATGGAGCGATAGCAACTTGCGTTCGTTCATGGCAGTCACAGCCCATTACATAAACGAGTGTGGCGATTTAAAAGATCATCTTATTTTGTTCTGAAAAATCGAGGGGCGTCACACTGGCAAGAACGTCGCAAACGCTCTTTTTTCTGTACTGCAGGAATCTTCGATTGCTAAACAGGTATAATTCCTTTTCCAGTTTTCACGATTTTGTACATATCTCGACTGCTTGCCAATAGGTAAATTGTATCACACTCAACAACGCTTCAAACAACAACACTCTCATGGAGGAACTTGCTACTTACCTTGCGCCTCTCGGCGCCGAGTTTCATCCTGAGCGCAATCGTATCCGGTAAGTTTGATTAGTTTGATTTGGATTTATACATATCAATCGCACTGTCCTACTAGGTGCTTTCCCCATATAATGAACCTTGCTGTGAACGACATGTTGAGATATCAAACTCGGATGTGCGCATATAGTCATGTGATCGGAATCCTTGTATTTACACATCGTAGCAGAAATTTTACACGGAGAGAGAGTTCTTACCTTACCACCATGTAGCCTGCCCGCTACCTCTCGTTCAACACGACATGCTCAGTTCGCTCTCAGATGCGGCGGCTGAGTACCGAGCCGAGATGTCTTAGTCGGACTTGCCTATAGACTCAAAGACAGAGTCTTACCTCCAGGCGCTTGAGTCCCAACCTGTGGACGTCGTTCGTGCTGCAGTTCACAATTGCCGCCGGAGCGGTCTTCGGTGTGAGGGTCTTCACGACATTATAGTCGATGGAAATCGCCTGGGGAGGTTCCGGAGGCCAGATGGGGGCGCATATACCATTCGCCCTCTTCAGCTGCTTCGCAACGTACCCACACGCTGGTCTTCGACTTATAACATGATTGAACGATACCTTGAGCTACACCCGGTAGGCCGTATATAAACATTGTTGTATTATATATGATCGACCTCAATCATATCTAGGCAATTGCCAAGCTTGCTCTCCAAATTCGCAACGACGCTCGGATTACTGTCGCCTCGCACAAGCAGTACGAAGTTCTCCAAGACATCCTTTCGGTTCTTCGGGTGGCCCACAACGCCCAGCAGCTCCTGTCGGCGGAGAAGACTCCGACTCTGGCTCTACTCTGTGCAACCCAAAATACCTATTTATTAGGTGTCCACAATAGGTGAAAGTTGCTTGTTTTATAGAGCATCTGTTTGCAAATAATAGGCATTATTGACTCATTATTATAGCCTATAGAGATAGGTATTAGTACTGGGTGGTACCTTTTGAGTTGTTTCTGCCTATTTTTATAGATATTTTGTACATGTTTTAAATGCCATACCAGAGAGAGTTTGCACACAATTACCAGCAAGAATAACATATAATACTGTATGAAGCTACAAATGTAAACTACTGCCACTGAACAAGTACAATAATAAACAGGTGAATTCCAAATAAGGCAAGTGATTAAGTCTTGTCTGAATTAGGCAATATATGAGTTGTGACATCAGATGGACAAACATGTGACATCAAGATGGTCATGTCACAAGGCACCTTGTCACTCTGCTCCACTGCTGCAAAGTTCTGCCTTGCCCTGGGTCCACCACACATGCCCCTCCCTCTGCCTCTGTGTGTGGCCTGGACATCATGCCCAGGGGTACTTTATAGCATATGGTCCACTTGGTGCACAAGGGAAAAAGAATTAATGGCTAGATAAGGAAATTGATCTAATCAGTCAAATATATGACATCATATGCTGTGCAATTTCAAATTCATGAAAGTTGCAGACTGGTCCAAAAGTTATGTAAGCTCAATCAGATTGGAAATTGTTAAGTAAACCGCAGAGAAATTCATGTTTTTTGTTTGGAGACGCGATTCTTTTCAAGTTGTGTGGACTGTTTTGCTTGTTTCTCAATCAATTCATGTTGGAATCAAGTTCTGATTGAGGTTTTGATACTTTCAGGGCTAAGGGCTCCTCTTGGCCAAATCTTGTACATTTCCTTTTTGGGAAGGAGAGGTCTAAAAAATAGGTGAAGGCTAGGTGGTACCTTTTGATTGGTTTTTGCTGATTTAAATAGAGATTATCAGCCTATTTTATGCTATTCACAATATCTCTCAATTACTGCTGAATTGAGCAGTTCTGTCAACTTGCTTGAGTCAGAAATTATATTTCTTGTTGAGACACTCTGATATCCCAGCTTACACACACTGAACACAAAACTGACCTGCCTATTTTTTTAGGTGCCTATCCTAAAAAATAGGCCAGATGACTCCCACAGAGTCTAGCCTTTCCTGTCTATGAGGCCGTAATCGAGCACTGGGAACAGCTTTGTGGTGTAATACCCGAGTTGTCTCATTCGATCTCATCTGGTATATCGAAACTGCGAGAGTATGTGACTCGTACGCAGGATGTTCCAGTGCACTCGCTATCGATGTTTGTCAACCCTTCGCTCAAGCTTGATTGGATCAGGGATAATTGGACTCCTCCCCAGGCAGCCGCAGCCGAAGCTGCTGTTCGAGATGAGCATCAGAGAAAACCTGTGTTTTTTATTACTATAAATAACAGTAAATTCATGCATATACACCAGTTGTGGGAATTTCTGTCCCCCCCTCTTTTATAGCTGTGAATTAATGTAAATTTACCAAGGGGGGGTCTCAATTTATGTGGATTTATGTGGATTTAACCCAGTTTATGAGATTTATGAATTTCAAATTCCCCAATGTGTCATGAGCCGCGCACATGACCTCTATCTTTTCTCGTGGCTTACACGCTGTATAAGCCACTCACTTCTTTTCTTCCCCTTAGTAAGGCTGATTGGCGTATTAACTAAGCCTCCACATGGACGCTTACTGATCAAAGCTATCTTTAGCACGCACCACATGGATGCTTACTGATCAAGGCTATTCGTAGCACGCATACAGTCTTCTTGGACGATTCTTAGCTACGCTCTACTTTTAGACACACACTCTTTTAGAAACACGTACTATCTTTAGCTCATGTATTATTGGAACTGTACGCACAGACCATGTACCCATGAGTATAAATACTCGGTGTGCAAGCTGCTCCAAGACCAGCTTGCTCTACCTCGTCGATCTCCCCTCAAGGGTGATAACTACTAAGAGATACATATCAAACTTATACACTTAAGACTCAACTATCGGTACTAGGTCCTATTAACTTAGGTACTTGGTAATATACTGCAAGCCACAAGTCAATCACAGTCTCTCCAGGAGACGGGTGCCTTCGACGTCCTACTCGCTAGACGAGCAGAGGACTATACTCCTAAGACTAAGAGGCTCGATACCCTACACAGGGCTGTCATCGACGCTTCCACACTCGACTACATCTACGAACAGCCACAGGAGGCTGCCACGCATCAGGCTAGGATCCGACGCCGACGCCGTCGCATCCAGAACAGAAAGTAAACACCCTTAGAAACGAGGGTTGTGACATTGTAGAGCAAGCTTCACACTGATCTGTGGCTATGTCTCAACGATCTTCATCAAGAGTAACCAGGAGCCAGTCGGCTCAAGGAGAACCACTAGTGCCACCGGTAGATAACCCTGACCGGCCGTCGGTAGCTAGATCAGACAACGCAACATCCCTATCTGCTTTAAGGGAACAAGTATTACAGATGACAACGGAAGCAACCGATGCTATCCACGCACGGGTCAGCATACCAGGATCATACGCGGATCCTGACGAAACCATCCAAGCTGAACCTACCATTATTGTGGGTGAAGGAAATCCAAACGAGTCAACTGCAACAGCAGCCGATATCATTGGTGGAAGATCTATACCACGAACCACTGTGGAATCAGTATCAGACCCCGATGAATCCAGACTCTCCGAGGATATAGGACGAACCCCAGATACAACTGAACCCGTAGCAACACAAGTAGAAACAGCACAAACAACAGGACTGGAACACTTTTGGAATGCGAGGGCTAGCATATCCCCAGGAGGAATAATCTCCGTAAGAAGAAGAGTACCAGTCGATCCCACAGCAGGGATAGAAGACCAGATCGACCCAGTACCACCATACGCACCAAATCCCTTGGAATTACCCACTGGGAGATATGGTCCCACGAACATCCCAAGAGAAGAAAGACACCTATACTCGGCACATCCCCTGACAGGGGTAAGAACCCGATCGCAGGCATCAAATGCCATAGAAGCACCCATACCACAAAGACCCATACAAGTAACGGAACAAATAGAAGCTCCTCCCCAGATCAGAATTGAGGAAAGACCAGCAAACCCTACACCACCTAGACCCCACTCGTCATCACCAGCACCTGAAGAAGTACCACCAGAAGGGGACGAATACGAAAGACTGCTGAATGGACCCATAGAAGACATCCGAAGAGCAGCGGCAAGGGATCCCACATTAGGATTCTTCTTCAGGGTGCTAGACGATATCAAGGATCAACTTCTTGAAGGGATCACAGCTCAAATACAGTTGCAAGAGAACAGACAAGATACGGGGGTACAAACGCTCAATACCACTCTACAACAAATGACTAATTCCATCTCCAAACTGGAAGCATCCACCGGCAACATTAGGCAGCAAGTAGAAAGTGCAGCCCAGAACGCATGGACAGCTGCAAACAGCTCCCAATTGGGAGTCAATGAACAAATAAAAACTCAAAACGCTATCGACAAACTCAGTCAACAAATGGACACCATAGTCGTGGCCATGGGAGCTATGGGTAAACAAGTATCCGCTGCCCTGAATAAACAAGAGGAAGCCATTAAGAAACTTAAGGCCGACACAGAAACCCTTCAAGAAACACTACAAGTAGTAGAAGAAAGGATCTCAAACACTGATATCATGGACCAACACCATCAATGGGAACCAGAAGCCGAGTCTTCTCGGGCACAAGTCCCAAAAAGGCCTCAAGGACTATTCCCAGGGGATAATCCCCCAGGACCTCCATCGGGACCCCCATCAAGGGGAAATACACCTCCTCTCCGACCCCCAAAACCTCCAAAAAAGGAAGGAAGTACCAAAGACGAAATCCCAAAGGGAGCTAGAGCCAAAAAGCCTGAGGCATTTAATGGGAAAAGAGGACAAGAAGCGGAAATCTTCCTCATGAAAATGGAAATCTACTTCAACGATTACGGTACTGCCTTTGACAACAACCGGAAGATGGCCACCTTCCTCACTAACATGGGAGAAGGAGAAGCAGCCAAATGGGCCAAACCCCTACTCAGGAAAATTCTTGATGAAGAACCACACGAATACCTTGCAAACTGGAATGCTTTAAAGAACGCCTTCCTTCTCGCCTTCTCAGATCCCATGAAAAAGGAAAGGGCGATTCAGAACATTCATAAACTTCAACAAACAGGATCAGCACAACACTATGTAACCGCCTTCCGCACCCTTATGCAGGAATTAGATTGGGACGAACATGCCTTCATAGATGTCTTCAAGAAGGGCCTTAAGAATAACGTCCAACAGGAACTCCTAAAGGCAACTATTACCCAAGATACATCTACATTCTCCTTAGAAAAATGGATGGAAGTCTCTATTAGGATAGACGATCTTCTATTCACTGGAAGAAGTCTAAGAGATAATGGCTCCTCAGGAAATCAGGAAAGGAAATTCCAACCAAGAACGACCCAAGCCAAAGCAGGAATAGTGCCGTCCGAAGTCATCCAAAAAAGAAGAGAAGAAGGGAGATGCATCAAATGCGGAAGAAGAGGACACCGTATGAGAGAATGCAAATTCAAGGAATGGCAACAAGAAACTCAAGCTGTCAAAGGAAAGGAAGCGAAGATTGAAGAAGTAAAGAAAGAAGAGAAATCCTCTGACTCGGAGTCGGAAAACTAGAACAGCAGGCTGAGTCCATGTCAGTATCTGCCCAGAAACCCTTGACCAAGAATCAGAAAAGAAAGAAAACGTGTATTATACCTAAAGAAATCCGAACATACTGCGTCTATCTTTACAATGGTCAAGGGAATCATGGACCCTATCCCCACTCTAGTCGACTCTGGATCTTCAAAAAACTTCCTAGACATCAACTTTGCCCAAAACAACAAAATTCCGCTGATACCCCTAGTCAATCCACGAACGGTAATCGCCATAGACGGTAAAGAACTACCAAACAAAATAAAGAATAAAGCAACCCTAGAAGTGGAAATCGAAGGATGGACCTTCGACATAACCTTCTTTGTAATGGATCTAGGAGACACCGATATGATCCTAGGGCTAGACTGGCTACAAGAAGCCGACCCGGACATAAATTGGAAGACCCTAGAAATTTCATGGAAAGGAAGGCCCATCACCGCCAAAGCCGGAAAAGATCTACCTACTATACCAGAAGAATTCATGGAATTCATCGACGTCTTCAGCGAAGAACTCTTCAAGAAGCTCCCAGAACATCGGTCCTTTGATTGCAACATCAACTTTGAGGAAGGATCAGATCTCCCAAAACCGGCAAAAGTATATCCCCTTTCACCAATTGAAAGCAGAACGATAAAGGAATTCATTGATCAAGAATTGGCCGACGGAAAAATCCGGCCTAGCAAATCCCCTATAGCCTCACCTTGCTTCTTTGTCAAAAAAAGGATGGATCCTTAAGGCTAGTGACGGATTACCGGAAGATCAACAACATCACTATACCAGATCAATTTCCTATGCCCCTCCAAGTGGAACTTGTCGACCAGGTCAAGAAGGCTAAGATCTATTCGAAATTAGACCTTAGATGGGGATTCAATAACATCCGTATCAAAGAAGGTGATGAATGGAACACCGCTTTCAGGACAGCATATGGAATATATGAGTATCTAGTCATGCCCTGTGGACTCAAGAACGCCCCAGCAGTCCTCCAAAGAATGATGAACGACATCTTTAGACACCTTTTAGGTGTCACAGTAGTAGTCTACATGGATGATATCCTCATCTTTTCAGAAAAGGAAGAGGACCATGCAAAACACGTCAAAGAAGTACTCAAGATTCTAAGAGAAAACAACCTTTACGCCAAACTATCCAAATGCGAATTCCTTGTCAAGAGGGTCATCTTTCTTGGGTTGGTAATTACCCCTGAAGGAATTTCCATGGAAGAAGAAAAAATTAAAGCAATCATGGATTGGGGCGCACCCAGGAAAATAAAGGAAGTCCAGGCCTTCCTTGGCTTTGTAAACTTCTACAGGAGGTTCATAGCCGAATTCAGCAAGATAGCCAGACCATTACACGACCTAACAAAGAAGGACACCAGATTTGAATGGAATCAGGAGTGCCAACAAGCTTTTGAGGAAATCAAGAAACGGGTCAGTCAAGACCCAGTGCTAATACATCCTGACTCCGATAAACCCTTTATCTTGGAAACCGATGCGTCTGGAATAGCCATAGGAGCTATACTTAGCCAACGAGGTGAAGATGGATACCTCCATCCAGTAGCATACTTATCAAAAAGCTACAACGACGCACAAAGAAACTATGATACCGCCAACAAGGAGCTACTCGCTATTGTGGAATCATTAAAACATTGGCGCATATACCTTGAAGGGACTATATTACCTGTGACTGTCTTCACCGACCACCGAAATCTAGAAAGATGGAAGAACGCAGAAACCTTCAACAGAAGGCACGCCAGATGGCATATGGAACTCGCTTCTTTCAACTTCGAAATCCATTACAGGCCCGGTAAAATGTCTAATAAACCAGACGCCCTTTCAAGAAGACATGACCATGAGGATATCCCAAATCCCCAGCAAATCATGATCAATGCCGAACGATTCAAGGGCTTCAAAGCAAACATAGAAATCGACATCATTTCTATGATTAAGGAAAGCCTCAGCGATGATGAATCCCTAACGACCCTCATCGAGAGTACAAAGAAAAAGGAAGATCTTCCACCCTCTATTAGGAAACAATACGACAAGTATGAATGGAAGGAAGATCTCCTATGGTACGAAGGACGGATAGTAATCCCTGAGAACAAAGAGATACGACTAGCCATCCTGGAAATGCACCATGACAACCCAATAGCTGGTCATCAAGGACAAGCCAGAACTTTGGAACTCATATCCAGAAGATACTACTGGCCGGCAATGAAACAACAAGTCAACAGATTTGTCGAAACATGTGAAATCTGTCAAAGGAGTAAAGGTCACAAACATTACACATCCCAAAAACCTTTACCAATACCCCAAAAACCTTGGGAGGACATCGCATATGACTTCATTGTCAAGCTCCCTGAATCACAGGGCATGGATAGTATACTGGTAGTAATCGATCGCTTCTCTCGGCAAGCACATTTCATCCCTTGCCTTGAAAGCACCAATGCAGAAGGAGTAGCGGACCTTTTCATCAAGGAAGTCTGGAAACTACATGGATTACCCAAGACAACTGTGTCAGACAGAGGGCCGACCTTCAATAGCCAATTTTTGAAAGCCCTCTATACCAAACTGGGTATCAACCCCAAATTTTCCACGGCCTTCCACCCTGAAACTGATGGAATGACGGAAAGGACCAACCAATGGCTAGAAGGCTTCTTAAGAAGCTTTTGCAATTGTTACGGGTTGGAGTACAGTTGGATATCTGGAGCTTAAGCAATGTAGTTGGTTAGTACTCCAATAGTAAACAATACTTCCTAGGTTCGATAGGAAGGCTAATATAAGATCTCAGAGATTATCAAGTAACACTTAGATAGTCTTAACCTTTCACAGTGTAAACTGACTTAATATAATATATAAAGAGCAAGACTACAGCGGTCAGGTTCCCTTAGATATACTTATTATAGTTCAGCCCTAGTCGCTTGGACTATACTATTACTAAACTTAATCTATACTTAAGCAATAGCTTAATATGGATGGATGGGGTGCGCCTAATGCGTATATTTCCTCACACCAAATAGGTACTTAATTCCCACAACTGGCAGGTACTTATTTATACGCTAATTTAAGCACAAGTCTATGTATATACAGAATCACACAGATGTATCTAATCAGGTACTAGGATTCCCACTTATTAGATACAGTAGATCACACAAGAGATAAGAGATAAGAGAAATACAAACCAAAGAACACAAGACCGATCAGGTGGGTAGTAAGAGGAGGTGGCTCTGCAAGGGTCTCCTGCAGGGTTCTTTTATACCCTGAGGGAAGCCTGGATGAGCCAAATAGAGACAGTCATGCCAAGCCGATCTCTAAGGAGAGTTCTGGCTATATGGGGATCACCCTATCCCCATACAGGATGGTTTAGAGTAATGACTGGGTGTAGATCGGTGGCATCACTGGATCAGTGTATGCTATTGGTTGTTTGATATATTAATAATATGAACTATATACATGGATCGGAGCCAACATCTCAGTGAGTCATAGTACCTTCTAATTAAGGGTTCCTGGGTCCATTGACTCAGTGTGTGAGTCAGATCAGAACTGATCAGTCAATCAGATCAGTTCGATCTTCGGCCTGGAGCTCGGCGAGGAGTCCGGGGATCGGGCCGATCTTCGGTGAGAAGATACGCCCGAAGCGTGGCTATCGATCAAGCTATTGATCAGCATGATAGAGTCAGCCGTCGCTGAGCTATAAGCGGAATATGTTAGTAATACCTTATGATAAGCGATGCCTGAACTTGTTTAATGAATATCTCGCCGAGTTCTTAAGCTAGAATTATGAAATAAAGTGCGCAGAAGAGATAGAATTTAGTACAATTTATGTAGACATAAAACTGTACAAATCGGCGCATTCACATTCATAAGAATTCAGAAAATATTCATTTGACACCGCATATAAGTTGGCAAGGGCAGACTCTATTAAGTAAAGATGTTAGTATCCATAACATAGCCCCCCCAGTCTGGACTTGCAGACTTACTTAGAGAGAATCATAGCCATCATCAAGCTCCCATTCATCCTCTGACTCGATGACAAGAATCTTGTCCTTGAGACCAGGAGGGATGGCAGGAGGAGAAGGAGGCAGGGAGAACTCATCATCAGATAGTCCCTCCTCTGATTCCTCATTCTGGGCGCTCATGTCCGCAAAATGAACCCTTTGCCGCCAGTTAGGGATTCCCTCATCCTCATCAGGGGGAGTTGGCAGCTGCAAAGGCTCTTGATTCAGCCGGACAAGATTGCCAGGGGCTGTTGGGTCCATAGTGAAGAAAGGGACTTGTTCAGACCCACTCTCTTCAGCTGACTTCTTGAGCTGAGCCAAGAAGTTGGCGATGAATTCTTCCTCCTTCTTGTTCTGGAGGAACAGGGCCCAGTAATAGTTCTGTAAAAGTAATAAGTAACTAGTGAAGCAATGTAAATGTATCACTTCACCATATCAGCTCCCCAAGTAGCTGGGATCCCATGCTCATCAGGCTCAAGCCACTCCCCAGGGCAATAGGTGTGGCGATACCTGTCATAGCAGCCCTGGGCTGCATGCACCATTGCGCAAGGGAAAGAGGGCAAGACTGCCTGCTTAAGCCTGCCTTCAAACTGAGCTAGGGAGTGGAGGCTGCAAATCATTTGCAAGCCCCAGATCTGGGAGCGGACCACATCAAAAATCAGGTCAGCCATAGTGGCGCGAGGGACCCTCCAATCTTCACAGTCAAAGCCCTTTTCTGGCTCTAGAGGAAAGGCAATTCCAGCCTTCCTAAAGCGCTCATACAGGGGGCCATTGCCTGAGAAGTCTTCAAGGTCATATGACTCGGCTAGGCTGCTGTCATTGCAATAGGTGCCCACAGCATCTCGGACTTGGAGGAGCGCATCCACCAAAGCAAAGTTTGCTCCATCCATGAGATACCAGCCCTCTCTATACCAACCTTCCTCCTTCCCAAAGTAAATCTCTATGCCATCCCTGAACTTGCGCTCAAGGATATTGGCACTAGAGCCAAACTTGCCTTCACCCTGCCTCATATGCGCTGCTATGCAGGCAAAGAGTTTGGACACCATGATGGAGTCACAGATAGCAGAGCGCTGATGAGACTTGAGCATGGTGGGGCAGGCCTTCATGTTGGTAAGAGTAAAGTGTAGTAGAGAAGTGGAGGGGATGTAAGAGAGCTGGAGGGTGTTGAACCGCTGAAGAATGAAAGCGGTTTAAGGGCTGCTAAAATACTTGTAAAGAGCACTCATGGAAATATAGTAGGACTTGAAATCTTAGGACTAAGTCGACACCTTGAATGATTCTCAACCAATGATACTGAAGCGATAAGATAAATCTTATTGTTCACACTGTTTAGGATTGAGAACGCATGGCATTCAAGCAGGATAGTCTACATTAATACGAGTCTCTCTCATCCATCATCTCCCTGAGGCGCCTTTGTGCAGCTCTAAGACGAGCTGACACTTCCTCAAACTCTCTGGTTTGTTCTGCAACTCTCCTTTCCAGGTCTAGTTCCATCACTCTAAGTTCTCCAGATGACTCTGAAGAATCAGATTCAGAGTCAGAAGACTCTTCTGGGGCATAGACCGGCGAAGGTGGGTATGCAAGTCTAAACAAATCAGCTTAAGATCATGAGTCAAAAGAAGCGGACTTACTCTAAGATACCAGTCCTAACTACTTCTGGCTCGTCTTCTTCCTCCTCAGAGTCATGATCAGGCTCAGGAAGCGACTCCTGGCCTTGATCTTGAGTCAGTCTGTTTGAGTAACAAACAGATCAGCTTAAGATCTTGACTCAATCGAAGCACTTACTCTTCTTGACGCTCTATGTAATCCTCATAACTGAGCACACTAGGACTCTTTGGGGGAGCCAGAGGGTACTCAGTGCGTCCACCCCAACCTTTCATCAATACCCTATCAAATGGGGTAGGCTCCAAACCAGGAGAGGGAGGAGCCGGCCATCCAAACTCAAAGTGAGGATCATCCTGAGTTGGCTCAGGTGCCTCAATTGGGTAGTGATTGCGGTTGTTATATTGTGGATAGTTAGGTAAGGGTATGTCAACATAGAGGTGTTGGTAATTGGAGGGAAACTCCCTCCTCCTGCTGCGATTCTCCCCTTGGACCCTTCGTCGCTCCCATCTAAGTCCAGAAAGTAACCTTTCAGCTACATCCCAGAAGGTGGAACCAGTAGGGGTGTCAGGGCAAGTAGGATAGTCTGACATGTTTAGACAGTGAGATACTACAGAGTACAGCAGCTTAGAGCAGCATATAGACGTGTTAATTTCTTATAATGCATGTATTTCACATCTGGTTGCCAATAAGAAGCCTAGTCAAATGACCGAAGTTCTGTTTGGCTCCAAATAGAGTGCGCTCAGCTGTTTATCTCTATAGTTTCACATGCTGATGCTCATTTATCTTCTGATCTGTCTTATCTTTGTGGTTTGATCATCGGTTCAAGGCTCTCAACTGAGATTGAATAGCCTGACTCATTTCTTAGGTTCGATTGTGAGAGATCAAACTTGTACTTTAAATCTATATACAGAAGTACATGACTTAAAGGAGAAACTAAGAGAATTCTTGAGATAAGAGCTAGATCAAGACGATCACTGAGATCAGTCATCTGGATAAGCTTATCAGAGGAGATCTGCTTACCCAGGTTTGGGTTAGGATCTTATCTTACAGCTGTAAGAAGGATCCTAGGTATTGTTGTCGCTCTCTATTAGGCATCTGGTCTGTCCATGCTATAAGTAAATGCAAGATAAATCTAGTAAATTACTTACAGTATGGGTGGTCTGGTAAGATGAAGATCTCAGAGGGCATGCCTCTGCTACCTGGTCCTCCATAGGGGCGATAGCTCCGGCGCCTAGACACCAAGGCTATGCTGAGGATGTTTGCTGGAGTCACTGATATGGGACTCCAGCGCCTAGTAAGGTAAACAAGTCGGAAGGGTAGTGAAATAAGCACCCAGCCAGTCACTGTGATGGTGCGCTGCCTGTCTGAGTATTCCATTACTACCTGTTGACCCGGCATAATCCAGATGAAATCTTCTCCTAGGCTATATAGATAGTAGCCCAGGCTTCCAGTGAGGATGACAGTGAAGAGAGTGGCAATGATAGCGATGAAGTTGGCCATTGTTGAATGTGTTGTTCTGTTAAGCGAAAGATCTTGCCAATATATATACCTACAAATTCTGTTTGTCAGTAAACAAAATAACAAAGAATATCACGTGGTTAATCTGGGAAAAGGAAGCATAAGGGTTAATCAAGCCTTCTTAGGGGCTTGTATGCGCTGCTTAAGTTCCCATTCCTTGAGTATCCTGGGTGCATTTGCTAATTGCTGCCTAGATAACCACTCATTCCATTCAGGAGAGTATCCTACAAACTTGGTTAAGTAGCGGCGTTGTTTTCTTTGTCCTTTCTTGACCATCTTCTCATCTACTATTTCTTCAACTTCATATTCAGGTACTTCTTCAAAGTCAGCTCTATTCAGATGCTTCTTAGGACGGCTGTCTCCATCCTTATCCCTATGATAGGGCTCCAAGTGAGCTATGTTCACCACAGGGTGAATCTTGTAGCTTGCAGGGATCCTAAGGCGATAGGTTACATCTGAGAGTTTTTCTGAAACTTCAAAGGGTCCGTCATACTTCATTTGTAGCTTCCTTCCTTTACCCTTCTGACTCCTAAGTAGGTTCAAAGAGTGAGGATTAAGCATGACTAAGTCGCCTTCTTGTAAATCCAAATAGCTATGGTGTTTGTTGTATTGATCCTCCATGTGAGCTTGTGCTAATTTCAATGCATCCTGTGCTTGAGAGCGAATGGCTTGCATCATTTCAGCAAAGTTCACAGCCTTGGGGTCTTCAACTGTAGGTCTAGCTATAGATTTACTAGTGGAAGCTAATAAGTCTGAAGGTCGAAGTGGTTCAAAACCTAAAAGTAGATAAGAGGGTGTAAAACCTGTAGATGTATGTTCCATAGTGTTATAAGCAAAACTAAAGTCATTTAAGAGGTCACTCCAGTTATCCATTGAAGGGAAAACGAATGCTCTGAGAGCTATTTCCAAAGTCTGGTTCATAATCTCACTCTGTCCATCAGCTTGAGGATGATAGGCAGTAGTAAGCGATCTCTGAACTCCTACTAAGGAAGTTAGGTGTTCCCAGAAAGCTCCTGTCCATCTAGCATCTCTGTCAGTTATGACTTGCCTGGGAAGACCATACTTAGTCCATATATGCGCATGGAAAAGCTTGGCTGTTTCTTCCTCATTGATACTAGTAGTGCAAGGTATAAAATGCGCAAACTTAGTAAGTTTGTCTACTATAGTAAGTATCGCATTATATCCATTGCTTGGAGGGAGATCCATAATGAAATCCATAGTTACTACTTCAAAAGGTTGACTAGGGATTGGAATGGATTTAAGGAATCCTCTTTGACCATGTCGCTTGGGTTTGGCCTTTTGACAAATATCACAAGTGCGCACATATTCCTTAATGACATGTACCATTTTTGGCCAATAGTAGGTAGATGCAACCTTGTTATAGGTTCTGTGATAACCAGCATGAGCGCCCTCTTGCAAGGTGTCATGGATCTCAGCTACTACTTCCTTTTGTAAGTCTTTAGGAACGCACAGCTTGTAATTATCATCTCTGCAGAAGTAAATTAGACCATTTTCTCCAATCCTATACTGTTTGTAAGGGGGATTCATAGGGTCATATTCACCTTGCAGTTTCCTTAGTACATCAGCAAAGTGAGGATCATTCATGTATGCATCATAGAACTTCTTCACTTCTGCTTCACTTATACTAATGTGTAATTCATTCAAACCTGAAGTTGCAAGAGAAACATTAGCTTTGTATTTCATAGTTCTTACCTTAAACTTATCCAAGGAGACATTGGAAGGTTTCTCCATATTAACCAGTGTATGCATGGTTGACTGTGTAAGCAAGTCCTTCTCAAAGTCTACTCCTACTTCTTTGTATAAGTTCTTGAGACCATCTTCTGCCTCATTGTTAAAGGTAAGAGGTGTCGATGTATCTGCTAGCGGTCCATCTTGCCTTGGGATTCTTCTTCTTAACCTAGAAATTGGATCAACATTAGTGTGGACTTTACCTGCTCTGTGGACTATTACCAGGTCAGGGAAAGCTGCAATAACTATTCCATAGCCTGATAGTTTCCTGTTGATAGTTTGGTAAGTCTTACTCCATTTAAGGGCAGCATGATCTGATACTACTATAACCTTGGCACCTTCAAGATACATGTGGAACTTGACTAGTCCATCTCTGACACCTAGAGCTTCTCTCTCAGTGGCTGAATATCTGGTTTCAGCATCTTTGAGTATTCTTGACCAATAGCCAATGACACGCTCTAAATGTATCTCAGTTTCATCAAAATTTTCATTCCAAGTATCTTCATAGTCAAAGGTTTCAGTACCATTAGCCCCCCCAGTCAGGATGACCTTTCTGTTGGAGTCAGGAGTGACAAACCTAGGTACTGGCTGTCCTTCCTGATGAGCTTTCTTACATTGATCATAGATCTTGGTACCTTTCAAATCCTTGAGTTTCATAGTTTGAATTTGTTGCAAAATAGCGGCTATTCCAAAGTCACATGCATCAGTATACAGTCTGTAAGGCATTCCTGGAACAGGATATGCTAGTACTGGTGCATTGGCTAGGACTAGCTTTGCTAGTTTGAATGCATGAGCTTCCAATTTATCCCATCGCCATTTGGTAGATTTTCTTAACAGGTGGAAAAGCGGTGCTACAATCCAAGTATAATATGGAATATAACTTGAAAAGTAGGTCATCATTCCTAAGAATGTTTGTAAGGTAGGTACATCCTTAGGTTCTTCCAGCTGTATAATGGCATCGACCTTTTCCTTGTGAGTAGACATTCCTAGCCTGGAGACTCTTTGCCCTAAAAGCAATAAGGACTGATATCCCATGAAGCATTTTGGTGGCGATAGAGTTAGTCCAGAGTCTTCAATTGCTTGCAAGACTTTATCCACATGGTCTAAATGATCTTCAAAAGTCTTACTGAAGATTACAATGTCATCTATGTAGACCATTGCAATAGTCCATAGGAATGGGGCTAGGATTTTAGACATTACTCTTTGGTATTTAGGCGGTCCATTTCTGTATCCAAAAGGCATTCTCTTAAATTGGAAGTGGCCTTCATCACATCTAAATGCAGTTATAGGTTGGTCCTCCTCCTTTATTGTTAGTTGAGTGAAACCTGCTAACGCATCTAGAGTAGATAAATATTGAGCTCCTTCAAGAGTATGAAGGATATCCTGAGGTTTAGGCAGAGGGTATTCATCAGGGATAACTACTGAATTGAGCTTCCTATAGTCAATACACATGCGAGGCTTACCATTTCTCCATACTACAAGGACTGGTGCGCCCCAAGGGCTTTTAGATTCCTCTATAACCCCTAAGCGCTTCCATTCTTGCACTTGGTTTCTGATAACCTTTCTTGCTTCTTCACTTGGTCTATAGGGAGCCAATGATATTTCTTTAGTCCCTGGTCTCAAAGGTATCTCTATCTCCTCAGGATAATTGCCTAGTCGTCCATCTAATCCAAAGGCTTTATGATGTTTCAGGACGACTTTTTCTAAAGCCTTTTTCTGCTCAGGAGTGAGAGTATCTCCCCAATTGATTTCTGCTACTAACCTGTCCTTAGGTATATGCTCAGGATCAGGTAGTTCAGCTGTCTTGGGACCTCCCTCTGGCTGCTTAGAGAGTTCAATCTCTTCTTCAGTTGGAGGAGGGACTTTCTCTTCCTTCATGAGCGAGTTAATCAGATGCACTCTTGCTTCTCCTTCTAGAATAGCTTCTTTAGATAGATCATCCTCTTTATCCAATGCAATCCTAGGGTCATGCATATATCCTATGACATGGCCTTTGGGTAAATGCACTAGCTTCTGAGAGAAGTTAGCTATCTGTATTGATTTATTCTGGGGAGTAATAATGCAATCTGATGTTCCATAGAAGTCAGCAGAATTGGAGTTAGATTCTAACCTTCCTTCAATAAAACCTTCTTCTTGAATTTCAGAGAAGTCTACTTGAACAGCAACGCGAGTTAGAGACTCAGGTTTAAGGTATACATCCTTCTCTAGTTTGACAGGGATGGCTCCTCCTGGTCTTTTGCTCTGGTTCTTTCTTTTAGCAGATTTCCTTCTTCTGAAGGCTCTTCTTTCAAGGTTAGATTTGAAGTCTGGTCTAGTGTATACTCTAAATACATTTCCTGCTTCATCTAATCTGGGTTCTGTTTCCAACTCAATTACATCTGCAGACCTACCTGTGAAACCAAAGATGATTCTACTAGGAGTAGTCAGTCTGTCAATTGATATTCTATACTGGTTAGTGAAGTCATTACCTAGGATAATGGGTACTTTCATGCCTTTCACTACATAGGCTTCTACCTGCATTTTAACAGGTCCATCCTTAGTAGGGAAGGTTAGTTCTAGTACTACATATCCAGTTATGCTTGTCCTACCAGTCACCTGGATCAAATTGATCTTTTGACCTGATTTCTCCTCAGGAGGTTTCTTCATGCTTGACCAGAAGTTATGACTGATGAGAGTAATGTCAGAGCCTGAATCAACAGTAATCTCTGTCAGTCCTTCTTCAGAATTAACTCTAGCCATAGCTACTGTAGGTCTAGTACCTAAGAAATGAGTTCCAGGAGGGCGGTCCATCACCTTTTTCAAGGTAATAGTCTTATCCTCTGGTAGGTCTTGAAGTTTAAGACTTTCATTTCTGGGTAATACTTGAGTGGAATGGTGTGTGTTAGCCAATTGTTGATTTCCTATAGCGTTAAAATTGTGCCTTGCTAATGTATCCTTAGAATCTGTACCAACTCCCAAGTCTCTAGTTTTGGATAATTCAGGAGACTGGGAATCAATTAAAAATCCGACTCAGAAGAAGAATCAGAAGAGCTATCTTCATCCTTCTCTTCATCTGAAGTTTCAGACTTTGTTTCGGACTCATATTCTGCTGCATTGGCTTCATATTCAGCAAACAATGCTTGTTCTTCTTCTGTTGTACCTGCAAAGTAAACTTGGACATTGTTAGCGTTTGATTTGTTGTGTTTGCATTCCTTGTCATAATGCATCTTGCTACCACAGTGTATGCAACCTCTCATTCCTCTAGACTTAGGAGTACCTTTCTTGTGCTTGGTGACATTGGAGTCATCAGGGTTAAAAGGACGCCTATATCCTTTGAATTTATCAGATTGCTTTCCTTTGGATTTGAATCCTTTGGAATCTACTGCATGCGCATTGGCCTTGTGACCATGTCTCTTATGCCTTTCAGCCGTGATGGCTTTCATAACTTCTCTAACAGTGTCAGATGAGACATGTCCACTACTGTGATGCTTAGGCCAATCTTGTAGCAAGTCTTCTTGTTCTTTGATCCTAGTAACATAGGTAGCCCAGTCAGCAATTTCCTCATGGTTAACAATAGTGCGCCATTGAGTAGGTGCTGATCTAGCTACTTCAGCTATTACAGTAAGATCATTCCAGTTCTCAACCATGTCAATTAGTTTCTTCTTGCGCAATGCAAACTGTACAGGAGTTTCCTTATAGTGACCTGAATCCCTATACTTGGCTGCCAAAGCTTTGTTCCTTGCTTCAGTAATCCAAGTAGGAGTCCAAAAGAAACTTATAAGTCGATTGCACAAGAGTTGCCAGTCTGTTGACATTCTTAACCTTTGAGCTTCAGAAAATTGATACCACCACTGTTTAGCTTCATCTTTGAATCTAAATGGAATAGCTTGAGTTAAGCGGTTGTTCTCATTCAGACCCATAGCAATAAAGCGTTGAATTTGATCCATCCATTCATACAGCTCATCTGGATCTCCATCAAATTCAGGTATAACTTCCATCTTAAGCTTTAAGTCTAAGTGCGGTCGATTATTCTGGTTGTTATTGTTATTAGGGCGACCATTCCCATTTCCATTTCCACCTCCATCTCCACCTGGTGGGCCAGGAGGTCCTGGAGGTCCTCTATCCCCTTGGGGACCTTGAACTCCAGCTGGACCTGGATCACCTTGTCTTCCTGGGGGTCCTGGAAACCCTCTAGGTCCTTGAACCCATGGAAATGCTCCATTAGGATCATCAGGAGGACCTGGTGGTCCATTACCTCCACCACCTCCATTTGGAGGATTGGGAGGTCCTTGGCCTCCATTCCCTGCATTAGGATTGTAGGGTGGATTTGGTGGACCATTTCCTTGAGGAGGAATTGGTGGACCTGGCGGTCCTCCCCTGTTTGGATTCCTATAACCTCCTGGGCCACTGGGACCAGATGGTCCTGTTGGTAAAGGAGGTCCTTGAGGACGATTAGGAGGAGAGCTGGCTAGGTGCATTTGGTTCCTACTCAAGTTGATGAAATGAGGTTGATATGGATCAAAATTGACTTGAGGTTGTGGTCGCACTTCTTCCTGTGGCTGAACTTGAACAGGAAGAATAACTTCTTCAGATCCTTGAGGAGGATTGACTACTAAAGGCTGCATTCCTAAGAATGTGTTACCTTGAGGACTATAGACAGGTTGTCTGCTTGAAGAAGCAGCTGGTTCTGCTTGAACTGTAATGACAGGACCAGAAGGTTCTATGAATCCTTTATGTCTATTATCTTCAGTAGGTCTTCCTGCTGCAGCATCTTCAGAACGATTGGAATTAGAGTTCCTATACCTATCCTTCTTGTAAGATTCCTGCTCCTCTATCATTTCAATCACTTCTGGATCTGATGACACTTTAGGAGCGGCAAGAATAGGTTTCCTGGAATCTTTCCTAGCTGATTCAGTTCTTAAATTAATTTTAGAAAATTCAGCAGCTATCCTTAGTCGCCTTATTAGCTCAGTATCCTCAGGATCTTGATCTATCTTAGCTCTCAAGTAGTCTTGAAGCTTATGTTTTCCTGAAAGACTTAGCTTCTCAAAAGCGATAGCAAACTGCCGTTCTTCTAAAAGTATCCATGACTCAAATTCTTGGTCATGGGTTTCAAACTCATCCTGTTCTTCTGCACCATTAATTACTTCATCTGCAAGCCTATCTGCTTCAGACATCTCTTGATTAACTGATGCAAACCTGGAGCTAACACCTATCCTAAAAGGTGTAGTATTCCTTGGTTCCTCTCCTATTTCCAGCCTTACTCTAGAAGTACTTGCTGCTGGTTCTAGATTGAGGAAAGCGCTGCTGAGTCTCCCTCTAATAGGTTCCCTTGGTTTTGGGTTATCCACTGAATAACGCTTAACCTGAGGTTTCATTACTAAAGGAGAATCATCAGTGGAAGATGAATCTGAATTGTCTGAATCCCTTACTTCCTCTATAGGAGGTAGGGCTATAGATTCCCTATTTCCCATCCAGAGAGGCTGAACAACCCTTCCAGATTTCCTAGGACCAACTCCCTGGCGCCTTGCAAAGCCTGGCTCAGGAGGAGTAAAAGGTACATCTAATGGGGATTGTAAGGATTCAGTTGGGTTCCTAACTCCTAAAATGCGACTAGCTTCTACATCAGCTACAGATCCTGGAGTGAACATAGGTCTAATAGAAGCGACACCTGGAGTCTTTATAGGAGTAATTTCTCCTAAGACTTCTGGTTTAGCTGGTGAGCTTGTAACTGGACCTATTAAGCTTCTGTTAGAGCGTCTAACTGATACTGCAGAAGTGGAAGCTACTGCAGAAGGTTGAATTGTCCTAGCTGTTATATCAGCATAAGAGTCATCTACCTGTCTTGTGATATCTTCTACTTCCTCTTCTTCAGCTTGTTCATCTTCTGGATCATTCTCAGGAATGGGTTTTTCAATAAGATCATGTTCAGCTAGTAAAGGTGTGGACTGTTCTCTTCCCTCATGAGAAATGGTCTTAGCTGGTGTAAACTTAGGATTAGGAGCTGCTACTTGTTCAGGAGTAGCGGTTCTTGACTGAGAATTTTCCCAGAGAATTTCTTCAATTTCTCTAGCCTTTCCTTTCCTTCCATCCTGATTCCTTTTATGCCCAATATATACATAAGCAAGGAATCGCTCTACTTCATCTCTAAAAAGAACAGAGGCTATCTCATGTGCTTCTTTAGTGAATCCATAGTATTTCCTGGGTTCAGGATGTGTAGGAATAGGTGGGTGAGGTATGCCACTGCTTGGCGCATAGTGGAGGAATTGGTGTCTAATACCAATTAAACTCATCCTTAAACGTCTATGGAGAGCAAAGTCCAAAAACATTATAGGTTCTTCTGTTGAGTTTAAGATCCATTCAGGCCTGAAAGCGCATACATCATCTAAGAGGTCAAGAATTTCTTGGAATTGTTCTCTGCAACCTGTAGAAGGATATCTGTTATGAGCATCAATGGGTCGATCCACACTGTAGATCCTTCGACCTATTGCTCTTGCAAGTCTCCTTCTATCAGAGATTTGTTTATCCAACCTTGTCCAATTAGTAGATCTAGTAGACACTGGCTGGTAGGTGAGCCATTGCTGTTCCCTATCTGTCAATGCGCTATATACTGAACTGGGCAAAGGTGGAATTGGTTGATATGGTTCTAAGTCCACTGTGTCAGTCAGTTCTAGGCCATAGTCTGACTGAGGATGTCTGCCTTCTGGGTCTGAACCAAGTCTAGACTCATAGGTAGATTCCTGCTCAGGTGGCTTAGGATGACTAGTAGTGCGATGCATATAGCTTCCTGGTACATGCACTGATTGTGACGTTGTATCTGCCATAACTTTCCTTCTCCAAAGAAGTATCTTTCTGTACTTATAGAGCTCAATTGTCTTGGCAATAGATGTGTACAGCAATAGCTACTAGATCTTCAAATGAAGTATTTCCATATGTAAATGAGGAAAAATGAAAGTTGTGCTCAAACTGAAAGGTTTGATTGTATGTGAAGCTTTCAAATCTAACTACAGCTGGTAAGACTATATTATAGATGGTGCTTCTGTGTCCTACTTCTTCAATGGAAGTGTGATAAGTGGGACTGAAAATAAAGCGAATAATTCTATTTATTGCTGAGCCTGTTTGACTGTATCTAGATGATACTACAACAACTGGATGCAATGGATCAGTTGTATCTAATGATTCAATAGCCCAAGATATGCTACCTCCAGTCAGGAAGGTGTATGGATAATCTTCGTGGCTAAAATTGAATAAATCCGTTTTGGGCAATAGAGTAGCCTAAAAAGGAGTTATTGATTGTTGAGTTTCTTGATAAAGGACCTGGGTCGCTTCACCAATGTTACGGGTTGGAGTACAGTTGGATATCTGGAGCTTAAGCAATGTAGTTGGTTAGTACTCCAATAGTAAACAATACTTCCTAGATTCGATAGGAAGGCTAATATAAGATCTCAGAGATTATCAAGTAACACTTAGATAGTCTTAAACTTTCACAGTGTAAACTGACTTAATATAATATATGAAGAGCAAGACTGCAGCGGTCAGGTTCCCTTAGATATACTTATTATAGTTCAGCCCTAGTTGCTTGGACTATACTATTACTAAACTTAATCTATACTTTAAGCGATAGCTTAATATGGATGGATGGGGTGCGCCTAATGCGTATATTTCCTCACACCAAATAGGTACTTAATTCCCACAACTGGCAGGTACTTATTTATACGCTAACTTAAGCACAAGTCTATGTATATACAGAATCACACAAATGTATCTAATCAGGTACTAGGATTCCCACTTATTAGATACAGTAGATCACACAAGAGATAAGAGATAAGAGAAATACAAACCAAAGCACACAAGACCGATCAGGTGGGTAGTAAGAGGAGGTGGCTCTGCAAGGGTCTCCTGCAGGGTTCTTTTATACCCTGAGGGAAGCCTGGATGAGCCAAATAGAGACAGTCATGCCAAGCCGATCTCTAAGGAGAGTTCTGGCTATATGGGGATCACCCTATCCCCATACAGGATGGTTTAGAGTAATGACTGGGTGTAGATCGGTGGCATCACTGGATCAGTGTATGCTATTGGTTGTTTGATATATTAATAATATGAACTATATACATGGATCGGAGCCAACATCTCAGTGAGTCATAGTACCTTCTAATTAAGGGTTCCTGGGTCCATTGACTCAGTGTGTGAGTCAGATCAGAACTGATCAGTCAATCAGATCAGTTCGATCTTCGGCCTGGAGCTCGGCGAGGAGTCCGGGGATCGGGCCGATCTTCGGTGAGAAGATACGCCCGAAGCGTGGCTATCGATCAAGCTATTGATCAGCATGATAGAGTCAGCCGTCGCTGAGCTATAAGCGGAATATGTTAGTAATACCTTATGATAAGCGATGCCTGAACTTGTTTAATGAATATCTCGCCGAGTTCTTAAGCTAGAATTATGAAATAAAGTGCGCAGAAGAGATAGAATTTAGTACAATTTATGTAGACATAAAACTGTACAAATCGGCGCATTCACATTCATAAGAATTCAGAAAATATTCATTTGACACCGCATATAAGTTGGCAAGGGCAGACTCTATTAAGTAAAGATGTTAGTATCCATAACAGCAATTATAGACAAGACGATTGGGTCAGATGGCTACCAATAGCAGAATTCTGCCATAACAACCAAGTCAATTCCGCCACAGGGAAGACAGCCTTTGAGACAATCTATGGATTACACCCCAGATGGGATCTTGTAGATCTGGAAGTCAATGCACCTAATGCCGCCGACATGGCGGACTCTATGCAAGAAATATGGGACGAGGTCATAGCTTCCATGGAATTCTACAGATCAAAAGAAAGTGACCCAAAACGCGAATACAAAGTAGGGGACAAAGTATGGCTAGTGGGCCAGAACATCACCACGAGGCGCCCCTCAAAGAAGCTAGACAACAAGAAATTAGGGCCCTTTGTCATATCAGAAAAGATTTCCTCACATGCTTACCAGCTAGAACTTCCAAAAACCATGCGGACACACAATGTGTTCCACATCAACCTTCTCACACCCTTCACAGAAGACAAAGACTTTCACAGACGTCAAGCAAGACCACCCCCAATTGTAACAGAAGAAGGGGAAGAAGAATATGAAGTGGACCATGTGGTCGCATGGGAACAACGGAAAAACGGCCTATACTACCAAATCAGATGGAAGGGGTATGATCCGATAGAAGATACCATGGAAAGGGCTGAAAAAATAGCCGAACTGCCCCAAATCATGGAGGATTTACTCAAACGACACCCCAAAGCCCCAGTGCCAAAGAATTACAAACATCCTGGAAAAGAATATAAAAGAACGGAAGGAAAAGCCTCAAACCTCACCACCAGCTACTCCAGCTCTCCACCAAACAACCAATCCCAACTCACAAACTCTCCAAATCCCTTTTCACTACCATGGCCCTCATCCGCTCCAACAAGTCTGCCAAGGCCACCACCGTCCGCTACGATCCCCGTGACGCTCGGGTCGTCGTCGACCACACCCCCAAGTCAGTATGGGGAAAACAGCGTGTATCACACAAACTCACATGGGGCCATGGTGGCGATAGACTGTATAGCTACCAAGACGCCATTAGGCGCTGCGACAGCTTCATTAGAAGCGCCGACTACGCCAAGTCCCTCGACCCGGGCCTTACCCTCGACTATATCCCCATGGCCAAGCGATGGAACTGCAGGTGGCTCGCCACCCACACCCTCCAATGCCCTAAACGGGGCAACCTGTACTGGGTCGGCAAGGGGCCCCGGCCGGAGTCCGATAGGGCCATGCAGGCCACCAAACTATTTGTAATTGAAGAATGGGTGGGGAGTGAAGTCGAGCACCTGGTGAAGGAGGTGCAAAAGGTCAAGAAGATGAGCTGGTACGAAGATTATACCAGGACCAAAGATCGAAATGACCGGCTAATTAAAAAATCGATAAACCAATTCAGCACCCCCCACCTCATCAAGCGACTGGAAGAATGGGAGAACCAAGGAAAGGAGAAGGCGGTGCCCAAATGGGTGGAAAACTCGACGGAGTGGTGGTTCCGTCTGAGTGACATAGAGGAGATGAAGAAGGAGTGGATGGGGTCAATAGGCAATAAGGGTCAGAAGATGGCCATCGTAGCAAGGGTAGTCGAAGAGTGGTGCCAGGCACCTGACATCTCAAAGAGCTACCAGGAAGTCCTGAAGGAAATATCCTTCGGGGAAGTAGTCGAGCTAGCCGAGAAGGAAAGGTGGTCAAAGAGGGAGCTACTGGACTGGCTGGATCAGAGGGCCTGGGACAAAGGCAATGAAGACCTTTCGGTCGACATGGCCGACCTCCTTCTCGAACCCCTAGACGAAGACGAAGAGTGGGTCAAGCTGAAGGAAGAAGTCTGGGGAGCCGAGGCCCCTAATGGCGCCGGGGTATACCACCCTAAGGACACTGAGGAATTCTAAATTACGGACATTTTTACGGACTCAAAAAGAATTTTTTGTAATCCTTTACCTTTTCAATTTATCCTCCACGAACTTTTGTCTTGCTTGCTCGTTTCATGTCCCCTAAAACTCGCCATTAAGAGGGGGGTAATGTCATGAGCCGCGCACATGACCTCTATCTTTTCTCGTGGCTTACACGCTGTATAAGCCACTCACTTCTTTTCTTCCCCTTAGTAAGGCTGATTGGCGTATTAACTAAGCCTCCACATGGACGCTTACTGATCAAAGCTATCTTTAGCACGCACCACATGGATGCTTACTGATCAAGGCTATTCGTAGCACGCATACAGTCTTCTTGGACTATTCTTAGCTACGCTCTACTTTTAGACACACACTCTTTTAGAAACACGTACTATCTTTAGCTCATGTATTATTGGAACTGTACGCACAGACCATGTACCCATGAGTATAAATACTCGGTGTGCAAGCTGCTCCAAGACCAGCTTGCTCTACCTCGTCGATCTCCCCTCAAGGGTGATAACTGCTAAGAGATACATATCAAACTTATACACTTAAGACTCAACTATCGGTACTAGGTCCTATTAACTTAGGTACTTAGTAATATACTGCAAGCCACGAGTCAATCACAGTCTCTCCAGGAGACGGGTGCCTTCGACGTCCTACTCGCTAGACGAGCAGAGGACTATACTCCTAAGACTAAGAAGCTCGATACCCTACACAGGGCTGTCATCGACGCTTCCACACTCGACTACATCTACGAACAGCCACAGGAGGCTGCCACGCATCAGGCTAGGATCCGACGCCGACGCTGTCGCATCCAGAACAGAAAGTAAACACCCTTAGAAACGAGGGTTGTGACACAATGTTGTTTCCAAGATGGATCTTAGGAGACTTTGTTGGAAAATAAAATTGAGTTTATGAAATTTATATAAATTGCATATAATCCAATAAATCCTAATTTATCGTTACTCCATATTTTCCTGACGAGGTCTATACCAGGTTACATTGTACTAAAAATCATAGCTAACCTTTCGTGTATTTCACCGGGTAGATGCTTCGTATCCGTCGCCTCATCACTGCGGCGGCCCCTCCACCGCGCATGTCAAGCTCCAGCAACCGTTCAACTCAAGCGCAAAATCGTGGGTATTTGCGACTCGTAACAGCAGGTGCTACGCTTCGTCGTGCATCAGAACTACCTCCGCTTGAAAACAGCAGCCGCCCAGCGTGTGTCATTCTTTAAACTCGATCATATACCACATAGCTGAGGCTTTAAGTTACATAGGAAGTTTGCTTGTCAGTCGCTCGCCCCTGGGATCCACAGCAACCACAATTCGACACCTGCTACTCGACCGAATACAGACGCTCGGGATCAAATGCTCGTCGACGAGGAGTTCGCTCGATACATGGAGGACAAGACAGTGTCAAACGAGCAAATGGGGTCTTTCGATCTTACGGAATACTGGAAAGTTAGTGGTTTCAGACATGTAATCTGACATACACTGACCTGGCTTGTATAGGTGCATCAATACACATATCCGCTAATCTTCCGCATTGCGATGGATGTTCTCCCTGTTCAAGCATCGTCCGTTTCGTCTGAGCGAGTGTTTTCATCCAGTAAGCAGACTTGTACGAGCGATCGTAACCGTATTACTCCTGAAAACATGGAGTATCTTCAAGTCTTGAAGCACGCGTTGATTCGGCGCCGTCGCGAGTCACCGACTGCGCTTGAGAATGATGATTTGGACCCCGTGTCTCACATGTTCGAAAACGTTTCTCTGGAGCTTGACGAGCCTTGATATTCCAAAGTCTTTAACTTGTACATAAGAAGTAAAAACACATTGCTATGACTTGCAACGCATTGGTTTACCGGGGCATAAGCCCGTACTTTCGGGTTGCTTGATTACATATGCAGCGATGATATAGGGCCATCTCGCTTACATATCTGGCTGAGCTGGAACTTACTCAGATCACAGGCGAGACGATATCACATCGTATCGTCTCACCCGCAACGCTACTACAATGGCCAACATTGATGAAGAAGTAGAGCAGCTCAAGGTTAGCTATCCCATTTGAGGTTACCAGACTCCTTCAAAGAGAACGGATCAGAAAGAAATAAAACGACTTGGCCATAAGCCAGCAGATGGACAAGGGATTGCGGTTGTCAAGTTTGGAAAATTAGTGCGAGATGATCGGTGTAGTAATATCTGTGAGTGAGAGCGCTATCTGAACCTGTCCCAGCTGATTTGTGGACCACTGGCTGGTAGTCGAGGCGCTGGTTGGGACCCTCCGAGCGGCTAAGAGGAAAGGCGTCGTCAACTTTCAAGGACAGATGCTGCTGCAGGGTGCTCATGACGATGTAGATGTAGTACTGCTGCAGGATGAATAGTCGAATGTAGCCGAATATTATAGATTCAGGCGCTTTATCTGAATCCAATTTTAATTAGACGTAGCGCGAGCGCCCCCGAGAAAGGATTAATCGAGCGATGCGGTACCGACTGCGCGGGTAGATGACAAAGCAAAGCGCCTGAACTGGGGCGACGCTCTTTGCTTGACCACCACCCGAGGTTCGGACCCCATGGCTGAGCGACCCCAGCCGTCGCGCAGTATCTCCCACGAAGAAGGACAGATAGCCAACACTTCGGCCAATGAACGTAGTCCTCTTCTTCCTTTGACACCCAAGGCTCACCACCGGGTTCTTGGTCTCCCCATCCCCCTCTGGTTGCCTCGACGATATGTTGCTGCCGCGCTGTCATTTCTGGGGATGACCATCGTCATTCTGGTCTCGATTCTATTCGTGGATCCCATCTGGAAACGGAAGCAGCTAGTATTCATGAACAACGGCACTCACGACTTTCGCAAGACCGTCATTGTCATGTCTTTTGACGGATTTAGGTGAGTGTCTCTCAAGGCTTATGCCGCGATGCTAATACTCTTTTAGAGCCGACTATCTTCAACGTGGACTAACCCCTCATCTTCTGGCCACAGGAGACTCGGGACTGCGAGCGCGCTGGCTACAGCCTTCGTTTCCGGCAAGTGCGCCCGTTTCGCACATCGATTTTTGCTCACACATAGTTCCTGCAGGCCTTGACATTTCCGTATGTTCGCCTGCTCTTACTTCATGTAATATTCTCATTTTATCTTGACTCTGCAGGAATCATTGGTCGTTGATGTAAGACGTTCACTTCTATTCTGTCAGTCATTATACCGAATTGACTAGGACAGGTTTATATCCCGAGTCTCATGGAATTATTGCAAACGCTTTCATCGATCCGATTAGTAAAGACCAGTTTTTCTACCAGAGTCCTGCCCGGAGCTGGAACGCGAGCTGGTGGGGAGGAGAACCGGTGAGCCACGCAATTTTTATCAATCCTCCATAGCTGACTCAGGCTCTAGATGTGGGAAACAGCTCGCAAAGCGGGCCTAGTCACCGCGAACCTGATGTGGTCAGTGGAAGGTTGCTGGTTCAATCTACCATCCGTCTGATCATTAGAGTCGTAGGCCAGGGCCTCCTGTTACCCGCAATGGTTATTCACCCTCCTACTTTGTCCCGTTTCGCGTAAGTAAATCTTACTTCAGCTACAGATTATGCTGACCTTCGTCCAGATAGACAACATTACTTTGATGAAAAAGGCCGATCAAATATTCGAGTGGTTGGATAAGCCTTTCGATGAACGTCCTCAGCTCATTAATGGTAACCACATATCTACCACCCAAATGCCTCGACTGACATTGTTGTGCTCAGTTTATGAGCCTCTCGTTGACGATACGGGCCATGCCAAGGGGCCGGATTCTCCAGAGATGACAGTACGTTGATTCACCTATCAACAGCAGCTCTATATCAATTTTACCTGGGCACCTCATAGGATGCTCTGATGGAAGTTGATCTATTTGCTCATGCCATTCGATCCGGACTCAAAGAACGCAACCTCTCCTCCATTGTCGATGTTTTGTTCCTGAGCGACCATGGTATGGCGCCAACCCGCAACCGGAAATGGATATATCTAGACAAGATTCTGGGCGAGGATGGCGCAAACGAGATCGAGTACAAATTAGGTTCAATTCCCTCAGTTACTCGCACTATGAACCCACACTAACACATGTGCAGGTCAACCGAACGCGGGACTTTGGTTCCGCAAAAGTGCCAACACAACTCGTCATCTTGAGAAGTTGTATGAGGCCTCTGCAAAGCCACCCCATAACTTCAAAGTCTATACCGCAACGAGCGAGACTTGGTCGGGTGTTTCCAGATTGGTGAGCATGCTTTCAGCCTCTCAGCCGGCCACTCATCCGTCCAATAGATCGATATTCCCCCGCATCTTCAAAACCCCTTCCCAGCTAACAAACATTTCTCCCCTGACCATAACTCGCGTATCCCACCTATTTGGGTTGTCCCGGATCTCGGTTGGTCGGTGACGATTCATAAAGAAACCGACCCCTGGAATGCGAACGGTGTATGTTCCCTTGGTTTTTATATGATGTCTTCTGACAACTTGTGAAAACAGGATCATGGATATGACAATGAAGACCCGTTGATGAGGGCAATGTTCATTGCAAGCGGCCCGTTCACCGACCGCGTCAGGGCCAAAGTCTTTTCCGACACCTCGCCCATTCCCGGTCGTTTTTCTCGCTCCACTCCGGCCATCCACAGTAAACCCCCGATCTATGTTCCTCCCCGCGGCGGTGGCAAAAACGGCCCGGTATTGATCGAACATTTCGAGAATGTGCAAGTATATAGCCTGGTCATGAGGCTGTTGGGGATCCAGCAGTATTCGGCTCAGACCAATGGCACGGCGGGTTACTGGGACACTTGGTTCGATCGGGATTGAGATGCGATTGGGTGGATGGCGTCGGACATTAATTTTTACACTCTTTGTAAATATGATTGTTTAATGTGAAGCCGCTTTCACGCTTTCCATAACGGGCCCCCTCGGATGTGACGCTGTGAGCGGCAAGTGAAAAATTGTGAGTCAGTTACCGTTTGCCAACTGTCTTAAGCCACGCAACGATTCACCAATTACAAGATTCATTGGCAATTGTAACAATTTCGAGAACTACAGAATGAATGCAACAAATTTGTATAGTAGTAGCAACGTGGCTCGATAGCGCAAGAGTCGACCAGTAAAAATTCAAGAACGACGGTGTGGAAAGCGGGCGTGGATAAAGCAAGCAAGATAAACGAGTAGATAAAAAAAAAGTGTTGGCGCTCGTGGGGTAACTTGTCGACGAGGGTCGAGTCTATAACGAGGCGGAGGGCGTTGGGCATGTGCAGCGAGGTTGTTCAATGGCCGTTTTGGTTATGGACAGCCTGGGCTTGACCGCTCAGGGCGAGGCCAGAGAGTAGCTACGACATGGTCAAAACACGTCGGAAAGATCATCTAGGCAGACGTACCATGTCAAGCCCACCTGAACTCTGTGCACCAGCAGACCTCATAGGCTCAAAGATAACATCATCCTCGCTATCTTCATCTTCAATGTGCATGCCGTTTCCGTTTGTGCTGATCAGACCGTTCCCGTTCATGTGCAATTGTTCCGGTTCCTCGGCCCACAAACCATCATCTCCGTCGGCGTGCACAAACGGACAGTCGGCACCGTTTCGGCATCCAGGCGTCGGATAGAATTTGCACACCACGGGTGTAGTCTCGAGTGTGTGAAGATAGTTGCAATTATCACCGCGCAAGCATTGACCTTGTTGGAACCACTTGCACGGACGAGCTACGAGACGAGGAGCTCGTTGAGCGTGAGATTCGAGGACGAAACGAGAATAAGATACGAGAGTGGATGATAGAGGGATTCAGCCAAGATACTCACTGCGCCAGTATGGATTCTCACGGCCACCATCCACTGACCCAGTGGACTCGAACTGGTGGTCGACATCATCCCCGTACGTGTGCTTGAACGGGCATTCATCGCCCTGGTTGCACCGGCCAGCCGCCCAGTACTTGCATTCACGAGCTGCAGGGGAGACTTATGAGCAAGCGTAAGGACAATAGAAGGTATTGAAACGGACTCCGGAACAGGGGATGTGTAGGGTTGCTAATCGACTCGCGACGCGCACCCGTCGAGGACCCGCTCGAGTTTCCGTTGGTGGCAGCCGGGTTAAACTTGGTCGAAAAGAGCTTGTCGTGGATGCTAAGTGTGGCGTTAGCGGCTATCTGAACTGACCTGGTTAAAACTCACAAGTTGCATGCGTCTCCAGCGGGGCACTCGCGCCCAAGCAAGGGATTGAAAAATTTGCATGGCAGAGCTAACACAAACCGTTAGTGGACAAAAGCATAAGCCCCGCCATCACTCACTCTTGTACCCCCTCGGGCGCTCCTTTTCCTCGGGATCAGCCCGGCTTTCGGCATCAGTCGCAAACCCGTCTGCGAAATCCTCGTAGCTCATCGTAGGCAACAGGTCTTCCCCATCAGACTCGAAATGCAACCCAGCTCCAGTCAAACCAAGACCCATCCCAAACTTGGGCTCTTCATGAACCGGTTCTTCGGCTGGCGGGTTGCCGTTGCTGGTGGCGGCGGTAGGCGTAAAGAACCCGTCATTGGTAAACGCGTTGGCAAGGGGACTTCCGGGAGCGAGTGCAAGCGGCGAACCGGGCACGCTTCCACCTGGCGGTGCGAGTTCGCTTGAAATGTGCGGCGGAAGAGGGGAAGCGACGCGCCAGCCTGTACCCGAGTACTCGTTTCCGGGTGGGGGAAGAGTTCGGATGACTGGATGAGAGGGCGTATTGGCCCCGCTACCCGACCCGCCGATGCCATTGGTGCCAATGGCGGTGGTCGAGCCAAAGCTGGTACCAAGCGCGTTGGAACCGAAGCTGGAGCCGAACCCGGCGCTTGGAGCGAGGACGGTTGCCGGATGAGGAGCGATACGAGACGAGATGCCAATGTGGGTCGGGCTTGGGCTCGGTGCTCGAGGAATGGGCGTGTGGGTGCGCGTGTGGGGCTGGCTCGAGTGGGCTCGATCAAACGCGTTCAAGCCGATTCCGAGCAGCGAAGAGGCCGGGCCGAGGCCGAGGAGCGAACCAAATGCCGAGCTCGGGCGCTCTGTGGTCGTGTTGAGCGAGGACGAGCGCATGAGCGGCGATGGGACCGCGCTTATACTCTCTGGGCCGTTGTACGAGGCATTGCGGGTGAGCGCTGCCCGGCCCTCGCTCAAAAGGCTGGCACGACGCTCCTCGCCGACTCCACCCAAAAGTCCTGTCTCGCGTCGAGGAAGCTCGCCAAAGCTGGCGGTGCGGACGAGTTCCTGGCGACGGGACGTGCGTTCTCCAACGACGCTGGACCCAGGACGGTCCCCGAGCAGCCCTAGACGCTCGCCAAGAGTGAAGGCCGGGGCATTGACAGGCTCAGCAGCAAGCGCGCTTGGGCCACGGGACACGACGGTGGGACTGGGGCGGGCGCTGACCGAGGGAGGGAGGGCGGAGATATTGGAAAAGGGAGAGCCGAACTCGTCTGGGGGGTTGGAGGGGTTGAGATCGATGTGTTTAAAGTCGCAGCGGTCGCCATAGGCGCATCCGGGATAGTTGCGGCAGAGGGTGTCTACTGCAAAAATGAGCGCAAATCACGGAAAGAGAGAGATGCCTACTGTTGCTCTTTGGGGAAGGCTCTGGGCGGTCCTGGGGCTGGTGGGGTAAGGATCGATCAAGTGAGATGGATTGGGACTTACCTCGGGGACAGTGTGCAAAAAGCGGCAGTCTTTGCCGTACTCGCACATGCCGCTGGCAAAGAACCGACAGACGGTGCGCTTGGTCTCGAGCTCGGCCGCATCGCCGGGGCCGAGCTTGGAGCGCTTGGAGACACCGATGCCCATGATGCGGCTGCCGGGCGGAAAACGCGGCCTGGGCTTTCCGCTCTGGAGCGAGTTGACGCGCGGATTGACGTGTGGGTCGGCATTGGCTGGGCGGTTGTGGGGGTTGGGGGCGCTGTGCGACGTCAGTGATGGCCAGAAGAGACGCTGAAGACGCACTTGGCGGGGACGCCTCCGAGGCGGGCGATGACCTCGGGGTCGTCGGTGTGGAGAAAGGCACATGCGTCAAACGTGCGCGTGCACTGGCCCTTCTGGTAGAACGAGCAGAGCTTGGCTGCGGGGTGTGAGCTAAATCTGGCGAAAAACAAGGCGACTGACTGTGCTTGAACTTGGCACGGTGCTCCTCGCGCGACAGCTCCGCGAGATCGCCGGCGCTGAGCACGGCAGCCGCGGCGGGCGCGGGGCGGCGGGTGCCGAGGCCGGCGAGGGGGTTGGGTCTGTGCATGTCGTCAAAGGTGGCGAGTGCGGGGTGCGAGTGGACGTTCATCGTCGCCGGTCTCGACAGAAAAAACGGTTGCCTCGTTGTCCAAGCTGCACACAAACTGCTTCCGCTGATCCTGCGCACGTGACCCACCCCGCACCCTCTCTTCATGTCATCCTCCTCACCATGGCCGCCACTGGCCCATACCCCGACGGCGCGTTCTTTGCCGTCCACAAGGGCTACAAGACCGGAGTGTTCCGCACGTTGTCAGTACCCGCCCACATCCATATTCACACCCGCTCACCCATACCTGCAGTCGCGAGTTCAAATGCCATACCAGCGGTTTTCCGGGCGAAATATCTGCGGTGTTCGACGACGCAGACAGTGCTGGCGCATTTGTTCGTGACGGCAATCCACCTGCGGGGGTCGAGCCACTCGTCCCCAACGCTCATGCGTCTCGGCGCCTCAGTGATGGCCGAACCGCCGCCATTCATTCTGCCCCATCACGCCCCCAGCCAACGCGCATTAGCATCGCCAGGGACCCGGCTCGCACCCCCGAACCGCTCCCTACACCCCAAGCCAGTCCAGATCGTTCGCTTCCAGCCCCTGCCGAGTCCTCGAACCAGCCAACACGCTCCGACAGTCATGCCTCGAGCCCGGGCCGTGCATGCGCGAGCCACCGTGTTCCTTCCACCCCTCACAAGCCCGTCAAGGTCGAACCTCAATCAGACGAAGGCGACACCGAGCCCGAGGATGAATCCCATGGTCCAGTCCGCGAACCCATGACACCCGTTTCAGGCCCACGTCCAGCCGCCCTCGCCCAAGAACCCAGGTCGGCCAGCATCTCTGGTGTAACCCCCCGGCGCACAATCTCCGGACCAATAGTCTCGGCAGTCTCCATCTCAAGTGCGCTCAGGCGCGAAATGTCGTCTGGGGCTAGTTTTCCCCGTATCACAGACACGCCTACGGCCACTGCAGTGTCGTCCACCGGCTCTCCTACCAAGCGCATCATAAAGTCTGAACCTGCCCCTCATACCATGGCACTGAAGACACCTGAACCCAGCCCTGAGCGGGTTACTCAACGTCGTATGCGCGAATGCACTCACTGCAGCGGGACAGGGCGTGTAGCATGCTCGGACTCGGAGGACGAAAGCTCCCAGCCCAGTCGTTCCAAACGTCGAGTTGGCGGCCCCACGACCGACCGACGTCCAAAACGTCACTCTGGTGCAAGACGGACTGAAGTCAATACGAAACCGTCGGGAGACAAAGGAAAAGGCAAGGCGCGGGCACTTGAACAGGTACGCCATTCATTCTTTATCTCTCATCTCATCTCATATGGATAATCGATTCAGCCGGACTCTGAGCCACGTACCCCGACCGTGTCATCCAAGGATCGCTACATGTAAGTTTCTTTTGTACTCTACTCCATGTCAACTCTTCATCACTTAGCTGTGCTTCTTGTGTACCTGTTTTGTAGCATATATGCTGTCGCTCTCGCTGTTTTCCTTGATCTTCTCGAACGTCTTTTTGGTCTGCGCAACGCGTTGAACGCGTTGTCTCGTTTTGCTTGAAGTGTTCTCCTCGTAACCGCTGTTTTCGCTATGGTGTCCTCTTTATTTTGTTGTATTTGAATTGAATACGCAGAGTCGTTTTACCAAACCCACACTCGTAAAACAAACAGGATCTTAGTGTGTCACTACGAGTATGTACATAACAAGAGGCAAGAAATCAGTTTTCTGAAGGTCTCCAAATGATTCCGGCGTCTTCTGATTCATTTCTGACATTGACACGGGGGCTGCAAATCAGGCCCAATCGCCTCGAGGGACCCGATTCTCCGAGTCTCCTCACAGCCAGTCGCAACAGAGGGCGGCTAAGGTGATACCAGCTCCGCAACCTGGCGTTCTTCGTACTGTTGTCTGTTGCGAGACAAAAGATAAACCTGTTATACTATAAATAAACTCTGGAACATGGGACATAATTCATCTCGTGGGCTTGATGTGCTCGCACGACGCATTCCACGCGCATATATATATGGCACGTAATGGCGCGTAGATGCCAGCATTCCTATGAGCCTGGCCGGCCACAAGTCTCTTTGGCTGACAATTTGTTTTCGTCTGCTGATAGTTTGCGTATTTCAACAAATACACGTATTGTCGTTTCCGATCAGATGCCAAGCGCGTAAATGGAGCACCGGCTTGCTTCATCCTGCCTGGTGAATTTAGTTTTATGAGACTAGTATTGTGGGGGCTAAGCTTCATAATGTATACCAGATAGCAAGAAACGTCAGCATACTGGCCACGTATCGAGTTATACCTGGCAACGCACTATGCGGCGATACGTATTGGTTGATTAGCCGCTTGGCTAAATAAGTGTAGGTAGCGCCTCTGTTGCGCTAATTTAGAAGCTGGACACACAAGATGCGGCCCAATAATGTGCAAGCATACACGATGAAATGTTCACTCAGACTCTAGGCAGAAATCCTTTTATCAGGTATACGTTTTGTTATTCAACTAATTTACATCCGGTGATTGGTCTGCGACCCAGGCGAGAACTATTCACTGCTTTTTGGGTGGGTTTGGGCTAGATTTTGGAGCTACGCGCAGCTGCCTAATCATTTGCGCGAGGCCCCTTTATTTTGCACTTGTATTATGCCAGCGAGAATGATGCAGGCAGAGCCAGCGACGAAGAGAATCTGCACAGGTATCAGTTCAAGTCAATAGGTCCCACGAGTCTGAGCGAAACCCTTACACCGGAGAAGATGATCGACCGATACCAATGATACTCGTTGGTCAACAGCGCTCCCGAAATCGGCGTCCCAATCAATGTAGCGATTCCAATCACTGTAAACGCAAAACCTAGTCGCGCACTACAAGGTAATCGATTAATACGATGGCATGATTCGGCTAACTTGCAACTGACCCAACCTCATGCATGTCACTCGCCAATGAAACAATGAGCGGCGACATCAGTGAAAAAACTGAGGGTCTTGTTACTCCAGATGACGTATCGATTGCAAGAAGACTGAGTTACATGAACCCGAGAAGAAACCATATACGATGGCGAAAACAACTAGAGCGCCTGTGGATTTCACACCAAACATGGCAAACACCAGGATTGCTCCAATGGTTGAGCACGGAATTATCACGTTGAACACTCCAACCCTCTACTCGGCAGTACTATGAGATCAAAACCATTCGCCTTTTGCCGAGTACTACTCACGTCCGAAATAAATTTAGGGAATGTGCGGCCGGGTATTGACGCAGCATTCAATATCGTCAACTAGGATAACGCTCTTTCAGCCCCTGATGGTATGCCAGAAGCTACACTTCGTACCGAGTAAAATGCCAGGTTACGATTGAGGCCGTGCTTGACAGCAAAAAGCTAAACCAGGGAAATCGGTCAGATCATGCATCAATACAGGGCGAAATTTACCTGAAGGTAAAATATTGGGAATAAGATTCCCATCTGGCCCAGGAATATCCTACACAAGTCGTTCATCTCAAAACCAGATCGACTCCGCGAAGTCGCTCACCCGATAATAGTGAGCAGAAACTCCCAGTGCTTCAGTATTCCTCTAATGTTGGACGATCTGGTTGTCTCGTTCATTGGCTTTGGAATCAGGCACGTTTTCATCATCAAGTTAGCACAGAGCAAGCAGACTTAACAGCTATTAAATGAAATTTACGAGTCCTATATGCGCGCTTGGACCCACCGAGCACCACAAACGCTGTAGATCGTACGCCCCACCCAAAGCCTGCCCTTTTATTTGCGTTGTTCAGAATAATTGGAAACACCATTCCGCCACAGGACGAGCCAGTGAACACGATACCCATAGCCAGGGACCGTTTTTTAGCAAAATGATGGGATATAATGCCAACTCAATACCGCCGTTATGATATGTGTTTGAGAATATATCTATGGAAGTCCTACTGGACGGTAGAAACAGCAGCCCCTGACCGATCCCCAGGCCAATTGCCTGCGGAAGGAATACCTGGTAATATGAGTTCTGATGGGCCAAGGAGAGCATGAATAAGCTGCATAGACAGACAAGTTGAAGCGTATTTATGTCTGGCCCGGAGATCATACCAAAGGACACAAATGCATGAGCCGATGCCTTCACACCAATGGAAATAGCCTTTGTCAAGAAGTTTGCCTGAGATGGAACCCTATCGCAAGTGTCTAAGTGCGACGTCCTAGGACCAAAGTATTCCAAGGTTACCATCATAAAGAGAAGTCCAACTTGAGTAGAACCGATCCACGAAATTGCAGATGCCGACTAGACAGATTGTCAGACAGTACCATCTGGAAACGAACCAGAACTTACCTGGCTTGTCATATATGTTCTAGTATAATAATCCTGATAAACACCAAAGGCGCCGATGTATCTGAAAGTATCAAGGTTTTTTATGTAGTCTTGACGGATGGAAAATAGTTTAGCGGCTTGCCCAAAAGTGCTAAAAGAAATCAGCCAGCTGATTCCGGTGCTTTGGTCAGTCGGTGAATACGAGCTGGATTCGTAGACTCACGCTCCCCCAGTCTGACGAGTTGGAAAAGCACATCACAAAGTTACGTACTAACGCGGCGGCCAAATGAAAGAACTTACGGTCATCCACGCAGTCAGCCCCCCATCCGGCACTTGAGCCGACCATTGCACACTCCCATCCTTTTCGGGGTCGGAGTCGCCAGGGAATGATTCTCTCGGCACACTGATAGTCAACTCTGACGAAGTCACCGGGCGAGTCATTACTCTGCGAGGGTAGGAACACAGTGTACCATCATTTCCAGTCGGTCGGACTTTTTATCACTTGACCGGTGAAAATATATCACAACATGCCACACTCATTTGGGAGAGCGCAGTGAAAGGACTGATAGGGTTTGCTTACATTCTCCGATAAGCGAGGTATGTCATCAAATGGAGTCCACGGGATGATACAAAGGTGGCTGTTGCGTCTACCAGGCTAAAAATGCACACCCTCAAGCTCCATTCATCAATTAGAATCCAGACTCGTTATATCGTGAAATGTTGAAAGAAAACATGGAAGTGCCCACACACCCAAGCACACTTTTACTCGAGTCATTACCCAAGGAGATATGGATAGTCGCAGTGTGTGCTGTACGCTCTAATAGAGCATCGCACGCTAGGAAATCGGCGAAAACAAGCACTTTCAATGTTACCAAGTAATAGAATTATCCTATGTGTGACGGTAAAGCCAAATATTGGGTCGCCAAGCAGGACTACTATAGAGCGAATTCCCACACAAATGCGCTTGATAACTCGTAAAAAGAGGCCCTGCTACAAGAGCAGCAACGTCCACTCCATTGTGGCTCCGGTGTGTGCTGCCAAAATGTCGCAAGGACAATGTGACTGATGTAGGGTACCCTACACATCTCACAAGGGCTAAATTTAGAGACGATTGCACTATTAGTGGCTGCGGGGCCTTGGAATCGATTTATAGCAAGCTCTCTTCTGGCCGCTCAGACAGAGGTTTCCGCTAGGTCCGAGTTTCGGGCCGGAATCGCTTGGTCAGTCTCCGTGGTTCAGGCGCTTCGAATCGGCCGGAGTTGAGCAAAATCAACAGTGGCCCAATCGCGGTACTCATCAACTCATGTCTGCAACACTTCGATTGCTTATAACAGTATTATTATGGCCAGTGGTCTCTGCATTATCCCGCCGGTCTCCTCAACATGATCAAATCATTGCTTCTTCCTCATGGAGCAATGTGCAAGGCTGGCACGTCTGCGTTTCGGAACAATACAAGGTATGGGGTCAATAAATGTTCGACTTTTGCTTGTTTTCAACTATAATGATGCTCTCCAGGTCATCGGTCCTTTCCCTCAGTTTGTCGATTACATTCAGTTTGACCATCTATCACACTTATGCTGTCGCTTCCAGGGAGGCCCGCGAACAGCACTTCTTGTCGCCTAGCTACGGGCCTAAAAGCGAGTGAAGCCATATATTCACTACCTCCAGCAGCAGTAACACTCGGATATTTCAGCTTCTCTTACCCCTTCGCTCGACTCTATGAAAGGATACCCCTCGCATCTCGCTGACAATGGTCACGTCTACTGGAAGAATGCCACTCTCAACGACCAATCAATTGATCTTGGCCAGGGTATATGTCGCAGCTTTGCAAAGTATTCCGTCTCTTTTAATGAAATCAGATGGGATTCGATTCGGGCCACTGAAGGCTGGGCTGGTTTGCAACACCACGCGTTGCTCAGGACGACCATAAGTATCTATCCACCTGAACTCCCATCAGTTTTCAACAATGGAGAGCCCGCATATCTAACTATCGCTGCCAATCAGGTCTCTCATATCGCTATCTTGGACTCAGAGTCATCTGACTCGACCATACACTGGCAAACTGGTAATATATACGCCTATTCTGATGCTCCAAGGATCCATGTGCCCCTCGTTTACAATAATCAGCATGTTGACAGGCCTAATTTCGAAGATCGTGGCTCTGCAACCGACTCTATAACCCTTGTTCCTGGCGAAGCCAAGCAGCTTGATGTCCTGGTCGGCTTAGACTATGAAATCCGTCTGTTCGGAGATCCTCTGGGATTCGCCAACACTACCGTGCCAGCTATAGAAGCAGATATACACATAGAGATAGAGCATCCAATTGGTCTTCATAGACATGCTGGTACTCTGGATGTTCATTCGATCGATAAAAAGCTTCTACTATCCTCAAACGAACTCGGAGCCGGGGGCGCATGTATGTCCGTTGGGGACTCTGCCTCGCACATTGTGCCACATTTTGTCGATGGCTGGGCATATGGTGACATGATTGGTGTTGAGGTAGTTTCGTGCTCTCGTGAAGCTTTAGTGATTGATAAAGCAAGCTTTGTAATTGCGAAAACCAGCCATGGTCTACCAGTGAGCCATTTTCAGATAGCCTTTAGTGGATCCTGAACGCGGTTGCACTGCTTCTATTAAAAGGTCTTGAGTATCGTAGATTTCAAACCCGTTGTGCTCGCCGCCTCTCAAACCCGGATTGTCTCACTTAAACTTGCTCAAGAAAATCCAGTCGAGGCTGGTTTGGGTTCACTAATCGTCACGCTTAGCATACGACCACACGTTTCTGAAATTGATACAGTTTTCTACCAGATCAACGCAACCATTCCTCTTGTCAACCATGAGTCGATCAACCATCCCGAACCACAAGAGCTTGGCATTCACTTGACCTACGCCTCGGTAACAAGCACACCCGCCTCGGCTGTCGTGCTACCTCCAAAAACTATGGATCCTGTCGTCGACTCTGGAACCCGAATACTTTTGGCTCTGCATGGTGCTGGTGTAATGCATACTAATCCCGCTTGGATCTTGGCTTTACCTCGTCCTCCTAAGACATGGGTATTGGTCGTACATGGACTGACGCCTTGGGGGATGGATTGGCGTGAAGCATCTCGCGCTGATGCGTGCTCCGCATTGAGAGCCCTAGTTCTCAAAATAACTGACTTTTGGAACGAAGAAGATTATTGTGCTGCTCATGATTCCGTTAAATCTATCGCACTTGCCAAAAGCAAAGAACAAACACGGGTTCCGGTAATAATCACTGGTCACTCAAACGGTGGGCAGGGTACTCTTTTCCTGTCGTCGCAGTTTCCGGATGGCTTTCCCGCCTTAATACCAGCCGCCGGATACACAAGCGCCAGGCTCTATGTCTCTGTTCAACACTCTCGGGCGTCACTCTTTTCAGATGCCGCGCTGCAAGCAATCATGAAAGCAAGCCTCCAAGGCCAAGATGGCGATATAATTGCTGGTAATCTTGTTTTCAGTCGGGGTAAGTGAAGCGATTGTTTATGATGTCGGCAAATCTAAGCATAGTAGTACATCTCGTTCATGGTGGCGACGACGAGAACGTCCCGGTTTGGCATTCAAGAGAACGTATGGCCTTAATTAAAGCTTGGGACCCGGATTCCGACGTCAGGTACGTTATGAACTTTTCAAAGGAGACATAGGCTTGGCCATACTTCCAAATCCGGCTGTTCTGTCCGTGCTATTGAGACCTTGAAACAGAGGCAACTTGTGTGCGCAAGATAGGATCAATTCCCAGGCCTTTTTATTCGCGTTTGGCAATCAAACTTAGAGATATGGCCAAGCCGAAATCTGTGCTGTATGATAATCTTACTATGTACTGTTGCTTCAGGTTCACCGAGGTTCCTGGGAAGCCCCATATTTGGCCTACGATATTTAAAGACGAGCCTATTGCCTCCAGGATCGATGAACTGGTCGCTTTCCCTTATGGAATCTCGCACAGTGCCTTGAAGCCATTTACATATACCGTTGTATGGCCATCGGAGGCCGGAAGCATGAGAGGCTGGAGAATAAGAGAGCTTTCTGTACCAGGCCGGTAAGTCGCTGCGTGGGGCTAGCATGTTAACTAATCGTATGCCTAGGTTGGCCAAACTTTCGGTCAATCAAAACCGCGTCCGTACGACAAACGTTTATGGGCTATCAGTTAACACTCAAAGAGCCGGAATAAACAGCCGCTTGGTGATCGTTGATAACCAGCAAATCAACCTACCGTCTTCACCTACCGTCTGGCTTAGGCGAGGCTTGGGCCAATGGGAGGTCAGTCACTCGCGTTCCCAGACGGGTTTATCAATCTCACTGGCACTTTTAGGTCGTTGATCCGTATGCACCATACCCTTCTGGACCTCTCTCACACATCTTGAACTCTCCCGAGCCCATCTCTATTGTGATACCCAGTGATAACAATGCACACTATCACAGTGTTGCTCGGAGGCTAGCTCATAATCTTTACACATACCTGAAACTTGACTGCGTTGTTGTGAAGGACGATGAGGCAATTGAACAAGCGCGCCCTGGAGGAAGCGTGGTGGTGATTGGGGGTTCAAGGAATAGGTATGGCATAAAAGTGCGATCCTCCCCACTTCAAGTCCATCCCGATGGCTCCATATCAATTTCTGGGTTCAAATACGATCAAGCAGGGACCGGTGCACTTTCTCTCCATAAGGTCAGCCTAAATTGGCCCCACAGACCTGTTACTTATGCCGAGATATCCAGAACCACCTGTATATGGATGCCGTCGACGAGTCTGGCTATGAGCGAGCTCTACTGGCGTTTCCCCTTCGTACAGGCGTTCCAGGCCCCGAGTGGATGATCTTAGGGCAAGAGTGTGACCGGAAAGGTTACGCTGGAGCTTATGCAGCAGGGTAAGTGGAGCAAATCTATCTCGTGGTTGCAATCATTTATACCTGCCCGCTAGATTCTGGGACCGTGATGGCGAACTTAGTGAAATCATGTCCTATTTCAACTAGTCTCTACATGATATTTATCTTGAAGTGTTGTTGGGCTTCAGCTTCAACGGGTAGCGCGTCTCGATGATGTGAGAGAACTCTTGCCACAGGCTCATATGAACCGAACTTATGCTCCTCTATGAATGAGGCCATGTTCTCCAATTCCAACGCAATTTCTGCTCAAAACTAGTCGTTTGACCAGGCCATCTCAGTTTTACATCAGAGTAATGTTAATGCGTTATATGAAAATGATAACAAGATATGACATCTACAGCGACCAAACCCTAATCGCTTGCATCCAGAGGGAAACCCCCACCATCTGTTCGCATAACTGAATCCGTCCCTTCTTTAACCTTGGGTCTCACAAGGTATACCGCCGTGATGTCTTCGCCTTGTTCTATCTCTGGTGTAGCAAAAGTCGCTGGGTTTTTGCCCTTGTTCGCGAAAGCTAGTAAAATAGACTTGGCATTTGGCGCTTGCGCATCTGGCGGAACAGGTGGGGATCGACCCGAGTCTCCAAAATAAGCCACGTTAATCATAGGTTTTGGGACGGGAGTCTCTTCAGCATCGTCCGAGTCCTCATGGTGCTCGTCAAGATCATCCGGAAGTAATCCCCCTTCAGGCCTACTCGTTAGACCAGAGTCCATCTTATTCTCAGATTGCTCAGGTTTGAATTCGGCATATCCAAGTGCAGATGGGGCCACTCTCGCGTCGAGGTCCTTGTGTACCCTTATGAGTATGGTGGATTCGATTTTATCCACGGGCATAGGCACCGATCGTGCTTGAACTGCGACGTCCTTTGGCGGAGCATGGGTCCGCCTAAACATTAGAATAGCTCCTTCACTTCCAGCGCCAGGGTGGTCCTCTACCGTTACAAACTCAGATTCTCCGATAATAAACACATGGGTGGGATCCGACGATGATTCGACATCCAGCTTGGGCGATCCAGAGAAGCCGGCCGAGCTTGGGCTTAGGTTGGTAGATGTCACATTCAGAGCACCGTTGAACGGGGTCCTTGGGAGCATCAGTGCGCGAGGGGGGCTGAAAAATGTCGGTGTGGGGTTTGTCGAATACAAGTCCTTGGAAAAAGTCGAGTATCCATAGTCAAGCGAGTCTAGATAGCCCACGTCGCCCGAGTCGCTTGCGTAGGCCATGGTGCCGATTCCACCCGTTTTCATTAGACCTTTATCAAAGAACGGCCAAACTTGCCCAGTCTCTGGAGAATACCTCCATGTCTGACTTGCATCTCCATTCATAGCCACCGACGAATTTGAACATACCACGAGCCCAAACATCTGCACGTCCTTGGTGTTGGGATTGAATGCAGCGCAGAGTGGGGGGATTCCAGCAAATTCGTGCCCAGCCTGGAGTGAGACAAGCAGATCGGGTTTTGCTTGAGGGTCGGGTGAGGCATGAAGCAGCGTTTGATTAACGTATTCACGAAGATAGAATGTCGCATAGTCCGCTGGGTCCTTTGTTGCATCGATGAGGTATGCCAGCACAGTCGCATTATGGATATACGCTTCAGGAGATGTGTGCGCGGTAGCCAGAGATGTGCTGAGCGTGCCAAGTTTGGTACTGTTTCTGTTAGAGACGAGCTCGATTACGCCAGGAAATCCTTCCAGAGTTGGTGTTTCGCCTATCGAGGGAGAATTGGCAGCAACAAAAGTTGTGCCCTCATCCTACCAAATCCTCAGCACCAGTTAGGATATAGAACTCGATCACGACTCACTGAAACCAGATCCCTCCGAGCCAGTCTGCGATCCTCGTCCGCCTGCCCATCAGGCTGTGACTCCTGAGAGCCATCGTCAATAGTGTTGACTCCGATAGGTCGAACCGCGCGGTACAATCCCGTAGGACCCGCTGATTGTGGCTTCTTTACAGCCCGATTCGGCGCCACCAGAGTTGTCGAGTTGGCTGTGGTTGATCCCACTTGACCTCGATCCTGAGGTTTGACCCGCAGCGAGGCTGGGACAATAAACGTGTTTTCGGCTTCGTCGTCCTCCTCGTCATCGTCTTCTTCGTGGAGGCGCCGAGGCCCTAGTCTGGACATTCGGTTGCGTTGATGATGAGAATGGCATGAACGACCGCGGCCGAGGTGACGCTTGTACCAGTGATCCAAGTGACCTCCTTTGGATGTGTCATTGGGTTGGCCGTGGCGATTCCGTTTAAGAGTCTGGGAACGAGTGTTGTGGTCTCTCTCGTTCATAGGTGAGCCATCGATAGCTTTATCCGACCGTTCCCCAGCGCGAGTCTGTTCAAGGTGTCCGGCGAGTCCAACAGCCTCTTGAATGGCAGCTTGCACCTCGGCTTGATCGCCCCGTCGTATGCGGGAACGAATATGAACGTGGTTGTCGTTACCGGAAATAAGAATCGGATCATCGGCGCGAACTGGTGTACGGACCCTCCCGGATAGGGCAAGGTCATTGACGCGCCCGTTTTCATCGTGGTGGTCTCCATAACAGGGATTATCGAACTGGTGGTGGTAACGTCTTGGTCTCGCCAAATAATTGTCCGTAACAAGTCGGGGAGGTGCCCCTGAGGCAGGTGGCTGGGCTATAGGTCCCTCCTTGCGATCTGTGACCGGCTGCTCGTTCTCTAATCCCAAAAGTATCTCACTAACCTACGTGGATCGATTAGCTGAACAGGACACCCAAGATCAGAACGAAAACTCACGGCGTCCGGCGCACCACTATCTCCGCTATGGCCCACTTCCATAACGCCCAACAGCCCATCTATGTTAGCAACAGAATCTCCTACGGAGCCAGAGCCAAATGGTGGGCGTTCTGAAGGTGGGAGAGCCCGGACAAGAAATGCAAGGGTAACTGGGACCAAGAGCCCGCGAAATCGAGGATCCAGTTGGACCATGAGGGAAAATATAATCTAAGCGAGGCGAGTATCTGTCCAAAAGTTGACTTCATTTGGATTGCGAATGGAGACCCACTCACGACTGACGTTCAAGAGATGCGCGTGGTTGGGAGCAGATGTCCAAGGGTCCACCCGTCGGTGCTGGGGGTGATATTGGACCGCGCCGGCACGTGAAAAGAAAATCAATTTGCGTATGCGCTCCTAGGGAGAAACGATAACATGTGTCGACCATTAGCCTTTTACGTGGTGCACAAAGGATAAATGAACTCATGTAGTTGTGATATTCCGGGGACAAAAGACTGGGCAGACATGATAGTGACTCAGGCTCACAGTAGTTGAAACTCGGCTAGTATATCATTGGGATAAATACAGAGGACGACGCTAGCCACGCACATCCTCGCTCAGCTCTCCCAGGAACAACGCATCATTTGTCGTAACCAGCAGGACCCTCTGCGTTGTGGTCGAGCTGCTGATATGCCTTGGGCAAGCTCCTGGAACTCCCGATGGATGTTCGGGGTTGTGTGTGTCTAGTCCGAGCGTTTGACGATTGTTCGCGTCGTTTACGAACGACCGGATATAGAAGAAAGGCAATAAGGATGACGGTTACAATTGCGCTGCAAACAATGCAGACAACAATGAGTGTTCGTGATCCGTTGATAAAATAAGCGGAGTGAGCGCGCAGTTTTAAAATGCGACAAGAACAAGTACTTGGGATCGAAGTTGCTTCCGGTCGACTCTCCCGGTTTCCGCAGACCTCGAGGGAGGATCCGCGAGTGATGGTTTAGTGTTGGAAAATGAGATGGGCCGGGTTGAACGTACTTGATGCCAGCTTCTCAACCATCGCCCTAGCCACGCTCCGGCCACGCCCTAGAGTCAATCATGAATCGTGATGGTCGGCCGTCTTGGAAGGCGTGCCGTCATGTGACCGTCTGTGCCATCCTCCGCGACCACACCCAGGGCAGTCCTCTCGAAAAAAGATGCGACCCATATTAAAGCGAGACGGGCTATATGTTTACAGCACCATCCACACCCGCAATGAAACTCAGATCAGGGCAACTACACATCTCTCTCAAACCGAGAGATACAGGCACGACTTTTGCCATCCTACCTGTATCCGAATACCAGAAACGACCTCCGCATCCGTAACCGAAAACGATCGACTGATCGGTAGCCCGACACATGCAGCTTACGCTATGAGCGGTGCATACATGAAGGCTAGCGCACCCACACACAACATGGCCAGCACAAATCGACGGCCGTTCGACAAGGAAAGAAGAATAACCGGTTTGCCGACTCGAGAATAAACATCACCTATAACCGCGAACGTATCCATTCGACTACCGACTAAAGTAGTAGCCCTCAATAGGATCTAGACCATGCTATCGAACGAGATTCGCACTGAGCGCAGAGAAGATAAATAGGTAAAATAAACCCAATAACTGTATCTTATCAGGATCCCAGACCATGCCTACTCCACCTTAAGATCATCAAAACTTCAAATAGAACGCAAGATCTTACCACTTTAGATATGATATCTTCCACTCTCCGTTTTCCTTTCGCAGCTTGTAGGTATAATATCCCGCAGCTCGAAGGTACTGAGCCGGTCCTTGACCTTCACTAGCTATCGTCGTTATCGCGCTTGTTCGGGCAGACGCCGTCTTGCCATCGGCCGACAGATCAATCAACGTATTCGAAGTGACCATTTGCATTCCGACAATGTTTCCTTGACCATTCAGTACGCTATATTTGCATTCGCTGCTTGGCCGTGGAAGAAGAGTGAACTATCGCCCACCTTCGCACCCAGTCTGCCTTTCCCTGCCTGCTCGTGTGTACCCCGAATCTGGTTCAAAACACGGTTCAAAACTCACAACATCACAAAATATATCACACACTCACGCGTCAACCACTCCATCCTCGGTGAAAAACCCCTCAAACTCTCTGTCCAGCTCTTCGTCCTCCAAAGCGACGGGAGAAAACGCCTGGTCATGGACGTACACATATTCGTTTAGCAGTCGGGCCACGTCCCGTTCGTCCCGCAACAGTCTGATCTCTTTCTGGAGCGAGGCCAATTCAGATCGGAGGTCCGCAGCTTGGGCTTCCATGGTCGTCGTGGCGGCAAAGCGAGGCTGAGAGATTTGAAATACAGCGCTGGGCGTTGATCATTCTAGTCAATCATTTATATAGTATCCGATTGCACTGCCAGGCGCTCACAAGGCCAAGGGGGGTTCAGAACCTAAGCGCCGGACGTGGGGGCTGGTGGGTGGGTGGGTGGGTCGAGATAAGATCGCACTTTCTACCTATGTCACACTGCATTTTGGCTCGATGCTAAAACGTTGTTTTTCTTAAGTTCTAAATCTCTGAGAATGATCACCTGCGCATTGAGAACCTGTATCGCAACTAACAGGTCGCTTTGGATTGCCCGTCTTCCCGTTGTCGATGACCAGAAAATTATTGGGTGAGCGATTAGATAATCGCTCTCTGGTCACGTTTCCCACGAACAATCCCATGACCTGGTCGTAAATGGCCATTGTATATGAATAAAATATATGTTCAGACCCCGAAGGTCGTGAGTCGGTCACACTGAAATCCTGGGCTCTCCATAAAGGGGGTCTGTGTTTTCTCTGTGACCAAACCGTTCCTATCAGGTAGTATATGCGCATACACGTTGTGAAACATATCCCAAGTGAAAGGATGGCATTTTTCAGACCGACTTCTGAAGGCGCGAAGGTAAGCTATCCATTCGAGTTAGATGACGAGCCGTCCAGCCTACTCATTTAAGGCTCGCGGTATCATGGGGATTTTATGGGAGCTCAAGACTTACACGACGACCTTGAAGATCAACAAAAAGTCTAGGTCCGTTAAGATTTCAGCTTGTCCCTATTCGAACGGCTCTACTTCGGGCCCGCTGAAGAGGTGGTGGCCACAAACCATTGTACCAACCGTCCCTCCTCTGCCCGCTCCTGGACTGCAACGTTGTACACAGACGAGGAGCTTTCGACCATACCATGGATACGGATTTATTCCAAATACCAGAATAGGAGATCGACTTCGAACTCGACATCAAACGTATCATTCCCAGTAGAAATGTGATCAGCCTTCCTGCCGTACCACCTATAGGATCTAAGCGGTCGTACGAAATAACCATACTGACCAGCCGATCCTACAGCATCGCATTGAGCCCGGGAAATATGCTCGAGAATGATGGCGTTACACTGACCTCACGCAAGTGAGCTCGAATTGAATAAATCATCCGCTTAATCGGTGAATTCTGTATTTGTATTAATGAAACGAGCAAATTGAAGCCCAAATTACAAAGGATGCTCGCTGGAATACGATTTAGCTTTACAAGGAGCGTCATTCTGCGCTATATATGCTCTTGCGCACTCTCCGACTCGAAAGACGTAAGTAATTCATTGTGACAGTCACATTTGGTTCGCTTAGCGATTTCAGATGTGCCGCGGTGTCAGTGATGCACATGTGAGCTGTCAGCTGACACGACTTGCCGGCGGTGTCTATTTGAATATCAGCTCTTCCCAACATTTTGGAGGGTGGGTGGGTGGGTTTCGTTATCTTAACATTTGGGGAGCCCCCACGTCCGGCGCTTAGGTTCTGAACCCCCCTTGCACAAGGCAACAAGCACAAGATGCGCACACCCCCTAATAGTGAGCTCTAGAGTAAGAGCCAATCAGAAGCCCGGGGAGCGGTTCTCGGGGGTCCTCAGGGTTAGTCGCAAGCGCTCGTGAGCACCAGCCATGCGATTATCACGAAACCTAGCCCAGACGAGAAACATAAGGCTCGTGAACACAATTACATTTTTCCGAAGTGCCCCACCATCTCGAGCATCGTGCTTCTCTGGGTATGAGGACTGGTATAATGCGATTAAATGCTTTAGCTGTGTTGCTCCACTCTCATGAAGTTATACAAACTAACGCTATTATAACCTTTGAATGGTCCGAGATACTTTGTGTATGCAGATCACTGCTTTATGCTGCTGATAGCTAATATAATTTGCCCATCTTATCGTGGTGGGGTTTCGCTCTCCATTTAACATCCTCCGGTAAGGATAGCTACGATAGTTTCACACTTAGGTAGCCGGCGCACATCGGTTGCACAGTTGATATTGACGTCTGCTGTAACAAGGTAATTACATACTTTATGTACATAGCTGTGAGTCGCCTGGAATTATCTGATTCCGCGAACCAGCCTGATTTAACCACAGAAGACGCTTCTCATTCAGCTGGACCTTCTCTGCGTTCTTCATTTCTAGGCCTATTTGCTGATCTATGATCCTTTTGGCTGAGGGAGATTTTCGCGGGCTGTGTGTTTGATAGCCAGCTCCAGCCGGGCGCCTTTGCAGTACTGTACTCTACCTCATCCAGAACGATCTTCGCACCAGCTCCCATAACCCGCCGATCCACTGGAAATCAGTCCGACCCAACGCACTACGAGTCCTGTATTTCGTGGCATAAATAGGACCATCGCACCTCGTAGTCCCTCCCCGTGATAACACTCATCACAGCCAACGGATTTTGGCTTATGGTGCGATTGTTATCAATTAGCCACTAACGCACTCAACAACTCCGGGGCTTAATTGAGTTTAACATGCCAGTAAATGGTATTTTACGATCTCTGTTTGATATTTCTGCTCACAAATTACAGTCTCTCTTTCGTGGGTTCCGTGGGGTACTCGCCAGGTTCTCCGTTTTGGCCAATACCAAGCGCACTTCAAGTTTGGCTGTTGAGGTTCCATCGCTTAACAATGACCCCCGATTCGAGGATCCCACGAACCCCACATTGAATTCTGAGCAGGCACACCTGACACTTGCTTCGCTTCTCGTTCAGTTCACCGATAGTAGAGAAATCGAACGTGCAAAACAGGAGAGCTTACTAAAGGATTTATCACTCGCCTTTCGACGGTTTTCCGAAGCTGCTCAGCCTTCTGACCTTGACTGGGCGATCCAGCTCTTTACTGAAGCTGGGTCCCAGAACGGGCCCGAAGGAGATATAGTCAGCAGAAACATAAACATTCTCTTGGGTCTCCTACATCGATCACGTTATGATTGTCGAAACGAGCCAGCAGACCTTGATACAGCCTTCCAATATTTTGGACAGGCATTAGAATCGTTCACCCCAGATGATCCTGATCGGTTTCCTCTGCTCACTCACATGGCCGACACCCAGCGTGTTCAGTATAAAGTTTCCGGGCAGATTAGCTATATCAACCAAGCAATCGATACTATGCTTCAAGTTGCGGCCATTCTCGAAGAGCCCGCTGTCTTTAATAGCCTTGGGGTCTGCTACCAGAGCCGATTTCAGGCGCTTGGTAGACGTGACGACCTGGCAAATGCAATTGCGAACCAGCGGTTGGCATTATCTATTGCACCTGACGATCACCCAGACCGATACAGATGGCTCAATAACTTAGGGAATGTGGCGATAACCGCATTTCATGATACTGGTAATCTAGAGGACCTAGACCTGGCCATTGCTTGCTTTGATCAGGCGCGCTCCCAAGTTGCCCACAGGTGCCTTGTCAAACAAACAATATTAGAGAACCTCAGCGAAGCCTACTATACCCGTTACGATTATTTTGGGGATACCGCCGACCTAGAAACGGCCCTCCAGTACTCTTCGGAGGCGGCCACACTAACGGGGGTTGAAAGTTCAAGCAGTTTGAATTTTCGGCAGAATCTTGGAATAACTTATCTAAGGCGGTTTGGCCACTCAAAAGACTTAAGCGATTTGAACATGGCACTCAACTACCTCAGCGAAGCGGCAGCTCAGACACCCGAAGCAGATGTTTCGAAGCCGGTTAGGCTTCATAACCTTGCAGCTGTGTATGAGAGCCGATTTTCGGAGCTTAAAGACAGTAATGACTTACAGCAGGCGGTCGAATCGTTGACCCAAGCGGTCTCCCTGACGCCCGAAGGTCACCCTAATTTGCCAGTTTATGCGCATGCGCTGGGAAATCTCTATATGGTTCAATACAACCTTGGCAAAGACCCAGTGAGCTTGGGCCATGGGATAGGGAACCTTGCTCGAGCAGTGGAGCTCACATCAGACGATCATCCCAATGGGCCGCAGAGGTTACATAGCCTTGCAGATGCCTGCGTTAAACTGTTCGATTATTCTGAAGATCCAAACCACTTGCTGGCGTCGGTCAATTATTTGCAGCAAGCCGCGCTTTCCACAGCTGGGCCACCCCTCACTCGACTTGGCGCTGCCCACACTTGGGCGCTACTCTCGCGCCTGTATGACCTTGTGTCTCCTCTTGATGGTTATCAGCGTGCGATGGATCTTATACCAGAGGTTATGTGGTTAGGATTTGGCACAGCCAGTAAGCGATATGAGGTTGTTCCAGAAATATCGAGCATTGTACTTGGGGCAAGTGATACCGCTATGCTTCACGAGCAAGAATACCTTGCACTCGAGTGGCTAGAGTGTGGGCGCTCTATTATATGGTCTCAGCTGATGGAGCTACGGGCCCCCCTTGATCAACTCGCTCAGATCGACGCATCTCTTGCTAAACGACTGAGAGAGGTGTCAAGATATTTAGAGTCCATAGCATACGGCTCAAGCACAATCTTGGAAACAAGCTCCACCTCTCGGGAAGATACTACCCGTCGACACCGTCAATTGGCGCGGGATCGGGAGGACCTCATAAATCAGGCAAGGTCACTTCCTGATATGACCGGGTTTCTGCGAGCAAAGAAAGCATCTGAACTTATCTCAGCTGCGCGCACCGGAGCTGTAGTTATGATCAACTTGACAACATGGGGTTGTTTTGCTATCATCATCCGATCCAACGACACCACCGTTTCTTCATTGCGTCTGAATGGATTCACTCATACAAAGGCTTTAGGTGCCCACAGGGATTTAAAAAAGTCGCTACGGTCAGCCGGGAGAACTATTCGTGGAGTGCGGAAAGCCTCTAGTGAAGGGAATGTGATTGCTAAGATCTTGTACATGTTATGGGTGGACGTAGCTGAACCGGTTCTTCAATTCTTAGGATACAAGGTACCTATCTTTCCTACTGTAGAGCGGTAAAGTTCTCACTCCTGATAGAATAGGGTGCCTGAACTTCCTCATATCACCTGGTGCACGACTGGGCCGCTCTCAATGCTGCCTTTGCACGCTGCTGGAGACTACAACAAACAAAACTGCTCGTTATTTGACTTTGCTATTTCATCATTCACGCCCACCCTATCTGCCCTACTCAAATCTCCAGTTGCACACGCTACGCCTCCAAGAGTTCTCACAGTTGGCCAGACCCATACTCCTAACCAGCCACCGTTGTTGTTTACCGAATCAGAGCTTGAGAAGATTAGCCTTCAAGTAGGCGAATCACAAATCACACGACTTGAGGGGCAAGCTGCCACCACAACAACTGTATCATCAGCTCTGGACGAGCATACCTGGGTACACTTTGCATGCCATGCCTATCAAGACGTCATGAAACCGACCTCGAGCGGAATACACCTGTACGATGGTCCGCTCGACCTCGGTATGATAGTTCGAAAGGAACTGGTGAATGCTGACCTCGCGTTCCTCTCTGCTTGCCAAACGGCCACAGGCGACGAAACTTTGTCCGAAGAGTCGGTTCATATAGCGGCGGCGATGGTCATAGCCGGATTTAGAAGAGTGATAGCAACCATATGGTCAATTGATGACGAAGACGCGCCTGTTGTGGCCGAAAATTTCTACGCATATATGCTGGATGAGAGCAAGCCGAATGACAGAAAGGCAGCCAAGGCGCTCGCTTATGCGGTTGGATGTCTTCGGGACAAAGTTGGAGTAACTGCATTTGAGAGATGGGCGCCGTATATCCACATTGGCCTTTGAGATACTCGTTTCCGTCGATTCAAAACCTGGCGTAAAGGCTTTGTACTGAACTGTCCTAATTACGGCTCGCCAGAAGATGTCTGTTGATGCTGATATTGAAATTCGAGCAACGTTGTCGATTGTACGAGTACTCGCACCTTGTTGGGTTTTGAGACGTGTGAGGGTAAGGATTATATGACACAATACACTCACCAAATGCGGTCATTTGTATATAGGGACACAACGTATATCGCTGGTTACCATCGAATGAGTCACAACCCAAGACACACATACGAGCAGTAGCCTCGGCATAATTATATAGTGCTTCTAAATCATCAAGACAATAGCAAAGCATTCCTAATACAAGCGAATTCCAATCCCAGCTCATCAAGTCAAGAATCGAACAAATAAATACGAAGGTCGAAGAGAGAGAGAAATACTACATCATTAGCGAGTAAACCGTGCGAAGTTCACCTAACCAAGAAACAAATCCCAAAGAGCGAATACACCATCCATCTCCGTAATGTCATCAAACAGTATGAGCATGGCCTCGCTCGCGTGGATCACGGTCGAGCACCCCGCCTGCCAGAAACTTGAGGAATCTGCGTGCTTTGGGCTTTGTCAAAGGTCTACAAGCGGAAAGTCATCAGAATCCATCGACGCATCCAACGGAGGAAAATGTCCGCTTACGCAACGCCCATCGCCATCCTTTCCCGCATCCTCTCTTCTTCTTCCAGTCTGCCTCGCTCCCTGGTCTCGCGCTCGAGCCATACGGCCTCGGCCTCTCGCACGGTCTTGGCAATTCGGTACCCCCCAGTTTTGACCACCGGGCGAACCGCTTCCTCGAGCGCGCTCCTGCCCACCGCGCTCGTTCTCGGCTCTGACGGTGCCCATGGCGCGAGAGAGACAGGTTTCGGCGGGACCGGGTTCGACCGGACCAATCCTTGAGCCGAACCTCCTCCGGATTTGGGCCGGCTAAATCGCTTGGGCGGTTCGAGTGTGGGAGTCGACACAGAAAACGGAAGAGGTGGAAGAACGTGTGGGATCGGGGATGGTTTTCTCGACATGTTTGGAAGACTGGCGCTACTCTCTCCGCTCGGACGTGAAGAGCTGATATTGCTGGGGCGGGACGAGGCCGGCACGGGGTATTCGTAAATGCCTGTCGCGGATGGAGTGGGTGGAGGTGGGAGCGTGCCTCGCGGGAGGTCCTCATCCCAGCTAATCTGGTCAATGAGGACAAATCGAAGGGGCGGACCGGCTATTTTCGGCTCCTTTTGTTTTGTTTTGGATTTCGATCTGGACTGTTTCGGCGGCTTGGGAGGTTTGGATCGAGTGGGGATAGTGGCCGAGGGAGCAAGGCCGATGAAGCTTTGGAGATGGCGTTCGACCTCGAGCGCTTTCTCGAGCTGGGCCTTGTCCATGCCTGCCCGTTCCCGTTCCCTTTCTGCCAGCTCGGCCATCAATCTGGTGACCCCTTGTCCTCCGTCTACTCGAACACCGGCCCAGGCACACAGCTTTTCGTAGTGTTCTCGTTCGGCTTTGGTTGGTACGTATAATGGGGAAGAGGGTGTTGGGGGCGTGCAATCGTGCTCTGCGATAAAATCCACGTCGGCACAAGACGCGTTCCCAGGGATAGCGTATACCGTACGCAGCGCTGGGAGGTGTAGATTCGTCTCGGGTGTGACTGACCGGAGTTAGCATGAGACACCGCCGCCCACCTAGGCACGAGATGAACAAGAGACTCACTGTACAATCCATGAACATACAGTGCCTCGACACGTTGCAGCAGTTTTGCGATGGTGGGCATCGACGTAGCGCGAGACACAAGCTCAAAGTCGAGTGTCGCAAACACATAGTGTAGTACGATCCCATCCGGTCCCCGGAATCGCAGCACCTCGGGCGCAATCAGCTCCCAGCCGTCACGATCGAGGTTCCCGGCTGCTCGCTCGATAACAGCTCGCGCAACGTCGGCCGGGGCGCGCCAACTCGCGTGGTCTTGGTGTCCAGGTGCTCGGGTGAGGCGCGGCTTGGCATCCACATAGAGAAAGTTGGAAAATCCGGCGAATCGGGCGGCGATGGGGTAGAGGTCCAGGCCCGCGCCGAGATAGAGCAGAACGGCAGAAGCGTCAGAGGGCAGCAGGGGAGCGGGCTGCGGCCGGTCTCCGCTGGCAAACGGCCGAAAGTAGTCCTCGGGCATGGGGTCGTGGGGGGCAAGAGGCCCGGAACACATCATATAGCATCGGACCCTGACTCAGCCCGCCGCTTCGATCACCTCCTTGGCCGCAATGGTTAGACCATGCTTTGTCCTCTGGATATACGGCTCGGGGAAGAATCCCTTCCTGGGCCTCACTTCTAGCCCTGATTGATTCATTTGTCTGTCATCTTCACACCGAACATTACACTTTGGAATTCATCCATGAACAAGCTGCCACACGGTCAGCGTCGCTCGCCGTGTGTTTGAACTTGTCGTGCTTGACTTCCAAAGGCTTAGTGGAAGGCCTAGCCCGCCGTTGTCGATCCCGTGAAATAATCCTGAGGCGGATCAAACATGTGTCGCCAGCCATTTCTGGCCGTGAATTGTTTGCCGTATGATTCAAAAGCGAGAAACTTTCACAACTTTCACACGAGCTACTGAGACGTTTGTTGAAAAACAATGGAGAAAATCAACCGGTTCATTCAGCGACCGGCGTACATGGAGCGCTAGATTCCAAAGCAGGACGGCTGTGCACAAATCCGCCAGGTTGCCGTACTCTGTGGTTCGGTGACAAGTATGATTCTATGTATGCGCCTGTGCCTTCATTTGCCCGCGTGGCCAATTCAGCCCGCCCGCATGGTGTCTTTTTGTCAACCATCGACCGACCTATTTTGGGACTTCAACCCATGTGGCTTGGAGCAGGTGCCGAAATTATAATAAGCGGATATCTGACCCTCGCATTCCACAGGACAGAATACTATCCCGACATTTGCGCGCGATAGCCACCGCATGCTACGCCAGGTCGATCAAATGTCGTAAAGACACATGCGAAGACACCTGTCGTGTGTCGCGTTCAACCTGCGACGCGTTAGAGCTTCTTGCTTTTGTAAATAATCTGCAAATTAAATCACTGCATGAAAAAGCAAACGAAAATAGGGAAATATCATACAGGCCTTGACCCAGTAGTTCATATGCTCTTGTAGCAAGTCGGCTGCTTTCTATCCGTTCTCCTTTCCTGTCACACTCACGAGCACATTGGACAATACGAGGTCGCTTAGTTCGAATGGTATATATATAAGGTTTGGTACAATATTCCAAACCACACGCCAGAGGCTTATATGGGCTCCTGAATCGTACCGAACTCTTGAGCATAACTCTTTTTGATAGTTCCAGACCAGCGTCAAGGTTCATCAACTCGAAACGGCCTTGAAGAGCTTGGAGCTAACGGCCAAATCCAAGTTGTCGATCGACCTACCGATCAATCAGTTGAACGATCGGATCGACTGCAAACCGATCTCGACTCAACCGGAGTTAAGCAGCAGACCACCGTCGCCCGCGCTACTGCCCTCGTCAGCAGGTTCCCTGCCATCCCTCTCGGCCCAGTCGTCGCCTCGACCGAGCTTGAGCGATATAGATCGCCCTCAGTCGCCCCATCCGAGCTCACAGCCGTCCTCGATCGACTGCGCTACCGACCTCTTGTTGCAGAACCAAGAGCCCGAGCACATTCGGAGCCTCCAGCAGCACGGGTCGAGCTCCGCCCCAGCCTCTCAGCTCTTGGAGTCGCAGTGCTCGACCTTGAAGTGCATGGGGCACTACGTTCTCCCATTCGCCCCGACTCCCCGCTCGGGGCCAGTTCTAACCGGAGCGCCGGACTTGTTGGAAACGCCGAAGGCCCAGGGGCTGTTGGAGGAGACCTGGGAGGGGATCAAGCCGACGGAAACGGAGGAATCGACGACAGAGGGTCTGAGCAAGATGCCGAAGGAGAAGACGAAGAAGTGCCAGGTGCTTCTGGAGACCTTAGAGGAGGACTAGGAGTTGAAGTCGATGGTCCATCGACTGGAGGGCGTGTGTAAGGCCTCGCCTCCTAGCCGAGCCTCACAGGTTCGTGATTCCGTTCGTATTCTTTTATTTTCTCGAACCATTCCGCTCCTTGTCTACTCAAATCGGCAGACGACCCATATGACCTCTTTGCCCTTGCGCCCATGCCCTCGCGCCCACGCTCTTTAGTAACCAGTGTACATGTATGCGCCCATTTGTACGAGATGGCGTCTATAAAAGACCCACCTCCGTACGAAGTCAACGTCCAGAAAACACGGGTGAGGTAAGAAAAAACTGGACGGAGTCTATTTCGTCCACTTTTAATCACAGAGCAGTCAGTAGATTAATTCAAAGACAAAATCCATTTATTTATGGATGATTAATACAGTAGAAAACGGACGTTTTAGTTAGATTAAGTCAAACGGAAAAGCTATATCAAGTGCGAACATAAATGGGCGAGGATTCAAGAAAAAAGTTTTTCGAGTTAGATGCAAACTGTCGTTTCATATAGAAAAAAAATGGATCAATCGAGTGAAAGCATTTGCGTGCGTGAGGCTGCAGAAACTCTACTGCCGACAAGAAAAGGCGCGCACCGACATAACATTCTACAGGCATGACGTTGAAAAGGATCCCGCCCACCAAAAATCAACCTCTGAGACTGTTATAGCCGTTTGCAAAAGTATTTTCCAAGCGCCGAACAAAATTTGTTTTTGCGCTTTTGGCCTGACAAGAAAATCGACCGTAACTCAGCGAGTTCGAGGGCGACAGTCAAGCTGCATAGCTCAATGTCATTGCGGAAGCGATGCGAGTCGATTGGTGCCAATCACTTGCGAATTCGACCGCTCTACAAGAACACGTTGAATTTAGCGTTTCCGATCCATTCCTCGACAGTGCGAGATCATTCCACTTTATGACTCATACAGTAGGCTGCTACAGTACTATAGAGCCACTAGAGATAGTCATTGTACAAGTATGAACCGCCTTGAGGGGAGTTTGGTGTAAGCAATGGCACGGTCACCTCGAGTGCAAGCCCTTAGAGCCCTCTGAGGCATATTATTCAGATTTCAGACCTATTAGTACCTTCAAAAGAGCCCTTTTGGAAGATGTCTAGTCGTCACGAAACACCCTACGTCGGGGAACGACAAAAAAGCATCCGAAATGGACATTTTCCTCGGGTGGTCCAGTGCGGAAGTGGCGTATACCGTTCGATTCGCATCACTTCTATTATTGCATTGAGCTATAAAGCTCAAATGTCGCCCTCGAACTGGCTGAGTTACGGTCGATTTTCTTGTCGGGCCAGAAACGCAAAAACAAATTTTGTTCGGCGCTTGGAAAATACTTTTGCAAATCGGTGTAAAAACAAACCAAGTACATACCGGGCTATGTGTCTTGAATCTCCATCCGGGACATCTCGTTGGTGATCGAATGAACTCCACGCTCAGCGCGGCGTTGAACGCGAGACGCTAGCCGCTCACGCGCTCTCTTTTTGTAAGCGAGGAGGGTCGTCCTCCTGCCTTCAACCTCGATTTCGAGGTCTTCGTCTTCGCGAAGACCGGCGTAGATAGCGCTCATGCGTAAGGCAGCGATGTGTTCGATAATCGTCCCGATGTCCGAGAACTGGATCCAGTCGCTGTCGGATTCGTCGGCGGCCTTCTGTATCGCGTCGCGCAGTAGCTGGACGCTGATCATACGTCCACAGTCGTTGCGGACGTGTTTGCGGTGCGCACCGATCCGAAACAGCAGGGTGCTGTAGAATGTCGTAGAATGTCGTAGAATGTCGTAGAATGTCGTAGAATGTCGTAGAATGTCGTAGAATGTCGCAGAATGTAACAGAAAGTGCGAGAAAGATGAGTCAAGAGATAATCGAGTCAACTATATGCGCAGTACATGCGCAGCACTCACCCGGTATGACTCGGAGACAATTGTAGGGTATAAATGAGGGCTCTACGAGACCCCCCCCCACATCATCATCTCTTCTTTCTATTCTCTTTTATTCACACTCTTTTGTATCACATTCGTTTTGATTCTCTTTAATATACATTTGATTTCTACAGGTGCAGCCGTTGCAGGTGCGAACGCGAGGCGGCGGTGGGGTGGGCCAAGAATCCATTGTGCTGCTCAGTAGATTAGGGCTATGGGCAGTACGAAACAACATAAAAAGCGCACTTTTCAGATCCAAATAGTAGTGGTACTGGGCGTAGAGACAGAGTACTCGATAACGCACGATTGAGAAGCGGCGAGTACTCTGCCTGTAAGAGAAAGGCCAATGCTTCATTAATGCAAATGAACCGAGCAAAATCGGCGAATGAGGACGATGACGCACCGATGAAGGAATTCGCTCCACTTATACAGCGTCTCGTTCTCCACTCGACATAAACCCTTAGGACACCGAGCGGAACGGCCGTTAACAATATCTAAAGACCAAACAATGACGCGCGAGTCGGGATTAAGTCTAACGACACAAGCACAAGCACAGACCCGATCAAGCGCATTTGGGCAAAGGAACCTGCACATACCAGTACCCAGTGAGCTCGCAATTGATACCGGAGTGCAGAGTGTTTACCATATTTTCCTTGCAATATCCCAGCGGCCGTCGCACTTGAAAACCAAGATCGTCGTGGCCAGTCAAGTTACAAGCAGCATGCGACTAACATGAGAGCCGATCGGCCGGTACGGCTAGTTAGTAGGGCGAGTCAGATGAGGCTTGGGCGGTCAGGGAGTGCCACCGGAGATCACTCAACGTTTCTCCGCTCTGGCCCGCCATACGGTCCCGGCAAGAATAGGGCGGAGCACGGCGGGGCGGTGACGGGACCTGACCGGGACTATGCCGGGGCCGAGTTCCGGGACGGGTTGAGAGCTTAATCGGGATTCCGGCCGTATTCCGCTGCGCTCCCGCACCACCCCGCTCATGTTCCGGTATGATTACACGCGGTCCCGCCCAGGTTGTATGATATAGCAATTATATTTCTATACTAAGAATGATGATCTACATTTCAACGAACGAAGCAACCCCTGGGGCATCCTTCCAGGGCACTGACAAGCATAAGTGACCGCCCATTCATTCGGTAGATGAATCGAAGTTGTTAGTTAGGGGGCCTGAAGAGGCGACGCGACTGGCTACGCACACTTGACCGCTACCGCCATGCCCTCGGTCAACAACCCCCCGCCAAAGACGAAGCACATTGCCCCCGACGATATGCAAACGCCGACGCGCCCTTCTAAGCAGTATGGCCAAGCGCCCACTGGACGTTCGGGGGCGTCGAACAGTAGTGTTCTGACGAGTGGTGGTGAGGGAAGTGAGTAGGAAATCGGGTATCAGCATCCAAACGCGAGAGCTAACTCGATTCAACTCGCCCGGACAGCCCCCACAACGAGCAATACTTTCCGCCACTTGATACATTCCAAACGCCGACCCATCGAAGAAACCCCAACGCGTAAGCCCTCGAATGCTCCCAAGTCGCGTCCTGTCAGTAAGTCAGCATTTATCCCTCGGTCGACCACGACTTACAGGCGTTGATCCATAGGTAAACCAGCGGGTGCCTCGTCCGAGACAACCTCTCGCAACGCCAGTACGCCAATCAAAGATCAATTGAAGCGAATGAATGCGGATGAATGTGATTATTTATTTTGTACGTTCTACTGTCACACTCACCTGCCATTGCTAGTGGGCGAGCTTCTTCGCGATATCCATAAAACTCAACAACAACACGACGAGGATTCTGGCACCCCGTCGCCTGTTAAAGTCAATAAGCGTAAGTCAAGTTCTAAGTCTGTTTCTATTCATGCTTACCTTCTCGGTGTTAGCTGGTAGCTCAAATGCGGCTGAACGCCGCCGCATTGACTCGGACGAAGAGAACCCACCGGAGTCATCGGGCAAACCCGCACATCGTGCGAAAATTATCAAGGCGGGACGAGACGCAATCAGTAAGTACCGAAAGGTGTTTTCTTATTCATATACTCACCTGTTGAGTCAAGGTGTTATTCATCAAGCTGGTATGGGCGATGACAGCGATCTCTGCAAAATCTGTGGGTGCAAATAAACCAGGGGCTAGTAAATGCATTCATTGCATATACGATCGAAGCGGAGACGCTCTAAATCAAGCCAGGAATCGAGACAAACGATACCGTGGGCTCCAAGATTGGAAGATGATAGAAATCCTGGAATTTCTACCAGTGTTTATGCATCTGGCTTTAGGTAAGTTCTCCGTGCATGACAGTATCCGCATAATAGGTTAACTTGTAGTATCAACAACGCTATAGCACTGTTCTTGGCCGGCTTGGTCATCTATCTCTGGAACATCAATATTACAGTAGCGAGCCTTGTGTTTACTATGTCAGTTCTCTCGTCGATCTTCTACGCTGCAACAACTCTTGTTCCATTACTGGTCACATTCTGTCCATACAAAACCCCACAACTTGACTACACCACCCGCATGTTAAAACTGAAGTCGGTAAAAAGAATCATCCAGGCTCTCCGGCGACTTCGTATCCTCCGAATTAGTCTGAGTATACCGCTTCAACGTCTTTTTAGTTCTCGTAAAAAAGTACATAACCAAGGGCCGCGTCAAGATGCGGATCTCGAACCGGGGTACCATACCTCCGATAGTGCGCAAGGGGGACCGTATGGCCGATCCTCCGGACAAACACAAGCCGGGGGGGGGTTCCAAGTCATCTTGAAAATAAGAGTTTTATTGAGAGATCATTATTGTGGCTAGTGCACCATTCCCATAATCCCGATTCATTCGACGTTGCTGTCGGCGCCCTAGGCTTCGGAAAATTCAAGATCGAAGAGCAGGAGGAGCTGAGATCCCGTATCAACCTGCATTTAGCTAAAGGGTTCTTGCGATTTTTCAATTTCAAAGACCAGAACACCCCAGACCTACTAACTACGCATAGTGGCAGTCAAGGCGGCACGATTCGGTCGCCCTGGGATTATCTTGACTGGTTGTCCCACTTTGCGGGTGCTAATAACAAGGGTATCTCTGTCGAACTTGAAAACTTTCTTAAAGCATTTGGGCCAGATACAATGGCCAAGTTCGCACTGGCCTGTGTGCGGTAAGTTTCCTCAATTAGCACGAGCTTTAACCCACTGATTTCTGTGGCTCCGCATAGATTGACTAAGGAGACCAATATTCAGGCCAGCAAACCCTCAAACGTATGGGCGTTGACTGGGCTGTTCTTGCAATTTGACTAATAACGTCGTTTAATCAGGTATCCATGTGGCTATCGTCGCTTGTTCATATGCACCAGGCAGGCAAGGCTACTTTTGAAGGCAACGTTCTTGTAGCCGTGATCGATTCGCTCACAATGACCGGATATTCTGACCGTGTCTCCGCACTCGGGTCCCCTGAAGAATCCCGTAGGCAAGCTTTCGTGGATAACTTTGCAATTGTCCCTCTCGTCGGTATCTTGAACAAGATTAAACGGGACGAACAGATGCCCTTGCGATATTCCATTCGCCGGAATCTACTCGTCTTCGCACTGACCGCAGATCTTCATGATGGCATTGCGATTGACCCCAAGGCCTGCAAGGGGATTGCCGAAGGTCTCATTAGCCGAGAAAAGGACGAAAATTTGGATCATATTTCCTGGATAGCCTATAGCTTGCTGGCTCTTCTCCATCCGCTCAACAAAATCGAGCTCGACCCAAACGTTGTCTCGATAATGGATAAACTTCTATTCCGTACACGTTTCGTCAATGTCCGTGAAACCATAATACCTATCCCAGGCCTGACGTCTATTGACACCTGGCACTTAATTACGAAAATGCTGGTTGAATGCTCACTCTCGTCAAATTCGCTTACCCGGTACCCTAGAAGCCTCAGCAAGTCTGCCAGCATGTTATATGTACCATGCGATTCCACGCCTCCCAAACCAAAGGAGTACCAGGTAGGTGCTAACCGCCTCAAATTGGGCGCGGTATATACTAATAAATATTTCCTTCAAGTGTTATTTTGAGGCTCTGAACGACTTGTTGAGGTCATATTTTACGAAGGAGGTATCGGAGCAAAAGACGAAGTCTGAGCGAGGGCCTATTGTAGTTTACGATGCAGCGCCAGTTTTATTCGACTCATTCTTGAGGGTAGCTGCAACTCTCCAAGATGTCAAATTTTCATTTGTATTGAGAGGTACGTCTTAAGTTAGTGTCCCGAAGTACCAGATATATAACACACTGTCAGATGCAGATGAAGCCGATTCCAAACTCTATTTTAGTAGCTTGCGACAGAGAACTTCAACGGAAGCCCAATCGCAAGACAGCTCCGATGACTCGTACTGGTTCAAAACCCCGACTTCCACATCCGCGATACTCCATGATCTAAACACAACTCTATACATGGCCCTGAGCTGTTCGAATAGTCCTTCAGTCATCGAGCAGGCTATCGTTTTTTCATTAAAGCACTTGGGGTCGCTTGATGCCGAATCTTCGATGAAAGAAATACTAGCATTTCTAAAAATATTTAAATCCAGGGACACAAATTGGACAAATCGGCCAAACATGACGGGATCAGCAAACATTCTGGCACATATGCTTGCGAGGTGTACCAATGGGAAGGAACTAGCGTCAACGGCAAACGAAAAGGATCTCGATGAGTTGGATCAGATTCTCAAAACGTAAGCACCTTTTAGTGCTTTATGCATACTGTTCGGTTGACGCCAAAATAACCCAAGTCTGGAAAATGACACGGACCCATATGTGCGTGCGATAGGGAAGACAAGCCGCTGGACCATATCTAGCATACTCGATAAGTGCTCTTACTCATCGGACAAAGCAACTGAAGCTTGGGATCTAGTACTGCAGCAAGACCTCCAGTCAAACCTAACGGTGACAGCAGTACAGCTACTCCTTGGTTCCCTCGTTCAACTCGCTCCTGAGCCGAAAATGAACGTTGAAGAGTTATCTCCCCATTTTAAAGACTTGATTACGGTACTCTCCCTGTTTGGCCCCACAAGCCAAAGCCAATTGAAGCCGTCCATGGCGGTTGTTGTGGCATTCTGGGGGTTGGCGCTTGACGCCCGCTGGGCAAAGGACGGATGGTCCGTGAAGGAACGAAACGGTTGGCGTGACCGCTACATGAACGCGCGCCATCGAGAGGTAGATGAAACTTCTTTATTCTTATGCGGACTTTCAATCATACTCTCGAAACATGCCGAGTTGAGGTTGGACCATACGGCAATAGAGACGATCTCAAAGGAGTTGAACTACTTGTTCCAGCAGTCATGCTCAAACCTGGAACTTCTCGTCGCACCCCAAGATATAAAAGAGAAGGTGGAAGAAATTGGGGGGAAGTATATTGAGGAAAAAATGAAACAGAAACTGTCGCCAGAGGAACTCGAGCATTTGGAAAAGGTCGAGGGTCTACTCCTGTAGTTTGATCTTCATGAGGGTGATTTGCTGACAGAGTCGGTTCTCTGGCATTGTCGTATCATGTTCAGTCAGCATGTATCCTGAGTTTTCCATTTCTATTCTATAAAGGTGTAATATTTTATTCAAGAGTGGTGATCTGCCACTGCGCCTGCATACATAATGATGATCACGTTATGTGCTTTCGACTCTTCGTTCGATACGAAGCCCGGATCTTGGGTTGCGGACACTAAACCAATATCAGTAGAGTCGGTATCGATTCTTTTGGGTATCTTTCATCTATCGAATATGCTAGTTATTCGTTTCATCTCGGTTGGTGTAAACAGAGATACACAAGTAAATCGGCTGGTGATCACGAGCGCGGAATCCTCTCGTGCTTAGGAAGCGCTCAAGACGCTGCCCTCACGAGGCAAATTTAGCATGGGGATCGGCCACGAGCGGATTCTGCGCTCGTGATCATTGACCGATTTGCCTGTGGATGCTAGTCCCAATGCAAGGTTTCCTTAGTAATCTTGTGTGAATGCGATAAATCCGCTGGGGCCAGATAGGCAGTGCGGTGAGCTATGGGCGGCCCGAAAATCGAGTCTAATATACTTTTCGGAACGATCTTTGACCTCGAATGAATTCCTGCATTATGTCAAGCAAATACCCTGATCGGACAATAAGCGTGCGCCTGATTGAGTAAGCGCCCAAGAAGTCAGCGAATCGGAGCAGACCGGTGGTTGATCCGAAGGTTACAGTGGTAACGCCACCGCGGCGACCCCAACCGGCGCCAACAAGAGCCAGCCGAGCGCGGACTGAGGGCCCGCTCGCTGCGACGACAACGACCGGGCATCGTTTGTGGTGCGGAGGACCGGAACCGAGCGTGTGGGCATTCGGGTAATTACGGAGCATGTCATTTGACGGTGGAGTCGGTGATCGAGGGGTCAAGCGCAAAGGCCCGACGACCGACCCGGTGGATGACAGCGAGCCCAAGTCGAGGGGCAGAGCGTGAGTCATGTGCTCTACCACGACTTGTACTCATCGCCCACAGGTGCACCGCATGCCGCGCCATCAAGGTCCGCTGCGACAACCCCAACGTCGCCTACGACGGCCCGTGTTCGCGCTGCACCCGGCTCTCGCTCGAGTGCGTCTACCACGAGAAGAAGCGCGGCCGGAAACCGAAGAACGAGTGAGCGCGCTTGCCGGCGATAAACGTCTAATTTCTAATCACCCCCCAAGCCACCCCCATGACAGACAACATACCTATACTGTCCAGACGAAATCACCCGCAGGCCCCTCCCACTCCCCGGTTAGCGCTGGCCCGCAAAGCATCCGAGAGTTTGCTCCCATACTCGACTCGCGCGCACCCCGTCCGCCAGAGATACGAACGGGCTCTGCAACATCCCCCACTTATGGCACGCCCCTATTTTTCCATTTCATCGTATTTCATTCGAGTAATCCCCGCCCTTCCTATTCTCAGCTCCTGGCATCTCAGCTTCGCCTTCTCTGACTGTCAGTTCGACGGGCGATGGCAAGTCGGCTTCTGCACGCGATGACGCCAAAATGTATACGCTCGCGAATATCATGAGCAACAAGTCCCCTGGCTCTCAGCCTCATCCTGAACCGAGTCCGACCAGCGTATCATACACGTACGGGCTGTCGGACATTGATAGGCTAGAAGACCCTGTGCAGGCGGGCTTCGTCACGTCGGATGACGTCGACAATTTGTTCTACTCGTGCGCCTTTTCTTTCTCTGTTTGTTTCTCTAACATAAATCACGAAAAAAGATACTTTGCCCACTTGAATTCGATTATCGGCCTCCTTGATCCCCGCCTACATACGTCAACCTATGTCCGCCAACGCTCGACCGTCCTCTTCACCACCATTCTCGCCGTCTCTTCCAAGTTTTTCCTACCCCATGCGCATGGCCGATGTCACGCACTCTCACAATCTCTCATTGGTCGAGCTCTCGCAGCAGACATGTGCAACATTGAATATATTCAAGCGTTGAGTCTCAGCACGTTTTACAAGGACGCGGACGACTCGAGCAGTTGGAGAAAAGTCGGGCTTGCAATACGGATGGCGTATGAACTAAACTTGCACGAGTTTCGAAGAGGCGGAACGCTGTCGAGCGAGGAGATCGAGGCCAGAAAACAGTTGGTACGTCCGACCTGGTCCGAACAGAAGCGGACGCTTATCCTACTTTTTAATAGAATCGGGAAAGGACATGGATACGTAAGTCTTTTGTTCGAAGGAGTGTTTCTGTAGCTAATCATTCGACGTTGCAGAGCTTGTTTGTGAGTACATGTGATTCAGTTCTGGTACGACAATATTGATGGGGCTTGTAGTGTACGACTTTACCACAGCGTGAGTGGCAATCCGTCGACCTTGACTCGCGACTGAACCCGGTTTGTCTATGAAGATCGCAACGAAACAAGCCAAACATGATCCCCGATCAAGACATTCCAGATGTCGAAGCTTGGGTCAAAGATCATCCTCGAGTAAGCAGTTTCCACGGCCTGTCACCTCTGGGTGTCTCTAACCAGTGGTTCGGGTCTAGTTTCCATGTTGTGAGTAATAATCTAAATGGAGCAAAACCCCACACTTTTGACGCGCGGCCTGGCTCGACAGACGCCGATGCCCAATTATGTGGATCCATGTCGTTCCTGATGGTCTATCGCCTCATTCAAGCGACTCGAACCTCGATGATGACCTCCAAACCAGGCGGATTCGACCCGACCATCCGACACTTGTTTCGAATGCTGGACTCGACGCCCAAGTTTTGGGCCACGCTGGAAGGTAAACGCTCGCCTCACCGGGAGACGCCACGACTAACTTGGCTCGTCGTGTAGATCAATCAGCAGGTTTGGCGCCAGTCTCGAAGTCCATCATGCGCTTCTACTATTTCTCCACCCAGCTCTCGATCAACGAGCTCCAGATGCTCGCGCTCCACTCTCCGACGCCGGACGCGGCGCACGTTGCGCTCATGCAATGCAAAGACTCCGCGACGTTGGTTCTCAAACACGTGGTCGAGGATATGGCCCCGAGCGGGTACATTCCTTATACACAGGACGGGATTGCGTTTGCGACGGCGTATGCTGGTGTCTGGTTATACAAGGTGCGTTTCTTGGGCGAAATGTGAACAGATGACTAATATGTCCTCATTTAGCATCTATCTCGATTCGAGTCTGTCATGGCATCCGAGATTATCGGACTCTTTCGGCTGGTCATGGAAGCGTGCAATGCGCAGAGCCAGAACCCCAAAGATATACCGTCCTATTTCGCCAAGTTCTTTTCGCATCTGGTCCGAAACTCGGAGTTAGCTGGGTCCCCTTCACATCAGGTGCGCCTGTTGCGGTTAGATTGAAGGATAGGGGCTAAAAGGTGGGGCTCCAGGTGACAGATAACCCCAGTGGGATGGCCCAGAACGCGACAAACGCGATGTTCCCAGACTTTCAGTTCTCGACTACTGATTATTCGGCATACGTTCCTCCGGAACTTATGCCTCCACTTGATGGGATGGACGCACATTGGTAAGCTTCTTCTTTGATCGGCGGTAAAAATGAACACGAGGCTGATGGTGTATGCGCTTCAGGGTGAACGTGATGAACGGATTAGACGACTGGTGGAAAAATTATACATATCTTGGATCGCTTTCTGGATATACGGGTCAATAGGTTTTGGTTTTGATGTGTTTTTGTACCCTGTATTTGTAGGTTTGGTTTGAGGACTTTAGGTAGCCATCGGATGACTCAATAAAAGCTCGTCGATCGAGATAGACTATAGCCCCGCCGAACGAGCGCCAAAGTTCTTGATTTGGCGCCATGCTCGGGCCTCGCTCTTGGCCGAACCTATCTTGGACTTAATACAATCGTCAGGCGGCCTCGAAATATTTCAATAGTCCCTGACAATTTGCTATAGTACTTCAATGTGCATGAAACCTGAGCAGAGATGAAATGAGAGCTTCTGGCTGTTCTGTGGAGATTAAAATACTCTGCATCAGCGCGAAAATGGTTCAGTACCACTGTCGATCGCCAGACTTCTGTGTGCATATATATCATAACCGTGACATTTTGGAGAGACGCAAATATATATGATTCAGTATCAATGTATCGCAACTCTTAATATTTGTGCTAGCCACGGGAAAAACCCGTTAACTCCAGGCGTTTCCGACATTGAAGAAAAGCAGTTTAGCTACCATATTTGGAACATAGCGCCCACTCTGACCATCAGGATCAAGCTACCGACGTCCATCAAAATCGTTATCTTGACGCTTCTGATCAGGCAGGTAGACGCCTGTTGTCTAGCCCTAACCTCGGTCGCCTGGGAGGAGCAAAGCTGAAGTATAGAGCGCGGTGCTGCCTCGAGGTAAAAACTACAAGTATCGGCACCATTTCATGTCCATGCTAACCTCCTCCTATGTTTTCTTGGTTCCCACCACGTCGTAAAACTCTTCGTTCAGAAGAACCGGCTACAAACGCCGGCCTACCTGCTGTGCCTCGACCGGCCTTCGAACCTGCACCCGATGCCCCTCTATCAAGTGAAAATGTAAGCGCGAATCTCGATGCTACATGCATACAGAGGCTAAATCGAATTCCAGTCAGCTCCTGCGTTTCCCTCGCACCTGCCTCATGGACCGGATAGAGCACTGATCAACCGGGAACCTGTAGGTCGAAATTTACTGATACTTGGATGTCTATTCATATGCTTTCCTCGAAGGCGAATAGCAATACTAAGAAACCGCAGCTTCCAACTGACCACCTCAAGGCATGGAATAATCAGAATATTTGTTTGACGATATTCTCAGCTGATATATCAGGCTTCAAATGATGCAACTGCCGAAGACGTTGAATTCCTAAGGGGCATCGGCCGAGAAGCTCAAGTGTGGACAACATACGTCAAGGAAACAACAGAGCACGATGATGACATGGTTGATGGTTGGAACAGGTAAATGCTAGTGGGTTATAACACTGGATAACATTATTGAGATATCTTCGAATGTAGGAGTCTCGATGTGACTTTAGGTAAGTTGCTATAGTGCACACTTCTGTTACGCTGATAGCGAAATTCAACATATGCTCAAAAACAGTGTTTGTAAGTAGAGTGTTCTTACTCCGACGTTCCACTATCTCATCCACGGTACCGCAAACACTGTCAGGCGGCATTGTTCTCTGCCATATTAACTGCGTAAGTCAATCGATGGCATTTTGGTCTCCTGAACTCGGTGATGATTCGGTGTTAGTTTTGTATTAGAAAGTACTAAGCAATTGGAACCTGATCCAGCAGAGCAAACGGTGGCGTTGCTCCTGGAAATATCCCAGAAGCTGGATGGTAACCGCGTTGAATCCCCAAGTGCACGCAGTGTGAATGCATCAACTGAATCGGACTTCAGTCCGTCAAGTACTGCTGTATGGATAAATTGTCTGTGGTTCTTGTCTCTTAGTATAAGTGTTGCCGTATCGCTGGCAGCAATGCTGGCCAAGCAATGGTGCTTCTACTACCTGTCTTCAAGGACTGGAGACACCATTACTCAAGCCGAAGAGCGTCAAAAACGCTTTGGTGGGCTTGCCAAGTGGCGAATGCGGGGAATACTTGAGCATTTACCGATGCTCATGCATATTGCATTAGGTATGTTACCCTACTTACCATGAATCACGAAATTTCGAGCTCATATCCCTTAGCCTTATTTTCCGTAGGTTTGGTCCTTTACCTGTGGGACATCAACGTTGCTGTTGCTAGCACGGTCTCGGCGGTTTCTGTAACTGCTCTATGCTTTTATCTTGGAACCATCCTGCTGCCGGTCTGGGACTTCTATTGTCCTTATAAAACCACACAAGCAGTATATACCAGGAAATCCCTGGACTATGTTGCGCGACATTTTCCATCGTTACGTCCTTTCTTAGCCCCATTTCTGAAGCAGTTACCTCAAGCACAAAATCAGAGGACGCAGGCTGTCCAATATACTCAGGCTATCCTTACTCCAACTCCTACCACGCCATTATGCCGTTCGATTTGGGCGGCCGTAACCAGACTGTTCAGAACGTGGTTAATGGGCCAAGTTGACGCGCCTCGAAACCTCGAAGGCCGCCAAAATTTGGATGCTCCTCTTGATAGCGAAAACAGAATCTTCTCTGCTCATATCAATATTCCCGTTATGAATGCGGTACCGGATGAACAACCTTCGTCTGACTCCAGTTGTTTTGAAGATGAACCAGAGCCCTTCGTGAAAGACGCTCTGGAATGGTTGATTTTCAATTCGCAAAATTCAAGTTCCATCGATACCGCCATCGGCGCGTTAGCAATAGGTCGAATCAAGTTCAAAGGCGAAGATCTCGAGCGCCAGATTAACCTACACCTCGTGAAACATTTTTCAGACCGTTTCACGACCAGTCGAGATGGACCAAAGCTTCAACTGTCGCACCATCAAGATGCTTTACATTCGGCTCTAGACTACATTAACTGGATGTCTTATTTTGCCGAGAACTCTCGTTTATCGATAAAGGAGCGGCTATTAGACTTCCAGCAGTCACTAGACGGCGAATTGGTCACGCGATTGGGTCTAGCTCTCGCAAGGTGAAAAAAACATAAGTCTCGAGTTACTTCACCGATAAGTTCTAATAGTTATGATTATCAGTTTAGCGGATCAAAAATCACTGCCCCATGATGCCGGTAAAAATGTACAAGTCGTGCCTGATGAAATAGAATCACCTGCTGACTCTTGACGAATACGATCGGGCGAATTCTGGGATGAAATAATGTGAGTTTCAATAAACGCCAGCTTTTGTCTTAAAACGACCAAATCGCACTTAGCATAATTTAAGATAAAATGTGTCAGCAGCCTTTTCGAGCAGCAAATGTTGAAGTTGAAATGTCGAAATCATCACGCTTTGCCATATTTTCGCTATTTCCCATAAAACACCCACAATATTTCAGCAAAGTCGAATCGGTTACTAACGAAGCAATGTAGAAACAAAGTGAATGTGTTCGTGATGGGAAAGATGTATGCAAGGAAAATGGAAATCAAACGAAGGCGAATACGCGCACTGCGCGCATAGACATAGATAATTGAATGAGAAACAAAATCGATAGCTTGTTAACAGGGCTGGTATACTTTGAATCGGCAAGTTCAATGCCTAGCGATGGTACTAAAGTACTAAGGGCTAAACGTGCTAAGTGCATGGAATGAACTACAACTTGGATTACTCACCCCTTAATTGCCATACAATCACGCGTAGTCGTCAACCGAGTGCATGAGATTGTACCAAAGGAAATATTTAGTACGGAACATCGGCGATTCCCAGCGCTCCTGGCGCATGTCGATATCACAACCTGTGAACTCGTGCTTGCGAGCCCTCCAGCGCGTCACCGCCTTGCCGCACCCGCGGCAATTGATCACTTGGTTTGATTGGATCGATCCGAGTCTGAGAAACGCGAGCGTCAAGTAACTGAATGCGGTTAATGCAACGGATAGCACTTACGCTCCGCAGTGGTTATTACGGTGACGACGGACGGTACGAACGGTCAACGTCCTCTCGCAGCCAGGGCACCTTGCGACTCGAGAGCTGAAGGGAGCATTACGAGTGATTCGACGGTCGAGGTTTTGGTCGAACTCAATCACGGTCTCGGGCGTGGATGGAGGTGGCGACGGCGACGATAGCGGGACGGGCGGCGGGCTGGCCACCACGAGAATGGTCGGAGGAGGAACTACTTGAGCTGGACTTCCAGGCGCCGAACCAGGCGGCGAACTCGTTCCGTCCGATGAGATAGAAATGTGCGACATTCTGACTGGCAATCGTAAGGACGAGCAGAGATGTAGGAGAGAGAGGGGGCTTACTGTGATGATAGTAGTCGAAATAGCTGTTATAAGTTTGTATGGAGGAATGTTCAAAAGAGGCGGGTGGGAGGGGGTTTATATACGACAGTTATGCCGTACTGTCAAAATAAACATACGTTCGAAACAGGGAGAACACTTACCGTGATGTCATGAAATGTCTCGGCAGTTTGTCTTAGTCGTACTCCAGCCCGCGGTTTGGCTTCGCGGGTCGGCGATCGGGAGTTGGGTATGCATACAGCCAGCGTCAAAGGTGTGGGTGCGGCCAACAGAATGCGGGGGGTTCTTTAACGGGTGCCCGAAGATCCGAAATGATATTGTATCAACAGGGTGGCTCACCTATCACACTGAGAGAAGAAGCCAGAAGCTTTGATCGGGGTCTCGGGATTCAAAGGCAGCACATAAACCTGTTGATAGAGTTTGAGCCCAAGAGGACTGCGCAATATGGGGATATCACTTATGTTGACGAATAAGGCCGAGAAGTTCGATCTGTCAAAAAAAAGAAGATTGGAGCAATTGCGACACGAATTATGTTAAAACATTACGAGTTTGTGTCCAGGAATGGCACCTGTGGCGTCATTGCCAAGATTTGATGCAAAAAGAGGCAGCCGAGGACTGAAAGAGATGTCAAACTTGGCAGAAATGGGGTCAATCTTTGTCGAAGACGGAAGGTCATCTCGGCTTGTTTTCGCCGGTGTGTGGAGCGAGCGTCGAAATGTTTTGAAAACCAGGAAGATTGAATACAGATTGCGACATGAATTGTATTAAAAACGGAAGGCGCTGTGATGCGCATAGTTGAATGAGTCGAAACATGACAAAGTAACATTGTATGCTCACGAATTTTGACAAACGGATTTAACTCAAAGAACTACGGGTGAGCGTATATCGAACAAACAAGGGAGGGTAGTATAGATCATGTGCATGTGAGTTGACGGCTACCGTCCGACATACCCCTTGGGACGCTTGGCCCTTCATGCCGGCTCCAATCCCCTATTTCATGACATTTTGGCTGTTCCCTTCGAACAAAACGGTCAGCTTTTGAATCAGCTTGGGTCGTGGTGAGAAATAGTCCAAGAGGTGGTCGTAAAAAGCACGATGAAAACACGAACAGTGGAAAATGAAGTTCTTCCAAACACATTCAACGAACTAAGAACAATTTGATGGGGCAAGACTGCTCACTAGCTCTGACTTTGTCGCTCCCAGTAAACAGCTAATTTGGATCGGCCATTGTATCGAGCATATTGATGTTTCCCACAATTGTCGAGCGTTCCACTATATACCAGGTACGATTAGGTGAAGATGCGCGAGCACGTCCAACAAGGCATTCAATTGCCGAAACATCTACGATCTCAGGTGGTGCGTGTTGTTTGTTGGGCATATCGAACCGAACCATTCCGGAATCTGCATCCCTCTTGAAAGATGGGATTGGGGAGATTGCCGCAAGGACCAACGGCTCGAGTGGTGGATTGAGGTACCCAGCCCGTGTAACAACGTCCTGTAAAAAAACGGTATCAATAACTATGAACTGTTCCACACGTCCATATCCAAATGTGTCTTCCGCCAACTCGCGAGGCGAAGTCCGATTCCAACGGCTGAACCGAGTAAAATACTGTTCCAATACAAATCAGTGATTAACCGATCGCAAGCTATTCCAATTTTCGTACCTTCACATACGAAGCATTGCGAGAGACACGCTCGTTGCTCGGTGATAAAGCATGTCCACGAATCAAGTCACCTCCGCGATCACCTTTTATTAGCTGCGCGCGGCCCCAGAGAACAAACAGGCGGTTTTGGATTGCGCCGATCACAAAGCGAGATTCAATGCCGAGTTTGCTGGCAACAAACTTGGCGACCTTGTGGCGGATCGAGCGGTGTAGGACGGATGTGCGCATAGGCCGAACAAATGTATGTTCGGGGTATGTGTCGTATCGAGTTCCAGTGGCCATATTGTAGTGTTCATCCTCCAGGCTGAGTGCATCGGCCAGATCATAGATCAGTTTGATCTGCGTCAGCTGGGCGACTCCAAGGACATGATTGTCCAGACTTGCCCAAACAAATCGGAAATTTTTGTTTGCATGGGCAAGGGCACCAATGAATCGTTCCATTGGAAACGCCCAATAGCACCATACTGGGCCCATTGTCCGAATGTCATTGGCAATATGGAGCAGCGAGTGGATGGGGAGTGTGCATGCTTGCAGTCGGTCCGCCCTGTATCGGTAATACAATCTTGGCGCAATTGCGTCATTTTCGGCCAAAGAAATAATAGGCTGGGCTTGAAATACTGACCGTTCATACTCCTCAACCCAATCCGCATACCCAACCCGTATCTCTTCAAGTTTGTCTTCAGTTATCTCCAGCTGGAGGCATTCCTGGATGAGCCGAACTAGTTTGACGAAATGGTCGTAATAGCATCTGCGCTTGAACTGCCGATGCAACAATGCAGGACCAATCAGTGTAGCAAACAGCAGTCGTGCCTCAGCGGTAACTCGACGTTTGTTATCTGCTAAGTTTGGCACGCGACATCCAAAAGCCGAGGGTATTGTATCGCCACTTGTAGCGCACGCTGCACCAATTGCATCCCAGACTTTGGGACTAAGTCGATATTCCTCGTTTCCAGATCCAAAACCGCTATATGCGCCTTTGCCGGTCCAAAGATTTACCAGGGTAACAAGGACATTCTCAAACATGGCGTGCATGAAGTCATGCGGAAACGAGCCAGGGAATTCGAGCGAAGGGATATCAGCGAGCGCAGACAACCCGTTTATCCCAAATTGCTTCGCCCGTTCCTCGTGGCGTGTGGCCGTGGCTGAGGTTTCGACATGTACAGCCTGTCGGACGTACTCGGCGTGTGTGCGATGTGGCAAGTTGAGGGGGTCGTATGGGGTAGGGTCTTCAGCGAACGGGCGGGAGAGACAGGCGTAGTACCTTGTACTGTCCGGGTGTTTAATACCAAGTATATTACATGCGCGACAAGGTCGTTTGGCGCCCGGGCCCCTCATGCGCATGAGTTTAGCCATTGCTTGTAGGTCCCCAAAGCACACAATGAGGTAGGCGTGCAGACAAAAGGTCCGGTCGTTCTCGGCATCCCATGCGGCAACGCCAGAGGCAAGGTCCTCTAGCTCGTCAATAAGCGGCTGTAGGAATGTTCCAATTTCCTTGGGTTCTTTTGGACCGGGGATGACGCCAAGGCAGAGGATATGTTCGAGTTGGAAGCGGATGGACGGAGGGAGGTTGTAATTGAACAGGACGAGTGGCCAGCAAGATTGTCGCGATGATTTAAAGGGTCCAAAACCGTCAGCCGAAAGGCCAAGTGCTATGTCGGTTGGCATAGAGAAATAGCAGTGGTCGAAGTTCCGCTTATACGTCCGAACTCGCCTCCCACGTAGGCGCTGATATAAGTGACCATCGAATATATCGCGTATAATACCGGGGCGTGTCCCATATCGCCCTCTGTACCCAAGTTTGCTGGCCATGTCTTTGCTGCGATACATGTTGGTAAGACGAGGGATAAGGGGTATATATAAGAATGTTCGGACTGGTCGCTGGCACCCGGGCTTCTCCGGATCGTCTTCGTAGCGAGGTTTGCCGCAATAGGGGCATTCGTCGTGGAGTTCATATTTTCCAGTGAACGCAACGCACGAATCGACGCAGCAGTGAATGCGAACACCGCTTACTCCTGCCAGGACGGCAGCTCGCCTCTTCATGACCGACTCCGTTGGTAAACCGTCGAGATTGGGAAAAGCGCGGGGGAGTTTGCTATACGCACGCGCGGTAATGCCAGTGTCAATCTTGTAGTTAAAGCCGCGCACAAGTAGCATATCTGAATCAGAAAGCTTGGGACCTGCATAATAGTCAACACGCCATGAAAGAGAAATCGAAACAATGAAGATGCTTACCTCCGCCACGAGCTACCTCAGCTATAAGCTCGTTCTGGACGATCTGCCATGCCGTTAATCCACGGAGCCATGGCTGAGCCTCTCCTAACGTAACGCCGGGGTCTGGCAGGGCGTTTGTTGAGCCAGGAGGAGGGGGCAGATGGAGTAGCCGATCAAGAGGGTTGACTAAATGCGAAGGCCTCTCGCCGGATGGATCGACCTGGAAATATGGGTGTTCAGGGAGTTCACGCGCCAGCGCATCAAACTCCTCCTGCGCTGGGTTTGGGGGGAGGCGGCTGCTACTATCCCAACCGTTGATTGAAGGGGCATAAGCCGGGTCGCCCGTTCGTGGGCCGTCGATCCGCTCATAGATTGTCCGATCTGTAGTTTGGTTGTTGGTGATGGGAGGGCTGGGCCATTGGGCGGCAATAGAAAGATTTGAAGGCGCTGCAGGCAGAGGGGGCGGAGGGGGAATACGGCGATGGTAGTGGTGGGGTCGTCTTGGTTGTTCAGCTTCGAGAGTCAAATCGGGGTTCTTGACGCGCTGGACTGCAGACCCCTTTCGCATGGCCTCACGCTCCAGTGCGCTGCACCCGCCACCCGCATGCCGACGGACAGTCTTTCGACTGAAGAAACCGTCGCAAAATACACACCGCGACTGGTCCACCTTCACCATTCTGTTGGGCAACTGGTAGGCAAGTGTCCCGACCAACTAACGTATAGAGAAGCTGTGCCAGAATTTTGCAGGACTCCGCCACCTGCAGCAGGACTCCTGCACTTTTTGGCCATTCTGGCACTGGCACTGGCACTGGCATGCCAGTTGCCGGAGCCCGTGCCAGAATTCCGGCAGGTGCAGGAACTTGCCGGAATCCCCGGACTCCTGCAACTGGCTATCGTCAAAACTCACCACATTCTAATGTTTAACTGCTCATTAGATGCGCATGAGGAGTAGCTTTCCAATGATATATTACATGCCTCATAAGAAATTGATTCTGCCAACTTGTACGCAGTTCTTTCCTTCGGGTCTTCATGGCCAACAATGGAGCAGCCATGAAACTCACCACAATGTCTTGCAAAGTAGCTCATAAAATGCACAGAATTCCCTAGATCACGGCTATGTACATACCATCACGCATAAAAATTATTCACATGTAGTTTCTGTTAGATTAGTACTTGGAAAATATTCTGGTAAATGCGCACATGTCATTGCACCATAAAGGAAGCTGTTTCAAGTGAATTCAACTAGCTAGCCTTTCTCCAGCACCTTGATAACCCCCACTGACAAGTTATTTAATGAATCCATCAACTGGATGGCCATGTATTAGGGGTGTGCAGGTAACCCCACTGACACTTGAGCAGAATCAGTGCACATGGTCGGAAATTTATGTTACAACCTTGATTGAGAATTTTCAGGTATCTAGCATAGGGTAAACAATGCCTCTGAATCTGTCTGTGGTGTTCAAAAAGCCATGCTCTCAATTTGTGGCTCTCCATGGGTGTTTCAGGGGTATTTTCAGCATCAGGGGCGCTGTTCCCCCTGTTTCACCCACTAGAACACCTCCAATCAGGCTGATTTTTGGTACATAGTGCCTTGATAGTAGCTCGCATCGATTACGCACAAGGGAGCGAGGTTTGCACGGCTAGTTTTACTAGTGCATGTGGCGCTGTTCAGGGGCTTTCCCCTATATTTTGCTGATATCTCGGTACATAGACGTTCAATGATCATGTAAATATGTTCACTGGACTCCCCTCAATGAGACGAGTCGATTGATATGCATATGATAGCATTTGGAGCTAAGCCAGGGCAAGACTGTTGATCTGCGCATCCCCCTGATTATTTTTCTGGGATAGATGTGCGCCGATACTGGCCATTTCTGATCTGTTTCTGGCCATATATATGTCAATCGAATCGCCTGAATTTTACGCATTTTCTGAGTGCTTAAGACCAGCAATCCATGGAGGGCATGCGCTGGTGCCAAGCTGCCAGTATGCCAGCATGCAGGTATGCAGGTATGCCAGTACTGCAGGACTCCGCCCAGGACTCCGGCACCCCTGGGGCCATACCTGCACCTGCACTGGCAACTGGCTGCCGGAATTTGCCGGAATTTTCCGCCAGAATTCTGGCGGATTCTGGCTGCAGGAGCCTGGCACAGCATCCTTACTAACGTATAACTCACTTGGTATCGGCAGTTGTCCAGCAGCACCTTGGAATAGGATTGGGACGCGCCGGATAAGACGTGTGTCAATCTGGTTTGAGTATGCTGCAGAACGGGGAGGGACGTCCAACAGGCAAAAAGGACGATAACTCGGTTTAGCTCTACATATTCATAAACTGAAATCATGTATAATACGCACCATCATCACGGCACGTCAGTGCTGTCTTGTTTGCCGCAAAACCAGGCTCCAAAGTTTGACTAAGAAGGTGGTGCGCGAAGTAAAGGCGCAAACAAAAGCGCGCCCGAAGTGGTGGCGTGATTCTTCTGGCGTTGCAGCTCGAAACCAAAGATGCGGATTGTGATTACAACCGCATGGGTGACCAAAAGTAACTAGAAGACACGCGCAAGTGCCTATATGTGCGAGCTGGGTGCCATAACGCGGTTCGGGTCGTACAAGGGCATTGCGGCACCCTTGCACGACCGGAAGCTAGCATTATGCTTAGATGTGTGTTAGACTAGTGCAGCGACTCGATGGGTATCGGAGTACTTATCTGATAGGTTTTGTTGAAAAGACTAGCGGCTTGAATAACGTGTACGCAACCTTGATACATCGGGAAGTGTTCGGCTACTTGAATCAGACCTTGAGTGCTTGGTCCTAGAATTTGACCAAAATTGATGAGTCGAACCTTGGGTGTGGGTGAAACACGGTACTCACTTGTCGTTGTAATTGGGGTATCGACCGAGTACTGGTTGAGGTTTTGTAAGCTGGATTAATTGAAATCCGCTACGATTTAGCCAAGAGGTGGTCGAGATCATGTCAAAGTGGAGCCAAAAGTGATTAAATATGCGTCAATTGATTATCTGGGATGAGGATTGATGACGTGACAAACCAGAGGTCGAGGTCAAAAAGCCCAAGGCTAAATGTCACCTGATACCGCATGATCATTCACAGGACATGCCGTAATTGGTCGGATGCAAATGTCAGACTCCCTGTATGACACAGCTTCTTACCAACCACCATAAGATGCGGCTCCGCAGCGGACCCTTGGCTCCAGTTCTCTTTGTGCGCGAACGGAACCCCCCTCTCTCCCCACTCTATGTCGCCCTCAAAACCCACTAAGGGCAAGAGCAAGGCCCGTCCGACCGACGCGTCCAACAATGACAACAGCGCTGGTGCCAGTCGTAAACGCAAGGAGTCTTCTCGTGCTCGAGAAGGACGCGAGAACGCGGCCGAGGTTTCCGCTGTGCACGCTGGGAAACGACTGGCCCAGAAAGAACGCCGAGAAGAACGCCGACTGGAGCGCATCGAGGATATGCTTGTGGAGCAAGAGGGCGAGACTCAGCGTGAAGCTCAGTATCGTGGTATGTCATCTATTGATCATTTTCCATGCACTTTCCGCTGACACCTGGCTCAAATAGAATTCGCCCTAATGATGCAGGCACAGAACGATGAGATGGCTCTACGCATCTCGCGTATTGAGGCCAACCGCGCTCAACAGCAACAGGCACTTGCGGAGAATTCTACTCCTGGCGCTTCGGGTAGCTCGTCGCGTCGGTTGGACGCTGTGAGTGGCGACAGCAACCCAAGTGCTGCTCATCCGCCCGCCACTACTCGCACCGCCCCCCTCCCTATGCCCGCTCCCGGTTCTGTTGCCCCGCCGGAAAGGTTAAGTGACGTTACGATGACTAAAATCCGTCAGGATCTTGGTCTTGCTGACGACACTACGCGTTGGTTTGAGATCAGGGTACGTATTTTCACGCATGGTTTCAACTGCCTGACTCAGTGTATACATTCAATCAGGCCCATGTACGTGACTTTATGGCCATGGCCGCCCTCAATCTCGACGAACCCTGGAAACACCAGAATAAAACCCGCCTGGGTAACCTGTATGAGTTGGTACGCACATCTTTATTTGTCATACCATTTTTGCGTACTGACTACACCTCTAGATCCTGCAGCGAATACCCGAGTTTGGGCGGTTCCTGAACAACTGGGCTGCGGAAATAATCGTCAGAGACGTATTTAATCACCGTCGAACTTTCCGTAACAGCAAGAAGCCAGGCTGGAAGGGGAAGCGGAAGAGACGTGACACAGCAAAGGACGCAAATAAGCCCTCGCACAGTGAGTGTCTACAGCGTGCCCTACTGACACGGATTAACACGTATCGTAGGCCCAGGATCTGAATCGGGCCGCAGCCAGTCAAGCGCCACCCCTCGATCGAGGTCAGCCACGCCAGGGTCTGACGATGATATGCCTTCACATCCTACATCGCCTGCGCGTTCTCCCTCTCCATATGGCGAACCCACGGCAAACTCGCGCGCGTCCACTCCTGACGCAGGCCGGTCATCTCGGTCCCCCCCTAGGTCTTCGTCTCCATTGCCCAAGACACCCGGGGCCAATCAGCGCAAGAGGGCGACCAACGATGAAAACGACGAAGCCGAAACAACCAACCAAGGGGCCCCCCACGATTCAGGCGCTGACATCGAGATGTCGAACTTCACTCCTCGTCGCAGCGAACGTCATACCGCTGCACTTGCCGCTGCTGCTGCCGCAGCCGAGGATGATCAACGGGCTGCTACGAGGGAAAGGGCGAAGAAGGCAGGGGGTGGACGGGGAAGGGGAAGGGGAAAGGGACGGGGCAGAGGTACGCCCAACAAGGCTACAGGTACTAGGGCGAACGGCAAAGGTAAAGGCAAGAAACGAGCTGCAGAGGAAGACCAGGACAACGAAGATCAAGAGCTGTTTCCGGAGGAGCCCGAGTTGTGTGAATGGTAAGCACACCTCACCGTTGTCTTGGCGTAGTCGTAGTGACCGACAATGATTATAGATAATTCTAACCCACCCCAACGGCCAAATCCTTCTTGAGCCATGTTTTCATCTCTGCCGTGTCCCGTGTCTTTTATCTGTTCGTATGTCGTATCCAGAAGTGTTCCCCAAGTCCAGTCCGTCCATTGTTCGCTATGTATCTAACCCATTTTTAATACGATTGCCGTGTCATACGCATCCTATATATCTCAACTAAGAGGTGAATCATTCCAAAATTCGGCACGTTCGTTCCAGTGGCCTGTTAGATTTTAATCAGGGCATGATGAATTTGAAGATGATCGGATCTTCAAATGTTGCCATCATCTAGCGCAAAATGTAAGATGTAGTATTCCCGACAAGTATTGTAGTGAAATCCAAGACAAAATATTGCGGCTTGAACTGCATTGATTTATCTTAAATCACCTTGAAACCCTCTGCAACTTCGGTGATGAACATTTGTCAAAATTCACTCAAATTTGTCACCAGAACTTGGTGCACAAAAACGTCTTGAATCGGGAAGTCGAAATTTTTCTTAAAATTTGATAAGATACTGGGACAGTTTGGAGCGCTTTTGCTAGCAAATTTGTCAATATTCAGGCAATTTCATGGTAAGCATTCATGTTAGATTTCGCCACATCGAAGTCATCAAGAGTGACGCTGAATCCTCCAAGGTCGCTTCCTGGCTGTCAGCGTTTGTCGAATGCTATGCTGATGGAAGGCTATACTTGAACGAAGAGCACTTGTCGATACTGATTGATGGACTCACTATCACCGGCCGATATGTTCAGTCCCCATCGCCCCGTGAACGAGCTACGGCCCTCGAGATCCCCGATCTTATCAACATCCTTTGGATAGTCTCTCACATCAAAGAGTCTCGATTAAGATCATCGATCGGGTTGAACTTGGCTGTTTTTGCCTTGACAACAGATCTCCATCATCCAATGGATCGCCAACCGTTTGAAACAGCTGCCGATAGACTCGCATATGATTATCGAAGCCTCAAGGATCGAGATGAAAGTTTTGCTTCATTCGCTACTTTCGCTCTCCATGGTTTCTTGCACCCGGAGGCCGGTCTGGAGCTAGACAAGAGTGTTTTAGATACAGCAGCTCAGATCATCCATGAAACTGGATATCTTGATAGGCCGAACATTTTGATTAGCATACCAAACCTGGTCGACAGTCACACCCTCCGATGTCGCCTGCCTCTGATGCTCATTGAGACTATGATTAAATCTCATGGGGGTCGTGAACATCTCATTTATACGGCGTACAAAACACTGAAAGTTCCTCTCAAATGGGAAAACCAAACATCCAAGGTATTTCGACGTGGGCATGTTCGAATGATTTGCTAACTTGTGTATGCTTGTGAAACTAGTCGACTATTCAGGCACTGCACCACATAATAAACGGTCACCTTGAAGGAGAAGCTATCCTACACAATGATGCAATCATCGCTGCAACAGAATTGTTGTATAAGGAAGTCCGAAACCTTGAACGACTTGACGCGGAAATAATCGGATTTCAAACATCTAAAGGACATGAGAAGGGTAAACTGCATCCATCAAAAAGTGTTGACAACATAGTGTCCCCGCGAATCTAGGCTGATTCAGTTCATTTCCAGGTAACTCTCTTATCAACACGAAGTCACCCGGCGATCATATCAGTGGTACGGGTTCTTATGGTGCACCTGTGCCGAATGCAAATGCAAGCCAAACGGAAGCCTCGATGAGAAATGAGGAACGCCTCGCCAGTCAAACCCTCGAAATGATTATGAAGAGATCAGACAACAAGGAATGTCTCGAGATCGCGGTGAATGCCGTGCTGTTCCATTCGCGCAAATGCGAGGTTGACTTGGTTGTTCAAGCCACCAAATGGCTTGCCAATGAATTCCAGGATATTGGTCCTGAATCTGAGCTTGACGAAAATGATTTACTCCATATATGCGGCTACATCCGCATCTTGGTGTCAATGGCTATGCACTGTCCCGATCCTGCTGCACTTGCCGTGCAGCTTTACCGCTCCGATATGCCTGGAAGTAACCTCAGTCTATTCGAGAAAGTTGAAAAAATCATGCAGATGTAAGTGCCTTAAACCAAACATAAACATAAACATGAACGACAGGGGCTAACACTATATGTAAAGTCTTGTTATCAAGACGAAAGATACGCATGCGCGCGTCCTTGGCGAGGCTTGTCATTCGACCTGGAAATACGCATGCTCCAACAGGACCTACGACAGGAGCTTCACCGTAGATCCCCTTAAAAGGATATGGGCGCTAATCGCTAGTGATACCGTCAGCAGTCAGGTGGAGCCATCGTACAGGGCTTCCGCCTGTCGTTCCAATCGACACATGTTTTGCCCCGAAGCAATCGAAGCGCTTGTTGATACCACAGTGCTTTTTGCGTCTATCACCGAACCCAAATGCATGATCTCAGATTCAGAGATACGGATTCTTCTGCACCTGCTTGGCCAATACACACTAGATACAAACCATCCTGTGCGTTTGTCCCTGGCTGTGGCGTTTGGATTCTGGGGGCTTTTGCTCGACGCAGAAGACTGGGATTTCTGGTCACTCGAAGATCGAAAGAAATACTGGAGACTATACATCAAACAAGGGGAACGTATGCGAGATGTAGCTGCTCTACTTTTACTTGGCTTAGCCAGGATCCTAGCGCATTACAAGGAATTGAGGCTCAACCATGCTAGCATAAAGACAATTGCTCATGAAATCGACCACTATATGAATAATCATGCTGAGCATCCTAATACGCTTTCTCTTCCGTTTCTCAGTGGGTACGATGTGAGAAGACACGTCAGGGAATCCGTCCGAACATATCTTCAAGAGACCGAGTCCCAAGGTCCATTCACAAAATCAACGACCGCGTCACGGGAAAAGCTAAGAACCGCTTTGCAATACGAGGGCGGAGAAGGATTTTTGTATGAGATACCTCAGCCTTTCAAGAGAATATCAAGAGGGGTGTCTTTCTCAGGAGCCTCCTTCGTTGATTTACAGGAAGCGCACAAAGGTTATGTCCCCCCGCTACTGGGAAGAATATCGAGAGGGGTTTCGGTTTCGGAAGCAGATCTCCCGAGAGCACCGCAAGGAGAGCATTCTCCGAAAGTATGAATTGGCTTTGCCTTGTTATTCTATATTTCTTACGACAGTAAATCTAAAATATAACACTCATGTATTCAGGCCTTTTCATCAGTCTCGATCTTTCTTTCGCTCAATTTACTTGCTGCCTGGTAGACGTAGAAACATTTTGACATTCTGCTGTGCGTCCTTGTCCGAAAGGAAAGATCTCGATACCCGAAAAGACCAGGCAGATGCTCAAATTGAATGGATTTCTGTCGTATCTGGTACACGCAAGGTTTTGACGAGGAGCCCTGGCGGTATTAGTAAAGGATTACGGATAGGGATGGCCAAATAAGATTACGATCTTATCAAATCTGATTGGGTTTATCATAATACGGATTTTGGATCTCGATAATCATATCGGCCCGTATTGATCCAGTATTGTATTACATCACATTGTACTGAATCATCAATCCCATTCGCAAAGTAAGCATATCAAGTCCTATACACATCATAGACAATCCAGACCATTCGAGAATCATTCCATTCGGTAAGGAGACTTCAGCGTTGGGCTCAGTTAAACGAACAACAAATGAATCTCTCCAGCGGTTGAAAGATTGTATCATGCTGTATTGTATCAGATTAGGATTGTATTTTATTAGGTCACATCGAGAGTTGGAGCCCAGGAATCAGTACGGAATGGATTAGTATTGTATTCGGATTGCGTGGCAATATCTAGTATGTACTCGTATTTGGCCACCCCTAATTACGGATACAACGCATAATCGAGATGACGTCATTCGGAATCCTTCGATCGTGATGGATGCGACGCGTTCACGACGATGGCCTCGCTCGATCTCGGGCAAAACTTGAGCAATCATACAATGACACAGATGACGATGCTGACGCTCTAAGTGGAGCACTCTGTCGACATAAACCGAGTTTCGCCCATCGGATTATTGGATATTTAAGTTGTGATGCGAGCACTCCGGCCTACACCCCGCCTCTGCTCACGACCGCCACTTAGGTCTGCATTCACCCACGTACAATCCTCCGTTTACCTCCGTGCATTATCCTCTACGCCGAATCGTACATTTCCTGTTGCCAACATGCAAGCTGTGAAAAACACTATCGCGGAAAACACGGGCATTCCTGGCGCCCACAGCCTTGCACAACCTGAGCACCAGTTCAAGCTCGACGACACCCCCGACTTGACTGGTAAAGTCGCTGTTGTTACTGGTGGTTCAGAGGGAATAGGTCTCGCCAGCGCTCACACACTCCTCAAGCATGGTATCTCCAGGCTTTTCGTTCTCACTCCGTCTGAAGATTATGCCAAGGAGGCGATGCAGTTTTTCGAGAAGGAACTTGGGGCGAGCAAGGCCGGACGAGCAACGTGGATTCCATGCGATTTGTCCGACTGGCCGGCGACCAAGGCGTGTGCCGAGTCTTTACTGAGCCAGATCGATAGGCTTGATATCTTGCTCAACGTCGCTGGACGAGGTATTATGACCGCTCAACGCAACAACGTTGACATTGACCTTCATATGGCGACTAATCATTTCGGCCACGTTGTCCTCACGAGTACTCTTCTCCCACTCATGAAGAAGACTGCTGCCGAGGGAGGCGAGTATGTTCGAATCGTCAACGCTGGGTCCAATTTACACGAGCAAGCTCCGAAGGAAATCCGCTTCGCTGATATCGATGAGCTTAACAAAGACTTTGGGCCCAATGGAGAGTACGCCCGAACCAAGCTGGCCACGATCCTCTACTCGCGCTATCTCGCTCGGCACCTCGCTTCTTCGAACCCTCGTGTACTTGCGAATGCCTTCCATCCTGGTTTCGTCATTACCCGCCAGTCGACCGAACATATCCATGAGCCGTTCCCTATTATGGGTTGGGCGAACAATGCCGCTTATCCCATCAAGAAAGATATCTGGGATGGCGCTGTGAGCGTCATTTACACGGGAACGGTCACCGAAAAGACGGGCGAATACGTGTGCCCACCTGCGATTCCGGAGCCTGGTAGCGAGATGTCGAGAGATGAGGCGCTGGGCGAACAGTTGATGAAGTTGACTGACCAGGTTTTGAAGGACAAGTGTCAGATTGAACTCCAATTCTATTAGGCCTGGATCTTCTTTCAATAATTGGCCATTTAGCAGCTGACCCGCGCAGCTGGGTGCTTCTTGTGCTCTGTATCCTGTTGCTCTTCATGTGGCTGCCCGCAATCACATTGATATTAGCCTAGTGAAATAACATTAATAAATACGCCTGTGTTGGTCATCGGACGGCCATAGAAAGGAACCGAAGTTTTATTAGAACATTCGAATCATCAGGAAAACGAGCCGCGTCTTATTAGCTCTAAACAGCGTGTTGAGCTGGTCGGGGGCGCCGAAATGAAAGTCCGAATGCTTAGTGTTCTCGAGAGCTCATAAGGGCTCGACCGGCACGGGGCAGAATCGGACTCCGATGTCATTTATCTGGAAATTGGGCGATGCCCATATATGCATGTCGAAGTCTCTTATTAGCTAACGGTTTTGTGGCAGTGAATACGCACATTTGCATTACTCATCAATATCTCGAACTACCGGTACGGTTTGAACGATTTTGGTGTCAGTAGATGCGCAAACCAAAGCTACCCCTGCGTAAGGTTCGGGCGGCTCCACGTTCAGCGGTGACATTGCATGGGCGGAATGGCCATGTTGAGGCTAAATGATCAAATTGGCCCCACCCTACTACTGTAGCGAATCAGTGCGGTAGGTGTGACGAGCAAAGGCGCACACAGCCACAATTAATTAGTTGACAGGCGAGGCTGCGATATCACGCATGCATGAACTGTGTCTACAAAATGTTCCATTTATGGCCACTCCTAGCGTTATCTGTCAGGGTAAGCCGATCTCACTCAATTTCCAACTAACCGACATCAGAGTCCAACTCTGCCCCGTGCCGGTCGAGCTCTTATGAGCTTTCGAGAACGCTAAGCATTTGGACTTTCATTTCGGCACCCTCGACCAGCTCAATGCGCCGTTTAGAGCTGATAAGACGCGGCTCGTTTTCCTGATGATCACTGTCGGAGCACCTGAAAATCTTGAGTGTTCATGATCTGCTACAGAGGCATCTGAAATTCAGGCCCAGAACCTGAGTAATACCTTGACATTGGGCTCAGGTGTTTCCGCGTTTAAGGCTGGTCACAAATTTGGGGATGGTTTGGTTTCCCGCTATATCACATACCCCGAGGGAACGGAGCTGAGATGTGGCGTTACGGGCTACAGAAATCCCAAAAAGATCGATCAATCCGGAAATCAGCAAACTCAACGTTCTCATTCTCTCGATACATTACCGTAGACCAAATGACGGACGTTACGCTTAAAGTGACACCTTAGCCAGAAATACTCGGGAAAAGTCCCAGAGTCTCACCAGCGTGTCGTGAGGCTTAAGGGTCTAACGATGCTCTGGATTGCTTACTAGATCCAAAGTAGCACTGGCTACTGGCGCTACCGGGCTCTAGTGAGTGCTCCAGATCATCGTTAGACATATGAGGCTACTGCACACTGGCTAGGCAATGGCTAGGTTTTCGGCTTTTGGCAGAGATGATAAGCGCGCACTTTCAGAGAGATTTTGATCAGCGCTAGAGTCAAATGGAACTAGTCCGCAAGTACATACACATCAGGATGAGCATGATGAGTAGATTAAACAACTGTCCGAATTATGCGGATCTTAGAGCCGACATCTCAATTCCGTTGCTGCAGGACGAGCGTAGGGCTAACCCAGGGGTTATTAATTCCACGTGCTTGCCGCAAGGCTGTCAATCTGAGAGAACAATATAACCCCGGTATACCACCAACTTTCTGGCTTGAAATCCCCCTCCAATGAAACGGCTATCGCGTGAAATAAATCGTATCTGGGAAAAGGACTCCTCCAACCAAGAGCCTGGTTCAGCTGAACCGGACCTATTGCGGTGGCTGAACGAACATGGTATTCTACAGGAAGGAGTAAGTTTATTATTCGCGCATTATGACCAAATGCATGTCCTAAGAGAATAGGATTCCGCACATCCATCACTCAACCAGCCAGATCGCCCCGAAATAGCAGAGCAATCTGACATACCACCTCGTCCAACTCCGGCCATCCCAGAAGATGAACATACGGAGGTAGGAATATTTCAAGTGATTAAGCTTTTGTTGCTCATCATGCATACTATTACTTCCTATCCACCACGAACAGAGAGCTGGTTCTGTGAATACTATGAGCAAGCCACGGCTCCGTACAAGGGTGCAGCTAATTTTTTGCTCTCTAAATCATTCGCTGATAGGACCTTGCATTAGCTTACAGCCGAAAAAGACGTGGTAAGAGAAGACACTAATTTTCTCAAGGGTATTGGTAGGGAGGCGGAAGTATGGTCGACTTATGTAAAAGAGTCGAAAGAGTTCGATATCGACATGGTTGAGGGATGGAACAAGTACGTAGCAAGTACCTGGGTTATATTTTGTTCAGATTCAAACATTAATCTAACTTACTTTATCTGTCCTACAGAAGCCTTGACGTGATTCTACGTGAGTTCTAGGGATGTTCAAAAGTCTATTATCAAGTGTTACTCACGGTTGCCTCATGTAGTCTTTGTAGGAATAATCTTTGGTGAAGCGATTCATGTGTTTGACTAATTTATTCCATCAGGCTGCTCTCTTTTCTGCAATTTTGACAGCGTGGGTTATATTTTATCAATACGAGATCATTTAATTCAATTCATTTCGCCTTTTAGATTTGTTCTTGAGAGCTCTAAACTGCTTGAGCCTAATCGACCCGAGCAAACCGTTGCTCTTTTGATTGAAATATCTCAGGCGCTTCGGGCCAGTGCACCCCAACAAGGGTTATCAGCTTTGCCACAGTTTAAAAGCGACTCTGAGTTTCATCCTAACGAGCATACAGTATGGGTCAACTGTCTGTGGTTCTTGTCTCTCAGCATCAGCATATCTGTAACACTCGCCGCGATGCTTGCGAAACAATGGTGCTACTACTTCCTATCCTTTCGGAAGGGTGACACAATCACGCAAGCCGAAGAACGGCAGAGGCGCTTCAACGGATTGGAAAAATGGAGAATGAGAGAAGTACTTGAGCACCTTCCGATGCTGATGCATATCGCTCTTGGTAAGATTACCCTCGTACTATCCGGTTGATAACTATTGAATTACGTCCCATACCTAGCCTTGTTCTCGGTTGGCCTTATATTGTACCTGTGGGATCTTCACATTGCCGTAGCAGCTACGGTGTCGACTGTCACCGTCGCCACTCTATGTCTGTACCTTGCGACAACCTTTGTCCCAGTTTGGGATTACTCATGCCCGTACAAAACCACACAATCCGTTTACGTGGCGCGTGTGGTGCGTTATCTTGAGCCCAAGCTATCAATCATCCGTCAAAATATTCTTCGTAATCGGAAATTAAATGACTCACAAACGTCCTGGGCAAAATTGACCTTTTGGGAGACTGGGCGACAGCGCAACTCAAATCGTATCTCAACTTCTAGTTCAAACCACCCTGTCCCGACCGCAAACCCGGATTTGTCTCAATCCCCTCTGCAAACGATTATATTACCTTTCCTTCAGGCTAGATCCTGGGCATTGGATCAAATAAAATTTCGTTCGCCTGTAGCGGATTTAGAAGCACCTGGATCTCCTCATAACCAATCCGGGGTCCAGCTGGAGGCTGAGGCAGTGGCAGAGCCGGCAGCAACTTCGGAGAACGTGCCTGTCGTGCCTCCTTCAGTAGGCGATGCTTCAGACAGCACCTGGTCATTGCCATTGACAAGGAAGCCAAAAGATGAACCGGAACCCTTTGTCAGGGATGCTTTGGAATGGTTAATTCGAAACTCGAAGGTCTCCCGTTCAATCGATACAGCCATAGGAGCTCTAGTTATTGGACGGGTTAATATTGAAAATCAATCCTTGAGAAGGAAGATTGATTTACATCTTGTCAAACATTTTTCGGACTGCTTTGTTACAACCGAAGACAAAGTTATATTTCAACTATCTCCCCATCCAAGAGCTCTGGAGTCGGCCATGGATTATATGAATTGGATTTCTCCACTTGCTGGGAGTAAACCTAGGGAGTTCGTCAAGCAGCTTCTTGAGTTTGTTGAAACATTCGAGGCTGATTTAGTAACGCATTTGGGCCTTTCAATTGCTAGGTACTTCCTCATCTACTCGTAATACTAGTTTAAACACTCATGTCCCGTTACCTAACAATACCACAGCTTAGCGAAGCAAGAAAAACTTCAGTCCGAGGCAGGTCGAAACGTAAGTCATCTATCTAGAGTCGATTTTGTGCAATCATGCTATCTAAACCTTGAAACTCAGGCGGCGTTGTGGCTTGCTTCGTTTGTTCGATGTTACAGCGAAGATAAAATATTCCTTGCCGAGGACGTACTCTCAGTTCTTGTTCATGGCCTTGCCGCTGCTGGCCGTTACATCAAAATCAATGACACTCAGGATTTACTTATACCGAACGTCCAGAAGCGGGCTCATGTGCTGGCTATACCTCAGCTAGTGAACATACTCTGGAAGGTTTCGCACATTGCAAACTCAGTTTTACGCTACTCAATCACCGTTAATCTTGCCGCGTTTGCCCTTACGTCAAACTTGCCATATCCGTTTGAGGCTCACAACTTCGAGTCAGGGGCTCGCACATTGGTTTATGAGGACACGTCAATTGACGACCGGAAATCAAGCTACACCCCGCTTGCAGTTTTTGCTTTGCTGGGATTCATGCATCCCAAAAGCAAAATAGGGTTAGATGGAGCCACATTGGAGACTGCCAGCCGTATCATTTACGAAACAAATTATCTTGGGCGATCAAACCTCGCAATAAAGATCCCTCAGCTCCCAGAGCTGGAATCTCTACGGCGATACCTAACTTCGATGCTCATTGAAAGCATGACTCATACATCAAAGAATTTGAGTCTGTCTCGTCCGTTCCTGCTACGTACTGCCTTCAAGTCCTTGGATTTCGTCAAGCATTGGGAGCGCCGTACTTTTCGTGTGAGTTTGGTAGTATCATGTAACACAACTGCAAACTGAGGGGGCATATTTCTTAGTCTGTTATACACGCCACAAATGCTTTAATCACAGCCCACATCAAGAGAGAAATCACGCTGTACGACGATGCAGTAGTGGCGACTACGGACCTGCTCTACAGGGAGACGATCAACCTAAAAAGGCTTGACTCAACTGTACTAGGATTCGATATTGAGGGGAATTCTGTAACAGGTAAGCGGTCAATGCATATCCCAATGAAGCCGGTAGCTCACTAGAGAGCATTTATCAGAGACCGAAGCGAGTCGACTGCAGAGGAACAGCATAATTATCAACCGCGAACATAACGATTTGCCCCGAGAATATTTAGCCAGCAAGGCTCTCGCTTTGATTCTTGAAAGCTCTGACAACAAGCAGTGTCTTGAACTCGCCGTGCGTGCTGTGCTTCACCACACAAATAAGAATAGGCGAAGTAACAACCTGGTCATGAAAGCCTCAGGATGGCTTAATAGAATCGTGCAGCACCAGAGCCGTGCTGGCGACGATGTTGAGCCGGATAATTTACTTCACATTAGCGGCTATGTTAGAATACTCACTTCGATGGTTCTGCATTGCGCCAATCCCGGGGGTCTCTCTGAGCAGCTTCAAAGTTCGGCGGCAGTCGTCTACGAAGGTATCGAGAATATAATTCAAATGTTAGTGACCCATGTTAGGCGGCAATCTTGCAATCTGACACCTTTTATTCTAGGCTTGTTAGAGCAAATGATACAGATGTGCAAGCGTTTGGCGTGACTGCCCTAGTTACGTGGAAGTTTGCCTGCTTGAACAGGAGATTTAGCGCAGCGGAAACGAAGCCCGACCTTGAGACGGCTTGGAGTATGATCTTGAAGCGGCGAGAGAAACGTCTCCGGCCAGAGACCCTAGAAGCCCTAATTGATACCACCTCTTTGCTGGCTGCCATCACCGATTTTGTTCCTCCTTTATCACGGTCTCAAGCTCAGGCACTTCTTCAGCTACTAGACCGGTTTAAATCTGAATCTCACCGCCAGGTGCAACTAGCACTGGGTGTGTCTGTCGCATTTTGGGGAGTGTCCCTTGACGAATGGGACTTCTGGACACCAGAAAGGCGGATTGATATCTGGAGAGATTATACCCAGCCTAACGAACGTGCCAAAAATATCTCCGCGCTACTTCTACTCGGCCTATCGAGAATCTTGATGCACTACTCGGAGCTCAAGCTTGGGCATTCAAGTATCAGGACGATCGCTTATGAAATCGACCGTCATATGCGACATCATGCCAGGTATCGAAGTTCTCTGACTTTGTCGTTCCTTAGAGGATTTGATGTGAGGAGGCATGTTCGTGAGTCTGTGTGGACGTATATACAGAAAACGGAAACGGACGGACCGTTCACAAAGTCCATGGTGGCGTCACGGGACAGGTTACGTTCTGCTGTCCAATATGACGGAGGAGAAGGATTCTTGTATGAAGACCCACACCCGTTTAGTGTACGACGGGAGAGGGGTATATCATTTTCAAGCGAAGTTTCTCAAGGTGGTTGACATATCTCGGTATATTTACAAACTGCTCCGACCAATGTCAGATGGTGATTGTATAAATGGAACACACTAAGATACCAATATGACATTCGATAGTTGCAAGGGGCCCAATTTTGAGAATCTAGGATCCTAAATTGGTTTTATTAGCACAGATACTGTATAACAGGGAGGTATTACTGAAAATGAGGGTGTAGAGCTATCTGCAACTCATGGACTAAAAATAATGGGTACGTGCTGTACAAAAGTGCACCAATCTGCGCTTAGAGTGCCCGCGCATACAGCCATAGATTTCGCATACCATGCAGCAGCTAGGCCCGCAGTTCATAAACTTCAACATTCAAAGGATCTCCACTTATATCCTCGACGCGCAAGTCCAGTTAAAAGAACTCACAAACAACTAACCCCACGTCCTTCCATTAGAATACAAGCAACTCGACCTCATAAGCACTTGCCTAGACAAGTCGCTTAGACGCTGCACGAGTCAACCCATTAGTCAACACGTAGCACATGTCTCGCAGCCGTTGATTCCATGCTGGTCAGTAGGTTGATTTTGGAACGAACTTGGCACTCTCCTGGTGCTACGTCCCTACCCCTCCTATCCCGCTAGACACATCCTCACAGGACCCAGATCCAGAACTAGGTTAGGCTGAACTATTCAGGGTGTGGATCAGCTACATAACGGAGTCATGGCTCATCGTTATATCATGAACGCGAGACCTTAATTAGTATCTACGCGCACCCATCTCTCCGTGTCTTTGAATTATTTGGGTTTAGCTACTTCATTCAATACGCTTCGGCTTCAATAAACCGCGAAAATGGAAAAGCTGACATTTCACCTACCGTGGCAATTGGAATTCAAGTTTCGCCTGAAATGGATATTTTGACCTGGAAGGGAAACGCCCAAATTCTACTTGGAGCCATCACTCGAAGTTCCAGCCCTATCAGAGGGATTCGAACGATTGAATATAGCTTGGTGATTGTGTCCAGCCCCAGGCACGGTAACGTAACGATTGTGAGACAGGCGCCGAACTTGCACGGCTTGTGCTTATCCACGACCACCCCGCCCATCGGCCGTATATTTAGCCCTCGATCCAAGCTGGCGCTCCGACCGCCCAGATCCCAACCTCGTCGCGACGGCCCGAGCTGTACCATGTCGAAATCCGACGCAGGCTACATCCCCCTCCCCGCCTACTCGTCCCGGCCTGCCTCGCCCGCATCCTACCCCAACTCGCCCCTACCTGGGTACCACGACCAGCACCATGGCAGACTTGGAGAGTCGTACCGCGCAGCTGTCGAGGCGCTGAACGCGGACCCGAGGTTCTCCACAGAGGAGCCGCAAACATGGCAACGGGTGGTGTTGCTGCTCATCATGGCCGCGCTGTTCTATGCGGCGTTCCACCTCAAGTCGGCGTCATTCTTGGGAATGGAGGACTCTTGAACAACCGTGAAAAGTGAGCCTTGGACTGGATATTCAATATCGACATGTTGCTGACCGTCGTCCTGCTAGCCAGTTACCGTCGCTTCCATCCCTATCACTATTTCTTGCATGTCTATCTGATTGTAGTACCAACCGAAACTTGACACACTCTCTCGTATGCTTGCATGGTTCTCGCTTGTCTAATATCACACGAGCGACCGCCCTTGTTCTATTTTTACCTCGGACTGTCTTCATCTGTTTCCTGTCATATCCACGCTGGACTTGCAAATGCTATTTCATCCCACAATCCACGCTCACAGACTCGAGCTCACTTTGAGTGTCGAGGATGGATCAAGCATTCTTTCTCGCTTCGCTAGCTTCGATGAATATCAATACTGCATCTTAGTACGTTATATCTTCAGCCTTGGCGCAATGATCGTCCGGAGAAGTGAATCCCGCTTGGTTCTCAGATGCCGTAGTAGCACTCGGAGAGAGACTGACCGAGCGGCGTGTCACAGGGAGGGCTGGGAGCGTCTCGTGGATCGGAAGAAGACCTGCCGCCAGACATGATGGAAAACACAGCTTGCGCCACCATTCCAACGAGCTTGAATGGCAGCAGTCAACAAGCGGCGCCACTGAGATCTTTCTGCCTACCAGTGCGATATTTTTGCTTCAGTGGGGATTTTGCTTCGAATCATGTTGACTTCTCGATATATCGCCTATTTCTTCTATGGCTATTTATCACGACTGCTGAAGGAGATCCCACCGATCCGGGGGACAATTATAGGTTTCCTATAACTATTTTCGGTAGCTTGTTAGTCTAAAGTTTCTACGTATCCAGGAAACGACTAGCTTGCGTCACTATCACGTTAAAGGCGCTTCTTACATGGGTCGGTAATAACCATTAACCACAGTGCGAGCCGAATTCATTCATGTAACGATAGATCCCACTTTACGGCGCGATGCTTACTTTTTATTGTCCTGAAGTGTAAGCGAATCTCACGAGCGCAACGGATGGCAAGTTCTCTTACGAGACCTACTCGAATGAACCGTTACCAGGCTGACTCGCGTCCCAGGCTGCAGCATGCATTGACTAAACAAACTGTTTGTCAAACGAACGATCCGACATTTACCGAGCCTCAAACACTGCTATTCAAGACGTCTTCAGGTATTCCAATCAGCCACGAGAACTAATTACATTGCGTCGAAATCTGCGAGGCGGTTTGATAGACCCGGATTAGGTCCTATCTTCAGCTTAGCCTCTCGTGGTCCCGCACCCGTCATGCAATGGGGGGTGAACGGGTGGGTCGGACAAAAGCGCGATGCCAACTACACACAGCAGAAAATACAACCCAACCTCATTGACCAGGTAGAAGTTTCCGGGATACGCGACATAAGGGCTCTGTCCTGTGCGGGCGGTAGTTGGGACTTGGGTGATCCGGTGAATTTACAACCATCTCGAATGCTATATCGTTGAGCTCGGCCGCATAACCGGCTATGAAGATTGGATCAGTGGTTTCGAATACACAACACACAGGCGACTTACTTGAGTATTCAGTCGTGACTTTAGTTTTCACTCCCTTGAAATTGCGCTCAAGGCTATTGATTCATTCCAAGTGAGCTCCTTGGTCGCTCCTTTCGTCCAGTCTAACCTTTAAGGCTGTAAGGATCAGGGGCGATACAAAGACCGAGTGAAACCTGGCTACTGACGACGTATGATTTGGTAGGCATGCCACGACGTGGAACAAGGTGCACTTTTGCTTTTGGTCCTGTGTCCTTCTCGGTGTCTCGTAGGTCTATTGAAATATGGGTCGCCTGAAGTTCCACACTGTGGTAAGCAAGATGTGGCATTTTCGCCTGAAGATGTAGATACTACTAAACGTCAAACTAAAACTTGAGCGAGGCCCAACCGATTGAAATGCCCAGTGGCCAAGCTAAGAAGAACCAGTCCAAACACATGCAAACATCCGGCCGTGTGACAAAACTTATCGTGCTGCCTATAAATCTCTAGCAGTACAATCTGAACAAGGATGGACATAATATATAAGCATTTACCCTGCTTAAAATGAGCTCCGTTCTAGTATTGCTCGATTTGTTCTCGGCGGTATGGCATCGGAAAGTCCTGGTGTGACCAGATGATTCTTGTTTATTTTATAGCTGATTCTCAATTGATTGGGTCAATGGGCAGCGATAAACGGCTCAGTAGGAGCATGATCCATCCCCTCCCCAACGTATTCCCGACATCCCCCTCGTGTAGCACCCTACTCGAGCGACTGAATACTCCTTGCTCGTTCCGTTTTCTTGGCCTTTCATCTCCACACCACCTTCAACATCCTTTTTAATCCCTATGAGTGTAGTATCCCCAACCCTTTCATCCTTTCCTGCACCATTGTGAAGGAGCAGGTTACTAGAATCCAAGAGAAAGTGTAGTCAGCAGATAGCTTTTGAGTGCCGAATGAGAGGGACGTACGGGCTGCCAGGCCCAACATCATCTATTTTATCCTGAATCGCCATTTCTTTTACGAGTTCAAATAATTCGGCGGGAGTTAAAATTCTCCTTTCTCGGCTCAGGATTTCCGCCATGACGCCGACAACGTGCGGCGAAGCGAACGAAGTACCACTCATGATGGCTTGGCTTGTGGGGCCATTAATCCCAGCCGAGATTATGTCCTCTCCTGGGGCAAATATTTTGATGGCGGGGCCGTAATTTGAGTCGAAACGGCGCCGGTCTTGGGCATTGATAGCGCCAACCGTGACTACCCCTGGGACACATTGTGGGGTGTTTGCACTGGCATCGCGGTTCTTGTTGCCAGCAGAAGCGCATATAGTGATTCCTGCAAGGATTGTTTTTTCCATAACTTCATTGATGTCTTCATCAACATATTCCGGGTTGGTGCTATAATTCACAATGCTGCGCCGATTACTGATAGCTGCGTTCTCAACAACATAACGAAAACAATCGACCGTCCAGTCGGTTTGCCCCATTTCGTCGTCGTTTGCGTCCTTCAACGCAATAATATGAGCATTTTTTGCCACGCCAAATCGCTGGCCAGCAATGATAGCGGCAATATGTGTACCATGACCGCACAAGTCTGTTTCAGAAGCACCGGGGACGGTATACCCCCAGCTCGCCCGACCGTCGAAATCATCGTGTTCGATGTAGACTCCGGTATCGATGACATAGACGTCCACAGGGTTTGGGTTGGAGCACGGTTTTCTGTAATAGGTGTAGGTCAACTCTTTGAGATCACACCCGTGAGGCATTGGTTGCCGGCTACTAATGCGTTGTAACCCCCATGGGGCGCCGCGTCTAAGTATATTCAGTCAAAACGATACGAGGCAAGTTGAATTATTTACATACTGAACAACTTGTGGACTTTCGGTCAAAACCTTGTCTTGTTCAACACCGCCTCGCTTCAATTTACGCCGACAGTTCTGGCGGATCGACTTGACATCATCTCGTTGAGAGACGGCCTTCAATGCTTGATCGGTCAACTTGGCTGAGTATTTTCCAAAAACTGACAGCATTTTAACACAGTTCTCACTCGTGTTATCAAGGTTTAACTTACCGGCATATTCAAATTCAATTTCACATTGGCCCGTGTATATATTCGGTACAGTCTTTATCCAATCCATATGGAGCTTTTGATCGCTGGGTTTTTTCAAGGTGACCTGTCACAAGATAAGATAAGCTAGGGTTCGATAGTGGGGTCTATCCCACGCGCGTACGATGTAAGAATCAGGGATGCCGTCTTTCTCTGCAAAATCAATCTTAACGGCTGAGGCGTGGTCAACTGCTACGAGGGTTTCTGGGAGTTGCCGCTGTAGCCCAACCTTCGATCAGACACTGCCTTGGGTTTGCCGTATGATTGATTCGAATCTCACCTGCTCATCTAAAGCATTGACGGCTACAGTTGGATTCAAATTCTTTGACCCGAAACGTGGGCTACGGCTGGATGTATCGATAGACCTGTCAGGAATTATGGCTGAAGTTTCGCCCCGCTCATCTTGCAACGACAAGTCTTGGAGTTTCTGAATGGTATCGTCTTTTTCTGGCTGCTCTGGAAATGCTTTGGGGCCAGAGCCACTGATGCCATCCTGTGGTTCTTGCTTTTTGGCTTCGTTGGGACCCAATGACGCTCGACTCCCTACTCTTTTCGGTTGAAATCTCCCCACAAGTACATCCCTGGCCTTTCCCCCCCAATTCTTTGTCTTTTTTACAGCTTTTGTCAGCTTCTTTATCGTACTCTGGGAAGACGAGTCGATTGTGGGCGCTGGGGACGCAGGCCGACTGTTGCTATGATCAATCCCGCCGAAATTCATGGGTAAAGATGTTGCTGATCCGAATTCATGACGAGCCACTGTGGTCATGGGTACTGCAGAGCTGTGTGAGCGGTCGTTGGAGGTCCGTATGAGCCAGGCGCGGAAGTTGATACGATCCGCCCCAGATGGGCTTTATTTGCGTTCGTGTGGTTAGAAGCACATCATGACCAAACGCAGTCAGTCTAGAGACGCCCGCTGGCGAAGGCACAGCACATTGTTCCTATGTACTCACGGCGATACCTGTGGAATTCTTCAGAAAAAAGGCATAACTTTGTCTGTATGCGACGGCTATAAGATCGGACGAGCAACCGATATGGGATTTGTGTTATTATCAGAAGATCCTCAAAGATTAGGGTGTTCCGATACGCCTAAAGCGAGGCTAAAATGTGGGGCAAACTACATCAGGAGAAAACGGCTCACGGTATGAGTGAGGTGCTCATGCCACGAGAAATTTGAGTAAATCTGAGCCAGGAGTAAGCGGAAGGTGCCACATCGGGACAGCCGGTACGTGGTACAAGTGGGTCTATGCGGCGAATCATGGACGTAGCGCCCCGCCTGCCTCGTCTGCGAATTGCCCACGGCACGGGCACGATGCTTGAATGCTCAAATTGATCAAAAATCCAGTTGTTTCAGTCAGTTCTCCTGGTGTGGCTTTTAAAGGGGGGCTCCAAATCTTCGACTAAGCCGCAAAGTCGGCTCGGTGCTGAGTCCCTAAAGTACTACCTCTACAATGTGTTGCGATAATTCAACGGTCGACAAACGTAGATCTGAAAAACATGCACTATATGCAATGTGACAGAAATGGCCGTCTTTTGGATACATAGCTATAACTTTCCGCTCCAACGCTTACTCTACGAGGCAACAAGCCGCAACCAGCAGAGACAGCGGTTCGCCAAGGCCAAATAAACAATTGAAATGAGCCCGTTCAAAAGATTCTACTTGGGAAGTATGAAAAATAATCATGCTAGGTATGAAGTATATGTTTACCACGAGAATATGCGGGGTGTCCATCATACTTTCGACGCATGACCCGCTGATGTTGGTCTGTATAATTGTTCTATAAATGGATCACCGACCTCGGCTCGGTCCAGATAACCCAAAACGCTCGGTGAAAGAACAAGAGTGGCAGATTTCTTATGATTTTTGTCATACCCATAGTCATCACGTCAAATAGTGAGGTCGCTCTGAAAATAACCAGTTATGCACAGTCGATTTCTACTATGAATCGAACGTTGAATATCGCTCCCGATAAAATGCACTTCCTGACAGTTTCGTGAAGAACGGATTAAGACCTCGCACTGTCTCAGGTCTATCACGGGGCTGTTTCAGGCGTAGGTAGCTTTCCATGGCACATGTATAGTACCCGAGAGTCTAGTATGTATAACGTTGGGAGGAACGCAAAGTGACGAGCGCATGGACACTCAAGAAGCAAGGCAATTACCATGATTAAGTGCACCAAACGAGATCATGTATTAATTGGAACTTCCCATGCAATCAAAGTACTTGAATAGCAGCATCAAAGCAAATCAACCCACACGCATGTATAGGTTACGCATCGGGAAAGATCGATCAGTAAGGCGAGCACCGAATAGGCCGGCAGGGCCAACTGATACTGACCCGAAAGCAGGGGAACGAATGAGAAGGTTCGGGTCTATCGATTTTACATCCTCATAATGGCCAAAGCCTTATCGTTCATTGTAACCGAGTAGGCCTTTAAATCTTTCGTACGGATCAGGTTCTGTTATTTCAAGTAATAAAAGATGACTTACATTTAGGATTGAATTCACGTTCTGCTTTTATTCTGATACCCTCTTGATTTTTGTTTAAGCCTCTGACCCACGCCATGTGGGCAACAGGATCAGCTATATCATATAGCATAATCTTGATCACTCCTCAATTTAGCTTCTGAGGTACTCATGCTTTTGGTGGATGGCTCACGATGTAGGAGTCGGGCACAGCGTCCAAGCATTGAATCTCGTCGCTCTCCTCATCTGCCAAGTTATGCGAGTTGAGTAATTTCATATTTATAGTCATGAAAGTCTGAGGGATTGTAGAAAGAAGGGCTAGTTGAGAAGAAGATTTGTGTGCAACTCTAGAGATACAGGCAGATGTAAGGCCCAAATGAGCCGGGCCATGTCTATCTCATCGAGTGGCGCAGATGACCAAAAGCTCGCCAAACATGCGAATACCGCCACGGCGTCGTACTTCATGCAGGTCGCGGATTATGGTCTCGTTTATCTCATGGCATTAAGCGTGTGGTAAAATATCGAATATGGGTAGATGCTCCACTTGGTTGTCAGCCGAGTAATTCTTGCCTGGGAGAGAGCGTGAAAATGTTGTGATATCATTGAAATGCGTGCACAGGTCTCGTCAATACATATGAAAGCGTTGCGCAAAACAACAGACAAATGCAATAAAAAAGGTCAAAAAAGAAGCAGATGAACAAGCCAAGACGTCAATGAAATGAAGAGACATCAGAGGGAATAAAAAGACATCAAAAGCGATGAAAAGAAACATCAAAGTAATGAGAGCAACATCAGTCATCAAACACATCCGTCATTTATATCATGCACCAATCATACAGTCAACTTTTCGCCGTCATTCATACCCAACTCTCGTAGCTCGGCCACGCACTGGTCGAGCCTAGCCGTCACCTCTCGTGCGTATTCTAACAATGGTTTGATCGTCTCGGGCGTCAGCGCCAAACGACCTTCTACCCCCATAGCACTTGGATACCCCGACCCAACAGGCGACTGCAACGGCGCAGACCTCAACCCAGGTTGCACGCCACTCACAGCCGTCGACACTTGTGTAAGTCCGGTCGGGGTCTTGTTCTTGAATCGGTTGCTTCCACTCCGTACTGGCCCCGCGCCTGATGTCCCAGCAGCGACCGTTGCCAAGTCTGTGCCTGTCCCAAAGGAAGCCTCATCCGGTGTGTGTCGTCCGAGGTCGATCTGGGATTTGCTCGCAGTGAATTGCGCTGGTATAGCCGGAACGGGTGGCCTTGTGCTCCCCAGCGAGCCAGATTTCCTTCCCCGCAACGTCGCATCCTTTTCGTCCGTCCCCGCCGCCTTGATCCTCAAATCCAAGTCTGAAGCGCTATCCATCCTGTCCCAATCGCTCTCGTCGGGATCGTCCTCGGTCGCACTGGACGTCGCGGTCCCAACATGGCTAGCAGAAACAGCCCGACCCTTGGACTTGCTCCTCCCACCAGCTCCGTTCAACCTGAATATCGACGCCAAGCTCGGTCGCCGAGGGCTAACCTTCTGCGAGGTGGCTGCTGGACCCTGGGATCGTCGGCTAGACGGAAGATGAGTCTGAGATTGCCGGGGGAGATTAAGCTGGGACTGGTGTCCAAGATTGAGCTGAGATTGGCCAGGCAGGTTGATCTCGGACTTGCTCCCTAGGTTGACCTGCGACTGAGACCCTGCTCTTGTGGGCGGCCTGGACGGATTCTCGCTCGACTGGGGCTTTTTCAGGTTGAGATGCTTCAACAAGTCCTTGATCCCACTAATTCCAGCTCGACTGGCACGCCGAATCTTGCCCGGAGCCGGACCCGATTTGACCGTCTCGGGAAGCTTGATGACCGACTGGCTGCCCGGCCCAGCACTCGTAGGTTGAGCGTGTTGAGAAGACGCCGAGCTAGACGGAAGTGTGATAGCACTGGCTGTTCCGCCTGGATGAAGCGCATTCAGATACCCAGTATTCGTCGGCGGAAGAGGAACGTGCAAGAGCGAAGGATTGGGCGTCGAAAGCATTTCTCGGAGAATCTGCAGCTGCCGAGGAGAAAGCTCTCCATTTCGTTCCTTGTCCCATTTCTCTTGTTTGGACACAGGTTCGACCGTCGGCGCAGCTTGGTTCCCAGCAAGTGTGATCGCGCGTTCACGTCCAGTCGTCGGCGAAGGCTCCTTTTCGGGTACGGGCGTCGCCTGCTTTTCCTCTCGTGTATTAGGCCCACCCCCACCGAGCTCGACCAAAACGTCTGCACACTCCCACCAAAGACCGTACCGCTCATCAATGGCATTCAGCCGGCCGCTTACCCGTCCAATATCTTCCGGCGACACACGCACCAGAGTAGCCGACGTCGCTGATCCTCGGGGAAAGAGCACGGGCGAGAGCGGTTCGCCGTTTTCGATCGCGTATTTGAGGTCCGCGAGCAAATTTCGGTAGAGCGTTTGCAGTCGGCGAATCTCTGTTGTCACATCAATATACTGACCTGGTATATAAAAGACGAGGCACTCACGTTCCACACTCCCCGCAAATTCCCTAACCATCCCCAAATTACTCTTCAACCCACTCTGCGCACGACTGATCCTCGCAGGAATCTTCAAATCCGAAAGACTGTTCCTCCTCAACACGCTAGGCTCGATCGGACCTCCAGGTTGAGTCGCAGCTCGGCTGAGCGAACTCGACTGGCCAATAGGCGAATTGTTGTGCAGTCGAGCAGTGAGCTTGGAAGAAGTACCCGATCGAGGAGGAGTAGCGAGTTCAAGCAAACTCGCTTGATGTTCTCCCGTTCGGTACGACAACGTCTGAGGCGGACTCGGCGGTTGAAGCTCGATAGGAGGAAGCAAGTCTGATCCCATGCGCGAGGGTTCTGAAGACGACTTGACATGTGCCAACGAAGCCGATTTGCGATGAAGCTTGGATCGAGGGCTGAGCGAACCAGACGTTCGACCGATAGACCCAGAGCCCGACGTGCGGCCAAGCGAGCCAGACGTTCGGCCGGCCGAGCTGGAGGACAAGGACGGTCGACCAGACGCGATGGCTTCGGGAACGACATCCTCTTCTTCTTCCTTTTGCGTCTCCGACTCGGGCGAAAAGATTGCAAACTCGACTCCGTCCTCGAACACGACAGGGGCTGAACCCGTCAGCGCCTTGGTTCGAGCGGGGGTGACAGGTTCCTTGACGATGATCGTTTCCTTTTCGGGTGATGCAATAGGCTGAGACACTGAAGTCGGCATGGCTGGAACAGCTGGTACATCTTCGTCCCAATCGTCTCCCACAAGTGGCGGTCCAGCAAGCGGCGTTTGAGGGCGTTGATGCAACGGGGTCAGCGGCCGTTGATGTTGTAGAGGTGTACTGGGTCTCCTCATCGCAAGCGGAGAGCTAGGCCTCGATCCGGGAATATGTCTGGTCGGCACAAGTGGTGAACTGGGTCGAGACGAACTTGAACGCATCTCTACCGTCAAACTCGGTCGTTCTGTGTCCCTCTCTCGGTCCTCGAACCCAAGCGGGAGCGTGAACACACTGCCACTGGGGTCGTACTCCCGTCCAGATGAAAGCACGACTGCACTCGCGCTCTTGGGTACACTCGTGCTCGCCCTCCTCGTACCATTGCCCTCGTCCCAATCATGCAAACTGGGAATAGTACTCGACGACGGGACCCTTGACCCAGCGGTATTGACACTCGACGCCGGAGCCGTACTCTGTCCACTCGGCACCCGTTCCGTCTGGCTCTTTTTCCTCGAATGCGAAAACTTGCGCAACGAACGAAGCACACCGCCCTTTTCCTTTTCGCCCGCTTCAGCCAACACAGACGCCCACCCGGACCCTGTTCCTCGTCCGAGACTCGCCGGGATAATCTTGCCAACCGGGACAGGCGGGGCACTGGGACCCGACATGGACATTGGCCGTCGAGCCTTGGACAACCGCGTCGTGCCAGGCGGAGTCGGCGAACCAGCCTCGGTAGGGAGAAGGGGAAGCGTAGGCAACGGCGGTCGCGTCGTCGTACTATTTGATTTACGCGGGGCCTTTTTCACCGTTTGTTCATGATCGATCTCGCCCTCGAGTTCGCGCTCGACCGGTGAACGACCGCTCGAAAAACTCCCGACGCCTCGCCAAAACGGTTCTTTACTCTTTCGTCTCGCTATCCCGTGTGCAGGTCCGTCCTCGGGCGAGGACTGCTGATGAACATGCGTAGCCGACGCAGACCGAAACCAACTGGACCCTTGTTTGGGCGTCTCGGGTGAAAAGGGTCGTTGTTTGGGTGTGGTGGACGAGCGGGGCAGACGTGTTCGAGCCGGGGTGCTGGGGATCGGGACAGGCGAGGTAGTCGTTGTACCGTGCGGTGGCGACGCCGAGACTTTCGGACGACGGCCGAGTTTTGTTTTGAGCGAGCCTGCACGCCAAACCGACAAGACGTAAAGTGGAAATAAGGTCGGATGTGTCCAAGACAAGGTTCGAGAAACACGAGGCCGGCGATCAAATCAGTCAACATCAACAGGATCGCCAAATTCAGTTAGAACATACCGATTCGACTGAGCAACGGAGACCGTACAGGCGGACTTGACGGACCAGCGACGGATGCCAAGGGAGGGCTTGGTGTTCGTTCGACCGGAGGCTGGTGGTGATGACTGCTCTCGCTCCAACTAGCTTCTTCCTCGGTCGTCATCGCGAGACCCAACCCTGGTCCGTCCCGGTCGTCGGGCGGGCTGGGTTCGCGCATGACATATGCTCCCCCAGAGTCCTCGTGTTCGGCAATGTCCCCCGGCCGGGCGGGTCGACTCTTTTTTCGCAGTCGTCGTCTCGGCACGCGCGGCTGAGCTGGGACAAATGGGCCAACGCTGGTCGTTTCATGTGAGCGGACGGTGCGGAGGTGGGCCGTGCTGGATGCGACAGAGGGTGCGTATTGCTGCGCAGTGCTCATCGAGAACAACGAGAGCGCCGGCGAGCCGGGAACTTGGCGCGTATGCATGAGCGGCGATGAGCGAGCCGAGGCTGATGTTGAAGTCGACGAGCGCGAGGGGGAAGTGGGACGAGCTCGTTTGCCGGGGGACGTGGCTGAACTCGGCCCCGCACCGTTGCCGTTGCTGGAAAAGACTGGGAGAGGGGAGACCGTATCCTCGTGTCGGGTGGCAAGTCCATAGTCGTCTTCTTCGTCGTCCTCGTCGGTCTCGGCCCACCGACTGAGATCGGTGCGGGGGGCGGCCGCAGCGCCTGCCGCCGGCCCAAGGCTGCTCGACCCTGCAGAGCTCTGTCGTTCTGCCTCTTCGCGCTCGAGCTCCTCGTCCCATCCTCCGGCTGATGATACGCTGTGTGAGCTCCAGCGTTTTTCGGGTGGGGTCTGGCGTGCCGGTCGGGGGCGGGACGCGGGGGGTTTGGCGGGCGAGGGCTCTGCTTGGAACAAAAAGTCGTCGTCCTGGAGCCGTGTCAGCCAAGAACAGAACACATAGGATAGACTCACCCAGTTCTCCGACGGAGCTGGACACGAGGGCGGACATTAGCGGCGTAGAGCAGGCAAGGAATGCAACGTACCCGAGACCGCAGGCGGCGGCGAGAATGGCTCCTCTCGGATCGCAGTCGCAGCAGACATCCAACCAAATCAAGTCGTCGGAAGCGTGATCCCAGTCGAATGATATAGAGCAGCAATGACGGGTGATGGGGAGAACAAGATGTCGATTCAGTCCAACACGCGCGATCCAAGCGCCGAGCCCTCGGATGTGGAGAAGCGCCGGGGGTGCCACAGATGCCGCTCTCAGCCGTCCACGTTGGGGTTATGCGCACCAACACGTTCTGCGGCCGCGCCCTCTTATGCTCTGAAGCGGTCTGGTTGCCTCTTGGACCTCCTGTGTCGGCTGTTGCTGCTCTGTTCAATGTTGGTCTGGCGCGTCGGGCATTCCTTTGTTGTGCTCACTTCTATTTGGAATGTTCCCAGATAGTCGTTTGAAGCTATGATACCCCCGACTGCGCTGGATACAGTCTGTCCCATGGAGTTTAGCTATGTTTCATGGCCACTACTCTCTATGCCTTGGCTGCGAGTTTGACATTTGATCAGGTTATATATCCATCCTACCACATTCACCTTGTTGAGCGTCGGACTCATCCCTCACTGTTGTAATGAGAATCGTTTGGTTCGATTCTCGAGCTTCTTCAAGTTCAGGAATACTTGTTATCTACCCGGCAAATAGATAGTATATTCGTAGCAGAGACCGGTACAGTACAGAACTCATGTACTACAGGTTATATGCGAGTAGCGGCGTCCATAGAGGCGATATACAGTAGATAGAGAATATACACGAACACCCTACAAGCGATATAGCTATACATGCTATACAGATGAGAGCGGCATACAAGCGACTATAGATAATATATCAGAACTGCCTTAAGAGACAGGGTATCCATCAGCGGTAAAAGCGGCTGTTCGGTTGATTAGTCAATCGTCCTCAACACTCTCCCTGAATCCGCAGGCACGCATCAAATCAGTCATAATATCTTCCTCATAGAGATCTTGAAGAAAGTGCCATCCCAAGACGGTGGTTTGGTCTATTGCATTGATTCCGAGAAGGGAATTGCCTAAATGCCACATCGGCAAATCGGCCGGATTGTTCCAATCGATTGCAAATTGCCTAATGCTTATGGAAGATTTGAGTGAATTTGGACCACTTACAACCGCTCTGGGAATCGTCCAATGATCACCGGTTGGCGTGTGCGATTTCATGGCATTTTTTACTACTTATAATTGTATCCTAATCAGAAATTGTTTACAATCTCGTTGCATGGAAATTTACAGCCAACTAGCCAGGCTTGTAATGGGTGCTATACGGTAAAAGGCAAGCAGGAATGGCTGATTGTTGAGTGATTATATCGACATGCACATTGGTTACCGGGCAATTATGTTCATTCTCTCAAACTACTACATTGAAGATTATTACCAACTCGCTCCTTCGTCCTTGTCGGCTAAACCTTCGCTACCTCCATCGTCTGTATAAACCTCCCCTTCTTCGCTGTCAGTTTCTCCGTCTCCCTCGTCTTGATTATCCTCGCCCTCATTTTCAATATTATGATGACCATCCGCTTCATTATACTCGCATACTTTAGAACACATGTATCAGTCACGCTGAATTGCACTAGGAAATAGCTGCCGTTAGCACATATTTACCGATTTCTAGGTCTTCCAGCGTACTGTACGCGTACTAATTGTACCCACACGGCACCTGCACCGCGTGACAAAAAACAGGATTTTGCTTAACCACGGGCTAGGTTGCGTGACGTGACAGAAAGGCTACACACCCACCAAAGGTGACGGGGAACCGATATTTAGACCATAATTATACAAATTTTACGTGGTTTCCTGCTCTCAAATCTAATGTCATGCTCTAAGACTATAGGTATGTGCCTTTCCCCTCAGCGTTGCTCTTAATCCCATTCTGTCTCTTCCCAAGCCTCCGATCGATACCCACAATCTCGTAACTCGTATTCTCTGCTTAAATTGGCGCATACATTGAAGGTAACAGTTAGTGTACATAGTATGTTCATGTATTATAGAGCATTTAGTCTTGATTTCGTTTGACTTTTGTCGCCGTGACAACCTGTTCTGGGCTTAACCACCGGCCCGAAACCGTGACACTTCAAGCCACTTTTTTAACCACAACCACGGGCTTCCGTGACGTGACATGTGGGTACATTTACTGCGCGTACAGTGATACCAGGGGTGTTCTCTGACGCGTTTCCATGGGTCATATCTCCTATGGCCATCCCGCTGAACTGCATCAGCATATCACGATCGGCAAACCTACGAATCCAATAAGCAAGCATTATGTAGGCATCCCCGATATATGCTCAACTTACCTTGCAGTATAATAATGTTTCCAGTCTCCCACAGTTCGGATGTCAGCGGCTATCAAATCTATAGACTCGAGGTATTCGCAGGTCCTCCCCCCAGCAAACCGGGGGATCAATTGAACTCCACGGATAACATCTGCTGGGTCAACAAAATCGAATGCATGAAACTCTTTTAGTCAGGAAAATAGCCGACTTGCTCCAGCTGGCAGGTCGCCCAACCTCCAGGTACATTGGTCATGCGAGGGAGCCATCGTACCCACAGGAAATCCATTCGTTTTGGGCGAGATCCATCATACGACACGTTATCATGATAGACGCCAATGACCCGCGCATACCAGAACCAGTGTACGCCGGTATCTCCAGTTCCGTACTTCTCGGAAGGGACAAGAATAAAATGCTTCTGAGTTCAAGGATTTATTGTGTCTTGGGCGCGGCGTGTATCATAGGTAGTGTAGTGAATTTTTAGAGTCTGATGTGAATATATCCTGTCGTGCTGAAGGTGTATCCGAGCACGTTGACAATCTGTGCATGCTAATTCGTCCTCGTAACGGTCTCCATAAATACGGGAAAAAAGATGGGCCTTGAGTCGAGGAAGGAATTGCTGAAAATAATATTATAAACGTGCATACATGCGTTCAACGGTTAACTTACTTTCACCGCAGGATCAGCCCCATTTTTGTCTAACCCTATAGGAACAATTACCGGATTTTTCTGTGATAACGCGATTTGATAGGGTGATCGACCAGATTCGTGGGCTGGAAGATTCTCTGTGCTGGTGGTGGGACAGGAGACTGTGGGTTGGCTTGTACTGGTCAGAGATTGTTGAGCAGAAATGAGATCGCTGTTGATATAGCTTAATCGATTTTTTATTCGCTGTATCTTTCCCATCTGAGAAAGATATTTGCGGCCATTTGTTCTTTTGTAGTTCTGCTTATCATGTCGATGTAAAAGCTCTCCCTGCTTCCATTTAAGTACAACCAATTCAGATTATTTTGAGAGAGCTCACCGTCTGAGTAGAAGCCAAATCTGATGTCCCTACATCCTCCACGGAGTCTGCGTGATCTCCCAAGAAATGAAACTGAATAGTGTCGAGTGTGAAGTACTTGCGCCGCCGACCAGTTTCTGGGGTAGATTCATCGAAATCTGCGGCCTCTAAGTCCATGTTTAGAGCTGCACACGGCCTAGCTTTCTCGTGGTTCCTCTGTTGACGAGCCGTACGTGCTTTTGTGGTTTCGTATATCTCAAGCGTCGAGGTATACGTCTGAAATTCTCGCAGTTCGTGACCCAGTCTTGTTGTAGCATGTCGCAAAGTCGCCAGCGATATGCTTGTGTGCCGCCGGAGTTTTGCTAGTCCGTGCCATTGGGCTAGAACAGGATTGCCGGTCCGTTTCGTTCAATTTCGAAGGGCGTCGGGAAAATTATGGGCATTTTGGGGATTGCTGGCGTTACAACCGATTGAAATCAAACTGGAATGGATTACAAGCATCTGGCCGTCTGGCCGATGGATGTAAAGTTGCGCGAGTCTCGGGCTTCACATACAAAACCCCAACTCGAAAAAAGGTCTCAGAATTGAAGAAAATGTAGATTGGGTATTGTAACCGCGAACATCCTAAGTGCACAAAAGCACGACATCGCAGTACTAACAAATGCGCAACCCAGCTATCACAAGCTTGTGAGTATCCCAATTCCACGCTTATAGTAACAAGGGAAACCAGCCACTGGGAGTCAAATCAGCTCAAGACATTCACCAACAGCTGGAAGAGGATTAATAGGTCAGTCTTCGAGCGCCAGTCAAAGTGGAAGTACTCACTGAACAAACGTGTTTGGCAAGTAGACCCACTCCAGACCTTTCAGCCCGAGAGTTTCGGCGGCTTTCTTGCAGTCCTGATCTTTTAGAGTCTCTTTTCCTGTCTTGTGGTTGGCGCCTGAAGGGACGAGGATAAAACGAGTCTCCTTTTTATAGTCTACCAGCGGCATATCGCAGTTGAGCTTGACGCAGAGGTTGCCGCGCACACTCGCCTCTACAAGGTCGGCGGCAGGCTGCTGCTTCTTAAATAGAATTGCTGGTGGTCCGTCAACTAGGGCGCCAGGTTTGATCAAATAACCAGCAACGGGGGCATAAAACGAGATATACCTATCCCACGCAAAAAAGGTTAAGAATTTTCCACTTGAGCCACGGATTTACTTACATGTTTGACAGATTGGCTCAAAAGTGAATGGGGTTGGAGAGTAGATTTCGCGACCTTTATAGTCAATGTGGGCGGTTTCACCCCGGTAGATGTCCGATTCAGCCGCGCTGGTTTGCAACTCGGTGGCACCATCAATTACGTCATCGGGTGGCAAACAATCAACAGCCGTGGTCCGCCACATGAATGAAAGGATAATCACGTCAGGAAAACTGGAATTTTCATTAACAATGGCAATTGTAATTGCACCTAATTAAGATAATCAACCTAAAATCAGCTAAATCGTCCAAACCCATGTAAAGAAGCAGCTCAGCTGCCTGGAAACACTTGAGGCTTGGTATCTTAGCCCCATTAACCACTGCACAGTCTGATTAGGTAGCATATATGCTGAAGCTGGCAGGTCACATGTCCCATAAATCGAGTGAATCGACCTAAATTGACATAAATTAAGCGCCTTGAATCTCAGTTGAGAAGAATTAGTGTTAATGAAACAGGGAGGGTGGCAAATCCCCTACGTCAGGAAAAAGGCGCCAGGCAAATATGGGCAAATTACACCCAATTTGCCCATTTGCCCAGTTTGCTTTCCCCCAGCGGAAACACACTGTTATTTGCCCCAGTTTACCTAGTTTGCCCTGGGTAAACGGGGTAAATTTGCCGCTATTACACAGCCCGGGCGGTTACATGATGTAACCGACCCGGTTTGCTGAACCGGGGCAAATTTGCCCCGGGGCTTTTTCCTGACGTAAATCCATTAATTGAGCATAATTTGAGTCAGTTAGGCTCAATTTGTATGCCATGTTTTTCCTGATGCAGAACAACGGGAGCGTCGTCCAATTGTTCAGATTCTCACACACTCCATGTGAAAAAACTAAGATTGTGCGACCCCCTGCGAATTGGACAGTCAATTCACAGCATCAGGCGTGTAAGTAATTAATTCATTTTCGTGTTGACTATTGGTCCAAATCTAAACAACTCGCGAGGCCCAGGCGGATGAGCTATCATGTAAATGGGCCAGCGCTCATAGGTGATGTAAAGAACGATGAGAGGCTGGCCTGGTAAAGCATCGATCATGAGGTTATTATCATGATTAGGTTTCATGACACCATTGCTCGGGGGTGCTTAGGTGAACGTGGCCACCCACAAGCTTGGTCAAGGGTGCGTGGGTGGCACCTGGGTCCACCTTCCAATTCATTAGTGGCAATCCATAGCTACGATTTTGCAAAAAGGGTGCCAGATACTGAGTGATTTTGGAAAGTGGCAAGCACAATGGGCTAGCCCCATAGCTGATGATTTAATGTTGATGCCGCACTAGGTGGCAATTCCCTCATAGCCACTCCTATGTGGTAGATTCGGACCAAATGCCGTACATTTCATGCTGCTGTACGAGTATAAGATAGCGGTGAGGGTCAGCGGAGCGAGTCACCCCAGCTAAGGCCTACTACTAGGATACACACCTTCCACTCAGACCTTCAATTTACCCCACTAGTCTCTGGCTTCCTGTCAATATACGTATCCACACGCTTTGGCTCCAGAGCAGTTTATTTTTGCAGGTATGGGAGATGTATCCACGTTCTCGACAATGTATTGAATTGAATACCAGCACATAGCATGCAAAACGCGTGGAACAATAATGATGTGGAGATACGAGTTGGACAGAGGCTCAACAACTATGCAGCCACCCCTCCTGCCGTTGAATATTCGTGCTATTGTCATGAGCCGCGCACACGACTTCACCTTTTTCTTCAATCCAGTGGCTTGCACGCTTCATAAGCCACCCTATCTTTGAACTTCTATCCATTACTAAGGATGATTGGCACTTGACTAAGCCTCCACATGATAGCTGACTGATCATAGCTATCTTTAGCGCGCATACAGTCTTCTCAAACTATCTTTAGTAACACTCTCATTTTAGATACACCTTCCTTTAGAAACACGCACTATCTTTAGCTCATGTATTCTTGGAACTTTATGCACAGACCATGTACTCGTGAGTATAAATACTCGGTGTGCAAGCTGCTCTCAGACCAGCTTGCTCTACCTTGTTGATCTCCCCTCAAGGGTGATAACTACTAAGAGATACACATAAGACTTATACACTTAAGACTCAACTATCAATACTAGGTCCTATTAACTTAGGTACTTAGTAATACACTGCAAGCCACGAGTCAATCACAGTCTCTCCAAGAGACGGGTGCCTTCGACGTCCTACTCGCTAGGCGAGCAGAGGACTATACCTCTAAGACTAAGAGGCTCGATACCCTACACAGGGCTGTCATCGACGCTTCCACACTTGACTACATCTACAAACAGCCACAGGAAGCTGCCACGCATCGGGCTAGGATCCGACGCCAACGCCGTCGCATCCAGAACAGAAAGTAAACACCCTTAGAAACGAGGGTTGTGACAACTATGGCATCATCAACGCCATATTAGGGATCCATTTCCCCCTCAGTCAGACATGGTTGGTGAAGCCTCAAGCACCGATCCGTCAGTTTGTTCCAGGCCATGGCAATACATCAGCAAAAACTGACTAAGATTGTCAGGAAAAAGGTGCCAGGCAAATTTGGACAAATTACACCCAATTTGCCCATTTGCCCGGTTTGCTTTCCCCGGGTGAAACAGGCCGTTATTTACCCCGGTTTACCCGATTTGCCATAGGTAAACTGTGTAAATTTGAGGCTATTACACAACCTGGGCGGTTACATGATGTAACCAACCCGATTTGCCGAACCGGGGCAAATTTGCCCTGGGGCTTTTTCCTGACGATTTAGGTCAGTTTAGAGTGAACTTTTATTTCATTGGGTTGCTGCAACCAATTTGAACCCACCATGTGGCTGTGAAGCAGTCTTGACCAGTCTGAATTAAGCGCCTGAATTGTGGGCAATTTTGACTGGGTGGTTGAATTGATAGCACTCAAAACTGGTTTTGACCCAAATAGGAAAGTTTGAGGCAGTTTAAACTGCTCCAGATCAAAGTTGCCTTTTTTGGTAATTCCCAAAAAAGGAAAGAGGTAGAGGGGAATAGAGATGTCGTGCCAGAGACCGTCTGCCAGAAAAATACGGAATTCTTGCTCCGCCTCCGTCAAAATTCCGGCATGCCAGAGCAGGAGACGGAGCAGAAATCAGTTTGGGGTGCCAGTTTCCGGCCAAGAAACCGTCTATTCTGGCACCCTGCAGGAATCCGGCAGTTCCTGCGACTGGCAGCTGCGAAGCAAATTTCTAAACCCACCGCAACACAAATCTAAATACATAGAAAAATCCGCATAAATCGCCGCTTTCGAATGGTATAAAACATTCATGGTAAGAAAAATTCTTTGGGTCAATCGCTAGCCAAATACATCCAGAAAATAATCAGGGGTAAGCGGCCATGTAGACACTTTGGTAGGGTTGGCCAATTAGCACTCATATGTATATGAATCGATGCGCACAAGCCAGGAGAGTCTAATGGTACCGCCTGCTAAGTCACCAGCGCTCCCTATGTGAAGATATAAGTGAAATAGGGCCTGATCAGCGCCACAAGCACTAGTGAATCTAGCCGTGTAAACCTTGCTCCCCTGGTTTCTATGTATGCGAACCATAGAGGAGATGCTATATACAAAAAATCAGCTAATTTGAAGAAGTATTAGTGGGTGAAACACATGGTAGAAGCCCCCTGAGAGCAAGAAACTGTACTCAGCGCATTTCCAGCCTTGGACACTCATTTTGAGCTTAATCGCATGAGACAGCTCAACTCAGCGACCCAAATTACCCCTTTTCGCATGGCTACAGTGTCCAGTTATGTTGGGTAAAATGTCTCAGAGCTATACTGGGTCTGTTTCAGCAGTTTGTGTGCAGCATTTGCCTGCACCACAGTCAGTTAACCATATTCCGCCCCCTCTACATATTAGATACATATACTGATAAGGGTTATTCATACCCAGAAATCGATTCGCAGCATTAGAAATGGCTGATTTTGCCTCCTTGAATGAGAAGCATGGTGAGCGCATGTGGGGGATTATTTTTGTCACAAGGATGGCGCTGCGCTGCGCTTGATTGATTTTTTGAGCATATACTTCCTAATATGGATCGGCTCCTGAGAATTATGCGCATTTTATGAGCTACTAACCAACTGTTTGTGGTGAGTTTGGAGGGGGGTCAATTTTCAGTCCCCCCTTTCTGGAGCGTTAAAACGCCCGCGATTCCGTCCCTGCGCATATCTATGAAGCGTGTTATACACCATTCGATAGCTAAAGGCAGCGCGCACATTTTGAGCTATACAACATCTTGTTTGGAGGACCTTTGGCAAATGTTAGTAGCAGGAGCTCCTCCACTCCTGCAGTTCCTGCAACCCTGACAGAATTCCGCCCGGAATCCGGCTTCTGGCAGCCGGAGACGGAGCCGGAGCAGGAATCAAAAATTTGCGCCAGAATCCGCCTGCAGGAGACAGTCTCCTGCAAAATTCTGGCACGACATCTCTAGAGGGGAAAATTACAAAAATATCATTATTTTTTCCATTTATGGAATTACCAAAAAAGGCAACTTTGATCTGGAGCAGTTTAAACTGCCTCAAACTTTCCTATTTGGGTCAAAACCAGTTTTGAGTGCTATCAATTCAACCACCCAGTCAAAATTGCCCACAATTCAGGCGCTTAATTCAGACTGGTCAAGACTGCTTCACAGCCACATGGTGGGTTCAAATTGGTTGCAGCAACCCAATGAAATAAAAGTTCACTCTAAACTGACCTAAATCTTAGTCAGTTTTTGCTGATGTAACCCTGACTCGACAAGCCGAGCGGTAGATGACAACGGGAGCAATACCTACCGACCTGACTTCATTGTGTCCCGGTTCAGCAGCTCAGGCCGGCAGGATGCCGTAAACCTCATTGTTGAAGTCAAAGGTGCAAATGCCAGCAATACAGTTGCGATGTTGCAATTGGCTTCCTACATGATCCGACAGAATGCTGGACTTGCCCCGGCCATGGGTGGCGGTCAGTTGAGAGCTTTGTTGATTTTGGGAACGATGAGCAAATGTTATTCCCTGGGACCCAATGGGATCCTACAACTGGTTCCTGAGTTTCCTGCGCAAGGACTTGACATACAAACACCAGCTTTCCACGCTTATTTAGTTTGTCGGGCAACTGTTTAAGCTCCAGCCGCCCCTGCAATGGGACAGTAGAATAGAAACCATCCGGATGTTGTACAACACTATGCTATTTGCGTGCTTTACTCTAAATGATTTCTGTCATGAACCGCAAGCTATGAGAGTTCATCAGGAAAAAGCCCGGGGGCAAATTTGCCCCGGTTCGGCAAACAGGGTCGGTTACATCATGTAGCCGCCTGGGCTGTGTAATAGTTGCAGATTTACCTGGTTTACCCATGGTAAACTGGGCAAACCAAGGTAAATGCGCGCCCTCAATTATAAGACTTTTCCGTTAAATTACACTTTTTCGACTCCCTACACGTTTCACGGCAATTTTGAGGGATCAGCGGCAGTCGGCGGCTTCTAGGCGGTGTGGTGTGTTCCTCAGGCAAATCCGCCGGAGATCCCAAGCGCTCAAGAGCGAGCTAGGCGATCCGTAGAATCAAAATTGGTCATGAGTGTGGCTCATGATGTCAGGACCCTGTCGTCTCTCTCCTTTGTTGTCCTTAAGTAGTGGCTACGTTCGGTTGTTGTATGGTAGTTTGTTTATTTGGTGGTCTATCTGTAGTTTACACGTACGAGTCCGGTGGTGGACGAGATAAAGCAAACTAGGGCTCCTAGCTTTGCTTCATCGTCTTATATACCCTGTGCGAGGGTATGAGTCATTGCTGCGGCGCAGTCCGCAGTTGTTTACTGGTCACATGACCTTGTTTGAGTGTTTGTCAGTGGTGTCAGGAGGTCATGTGACATTATTTACACATTATGTAACTCGCTCTTAGGTTTGTGCGGCTCCGAATCTTATAGAGCCGCGCTGAGTCCGAAGGTCACGTGATTTAAGCGCCGGGATCACGTGATAACTCGCTCCTCGCTCCAAGTTACAAGGTAGAGAAGTTGCTGGAGCGAGTTATGTAACCACGATAAGCGCCGAGCGCTGATTAAGCGCCGGGGTCACGTGACAACTCGCTCCTCGCTCCAAGTTACAAGGCAGAGAAGTTGCTGGAGCGAGTTATGTAACCACGATAAGCGCCGAGCGCTGATTAAGCGCCGGGATGACGTGATAACTCGCTCCTCGCTCCAAGTTACAAGGCAGAGAAGTTGCTGGAGCGAGTTATGTAACCACGGTAAGCGCCGAGCGCTGATTAAGCGCCGGGGTCACGTGACAACTCGCTCCTCGCTCCAAGTTACAAGGCAGAGATGTTGCTGGAGCGAGTTAGGTAATCATAATAAGCGCCGAGGTCACGTGACCTTGTTTATAGCATATTCGACCTTGGAGAAAATGCTATAAATCCGTATTATATTCTCCCTATGTAATGTGTCCGTTGTGCGGGTCACAACATTATCCCCCCCTTTGGACATGTCTTGGAGGATTTCGAGACATGTTGCTTGCTTGGTGCAAAAAGAGATCCCATGCATCGACAGGGGTAAGGGCGCTGGACTCGAACTGACAACCTGCGATCTGACTAATCAGTCGGTGGTGTTGCTTAAGTCAGGCTAGACCCCTTATCCCTTACGCTACATGGGATTGGTAGCTAATTGGTCTAGTGGGCGATACCCCTGTGACGTGGTCGTTTGGGTGATGATTTTGACCAATAAATTACGTTTCTATGGGAATACAAAGAAGGGTCTTCCACCCGAGTATACCCATTCCACGTTCCTTGCTACCCATGCCTCTCCTTCTTCCCCTTCTATGTCCGACCAGCATTTTGTGATCGCCGCCCGGCTATTACCCAGGATCACTGTTGGTCGTACCTTCATAGTTTTCACCCGCTGGTAGCGGCCGGTGAAATCCGCTTCGTACTGGCTCAGGGCCTTGAGCGAGTACTTGCCGTTCGTGGATACCATATCATCCAGTATCCATATATCGGCATCTTCTGACAGGGCCGCCACGTTCCATACGTTGCACATCCTGCTGTGCTTCCCTTTTGATCGGGCGTAGGCGGTTTTCCCTGTGCCTGTTTCACCCTCAATCACCAGGATGCGGTGTCGCATGCCTGGGCCTTTTGGTCGGACCTCCTCGGCAAACCACTTGTCCGCCTGCTCCACATGGTCCCTGTACTCAGGGACCTCGAGTTCCACTGGGATTGCCGGTAGTAGGCCGGCGTCCGCCTTGTAGGTGTATTCGGCGTACGCTCGTATGGAGTTCCATGACTTCGTCATGTCGAGGGGCCTTAGGCGTTTGTAGGCTTGGTAGAACTCCTCCTTTGTGGCCGATCCTACAATCTCCTCCCCATCCTCCAATTCTGCCTCCTGCCTCGACCTTTTCCCCCCTCGGCCCTTCGTCAGGATCTCCTCCAGCTGTTCCAGGGTCAGCTCCCCTGCCATCAGTTCCTCCACTTCTTCGCCTCCTTCCCCCACGTGCTTCCACAGATAGTGGAAGGCGTCTCGCGCTGGGTTCCCTCCTGGGCCGTCCCTGAGGTCCTTCTGCAAGATGTTGGGGTGGTTCCCCTCGAAGTCCCAGAACCAGGCGTTTTGGGTGTTCCACCCGCCTTTGCGCTCGTGGCTGATGGTGAGGGCATGGACATGGAGGGGCCGGTCCGGGTCGAAATTCGGTTCTTCCGGGTCGTGCCGTTCTACCACTGCCAAGGTGGCCCAGTGGTTGGGCCGGTTCCGGCAGAAGGCCTCGTATCTGCTCATTCTTTTTAGTGTTGCAGATGAGGCATCCTAGGAGTGTCCTTACCGAGCCACTAGGCCGGACGTGGGCTCCTCCGCTAACTTCGACCAGGTCAGGAAAGCAGCTCTGGACTGCACCCTGAACCTTCCATTCGGCCCGGTACCTGTCGGCTCTTCGGACCCTCGACCCATCGGCGTATGCCGCGAAGAACTTGGCTCGGGGGCTGCGCTCACCTCCGATGGTGCTGGTGACGGCGAAGCCTGCCGCTGCGCTGCCTCCCGAGCCGCCCGGATCCGCGCTGCGCCGCTGAGTCCGATTCCGAATGAGGGCATTCTTGGTTTGTCTAGTGTGTGTGGCGTGGGATGGGGGCATGGATTTGATCTTGCTCCTTCTCCTGATGCCACCTGATATACCCGTTGTGTTTGTTTTTCTAGTCATGTGATGACGCATCTCCGAGGGGTGCCCTTCCTTCGTTCCATCGCGTCGGCCTTGTCCTCGCTAACGCTCGGGGCCTCCGCTCCTTCACTCCGGTCGGTGCCCCCTCTCCGACCCCTCCGGTATAACGAGATAACGGAGGGTCATGTGACTTTAGAGGTCACGTGACTGGCTCTTGTTTGTTGTTTTTCTTGGTTCAGTCATGTGACCATTGTTTATTGGTCGCGTGATGTATGCGTGTCATGTGACTCCACTATTTACTTGTTTGAATGGGTTTGGTCCTTCTTTTAATTGTTAAAGATAGAGTGACTTGCGGCAATTCCGTATCTCCTGTCCTCCTTTAACATGCGCGTCATTACTCTTAACTACGACCCTCTGGACTGTACCTGTTGGTTTCCTGGTGGCAGTCTTTATTGCGAGTACTGTGACTCCGTTTGTGATGCCGCACTCGCCGACTTTGAGGCCGGTGTCGGCGATTGGACCATTGTGGGTGCTTCAGGTAAGCGTGGTGTGTCTTATTGTGTTCCCTCCGCTTATCTTTGTCCTTCAGACAAGCACTCCGAGGCTGAGGAAGCGGCCCATGCTGCTGCCCTTGCCGAGTTCTTTGAAGAGGGTAGTCCTCCTGAGGAGTTCTGGGATACCCCTGAGTCGGGGTCGTCGGCTCTGACCAATTATATGTCCTCATTCCCTGAGGGGGAGGCGCCCTGGAGGAGTGTCCGCCCGTCTTGGTCCTCTGCTTCCAAGACCAATAGGAAGCAAAAAAAGCCTTATACCCGCTCTACCGTTCGTAAAAGATAGATTTCGTGTAATTTCTTTAGAAATAAATCTTTCTTTTGGTTTTCCCTTGAGTGTATCTGATGTTTAATCACGTGAGAGTGGACGATGTTTGTTTACTGTGGGAGCATTCGTCACGTGATGTTGTTTTGATGGGGAGCGTGTTGTACGTTGTTATATAAGGGCGGGTTCCGCAAGATTTGTTTGTCCCACCCAATGCCTCTTATCTTTCACAACTACGATCCTTTGGAGTGTTCTTGCTCCTCCATCTCCTCTGAGCTCTACTGCGCCTACTGCAATATTGTCTGTGACCATGCGCTTTTTGACTTTGAGGCGGACATTGGTCAGTGGGTCTTTTTCGGTCGATCTGGTATGTTCTTCTTGTGGCTGCCTTACAGTGTGCATTCATGCTCATGTTTTCCAGATTTCTCCGTCTCTGAGGAGGCGCGGTGTTGGGTTGCTCTTGACCAACTTTACCGTGAAGAGCGTCCTATCACACCTCCCCCAGTCCCACCACGTTCCCCTTCTCCAGATCCGTTTCAGGCTCTTCTGGATGATCCTCCCGAGGTAGATATTCCTTGGTCGGTGCCAAGACCCCGGTTTGTGAGGGCACCTGTGTTCGCGGTTTCTAGGGTTAAGAAGCCTTATGACCGGCCTGTTTCCCATAAGCGGAAGGGGTGGTGAATTTGTATTATATCATAGTAGAATATGATTTTTTACAGTAAAGAAGTTATATCCGGGGTGTGATACAGCCTATTAGTTGTTTGTTCCCAACTCCTCGAGCAGGGGAACCATATCTTCAGTCATGGCTTCTTCCAGCTCGTCTGTTTTTTCCTGTCCTTCCCACTCTTCAAAATTGAAGTGGCTTTCCTGATCGATGTCTGCCTTCGTGGTCGTTACGTCTTCCTGAATTTCATCCCTGATTAGTAGGGTTTCCATGCTGCTGGCCAGGCTCTTCCTTCCCTCACCCTCTGGAGGCCGTACTTCCAACCATCTTTTGAAGTCTGCCATGTTAGCCTCCTTTCTCATGATGAGGACGTACATTTCCTCCATTAAGGTTGCTTCTAGGAGTCCCGTATAGGGTGCCGCTGGCAGCTCCTTCCAGTCCTCCAAGAGGGCATGGGCCCTTGCTTCCACGTTCCAGTCCCCTATTTCTGCTTCTTTTGCCGCTTCAGGGCTACTGGTCCTTCTTTTTTGTTTGGCAGCCTTGGCAACGGCGTCGACGGTAGACCCTATAAGCCCATCAATTACGTACATTTTTGTCCGCATCAGGGCCCCTCGTGTCCTAGGTGCTCCCCCATGACACCAGGTTAGCAAGCCCCTTTTTGGATCCAGGTATTCGTTAGGGCCTATCCAATTTTGGTCGTTACGCTCCCTCTTTGGAATGTATTGCAGGTTAGCTCCTGGTAGAATCCTCTCTGCGTACCTCTGTGCTTCCTCTACTGTATAGCAGTGGACCTCCGCCCATTGATGGCTTCCCTTGTCAATATAGGGTTGCCCTCCCTTCTTCTTTTGGGGTTGTCGTCGTACTGCACCTGCATAGGTATCATTCAGGAGTGCGTACCTGTTTCCAGTTTTGGCTAGAGTTGGCGGGCGGTGTTGGAATGTTACGTGTTGTCTGGTTTGTTGATTTAGGGTTGGTTGGTACGACATATTTGGGTAACTGGTGATCCGTAAGTGTATGCGTTGGATGGGATGCGGTGGTTCACTGGGGTGTTGATGTCTCTACTTTCCTTCGTTGGCCTCTTGTTTTATAGATCTGCCCTCCTTCTGCTTGCTACTCTTTGTCTTGCCCTTCGAGTCATTCGGCATTGGTGCGCCAGGTAAGCGCTTGCGTAAGTCTGCTAGCAAGTCATGCATTTCGGCAAACTTTTCGGCACGTTCCATTGTGTCCTCTATGGGGTCATACCCTTTCCACCTGATTTGGTAGTAGAGTCTGCCATTCCGCCATTCCGAGTTTACCACATGGTCCACCTCGTATTCCTCTTCCCCTTCTTCGGTGATGATTGGCGGGGGCTTTACTTGTTTCCGATGGAAGTCCTTGTCCTCTGTCACCGGTGACAGTAGGTTGATGTGGAATACATTGTGGACCCTTATGGTTTTTGGTAGATCCAGACGATAGGCGTGTGATGATATTTTCTCTGTGATTGTAAAGGGTCCCCCTTTCCTATTGTCTAGCTTCTTGGTCGGTCGTTTTGATGACAAGTTTGTCAGTAGTAACCATACTTTGTCTCCAACCTTGAGTTCCTTGCTTGGCTTCTCTAAGGTTCTGTGGAGCTCCATTGATGCCTTTGCTTCGTCCCAGATCCTCTTCATTTTTTCTTTCATGGAGTATGCCGCTGGTGTATCCCTCTCTTCCTGGTCTCCTTTTAGCATATTCCACCTTGGCGTTGTTCCATAGACCGTTTCAAAGGCTGTTTGGCCTGTGGCTGAGTTTACGTGGTTATTATGGCAAAATTCTGCAATTGGTAACCACTTTGTCCAGTCGTCTTGCCTGTAATTGCAGAAGGTTCTTAAGAACCCTTCTACCCATTGGTTTGTTCTCTCTGATATTCCATCTGTTTCCGGATGGTAGGCTGTGGAAAATCTAGGTTCAATCTTCAGTCCTTTGTATAGGGCTCGGAGGAATTGGCTGTTGAAGGTTGGACCCCGATCAGATACTGTTGTCTTTGGGGTGCCGTGTAATTTCCATATCTCCCTGATGAAGATCTCCGCTAGCTCCTCCGCGTTTGTTGATTCCAGGCAAGGGATGAAGTGGGCTTGTCTGGAGAATCGGTCAATTACCGTCAGGATGCTGTCATACCCGTTTGACTTGGGTAATTTTACTATGAAGTCGTATGCTATGTCCTCCCATGGCTTTTCTGGGATTGGTAACGGTCTGTGCGGTATTGACTGTTTATGTCCCTTACTTCTTTGGCATATTTCGCAAGTGTCTACATATCTGTTGACTTGCGCCTTGATGCCTGGCCAATAGTATTCCCTTGATATTAGTTCTAGGGTTCTGGCGTGACCCTGATGTCCTGCAATTGGTGAATCATGGAATCTTTGGAGTATTTCTAATCTGAGGTCCCTGTCGTCTGGGATATAGATCTTTCCATCGTATTCCAGTATTCCATTCTTGATGTCATATCTTCTGAACTCCTTCCTTACCGAGGGTGGTAGTTCCTCTTTGTTGGAAACGCTTTCCCATAGCACCCGAATGGTTTCATCTTCCTTCTGTGCTTCCCTTACCTCGTCCAGGAAACTGCTGCTGATGTCTGCCATGAAGCCTATGAACTTGTCCGGTGCTATCATGATCTGGGGTTCTACTGGTATGTCCCCATGGTCATGTCGTCTGGATAGCGCATCTGGCTTTTCTGACATCTTTCCTGGTCGATATACTATCTGGTAGTTAAATGATGCCAACAGTAAATACCATCGGGCGTGCCTTCTATTCCATACCTTGGCTTCTTGCCAATATTGGAGGTTCCGGTGATCGGTATATACTGTTATTGGTATTTTGGTTCCTTCCAGCAGTAGCCTCCAGTGCTCTAAGGCATGTACTATGGCTAGTAGTTCTTTATCGTATGTGTCGTAATTCCTTTGAGGTGGGGTGAAGCTCTGTGATAGGTAAGCTATAGGATGTAGCCTTCCATCGTCTCCTTTCTGGCTTAGGACCGCTCCTAAGGCCACTCCTGATGCGTCTGTTTCCAGGATATAGGGTTCGTCTGGTTTTGGGTGTATGAGTACCGGTTCCTTTGTGATGGCTTCCTTGATGTCTTGGAACGCCTTCTCTTCCCTGTCTGTCCATTTGAATTTGATACCTTTTCTGGTTAGTTCGGTTAACGGCTTTGCTTTGGTGCTAAAGTTTTCTACCCATCGCCTGTAGAAGCCTGCCAACCCCAGAAATGCCTGTACTTGCTTAACTGTGGTTGGGGCTTTCCATTCCAGAATGGCCTTTACCTTTTCCTTTTCCATGGATATTCCTTCCGGGGAAATGACGATCCCAATGAAAGAGGTTTCTGTTGTGAAAAAGTGACATTTGTGCGGTTTTAAGAATAAGTGGTTCGCCCTTAGCCTTTTCAAAACTTCCCGTACATGTTTTATGTGGTCTTCTCTATTTCTGGAAAAGACCAGTATATCATCCATGTAGACGACTACATTGACCCCAATGAGGTCTTTGAATATATCGTTCACGTAGGCTTGGAAGTAAGCTGGCCCGTTTATTATCCCAAAGGGCATGACAAGGGTTTCGTAAGTGCCCCACCTTGTTCTGAACGCGGTTTTCCATTCATCACCTTCTCTAATGCGGATGTTATTGAATCCCCATCTAATATCCATTTTACTAAAGATCTTAGCATCTTTTAACTGTTCTAGAAGCTCAGTCTGTACTGGCATGGGAAACCTGTATGGTTTGGTGATGGCATTCAGTTTCCGGTAGTCTACTACCAATCTGAGACCTCCGTCTGCCTTATTTACGTAAAAGCAAGGTGCCGCCATACTGGATTGGCTTCTCCGTATTTTCCCATCCTTTAGTTCTTGCTCTATGTATTTCTCCAGAGCTTCCGATTCAGCTGGTGTCATAGGATAGGTCTTGGCCGGTTTTGGTAGCTCTGCTCCTTCTATTAGGTCGATTGCGCAGTCAAACTCTTCTCTGTGTGGGGGTAATTCCCTGAAACCCTCTTCTTGGAAGAGGTCCAGGAAGTCCGCAAATTCCTTTGGTATCACTGGTTCATCTGTTGCTGCCTTTCCTGAAGTATGATCCTTATATGTTATGGTTAAATCTTTCCACGCAATGATTGGTTCTGCTTCGTCTAGCCAGTCTTTGCCTAATATGATCTCCGTATCCCCTAGGGGCATCACATATAGATCACATCTTAGTGTTTTACCTTCTACTTCAATCTGTAGCTCTATCTTGCTAGCCCTTTCTGCCGCCACATATGCGTTGTTTACTGCCTTGGTGGCCTCCCCTTGGGTTACTTCGCATAATTCCCTTTGCGCTTCAATCAGTCTTTTGTTGGATTCTGTTGCTTCAATAGATTTTTGTACCTCCCTTAGGACATTACTCTTAAGAGTGGACAGTCCTTGTTGTAGTGCAACTGCAATAGTTCGTATAGGGTTATTTGCTAGGGGCACCAGGATTCGTTCCCCGGGCGCTTGCTGGGTTACGTTACCTTCCTGATCTCCAAAGCTAAGGGGTGGTTGTGTTTGTTGGTCCGAGAGGACTTCCTCCCCTTGTTCCTGTAATATACGAGTCATTTCATCCACTTCGTCAACTGAGTCATCCCGTGTGGGAATTGAGGGTGCGCTATCTGGGATGTGGATAGTCCATTGGGGACGGGGGTGTATTATCTGTGGTTGATCTTGAGGCATTCCTCCAGGCATCCCTGGCAGCGTGATGTCTGCTGGATCTGCGGAAAGGGGTACAGTAGTTGGCTGTGTCAGTGGTGGTGCGTTTGATGCTCGGCTCATAGCTCTTGTTATTCTTCCTGTGTTCTGCTGCGCCATAGTTTCCTATTGTTCTCTTATGTAACGCAGAGGTTGGTCGGTATCTCCTTGTACTCGGCCCTTAGTATTTGTGCAAAATACTTGTGTTACGCCACTAGTTAAGTAGTAAGTTTGCTTTATAATGTCAGGACCCTGTCGTCTCTCTCCTTTGTTGTCCTTAAGTAGTGGCTACGTTCGGTTGTTGTATGGTAGTTTGTTTATTTGGTGGTCTATCTGTAGTTTACACGTACGAGTCCGGTGGTGGACGAGATAAAGCAAACTAGGGCTCCTAGCTTTGCTTCATCGTCTTATATACCCTGTGCGAGGGTATGAGTCATTGCTGCGGCGCAGTCCGCAGTTGTTTACTGGTCACATGACCTTGTTTGAGTGTTTGTCAGTGGTGTCAGGAGGTCATGTGACATTATTTACACATTATGTAACTCGCTCTTAGGTTTGTGCGGCTCCGAATCTTATAGAGCCGCGCTGAGTCCGAAGGTCACGTGATTTAAGCGCCGGGATCACGTGATAACTCGCTCCTCGCTCCAAGTTACAAGGTAGAGAAGTTGCTGGAGCGAGTTATGTAACCACGATAAGCGCCGAGCGCTGATTAAGCGCCGGGGTCACGTGACAACTCGCTCCTCGCTCCAAGTTACAAGGCAGAGAAGTTGCTGGAGCGAGTTATGTAACCACGATAAGCGCCGAGCGCTGATTAAGCGCCGGGATCACGTGATAACTCGCTCCTCGCTCCAAGTTACAAGGCAGAGAAGTTGCTGGAGCGAGTTATGTAACCACGGTAAGCGCCGAGCGCTGATTAAGCGCCGGGGTCACGTGACAACTCGCTCCTCGCTCCAAGTTACAAGGCAGAGATGTTGCTGGAGCGAGTTAGGTAATCATAATAAGCGCCGAGGTCACGTGACCTTGTTTATAGCATATTCGACCTTGGAGAAAATGCTATAAATCCGTATTATATTCTCCCTATGTAATGTGTCCGTTGTGCGGGTCACAACACATGACTGATCTGGATTCTATGGATCGCGATGAGTGCTTGGGATCTCCGAGGGATTCGGCTGAGTTTGTGAGCGGGTTCAAGGGGCTTTCTATCAAGGGCGCTTGGCAGGCTATGTATTGAAATGGTACAATCGTCTGATTTCAGGCCAAAAAAAGTGCATATAAATACATCGTTAGATTATTACTACAAATACAAGGCTCTGAGGGCGTCCAGTGAACCTTTACAAGCTTGAGTTGCAAACGTAAGCATGTCACGCCAAAATTCGGCATGCGGAAATTATGTTGAAATTCGGCTCCCGCTCCGGCAAATTTCAGCGATGCGGGAGCCGGAGCCGGAGCCGAAATCTGCTGAGCCAGCGGAAATTTCGGGCGGAATTTCGGCGAATTCCGGCATACTTCATGTGGACAGAATCGCCAAAACTCGCGCTTTTGAATGAATGTTATTTTGTTGCACACAGCCCAGAACTGAGCGAGCAATAAATAGGTTGAGTGCACCATTGGGGGGATGAGCTTCCAGGTCAAAAATGTGTGTCCTTAGAAGTCGCGTCGCACTTCCAGAAAAAATACCATAATACGTAGTTGAATTCTGGCATCATAAATATATAATTAACATCCTCATAATAAATTACCTTGAGCCTCCACAGCTTCATCCTGGTGCAGGAGGGGTTTACCCCTGAAAAGCGCCACAAGCGCTAGTGAATCAAGCCAAGCAAAACTCGCTCCCGCGTGTGCGCTAGATGCGCACTAGCTACTATATGCTAACTGCAAATTTACAGATCAAAATACGCTGTTCTAGTAGGTGAAATGTCATATATACTGTGTCAAGGGGGTGTACTTCCCTGAAGATCACGTAAACTGCCTCAATGAGTAATTTCTGACCTTTAGCCCATTAGTAAAACCTGTTAAGAATAGCTGAAAACCTATGATTGCATGTGTCAGATAGATCCAATCTCATCAGGCAGGCTCGCATTGCTCATGGTCAACCTGAGGTTACATCAGCAACATCCTTTATTTTCTACAGCACACCACAGCATACCACATAGTATGCTGTGGGGCTCTGTGGGGTGCTGTGTGTCCTGTGGGCGGTCCCCCCCTCTATGTAGACCTCGATTTTCCACAGCTGACTACAGGTGTATCACAATATACCACAGTGGACTACAAAAGGCTGCATTTTTTCTTGTTTGTCCCTCTTACATAGTGGTAGTGTTATTGTAGATCACTGTAGTCCGTGGTGTGCATCATGCAGTACATATGTTAATTTGCCCTGATATGAGAGCAGTGGACTAATGATTTATCCACATTCATGATGTATATATATCAAGTATATCATTTAATACATCTAATTACATGATTCACATTTGGGGAACGAAATGTTTATATACACCTAAATGGCATGCTACTCACCTTCTAGTCATTCAACAGCATTGAGGGCATCGTGGGCTTAGCGCGGGCGGTGTATTGAGGTTGAACACGATCTACAAAGCAACCGTGCTAAACCGGGCATTCGGTGCTCGAAACAGGTCAGAAAATCGTTCACTAATGGTTCAATTAATTACCCACCTCAGGCCACACAACAAGAGGTTGCGAGCGCGGGACTCATGGGTCGATGGGTTGACGGCGTCGACATGTGCCGGCGCAGGCACAGGCGGAAGGGGCAGGGGTGGTTCCTTCGGATCGCCGACTCCAGGCGAACCGACGTGAGTGCACCACGTGTTCCCCGTACTTGGCAGGCTGCGGGACGAGCAGCCTCGGTTGGTGAGCCAGGACCGGCACCGTGTCCAGTAGCGGTCGGTGGGGTAGGCTCAAGCAACCACTACCGGCGACCGTGTGGTCAGGAGCTATGTCGCATCAAAAGAATGCGGCGTGTCGTCGCAACGAGGTCAGCACGGCCCACCAGGAGATCTCCAGCCACTCACCAATGGGTTGGCCGGTACACGCCCACCACATCTCGCTGTACGTGCAAGTACGAGGGCCTGGGCGCCAGGGTCGTCGCGCCAGAGCGGGGGCGGCCAGCATATGGTCATGCACACGCGTGAGATGTTCGGCGCACCGCAGACTCGTCTCAATCGGAGGAATCGCGTTTGGAAGCGGTCGCGTTCGGGAGCGGTCGCGTTCGGGAGCGGTCGCGTTTGAGAGGGGTCGAGCAAAGGTGTGCCGAAGCGACAGAGCAGTGGAGCGGTGGAGTGGCCGAGCAGCGGAGCAACCAACAAACAAAGCAACCGAGCGACCGGACGGCTGCGTGACGCTCGCCAGAGCGTGTGTTGCGACACTTAGCATTGCCGTGTGGGCGGGGGGAGCTCACCTTGCATCGCAAGAGCGATAGGTCACATGACCAGTAGCCCAAGCGAACAACAAACAAGTGATCGGGTCGCGTGACCGTTCACGATCAAACGACGTTAAGTCAGAGCAGATTCGAGGTTGACGAATGTGGCATGAGGGGAGTGTGATATTAAAATCTAGTAAAAAAGAGAAAAATTCTGGCTCTCGAACGGTACCCTATGAGGCCTATTTCTACTATTTACCACTTAATTAATGTCGTCAACTAGACAAGCTGAAGTGCTTGAAAGGGGGGAACTCCGGCTGAAACCCACCCAAACAGGCCAAGCAGCGGCTCAATAAATGCGCAAAATTCGCGCGACTCGAGTTCTCATAATATCAACGCATTTATTATGCGATAAGAGTCGTCCACGCAGGATTTCCGCTGAAAAATAATCATTCTTGTTCCGCACCACAATTTGTGCTTTGACAGCTGCAAATCTAGCAAATATGCCACTGCTGACTCACTCAACTAATTCAAAAATCCCCACCATGCCTCTCAATGTCTGTCCAGTTACATGGCATCGTGCAATTTGGAATTGTTCCCCCAACCTGGGGGTAAAATGGACCCCTGGAGTATTTTACAATATCAAAAAGGTCTGTGGAAGACCTGCTATTGGCTTCTCATCTATGTATTTGTTTCATGTAAAATCAAACTAAGACCTATAGCCTACTGCAGACTTAAACTCTATGCTGTAGTTATGTATTTAGTGCAATGATATTCATGTAGTCACCATAATCATGTTGTGGTGTTTGCACAAGCTGCTGTGGTACTTGTGCATGGTGACTGTGGTACCTTGTGGGCGCCGTAGTATAGCTGTGGTTGGGCTGATACCACAGCCAAAATTGACTGTTTTGCTGATGTAGTTTGACATAACTCTAGAAGTGCCAGATGTTAGTTCTGACACTTCCAGAGTAAGGAAGATGTGCCAGAATTTTGCCAGAATCCGGCACCTGCAGCCGGATTCTAGCTCTTTTTGGCCATTCCTGCACCTGCACCTGCACCTGCAGCCGGAATGCCGGAATTTCGCCAGAATTCCGGCACTGTGCAGGTTTTTGCAGGAATGCAGGAATTCCGGTGGAGAGGTCCGGGGGGACAGCAGTATATAGGTCTGGTAGCAAGGGACGAGGAGCAAGCGCCGGACATGACCCGGGGATATACACAGAGGACACAGCCACTACCCCCCACTCCAGGTACCCCCCCTTAAAAAAGAGAGCCAGTCGCCCTCGACTGGGCCAACTGTCAACAAAAGACAAAGAAAGGACAGGAGAGGCAAGAGAAAAAACGGGCAGAAGACCAAGAGAAAGAAAGGAAAGGAAGAAAAAGAAAAAAAAGGAAAGGAAAAAGCGAGAAAAGCGGAACAAGAGAACAGCACAAACAAAAAATAAAATAAAAAAAGAGAAAATCGACCCTAAGTTGTCAACTCATACCACCCACAACAGAAGTACAGAAGGGCCGCTTGTGGTTCGACCCCGTCGGAAAAATCGCCCAGGCCATTTGGGTACAGTACCGAAGCCAGCTGGCTTAAAACACCAGGTACGATGTTGCTGGCACTCACGATATCGATCACGGCATCCCGAATAGGTTCCCTGCCTCAACAACCCATAGCCTGTCGTCCTCGAGCCACTATGTAGGCAACCCGTGGGTTCACACGTCTCCCGTAAACCGTGAGTTCAGCTGGTGTGATTTCCATCTGTTCGAACGGCGGGAGAACTGGCGGGCCGGGGCGTGGTTTGACAGTGACTGGCGTGTTCGAACCGTACGTTGCTGGGCCGTCAGCGATTCGAGGTAAACCAATGCAACCAAAAAGCGCCTCTCGAAGGCCTGGTGGAGTGGTAGGACGGGTGTAGCAGCGTGGAGGCACGTCTAGAGCGAAAACGGGAATCGGCGGAGTGGAGGTGATAGACTGGTGTCGTACGTACGTACGGCCGATCGCGCAAAATGCACGAACACGGGTCTTGCGTCGACCGATACCTGCCCAGGGGTTTCCAGCGCCCTTAAGACACGATAGATCTCGTGGTTGGGCTTTGGCAGGTTGAGGGCACTCCGAACAATCACGTTGACGCGTCTGCAACTGGCGGGAAGCAAGGGAATCGGGCGCGACATGTGACGGAAGCAGCTGGTGTGTTGAGCGCGGTGCTCTAATGCCATCTTGTTGAGGAGATGGCTGAGCTGCTGTGCGCTGTTCAAGCACCGCCTTGTCGTGTTTTGCGGTCTCGACAATAAGCCAAAGGCTGCGCCGGACGCGTTTGGTCTGCGCTTTGAACCAATCAAGTGTGGCGCGATGGGCGCGACCTGCTAGTACATCCTCGCGTAGACTGCGCTCAAAGTCTCGGGCCCGGCGTTGATCTTTGGGGTCGGCAGCGGGCATGGCTCACAAAGTGTGTCGAAAGATGCGGGACGAGCAGGCTAGCCGAACGGTGTACTGAACGCGTTGAACGGAGCGGAAATGGGAGAGTAGTAAATAAAATACGCGGCTGAGGCGCGGGAGCAGCGATAGTCCAGAGGGCAGGCGAGTCCGACGAGGACGGGATCCAAGTTGATGAGCTGAAACGGGCTGCTCCCGGGACTTAGACGGTGTTGTTGAAAGCGCGCAGAGGATGGGAGTTGAACGATATAAGACAGAGAGCGAGCGTGCGCGAAACGACCGAGAAAAAAATCAAAATGATACTAAGAGCAGGAGAAAGTGTGATAGCCGTGGAGAAAAAAAACGGCAGACCACCTGCTAGAGTCGGCTAGACGGGGCGTGCGCGGATTCAAACAATACGCAAGGCGGGGGGCTATTCGATGAATCCAGCCGTCCTAGTGGCGGGCGCGTTTTTGAGGATCGGATACGCGACGAACGGGGACAGGGGAAAGCGGAGTGCAGAATCGAGTGGCTAGAGGAGTAAGGGCGGCCGGTTGCGGCAAGTATGGTATTGCTGGGTTCGCGTTGGCGAATAGTATTCAATAATGTTTCTTCTGCGGTATGCAAAACGCGAATTCGCTGCGGAGCAACGAGTTGGTGGTGTTGGACACGGCTGGAGCCGTAAGATCGCGTTAAAAATCGCGGAAAATTGCGCACAGATGCGCAGAGAAGCGGTGAAGGGCACGCGGGCACTTGAATCGCGCTGTCGTCACCAGATGGAGAGGTCCGGGGGGACAGCAGTATATAGGTCTGGTAGCAAGGGACGAGGAGCAAGCGCCGGACATGACCCGGGGATATACACAGAGGACACAGCCACTACCCCCCACTCCACCGGCATTCAGTAACTTCAAAACCGCATGTATCATAACGTGCAGTAGCTTATTAAATGCGCAAATCGGCGCTTTCGGTCTATACCATCGAGGTTATTCAATGCTTACGAGGTGTGCCATCGCTGCCCATTTACTGCAACAAGAATAATGCATAAATGATTGGTCCCTTCTAAAACACATCAAAAACTCATTGTATGTGGCTCATAAAATGCGCATAAATCGCAGCTTTCCAACCGTAGACTTCAGCAAGCGCAACATAGCCCAGCACCCGAGATTGTGGCCAGTCTTTGGTCAAGAAATATTCACAGAAGTGCGCAGATGCACAAACTCACCTTAGACTATGGATTCAGCTCTTACAAACTGCACAATTTTATTCCTGAGGTTAGAAAACCCCAAGATATGTGTGTCGCTTTCTGATCACTGTCTTACCTTGCTGTTCACCAGACTTACTTCAGTAGTCACAACACTGGAACCCCTGGAAAGAGCTGAGTATAGTGAACAGTTATGTTCATATGATTTTAGCATGTTCCAGGCTATTGAGGAGGGGTAAACACCCTCCCTGAACACGCTGGTGGCCTCAGAATTGCTTGATTCTGTCTGGATGAGCAGGTATAGCAGTCGCCAGGGGGTTCTCCAGTCTTAGGGGGTGTATTTGCATGTTTCACCCCCCAAAACATCTTCAATGAATCTGGGAATTTGCATCCAGTATCTTCTAGGTGGATCGCATCGGATCCGCACAGGGGAGCGATATTTGCACGGCTAGTTTTACTAGTGTCTGTGGCGCTGATCAGGGGGTTTTGCCCCTATAATCACCTGTAGTAGGTTGTAGAGTGAGATTCACGGAACGTGAGTGAGGTCAATCGACTCGCATGGTCAATGCGCATCGATTGGTATGTATAACATTGCGTTTGTGTGTATATTTATGGGTCCATGATGGTTGCGCACCACTGACATTATTTTTTCAGCAGTGATTGGCCGCAATGTCGATGAGTTTTGAGATATCAGGAGTACTGAGCACATCGCTGGACTCCCACGATTTTTGCGCATTTAATGGTATATACCGAGCTGCCGGAATTGCCGGAATCCGGCGGGTTTGAGCCCAATCTTGCACCTGCACCTGCAACTGCATTGCCGGAATTTGCCAGAATTTAAGCGCCGGAATCTGGCGCAGCTTCTTTATGTTGGACTGACAGTGACTCAGCCAATCACCAAATATCTAGCTAGCATGTGATACTAAGGATGCTGCGCCAGGCTCCTGCAGCCAGAATCTGCCAGAATTCTGGCGGAAAATTCCGGCAAATTCCAGTAGCCAGTTGCCAGTGCAGGTGCAGGAATGGCCCCAGGGGTGCCGGAGTCCTGCGTGGATTCCTGCAGTACTGGCATACCTGCATACCTGCATACTGGCATACTGGCATTTGGGCACCAGCACATGTCTTCATGGATTGCTGCTGTTAAGCACTCATAAAATGCGCAAAATTCAGGAGATTCGAGTGATATTTAAATGGTCTCAAACGGACAAGAAATGGCCAGTATCGGCGCACATTCATCTCAGAAAAATAATCAGGGGGATGCGCAGATCAACAGGCTTGCTATCCTTAGCTCCAAGTGTCCCTATATGCATATCAATTGACCCGTCTCACTGAGAGGAATCCAATGAATATATTCCCATTATAATTGGACCCCTGTGTAGAGAGATATCAGCGAAATATAGGGGGAAACCCCTAAACAGCGCCACATGCACTAGTAAAACTAGCCGTGCAAACCTCGCTCCCTTGTGCGGAACCGATGTGAACTGCCATCAAGGCACTATGTACAAAAAATCAGCCTGATTGGAGGTGTTCTAGCGGGTGAAACAGGGGGAACAGCGCCCCTGATGCTGAGAATACCCCTGAAACACCCATAGAGACCCACAGATTGAAGTTATTGCTTCCTGAACATCACAGGCAGATTCAGAGGCATTGATTACACTATTATAGACACCTGTAATCTCTCAGTCAAGGTTGTAAGATAAATTTCCGACATGTGCACTGATTCTGTTGGAGTGACAGTGAGGTCACCTGCACACAACCCAATGCATGGCCATCCAGTTGATGGATTCACTAAATAACTTACCAGTAGGGGTTTTCAAGGTGCTGGAGAAAGGCTAGCTGGTTAAAATGCTGTGAAATAGCTTCCTTTGTGGTGAAATGGCATATGCGCATTTACCAGAATATTTTCTAAGTACTAATATGGCATAAACTACATGCTAGTAGTTTTTATGCGTGATGATATTTACATTGGTGTGATCCCTAGAATTCTGCGCATTTTATGAGCTACTTTGCAGGAGGTTGTGGTGAGTTTCATGGCAACTCAATCGTTGACCACGAAGACCCGAACAAAAGAACTGCATACAAGTTGGCAGAATCAATTTGTTATAAGGTGTGTAACATATCATTGGAAAGCCATTTTCCATGCGCATCTAATGAGCTATAACACACTTGAATGTGGTGACCTTTGACCATAGCCGGTAGCAGGAGTCCGGCGATTCTGGCAAGTTCCTGCACCTGCCGGAATTCTGGCACGGGCTCCGGCAACTGGCGTGCCAGTGCCAGTGCCAGTGCCAGAATGGCCAAAAAGCGCAGGGGTCCTGCTGCAGGTGCCGGAGTCCTGCAAAATTCTGGCACAGCTTCTCTATGTGATACGGCCCCACTCTCTAACAGTGCTTCTGAGCGCTGACTAGATGATGGTAGCACTGGTAGCTCATGCTACTTCAGGTCTAGTGAGTGCTCAAAAGCATCGTTAGACAGTTTGAGCTAGTGTATGCTAGCTAGATATTTGGGGTTTGGCTGAGGAGGTTACCTGCACACAACCCAATGCATGGCCATGCAGTTGATGGATTCACTAAAGAACTTACCAGTAGGGGTTTTCAAGGTGCTGGAGAAAGGCTAGCTGGCTAAAATGCTGTGAAACAGCTTCCTTTGTGGTGAAATGGCATGTGCGCATTTACCAGAATATTTTCTAAGCACTAATATGGCAGAAACTACATGCTAGTAATTTTTATATGTGATCATATTTACACGAGTGTGATCCCTAGAATTCTGCGCATTTTATGAGCTACTTTGCTGGAGGTTGTGGTGAGCTTCATGACAACTTAATTGTTGGCCACGAAGACCCAAACGAAAGAACTGCATACAAGTTGGCAGAATCAATTTCTTATGAGGTGTGTAACATATCATTGGAAAGCCATTTTCCATGCGCATCTAATGAGCTATCACACACTTGAATGTGGTGACGTTCAACCATAGCCAGTAGCAGGAGTCTGGTGATTCTGGCATGTTCCTGCACCTGCCGGAATTCTGGCACGGGCTCCGGCAACTGGCGTGCCAGTGCCAGTGCCGGTGCCAGAATGGCCAAAAAGCGCAGGAGTCCTGCGGCATGTGCCGGAGTCCTGCAAAATTCTGGCACAGCCTCTCTACTCCATCCCCCTGGTCAAATACTGTGTCCTCTGGGTCAAATACTTCATCCCCCAGGTCAACTACTTCAGCCCTCAGGTCATATGCTGCTATATTCCTGGGTCAAATACTATGTCCCCTGGGTCAAATACTTCATCCCCTGGGTCAAATACTTCATCCCCTAGGTCATATACTAGATACCTTGGGTGGAATACAGAAGTTCTTGGGTGAAATACTCATGAGTTTGGGTACTATCAGGTTTCTGGTCACTCAGCGCATCACTAGGCCTGGTAAGTCCCAATGTACACCAGGTAGCCTGGTCATAGCACATTCACAACACTTGTAGACCTTTCAGGAAGTGATTGCTTCAGATATGTTCCTGTTCATGTCGCCAACTTCGGTTACTCCACAGGACAATGCTCATGCATCATCTCCCAGCAGTAGAGCGGATACTTGTACCAGGTTGTCTATATAGGTTTTGCATATATATATCACATATAGTAATACTAGGAACGCAACTCCACACTGTACCTTTTACTAGGCCCACAGCATAATTCTAGTGATACTTATGTCTCTACTGGGCCCTGGACTACACCATCATCCTAGTAGTCAACACCTCTACACTATCCAGGAGTGCAATTATAACACCTGGGTCAAATACTGTGTCCCCTGGGTCAAATACTTCATCCCCCGGGTGAAATACTAGACACCTCGGGTGAAATACAGCAGTCCTTGGGTGAAATATAGAAGTTCTTGGGTGGAATACAGAAGTTCTCAGGTGGAATACAGCAGTTCTCGGGTGAAATACTCATGAGTTTGGGTACTATTAGGTTTCTGGGTACTGGCCCCTGTCAACCAGCAGTTGAGCTTGCTCGCACGTCACTTTGTGGGTGTGGCAGCAGCCTCAGGGCGGCAATAGGTACGGTTGATATCAGTAGGCGGTGGCAAACAGCCAGAGCTTGGCACCGGCAGAGCGAACAAGTCGTGTGACCGTGGCCAAGGCCATGGACAACCACTCGACAGCTGAAGCAGAAGGGGTGTTGGTCAGCACAGAACCCAATTGCATGTTGCTAGGAGCTTACCAAGTGCCAGCAACAGACAAAAGGGAGATGTACAGAGCAGGGCTGCGCCAACTGGGCAGCGTACAAAAACATTGCGTGGTCGGGCCCGAACTCAGCGGTCGATTGGTGGTCAACTGGGACAAGGCGTGGAGTAGTATGGTGTATAGTCACACCGGCCTACGTACCTCCAGCGGTTGTAATGAGAGAGGGAAGGAGTGGGAGGGTCGTGGGTGCAATATCACACGAAAAGGTCACATGGTTGTGTCTTTTTTGAAGGTAAGGGCCGCTGGAGTGGGGGGTTAGTGGCTGTGTCTACTGTATATCCCCGGGTCATGTCCGGCGCTTGTCCTCCTGTCCTCTGCTACCGTGACTATACACCGCTGTCCTCCCCGGACCTCTCCACCGTGGTGACGAGAGCGGATTCGATCACCTACGTGCCCTCTTGATCGCTTTGGCGCGCTTCCTACAGCGCATTCCACTCCATCCCGACGGTTCCAACCGTGCTCAACACACCCCACCTGCCACTTCTCGGCAAACCTGCGTTTTTCGACGCACAACGTACACCATTCGACAGCGCTCGCAAGCGCGATACCAACGAACACCTACACACTACAATTCGTCGCCAGCCCGGCTCCCTCAAACCCGTCTTTCTCCCGTCCCCCCTTACTCCGTTCGTCGCGTATCCGATCATCAAAAAACGCGTCCCATACTTGCGCAAGGTCATCTATCGACTACTCCCGCACTCCGCGCATCGATTGGTCCCACGCTCGCCCCGTCTTGCTGTTTCTAGCAGGCGTTTCGCCGTTTTTCGTGCACGGCTGTTACATAAACGACCCTCCTCCTCTCTAACGCTATTTTAATTTTTTCTCTGGGTCATTTCGCAACCGCCCGCTCTTGTGGACACATCGATCGACTCCTCTCTTCAGCGCGCATCCGACCGCGCTGCTTGTGGCAGGTTTGGAGCTCAATTCGACCTGTTACAAGGGTCTCATTGTCCATCGTCGCCCTCCCACCCAAGCTCTTTTCCGCCCGCCTTCGGTAGCTCATTACTCGGCCAAACCGCAACCGTTCAACGCGTACGGTATATCGTTCGACTCGCCTACTTGTACCGTATCTTGCTGTACTAGTTGTGTACGCGTTGCGCACCGTTTGCGGCCACTTAGCCCCGTCTTGTCTCCCGCCTCCTCGCCACTCGATCTCCTGTCACTCCCTGTCGTATTTTTTTTTCCTCGACTACCGATTGTCCGCTCGCCACGTTCAATACACCGTTCTGCTCGCCTACCTGCTGCGCATCCTCGAACACAATCTGTGGTGGGATTGAGTGTCTCTCGTCGCCGTTATCCTCGTCCTCGCCAACATGCCCGCCGCCGACCCTGAAGACCAATGTGCAGCTCGCGACTTCGAGCGCTCCTTGCGTGAGGACGTAGTGGCTGGTCGCGCTCTTCGTGCCACGCTTGACTGGTTCGAGTCACAACCCAAGCGGGTCCGGCGCAGTCTGCGTCTGATCGTTGAGACCGCCAAACGCGACAAGGCCGAGCTCGAGCGACGCAACGGTGATGAGATACCCTCTCGGTCAATGGGGCCGCCAAAAACACGACCATCGCACCGGCCGCTTCCATCTCCCGCCGTGCCCGATCCCTTTGTGGCCCTCCGCTCCGAGACACACTCCAAGACGCGTCAACACAACCACTGGGATGCGCTTCAACGTCCGAGTGCCCAGCCACGAGATCTATCGTGTCTTAAGGGCTTCGGAAACCCATGAGCGGGTATCGGTCGACGCAAGACGCGACTTCGTGCATTCTGCGCGACTGGCCGTGCTTACGTCCGTCACCAGTCCATTGCCTCGTTTGTCCCTGTGCCTGTCTTTGCTCTTGAAGCGCCTCCTAACCCATATCCCCGCCCGGTTACTCCCCCTGGTCTCCGAGAGGCACTGTTTGGCTGCATCGGGCTTCCCCGGATAGCAGAAGGTCCTGCAACATATGGATTGAACACGCCAATTGTCACCCAACCGCGCCCTCCCTCACCCGTTCTGCCGCCGTTCGAGCAACTTGTTATTCCTGCAGAGGAGCTGCTGGTGTACGGAAGGCGAGTAAACCCTCGGATGGCTTATGTGATCGCACGAGGAAGGCAGGCAATGGGGCTGCGTGGCAGCCAGCATATTCGCGATGCTGTGACGGACATCGTGAGTGCTGGTATTGCTATTCCAGGGGTCTTGAGTCGACTGGCTTCAGTTCTTTACCCGGACGGTCTGGGGGATTTAAGCTCAGGGGTTGACCCGCATGTGTCTCTGCTCTACTTCTGCCAAGGTTGGTATGAGTTGGCTTCTTAGGGGCGATGTTTTTGATTATTTTTGTTGGCTGCTTTGTGACTTTCTCCCCTTTCTCTCCTTTCTTCATGATGTTTTCTTACTTCTGTTTGTGTCCTCTTTTCCATGTTACTATTGGCTGTTGGGCCAGTCGAGGGCGACAGGCTCTCCTTTTTAAGGGGGGGCACCTGGAGTGGGGGGTTAGTGGCTGTGTCTACTGTATATCCCCGGGTCATGTCCGGCGCTTGTCCTCCTGTCCTCTGCTACCGTGACTATACACCGCTGTCCTCCCCGGACCTCTCCACTGCGCAGAGACTGCAGGCAAGTGGGGGTTGGTCAGCACAATATTGACTACACGGCAATCCATGTACCCGGCACGTCGTAGTCAGAAGCAAGGGGGCAAGGGAGGGAGGGGCGAGGTTGCCTCCAAGTCGGGTAGGTGGAGCCATGGTGGAGCGGAGGTATGAGAAAAGACATGCCAGTTGTTGCAAAGGAGCCCTGAGCGGTCCGTGCACATGCCACAGCAGCCCCACAATCCCACCACTCCAGCTTGCAACACCCGCCCGCCTGCTTTGCCTCGCCTCTTGCCTCTGTCTGCATCAACAATGCTTGGCGTCTGCAAGTGCGCGCGCCAAGCACCATGTTGTGAGTACCTAACCCTCTCGCCTACTCCCGCTCAATAGCTAACTTTTTTGTCACCCGGCTGTGCTTTATCACCTCACAAAATGGCGCTGCAAGCACACTGTCTGGCGTGGCCAGACTCCAGTGCGTGACCTGCCCGCTGTGAGCTTGTGTGCAGCACACAAACTCCCTCAACGACAAGTGAGTGACCAAGCAAGTGAAACACAAGGCCCACCCTAACCCAACTCCTCTGCCCGCTCCATATCTTGCTCGGGCGCGCTGGTTGTGACTTCTCACTGCCACCTACCAAACCGGGACAACCACGTTGCTGCCCTGGATACACCACTAAAACATCAGGGGGAAAGGCTGACTCAAAACTTGCTTTATAGTGGCTAATGAGCAAAGAGCCTGAAACCTCTTTAATGCAATCACAGGAGCCCTCAAGAGTTGTGAAGGGTTGCAAAGAACCCCAAAAAATACCAAAAATGGAAGTTAAAGAGCCACAAAGCGCTGAAAAGAGCCAACAAGAAAAAAAATAGCCTGGTGTCTCTTTATTGAGCCCCGGGTTTCCTCTGATGAAGCACAACACATTGCAGGCTTCTGCTGTACGACCAGGTTGATGCGACATACTGAGCAAGCATCTGTACACATCAACAATCCCTTGTCGGCCCAGGCAGGCCCCCCGCTTGTCTGCCTGCAATCAGAGCTGCCCTCGCACAAGCAATGCTACAATGCTACAACACGACCAACTCCGCAGCATGACCGCCCCTTGCCACACGCTCATGGCCAAGGTCAACGCTGCCTCACGCCCGGCCACATCTCAACCAAAACCCAAAACTCTAGTTATGTTAATTGAGTCTACTCAGGGTCTAGCGAGCACTACTCTCGTGCTACCGAGCGCTACCTAGAGACCCGGTAGCCACGTGATGTCTAGTCTAACTAACCTAGAGTTTTGGGTTTTGGTTGAGATCCCAGCACTACAAGACGCCCGCCGGGCACTCCCAGTCTGCCTTTCCCGCTGGCAGACCTGCACCTAACACCGACAAGTTGGCCCAGCGTTTGAGGGTGAGTACAATGTTATATTGCTATTATTTATTACTCTATCATGTATTTCCAACTTTTTGAGAATGTAATATAATTAGTCTTAGATTTAATATATAATTCCTATCATCCATTGTGTACAAATGCTAGCCAAAAGTTCAGAAAGTGCCCACTCTGTACTTTGCAACACCATATATGGGGTTTGGATTATTTGATGTGTATGAAGATGTACCTACAGCTTAGTTTTATGTGTCTACTTACAAGCCATCCAACTCAACTTTAAAGCACTCTAAAGGATACATGGATAGCTTGAGAGCACTTTCAAGTTTCCATGAACAACTTCCAAGTGATTCAAAGTGGCCTGGGACTGCTTTAAAGCACTTTAAAGCGCTTTTACAAAATGGAATGTGACCAAAGTGCTAATCAGAAAGGTTCATGTAGCCAAAGCATGGCAAAGTGCTTTTCAGACAAAACCCTTGTTTGCTGATGACTGATGCAATAGCACCCGCCAGCGACGGACTTTGGAACGGCACCAGCAATTGAGGCTGTATTGTGGCGGACGATAAGAATTGTACTTATAAAACACCTGTATGTCACGGGTGTTCATGTGTTAGATAGACCTGTAATGCACAAATGAGCGACCTGTATGAACAAACACCCGCGTGAACAAACACCTGTAGACCCACATCAGCAAAAGTGGATTTTGATTTCCTGAGATTTAAATCAGTTTAAATCACTCCAAATCACCAAATCACGAATGAGCCAAGTACCCCCTTTGAAAATGATTTAAATCACATGACTTGTGATTTGGAGTGATTTGATGTGATTTGGTTTGAACTTAGAGTGATTTTGAGTGATTTGTGACTCTCTTAGGTGAGTTTGAAGTGATTTAAATCTTGTACAAGTGGATTTTGAGTAATTTCAAGTCCAGATAGGCATATTTAAACCATAGGTTGGATGATTTGGTGCACTCAAAACCGAGCCTTTGATGTAGACTAGGGCAGGGCATATACAGCACGGACTTATATCACACCAAGTAGTGAGGACAATACTATATTCATCAGGTGAACCAGTAATTACACATGGAAAGTACAAATTTGTAACAAAACAAAATCGACATGACACACCTACCACAAACCGCAGGTTGGGAAACATACGCCACCAGACATATAAAGCGGCAAGCTAGGAGTATCGGGGGCCGGCGTTCTCTTGGCATAGCATGGCTGTCTATCGAAGCGACGGCGTCGGGGCTTGTCGTGATCGTTGAACGGTCGGAGAGCGGGGGTACCGTTAGCAGCGCGTCGCTCGCAAGTGGCGGCATGTGCACCGGGCTGGTGAACAGCGGCGAGGGTTGTCGCAAGGGCGAGGGCCTACAGTTGGTCGCGGAAGCAATGGACCTCGAGCAAGAGTGCGACATCGAGCTCGGCGGGCAGCGCTCAAGAAGTCGTGGCCTGGCATTTGAGCCGGAGTGGTGGGCAGGCGCACTGGCCACGTTAGCATGGGCTATGCGTCCAGTCTGTCACTCACTAGTGGGCGGACAGCCGGCTTGGGGCTGCACTCGCAAATACGTCAGGTCGGCCAATCCACGGCGCCGGACGATGCTGGCGTATGTCGAGAGCGGGGGTTGCGCTATTGTGACGGATCGTGGACACCAAGCTACCGCCTGCAGGCCATAGCGTCAACATGCCATCAGGGCGCAACACGCCCAAGGCCCGGCGAGGCTCCTTGGTCGAGTGGGCCAAGGAATTGTTAGCACGGTGCGCCATCAAACAAACGACTGGTTACTTACTCTGCAAAAACCAAAGGTGTAATAAAACGAAGGGAAGGATTATGGCATGATGATGTGTAATGACACCGCATCACGCCGTTACACCGGCGCCATTCGGCGTAATGATACCATAATCTTTCCCTTAATTGTAATACATCTCAGGACCCAAGATTACACCTGATCACACCAGTCGGTTTTTGCAGAGTACTGCGTGGCCACAGCAGGTCGACCCATTCACAGCATTGCCCGACACCTGCTCAGGTCAAAGGCGGGGCTTGCGCCAGCGCTCTGCACCGTGGAGGCCAGGCGTGTCAGTACCGCTGTTGCTTGTACAAGCGTGGCACTCATACGGGTGAGCACCGCGGTTCCCTTGACACACCGCACACGCATGGGTGTACGTGCGACTGTTACGGGTTGGAGTACAGTTGGATATCTGGAGCTTAAGCAATGTAGTTGGTTAGTACTCCAATAGTAAACAATACTTCCTAGATTCAGTAGGAAGGCTAATATAAGATCTCAGAGATTACTCTGCAAAAACCGAAGGTGTAATAAAACGAAGGGAAGGATTACGGCGTGATGATGTGTAATGGCACCGCATCACACCGTTACACCGGCGCCATTCGGCCTAATGATACCATAATCCTTCCCTCAATTGTAATACATCTCATGACCCAAGATTACGCCTAATCACACCCATTGGTTTTTGCAGAGTATCAAGTAACACTTAGATAGTCTTAACCTTTCACAGTGTGAACTGACTTAATATAATATATAAAGAGCAAGACTACAGCGGTCAGGTTCCCTTAGATATACTTATTATAGTTCAGCCCTAGTCGCTTCTCTGCAAAAACTGTAGGTGTAATAAAACAGGGGGGAAGGATAATGGTGTCATGGCATGTCATGAGTGCTCATAACACTATGACACCAGAGTTATTAGACCTCATGACCCCATTATCCTTCCCTTAATTATAATACATATCATAACACCTCATAACCCCCTACTTTTTTTGCAGAGTTGGACTATACTATTACTAAACTTAATCTATACTTAAGCGATAGCTTAATATGGATGGATGGGGTGCGCCTAATGCGTATATTTCCTCACACCAAATAGGTACTTAATTCCCACAACTGGCAGGTACTTATTTATACGCTAACTTAAGCACAAGTCTATATATACAGAATCACACAGTTGTATCTAATCAGGTACTAGGATTCCCACTTATTAGATACAGTAGATCACACAAGAGATAAGAGATAAGAGAAATACAAACCAAAGCACACAAGACCGATCAGGTGGGTAGTAAGAGGAGGTGGCTCTGCAAGGGTCTCCTGCAGGGTTCCTTTATACCCTGAGGGAAGCCTGGATGAGCCAAATAGAGACAGTCATGCCAAGCCAATCTCTAAGGAGAGTTCTGGCTATATGGGGATCACCCTATCCCCATACAGGATGGTTTAGAGTAATGACTGGGTGTAGATCGGTGGCATCACTGGATCAGTGTATGCTATTGGTTGTTTGATATATTAATAATATGAACTATTTACATGGATTGGAGCCAACATCTCAGTGAGTCATAGAGCCTTCTAATTAAGGGTTGCTGGGTCCATTGACTCAGTGTGTGAGTCAGATCAGAACTGATCAGTCAATCAGATCAGTTTGATCTTCGGCCTGGAGCTCGGCGAGGAGTCCGGGGATCGGGCCGATCTTCGGTGAGAAGATACGACCGAAGCGTGGCTATCGATCAAGCTATTGATCAGCGTGATAGAGTCAGCCGTCGCTGAGCTATAAGCGGAATATGTCAGTAATACCTTATGATAAGCGATGCCTGAACTTGTTTAATGAATATCTCGCCGAGTTCTTACGCTAAAAATGTGAAATAAAGTGCGCAAAGATGATGGAATTTAGTACAATTTATGGAGACATAAACTGTACAGATTGGTGCATTCACATTCACAAGAAATTGGAAAATATTCATTTAACACCACATATATGTTGGCAAGGGCAGACTCTATGAAGTAAAGATGTTAGTATCCATAACAGCAACCAAGGTTGTTAGGCGGGGCCGGGGAGGGGATGTGGGCGCGTGCCGTGTCGTGGTTGGTGAGGCACGGTCCCAGCAGCAGCCTGTTGGCCTTCGCGTTGATGTAGCAGCTGATAAATGACGTGCATCAGGGCATTTGGTGTGGGTGTTAGAACCTATTGGAGCCTGGGGACCAGTGGAGGCTATTGCCCCTCTGTGGATGCTCCCGGAGCTCTAGAGAGCCTAGAAGCCTGATCTATAAGTAGTTATTTGAAATCAATCCACAGGCACATTTTGTTCAAAAAGTGTCGCGTTTGGGACAGTAATTTGCGTTTTTCTCATTCAATTTTGATGCATTTGAGGTTCCAATTGGACTTTTAGGCTGGTAGAAGCCTGCCGCATCTGCTGACAAATTTTCAAAAATTTGAAATTGACGCATATAGGTACGTATGTGTCACTCACAACTACATGTCACATGACTCAGGAGGCAAGATCCCCCCAAGTAGTTACACCTGCTATGCCTATGTGATCACACTGGCCACTACTCCCCCGGGGGTATTTTATGGCATTTACTGGGGTTTCTGTTGTGGAAAACACTAAATCATGGCTGAATAAAAAACAATGTAACTGGACAGAATCTAAGTACAAATTGTTTGTTTGTACCTGAGGCTTCTAGGCTCTCTAGAGCTCCGGGAGCAGCCATAGAGGGGCAATAGCCTCCACTGGTCCCAAGGCTCCAATAGGTTCTAACACCCACACCAAATGCCCTGATGTGCGATAGGTCGCACGGCCACGCCCTCTCTCCAGCATGGCTCGTTGGTCGAGTGGCCTGAGGAGTCTGTTAGCATGGTGCGCTAGCAGACAGCCGGGGAGGTTACTTAGCGCGAGCGGTGTAGTAGGGGGTCATGTGACCTGGGCCTGGTCCTGTATTTGTCCATAGCTACTGAGACATCTTGCTGCCCTTAGGCGTGTCCATCGTGGTGACGAGAGCGGTTTTCTATACTCTGCGTGCCTTCTACTGCGCTCAGCGCAACCCCATATCTGTTTCTGGCGCGATTATACACGCCTTACGCGACTACATCGCCCTCCAAGGGCCAAACCCGACCCAGCCCCTCCACCCGAACCGTCCTGCACCCTACACCCCGCATCAGCCAGCTAACAATCTCCCCCAGGCTCTGGACAGACAGCTCTGCGACGTTCAACTCGCGCCCCTTCTTTTAGGCATCGCGCTGCTGCTGTGCCAGTTCCCTCCAATCCACCTGATCGACCCCAACACTCGTCGCGTATCCGCTACCAGAGAACCGCGTCAAATTACTCTCCGCGTAGCCTATTCGAAAGCGCCGCTCCTTGCGCATCGAACGAGTACCCATTCTCCCCGCTTCGCTGTCTCTAGCGAGAGGACTGTCGCTTTTGGTCGACAACCTTACATAACCAACCTCATCTCGCCCTAACGAACCATTTCAATTATTTCTCGGTCATTTCTCGCCCACTCGCCACGCTCAGCTCACGGTTCAATCCGTCTCGTCGTTGCGCATCCGACGATTCCAGTTGTGTTCCAATCGGCCATCGTTTCCAGCTACCGCCTCCGTCATCGCCGTCTGTTCGCTCGAGCCACGCTCAAGTGAACCTGGCGAGGTATTTTATTTCTCACTCGCTCAGTTTTCATTTTCCCCGCACTCGCCGCACACCGTTCGACTCCCCTCGCTCTTGCGCTTCTGCCCGCGCTTCTTGCGCCTGAAACCATTCACATTCGACGCCGCCACCCCGCCCTCGCTGCTGTCATGCCTGCCGCCGATCCGGTCGACCAACGCGCCGCTCGCGAGTACGAACAGATGCTACGGTACTACGTGTACTCCGGCCGAACCCCTCAGTCGAGGCTGGATTGGTTTGAGGCACTACCGAAGCGTGTTCGCCGCAGCCGCCGTTTGATCGACGAGGCACTGGGCCCAATCGAAGCAGCGGAGACACGAGCACGAGAGGCGCTGGCAGAGCAACGCGCTCGCGAGCTCGAGGAATCTTTACGCCTAGCGGCCGCCCGAGCGCAACCACGCGACCTCTCGTGCCTGAAGGGCAACGGGAAGACCTGGAATGGTCTTGGGCGTCGAAAACGGCGCTGCCGTGCGTTTGATTCGGTTGGGCGTGCCTACAGTATTCGCTGGCGCATCTCGAACGCTGTCACATCGACTGAAAACCTGCGCAATACGTTCCTTCTGCACCCGTCGTCGTGCTATGTCCCGAAACGTTCGCCAACGCCGCCTGGACTTCGAGAGACAATTTGGAATGTCCCTGGGCTGATTCAGTTGGCACAAGGGCCGGCAAACGCGGCTGATTATGGCCTTCCTACACCCCTAACCCCCGAGTCTGTCGCTCCCGAACCTCCTGCCGTATCAGTGGTATCCCCACCCGACTTCCCTCGCGATCCCCAGCCACATGAATTCTCTGTTGATGGGCATGAAATCGACCCCGATTTTTCGTACATTGTTGCTCAGGGCCGACACTCACGAGCTCCCGAGCCAGGTTATTCTGCCCAACGAGCAGCTTGGGATGTTCATGCCATGGAGGAGCGGTTTCCCGGGGCCTTGGGATATTTGGCCAACCTGTTTTTTCCTGCCGGGGTGAATAGGTATCATGAGATGGTGGATGCAAGTGGGATGGATGCTTTATTGGACTTTGTGTATGGCTAGTTTGATTTATCTTCTCGTGCTCGTGAATGTGGCCATTTTGGCTGAGTGTTCATTTCCACTTTTTTCCTCTCCTTTTCCTTTCTGTCTTTCTCTCTGTTGCTGTGGTTCTTGTCTTTGTGTTTCCCTTCTCCTTTTTGCCGACTGAGGACACCCGGCTTGTTTTATGGGGGGAGCCTGTAGTAGGGGGTCATGTGACCTGGGCCTGGTCCTGTATTCGTCCATAGCTACTGAGACATCTTGCTGCCCTTAGGCGTGTCCAGCGGTTGTCGTTGGGAAGGTGAGCCACCGGGTCACATGACTCCGAACAACAAACGACGGAGTGACTCTGTCACGGCTAGACCTTAATTCAAGTAAAAGAATAATAAGAACTGACGACAGGAGGTCAAGTTCTTAGGGAAACCCTTCGAACTTGACCCTGTTTAAATACTATTCAAAACACAGCCAAGAGTACATATGCACAAACTACAATTGGTCTTTCGATATCAAATGAGAACGCGTCAGCGCCTGACAAATGTTCCAGAAAGTTCCATGAGTCACATGATATGTAAAGTATATCAAAATATAAAAGAGAAAATGTCAGAAAATATCATTAATGTCGACGAGGCCTTTTGGCTTGTGACAGACTCCATGTCAGCGCCGGTGTTCAGGTAATGCATGTAATATGGTTGAGACCGGGAGTACAAAAATACCGTAAAATAGAGAAAAATTCTGGCATTCTAACAATACCAAAAATGCTAGGTCATACCCAGATACTGGTGAACTGTCGGGGAAACTTGCATCAGCCCAAGTGATCAAAAGGGGGACAATAAATTAACGTCACCCAAATCGTTCGCTGCTTAGCTCATTAACTGCACGTAAATCACAGGTCTCTATATCCAGTCTTCATGATGTGTTCTACCAGGTATTGACATCACTGACACCAATTTTACGCTAGTCTTCGCGTAAAAATAATCCCCGAGCTTCGCAGCCCCCCCTTTGCAGCCCCAGCAGCTGAAAATCAGCCCAATCAAGCAGTGCGAATGCATTCAACTAGTCATGAAGCCCTAAAGTGCCTAATACATCAGCAAAACAGTCAATTTTACCTGTGGTATCAGCCCAGCCACAGCCATGCTATAGCACCCACAATGTACCACAGCCACTGTGCACAGGTACCACAGCAGTTTGTACAAACACTACAACATGATTATGATGACTACATGCATACCATCACACTAAGTACATCACCACAGCATAGAGTTTGAGTCTACAGTAGGCTACAGGTCTTAGTTTGATTTTGCATGAGACAAATACATAGATGAAAAACCACAAGCAGGTCTTCCACAGACCTAAGGTACTCTAGGGGTAAGGATGTCGTGCGAGAATTTTTCCAGATTCCCGCACCTGCACCTGGAATCCAAGGGGTAAGGCCGTCTACCAGCGCTCACACCCGCACCTGCAGCGAGAATGCCGGAATCCTGGCGGAATCCCGCATTTTGCGTGATTCTCACAGTAGCGGGATTCTATTATGTAAATGCCTCTTGCCCTGTAAGACAATAAATACTAAAACGCGTGAATAAATTCTGGCTCCCGAATCATGTCTTAAACATCTAGAACAGACGAGTTTTGAGCAATATACGATAGAATCGACAAAATCCCCAAATTCCCAAAGGGGGGAGCAAAGTAAATGTCACCGCATTCACGTGTGTAGTAGCTTCAAAAATGCAGTAAATTCGTAGCTACACAATGATATGTTTCAGCCCTCTGGTAGAGATTTAGATCGCCTGATCGAACGCATTCTTTGGCCAGAAATAATCCCCTGAAATGCGTACTTCAGACTTCAGCCAGATGAAACATGAATCGGGTAATTCTGATGATGCGAATCGATTCTAACACCTCGAAAACCCCCACAACGCTACTCATATCTCCTACAGGCCTTCTAAATATACCTGGATCAGACTTGCTGCAGCTGAACTTACAGACTTGTCTCAATCTCCCCAGGTTTAAGCAACTGAAGTGCATCCAGATATGAGCATTCTGGTAATATTAAAGACATGTTCTATATAGTAACCTAGTGTGCTTAGTCCGTCTAGCGCATCCAGAAAGGCCAGAGACCGCTCTGTCGCTTTGTACAGGGGTTTCAGACATTTTTGGTGCTTCAGGGGTAAGTTCCGCCCTCATACTGCCCCTCAAACCACTCCGATCGCTCTGAAACTTGGTAAAAAAGCTACCTGAGACTGCTCGCATCGATTCCACGCGGGGGAGCAAGCTTTGCACGGTGGGAATCGCTAGTACATTTTAGCATGTCAGGGGTAAATCCCCCTGTATTTGGGTAGCGGCTCCTTCCCCCGGCCGATTCAGAGTAAGATAATGGCATATTTGGGTTCGGCGTTTCAGCGCGCATCGAATGCTGTGTATATGTACTAAATACGCTCACTTCCAACTCCCATTGGTGCTCTACGCTTTCAAGCCATTATTTCTGTAATGTATTTCCGTTCGATCACCGGCAAGATAATTTTATAGCACTATGACGTTTATATGGTTAGAGAGCTAGAATTTTGCTCTATTCAATGAAGTATTAAGCTTGTATTTGTGGTGAGTTTTGTAGCACTCCAAATTCAATTGCGTAGTCCTTCATTGCGCTTTCGCCCCCTCTTCAACGCGCGTGAATGCGCCGGTACGGGGGCGCTTATATGCGAGAATCTGGCGGATTCTCGCCCGGATTCCAAGTAGGTTTGGCCGATACCAGCGCCGGCGCTGGCGCTCGCACGCGAGAATATGTGGGAATCTCACTGGCGGAATGTTTTTATCTCTTTTACTGGATTTTAATGTCACACTCCCCCTATGCCACATCCGTCACGCTTGAATCTTCACTGACTTAGTGTCGTTTGATCGTGAACGGTCATGTGACCCAATAACTTGCTTGTTGTTCGCATGGGCTGCTGGTCATGTGACCTAACGCAACTTTTCGCGCAAGGTGTGTTCCCCCCGCTCGCACCGCCACGCTGAGTGTCACGACACACGCTCTGGCAAGCGTCACACTCGTCTCTCGGTCACTCCGCCGCTCGGCCACTCCGCCGCTCTGCTGCTCTGTCGTTTCGGCTCATCTTCGCTCAATCACTCCCGAACTCGACCACTCCCAAACGCGACTGCTCCCAAACTTGACCGTTCCCCATGTCGACCGCTTCCAAACGCGATCACCCCAATTGAGACAAGCCTGGCGGCCCGCCGAACGTCTTATGTGTGCGCATGACCATACGCTGGCCGGCTCCGCTTTGATGCGACCACCCTCCCGCCCAAGCCCTCGTACTGGCATGTATGGCGAGATGTAGTGGCCGTGTACTGGCCAATCCGTCGGTGAGTGGCTAGATATCTCATTGAGGGCTGTGCTGACCTTGTCGATGACGCTCCGCCCCATTTCCTCGTGCGACACAGCTCCCAGTCACAAGGCTGCCAGTAGCGGTCGCTCAAGCCTACCCCACCGACCGCTACTGGACACGGTGCTGGTCCCAACTCACCGACCATGACTGCTTGTCCCGCAGCTTGTCCAGTACGGTGAAGACGCGGCGCACTCACGTCGGTCCGCCTGGAGTCCGCGATTTGACGGAGTAACCCCTACCCCATCCAGCTTTTCCTGTGCCAGCACATGTCGACACCGTCGATCGACCAACCCATGAATCCCGCACTCGGGTTTTGTTTCCAAAACATAAATCTTGTAATTAAATGGATCAAATAATATATTTGATTTATATTCATCACAAATCGGGATAAATGAGCAGTAAACTGCTCTCATAGTAGAGCAGATTGAGATATGTACTACATGATGCACACCATGCACTACAGGGACCTACAATAACACTACCACCATGTCATAGGACAAAAACAAGAAAAAAGAGAGCTTTATGTAGTCCACTGTGGTATATTTATGATACACCTGTGGTCCGCTGTGGAAAATCAAGGTCTACATAGAGGGGGGGACCGCCCACAGGACACACAGCAGCCTACAGAGCCCCACAGCATACCATGTGGTGTGCTGTGGTGCGCTGTAGAAAATAAAGGATTTTGCTGATGTATCTCTTTGCCAGGAGCTTGGTAACAGAAACTATAGGTACATTTGCGATAATTTGACATCACTGGTTAGCTGATTTGCAGCAGTTTGCTACCTGGTAGGCAGGCTGGAGAGAGATTTAATGTCCAATTATCAGGATTGGTAGTGATTTGAGTATGTGGTTTTGTGATTTAAAGTGATTTAAATCATGATTGGTGTGATTCAGAGTGATTTCAGCGCTTGGTAGTGTGATTTGGAGTGATTTGGAGTGATTTAAATCACCATATGTGGGATTTCAACTGATTTGGATACACAGAGTAATGATTTAAACTAATTTTAGACAGTTAAAATCATGATAAGGCTGATTTGAAAGTTGAAAAGAGCCAAGTGGTTAATTTAAATCACTTTGGATTGCTTTGTTAGCAAAACCCACTTTTGCTGATGCAGGTGTTGTAATATGTTGTAATAGTGCATTTACCTGCTCAGCCAAAACCCAAAAATCTGATTAGCACGCACTGGAAGCCCGGCGTCTAAGTATGCTTTTTAGCGCCCACGAGATCCTGGTAGCGCCGGTAGCGCGTGCTACTCGGCTCCTCGTGAGTGCTAAAAAGCATACTTAGACAGGTGGAGCTACTTCGCGCTAGCTAGATTTTCGGGGTTTGGCCGAGTGGAAAATCCTGAGTATAGATCCGGGTTCTGTAGCTTTTTTTGTGACAGCTGGAAGACCGGGGTCTTCCACCTAAAATTTACCTTGGTTCCCCAGGTAAATTGACCTGGGTGACCCAGGTGTGGTTTTCCTGGGTTTCATTTCACAGTGACATTTCGTGCGGATTTTCCGCATCTCTCGTTATCCCAGAGACACGTATGGCTAATTTCGGACGGGATCGCGTGTCGCCATCGCGTGTCTATAAACAGTAGATCAAAGGAAAAGTCTATGCAATTGAACTGCCTTATGCTTCTGGTAACATATCCCGGAACGTTCCTGGATACGAAGCCTCGTGGCACATGGGATTATTTGAAATTGGGGCAAGAAGCATCACCCGAGGTTGACTCGAACTACCATATCTGCCGAATGCAGTGTCGGTCCAGGTCTATCTCACTCGCAAGTGGTTTGCACCTATGCGACGGTTGTTGGGAAGCGCACGTATCATGGCAGTGTTCTCAATAAGACCAGCATTGTGGAGCGCTTTGTTCTCTTAGATTGCAGCGCGCGGCGTCGCTCCCCGCTCGTTTTAACCCCACAGGCCCCGCTAGAAGGAAATACCACCCTCGCCTGCACCGATATGTCCACCACAGATCTCAACACCACTCCCGAGCTGGTATGTGTGCCACGAGTCTACTGGTTATGAAGGCTAAGGTAGGACCGCCAGGACACATTCTTGTCCGGATCGCCTGGGTTTACCATTGTCGAGTTCTGCGCCGCGTCAAACCCCAGTGGTAAACCAAGTTTGGAAGACCTGAGCGCTCAGGTATCATTGCAGTTATACTCGTCAAGCGCGTTCTCACACTCATCCCGATATATCTAGTTTAGACATGTTCGTTTCGCAAGGTTCCCGCTCGGGGGACTCGAAGATTTTATGCATATGTAAGCCTATATCCACTTTATTCCAACACTACATTGACCTACGCCTTTTACAGGGTGAGCATAGGTTACATCTTTTGGAGTATTCTATAAGTATTGACGGTTTTTCCAGAGCGATAAATACGATATTGCTAGCACGCCGACATTTGCCCTTTTCCAGGGGAAAGAGCTAGTCGAACTTGTCTTAGGAGACGACCTCGATACGATCACCTCCGCGATTAAAAAACACTATCCTCTGCCCAAAGAGGAGTCTCAAGAGCCCCTAGATCTTCCAGAGAAAATTTCAGCTCCTGCTCTCGATTGCATATGGAACTCGCCAGCTCTCGCCACCACCAACTCGCGCGCTTTACCACCACCTACTCACTTGGAGGATGCTCTCTCCCAGCTTCGGATCACACTTCTTTCGAAGACGCAACACAAGGCCGTGCATGTTGTAGAAGGGTCCGAGCTGGTTGAGCCGACGCTGGCGTTTTTCTGTCCCATTGAAGGTGGCGAGGTATGTTATTACTAGACCTACGAAACACTACAGAATGACTAAACGGTTCACAGTATGTAATCGACGCCACTGTCAAAGAACTAGCCAAAAAGACCAACTCAGACGTTCAAGTGATTGATATGATGCAAGTGGCTGCGGGAGAATGGGGTGTGTTTGGCAAACGTGAGTCTTTCTCTGACGCTATCACCGAGTCGGTTATTGAACTACCGCTCGTCCAGTGGCTTCGGGATTTCGTATAAAGAAGAACCCGCTTGGAAAAGTCAAGTTAAACGAGGACCTGGATGCATGTGATACCGATACCAAGAATATCAAAGCTCTCGAAGTATTCTGGCGCAAACTGCTCGAGTCAAACCCCCCTGCTCCAGCTAAAACCTCCTCCGAATCTACCCCGACGAGTGAATCTAACGTGTGCCCACCCAAACCCCGCTCCCGTATCGTCTATATCCGAGATTATGGACTCCTTGCCCATCGCGTCGACACCTGGTTCCCACCTCTTTACTCTGCTCTTCGTACCCTTCGAGCACAAGGTCTGGGCCCGAGCTCTCCAATCACAATCCCGACGACTGTCGTTTTTGGGATGAGCCCACGTATATCATCGGTCTTTCCAACTGGAGCCGAGAGTGGTGGATGTACATGCGACCAATGTCGTCCACCGTCGCAGGATTGGGACGAGAGTGCGACCAAAGAACGGGCGAAGCGTCTGAAAGCTCTAAAGGAGAAGTGGGACAAGGGCACCATTCTGAATGAGTTGCCTGCGTTCAAGATCCTTTTGAAAATTCCAAAGAGTGTGTTGGAAGCTGAAAAGGAGAGCGAGTTACCGAAGCAGGAGACAAAGGACGACGACAAGGCGGTCGAAAAACCTGATGCGGCTGTTGAACAAACAACTGAGAAAGAAGCACCTCAGGAGAAGGCCGATGTCGAGGACAAGGACAAGGTCGAAGAGGAAAAAATCCAAGAGAATGACAAAACTGAAAAGAAAGAAGAACCAAAACCAGAGGCCAAGGAGAAGACTGAAGGCTCGGAGGATACTTCCGACTCAGACTCAGACTCAGACGAGCCTGACGAATCGAGCACGCATTTCGAACTGGCGATCAACGGCTATTTCCGTTCCTGCGTCATTGCTCCTGCGAAACGAAACTCCAAACTCGAGCGTGCTGCGCGCGAGAATCGACGAAAAGAACTCAACGAGTTGATGGTCCGGATGACTATAGGCGTCAAGGGCGGGCAAATGGAGGCTGCCCCCGCCCCTATCCCGGTCAAGGATGAGGTCAAGGACAAGGAGTCAGAGGTCAAGGACGAGGACAAGAGCAAAGAAGACGACATCATGCACGGATGGGACGAGCGCATTTTGTCGATGGACGCACTCAAGAATGTTGTCAATCGAGCTCTCGAAACTGCAATGCTCTCGAACGAGGATGACAATCATCAGGAGTTGATTCGGATTACATGGACCCAGCTTCAGGACGCATGGAAAGCGAAAAAGAAAATTGACGAGGAACGAAAGGCGTGGACGAAGACGGGTGAGGATTCGGACGAAGAGCATACGAGTGAAGATGACGACGAGAAGAAGGAAGACAAGCCGCCAGTTGATGAGGTAGTCGAAAAGGTCAAATCAGCTGATCTAGACGAATACGAGAAGCGTTTGATCGGATGCATTGTTGATGTTGGTACGTTACGCTCTGTTTCCTTCAAAATACTCGTTAAAAATAACCATCTATTCGTAGCAAAACTCTCGACAACGTTTGAGAACGTCCACCTTCCTTCTCAAGTGATCGACAGTGTTCGCTCGATTGTTTCTCTCCCTCTTATCTATCCTGAAGCATTCAAGTCTGGCATCCTGAAGCAACAAGCGATTTCTGGCGCACTGCTTTTTGGTCCGCCTGGAACTGGTAAAACGCTTGTCGTCCGAGCTCTGGCAAAGGAATCAGGCTCTCGCATGGTAAGTTGTATGCATTCATACTCCGAGATGATTGATTTAACCACTACCGCAGCTCGCAATTAAACCCTCTGATGTGGCAGACAAGGTATGGTCCAAATCGAATATTACACTATTTGCCTTGTCTAACCTCACAAAAGTGGGTCGGCGAAACAGAGAAACTCGTTCGCAGTCTCTTCAAGCTTGCCCGTCGCCTCAAGCCATGCGTCGTATTCATTGACGAGATCGACTCTATTATGGGTTCTCGCATGGGCACCTCGTCTAGCGGAGGTTCGCGTTGGCACACGAGCATGCTTACCGAGTTTATGCAAGAGATGGACGGCCTTTTATCCTCAAGTGTGATTGTGATTGGTGCGACAAATCGTCCGTTTGACGTCGACGATGCTGTGCTCCGTCGTCTGCCCTGCCGTCTGCTTGTCGATCTTCCGGGAGTAGAGGCACGGGAGGAGATACTGAAGATCACGCTGAAAGACGACGAATTGGCTCCAGATGTGAGCATCAAAGACCTGGCGAGGAAGACTGATAGGTTTAGTGGCTCGGACCTAAAACGTATGTCTGACTCATATCTCTCGACCATGATTTTTCCTTACCACGTTCCTCCTACAGACTTGTGTGTTGCTGCGGCAATGGATGCCTTGAAGGAGGGCGTAAAGCTCCCATGGCTAGCAAAAAACGACAAGCCCGATGAGGGATCGCCTTCGAAGGCTAATATCGCAAATGACCCGGAACTCAAGAAAGAAGACCTTTCCGATGATGAAACACCCCCGCTCAAATCAGATCCCAACTCCGAATCACCGTCTGCCGCCTCGACAGGTGTCACGACGCCAGAAGAGAAACCGGAGGCTGTCAAGCCGCGTGTCTTGTTCAACCGTCACTTTGTTCGTGCACTTATGGATGTTGCGCCATCCTCTTCCGAGTCTCAAGGGGCGATGAGCGAGCTTCGCAAGTGGAATACCCAGTTCGGGACGGGGGCACGGGATCAGCCTCGCACCACTGGCTCGCTGCCTTATAATTATGGCGGTAGTAAATCCTATGTTCCGGGATCGAGCAGCGTCCCAGGATTGAGCGGTGTCCCGGGCTATAATCCTTCTGGCTTGGGATCCACCGGATCCGGCTCTAGTAGCTTCAACTCCCCAGGTTTCGGGCCGACCGGTCTCGGCTCTGGCCGTCTTGGTGTAGGTAGTTTAAGCGGTCTAGGATCTTCCGGTTTAGGAGGCTCTGGGCCTGGTTCAGGTGTTTCAGGGCCGTCTGAGTTGAGCTCTACTAGTTTAGGCTCTACCGCCGTAGGTTCTCTAAGCTCACTAGGGTTAGGCGCTTCGAGCCTGGGCTCTCTAACCGGAATGGCTGAAGAGAGGTCTGGAACCCCTAGTACTAAAGCATATCCCCCTTCGACCTATACACCCCCAAGTATTGGAGTCACATCCGCGGGCTACACACCAAAATTTCCAGTATACAACCGTAACATCGCTGGGTACACACCAAGTACTTCAGGGGGTGGAACTGATCCCTCAGCCCCGGGCTCTTGATGCTGATAGACAAAATAAATAACCTGATGCCACGTATCTTTTCGAATTGTATGATAAATTTGAGCGTACGGATACCCATTTGGACAATATTTGAGACTCATTGCGGTGCCTTCGAGTCGATGGCCGAACGCCCAACCGGTCTCGTGATTGTGCAGATTAAAATTCCACCCGAAAAATCGAAGGTGTGTATAAGTCATGTAGGTGAAATATGACTTTGAACCCACTGGATGGCGATTCCATAGAGTCTGGAACGGCGCTCAATATCACTCCTCTCGACATCTTAGAGGTATAATGGCTGGTGGGGTATTGAAAACTATTTCTGACGGCTCGTCGTCTATGGCTGTTTTCATAAGTCCGTTCCAAACAGAAAAATAAACGCCGAGAGCACCAACCGGTATTCCGACAAGTCTTGTCCAACGACGCACGCTATCAAAAATGTAAATACACACATGAGATCGCCTCTTCGAGGCGTGCATTTACATATACACAGTGTTAGACTAGCCTGAGTTCCAGTCCGGCCCCTCCTGGAAAGGGGTTACGTCGAAGCGTGAGGGAACAAAGACACCTATCAAAGTGCGACTTTGTGAAGGGGTATTATACCATACAAAATACACGTAAACCAGGTTTCGCGTTAATAGCTCAGCAATAGAGCGAAATACGCCTCATACAGCTCCCGTACCCGGGTTTTGCCACCAGTATATGGGTGATATCTCGGTTTATAGGGATTCTATCAACACAAAATTGGGTTTACATGTACTTTGTATAGTATAATACCCCTTCACAAAGTCGCACTTTGATAGGTGTCTTCGTTCCCTCACGCTTCGACGTATACCCCTTTCCAGGAGGGGCCGGACTGGAACTCAGGCTAGTCCAACACTGTTTATATGTAAATGCACGCCTCGAAGAGGCGATACCATTTGTGTATTTACATTTTTGATAGCGTGCGTCGTTGGATAAGACTTGTCGGAATATCGGTTGGTGCTCTCGGCGTTTATTTTTCTGTTTGGAACGGACTTATGAAAACAGCCATAATCATGTAGTCATATCCGTGCGCTGATCAATAAAAGGATGGTAATGCGTTAGGGGGGACCGAATCTAGAGTTTTCTCATTTATGAGATATCCCTAATCCTCATGGAAACCTCTGTATTATAACGTACGGCCGAAGGTCGAGTACGTACGAACATGATTTCCCTAACCGTAGCCACGCCCTCTAGCTACTGAGAAGCCGGCTATTACGTCTATCGTAACACTAGATTTTGGAGACTCTCCCAACAATCTTGTCTCCTTTTTCGGATTTGTATATTTTGTCCAAGAAGCACACCCGTTCACTTCTGCTTAACACTTAGAGCTCGTACAGTCCTTGTCCCATATCCCACCTCTCCATAGCTCACTCGAATTGGATCTTTCAGTACTCACGAGACGCATAAGAACCAGGAGCCGACTAACAACCGATATACGAGACCTCGCGTTTGGGGCAAACCGTACTATTAATATTTATGCATGAAAGCATTAATAGCTTCAGATCAAATAACCACATGATCGCTGAGCTACTGATGCAACCTATTCTTTCTCAGGCTTATCAAACTAACCAGTTTGGTTCTAGCCGAGCGCTGTGTTCTTTCGCAGATCGATATTCAATCACCCAGCTCGAACCGGGATTGCCAGGGCTTATGCATTGTGGCGGCGACAAGTTGACTTGCGGAGTACGCTTGAACTCTAGGATACTGAACCCTTCGGAGTACTTCAGGCAAGCCACGCATATATTGGCTAGTTATTTCATTTTCATTCAATGTGTTACGGGCCACCTCCTACAAGACTACTGATCATCCCTCAGCTTTCCATCTCGGCCTCAATCTCAAGCGACCTCATTGTAGAACATAACCTTGTTAAGTCCGACTGCGAATATTAGTTTCAACAAACCGGTGTCACCGGGAATAAAAACTTAGTTGCTTACCTCGGTCGAGATCATTGTTGGCTTGACCGGCAAGTCCAAGAAGCTTGCCAGAGACGAACACGTCCTTGCGAGTCTCGTTCAAAAGCATGGTACCATTACCTTGAGTTTCTATATTTTTGTCAATGTATTTCTTGGGACGAGTTTTATTTTGTCGCCTACCAGTGCAGCGCACTTGTCCATTCTTCGTATCCTTAATTTTGAATGCCAGGAGATGGATCTGCTCCCCCTCCTTTGTAGTAGTTCCGCCACACATACCAAATACTTCTATTGAGGTTGAAATTATGTGAACAAACAGTATTCAACACAATTATTTATCACTTACCAATAATGTTTTCATTCTCTGTGCAAGCCGGCGGGAATCAGGCTAAATTTTTGTAATTTATTTCGACACACCTACCACGCAGAGTGACTTCGTAAGTTGGCTGCCCACCCTTCATGGCTCCATGCCAAACGGTCTTGGTCGTTCCATCAGTAAAGTTGTAGGTCACTCTAATCCGCATAAATATAGTCGTAGCGGTTCTGAAGCATGGCTCTCACCCAATGGCATCAACTAGCCCTCCGTGCCGGACAGCAATTTTCGAGATCGGATGAGACTAGGGACTGGCATGGATGGATCCGGCTAGCCAATGAAATAAAAGCTGTAGATATTAGCTAATAAACAGATGTTAGCCGGATAAAGCTGATGTTCGCACGGATTGCTTAGCGGTTGAGTTGTAGCTACCCGAGATCATAAGCAAGGCAAAACAAATCTATCATTTGGTGTGCATACATCTAAACGGATCCATGCAAATAAATAGTCTAAACTAGTCTACTGGGACCGATTTAGGGACATGATCTTGTAACAAAGCAGCGACTTCATCAACGTCACGTAGGAGCGGGGTTTCAAACCAGGATTGAAGTGCCATCTTGGCGCAGAATGTGTCGGGCAACATTTGATGTTGAAGATGGTTGTTCATCAATCTTCCGCAAGAGAATGCGCGCTCAACGTCAACAGATGATGCTGTATAATGAGAACAAGAAAAGATAGTGATTAGATATCGATTCAGCCAAATAATACTCAGAGTTCACATACCCGGAGCACTCAGGTAATCGATTGCAAACCTAGCAAGGCTAGAGTATGACTTGAAAGACGTTTGGGACTCCCAATAGCGCAGTGGTCCTCCTGCCAGACGGATAACTTCGCTGGAAACGGGCTCGGTGCGCAGATATCCCTCAATTGAGCCAAGCTGAAATTTGCTGGTCGCCGAAGGCTCACGTTTGAATATCCAATCGTCCTGAATCGAGAAGTTAGTTTCAATCAAGCTTTTAAGAGTAAATTGAATCCCACCTGATCGTTAAGGTCGCCTAAAGTTGCCCCCTCATCGAGTGCATCTCCGGGCGCCGGTGGAGACGGATTGAAGCTATTAAAACGTGCTACAACCATTGCATACACCTGCGCAATATCCGATTCAGAGCATCCATTATCCCTTAGCCACTGTAGCTTTCGGTCCGGACACATTACTGACATAGATAGATTAGATATTGTAGAGCAAAACTATTCTGTTTACTTTACCAATAGCGATCCAGTAGACCTCCGATTCGGTGAATAGACCCATGTACTTGTTGTATACAAGTAAAGCAGAGTGGGCGGCAGCTCGAATTAAAGGGTGGAGCCTTTCGCCACCATCATCTCGCACACGCTCGAGGCGTTGACGCATACAAACAAACACCGGAACCACCTCGTGAACTAATGGGACTTCAGACTGGGAGAACAAATCAGTGGCCTCCTTGAATATCTAGAAAAAAAGTTAGAATGAGGATGTAAAATAGACATGTGGTAGATGGCTAACCCTCAAAACCCGCACTAGCTGGTCTAGTAGGTCCCATTGCTCATCCTCCAGCGTCAGATCGCGCAGGTTGTTCTCAGTCTGTGCAGTAAGCATTTGAACGCACGGCTTTAGCTCCTTTAGGCTTAATAGACACTCATAGTCCGTATTCCAGCGGGTTGGCATTCGACCTGCTAGTGCGCGGCGTAAGGATTGTAGCTGCTCCCTTGATGCGTCGATTAAGAGTTCAAATTTTGCCTGGAGGGTTGGCGTGTCATGGAGCTTCCTAGCAAGTTTACCAGCCTGAAAATGAATCAGCTTAACTCCAGAACGTACTAATGGTATATGCACACCTTAGTTAGTACACCTTGAGCGTAGGCCTTCATTGTGTCCGTAATTGTCAACCCAAGCTGCTTACATGCATATTGAAGTCCCTCGGCCGTGACTTCGCTGACTATGCGCTCGTCATGTATACGTCTGGCCTCATCGATATCATCCGGAAGGCTGGATCCAGTAACAAAACTCGACTCCATCTGCTCAAGACGTGCCACAACGTCCTCCATATTGTCATCGGCATCATCCTGCGGCTCTTCAGCAGCTTTTTGTGCGCTGCTGGTTCGACGGCGCTTTGCAGGCTTGCCTGTCTTGCCTGCCTTGCGCTTCCGCATCTGAGGCTGCACGAAATGACTGGTGAATGCCTAGATTTTGTTTACATCAGGATCACTAGCTTAAGGTAAGGTTATCAATTGAAAATAACTACCTTCACTATCAGGTTAATGACATGAGCAGCGCAACGAGTCCGGGACAGCTTCCCAGGAATCCAGGCAGGAGTTCCGTCAAGTCGCCCACAAGGCGATCGTTCGCGCCGGCGTTATCTAAACAGATAGCTCGGACCTGTTCAGGGAAACAGGTTGAGAACGTTTGTTCAGAAATTAGTGCTATATTGTGGCTCACCATTCCTTCTAAACCATACCGCTTCAGACATTCAGCGGTTTTTTCGGCCATGTAAGCGCCTGTATGCTTCTGTTCAAGACTAACGAGAGGTTGAATGTTAGAATATCTCAGGGATAATTAATATACAAGGAGCTACCGGATAAACTCCAGGACTGTCCGCCAGAGACGACCTTCAGCGTACCAATGCACAACTAAACCAAGATATGCGACCGCAGTTGGTGAGGTCCAACCATCAATTGCAAGATGAATGGTGTTGATCTCGTCCTATTTTGGTTGAATGTAATTATTGGGTTGTATCACTGACTAATATAATAGTTTACCTTGAAATAAGTCTTGACCCGATGAGCCTGCTGCTGATAGACAAATTGTGTGGTACGAGATATGGTGGAGCTATCAGGGACAACTGTACCAGGCCGGAGGAGCTCTACTTGAAGCCGGAAGAGCTTATCTAGAACTCGAGCAAATGGAAGGTAGTGATAAGCGCAGCTCATCACAAGAATCGCGAGGTGCATAGCATATGTATACGTCGACGAAAGGGCGCCTGAGGTGGCGGTAGATGAAGCGTTCACTGTGGGAAGCCTGGGCCTGGTCTAGTGGCACCCCGCGCCCTTTTCGACGGGGACGTCAGACCAGTGCCCCGGGGCCGTATTCCGTGGATATGTGTGTTATATAAGCGTTTGAGACATAATGAAACCCGCGACTCAGCGCCTTGAATCCAGGCCAAAATGTCTTTATTCGGCCCCAGACTAGTCCAGATTTGGGCAGTTTTCGGGACCGAGAACCGCTGGACAGTGCAGCTTGCGCCCCCTTCGTCGTTGAGCGTACTACGACATGGGTTGGGTGGCAGAGCTGTGCTATCTTGCAAGTAACCCATAGCATTTAGTGGGTTCCCCGCATTGCAAAGATTGGTTTACTGGATAGATTCGATTTTGGGCTAATGCTCGCTGAACTAGGCAAGAAATCTAACTCTTCAACCAGCGGACGGCTTCGCTCGGTTCATGCTGGCAACCAGCTAAATGCTATGGGTTACTTGCAATATGGTACAGCTCTGCCACCCAACCTATGTCGTAGTACGCTCAACAACGAAGGGGGCGTAAGCTGCACTGTCCAGCGGTTCTCGGTCCCGAAAACTGCCCAAATCTGGACTAGTCTGGGGCCGAATAAAGACATTTTGGCCTGGATTCAAGGCGCTGAGTCGCGGGTTTCATTATGTCTCAAACGCTTATATAACACACATATCCACGGAATACGGCCCCGGGGCACTGGTCTGACGTCCCCGTCGAAAAGGGCGCGGGGTGCCACTAGACCAGGCCCAGGCTTCCCACAGTGGTTGATAGGAGGGTGTCGTTTGTGGCAGACGGCAATTGACGAGTGAAAGTTTCCGGTACCACGGCTTGTGTCCTCGCGCCGGCGATGAATAACGTGATCCTCGGGGTGGGTTTTACAGGTAAATACATACTCCATATAGTCTGGCACCTGCTTTACTCCATCCTTGGTCTGAACTGGACGAGTATGGCGCACAAGCTCCGAGGTGAAGTGGTCATAAACAGCCGATTTGAGACCGATTAGGTCCGCTTCTATGTTTATTTTCAGTAAAGCTAAACAACCTCCAAGAGACTACCAAGCACGTACTGTGAATCTCCTCGTCGCCATATTCCCAAGCCTCCAAGTCTGAAAGACGACTGATTCCCGTCTTGTGGATGGCTCGACGCTGTCGCTTGCGGGTCGGAGGCGCAGGAGATGGAGCTTGACCCATAGAGAACGCAAAATTGATATCAATATTGGGTGGAGGCGGAGGCATGAGTAAGATGAAAGTGATAGTAGCAATTTCTTGCGTGTTTCTTCCAGATTTTATACTCCTTGTAGCAGGTGTAGCTATTTACGCATTCTCTTATTGCATTTCAGCCTGTATGCGCCGTTTACGAGTCCTCGGCGCAGTCCCTCAGATCTGAGTCATTGCCACTAATAGTATGAGCGATCCACGCAGTTTCTTCGAAGTTAGTGTGGGACCCTCGAGCAGAAAACCACACTATATATCATTAAACGGGGCAGTCGAGTTGGCTGGCCATGAGCGGGTAATATTGACTATCTACCGTGTGATCCGCAAGCTTCAAGATGTGCGATTCTACCTCGTCTCCCATCAGACGGTGCTCACGCAGCAGTGCTCTATGATTCACATCTCAAAAACAGTGAACTAGTGGGTCTTTCAGTCACGTATGGGACTGGCTGGCTGCGGCTGAGTACGTAGTTCGCTTACAAATCATACGGATGCTTATCTTATCAGTACGTAGGCCATCTGAGGCGGTTTTTATCCGGGTGATTTGCATTCATACAGTGCACGTGCCAGTCCCTAGTCTGGGAGACAACCCCGAGATTGACTCGCACAACCACGCTGATGCTGTGCATGGCCTCCACACTTCTCTTCTTGCTGGCTTTATCACCTCGCTTGGTATTGGTACGGGCATCGGCGAAGATACCCGTTGGACTAAGAAAAAGTACATCAATGCAGTGCGCAACATCAGATTGGTGGACCGAATGGAGTAGCTCGGCATTGGAATGCACTGACAAAACTTATGGCGGCATGGCTGTCCTGGCTGCTCTATCTATAAAATATGACCCAACCCCCTTTACCTCGGCAACAGCTACCCTTTCTTGGTAGCTAGTGGACAACCCACCCATCTCTGATCAGCCTAGTTCCTTATCAAACATGTCTTTCAGTCGTTCTTGTAGTGACATCAAACTCGAAGGCTCCAGCACTCTCGTTGCCTTGTGTACACGAGCCGAAGGATCTGAGCCTACTACTTCTCGCCTTGACTTGGACTGTGTTATTGGTAACATCAACGGGTCGTTCAGGTGGGGGGACAAGTCATTCTCTCATAGTTCTACAAACATCACGCTCGATGGCGTTATCCTTCGGGCAAATCTCCGCAAGATCAACGGCGAATACTGCCGTGACCGTATCGATCTGAACGAGTGCATTGCAAACGCCAACGGCCAGCTCGTGTACATTTCACCGGTTGAAAAGCAACTCGAGGATACAACGAACATTCCTTTGACGTCTGGCGCTCTAGATAGCATGTGGAGTTCTCCTTTTTTGGCCAACACAGAATCTAGCGCCCTCCCTGGAAATTTCGAGAACACGCTCTCCCAACTGCGTATCAGTCTTCTTGCGAAGACGCAACGCAAGGCGGTGCGTGTCGCCGAAGGATCAAACTTGGTGGAACCGACGTTGGCGTTGTATTGTCCTATCGAAGGAGGAGAGGTTTGTTGTGTTCATAATCAGTGTGGCCATAAATGACTGAGGCCTTGGTAGTACGTGATTGATAGAACTATCAAGGAGTTGGGCGAACGGACAAACTCGGATGTTCAAGTGATCGATTTGGCGCAAATTGCCGCCGGTGAATGGGGCGTCTATGGCAAAGGTAGGAGATCGCCTTGCATTTTGTTATAGAAGTTTGACGTTGGGTCACGTTCAGTTGCATCCGGATTTCGTCTTAAGAAAAATCCGCTCGGTAAAGTCAAATCAATCGAGGAACCCGGTGAGGACGATGATAGCGAGAAGAACCTCAAAGGGCTTGAGATCTTCTGGAAGAAGGTCGTCGATTCCAACCCTCTAGCGTCCGAATCTTCGCGTCGTTCTCGTATAATTTATATTCGGGACTTTGGTCTTCTCGCCCCTCGAGTCGATACGTGGTTCCCGCCACTCTACACTGCGGTCCGGGCCCATCGTACAAACGGCCTCGGTCCTGACTCTCCAATCACGCACCCTACAGCGATCATCTTTGGCGTTTGCCCGCGTGTCTCTTCGATCCTTCCAAGCTTGGGAAGCTCTCATCGTCGCCGCTGGTATTCTACACCGTCTCCCAAGGAATGGGACGAAGACGCAACTAAAGAGCGTGCAAAACGGTTGAAAGAACTGAAGGATAAATGCGACGCGGGCACCCTCTTGCAGGACTTGCCATCGTTTACGCCGAGGGTCAAGGTGCTCAAACCTAATCCAGTCAAGGCCGAGGGGGAAAAGGACAAAAGCGAATCGTCCGAGGAAAAGGTTTACACCGAATATAAACTCGATGGATATTTCCGTTCTTGCGTAGTGGCTCCACCGACATCGAATGCCAAACTTGAACGTACCACTCGAGAGAACCGACGAAAGGAGCTCAACGAGCTTATGGTTCGGATGGCTGTTGGCGTCAAGGGTGGCGAGATTGAGGGTGGTGTTGCTCCTGTTCCGGTGGTTGAAGAGGACCCGGAGAAAAAAGAAGACGAGGCGAAGGAAGTAGACAAGGACAAGGCAACCGACAAGGACAAAACTGAGAACAAGGATGAGGAGAAAGACGACCATATGATGCAGCGATGGGCTCAACGTCTTGTGGGTCCGGACTCACTCAATGCTGTGATCGATCGGGCCCTCGAAGTAGCCGAACTATCAAATGAAGATGAAGAACAAGAACATATCAAAATCTCCTGGACTCAATTGCAGGACGCCTGGCTGGCGATCAAGAACGGTGACGATGGGCTTAAAACCTGGGCAAAGAGTGACACACCCGACAGCGAGGAGAAAAAGGAAGATGAAAAGGGACCGGTCGACGAAATCGTGGAGGAAGTCAAGTCTGCAGACTTGGACAAGTATGAGCGACGACTGCTTCCGTGTATCGTCGATGTCGGTGAGTCTTTTATTCGTACATCTTGAAGTAATAGCTTGACCTAAACTTATGACATGTTCAGCCAAACTTTCAACGACGTTTGAGAACGTTCATCTGCCTTCTCAAGTGGTCGATAGCATCCGCTCGATAGTATCCCTACCCCTTCTCTATCCCGACGCATTCAAGTCTGGTATCCTCAAGCAACAGGCGATATCTGGTGCCCTGCTATTCGGACCCCCAGGAACTGGTAAAACTCATGTCGTTCGGGCTCTAGCGAAGGAATCAGGGTCTCGCATGGTAAGGACGCACATGTTTAGTCGCATGAAACCTCTTTACCGATATTACTGAAGCTGGCGGTGAAACCATCCGACGTTGCTGATATGGTGAGTGAACACTAGACTTTCCTTTTTGTCTGCTTTCTAAATTTATTGAACAGTGGGTTGGCGAAACCGAGAAGCTTGTCAAAGCTCTCTTCAAACTCGCTCGCCGTCTCAAACCTTGCGTCGTGTTTATCGACGAGATCGATTCTATCATGGGTGCTCGTACTAGCAAATCCTCCAGTGGCGGCTCTCGCTGGCATACAAGCATGCTGACCGAGTTTATGCAAGAGATGGACGGACTCATTGCGTCAAGCGTGATCGTGATTGGTGCAACGAACCGTCCGTTTGACATCGACGACGCTGTACTCCGTCGGCTGCCTTGCCGTCTGCTGGTCGATCTTCCGGGAGTAGAGGCGCGCAAAGAGATACTGAAGATCATGCTGAAAGACGACGAGTTGGCTTCGGACGTGAACGTCAACGAGCTGGCGAGGAAGACTGATAGGTTTAGTGGATCGGACCTGAAGAGTATGTTGCACATGATTATCTCGCCGGTGCTTGAATCTAAAGAAAAATTTTCTAGACCTTTGCGTTGCTGCTGCTATGGATGCGCTCAAGGAGACCGTGAAACTACCATGGGTCACCAAGAACCAAGACTCAAAGGAGAAGATTGCCGCTGGATCAAGCACAACCCCAGCGGATAAAATCTTTTCCAAGACGACAGCGGCGCCAGAGAAGGATATCGCTAAATCTGAATCATCCGATGACGAGTCTTCGACTCAACCTTCGGATCCCGACTCCGAGTCTCCGTCCACTCCTTCGAGTGGTACGACGACACCAGAAGAAAAACCCGAGCCTCCCAAACCGCGTATCCTGTATGCTCGCCACTTTACTCGTGCGCTGATGGACGTGGCACCGTCTTCGTCCGAGTCTCAGGGCTCATTGAGCGAGTTACGAAAGTGGAACAGCCAGTTTGGGACGGGTGTGCGGGATCAGCCTCGTACCACTATTGGGTCATTACCGTCTAGTTACGGTGCTAATTCCTATACCCCGGGGTCGAGTAGTGTGCCTGGACTAGGCGGTGCTTCGAGCTACGGCTCCAGCCTTGGTTCTTCAGGTCTAGGTTCAAGTAGCTTTGGGTCCGGGGGTCTGGGATCCTCTGGCCTCGGATCGGGTCGACTAGCCGCGGGTGGACTGGGAGGCTCGGGACTTAGTTCGATTGGTCTGGGATCATCGGGATTGGGGACCTCCGGCCTGAGCTCGCTGGGCTCAACGGGGCTGAGCTCGCTTGGCGGGACCGGTGGTGAGAAACCCGTAGCTCCCGGTGTAGGCGCATATACTCCATCCAGCTATACTCCTCCAAATATCGGAAGCACATATTCTGGGTATACGCCCAAGTTACCCACGTATGGTCGTAACATTCCTGGATACACGCCCAGCAATCTGGGAAGCGAGAACGGTCCTTCGGCGCCGGGTTCATAATTGAGTCATTTTTGGTTGGGATTGGAAGTTTCAAGTTTGTATTTCTGTTGTACGAGACTGGTCGAATAAAGATGAATGTGCCCAATCAATATATCATATTGATTACGCTACGAGCTAAACCGGACGCTATGTTTACGATGCAATGCTATGGCCACGTGTATTGAATCCAGCGCTGGGTCGTTATCTGGTTGATCATGCGACGCATATAGCCAACAAAAAGCGTGCCGCGCGGCGGATGGGCCATCACATTCGCTCCACTCGCACCAACACGAGGCTTGAGTTCATGAAATAATAGATAGACTCGCGCCCGCCCTTGTTGCGTGGAGCTCTTGGGTGGAGCGTAACAAAATAGCGAGTTGTCCACGTATGAATGGACATGGGGACGGGAATATGGACCAATCGAATATACCAAAATACCCTGGTACATTGTGTTCGTATCACTTATCGTAACTGTACGTTATCGCCAAGTAAACCTGTTGCATGCTGACTTCCGACCTGACAACGAGCCCTGTGTCAACCACAGATGCGTATCTGCAACGCGGCCAACCCGTGTCCTTGACAGCTGCTGTGGGCAAGTCACACCCATATACGGCAATATGATCAACGCCTCAGCCCAGCGCCGGGTGTCATGGAACGTCCTTATCCTCAGACGGTGGTTCTGCCATTAGCGCGCATAGCATGATGGGCACTGCGGGGCTTATCCCGGGCGCTTGAATGGATGACTAATTCAAATTCGGGCTGTAGCTTGACTCACACTGACGCTGTGCGGCCTTGTTCTCCCAATCAGCACAGGCTCTCGGCGAGATGCCGTTGGCCGACTGGCGCTATGGCTGTCCGCGCTATTGCACCTATAAATGCTCGCATGTTGTGGCTTGTTCTTTACTACCCTCGGCTAGCACTAGCCGTCGACTTGGCTAGATTTTCTCTCTCTTGATCTCCTAGTCGCCGAAATCTATCATAATCATGTCTTTCAGTCAAACCTCTAGCGACATCAAACTCGAAGACTCTACCGTTCTTGTCGCACAATGCAAACGCAATGGAGCAAGCGATCCAACTACCTCTCGCCTCGACCTGGATCGCGTCCTCGGCAACGTCAACGGGTCATTTAGATGGGGCGAAAAGTCCTTTTCAGATACATCTTCCGACTTCATTCTCGATGGTACCATCCTTCGAGCAACGCTTCGAAAAAGCAATGGCGAGAGGCGTCGCGACCACATCGATCTGAACGAGTGCATCGCCAACGTCAACGGCCAGCTCGTCTATGTCTCACCCGTCGACAAGCACCTCGAGGATACCACAAACATCCCGTTGCCCCCTAGTGCTTTAGAGCACATGTGGAGCTCTCCGTTTTTTGTCAACGTAGAATCTAGCGCACTCCCCGTGCCCGGAAACTTTGAGAATACACTATCTCAACTGCGTATCAGTTTGTTGTCCAAGACTCAACGCAAGGCTGTGCATGTGGCTGAAGGATCGAAACTGGTGGAACCAGCATTGGCGTTGTTCTGCCCAATTGAAGGAGGAGAGGTACGTTATTTTAGCGACTAATAGAATTATCATCGATTAATAATGTCACAGTATGTTGTAGACGCAACGGTCAAACAACTGGCCGAAAAGACCAACTCGGAAGTACAAGTGGTCGATATGGCACAAGTAGCCGCTGGAGAGTGGGGCGCGTTCGGGAAAGGTAAATATCTCTCCTAAACGATATATTTCACCATACTGATCCCTCGCCTAGCGGCCTCTGGTTTCCGACTCAAAGAAAACCCACTGGGCAAAGTCAAATCAATCGAAGAACTAGGTGAAGACGACGACGGCGAAAAGAACATCAAAGGTCTCGAGATCTTCTGGCAGAAAATCATGGACTCTAAACCACCCACATCCGAATCCGAATCCGCTTCTCGTTCTCGTATAGTCTACATCCGAGACTTTGGCCTCCTCGCGCCTCGAGTCGATACATGGTTCCCGCCTCTCTATTCTGCGCTCCGCTCCCGTCGTACCAACGCCCTCGGTCCCGAATCTCCCATCACCCATCCAACGACCGTCGTTTTTGGCGTATGCCCACGCGTCTCGTCTATCCTTCCAGAATTGGTCAAAACCAACGAATGGTACTACGAGACCCCGTCTCCTAAAGAATGGGACGAGAGTTCGACCAAGGACCGCGCGGCGCGACTGAAAAAGTTGAAGGAAAAGTTGGATTCGGGCAAACTTTTGGACGATTTGCCGGCGTTTACGCCTCAGATCAAGATTTTGAAGCCCGAGCGGCCCAAGGTTGAGGATGTGCCGAAAGAGGCCGAGCCCAAGAAGGAAGAGGCCCTAGCGAAGGAAGAGACCGCTCCAGCCAAAGAAGCGGTCGCCCCCACGGAAGGAGAGGCCACTTCGAAGGAGGGAGAGGACGCCCCGAAAGAAGGAGAGGCCGTATCAAAGGAACAAGAGGCCAAACCTAAGGAAGAGGAGGCTAAACCCAAGGAAGAAGAGAAAAAGACCGAGGCCGCGTCTAGCCAGTCCGAGGACGATCTCTTTGACAAGTACAACCTCGATGGCTATTTCCGTTCGTGTATCATTGCCCCTGCAAAACGAGATGCCAAGCTCGAACGTGCCGCTCGGGAGAACCGACGAAAGGAACTCAACGAGCTCATGGTTCGGATGGCTGTCGGTATCCAGGGCGGAGAGGTCGAGGCTGGTGCTGCTCCCGTTCCACCCAAGGAAGAAACCTCCGACAAAGACGACAAAGAGGCAGACAAATCCAAGGAGGAAGACAAGGACAAGAAAGAAAAAGAGGAAAAGCATATGATGCAGGGATGGCACGAGCGTCTATTGGATTCGAGCTCGCTCAAGGAAGTTGTGGACCGAGCGATCGAGCTGGCTATGATCGCAAACGAAGACGACGAGCAAGATCCAGTTAAAGTCACCTGGGCGCAGCTCCAAGAGGCCTGGCAGTTGGCCAAGAACGGCAACGAAGGACTCAAAGCCTGGGCGAAGAGCACCGACGACGGGGATGAGAAGAAGGATGACGAAAAAGGCCCGGTTGATGAAATCGTCGAAAAGGTCAAGAAGGAGGATTTGGACGAGTACGAGCAACGTCTGCTCCCCTGCATCGTTGATATTGGTAAGTAGCCTTTAATGCCTGTTGTAAGCTCTGGCTGACAAAGGTACTCCTCGGTAGCAAAGCTCTCCACGACATTTGAGAACGTCCATCTTCCCAGCCAGGTTATCGATAGCGTCCGCTCGATCGTATCTCTGCCTCTCCTCTATCCCGAGGCATTCAAGTCGGGTATCCTCAAGCAACAAGCTATTTCTGGAGCCCTCCTCTTCGGGCCTCCGGGAACTGGTAAAACCCACGTCGTTCGAGCCTTGGCAAAAGAATCAGGTGCTCGTATGGTAAGTCGCGTTTACATGGCCATGAAGAAATCACAGACTGACAATAATTAAAGATGGCCATTAAACCTTCTGATATTGCAGACAAGGTAAGCACCTATTCCAAAAAGCGCTACAGCGTTCATTTCTAACATCTCCAAATAGTACGTCGGCGAAACCGAGAAACTCGTCAACAGTCTCTTCAAGCTTGCCCGACGACTCAAGCCTTGTGTTGTCTTCATCGACGAGATCGACTCTATCATGGGCGCTCGTACCAGCAAATCCTGCAGTGGCGGCTCTCGCTGGCATACAAGCATGCTGACCGAGTTTATGCAAGAGATGGACGGACTCATTGCGTCAAGCGTGATCGTGATTGGTGCGACAAATCGTCCGTTTGACATCGACGACGCTGTCCTCCGTCGTCTGCCTTGCCGTCTGCTGGTCGATCTTCCGGGAGTAGAGGCGCGCGAAGAGATACTGAAGATCATGCTGAAAGACGACGAATTGGCTTCGGACGTGAACGTCAGCGAACTGGCGAGGAAGACCGACAGGTTCAGCGGGTCTGACTTGAAGAGTACGTCATATTTAACTATCGCAATATTACACCAGCTTATCCGATTATTTATAGATCTTTGCGTTGCCGCGGCAATGGATGCGCTGAAAGAGACCGTCAAGCTGCCGTGGGTTTCCAAGAGCCAAGAACCAAAGGAAACCGCTATCACAGGGCTAAACGGTTTACCAATCAACAAACTTTTGGCCAAGACCAAGATCGCATCTGAAAAGGACAGCGTCAAATCCGAGTCATCCGACGACGAATCCTCGGTCCAGACCTCGGATCCCAACTCGGAATCACCGTCTTCTCCCTCGAGCGGCGCCACTACTCCGGAAGAGAAGCCCGAGCCTCTGAAACCCCGTATTCTCTCAGCCCGTCACTTTACTCGCGCGCTTATGGACGTGGCGCCGTCCTCGTCGGAATCCCAGGGATCGCTGAGCGAGCTTCGCAAGTGGAACACCCAATTCGGGACGGGTACGCGCGAACAACCTCGTCCTAGTGGGTCGCTGCCATATAGCTATGGCGGTGCCAAGTCGTCTGTCCCAGGATCTAGTAGTGTGCCCGGTGCCAACAGCATCCCGAACTATAGCTCTACCGGCCTTGGGTCCAGCGGGTTGGGATCTTCTGGCCTCGGTTCAACTCGGCTCGGCTCGAGCAGTCTCGGTGGGCTAGGATCCTCCGGATTGGGTTCGTCGAGTTTGGGCTCTCTCACTGGCAAAGGTGGTGTGCCCGGATCTTCGGGCAGTGGCGCATACCCTCCTTCTACTTATACCCCTCCAAGTCTTGGCGGTGCTTCTCCAAGTTATACCTCTATGCTCCCGGGAAGCAACCTCAATATACCGGGGTATACCCCCAGTGTCCCAGGAGGATCTTCAGCGCCTGGGTCATGAGGCAGCCAAATGAGTAACGAAAGCGGTGTGTCTTCGTTTGGGGTAGAGCATTGTTGTACCAATAGTAGAAACTAGAGTAAATGTATTCATCAAACCGTTTATGAAAATCAATGCACTTTGCACTCAATTTCACTCAGCTGAATAATTAACATTCGACGCATATAGTCCTCGTATGAACCATCAGGTCACAGGCTGAAACAAATATCACGGCTGGGAGGGGGGGGGGACGGACAGGCTCAGCTAAGCATGTTGGGTGGGTTTGGGAGCATAGAGGCCAGAAGTACTACAAGCATGATGTAAATGCGAAATATCAAAATCCAAGTTGGACTCCATAAGTTTAATGTGTTAGAACGACTAACAAAGGCCGTGAAGATACATCTACCGTGGATTATGAGTGCAAGGAGAGTCGACAGGTTCACAAACCATCTAAATGGCGAGACTGTGAAAGGCGCCGAGTCGTAAACGCAAACAGCTCACGCATCCGAAAGGACAACCAGCAAAGGAATGGATCGAGCAATGACTCGTATTAAATGGAATTATACAATGCTAAGAACGAATAAAGAGAGTAGCAGGCTAGCACTGGTTCGGGTATTGGCGTTCGGTCGGGTCGCTTGGAATCCATCCATACTTGAGGCCGTTTTGGTAGCTCCACTCGTCCGCGCCCTCGTTCTAAAGATGAATAGGACAACTTCAACCAGGGCAGCCTCAATCATCATGCAAAAGCACAAACCTTCCAAGTCCAGAATATCCAGCCCGACCCACTATTTTCGTACACGCCGGCTTGAGCTTCCCAAAACTTGCGTAGGTACACCCTGTAACTGTCCGAAAAGTTTTCACCGCTGCCCGTCATAGTAGAACAGTCGCCGATCTTGGTAGTGCCAGGATATGTTCCATCATAACGCGCGCCGATCCCACGTCCGTTGAGATATTTAGCACAATCGGTCAATGCAAGACTCCATTCGCCAGTGACGACCGGGTTTTGGTTCTTGTTGTAAGGAGCCAGGTTGTTCGTCCCGAAATCGCAAATGCTCTAATCCCTAGTAAGATTAGAGTTATAAATCTATGACTGAGCGCTCACCTTGATATGCTGATCAAAGGTTCGTGCATTTTCAGCGACGCTGAAAACTTCGTAATGATGCTGAACGACTCGACTATTAGCAAAGGCATAATGCTGGATTGTTTAGGAAATGTACCGTATCCATCACGACACCAGTGGCATTAGGCTTAGTAAGGAAGTTGTTCCAGTAGCTGAGAGGTTGAAACGCATCGTGGATAACTTCGACCAAGTTGCCCTCCTGTTACAATATACTTTAGCGATACATACTCACACAGAAAAACCAAGCTTACTTTGCCATAAGGACCACCTGGATAACGAATGAGGTTGTACGAGTCCGTCCAATACTGGCGTGTCACATCCAAGACTTTTTGCTCCCGGAATCCCGCTGGCTCGTTGAGAGGAGCAATCGAGGTGACGCAACCCGCGTATTTTGCTTTACTGCGCAACGAATAAGTACCAAGTTAGCCGTCGTTGAAGAATGTCGCTTTACCTGAACTCTTTTGAAAGCAAGTCTATAACCGCTTCGGTCCGTTGGACGTTCTTTGGGTCACGGTGCCAGTTGGTTTCGCCCGCGCGACCCGAGTTGTCGAACCCGTTCTGAAATAGAAATCAATACCCGCGTTATAATGCAGGAGTATTTGACGGACCTGGCTACCCGGTGCACCGTGCAGGTCAATCAGAACCTTAACACCATGCTTACTGGCCCATTCGACGGCCTTGCAGAGGTACGGGAATTGGCCTTGAATATAGGGTTCGCCGCCCGACACGTCGAATGCCCAAAACCCGATAGGAATGCGAACATGATTGAGCCTGGGTGCGAGAATGAGCAGCGTCACGAGCGAATTTTGACACTATCCTCACCCTGCGGCAGCGATTGCCGCCAAATCGTCCTCGGTAATCCAAGTGCTCCAGTGCTCCTCCAACGCTGCTTTCGCCGCATTCTTATCCTGATATTGTCCAAAACTGCCAGTCCAACAGGTCAGTAGGCAAGGGATTTTATCAACCAATTACTCACGTATACTCGTCAATGATCTTGTCGTTACCAGTGTTATCAAACAGCGAAGGAGTAATCCATGGCTAACAAACGTCAACCAGTTACAAACCTCTCGCGCAGAACAGACGAAACCACTAACCTCGAGCACCAACCATCCGCCGAGATTGACACCGCGGACCTTGGTGTGACCGTACGGGAAACGGAATTGACCTGGCTGCTCAGTGGCTTCGCTCGCACCGGATGGGCCGAGATCAATGCTGATGTTGACATCCAGATTCAATGGAGCGCGAGCATGATGACGACGACGGTTGCGAACAGCGTGAGGCTCAAGCTCGCCCAACGCGGCAGGCAAAACAGCGAGCAGAGCGATCAAAGTCTTGGAGTCGACAATCATAGGAGCAGACCAAACTCAACGAACAGAGGTTTGCTAGGAGCTGGAAAGAATGTGGGGACAAGGCAAGCTTGTTGGATTTTCTTCAGCCTCTCGCAGGTTTTTATGATGTGGGACCATGGCGGGGATGCCAACCAAGTCGCGAGCTTCAAACTCTTCGATCAGGTGTGGGGGTTCTAGAGACTGAATCAAGAGCTATCCACGTGATATGACTCAGCGTCATTACCCCCAGAGCCGGCGTTTCGGGACCGCAACCCCAGATCGAAGCGCCTTAGAACCAGCCCGCCGAGAATCAGAAGCCCATTTTTGCCCCGAGGTGGTCAAACGAACGCGAACGGCGAGGACGCCGGTTACCTAAAATCTGTCGCAGCTTTGCAAATGCACTCGGCTGGAGGATGAACGGTTATTGATTTGAGTTTGTGGTGTCGGATTGGTCCTAGGCCGAAAGGTGGTAGTATGAACGCCGATCAAGTCGAAGAATATCTTTATTTAAAGGGTCGGTTAGCGAAGTACCGAGGCAGTCCTTGGCTCGAAGCTTCTGTCGGCGACATCGGTGTTTGTCTAAACTGGCCACCTGTTAGGTTAGAAGTGCTTCCGGAGAAACCGCATTTTGAGCTAAATTTTGACACCTGAATTGTTTCAAACGAACAATAGCTGAAGCTTGTATATATAAGTTCCCCCTTCGTCCAGAATAACAAGCGAGGTGTAAAGCCACCCGTGCGACTGCACTGGCCTATCAGGGCAATAACGATACCTTGGTGGCGCGAAGTCTTGCTCAATCTTTTTAATACCCACGACCACGGTTAGAACACACCAAAAAATGATGGAAGAAGCTTTTCTCTTTGTATGGGAGTAGAAAAAACTCGCCCGCTGTACATGCATGAGACTATTTTCTTGGGGTGCACACGAAACTAGGGTATATGCTGACTGTCGACTGTCGGACGAGCCAGTGCGAAGAACAGGAGTATCAGATACAAGGATTAGAATACTTGCGCTCAGTAGGGTCGCGTGGGATCCACCCCCCGGCAAGGCCGGCCTGATAACTCCACTCGGCCGACTTTTCGGCCTAGCAAGCAACTAAGTCAACAACCCTCGATGGCAGGCTGCGTCGCAGACTAAAATGAGATCAACACACCTTCCATGTCCACAATATCCATCCCGAACCATTAATCTCATATGTTGTGGTTTGCGCCTCAAAGAATTTACCAAGTTCCACCTTGTAATCGTCCGTAAAATCTGCACCGGAACCCGATTTGCCCGTACAATTGCCTATTTTAGTGGAACCGGGGAAAGTTCCGTCGTACCGAGAACCACGGAATCGTCCATTGATATTTTTGGTGCAGTCCGTGAGCGCATTGCTGAATTCACCGGTGATGACGGGGAGATAGGCAGCGTTAAAGGGCTTGATGTCGTTCTTCCCAATGTTACATATACTCTGGCCAAAAAACGTAAGGATACGAATTCACAACAGAATGAACGAGACTTGCTTGGATGTGCTGGTCAAACGATCTAGCCACCTCGGCATTGCTAAATATTTCGTAGTGATGCTAAACGCATCTTAGTCAAACAACAATAAGATGATTGTATTTTATTCAGACTAACCGTGTCCAATGCCACTCCTGTATAATTCGGTTTGGTCATGAACCCGTTCCAAAAGCTGATGGGTTCGAAAGCGTCGTGAATCAATTCGAACAAGCTGCCCTATCATAACGCAGTGAGATATAGCTCAATAGTGCTTTCATCAGCGACTTACCTCACGGGACCTGCCAAATGGATACCGGATGTTTTGATACGAGTCCAACCAATATTGGCGTGTGACGTTGACAATATCACCACCACGAAAACTTGCTGGCTCGTTAAGAGGTGCAATCGTAGCCACCACATTCTTGTATTTGGATTGACTGAAACGCGATATGTCTTCATTTATGCAGCGGCCTGGTACTGTACTAACCTGAATTCCACAGCGAGTAGTTTGATAATCGCGTTAGTCCTATCGACATTACTTTGATAGAGGTGCCAAGTGGTATTCCCAGCACGATCAGAGTTATCAAATCCATTCTGCGGCATACTATGAATAAAACATTACGATATGCGTGCTATTCTTACCTGGCTCCCTGGGGCACCGTGCAGGTCGATTATAACCTTGATGTCATGTTTTGCTGCCCATTCGATTACCTTGCATAGGTAAGGAAATTGTCCTTGAATGTAGGGTTCTCCCCCCGAGACATCAAATGCCCAAAAGCCAATCGGAACACGAACGTGGTTCAAGCTGAACAATGGTTAAATATAGGACGGATTACGAAACTAACATGCCGCTTACCCAGCGGCCGCAATCGCAGCGAGGTCAGGCTCGGTAATCCAAGTGTCCCAGTGCTTTTGTAGTGCTGCTTTAGCCACATCTTTGTCTTGGTATTGCCCGAACCTGCCAAATTTTCAACACGAAGGACTGCAGAGGAACCAGAGGAATCACTCACGTGTATTCGTCAATGATTCTATCATCCCCGGTAGCGTCAAATAGAGAAGGCGTAATCCATGACTAGAAGAAAATATGATTAGGATATATCCAGCTCGTAGACGGCATTGGCGACTGACCTCGAGCACGAGCCACCCACCAAGGTTTACGCCTCGAACTTTTGTTTGGCCGTAAGGAAATCGGAATTGACCAGGTTCTTCAGAATCGTAGGCATTGGCCGGACTGAGATCGATATCTACGTCCAAAGATTGAGTCATACGGGTATGATGCCTGTGGCGAGTTCGAGCTGGGTGAGGCTCTAGTTCACTCAGAACTGCGGGAAGCACAGCAAGTATATACACCACGAGCTTTACGCCCAGAACCATAACTAATCGAGTAGGTAGGATGAATGTAGGCTTTGGCCAGAACTGTCTGAAGTGAGACTAGCTGTAAGGTGAATAGAAAGTCGAAAGGTTTTGCCTTTTTCCCCGTAACATGGCAGAGAGGCATTTATGCGGCTTGGGTCATTTTGTATTCATTTGGCGACTTCACGTTGAACATTTTGCGATGTCCATCGTTCAGCCTCCAAATTTCTTTTGTATGGCGGGCTGAGAGAAGCATAACATCACGTAAAATTACAAAGCTGTTAGTAAATCGTCGGTGAATAACTTTGTGTCCATGATAATATATAGCCTGGACAACTACAAGGCCCCTAAATAAGATCACACCACACCCATGGCATTTGGTTCATCAATCTGGTACATGCCTTTGTATAGACACGGCCGTTTCCATTTCATGTACTCTTGTCGACATTACTGTGCGCGTACATTCATGAGACATCATGTCTTTCGCACACAATTTCTACGTGACAAAGCAACGGAACTCTTTGGTTTAAATATTACTCGAGGTGCATTATGCAGAGGAAATGGGAATGCAAATAGATATAATACATGCACCTACAATCCGAGATTATATTCTGATGACCTTTTCTTGGTGGTTTTTTCTATACATGAGGCGTAAAAATTACTGGCACATAATTCAACGGTTAATAGCACGCATCTCAGACTGTTCGGAGTTATTCAATCGTAGTACATGAAGAAGCAATGATGCCCAGTCAAAGGGTTTACCTAAGTCTTAGAGAATGGGACGTCAATAGGCTTGTACGTTTCCTCAGATATCTTCCAAGCATTTGCCATGGCCTTTTCCATATTCTTTCGATGTCCCGGAGTTTGGCCTGGCACAGCACTAATGAAGTCCCTAATTTGTTTCTGGAATAGTTCGAGTGACATTCTTTTCTTCGAGGACTTTTTTTTCTGAAGTAATCAAGGTTATTCAAGGAGAGTGCATCAAAGGAATTGACGGATATACTTACTTTGAATTGAACGGTGCTGTCGATGTTTTGCTCCTGGTTGTTGCCTAACTCTTTTACTACATCCGAAGTCACCCATCCTACAATTTCTTTCATCGTATCTTCAATCAAATCCACGGCCATTTCTTGCGCAGTGATTTGGGTTTGCTCCCATGCGATGTCCCAAACCTCCCAAACTTTCTTCCACATCTCTTCTCGTTTGGGGTTATTTAGGCGGGGACTGGTTTCTCGAACAACATCTTGGGCTGCCTGAAGTGCGGCTGCGCATCCAGCCTCAAAGGCCATGTCAAACATCACCGCATGCGATGTTTCCGGGGTGTATTTCTTGTAGCCTGCAGATCGTGCAGCAGGTAACGCGGCATGGAGAGCCGCATTCCACAGTTGACTGAATTGTATGACATTATCACCAAAGAAACGATATTTAAGGCGGTGAAGTCTAGGAAGCTGGCTAATGTCTTGGTCAAAATCTTGTTTCAGGTCACCATAGCCTTCTGCAAGTGCGTCTAACAGGCTATCCCAAAGTATTGCGAGAATTCGGTTCTGGACCGGGGTACTGAATACGTCGCTTAAATCAAAAAGCCATAGCCGGTTCTTGATATCCTCTCCCACACTGCTTTGTTGATTGAGCACTTGTTCAAGGATCTCGGGGGCTCGAGCTTGTAGTTGGGAGGATACACGTTCTCTGAGCTGCGCCTCAAGGCCAAAATGCAGCCGTAACTTGAGGCAATGATACAGGAGGGCGCGAACAATTGGAACGGGGAGTCCCCAAACGACCAGCTCCCGTTTACTTAGTCCACTGTAAAGTCTACTGCCTGTCGCCTTCTTGAATGCGGTGATGGTATCGAGAACGATCTTCAGGAGAGCGTCCACGATCTTGTCAGTGAGAGATTTGGTGAAATTGTCCAGGTTTACTAACAAGCGTAATCGAACGTCCTCCGGTGAAGGAAGAGTAAACGGCAGTGTGTGTCGCATAACGACCATAGCAATAGTCCAGGCGAAGAAATAACAGTTGTACTCTCGAAGCGCATATATGGAAGCTTCAGGATGCCGGGACATTGCATAGCACGCTGACAAGACAACAGCAACATCGACCTCATGTGGAAGGGTGATCTCGACCTCCTGACGGCTGGTCAAATCTGGAGCAACATCCGCGACTTTGATATACGTCATCTCGTCCGCTGCTCGCCGCTCGGGGGTTGTAAAGGTTTCAACCGCTAGGCGGACTGCGTTTGGATCCTCGGGCCGACGATCAAATCGACATACCGACCCATCGCTCATGTGCGCTACCGCAAATCTGTGAGCGACACCAGGTGAGATAGTGATACGAATTTCGAGTTTGACCATCATCTTGCTTGTTAATCGATTTCGATAAACGTCAAATATTGTCCCCTCGCCCCACTTCTCACCGAAATCCATGGGGGCTCGTTTGCCTTTGTTTAGGCTAGAATCTAGACTGGAACCTAACCGCATGTCGGGGTGAGGATGCTAGTGAATGACTGGAGTAATTTCTTGCAAGGCACTGAAGTTATATATGTGGCAGTACCTAAAGTCCACCCGGATCCCTCGAGGATGCTTCGTGGATAGTTTGCGATATAACATTGGTCATTCTATGTGCCTGGTTTCCCTAGAAAACGGTTGCAACACGTGCAAGTGTAGAGCGCTCATCTTACACGAGCCGATATACTACAAAAAACCAATCGATAGGCAGTAAAACAATCGTGTAAATCTCAGCGTGCATCCAGGCTTTTGTGACAATCAAAACGCGGGGATAACCGTCCCATACCCGGCGCTAACCCCACCCGCGGCGCTCTCCACAAACACGCCAGAGTAATACAACCCCTCGAGAGTACCTTCCTGGATTCCACGATGCACAACGTCGGTCTGCTGAGATTCTGTGTCCTTGGGATCAGCGAGTGGCAACTGAAACAGGAGTCAATCAATACGACATATCCCTGATCGATGCAAAATTCACGTACCTTGAGGAGACCAAAGTGGAAGTCGCCTTGACCAGCAGCGCCCGGCTTGGTGCTGTTGTTCGGGGCCAACTTGGAAACCTTCTTGAGCGGGGCTACTCCCTTGGACGCGAAAACACCAAGAGTACGAGCGTCCCAATCGACCTGATGAACAAATCACGTCATTAGTATGACATAAAATCAAATATCAGCAAGCCCGAAAGCTCCGTGTGATCGAGGCTAACCTGAATGGCAAAGTTGTGCCATGTGAGGGGCACGAAAGGAGTGCTGTGAAGCACGTTGAGTGCGTGGTCTAGGACCTCGATGTTGTGGGCTGTTGCCGATGGGAGCTGAGAGGCGGTGGGGATGGTAAAGCTCGATCCCACTTTGATACGAAAAACCTGTGCTAAAAACAAACCGAAATTGGTACGTGAAGCGTAGGGTATTTTCCAACGGAGACTTACTGCCATCATCAGGCTCGATAAAGACGATTTGGTACTCGTGCTTGTAATTCAAGGGTCGTTTCGAATCGGGCATAACGCTAAAGTGCCAGACTGATTTGCCCGTTTCGAGCATCGTCCGGTTATTTTGGGCAATGATTTCGGTGCTAGAAGGGTACTCAAATTAGAACTGGATACAAAGTGAAATAAGATGTTGAGTATCGCGTACCGGCGGAATCCGTACTGAGAGTTTGCAGGGTTTCCACCAGGAACAAAGACCGACGAATTGTCAATCTTCACGGATACTGTTTGTTCGCCAGCCAGTTTGGGAAGATTTTTCAACGAGTACCACAGGGGTGTAGGTGGTGGAACTTTGGGGTCGAATGAAACGTACTATAGGTAGGATTAGTAGACGTTTGATCCACATGCGGGATCGACTTACTTGACTGGCAGCCTTGCTTCCTTTGACGACGCTAGGTAAAAAGTTAGTAGGCGAGCTGGATTTGAACAAGTATGTATGACTGACTAGACATAAGGAGAGGAGGGTACGTTAATCTGGGCTGAAGTGTAGTTGAGCGGTGCACGTCCGTCATACAATACGGGGGTGGCAAGAGTGGTAGCTGCGCAAGCAGCGAGAAAGCCTAAACCTGCCAGAACCATATGCTATGTAAGACGAGAGATAACGGGAGCGCATGTTCCTCGTCTCCGACGATCCGGTTATATAGCCAGCGTGTCGACAACTTGATCGGCTAGGTGGTGACCTAAAGAAGGGGAGACATTTTTCCGTAAGTTAATAATTCTGTGCCTTGGTGTTGTCCCTATTCCAGGCTGAGATCGAGGAATTATCGGTAGTTCCGTCAAGAAAGACATGGGTTGCATTCAATACACTGGATTAGTCGCTTTGTGCGATTGTCTCGGCAGAAACTCGGTCCGAAGCCGGCCGTGCGGGGGAGTGCCTCGGAGAAGTATCTATGCCACGAGACTTTTAAGGCTGAAGAACAAGGCATAGAATGACCGCAATTAGGAGAGGCTGAAACTCGGGAACCGAGGCATGTGTGCGCAATCCGTGTCATTTCAATAGCGAAATCTTGGTTAGGTCGCACGCATTACAATCGCGAGGTGGAATATCGAATGGTAAGAGGACGAGTGAATTGCGTATTCGAGCGAAGCCATTTTTTCTTTGGCTAACAGGTGCCGCAATTGGCGTCGAGTGGGGGGTGTGATAGTCGAGGCGAAGCCCGTGTGGAGGCGCCGTACCCCGCGGGTGGAGATTAGCGCCAAAGACCCCACAGTCTTGACGTCTCTCGCCACAGCCATCCCATGTCCAACCAACTCGCTGACAAGGCAGACGACCTCGCGTCATCTATAGACGAGCTCGAACAAGTTCTCAAACCTCTGCTAGAAACTCCCTTGTCCAAGCTCACTAGCCAACTGCCGGCGCCACTCGATCGTGCAAAACTTCAAGTTTGGCTATCTTACGTCCTGAACGACCTTGTATGGAGTACGAGACATGCATTGTTGAGAGGACATTGGCTGACCCCAGTGCAGTCTATCTTAGATCTCGTGGCGTAAATCCGTCTAGTACGGAATCTGGCGAAGCCCATAATGTTGTTGCGGAGCTGGTACGTATTTTGTTCCTCGTTCACGCCCGTTATTGATCCGTTTTCGTTTAGGATCGTGTCAAGGGTTATTTTGCCAAAATAAAGGAGGCCGAAGACCCGGCGAAGCGTACGATATATTCTTCACGACCGGTCCTCACACAGTGATTTTCTTCAACAGGTTCGCTGGTTGTCGATGGAAAGGTTGCGAACCGATTTATCAAACACGCACTATCATCTGCCATATCCGCCGCCAACTTTGATGCCAGTTCCTCTGCTCCCCAACCAACACACACTCGCTTCAACGAGGACGACAACCCAACCCCCCCTCCTGTTCCTGCCAATTCTGCCACTCAACCTGAGCCCGAGCCCGTCGTAGAAATCAGTAGCGATACTGATGAGGAACCAGCGCCCGGGACCTGGAAAGCGAAGAAACGAGCACGCGAGGCTGATTTGGCAAACCAACGAGCGACCGACGACCAAGAGATGGAGTCGGATGATTCTCTTGGAGGGTGGGAGGAAACAAAGGCTGGACCAGCTTTGGTAGCCGAGGAAGACAAGGTCCAGTCAGAAACCTCTGGTCGATCCAAGCGACCTCGGATGGATCCATTTGCTGGTCAGTTCTGACTACCGTGCTTTATTGGGCATCTACTCAAGTTACGCACCTCAGGGTACGATCAACCGGCCTCGAGTGCAGCTAAAAGCGCGGAAGCTCTGCAAACTGCAACCCCTCCATCCGCTCCCGTTCCTCAACCAACTGATGATTTACGACAGCAAACTGGAGACGAAGCCCGCCCATCTCCGGCCCCATCCATCCCATCATCTACATCCAACACGAAGCGTCGTCGAGGCAAAAAGGGTGGCTCTCGCCATAAAAAGCCACAAAGATCGACTGAAACCCAATGAAACTGAAACGTGGGGAGTGTTGATGGAGTTGAGGGTTTTATGTCGGGGCTTGGAATCCGGTCCGTGATACTGCGCTACTTGGACGAATATTTATTTTTACAAATTGAGTATGATGACATAAGACATAACCCCTGCCTTGGCCTCTGGCTCGCTCCCCATCCGAGATGATTCATGCTTACCGACTCACCACGGGTGGATATATGTCACTGTACTTGACGGCATTTTAATATCATTCTATGTAGGCTACATATCACGTCACAATGCATCAATTGTTCCTACCATTACCGCGGTTCAGAACAAGCACCAATATGGGCTTGCACGAATCGACTTGTGCCCCTCTTCACCGCCAGTCCTCATGGCATACCGCGTATGGCAGGTCAATCGAGCTCAGTTGTAGAAATGCCAGCTGCACAAGTAGTACTCGTACCCATTCACGAATCCGTGGGGTGTAGGCGAACCGAGCCTCGTACGTTAATCCAATACCAACATCTTCCAGATGTCGACTGTTTCACCTGAATTTCTTCAACCATTGTATTAATATCGGTCTGTGAGGAAGCTTCGAATGGGGAAATATCACTCTTGAACCGGTGCGCTCACGATTCATCGAGTTTGGCATAGCTCAAAAAAGCTTGGTATTTGGTTCTGCATAGGAGTTACTTACCTAGACTGAGTTTTCCCGGGTCAAGGTAGCAGTAACTTACCGGTAAGTAACCTGTGGTAACTAACTTCTGGATAAGTTACTTCTCAAGGCTCTCGCGCTCTACTGTAGACTGCAGTCACCTATGTATTTAGCACCAAAAGAGCCCAAAAATACTACTAAATACAACTGCCCAAGCAGAACAAAGACTAATTCAAGTGTGAATATGAGAGTCGAGAAAGATAATGCACTCCAAATTCGCCAAGCCGTGATGTCCTATGGCTTCAGCCCGACCGTAAGTCTGCCAATCTCCTCCTGTAGTGTTTCAAGTTCCTGCTCTCGGAGACAACCTTGTTCTCGGTAGATATCTGAAAGAAGTTCGAGCGCATCAAGCGTCTCTTTGTGACACTCCCCAAACACTCTTTTATTGGCAGTTACTGTCTGAAGCGAGAGAGACTCCGCCTTGTCGAGCTGCTTGGTCGTAAAATAGGTCTGAGAGAGGTTGTACATATTGAGGAGTGTGTGTGGATGAGTCGCGCCAAGCTCTCGTCTGCTCACTTCCAGCACCTCCACCTCCAGCGCTTCTGCTTCGCCCCATCGACCTTGGCTCTGGTAGGTTGATGCGAGGTTGGCCATGCTGGTGAGTGTGTGTGGATGACTCGCGCCAAGCTCTCGTCTCCTCACTTCCAGCACCTCCACCTCCAGCGCTTCTGCTTCGCCCCATCGACCTTGGCTCCGGTAGGTTGATGCGAGGTTGGCCATGCTGGTGAGTGTGTGTGGATGACTCGCGCCAAGCTCTCGTCTGCTCACTTCCAGCACCTCCACCTCCAGCGCTTCTGCTTCGCCCCATCGACCTTGGTTCCGGTAGGTTGATGCGAGGCCGGCCATGCTGGCGAGCGTGTCTGGATGACTCGCGCCAAGCTCTCGTCTGCTCACTTCCAGCACCTCCACCTGCAGCGCTCCTGCTTCGCCCCATCGACCTTGGCTCTGGTAGGTTGATGCGAGGTTGGCCATGCTGGTGAGTGTGTCTGGATGACTCGCGCCAAGCTCTCGTCTGCTCACTTCCAGCACCTCCACCTCCAGCGCTTCTGCTTCGCCCCATCGACCTTGGTTCCGGTAGGTTGATGCGAGGCCGGCCATGCTGGCGAGCGTGTCTGGATGACTCGCGCCAAGCTCTCGTCTGCTCACTTCCAGCACCTCCACCTCCAGCGCTTCTGCTTCGCCCCATCGACCTTGGCTCCGGTAGGTTGATGCGAGGTTGGCCATGCTGGTGAGTGTGTGTGGATGACTCGCGCCAAGCTCTCGTCTGCTCACTTCCAGCACCTCCACCTCCAGCGCTTCTGCTTCGCCCCATCGACCTTGGTTCCAGTAGGTTGATGCGAGGTTGGCCATGCTGGTGAGTGTGTCTGGATGACTCGCGCCAAGCTCTCGTCTGCTCACTTCCAGCACCTCCACCTGCAGCGCTTCTGCTTCGCCCCATCGACCTTGGTTCCAGTAGGTTGATGCGAGGTTGGCCATGCTGATGAGTGTCAATGGATGATCCTCGCCTAGATTCTTTTTACGTGCGTCTAATACCTGCAGATCCAACACTTCTGCTTCTTTCCACCTGCCGTTGTCCCTGTACACGATAGCAAAGTATGCAGCATCATTCATGTCTTGTTTGCCCGGCGCTGCTAGTATTCCGCTAACGTGCGCAAGTAGGGACCTACGATAGGCATGTGTTTCGATGTCGTTCGACCAGTCGATCGATAGAGCTAGCAGATGCGACGCACGCTCTGCTGCTCCGGATGCTGATTCGAAAGCAAGCGATTGGGCCCAGTCGCGTACGAGTACATGCAATGTATACGCATCGTTTACGCGATCATAGTCAATCAATGAGTAGGATATAAGTTCGTCTACCAGCGTTGAGAAGTTATTCGCATCCCAGTGTTTTTCTGAGTCAAGGAAACTGGTCAGATAGTTCTTGACATAATGTAGGTTTCCCTCGCCGACAGATTCTGTAGGGAGGATAGGCTCGCGTTCCAAGTTGGCTGCGGCTCGCTTGAACATTTCTCTTTTTATCATGTCGTGATGCAAATACGCTAGTAGGCACAGCATCTCCTTTGCGCGAGGGGATAGTCGTTCGTAGCTCATCATCCATGTCGTGTACACGGTCTTGCTGTACTCCTCGGCGTTCGCGGGAAGTTTGCTGTATAGTTCCAGTGCCCCTTTCATCTTTTCTTGACACTGATCCCTGTAATTCTTGATGCTCATCTTCGCACACGAGATATATGCGCCTGAGTGTGCAATAGCGAGTGCAAGGTATCCTAGGTCCTGTAGATACTCATTGTATAAGTTTGGTAGAATCTAAGCGGATTCTATATACCTCTATAAGTCCATTGGCAGCATCAATTTCTTCGTTCAACAGATCTTCGATGTTCATCCTCGCTTTCTTTGCCAGCAGGTCAAGCGCTTCGTCAGGTCTCATTCGGCCAAGCTGGCACTCGCACCCAGGTCCTTGACCTAGTTGCCCGAGCGCGCGCAACCGAGTTGTCACTAGAACGCTCCCATTCGCTCCATTGGGTATCAAATCACGTAGTACTAGACCTGGGTCGTCGGCGTTATCAAACACAAGCAACCAGTGCCCGCTGGACCGCTCAAGCCATCGTATTGCGTCTTGGTAGGTCTCGCCCGCCTGCTTAGCTAATGCAAATCCCTTGAGAGTACTCTCCGCAGTCTCTCTAGATGTGGCGTCGACGAATGCGATGTCTGCCCATTTGTCGATCGTCTGTTCGATCGATTTAAGCGCCACTTGCGTCTTGCCTGTGCCGCCAAGCCCGTGTATGACGCACACGCGTCGCTCGTTCCCCGGTCCCACGATGCAACCTATAACTTGAGACACATGTCGTTCGTATCCCGTGAAAAATGTCGACGGTGCAGGGCAGCGCTTGGTTCCCACTGTCTGCTGCAAAGGAATCTCAAGTGCCTTGCCGGCTGGAAGATATCTTAGAAACATGCGGATCAAGGTAAAGAAACTATACCTACTGATGTACTTCACGCCGACGACCGCATTCCTGTCTACCATTGCCTGAGCGACCTTCTGCAACCGAATCGTCACGTCTGGCTTGTGCATATACGTTCGTGTATGCGCTACAACCTCGGTTCTCCTCTGCCACTGACTCGCTCGAACACCCTGCATTCCTTGGTCCACGCTTAGCCTCCAATATGCGCTTGTTCCTTGAAACTGTGCTTCCATCTCCTGTGCAACCTTCTCGCAGTCCGTTGCCACGTCCTTCATTGCTATCAATACGTTTGTTGGCATCATTCGGTGAAGCGGGTTTGACCGAGGAATCTCGATTGTTCGAGCATGTCCCGTACCGATACATACTATCGACGATACGTGCTGGTTGGAATGTGTGGCGCTGACCTCGCCAAGGACGTGTCGTGTCGGATTACTGCAGCCCATATCACCTCCAACTAGCGATTCACCCACAACGCCGTCATCTATCACGATGCTCTTGAAAAGTGCTGGGTGAGCCATCGACGCTCGGATCGCTTGCCAAATAGGACAGTTCGGCATCTCGTTGTCAAGCCCTGTGTACGAGCGAAAGATACGAGGGGCAGACCCAGTCATGTTATGCTCCGACATAGCAAATACCATGCTGTATAATAACATTATGAGTCTTACTCCCAAGACTATACCGTGATCTACGTACACTTGACGTGTCTTCACGCCTCCTACATTCGTCATCATGCGTGTGTTTTCGTCTCCAGTCGCATTTCGTACTATCTTTTTTAGTTCTTCCTCCAGCCTGCTTGCTTTGTACGTCCCAGACCCACTAGTAGTGAGCACCTTCTTGTCCGAGAACACGCGCTCGATCAACTGTGAATAGGCCGAGATTGCCGCATCTATATCCATTCCCAATAGTCCGACCATGCATGCAATTAGCCTGCCAGCCAGAAAGAGGCTTTCAGCTTCCAAATTTCTCCACTCAGATAGCATTAACAACTTACGCTCCGGTACCCGTTCCCGCAATGACTTGACATATCTCGTCGATATCAAACCGTCCGGATATGGCTCGCACCCTGTGTACAAGCTCCCTGAAGATGATCAAGGACGAGAGCCCACCAGCTACACCCCCCTCTATACAGTTCCAGATTTAGCGCCTAGAGAGTGAGGGAACAGAGGATTCGGCTATCACTTGCCAAAAATGAGAACGTTAATCCCTCTCTTCGCGTTGCTACTCATAGCCGTGTGTCTCGGTTATCGGTATTTGCGTGTCTGTTGTTTACGAGTACGGTTGTTCAAGCACGGATGATTGATAGGGTAAGGGGAGGCTTCAGGCGCCAAGGCAGTGGGATAACGCGAGGTAACACTCGGCCGCAAGCCGATTCGCTACTTGGAACTAGTTAGGACCTCGTGTCCAATCAAGTCGGGCGAGCGCCGATGGCACGTGCTATGCAGCGAACTCTCGTTTAGCTTATTTAGCTAGAACCAGCGAATCGGCTTTTGGCCGAATTGGACACAACCGGGGCGGATGATTAGCCTTGTTTGCTTAGCACTACAGCCTATTTCTAGGCAAACGCTCGCACAGAGCAACTGGCCAGCGAGAACGGTATTGACTAGGGAGGTTAGCCTAAGTCTCTATAAAGGATGATCTAGCATAGTATCTGAACAAACCTGTGTTCAAAACTAATTAGAACATATCTTGCTGTGGCTACATAGGCTTAGCCAGTAATAAGCACCTCAACTGATAGGATGCGAAGGCATCGACTAGAAGCGCTGACAACAAATTGCTGCTCCGTGCTCACGGATAGCTAGTTGCTATATGTACTGGGAACCGGGAACCGAACAGAGAGCCCCGACATAGTGGTGAAAATCGGACCGGCAGACACTGACACACTCCAACTTTTATAGATTTAACCGTTCGATAAAATACACCTATTGCGTCTGTGCACCATACCCACGAATCTTATCCGCAAACGCCCAATCTGTCTCAGCCTCCATAGAATCAGAAATCTTCACACCTTGTTCGGTCACAGTCGCGATTTGGAACTATAAGAAAAAGTTATCATTATCAGACTCCTGTTATGGCTTCTCCAAATGTGTGGGTGTACCTTGTTCAAGCTTCGCGCGTCACGATAGAACAGGACCTTCATACACTCGACGATCAACTCACGCCCTTCTTCTTCAGTTAATGTCGTCTCGCGACCTTCAACCGCTTTGCGAAGAAGTGGAATAGCGATCATGGAGCCGTACCCCGTAGCGATGGTCGAGGCTGAGTACGTTGTACCGAGAAGATCGACGTAGCCCAAAAATCTGCATTTAGCCTGAATGAATCAACAACCGAATAATAAAAAGTTCGAGGACGCACGGTTTCCGATCCTTGTAACCTCCGACGATCATCGAGTTCCAGAGCGGATCAATCTTGGATCGGCGAGCGTACATCACTTGACTCAGATACTCGTAGATCTCCCGAGGTCCAAGTTTGTGATCGTCGTCCTCGTTATCCTCGTCAATTCTGACAGCCCGGGTAGTGCTTTTAGATGGTTTAGTATTGAGCGAGAGAGAAGAACGTACATGAGGTTTTCGAGGGTGTGTTGGATGTATTGAAAGTCGCTCATATCCCCGCCTGCGCCAATCACTGTGTAATCCCCAACCTGATGGAGACGTCGGATATCCTTGAACCGAGCGAGAGAACCATATGAGGCTAGAGTTAGACTCGTTAGCGCTCCATCATGATTAGTGCGATAGCATTGATGGCGCACCAAGGTTATCCGCCGCTAGCATAACCCCATCTTTATAGCGAATACCGAGGACGCTTGTACCGGTCACGATCGGTTGCCTGACAATATGGAGTGGATTCAATATAATCTGTGGCACGTTTTCGTGACAGATACGGACTGTGTTCGTTGAACTCCTTCCGCAAATGCGTCCTGCTTTGGTTGAGGGCGCACATGAATAGGATAGGTGCCATACGGGTCAACAGCGTCGTTTCTCTGCATAAACCGAGGTTCAATACGCCATGTACCTGCCCAGCACTCTCAACTCACCGGGCGACCCCAGTTTGTCGGAAAGTGATCCATCATAAAGGTCGTGAGCAGGTCGAGGCGCGGAGGCGACGCGTATGTGGAATCGCTGACTAAGCCAAGGGACCTGTGGTTAAGCGCCGGATGACTGTTGTGAGTGATCGTGACCTCATCGGCTGAAAGGCGTTTCCTTGCACATCGGCTCTCCCACCATGAGCCACTTTCTGTCGTACAAAAACCATCAAACGTACCACCGTAAGCTCCTGGTGCTCGGTGTAAAAAACCTGTTCTTACTCGTCGGCCGTGATGATAGTCGGCCTACGGGTCTTTGCCTTTTTCACAGTCGCCGGCCCCGTCACACTAAGTATCAATGCTCCCCATGGTCGATTTTCTGTCGGAGAGAACCAATCAGAGAATTCTGTGCTCCGGAGGATTTGGAGCTCTCTCTCGATAGATGGTACGTGTCATTCCTATCGGAAGGAACAATTTCTCAATCTGGTAATAGGTACTATTGCGTGGATCCTTATGGAGCTCCCTTCACCTGTGTCCCTCCTATACGCATATTCTCAGGAAAATAACATCCTTTCGCTGGTCGACGTCCCTACGCCATATACAGTGCTGCCCGTCCTATTCGTCGCCCACTACTTGAACCGGGCCATCATTTCTCCGCTCAGAACGCCATCCCGCTCCAAGTCTCACGTCATTGTGCTTATCTCTGCAACATTGTTCAATCTGCTTAATGGCAGTTTGAATGGAACCTGGCTTGGGGTTGGTGCACGTACTGGAAAAATCAGCTGGAGCACGGCTCCCACCTCATTTTATACTGGGATGGCAATGTTCGGACTTGGACTATGGGGAAATATCTGGCATGATGAAGTTCTCTTGCAGATACGCAAATCAAAAGACCATCAGCCAGGATATAAACCCCGATATGCTATCCCATACGGTGGACTTTATTCCCTCGTCTCATTCCCAAACTACCTCTGTGAATGGTTCGAATGGACAGGTAAAGTTGGTTGCTGTTCTCTGTCTGAATGGTATCATTAACCGAGGCTGAATTAGGTTTCTCGCTGGCCGCCACTTCGATCATGACCCCGTTGCAACAAGAACTATCCTTGGGACATTTGTTAGGCATTTCTATTGTGCCCCCGGTTCTTTTTACGTTGGTCGAGATTGCGGTTATGCTCCCACGCGCGATTCGGGGACATGAATGGTACCATCAAAAGTTTGACGACTACCCAAAGATTAGAAAAGCTGTTATTCCATTCTTAGTATAGCGATCATAATAGTTTCTATAAGTTTTGTGCACCCATCAATCTTTAAAAGCGAGGGCGACGTGGTGTTTCTGACACTAGAGGCGAGCGGTGCGCCCGGAGCGTTTTACACCGACTTGGCATCATCCCTTGCGTATAATGCATGTTCTGGGCGTCAAAGTTGAAATTGGTCCTCACCCCTCTCATTGGAAAAAGCTTGAGACTTTTGTTGTGAGCACACACAGGTTGTTACTGACATCAGACGTTCGAGTTAATCTAGAGATTAATTTGCTTTCGGGGTGCCCCGATGAAAGTGGGGTTGAACAAAAGGCTTTGGGTTGTGGTTTGATACAACTGAAAGAGCTTTCCGAGCGCGAATCTGCCAAGAATATCGGTTGGTGTAGGCCAATAACCCACAGCAGCTTGGCTCTCATATGACACCTAGACCTAGCCCCCGTTGAATGCTATATTGCATTTCGTACTCGACCAGGTGCTTCCCTCCCACAGGCTAGTGTTTTGAAGATATTCCACCCGTGTTGCGACTAGATACACTGCGCTGGATATCGCTGTACTCGCGGGAAGTTAATGGGTGGAAAAAAGCTAGTAACACACTCCCTAATTACTTGCGGGTGATCTGTTGGTGGCGAGGATGCTGACCAACTATAGTTACGACATCAACTTACTTTCTTTCATGGCGGTTCCCGGAGTGGTCTAGTACCTAGATATAAAATTGGAAGAGTCCCGAAAAAGAGGTTGCGTGCCTGAGGTGTATGCTCTTCATAGATGTGATAGATGCACGAGGCAATGACTGAATAGCGACCCAGGACATGCCACAGGCCTCACCCTGCTAACCCTACTCGCGCATCCAATGTGTTTGGTAGGGTACAGGTATTTGTCTTGATTGGACGGATATAAACCAATCATCATTCAATTTATCACGCTACCCTGCACCCTCTACCCATAAACACCAGTTTTGCAAGAAGTCTCACTATGTCTATAGAGTTCATTTCAGGCTCTGGAAGCTTGAAAAAGAAACGTATTCCCATGGAATTTGGCCCTTCATGGGGCGAGGGCAAGATTTTTGATTGGTACCGAACCTGTAAATGCACGACAATCAAGAAATTGGAGATACGTATCACTGGCCCTCCGGTTCCTCACAGATTCGTTGTAGCTTATATGACCGATGACTCTATTGTTCGATTCGATAGGCGCCCTCTCACTCCTAGCTTGGGTTTGCTGCTCGTCGAAACAGCCGGAGAGGCGAAGCGTAGAGCAGGCGATGAGGTTAGCGTTGTTTCAACCGAGCACGATATGAAAGAAATACAACAAGCAGATCGAGAGATTGAGCTAAATCTAAACGGAAGGGTTGATCTCCTCTTGATTCTCTCGGCCTGTCATGCTGTTGCGCAAGACAAGGATGCGCGGAAATATGCACTCCGCGAGTACAACTGTTACTTTTTTTCCTGGACCATCGTAATGATCGTTACACGACATACGTTCCCCTTCGCCATTCCTCCGCCGGCGGATATTGAGTCACGTTTAAAGCTCAAACTCGCAACATTCACATCTCGACTCACAGACAAAGCCGTTGATGCTCTCCTGAACATCGTCCTTGATACAGTGACCACTTATCGAGAAAAGACTGGCAAAAAGCTTCACAGAGGTCTGAGCAAGCGGGAGCTTGTTGTCTGGGGGCTTCCTTTAGGTGCCGTTCGCACAATTTTACACCAGTGCCTCAAATTACGCCTACACCTTGGGCTGGAAGGACAGCTCAGAAATCGTGTCCGAGCCCAACTTGAAAAGCGGCTACCCCAGGTTCTTCAGCAGGTCCTTAAAAACCACGGTGAACACATCGAGGTGGGCGTCGGAAGCCAGCTTTGGCTCTTTGGTTTGGTACAAATCCTCGACTCGCCTATCAAAACGGAGATACGAGAGGTGCTGTGGGATACAATACTAGACGCGATTGCTGAAGGGTACGGCCAAAGTGGACCCCAGGAGCTTGGCCAGGATATTTGCAAGTTACCGCTACTCTACCGCTTAAAGTATCGGTTTTTTGGTAAAAACGTGATGCAATTTAGTCTTTTATGGAACGAAGCTTTAAATGCTGCATTACCTGCCGCACGTCACGCTGGTTACGGGAAGTATACTTCTGGCATATCCCACGAAGCAATGTTCGACCAGGTTTTTGACGCTGCTCGTGAAGCTGCGCTCCGGGCCGCGAAAGATGTAGTTCACAGAACAGGTCTCATCCTGAACGACCGCAAACGCGATGACATGTGGGAGGTGGTTTTTGGGGTATGGAACGGCGTCTGGGAAGATACCAAGTTGCACGCCCGCACCAAAGTTGTGTCATTGATTGATAATGCGTTGGATGATCTTGTGGACTGGGTGACCGACGACATGGTCAACGAACTTGGGAATAGTGGTATTCAAAAGATCAACGCTATTCTCCAACTAAAAGTAAGTTGATGTCGTGGAAACGTACCCATTATTTTGAATTCAATCTTCTTTATTGACCTAAACAGAAAGGCGCCAGCGAAAAAGAGCTAACATCCGAGAGCTTTCAGCAAAATATTAGGAATTTCATAAATAACGCCCCCATCCAAACACAAATTCATCAACAAAACATTGAACAAGCAATGGCAAGAGCTTGGGAGATATCTCAAAAGACTTACAGGCCCCTCATGGATACTCCTCCTAAGAACGACTTCCTGCAAAATCGATTTCTCTCACTCGGAATTGGGTTTACTGTGTGTGCTCCATATCATAGTTGAGCAGACTTCGAGTGCCCCATGTATGCCTGCGAGAGCACAGTGAGAGATTCGGACACATGTGTTTCTAGAATTAATCTACTAGCAGTATCTGTAAAGCTGATATTGATGCATATGTGTGCGATATGGGAAGCGCTGCTGTACTGACGGCCGTGCGATAGACACGGTACCTTATTCACGTAAAGTCTAGGTTCATTATATGATAGGCTAGATTGAAATAAGTTACTCGGGTGAAGAAAATAGGCCTAGCAGCATCGAGAAATCAATTGTTACCTAACCATTCGTTCTGCTGAAAAATATGACTGCGGTCACGAGCCTTGAGTTTTTCGTATTGGCTAGATTTCGTGAATAATCGGACGACTCGTGGTCACGAGCACTTGTGATTAACCCCGAGAGTCCCCGAGAATGTTGAAGATAGATCTCATGCTCGGATCCCGTGATGACCCGTTGCCTCAGTCTACATGGCGTGCATATACGCGCCCCATTACTTCACCTGTATATAGACGCTACCTGTACACCGTCGAATATAATCATTTATAGCTCCCTTCGCTTCCCTGGATGCCCCGCACTAAGCCAATAGCTATTAGATACCAAAGTCTTTAACAGAGAACTAAACCCTGTGATTTTTGACTAGTTCCGAGAGCTCGCTATTGGGGGGTACGCGCATTTTATGCCCTCGCCTCGTGAGCCTTCATGAAACCGTGTGAGACCCATCGGGTTTGGTAACTGTTAGGCGGCGCAGCCGCCCGATTTGGTATTATTGCTTGTCACTCAAACTACAAACACCCGATGGCGCGAGCATGGCACCATGCTCTTGTGAGGGTTTGGTTGGCATGATAAGTAGTTTATTATTCAAGCTACCTAGGATGTACAAAATCTCGTATGCTAGCTCATGCTTTGTCTGTCTATCCCGCAGCAGCGTAAGAGAATTACAGCAGCTTATGCTATAAGAAAGTACGTTTCGTTCCCCGCCATTTTCGGCTCTAAGCCCCTGTCCCAGCATCCCAAGTAATTCTCAAACAACGAGCATGTGACGGCCTCCCGTCTGACATCTTGATCGTTTTACGGTCGCACACTGCCTCATCATGCACTTTCGACTTGGCGCCTTGCTAGTTGACAATCTTGCATGCAGCCTGTGAGGTGCACAGTCGCCTGGTGGTTCTCTGTAGCAGTCCTCTGCGCTCCAGATATCCCATCGAGTGTTTTGCCGTCTTTCCCAGTACAATCAATCCTATGAATAAAATCGACACAAGGTTCAATCACTGTCTACTTATTGGCAATTCTCTTCTATGCTGCTTAGTCTAGCGCTGAATTGGGGGGGGGGGCAACTGTTGATGGTCCGACCGGCGGTTGGTGCATGAACAACCACCCAAGAGAAAAGAGTCCCAGCTTAGTGGCATGAAGGTATCTGCTCATATGCTGCGATCACCGACCGGCGCATGGAAATTGAGGCTGCTGCAGCGAGTGTAGCCTCCATAAGTTTGTCTCCTTGCCATAAGAAGTGGCTATTGGTCATTCCTGAAGCTACTCGTTGATGCTAGACTCACTGTACAAATAGGCATATTGTTCAACTAAATCATTCATTAATTTCATACTACTGAAACTCCCGCACAGCATTCTGCCTCGAGTTTAATTCAACTCTCCTTTCTCCAACATTTCCAAAGTTACCTCTACGCTTTTGTGAGTCCCTGCCTTTGCCAAAGCCAGTGCATGTTCGAGCCCCTTTGCAAACCATGCCCCATCCTTGACTTCGAATGTAAGAGTCAAGAAAAGACTTCCATCTTCAGCCTCCGACACTATGTTTGTAATGATGGATTTCCCTTCCTCTCCTTTGAAGACGGCCTGAAAGTAAGCGTAATCAGTGATGAACTAAAAATCGAAGATAAATTCACCGACCATGGTTGGTGCATACAGGTCAATCTCTTCCACTTCAACACGTCCGGCAGTAGTAGTGACCCGACGCTTAATATAGGTTGGGGTCTCCTCGAGAACCTCGCATGCGCTGAATGCGCCGACGAACTTGGTGGGCTCGCGACACTTGACCCGGAGGGCCTCGAAAACTTGCTTCATCGTGAGCTTCGAGTCCTTTGGGAATGGGACAGTGTAAGCAAAGTTGAAGCCGGACATTTCGGTATATCAAGTGAAGAAAACTATGTGCTGCGTATAATGCGAATGCGGTTGGATACCTATGAGAAGATGGTGCTTTGGTGTCTTTACTTCAAGCCTACTTATACTCCAAAGAAGCATAGCTATGTCCGACGGGTAAAGAGCATTCGTCAAGTTCGCTTGGCTCTCACACCGCCTGACGAATAATGCACTACAGTGACCGGCCGAAACACGCGCTGGTTGATAATCTGCTTGCCTCAAGCATCAATCTGCCCGTAAGACGGCCGCGGCGGATATCAGTTCACCGACCTACGCCGCTTGGGTTGCGGCATCCACGACAGGCCTACTGGTACAATTCGTCAAACCAATGACCGAGAGCGACAATAAGCGCTCTTTCAACGGGCTGGTCTGTCGTTGGCATCTTCCAGACGGGCGAAATTTAGGCAACCTTGGCACGATCGTGAGCCCGAATATGTCCAACAGAATCCTTGCCAAGGAGTAGATCCAATTCATTCGGTCTCAAGCCCGGATAAATCACTCATTATAGAAAGCTCAGAGCCCCACGCTACGTGGGAGTGGTGGGTCGATCCTTCAAAAAGGAAATTTACAACGTTTTATGTAAGCATATCTCAACCAAACAGAGCGCTGCACTGAAGTTGAATTTTACTCGGTGATACATCTCCATGATCGTCTCCAGCCCCCTCAATGCTGCGGAATTGAGGATTTCGAATGCTCTTCGGTATACTTTGGAATAATCACATTCTCACCTTCTAGGATGGATGTTATGTGCAAACCCTTCTCCTCCTCTCCGAAACGACATCAGTAACAATTTGCTCTTGTTGAGGATTTCTGGGTCAGACCTACCCGCTTACATGAAGCAAACCGTCACTTATATCTATGAAGTGTGATCGACCTATAGGCCGACCCACCGTCGTGAGTGCTTATAAGCCAATGTGTCGAACTTCAACACGTTGGTCAGTTGCAATGGCTTCGCTAATCCTCTTGAGAGCTTGTATTTCACTCATTTCTGTTGTAAACTTAACCCTATCACGATATTCGATGCAAAGGGCTCTGAAGATTCGTTATTAGTGTATTTTTTACACGCGCTGAACGAGGACATGACAATCGGCTCAGCAGTTCGGGAGTTAGGAAGCACCCGGAATGCTCAGTAGTCACTTTACGATATATTATTGTTCCGTTACCTTCGTGGGACAAGTTATGGCCCGAAAATTCCAGACATTCTGCTGGATCACCTCACTAAGTTGCTGGCCTGATGGTTCAGCTGCTCGCGATTTGTGTTTGACGACAGAATCCTAGGGATGTGGAACGTACATGCCGTGTTTCGAACCACTCTCGGGCTGATCCGATACGTAAAAGTAAAATTAGAAGAGGCATTTATTGCAGAGATCTGACCTAGGTAACCGAACCCAGAGTCCGATTCCGGTTATTTTTATTATTGCCTCAGTTCAACGGAACATATGATATTCAAACGTTCGGATTTATTCCGGACCTCAAAACAAGTCAGGATGGATTCAAAAGCGGTCATATAGTCTAGAACTACAACCACACACGTTTCACCTCGAAACTCATCGCACGAAACCGGAATTTAAGAAGAACAGGCATGACTCCAGGTACACGTAACTACGGACTAATATCCTATCTTCCTCTTCCGGTTCCGATCGCACACTTGAAACGAAGCACATCTCAGCTGCGTTCTGATTACCTTTACAGATGCATCTTGCCGAGGTGCCGTCCCCTACTTCGTAGTAAACAACACACAATATCTTACTTGATTCATTTTACCGCGTGGGTGAGTTTACGTACAGAGTTCGAGTTCTGCCAAGTCAGCGGCTCGTCGTATGGGGGTGGTCTAAGAATAGAACGATCGAAGGGGGTGGTTATGGGACTGTCCCGGTCACGGGTCATTCGGTGAGGCCACGTAGGTCAGAAGTGTATGCTTCAACGCATGGGTAGAGTTATTCTATCGGTGTGAATAGAACTTTATCTGCGTCGCACGTTGGACAGGTTCACGTTGACATTCCATGTAATGCAGTAATCCATCCGGACTCGCTCGGACTCCGCGGGCGGGCCCGATCGTAATTAGACCCTGTTGGGATGGATCATCCATGAACCCAAAGATGGCAAGAATCCTCCACACATCGGGTTTACGAGGATATATGCGGTGCCCGCGGCTTTAGACACAGCATCGTGCTGAGCGCTCTCGTCGGTCTTGGTGCTCTCGTCCATCAAGGGCGTTTCGTCAGGGCGGTTTCTGTATATCGATAAATCGAGTGAACCGATCGATCGTGTCTGGCCAAGGCCAAAGCTCCTCTGCAAGACTTTTTTGTTGTGGGCTTGGCGATCATCAATCGTGATATTCCAGGCACGGATATTCAGTGAGCGCTGGGTTGGGATGAATTGTATAGACTTTAGATGCCACGTTTTTTGATTCAGCCAATCGCCGATTGAGCTTAATACACTCCCATGCCAGGTGACATATTGGCTGATTGAGAGCTGGACAGCGTGTGGATGGGAAGATTCTAGACTGGATCGCTTCCATCGGTCCGAACGTGCCAACCCACTTGCATGTCGGCGAGACCCCGGGCCCGACGATCGTGCGGGTCTCGTTCTGGACTCGCCAAGAGTCAACGAAGATCTATTAATAACATCACGGAGAAAAGAGGGTTACACCCGGCGAGAGACAGTAAGCGGGGCATAAGCGATGTTTGGATGACGTCTCTGACGGAACTTCCGGATTAAATGTACGATCGTCGGGTATGGCATTTATAATGTATATTATGGCTTATTCATTTTCGGGTGTGTGCCGGGCTCGGTTGACCCGTTATGAACGTTTCATGGATCGTTATCCGCAATGTATGAATTCCAACTATAAACTATCGTTGTAAAATACAAGTGGGGCGATGGAGCGCAGACTGGATAGTATGACGTTTGTGGGGGTCATCGACGTCAACGATCACAACATGTGGGGTGAAATGAAATGGAACTGTCAAGGAGCTTGGCACTAGGGTTTGAGCTGGTAGTGCCGACCGTGCCGCGATCCAGGTAAGAAAGCCTCGTCCTGGCAGTGCAGCTTGACATCGAACCTCGAAGCCGCAGTCAATCGAACGCGTCGAGACTGGCGTGCCGATCTTCTCGATCACGCAAAACACAGCCCAGCATAGCTGCAACACCACGCCCGGTCCCCTCCGAGTGGGTGCCTATGCGAAAAGAAGGTTACCCTTGCTCGTCTCGAACGCACCTATTTAAAAATATCGAGTGTGCCCGGGGGTATACGCACGTCATGCCGGATATGGGCGGAAGCGGCTCTGAGTGTGTCAGCAGACACGGTCTCAAGGGCTATCGAGGCGCCAAGGACTGGGCGCGACAGAGTACGGGGGGTGGAGGGTTCGATTTGCAGCTACCGACCGGCGACGGGCTGTAGCAGCGGTACAGAAACCCGGGGGAGCGGGACCGATCGGACGACCCATGTGGCGGTACAGCACGTGATCTGTCCTGTCGGGGGACCCATTTCCGCATGTTCGCTCCGACGTGAGACTGGCGCAGAGGGTGGGTGCCGATGCGAGCTGGGGTCGTGATTTATTCTGTTTTAGGAGTACCGCCTCGCTGGCTCCACGCCCGACCTCGTGTTCCCTAGCCCCGGGCCCAACGCTGTGCGCTCTCCCACCACTTCCAGTCCGGGAAACTGCCCCTGGGCTCCGCAATCTAGGCGCTCGCCCGAGTATATAAATCCTCAGACGCGCCCCCTCAGCCTCTCCTATTCTGCTATTCTCTCCTCCACCATCTGACCATGAACCCGTCATCATCATCATCTGGGTAAGTCGCCTTGCGCTCGAGCCACTCCTCATCTGACCTCCCATCCCAGGCCCAAACTTGCCCACTCCCTTCCGACGGCGTCGACCGCGGCGGCCGTCAAGATTGGCCACGTGCAGCTGCGCGACCTGGTTCACAGCACAGGCTCTCGTGGACGCGTCGCATACGTCACCGAACGCGCGATCAAAGAGGTCGACGTCCGGCGCGGAACCCAGGTAAGATCGCGCTCCTCGTCTTTCCTTGCCTCTTCACCACCCCCGCATTGTTCGTCCCCGCTCCGCATCTGTCGATCAGCATGTGATCTCGCCAATATAAACATCGTCAAACTGACGTGCGCCGCTTGTGCCTTGTAGTCCACGCGGACGCTGGCTGCGCTCGACTTCCAGCCCAATTGCATTGCGCTCTCGCCTTCGGGATCATTGGTCATCGCCGGCGGCCAGCGTGCAGAGCTCCATATCACGACCGTCGCCCCTCCCCCTCATCCCTCGTTGTCCGCGGGCCGAAGACAGAGCCGAGCCCGGTACGGTACCGCTATTTCGGACGAGCGTGGCAAGCCTATCAAAGGTGGTTACCTCGATGACGAGAGTGACGAAGAAGACGAGGAAGAAGTCGACGAATCCCTGGAGTGGAGTCGGCCAGGCCAGAATGCGGCCACCCGGTCCAGAAAGGAGCACGTCCAGGGCGCTAGCGCGCACGGTTATGCTAGTATCAACAACCATGTGCTCGTCCTTGGCGACGAGCCAGCCGAGGGCGGTGTGTATGGCGAGGTACCGCGACGTAAGCCAACCTTTTTACTCTTCATTGGGTCGACTCTCATTTCTGACCTTGTCGTGTGACGATTAGATCCGGAACAGACACGGATCGTGGTCTCGAACAACGACGAATACATACGTGTTTATGATCTCGACACACGCGAGAACGCGGGCAAAGAGTGGGGCGCGCTCGAACTCGTTGGACATGTAAAATTGGGCACAGCGGCCAACCATGGTACGCTTATCGGTGGCTCCAAATGAATTTCCAACTCATGCCATTTCGCCCTAGCCTCGTTTTCGCCCGACGGCCGAACGATGCTCGCAGTGGGCGATGATACCCGTCTCCAGATCTTCAACGTAAACGCACGCAGCCAGCTGGTCGACTTTGAACACGTTGGCTCCTACACGAGTACGTCATTTTGGCACTCCGACCCTCTTGCCCTCTGACTCAACCCTGCACCTCTCTTTTGGCTTGCAGGCGGCACTGAGCCAAACTTTACGTCTGCGTGGTCGGCTTCTGGACTGCAATTTGCGGCTGCTTCGCAAGACGGCACGGTCACCACCTGGGATGTCCGTTCGTCTCGGCCGTTGGCCTCGTGGCGGGTGCCCTCGCGTTCCGGATACCGCCCTCGTCGGACGCCGCTCACGCCCCCGGCCTCGCCTCCCCGACCTGGTTACCCGGCGTTGGCGAGCATGCGTGTCGGAGCTGGAAATTGGCGCACGTACGACGCTCGATACGCCGGCGCGTACATCAACACCGAGCAATTCATGTGGGACCCCTCGACTCAGGGACCCGGCCATGGTATCCGCAGCCTCAAGTTTACGCCGCGCGGCGCATACGGCCCCGAGATGCTCGTCTTTGCCGAACACACCTCCCACGTGCACATTATCGACGCCCAAACCTTTTCCTCGCACCAAATCATCAATGTGCCTCACGCACCGAGGACAGGTCCGGCCTCGCCCGTGCGTGAACCGCTGGACTTGCCTGGGTGTGGGAATAACGGCGGTGCGGGCGCCGGTGGATTTTATACGCCTGGACACGGATCGGATCCGAGGGGCGAGCGTGAGGTCGATTTGACGGGCGTCACGTTTGATCGTACGGGTGGGTGGATGTATGTTGGCACCGAGTCGAGTGTGCTCGAGTATGAGATGGTGAACCGCGGGAGGCGGACGTGGGATGCGGCCGAGTGGAATTAGGACTATCTTTTAACGAATTGGCCATCGAATCTTGGATGACGCCCCCCCCCCCCACCCCTACTTGGTGACGAGCTCCCCCTTTTCTGCATGATGAATCCCGAGCTCGAGTCGAGCTTGGATGGAACGACGATCGCATGCCAGCACTGCTCTTTTTCTCCATTCATAACTGCATATTCCATTATCCTATCGCTTCTGATTTGCATTTATATCCATAACTGCTGTATTCTTTTCTGTTTTCATGCCAAGTTGTGTGTACTTGTATATGTATCGTTGGAATTCACGGAAGTTTATTTGTTGAATAATGGCTTGCGCGGCGGTTGTGCTGACGTCGGAGGATTACGTATTGGAGCGTTAGGGGCCAGGGTGCATCCGGCGGACACGAAAGCGCCGTTGTGGAACCCCGGACATTCCGGATTTACATCAGACAGGCGCTAGGCTTAATTAAAGTACACGTACTCGACAAGCTTAACAAACAATCCGCTGGCTCTAATACTATCGCGTCCAAGTTATTTTTTCGGCCTCTCTGATACTTTGACGTCCATCACTTCGAGGATTCATCCCTGAAAAAGATATGAATATCTTTAAAACGTTCGAGACATTAATAGGCGGCGCATCTCCAGTGGCTATCTCGCCAAGAGGTGACGTTGCTGCCGTTGGAGACTTGAAGAATATCACCATCTGGGACGTGCACACGGGAACGAAGCACTCCAAGCCACTAGCCGAAAGTGCTCGTGTCTTGTCTCTTGCATTCTCACATGATAGCCAGAGGCTGGTTTCTGGTTTGAACGATGGGACTCTTAGTATCTGGGACGTAGCAAGCAGAGAGCCCGTGATCTCTCCGCTGAAAGTGCATATTTGCTTGATTTCGTGCCTATCCTTTTCCCACGATGGGGAGCTTGTTGTATCGGGATCTTATGACCGTACATTTGGGATCTGGGACGCATCTACAGGCAAACAAAAATACGGGCCTGTACCCATGGGTAATACGGTCCTTTCTATAGCAATCTCCCCCGGCAAGGATAGGGTTGTTTGCGGGTTGATTGATGGGGCAATCAAAACCTACGACTTGGACACGAAGTACTTGGGAATCAAATTTTTTCATCATCGAGGTCCGGTCTTCTCGACATTGTTCTCACAAGACGGTACCCGAATCGCTTCCGCGGGCTACGGCCAGGAAGTATGCCTCCGGGTCGGGAAAGATTACATCCTCAGAGATGTGTTTAATGATACTGGTACCCAGGCGGGCGAGTCTTCGACCATCTGACTTGAGCACGACCTGGCAAGTCACCGCTCTTGCTTATACTTCTTCGATGAAGCTGGACCGTGTCATTCCACTACTTACATATTCGAGACTCTCACACGTGTTCATTTCCACCTTCATCATGTCCGATTGCTCACTCCGCGTCTATCCTGTGCTCCAGTCCAATCTATTCCATTCCACCCACCACACCACTACACAGGCACATTTCTCTTGCACAACGCCTTGCTCTACACACCTTTGCGAGCATTAGTATTTTTTCACAGCTTTTCCGCCCGCATTGCCCCCCTGGTCTGCTCGGTACCCAGCCCAGACAACTTGGCAATATCAAAACTCCAATGGTCGTGGAATGCATGTAGCCTACGTCCGGACGATTTCCAGTATCTCGTGCACCACTTTCACAGATTCTACAAGCGATGGTCAGTCCTCTGTCCACTCGATACAGAGGATATTTGGTTCTTATTCGAGCGTTTTCCATAGATGAGACTATACTCTACCACCCAACGAGCGCTCATCTCATCAAACTTGTAGCTCAAAAGTCCCATTCGTCATGATTCGACTACGGCGAGGTAGTGGCTATAGAATCCAAGACGAGAATACATGCCAGCTGTGAGGCAGTTACTTGTTTTAAGATCTGGTGCCAATAGCGCATATACAGACCTGTCGGCAAGCTTTGTTTCCATCTGGCGGTCTGGGTTCCATTTCAATAGCTAATGGATCTCATCTAAACAAGAACATATCCCTGTGGCTTTACCTGAACGATGGGCGGCCGCCTGGCCACCGCTTGGCATGGATTACGTTATCACTTGACGATGCACGACGAACACGCAGCCGCCCGGCAATTTTTGATCCATGTTTGCGCCAGATGGATTCTTGGCTTCTGTTGTACCTTATACATGTCTCTTACATTTCTCTTTGTGATGTGTCCATACATATTACCGACTGATATGTTCCCTCCCAGTATGTACGGATAGTATCTATTCTGCATATATGCGCTTCAACGTTAGACACTCGCCGAAACCACACTTCACATTATTTATGTTTACATTACGCAACATAATTCCCCACTTCCACTAACCTAGCGGGCCCAGGGCGGCTACAAGGCTACTCGTAGCGAGCCAGGCTCCACACCACACGTACCCCCCTCTCACCCAGTGTCCGACGACCGTTTTGCCGGAACCTTGCCCCCGGCCTTGATATATGCGTGATAGGCAGAAGCACAAATCCATGCTGGGCGTGAGAATAGTGAGCAATTGGCCCGCTTCGGTAACTTTCAACATGATGCAGACATACCATTGCCGGGGCGGGTCTGCAACCTCGGGCACTATGCTTCCGGGTGTGGACTAAGGAGTAACGATTGTACGCCGCTCTATAAAAGAGGAAACATATGATGTTGGTTGACTCAACATCCTCTGTCAACTTCTTCTGCTTAATATCTCGTCACATACATATTCTGCACCATGGTTCTCCCCGCCTTCATCACTAAAGGATTCAAGCTCATCATAGAGTCTGTGGGAGGAGAAGTTCTCTCAAAGCTTACGTCGAACGCGTTCAAAAGTATCCTTGGGCCTGACGCACAAAACCCTCAACTGGTCACCGATCCACAAGTCCGGGCTGAACTCCAAGATATCATCTCGGGCCTCGGTAATCTTTATGACGGACTTAAAAAGCTGGGACACGAAACCGAAAGCTTCAAACTCCAGGCCAAGCCAGATAGAATTCAAGACTGGGTTGACTCGATTGATTCAATCTTGGACGAGTACTGGACCATCATCCAGCAGCTGGCCATGTGCGCCACTGGGGGGTCGGACGAACCAAACATGAGGCAGTTCAAGCTAGCACGACAGCGTTCATGCGATCTCGGAGAACGGATCAAGACCGAGTTGTACGCGCTCACTGTCCGTATCGACTCGTTTGTTTCCGGAACCGGGCGGGAAAGCTACTTCACTCTAGTCAACCAACAGAATCTAGACGACTGCGACTTCTACTCTTATTTCTGCAGGATGAAGAGCGAGCTATTCTACTACCTCACTGTTCAATTCAAGGCGGTCGTTCTCATACAGATGGTAGCCCAGGACCCGGCAGTTGGTTTCGTTACCGGCAATGATTTGGCAGATCTGGTTCGCCAGCGACTCGACGCTCAGGAGAAGTATGTCAACACTCTCATGCCCGAAAGCGCGGTCAAGCTTGCTACGGCGTTTGCAAATGACAAGTCCGGGACTGCTACGTTATCCATCATACTGAAGACGCACAAGGGGAGGTATATTCATGGTGGCACCTCCGCTTCCGATACGACATGCTACACTGATGCGAATCGTGTGGCTTGCAAACTCGAACCCGTGCAGTCAGTTGCAGTCCCGCAGCTCAGCAAGGACTATTACTTCTACTTCCGTTCGGACTTTGCCCGCATGGTGGTAAACATCAGTGGTAGTAATATCCTCCCAGCGTTCAGCGCTCCTGCCGTCCCTTTCTTGGACGTCTGGAAAATACAGATTACCTCTCTGGGAGAATTTAGATTGAAGCCCCTCAACCTTCAGGACCCTTTCTTCTCAAACATCAAGAAATTTATGGCTGTGGGTTGGTATGGAGAATATGGGCCTAGGATGGAGGATCCAGATTTCTCAAACCAGAATGAGTTCTATACGATCGAGCTTCTATAGTTTGTCAGCAGGTGTGAAACTGAGATGTAACCTACTAGGCAATGGTGGTCTGATGGTTTTGTTGTTGATGTGATGACTGTACTTGTGCGCTCATCGTCCTGCATCTGGTCTGTTTCTGTCAATCAAACAGTTCTGGGATGCCCCGATTTGAGCATACGTGTTGGAATTTGGGGGATTTGCGCTTACGTCAAGTAGAGTACATACCAGGCGAGAAGCAGTTCAGTAACCGTGCCAATTGTTAGCTACTTAAGTTGTTTTCAAGGCTTTTACTGTTGATCACGCATGCCGTGCGGCTTTACTTGAGTATTTTATACTCTTCTGCGGCAATCAAGTTCACAGTTTAAGCAAAAAAAAAAGCGAGTTATAAGCAACTAATGACTTATTCGATACTACTGAACACACATAAATGTTCGTTAGACAAATTTTAGGGTCTCTGATTGAACCTCTCGAGGCCGGGTCTTCGATTCGATTCATGTAAAAATGACATGGGATAATGAACGCAATGTCTATTGTACAGTCTATTGGGGCGGTCATGAAAAAAAAAGTCCAGCGAGTCCGAAATCTCAAATAGAAAATGTAACCACCCTACGACGCATAAGCCCCAGCAATATACACCGGAACCCCCGCATCCGTATGCTCATCATCGACATCAGCCACAGCGGCTCCGGTAGCATCCTTACCAGACGACTCGGTCGAGTTTGCGCCATTCGTCGACGCCGGCATTGAAAACGGCTCAAACACCAAAACCACGCTCTTCGTATCCCCATCCTCGCTCGAGGTGCTCGCCGTGGCCGAAGCACCAGCCTCGACGACATAGTCACGCTTCTTGTTGGTCGCATCGTCATTCCACATTGGGCGTACCGCCTTGTTGAGAGGATTCCAGCCAAAGCTCTGGCTGGCGTGCGGAACGTTCGTCACGCCGTCGGTTAAACAAGGCTTGGCGGCCAATTCGCTTTGCCCGCTATTGGTATTGTCAAATGTGGCACAGTAGGCTTGAATCATTCCACTGGTCGAGTTGACAAAGGCCATCTGGAGCGAGATAATGTGCTCGGCTGTCGTGTTTGTGCTGTTGGCCTGGGAAGCAATAGCAAGAGATGTGGGATGACCCGAGTCGACAACGTAGATAGTCGTGGCGTTCTGGGAAGGTGAGGCGTCGAGAAAGTACTGGGCACCAAGATCGTTCGCGTCTCCAATATTCTGAGCCGAGGCAGACTGCCGAGGGGACAAGAGGAGTCCACCTAGGATAGGACCAAGGATAGGTAGGCCGCTGAGTACGTCGGCGAGGGTGCCACCGACGAGATTGATGATACCTCCGATACCAGGAAGGGATCCAAGAATAGGCATAAGGGGATCCAGGAGACCACGACGGTCGAGTACCTGGAGAGCAAGTGAACGAGTAATTTGCTCTGCACCGTGGGCGGTAGCGTGCGTAATGATCATTCCTGGACCGTACTGGTCGCCACGAAATACTAGTCAGCTACGTGGGAACAAGATAGGGGTCATGTGGCTTGCCTGGGAGTCGACGCGCAGCAACATCCTCTTTCGGAGTACTCCCTCATCGTGATCCGCGAGCACGTCAACCAATGCCGCGTCCGCGTTCTCGGCGTGAACCTGTTCACCCGAATCTGGTTCGTCGATGGGGCCGCTCAGGTCACGACGCGCAGCGCCTGCAGTATCCGAAGCGGCACCAAATGACCGAGCACTCGCAGGAGGTTGGATGAACACGGCCTTGGTATCGGCAGGCTGTTCCCCCTGGTGCAAGAGAAAATAAGCGGAAACTATGGAAAATGGGCGTACAGGGGACTTACGTCCTGGACACGGCGATGAATCCTCATAATTGCACTCGATGATCGCGGACGCATATGAACCTTGGCCAAACCGGGGAGGTCCACATCCAAGACGTAGCGGCGGCCATGAGCCTCCGAGTGAGAGTTGGGAGCAGCGACGACCGCAGAAGCGGCGATGGCGACGAGGAGCGAGGCAAACTGGGGAGTGAGAGCAATCATCGCGAGGGAGGTGGTCGAGAAGGGCGGTGGTGGTTCGACAAGAGGTGCAGCCAGACAGAGGGGCCAATTTATACATTCCGGATCAACTCGGCGAATCTGGGGAGCTAGGGGGTGGCGGCCGAGAAGAAAATCAGAGGCAGATTTGTGGGGGATCTTCGCGTCGTTCGATCAAACGCTGTTCCGATAGATCACGTGAGGACCCGCGGCCACCTCTTGACGAACTCGACCATCACAAAGCCCACGGAATATACAAGAATTTAAGCTACTGCTGCATCTGGGAATCTGATTCATCGGCCTTATTTCCATCTCGGCCGCTTGCAGGGATGTCACACACCAACTTGCTTTCGGAGGCGGTGGAAAAGAGCGATGTGCCTATGGATAATGTGAGCGGAGTGCATCATAATTATACGCGAAACTCAACGCACCAGATAGAAAGTACTTGGTATTTTTTCTTTCACCATGGTAACATCGAGTGCTCCACCATATGACTGACTTTGTCTGCACAGCAAGTACTCGATCTGTGTCTATCCTACACATCGGGACGAAAGAATTGGATCGGCTTTGATTGAATGAATACTACAGTCAACTCTAGGCTGTTGCAAAAACACAAAAAAAGACCACAAATAATTGAGGCCTCAGCGAGATCGGGCGCGATTATCGTTCTGACGGATCAAGAGTAGCACTCTTATCACTTTTCGCCTTGAAGGGTAATGGTATTAAAGGTCAGAAAATCTGACCCGATAGCCATACCAAACCTCCAGACGATGACAATGTCACATGCTAGATGTAATGTTGTGATTTCAATTTTGAGAGGCTTGCCCGACATAGGATGCTAACTATAGGAGGTGAGGTTCCACGATTACCTGGTCTTAATAATAGAATCACATGAGAATTTAATGCTAAGGATCTTTTCTTCCACGCAAGCTAATCCATGTGTACATGTCTACTATTTACTCCTGTGGCCTGATGACCAACTTGGCTCCGCTAACACCTTTCGCAACCGTATCCAGCGCTTCAGGCACGCTCTTCAACCCGCCTTCAATAATCTGAACTTTGGATGGGACCAACTTTCCTTCTTCCAACCATCTACCAGACGTAGCGAAAAACGGAGCATTAAGGTCCCTCAACATGTACGCTCCTCCGTCTACCATCCCGACCTTAACCCTTCCTGATTTGGTTAGAGCAAGTAGCTCTTCGGTAGGTGGGAGTAAAACCTGGATCTGAAGCTCTTCTTCAGGGGGTGCGTTTGGCTGTTTGGTCAAGAGGTTATATGCGAAGATCTGTGTTTCAGTAATAGCTACTCCGTCAACCACAAACCGGAGAGGTTTGCCTGATTGGCTGAGGGCGGAATAGACATCCCCTGCGGTAACTGTACGTTCAAACGCGTGTGTCGCGCCGATCTGTTTCACCGATTCTATATGCTGTTTGGAACATGTCGTGATGATTGGGGAAAATCCTGTGATTCGGGCTAGTTGGATAACTTAAGATTGTACTTATCAGCATCTAAAACTTTAGCTGATATTCAATGTAAGCGTGCTCACGAGATCGTCCCATGGATCCGCTTCCTCCCAGAATGACAATGGGCTCGTTAGAGACAGTCGGCCCATCAATTGGAGGCGCAAACCCAGTCTTGTCAAAGAGGGACCCCACAGTCGTAGCTAAAGCCGTAGGCAGCGTGCTCGCTTCCTCATCGGTCACATTCGGGGGTATGCGACCAACTAGCTTGGGATCCGCTAGAGCGTACTGCTGGAATGCCGCAGATTCATTATTGATGTGAAAGTCAACTTGGAAGAACCTGCATCTCATGTTAAGGGCTCGGCTGTGGGGATTTAGTCAGGAAGACCTACACTCGATCGCCCTTCTCAAAGCCTTCGACGGCGCTTCCGACTGCTTCTATGACTCCTGCACCATCACATCCAAGTACAGCGGGGTAAGATTTGATCCTGATGGATACAGAGCGATGCTATCACAGTGTTAGTCACAGGAACCAACGCATATACGGAAAACACTTACGATGTGATCCAACGGGTTAACTATTCAATTCAGCGCAGAGTTTATAGCTTTGAGGTCATCTGAACTTACCGGCAGCAGCAGTCATCTTTACCAGTACTTGATTGGCATTGGGGGTGGGAATTGGATGATCTCGCACAACGACATCTTCGTTCAAGGCAGGGAGAATGGCAGCTTTCTGTGTCATACTGGCAAGTGAGGTTTGCGTGGTTGTCGCATTGTGGGACCAATGCATTATTATATGCGGAGGATGCACTGCACCGGCCGTACGTGCCCGAGCCTGTGATGCTATATGATCCGATATCATCAGGTGTTAGAAATCGCCGAGTGCTCGTAGCCTATCCACGAGATGCTCGTGGGCTTGGCGTTTTCATGTTTTTGGCGTATACAGTAGCCATTTTTTTTTTGCTTTCCTTTGTTGTTTGGTGCGACCCTAGGGATAAATGAGACTCGTAGTCAATTAAATTTCTTGATTCTACTTTGAAGATTAAATGGATCTTTGTCTAAATCTCCGGGGGCCCAGGAGGCAGTGACTTTGCGCTTATGAGGCTATGGCTTAAGATTTGATGGAAGATTTTCTCAAAGATCAGTGACTTTGATCTATTCTGATGGATATAACTATTTGGTCTAATCAATGATGTCATTCGAGTGTATCAAGCAATTTTTTGATTCATTTCGTTTTGTGGACCTGCTCCCGGGGATTTATCGGTGATATTTAATATGGATAATCGCCCATGAGGGATAGGGTTATCGTATGAGATTCGAGAAATTTCTGAAGTCGCTGCAGTAGTCTGGCGTGTTCTTAGAAATTAGTTCTCTCGGACCATAGTTGTTTGCTTGAGTGACTTCGCCCAAACGATGTATGTTGTCCGCTTCATAAGTAAGCCGCTTCGGTTCGCTCGTGTATACATACCAGCTGAACCAAACCACTCAGCTAGCCAAATCCCAGAGCTTCGGGGGCAACTAAGTACCTGATTGCCCCAAACTCGCGAATGCTTATGCACCAAACGAATTGGTGTACCATGAGCATAATGCTTCGACTGTTTTACGTTACATACATTGCTAGCGCTAGAACAGACATCGAAATTCTACCCATCCTTCCTCTTGGAAGAATCTAGCTTTAAATGCACAGTACACATCCCGAAAACATATGCCAAGCAAAAAAGATTGGTTCACATGAGGCCTTGGGCTGTTCTCCAAAATCTCAATCTACAATTGATTCGGTCTCACGCTATGTCCCACGGATTACCTCCCACTACATACCTGGAAGGTATTGATGTATGGAAAAAACAAGATCAATTTCAATATGAACTCATGAGGTTTCAGCCCAATATCCGCCTGACGCTGAGGCGCTAAGGGGTCCATTCACACTGGTGAACGTGAAAAGGTTGGAACAACATGGTTGACGCTCCAAGCTACGCTCTCCATTAGTACACGCTTAATCTCGATAAACTCTGCGCAAGACTCATACCCCGGTCGCGATGATTACGGAGTGGACAAGGATGGCGAGGAAGTGAGGGAGGCAGAGTCGGAGCGAGAACGGGCAGAGGCCATCAGAGACCAAGAACTCGGAGATTTAGATGTTTTCACCCTGGACGCACGGGAAAATCAGCCCAGCAGTGACTTTTTCATTGTCTTGAAATTATTCCGTTTTAGACAAAATGATATCACGTGCTTTGGGGTCTTATGCCTGGTGGCTACGCTGTTACCGTAACCGTTGATCTAAAGTTCTCTATCACATCTATGATTCGGGCCGCCATCTCCCTCCGGCTGAGACCTCAGGCTGTCTCAATAGGTCGACCATTTCGCCCTCTATTTGTGCCTACCCTGAGCACTCGAACATTACGCCCGAAATATTTTCACGATTCTAGCTGCCGGGCTACACCGACGACCCACTGGAACCAATCGTTTGACGGCGAAGATAAACTAGAGCTAGTCGATCTTAGGAGAGATCCTCCAAAAGACTTTACCGGGAGCAAATCTATCCATGTTTCTCGTGTACAGAAGGACGTGAGTGACGAAGAGTTTCGCAAAGCTTTTGCCTTCCTCGATGGGCTGGAGAAGACCGAGCTTGGTGAGACCGGCATACAGCTGATTCCAAGTTTGTTCTGACAGCGAATGATACCGCAGTATTTAACTCGGGAGCCTTGAGAGACTATAGGGATACCGCTTCGCGTAAATTCTCATTCCTTTGCTGGTAACGCAGCATACTCAAATTTTGTCAGGCGGGTTTGGCTTCCTTCATTTCAAAGACGAAGAATCGGCGCTTGCAGCTTCGAAAGTACTTCAAGAAAACCCCGTGCGATTTCGAGGATACGAGGTTCAGATAAATCCTTACAAAACGATCATACCGACTGTAAACGAAAAATCCCATACCCTGCACATCTCCGGGGTGCCCCTCGATCTTCAGTACCTGGAGATCCTGGAGTACTTGAAGGAAAAGAACTTGCAACCCAAATCTATCCGATTTAGTATGTACACTCGCTCGCATTGCGGCGAATCTAACATTATGATGTAGTGACTACTCGTGAACAAAACTTTGTCGGAGCCGTAAATGTGGTTTTTGAGGATATTGAATCTGCCGTCAAAGCCAGAGAGGAGATAATCAGTACTTCGCTTGGAGGTACAACTTTACGCGAGAACGATGTCAAGTTCGGACGTCCGTTGTGGGAGGATGGACCGACGACCACCTTGATGATCATCGGGATTGCTAAGCAGGAGACTGCGGTGCGTCGAATGAGACAAATACTTGCCTCTCTCGACGGAGTGACTAGATACAAACTTAGTGCGTTAAAACCTGCCCCTTGAACTGTGGTATACTCATTACGTTCTTCTAGTCAAAGACAGGCATACCGGGGAATATAAGTTCGTCCTTTTTGTTTATATTGTACTAAGGGGATATGTATTAATTGGCTTAGGGGTATTGCTATATTGGACTGCGAATCGATCCCGGAAGCATGGAAAATTCTTGAATATTTGAACAGAACATACCCGGCATACAGGATCGCGTTCATCGTCGATAAAAATCAGCATGAAAAGGTAGCTTACCTTTCCTCCTACCAAACAGCGTTAGTTTGCCAACTTTCTTTAGAAAATCCAAGACCGTGAGCGCCTCGATAGGGCACGGTCGCGACCAACATTGTATAAACGACCTACAGACCGATCCGACGTAGATCGAGAGCCTGATGCTGACCGCTATTGACATTGGAAGGTGGTACATGTTTGGCTCTCTTAGCCACGTCCCACAAATTATCAAAATGCTTAGGCACTGCTTTTGTTGTCCACCCCGAGCCTGAGGTTGACGATTGATTAATTGATGTTCATTAGTGATAATCAAATGAAGTGTATCTCGGTCATGTCGAATTGCCGAGCTCACATGACTTGCCGGATGCCGAGTAAATATACGGACGGTCTACCTCGTTGAGTACTGGAAATATAAGTATATCACACGCTGGTCATGAGACGCCCCCACCCTTCCATTTCTGAGTGCTCACATCCCATATTCGTTCATTCTGAGAACAAAAATTACCATGGTTTTGTTCAAACCCATGGTGGCTGCGAGCATCATTGCCTTTGCTTTGGCAGCGGAACCTATGTCTCCCTCTCCACCAATTAGAGCGGGTGCCAAGCCAGGCTCAGCTCGAGGCGTGGAACCAGCCGAAACAATCGGATCTGAACACAGCGGGGTACGTGATAATATGCATCCCGATTACTGTTACGATTTTATATGCTAAAAGCCACCCCGTTTGAAGGGCGAGAATGAACCGGATGTCCACCTATTTTCCCGACGTTCGGATCACTCTACGGCCATTACATATAATTCCAACCCGTCTTGTCTCAAGAACCATAGCCCTCTTGGTCGTCGTCGCTTGAACTCGGCAGATATGGAACAACCTCGACATCACGCCAAACATGACCACAATGACCACAAGAAACATCGAGGCTCGGTCGCCAAGGCCAAGTCTGCAAACATGGCCCCTTCGGTGGCCAGCGGCCTCGCTACTTCTGCCATGAATGTCGTACGCCGTGATGTCTACTTGACCAAAGGATATGTGAGTCGCTCTTGTTTGGTTAGGGGCTTGCTTGGCTGATGTTTGTGCGCCGGTTAGGGTAATCGCCGCATCAGCATCAACCCCGTGACTGAATATGCTCTTGACAACAACCACGCCCACAGCTTGGAGGCTCGTGGACTCCTTGACCCTATCATTCCTATTGTGGGACTTATGCCTGGACTCGAGGGCGTAGTCAAGCTTGTCCCGGAACTTCTCGATGGCCTTCTCGGTTCTGCTCTTGGTAACCTCATCATCTCGCCCAGCAAACCTCGGAGCCAGGCACTTGCCCCGGCAAACGATACTCTCGCAAGCGAATCTGATTATATCTTGGCTGCCACCCAGGGTAATGGTTCCACCGTCTGGCTTGTGGATACCGGCCGGCCTGCCCCTCCTGACACTGAATCTGTCATGGCTTCGAACTCAACCTCTCGGGTAACCACCAATGAGCACATGGTCTCTCTTCAGATTGCTTTCGTAGACTCAAAGACCGGCCATACTGAACCCTACTGTGCGACGTACAAACGGGACCCGACCAAACCTGTCTCGCTCGGCGTAGTGCCCTGCAAGGATTCGAACCCAAGCGATTCGCAGATGTTTGGCTTTGACCCGGAAACGAGCATTTTGCGCGCGATTTGGGGCTCGGACTCGGTCGATGAGAGGGCTTTAGGTTTGCGAATGAGGAGGCAATATATGGTTGGAGGTGGGCAGAACGCGACTGTTGAGGGCGGAGAGAGTATAGTTGTCATGGTGTTTCAGGCCGCCAATGTTAGCGCGCCGATCGAGGACCTTACTTTTATACCGAGCCCGACACAAGCACCGGAGAGTTCGACTACACGATCTGGAGAAGGATCCCCAAGCGGCTCTTCGAAGGATCCTATATCCGCTGAAGAGTTTGATCAAGGCGAAGCCGATGACGGACTTGAGGACTACAATCCCGAGCGCTATCAGCAGTCAGCGAGTACCGCAACCAGCCGATCGCGCAATTGTGACTCCTGCAGGTGACAGGACTGCTAGTGTAGATGCTTCATACCCTGGCGGAACAACACAGATTACTCCTCTAGTCTATGTCGAGCACCTTGATGCAAGTGTGCCTGCTTCCGAGGGGAGGGCTCCGTCGAAGTAGTAGCGTCGCGTTGTTCGATTGACTTGCGTATTTGTCAACATACATTTTGAAATGACGATATCCACAATTTGTTCCAATACATTCTGAGATTTCACTCTACCTCGATGACCTCGCGTGAATTCCTAATCTCGGGTAACAACGCCATCCCGTCAGGAAAAAGGCGCCGGGCAAATATGGGCAAATTACACCCAATTTGCCCATTTGCCCGGTTTGCTTTCCCCCAGCGGAAACACGCTGTTATTTACCCCGGTTTACCTAGTTTGCCCTGGGTAAACGGGGTAAATTTGCCGCTATTACACAGCCCGGGCGGTTACATGATGTAACCGACCCGGTTTGCCGAACCGGGGCAAATTTGCCCCGGGGCTTTTTCCTGACGCCGGTCCAGCGCGATTGTGACCGTCACACATAACCGAATGCCAGATGCGCTGCCGCCGATGCAAAAAGGCGCACCCGAATACTGTTAGTTGAATATTGTCGTCACTCTTTCAATGGGATGACGAACCTATCGTCATACCTGCAATAGCGGAGTCCATGTCATGATCAAATTGATCGAACACCTGTTCGCCTCCGAGATCATCACGGGTGATCTTGATTGGCTGATCAAGGCCGGGCATCCGTAGCGCTGGTTTGGAAAGGCGCAGACGCCGGGCAAATGATATCACCCAGCTCCAAGGTGTTCTTCCTCAACTTTCCATGGGAGCCGCGTGTCATATTCTATTCAAACTCAAGTTGCCTAACGATGCAACTTTACGTGGATAAAATTTCAGGCAAACTTATGGCAAGAAAAAAGTTCCGCTTCCCTTGCATGCGGTCGTATGCTGTTCTAATCAACGGTATTTTATCCCACCTACTATATGAGCTTCTGCTTCGGGTGATCGTATTTTATATACATTTATCCTGCCCACAGAGGAAACTTATCGTGGCTCTTCATCTGATAGAACCTTTCAGAAACTTGTCTGATGGGCGCCCGCCATTCAGCATTGGCTGATGTTCTCAAGTGGAGTAGCGCTGACTATTCCATATCGGCGATGGTCTGCACGCGTTATGATATCATGTAGTAACATCATGGGACTGCGGAACATATGCCATAGCAAGGTCGGCTGCCGCTGTATAAAAGCAAGGTCAACACTAAAGGAAGGACCACATTCAGAGTATCTCGCCTACTGCCTCAACACTTTTACTGCTCTCTAATTCCAAAGACATGACGAATCAGCGCGAATGTACCGTCCAATTCAAGAAGAGTGGCGACCTCCGTAGTCTCTCAACTAAAGATGTTGGTGTTCCGTATGGCTTCACGTCCACAGTGCCTGACTCCGGACCGGATGGTAAGAGGCTTTACTCTCCTTATTGCTTGCATAACATATCCCGAATCCAGGTCCGGCGGCAGATGCGAAGGCCGATATGGTCGGTCCGGGAGCAACGGGAAATGAAAACAATTATATAGTTGCTATATCAGACAGCGAGATTATTGTAGAAATTAAAGAAGGTGATAGCGAACACATTAGTGTAAGTTTAGCTCTTCAGTAGTTGGACTTGTATGAGCTGGTTGGCTGACTAACTCATCGTTAAACTCGTGGTATAGGTTAAGATGCCCAACGATCATGGGTTTGAACCACGTCTATGGGGCGGCCCGGGCTCGGCTCAAACAATGATCTAAACGCCGAACTAAAGCGGGCGATTGATGGATTCATATACGTACCGCGAACTGAAAATAATTTTTGAATGCCATTGCTTTACGTATGCTTTACTCGACTTGCTCTAAAGAATCTGTGAATTGTGGACATCCATACAAGCACGGTCCCATTTGGTTCTCTATCCCATTCATCCAAGTAAGCATGATGACATTAGATAATGCGACGCTAGCTCGCTCAGCCAAATTCGATTTGTCCAGATAGTACTAAATAACGCTGGTTATAGCATCAAATCCAGTCAATTAGAAAAGCCACAACGGCACATACTGGTTAGATCTAGCAGGCGTGGGCTTGGCTAGCACTTGCAGGGCTCTATATACTGAACGATGTGATCACATGATCTATCGTAGTTTGAAGATGCACGCAGCTGGTTTATATGCTTATACTCTTATTATTTCCCGCTCTCCCACGATCAATTTTCTCTCCTCAGTTCTCTTCTGTACTACGTTATTTAAATATTTATCTTTCTACCTCGTCCAGAAACCTCGCCGGGTGAGACTCAGCCGAATCCCTCGGAGATCCCGAGCACTCATCGCGATCCGTAGAATCCAGATCAGTCATGAGCCACACTCATGACCAATTTTGATTCTACGGATCGCCTAGCTCGCTCTTGAGCGCTTGGGATCTCTGGCGGATTTGCCTGAGGAGATACTGGGTTTGCACCTTAACCTCCTCATCGTATTGTCTCAAGAAGCTGATTGATCAGGTCACATAATTTAACTCCAACCTTTGATCATTTGAATAGCTGATATTTTAAAATATGCACATGAATATTCGCGATAACGTGACTCGGTCTTGTGTCTCGACCTTCAGATGCTCCGCTTGTAATGTGTGTTATTCGACACTTAAACGAGTCGATGTAATTTAGAAATACTTCTGTTCTTCATCTGTGGTTGCCACTCCCTTTCACACGACTTGACTTTGCATTTTTTGAAGACAGAATCGAAAGTCTTCAAGAGCTGTGACATAGTGAGGATATGCAGTGGAAGTGTAATCGATTGGACGATGTATCTACGAGAGTACATGAAGGGTTTATATACTATGGAGTGGTGGTCGGATCTAATAGACGCCTAAGTGTAAGGCTAGGGAATTGAGATGTTACATGAGTCGATACATGAAGTGAGATACGGATCTACTAATCTATCTCTTCAACAGCATTACATACCTAAAGCTAAGGAGCAAGATATACCACAAGGAAATTGGCCAATCGCTTCTACTTCAACGTATTGCGGTATAACTCCTAAGAAAGTTTGGCGGTCCTTATAAACGACAAGAGAACTGAAATCGGAATAGTCAAACACTCGTTTCTACCGAGCCAGCACTGCGCCGACGGAATATGCTGAAAGTCCGTAAGAAACAGCCTCACGAATTCGACCGGAAACGTACCAGAAATTGTGGTGCGTCATACCAGCTTCTGCCCATTCGGGAAGGTGGAGGTTAGAATCGTACCAAAAACGGTCTATCTAATCATCCGGGTCAAAAATTTCCGGACGTTTATATAGACCGATTTGGGCACATTACGTGAGAAAAGCTGTTACATGCGGAATATCCGTACGTCTACATCTTACAGAGCAGGTGATTTTAGTTTGAGATAAAGCTCAGATTCGACTATTGTTTTCTAGGTACATTTTTACTACTACAGGTCCTGTGAGACTCATGCTTAATGGAGTAAATTCACACAAGCGAGTGTCCTTTCCTCTTTGCTTGAATCGCGCGCGCCAGCGCTAGCGCTGTAGCTCCACAAATCACGATAACCTAATCGAGTCAACAACCTGATCGTCTTAAAAAACAAGATCATATCTCACCCCCGAGAATGTGATCGGCCGCCACCAGGATAAATGACCAGTGAGCAAAGCACCGGCAATTGGTGTCCCAGTCAGAGCGGCAAAGGCAATGATGGTAAAAACAGTCCCTAGCCGAGTGCTGAAGCCTCACAGTTAGTGAATCCCGTTATCAACTATTTCCCAAACAGACGTACCCGACTTCATTAAGCCCATTCGCCAAGCTAATTATCAGAGGGTAAATGAGCGAAATATCTAGGGCACAAGGCGAGTCAGCTTGATCACAGCTCGCACAATAATTATACCCCTACATGCTCCAGAGAAGAATCCATATAATATTGAAAACACAATGAGAGTGCCGGAGGACTTGACGCCGAACATAGTGAATATCAATGCACCCGATATGGCCGAGCAAGATATGACGAGATTGAATGCACCGAATCTCTGTGAATCGAAGTCAGTGAAGGGCACAGTAAACGCGCGATCGTTCAGCTCACATCCGCAAAGAAGTTGGGGATAGTTCGTCCAAGCACAGAGGCGGCATTCATGATGGCCAACTGGAAGAGTACGCAGAACAATCAGTGATCTATATCAAAGCTAATGAAACACGTACCGAATAGAATGCGAGTGTTTCATCCAGCCCATGTACAACGGCGAAAAGCTTCAGAAGCTTGAGCTTTTGTCATGATATCCCTGAGCGCTTAGGACGTACCTGGAGATAGAAAATAGGAAAGAAAAGCCCGAGTAGAATCAGGAAAGCACTGCCAACCAAGCTTGACGTGAACAAACATATCCCAACCTCATTTACACACGTACCCAAGTATAGTTAGCAAGTAGGCGGAGTCTGTCATAATCGCTTTGAAATCCGGTGGGGGTACCTGGGCCCCCTTGGATTTGGGGGGAAGCCGGGTGCGCATGAGTAGGTTAGCAATGATCAAAAGACCTAATTCTATGTTAATATATGTAAGCAAAATCGAAGTAGATACGTACCAAGCACAACGAACGCTGATGCCCGAACACCGTTCGCGAACCCGAAACGCTGGAACAACTTGTTGAGCATGATGGGAAAAATAACTCCACCACATGAAGTTCCTGTAGTGACAATGCCGGTAGCAAAAGAGCGACGTTTGGAGAAGTGATGAGAAATCACTCCGACTAGTCTTTCCCATTAGTCGGTTAGGTTATCGGAAGAAGGAAGAGCTTACGAGAGGGTAGGAAAAGCAAACCGACACCGATACCAAGGCCTACAGCCTGGGGTAAGAAAACCTGATAGTACTGGTTTTCTTTCGCCAAGGATAGCATAAACAAGCTAAGATCATTCTCAGCCACCGTTTGGTCGTTCATCTCCAACGCCATACCTGAACACATATAAAACTGATCCGGCTCTCATTGTTGTGTAAAAGTACCCCTGGTCGAATAGCTTTCCAGCAACCAAACCCTAGAACCGACAGTTGGATTTGCAAAACAACAGACGAAAATCTCCTACCATAAGAAACTGTAAGCACAAGTGTACTGAACCGATCCATGAGATATCGGACGAGCTCTGATACATATTGAGCAAGATCCAAGTCGCATACATGTAGCACCAATACCTTGTTGGCCATATAAATCCGAGTGTAATAGTCTTCATAGATACCGAATGCATTGGCGTAGCTAAGTTTTGTTTTCGTTAGCCTCTGCTCTGGTATTTGATAGAAAACGTAGGTACCCGAATGTGCAAAACATGATGAGCCATCTGAACCAGAGACATCGTAAGACAAGGCTCAATATCAGTCAGGTTCTAAGCACTTACGCCCCAGCAACCTGAGAGAGTGATACGTCAGCGATACAATAGATATAAGAAGATAATGTAGCTTACTGTTAACCACGCTTCATATCCGCCGTCAGGCACATGGAGAGTCTCAGAGGAGCTCTGCTTTTCCGCGTCAGACGAGGTTTCGGCCAACGTTGACGCTTGGAAAAGAACAATAGGCAAATCGCCAGCTGGGTGAGCTTTGTCGGATGCCATTGAGCTATTAGCTATGGGAAAGAGACAGTGCTGATGAAGGATTCGTCTGGAGATGTGCTGGATTATATACGCGAGTAGCGTCGATATTGGCGCACAGCAGCCCGGTGTTGTCGCCGAGTAGATCACGCAATGGCCGCCCATGATTTGTCAAGCAAAGTCACCACATGGCACACAATGATTGAACTTCAGATTCGGTGTTAGCTGTCCGAGCGCGAGCGGCGTGATCGATGCCGCCGAGCCACGCCACTGGGCCGACAAATCGAGCTCGCTCTTTGTCTCGGAAGAGAAGCATGAGACTGTGAAAGATATAAGTTGATTTTTTGTAAAGAGTCTTCTATGAGGCTATACAAGATAGTTCTAGTCTTTCAAGTGGGTATATCTCATGTCCGTAAGTTTTATGACCTAAGCTTCGCACAGCCGAAGTCTGTTTCCATTGTTTCTGGGGATCTTTGATCACTGATACCCCAGCGATCGACCAGCCGAGTTTTAATGATGAAATATGATTATATTTCCCTCGGCTAACGGGTAACTGGCCCGTAGCATCCACTGATGGGTGGTAGAATACTTCACCGTTTCAGTGATAAAAACATCGCATGGTTTTCAAGTGCCATATCACTCTCATAGTTGAGTTAGCAAGAATATACCATTGAGCTCCGAGTAATAGTAAACCGCAGGATCATCCCGGAGGTAGAAAGGTGAAGCTAGGGGAATCTCGAACTCAGTCATGGAGTATAAACATTCTCTAGCGAGATCAGAAGATGAGTCCAAAGGCGCAGGAACTGAGATGAGAGAGAAGATCTCGAACGACATGCGATCCAATGCCGCTATATTCAGTTGCAGGAAGTATCGAGGCATCTGTAGTCGCTCGGATCAATTATTAGGTTCGCCATTGAATGAGCATATTCACGAGACCTTATGGCGCTTGGCCGGTGTTGAGAATGACCGAGAGGCGGCTGCAGACATCGAGAAGAGTCAAACTTGCCACATCCTTTACCACATTTGCTCTGTCCAGTGTTTTAAGCGCCCATGAAGCACGTGCGTCTCGAATCCCTGATGCTTCGATTACATCACAAGATCGCTTGTCTTGCACTTGGCTTCTTTCTAGTTCATGCTCGGCGAGATCGCCCTTCGCCAGATTCCCTTGAAACCTACATCAGCTCGATCGTATCCGCCGTGCATTGGCGTACGGGGTTTGCGTACGATACCTACAGTGGAAGGACCCAATTTGCTGGGGCGGGGATCGACGGTGGGAATGCCTTTCGTATTCGTCAATGGGCTGCGCTTCTACGTCCAACTTCGGAGGACAAGTTGTATCCCCCTGACAACGTCCATCTCATCAACTGTTACGACCAAGCTGCGGCCGTTTGGATCGGGGTGTCGCTTGCCTTGGAAGATTCCCCGGATGCCTATGACCTAGTTCGGTGCTTCGGCGAACCTTTTGGTTTTTTAAACGCCACAAACCTTGTCGATTGGCGAGGTCCCACCAATAGCTCTTTCTTTTCCGGCGATACAAACAAGCAATTGGTCAAAGATGCGACGAGTAGCTCCAGGACAGCTTTCTGGAACCATGCTCTTCTAAAGTTCAAAGCGCATGTGCTTGACGCGACTTGTGGTCCACATACTGGAGACGGAACGCTGGCAAAATACCTCGAAAACTTTATCGATCTGCAACCTGGGATTCCAAGTTCCAAAAACAACAAATCTTGGGACAATCACATTAACGGCGAGCATGGCTTGCACGCTTCTATCAAGGAACTGCTCGATAATTTGGAACGTATAGAAAAGGAAGAACCCTTGAGGAAGGATGATTACGCTCGGGATAAATGTCTTGAAGTACTCAACCGGTATGTTCGGGAACTGAATCAGGTTATTCTGGTTGGTGGTTCGACTCTCGACTTTATTATTCATGCCTCTGGAGAGTCGAAATCCAAAGGAGTAACAGGCATTTACGGATTTTCTTCTTCAACCAACGCCCCGATCGACCTCATTGCGTCCAAACGTTGGCTAAAATGGATCGGTATCACTCCCCCGGACGCAAAGAGCCACCCAGACATCTCCAGAAACCGCCTTATCTCAATCCCTAAGCTAAATGATTTTCAAACACACCTACCTCTCGCTCGCGAGGATATTCCAGGTCCAAAGCGAGACCTCGTTATCATCGATTTTTCGCCCGACTTTTGCCACTTTTCTTGGAAATCTGTAGGCTCGGATGGTGTTTCGGTATCCATCGATATCTAGGTGCTTCCTGGGTATACTAGCGCGACAGAGTGATTTGAGACTCGGTTGAACCCCATGTTCTCTGGCTCTCGCTCGTTCGAGCCGTTATTCAAGACTGTACCTAGGGATGAGCCGAGTTTAAGACGAGCAGAGGGCACCGTGCCGAGCCATGGTCATATCTTACGCGCAACAGGGAACGTTTTGTTCGAGGCTCGCGGATTCAATAGCGCCGAATCTCTAAAAAAGTACGAGAATCTTTTTGTCGATGCGCTCACGAGCGAAGAGCCCAAGTGGTCGGAGGTTCTCGGGACATTCGATCTGGACGTGCCGGGCGTGGGTCTGCACGAAGATAATCTAGGTCCTGGCGACAAAACTAAAAGCGGGGAGATTGGTGTGTGCCGAGGTTCAGAGTTCAAGGTTAAATCTAAAAGCAAATGTGGTTTCGGACTGAGATGTAATCTGGAGGACTATTGGGTGAGTGTTTAGCTAACATTCTGTCTGCCGTTGCTCAAACTGATGTGATCATTAGCATGTTGTACCGCTACGAGCATCCACTGTTGGAGAGACGAGTAAAGACGTGGAAGATTACGACTTTGTAGCTAGGAACCCGGGCGAGGATGTTTTACAGTTTGTTATATCCGATAGCGAGTGGTTGGATATTAAAGGCTTGTACACCTACAACCTCAAGGTGACCCCCCAGGCTGATATGGTGGTTGCCTGGAAAGGATTGTACGAATAAACACAGTAAGATGTACATTAAAACCACGCCCGCGAATGCAAGTTAGCCCCAATGGGCGAGGGTACTTTGTCTGAGCCGGTCTATCGTGTTCAGTGATATTTAAGCCGCTAGCCTATTGGCCACGAGCACCGCGGCCTCAAAATGCCCGCACGAGACAGCACAGTAGTACGGTTTTGGTGCTGATCTGTGTTCATTCAGCGAATGGAATGTAAGATGAGCAACGATGCCAGGGTACAATTCGTAAGACAGTAGGATCAGGGTTTGCATTTCCATTGCGTTTGGACGTAAGAGGATCGCTCCACGAGCGATGATTTGAGCTCTTCGTAAAACGATCTTCCGTGATGGACATTTATATGCACTCGGTGCGTCATAGTGATGCTCAATAGAATTGCGTCTTATAAAACGCTGGGATTCGGTTTGTTGGAGGACGGCACTGCGACATCAACCATCTGCTTCCTCATAGATAAGATTAGATTGATTGACGAAGATCTTTCCCGATTAGATTTTGATCGACTCAAACAAGACCCATTTCGGAGATAAGCGATCGGCCGTGAAGAGAAAATTAACGACCACCAGTGGGGCACTCGACGATGGCAAACACACCAAAAACGACGACAACGAGTGGCCTACTGGCCACAGCAGTCAAGGCCGACCAACCTGACGCGGTCCTCGAGCTCGCCGATGGCAGCACGTACGCGGGGATGAGCTTTGGTGCAGAGGCGAGTATCGCGGGCGAGTGTGTGTTCCAGACGGGTGAGTCGCGAGCATATACGCTTCGATGATGCTGACAGATGGCAGGCATGGTCGGCTACACCGAGTCGCTCACCGATCCCTCGTACGCGGGCCAGATTTTGGTGCTTACCTATCCGCTCATCGGCAACTATGGTGTCCCCGCCCGAACCGAGTCCGAGCTCGACAGCCTGCCCGAGGACTTCGAATCGAGCAAGATCCACATCGCTGGTCTGGTTGTTTCCTCTTACTCTGAAGAATTTAGCCACTTTTTGGCGTCCTCGTCGCTCGGTGCTTGGCTCAAGGAAAACAACGTGCCCGCGATCTATGGGGTCGACACACGTGCGTTGACCAAACGCATTCGTGAAAAGGGTTCCATGCTTGGTCGGCTATCGATCAAAAACGACGTCGTTCCGTTCTCGGACCCAAACGTGCTCAACCTCGTCGAACGCGTCTCGATCACCGAAACTAGACTCTTTACCCCGAAATCCGTATCCAAGCGCGATGCTCGGCTCCATCCGTCCGGCCGACCTTTGCGTGTGTTGGCCTTTGATGTTGGCATGAAATACAACCAGATCCGCTGTTTCACCTCTCGGGGCATCGAATTACTCGTCGTTCCTTGGAACTATGACCTCTCTTCCCAATCTGCCGATACCTATGATGGCGTATTCATCTCCAACGGGCCAGGCGATCCCTCTCTCCTCACTCCGACAATTGAACAACTTAAACGACTCATTTCCCTCCCCGAATCCGCCGCCAAACCCGTCTTTGGTATCTGTCTAGGCCACCAACTTCTTGCCCTCGCCGCCGGAGCACGGACGTCCAAAATGAAATACGGAAACCGAGGCCACAATATTCCCTGCACTGATACCCGCTCTGGCCGATGCTTCATCACCTCCCAAAATCACGGTTTCCAAGTCGAAGCCGCTTCCCTTCCTCAAAATTGGCACGAACTATTCGTCAACGCCAACGACGGGAGCAACGAAGGCATCTACTGCTCCACCATGCCCTTCTTTTCCGTCCAGTTCCACCCAGAAAGTACACCCGGACCGCGCGACACCGAGTTCTTGTTCGATGTGTTCATAGAGAGCGTCGCGTCCTGCGCCGAAACCAACTCGCTCGTCCCGATCGACTTGCCTGGCAGCGGACCCGTCTCGTCCCCAGCCACACCCCCACCCATCGAACGTATCCCCGTCAAAAAAGTGCTCGTGCTCGGTTCTGGAGGTCTCTCGATCGGCCAAGCAGGCGAATTCGACTATTCCGGATCCCAAGCGATCAAAGCGCTCAAAGAAGAAGGCATCTACACCATCCTCGTCAACCCGAACATCGCAACCATCGCCACATCCAAAGGTCTAGCCGATAAAGTCTACTTTTTACCCGTCACACCCGAATTTGTGCGAAAGATTATCAAGTACGAGCGACCGGATGGTGTATATGTCACGTTTGGCGGCCAGACTGCTCTCTCGGTCGGGATTGCGCTCAAGGACGAATTCGAGGGGCTCGGGTGTAAAGTCCTTGGCACGCCGATTCAGACGGTCATTACGACGGAAGATCGACAGCTTTTCGCGGATGCGATGGCCGAGATTGGCGAACGGTGTGCAGAGAGTGCGTCGGCTGCGACGTTGGACGAAGCGCGTGCTGCGGCGCAAAAGATTGGGTTTCCCGTGATTGTTCGTGCTGCGTATGCGCTTGGCGGTCTTGGAAGCGGGTTTGCGCAGAATGAAGATCAGTTGGACGCGTTGTGTCGGAAAGCGTTTGCGACGAGTCCGCAAGTTCTTGTTGAGAAGAGTATGAAGGGTTGGAAAGAGATCGAGTACGAGGTCGTGAGGGATTGTAGGGATAATTGTGTGACGGTTTGTAATATGGAGGTGCGTTTATCTTATTTATTTCCGTTTTTGGATGTTCATTTTGGATGGATAGAACTTTGATCCTCTTGGGATTCATACTGGAGATTCGATCGTCGTTGCCCCTTCCCAGACCTTGTCAGATGTGGACTATAATATGCTCCGGACGACTGCGATCAATGTGGTCCGTCATTTGGGAGTTGTGGGAGAGTGTAACATCCAGTATGCACTCAACCCGACGTCGAGAGAATATTGCATCATCGAGGTCAGTCTTGTCTTTACTCTTCGTCCACTCCCAATACTAAAAAAAGCAAATAGGTCAACGCCCGACTCTCCCGCTCCTCCGCCCTAGCATCCAAAGCAACCGGCTACCCTCTCGCCTTCATCGCTGCCAAACTCGGCTTGCACATCCCCCTCAACTCGATCAAAAACTCGGTCACCCGATCAACCACGGCATGCTTCGAACCCTCGCTCGATTACTGCGTTGTCAAAATTCCCCGATGGGATCTCAAAAAGTTTAGCCGGGTCAGCAAGTTGTTGAGCTCGAGTATGAAGAGTGTGGGAGAAGTCATGTCGATTGCCAGGACGTTTGAGGAGGGTATTCAAAAGGCTATTCGGGCTATTGATGATTCGTTTGTTGGGTTTGCTCCGGTATGTCCGTCAGTTGACACTATTTAAAATATTCTAAAAGCTATGGGTTTAGAATGGATTTGTGGATGATATAGATGAGGAGCTCGTGAACCCCACCGATAAGCGTGTCTTTGCGATTGCCGATGCATTTCAGCGTGGATATTCGGTCGAGAAGATTTGGGAAATGACGAGTATCGACCGATGGTTCTTAACAAAGTTGAAGGGAATCTGGGAAATGGAAAAGGATATTGTGTACGTCCAAGGCCGTTCGTTGATTTCGTTGACTAATGATAGGTGTATGCGTGTAGTGCTGGTGGATCTGCCGGCCTCACTCCTGCTCGATTACGCAAGGCCAAACAATTCGGTTTCTCGGACAGGCACTTGGCGAGCTGCATCCAGTCTACAGAACTCGCTATTCGTCGATTGCGTAACGAGAACAACATCGCGCCATTTGTCAAGCAAATCGATACAGTTGCTGCCGAGTTCCCAGCATATACCAATTACCTCTACACAACCTACAACGCCGTCGAGCACGATGTCGAATTCAATGATCACGGTGTCATGGTGCTTGGCTCGGGTGTTTACAGAATTGGGTCCAGCGTCGAGTTTGATTGGTGTGCGGTTCGTGCGATCCGAACATTGCGCGACCAGGGTATCAAGACGATCATGGTCAACTATAACCCGGAGACTGTCAGTACTGATTACGACGAGGCGGATCGGCTCTACTTTGAAAACATCTCGCTCGAGACGATTATGGATATTTACGACGCTGAGGCCTCGAGGGGTGTTATTCTTTCCATGGGTGGCCAAACACCGAACAACATTGCACTTCCTCTCCATCGCCAAAACGTTAAAATCTATGGGACGTCGCCCGAGATGATCGACACGGCCGAGAATCGCTACAAGTTTTCTCGGTTGCTGGATACTATTGGGGTCGACCAGCCGCTATGGAAGGAACTCACGAGCTTTGACGAGGCGTTTGGTTTCTGCGAAAAGGTCGGCTATCCGGTACTCGTTCGGCCTTCGTATGTTCTTTCTGGCGCGGCGATGAACGTCGTTTCGAGTCCAGACGACTTGATGTCCTACTTGACTCAAGCTACCGCCGTCTCGAGGGATCATCCAGTCGTGATTTCCAAATATATCGAAGAGGCCAAGGAGATCGAAATGGACGCGATCGCCAAGGACGGCAAACTCATTATGCACTATATCTCGGAGCATGTCGAGAACGCAGGCGTTCATTCCGGAGACGCGACGTTGATTTTACCTCCTCAAGACTTGGATCCGGAGACTGTTCGTCGAATCGAGGATGCTACTCGCAAGATCGGTGATGCCCTGAACGTCACCGGTCCATTCAACATCCAATTTATCGCGAAGAACAACGAGATCAAGGTCATCGAGTGTAACCTCCGAGCGGCTCGTTCCTTCCCGTTCGTGTCCAAAGTTTCTGGGGTCGATGCGATCGAGATGGCGACCAAGGTCATGATGGGTTTGCCGGTGGAAGCCTACCCTGCTACGTCGCTTCCCGAGGATTACGTCGGAGTCAAGGTTCCGCAATTTAGTTTCAGTCGCTTGTCGGGCGCGGACCCTGTTCTCGGCGTGGAGATGGCTTCGACGGGTGAGGTAGCGTGTTTCGGGAAAGATAAATACGAGGCCTATCTCAAGGCGTTGATCTCAACGGGCATTCAACCTCCGAAAAAGAACATATTGCTCTCGATTGGAGGATTCAAGGAGAAACTCGAGATGTTACCGTCTGTTCAAAAGTTGCATCAGTCTGGATACCAATTGTTCGCTACGTCAGGAACTGCGGATTTCTTCACAGAGCATAATATCCCTTGCAAGGTACGTATTGGAGCATGATAACGGAGTGTATGCTGATAATTTGGTCAGTACCTCGAAACCCTAGGCGAGGATATCAAGGATACGCAAAAATCCGAGTACTCGCTCACCCAACACTTGGCAAACAATTTGATCGACATGTATATCAACTTGCCATCGAAGAACAAGTACCGTCGTCCCGCGAGTTACGCTAGCAAAGGATACCGCACTCGCCGTATGGCCGTCGATTTTGCCATTCCTCTTATCACCAACGTCAAATGCGCCAAACTCCTCGTCGAAGCTCTTGTTCGACGGATGCCTCTCGAAGTGTCGAGCGTCGACTTCAAAACCTCTCATACCACACATACTTTCCCAGGCCTAGTCAATATTCAGGCGTTTCTGCCCAACCTCACAGAGCGTGCTTCGAGCGAGTTTGCAGAGGTCACCAAGGCTTCCATCTCAAGCGGGTTCACGACCGCACAAATTATTGCGCATGGGGCCAAGCCTGGCGTCGGGATTACGGATACGGCTCACTTGGATGCCGCCCAGGCGAATGCGGTTGGTGCGGCACACTGTCATTACGCCTTTTGCGCGATGGCTGCCGGAGCAAACGTCAAGGCTCTCGATGAGGATATTCAATCAGAAACCAAGGCGCTCTTCATTCCGTTTGGTGGTCTACAGCAAGGAATCAATAACATTGGTTCGGTTGCTGCCCACTTTGCCGCCTGGCCCGTGGACAAACCGGTTATCACCGATGCTGCCACAACCGATCTGGCCTCTGTGCTTCTGTTGGCTAGCTTGCACGGCCGAAGCGTACATATAACCAACGTGATGACGGCCGGAGATATTGGGCTTATTGCTCTTAGTAAGACCAAGTCGTTGAAGGTGACATGCGACGCGTCGGTATACGCGCTCTTTTTCTCTCAGGAAACTTATCCGGGTGCAACCTGCTTGCCCACCGTGGAGGATCAAAAGGCCCTATGGGCTAATATCGACGCGATTGATGCCTTTTCTGTTGGTACTGTACCCTATCAACTCGGGAAGTTCTTGGGGAAGCCGGTCTCTGCAAGCTCCGGAATCTTGGAAGCCCTGCCTTTGCTCCTGACTGCTGTCGCCGACGGTCGATTGACTCTGGACGATATTGTTGTAAAGCTCCACGATAACCCAGTCAAGATCTTTGGTCTCGCCGAGCAAGCTCATACTGAAGTAGAAGTAGTTATCGATCGTAAAGCTTCTTTCCCGGCGCCCAAGCATTGGTCTCCATTGGAGGGTACTTCAACCACTGGGTTTGTCCACCGGGTTGTGGTTCACGGAAATACTGTTTTCTTGGACGGTGTTGCTTCGACGACAGCCATGGGCCGTGATCTGTCTGCTGCAGCCCCCGTCACTCGTACTACACAGGATCGTGCCGGTCGCATGTCTTTTGCTGGTCCTCGTCGCCCGTCTCTTGGTTCGGTAGACGGTCGCCCACTCTCGCCTGGTTTGCAGCCTCCTGTAGCTTCTACGAGTCTTAGCGCCCAAGGAATGTCTTTGCTTCCCAGTACCGCTATTCGTCAGACCGTTTCAGTACCAGCGTCACTCGGGACTCTTGCCCCCCATCCTGCTTTCCATCGACGACACATACTCTCTGTTCGACAGTTCACGCATGACGACCTTCACTATCTGTTCAACCTTGCGCACGAAATGCGTCTCCAGGTTGAACGCTCTGGAAGCCTTGATTTGCTCCGGGGTCGAGTTTTATGCACTGTATTCTATGAACCTTCAACACGAACCAGCGCCAGTTTCGAAGCCGCCATGAAGCGATTGGGAGGGGATGTAGTAGCCGTAACTGCCGATTCGTCGAGCGTCATGAAAGGAGAAAGTCTGCCAGATACAATCCGAACACTTGGATGCTACGGAGATGCGATCGTGCTAAGACATCCGGCAGTGGGTAGCGCGCAAACTGCCGCAAAATTCTCCCCCGTGCCGATCCTTAATGCTGGCGATGGTATTGGAGAACATCCTACTCAGGTTTGTTATCAATTGTATGCGCTGACATTTATGCTAACCAAAGTGAGTAGGCCCTATTGGATATCTACACAATTCGTTCCGAGCTTGGAACAGTCAACGGCCGTACAATCACGCTTCTTGGGGATCTCAAGAATGGCCGTACCGTCCACAGTCTTGTTACACTCCTGTGTTTCTACTCGGTCCAACTTAACTTTGTATCCCCTCCTTCGCTTGCTATGCCGGAACATGTCACGTCGTTCGCGCGCCGAGCCGGTGTCACAGTTCGGGAATACCATTCTTTAGACGATGTGCTGAAGGATACGGATGTCTTGTACGTGACGAGGGTACAACAAGAACGATTCGAAAGCGTAGAAGAGTATAACTCGGTGAAAAGTGCCTATGTCATCAACCAAGCTGTACTTGCTAGGGCCAAGGACGATATGATTGTGATGCATCCCTTGCCTAGGGTAAACGGTGAGTCACACAAGATGTACTCCAAAGTAACCTCTACTGATTTCATATGAGCAGAAATCGATCCTGATGTAGACTTCGACTCGCGTCGTGCCGTATATTTCCGACAAATGCGTTACGGTCTGTTTGTAAGTTTGGGGCAACGATTAACACGAACTTGGGCTAATTATAAAACACCAGGTGCGAATGGCTCTGCTTGCCAGTATTCTTATTTAATCGGGGCCGGGTGATTAGTTTGTACACGAAATGTCGAGGCGGCCGCTTTACTTGAATTGCCTATTATCAATGAATGAATTCGACTTTTGAACCATATTGAGTTAAGCAGGCATTTTATAGTTCAGACGCCCCTGAAAGTTTCGTTTTTAGTTTTGTCCCACTATGTGTCTTATTCCCAGCGACAACTACAATATACCACTGGTCCATGGCACTTAATTGTCTGGGAGCGACATCCACACCTCCGACATAATGTCGACTATGTCTTGGCATACCATTGGCTCGGGCGCCAGCTGATGATCTGCGACTCGCTTGGCGTGTGCTTTTATGCGACTCATGATATATTGGTTGAGAAATTCGGTGACTTCTATAGGTGTCGCCCCCTACTTTTTGTGAAGCATTGTTTTCATATATCAGCCATTACTCGAGCATCCGGAATCAGGCCCAAACATACCTCCGATCCTACAGAAATAACGAGGCGAAACTCTATTGTTTCAAGAGCTTGCTCGAGCCGATGCTCAAGTTCCGGCGCTATAAACGAACACAGCAATGCAGAGAGACTATGTTCGTCTAGTGTGTGAGCTAATAGCATGTTGAGGTTATTCAAGTTATGATTGCCGTAAGATCCATCGATTATTGCCTCGATTTGACGCTCAATGGAAAAATCGAAGACGGAGTTCAATGTTCGCTTGAATGCATCCACAAACTCGCTCGAGCCATTCCAACGATCCAGTATGCGCGAAGCGCAAAGTATTTTGGCAAACCTCCAGGCAGTACCCCTGTGATTGAAAATACCTGGGAGAAATACTGGGAATGATGAGTTCAAGTTGATTACATCGACGATCTTTTATGGACGTTTCCTACCTTCTACCCCTAGATTGGCTCCCAACTTCGGAAAGACTATGATCATAGCGGCCATCAAAGTCCCAAACGTATCGCTAAAAAAATGCTTGTAACGCGGCACTGGTCGGTCTGCTTCGACCTCCCTCATGCGCTTCAGGTCTGTATAATAGGCCATGGCCGATTCATAATCGGGTATCATGCGTTCGACGTATGCCTTTTTATACCTCTTTGTCAAGCTTCGATCCGCTGCAATCGCCACAGCAGCAGCCTCACGCGGGGTTTCAATAATCTTTTGAAGGTCACGAGGGCAGTGCTCTACATCCTCGAGGAAGGTTTCCACTGCAGAACTGAAAGCGCTGGACAAGCCATCAAATAGGATAGCCGCAAGCGATCCCCGCCATAATACATCGGATATTGCTCGTTTGAAATCTGCGAGGGCGCCCGTTTGGGCAACTAGATGCTGTTGTAACGCGCGATAGACCCCTTCTCTAGAGTTCTGCGATGACGAACTTAGAAGGGTGCAAAGCCGCAGAATTCCAAATTCCTGCGGGTTCGTCCAGGCCCCTTTCCTCAATGCACCTATCGCCCCAGTGATACACGAGTTCCACGTCTCGTTGTCCATGCCTTCCCACCCAGCTCTACGCCTTGCTAGCACGGCCAGAATCGTTAAGCACAGGAAATAGCAGTTATATCTCTGGAGCGTATAAACACCGCAAGCGCTGTGATTCTGGACCGTAAAACATACTGCGAGCACGTCCATGATGTCGAAATCATAGCCAAAGTCAATTTTCGCAAGGAGCTCAGAACTAGATGCACTAGATGCAAGATCACGTCTAGGAAACCACTGGATGAGGTCATGAGACCTGCATCCGATTGTTCGAAGAGCGTTCATATGAGAGCTCTCCCCTACTCTTTCGATCCGACATACCGCCCCGTCGGTGAGCATCAGCAATAGAAACTCGTGGTAGAATGGACCTTGGGTACTTCTACAATGCTCCACGGATCGAAAAACAGTGCTGGATGCCTGCTGTTGCCGGTACCATTCCATCGCCGGGCACGTATCGTGGCGCCATGTCTTGTGAAATCGCATTGCGGCTCGCCGCTCACGGTGCTCCGAACCTGATCGCGCCAATATATGATTCGAAATGAGAGCAGGGGACGCAAAGGAGCTACTAAAGCTCCCATTAGCTTGTGCTTCGCGGTTTCCAAACATTTCAGCAGCCAATCCGGCGGGGATGCGGGACTGCTTAGAGTGATATTAGATGGCAAAGGTGGTACTCGCGGACGGCAGGTAGTCTTAGTTATATACCCGTTAGCTAACGGATAGCTGTGTAGACGTCAAACTCAACTAGTTTAGAGCTTGACTATTTAGGAAATTCCATGTGCCTGAGCCACGTTCCTCTGACCAGGCCCAAAGACACAGGAAGGGTTGGCGTTTATTACGCTGGTTTGACCACGCTTTATTGTAAAGCCGTTTTTTTTGCATACAATTTGACTCGCTACACGAAAACTCGCCATAAGCCCGTGGAGCTGGCTATTATGCTACATGTATTAGTGTTTGAATGAGAAAAGGCCTAGGCTTTCAACTAACCTGACAAGCGGAAACGGCGGCTTGTCGTGGTTGGTAGGAATATATTTCAACGCTAGCTGGCGTATCGGTTTGGAGACCCATTGAAGCTTTACTCAACAGTGGTTTCTTGGTGAGATGCTTCTTTCGGCTCCCTGAGTGCGATGATGTAGGAACTCACAGCATCAATTCAATCGCACACAGCTCGTCTCATTGATCGTTGATGTTTTGTTGCACGCGCTTCAAGTTTCTCTTGGCACAGGATTATCATGACTTCAAGAAATCCTTCGGCGCAGTAATCCGTACTCGGCAAGTGATCGGGATCTGCATATCCTTTGTTGCAAACTTCCGGAGCTTACTGCAAGATAATGAAAGTATATAGCATCACCAAAGTATGTGGTCGGCAACCGTCGGGCATATTAACTACAGTCCGTTCAGGCAACAAGCGGCCTACGAGTTTTGAAACTCGAAAGGCATAGCACAGGTCGTTAGGCAGAAGTGTTACAATGGGTGTTGGGTTAGCACTTGCGGCAAACCCCGAGCAGGCCATTGGATTGATGATGCGATCTTCAGGGACCGTACCTCGCAAGATTGTGTTGCAAAGTACCCGCATCCTCGGCCACGGGTCCGAAGCTGTTGTTCTCCCCCCCCCCCCCACCTTAACTCTCGTGTGCTTCAACATTGGCTGAGAAAACCATGGAGTGGAGCATGTTGCCACAAGTTGACCATCCCAATGATCGCTTGCCTACTTTTACTGAGGTGTTGACTCGAAGAGCACGCCCACCTGTGGATTTGTATATGTTTTAGTGCGTCTCGTGTGTAAGCCCCCGTGTTGAAAATTCGGCTAAAACTGGTGGTCTTGAATAGTTTATTTCTGCAGCGAGAGGGTGCAGAAAATGTGCTTGATTTTTGGCTGGATGTCCAAATGCATGAGAACCTGTGTCGATCGTACTTCAAGGATGTGCGCAAATCTGGCCGAACTATTCGAGAAGACTGGCCCCAGTACTGGGAATATGCTCGGCGGAGGGGCAGCATATATGGGAATGCGGTACCGATGAGGGAAAGGCTAGGTTCCTTTGTGTTTAACTCAACCAATAGGCGTTCAAGTGTATCATCCAACGCCAGCGGCCTCAAAAAAGATACGGAAGCACCATTACTTCAATCACCTTCTCAACCTCCGCTCCAGCCCTCCCTCCAACCCTCCCTTCGGGTATTGTTCCAACCTCCACTATCTAAACCTCCTGTTGTAACGGAAATCCCAAGAACGGAAGACGACAGGCTCGCAAGAACAGCGAACAGGACGGGTCTGCGGGACCAGCGAGCGGCAACACTGTTCGAAAAAACCCGGAGGACAACTGGAGTGTTTAGACGTCCGGAACCACTCGCTATGGACATGTTGGAGATGACAAGTGCGTCGGCGCTTATGCGCGTTACGTTACGGTGACACGGATCTTTCATTCGTACTCTTGATTGTATGCTCGCTCGTGTCGTCGGCTCTTACGCCTGTATCGCGTATTCGGACCTGTACTCGCCTGTATGCGCTTGCACTATCTCGGTTATGTATATGCGAACCTGTATTGTATATAAAGGTCTCGTTTCTCATGTTTTATAGTCACTCTCGTAGAATACACTCGTATTTTAAGTGTTTTATTCCACTGCGCGACACTACGTTCAACAGGTTATGAGCCCCGGTTTGCTCTAACTATACATCACTTAAATTCACTATCGATAACCGTTCATCACACTTAAATCCTATCGTCCAATATGTCGAATACCGGCGGTTCCACTGGCGGCACAACTGCCCCAAACCCAAATACATCATCCTTGACCGCTACGGCTGTGTTGCCGTCTAGCTCTGGGTCAATCCGTATTCCACCTCTCAGGGGATCGGAGAACTGGCGCATATGGCGCGTTCGGATGGAGGACCTGTTAGGAGAACTCGAGCTAATCGAATACGTTGATGGAACGAAGGCTCAACCATCGTCTGGAGCATCTGGACTCGACGATTGGCTGAAATCCGACCGCAAGGCCCATGGTATTATACGGCGCTGCGTCGATGATAATGTTATGACCAACATCCTCGCCTGTGAAACCTCTTCCGAGGTTTGGACTCAACTTAAACAACTATACGAAGTGGCCGATATTGTCGCCATCATCGAATTACGCCGAAATTTCTTCTCACACCGTATGCTCGATGAAACTCGCATCGATGACCATGTACGCACTATGCGTTCGTGGTATGACCAACTCCGCGCGATCGATTCAAACTTAGCAAACGACTTTGACTGGGCAATTGCCCTTATCGCCTCGCTTCCCTTATCGTGGGATGTTTTTATTCAGACACTGCGGCCGCTCCTCAATTTTCAGGACAAAACGAAATGGCCGGACATGGCGAAGCAAGTCACTAGCTCGGTCATGGCTGAGGGACAACGGAAGGAGCAAAGGAGTGTCGAGGCGGGACTACTAGCAAAAAAGAACACCGCGGCAGCTGCCACGTTCGGGTCTGGTGGCTCGAATGGAAAGAATACCGGCGGAGGACAAGGAAAACGTAAGGGCGAGTGCAATTATTGCCATAAAAAGGGACACTGGGAGAGGGAGTGCCAAAAGAAAAAGGCCGATCAAGAGAAAAAGAAAGAAACGGCGCATATAGCCAGTACCGGAGAACAGGGCGACCAAGATCAATCAGATCAAGGGGGAGCCGTCGCCTTTGTGGCAAAAGCTCCCACATCATTCTCCTCGCATGAATGGATCGCCGACTCTGGAGCCGGCTCGCATATAGTCGGTAATCGCACCTATTTTAGCACCTACGAACCTGTCTCAGAGGTTGTCGAAGGTATCGGCGGCGACGTACCTATAGTAGGCCGAGGAACCGTTCGCGCAATAATACGCAACGGCAATAAATCGAACGAACTCTTACTCCGAAACGTCGCTCATGTCCCCTCGTTTGCCGGCAACTTATTGTCGTGCAAAGTAATCGACTTGGCTGGAGGAGCGTGTCTCTTTAAAGGAGGACGCTGTACCGTATATGCGCCCGATGGCCGAACCCTCGGTGTTGGTCCAAAGATCGGAGACTCAGCGAAAGGTAGTCTGTACCTTATGAATATTTCAGTGATCACGCCCACTACTCAAGTCGCTGTCGCTCGAGGCGACATGGACGGATCGAAAAGCTGGGAGGATTGGCATCGAATTATGGGCCATATTAATCAAGGCGCCCTCGAACGCCTGTTCAACAAAAATATGGTTAACGGGATGAAAGTGGATCGCGATTCCCCGCGAAATTATTTTTGTGAGGCTTGTGTGCAGGCGAAGCACCATATCGCCTCCTATCCTCAGGAATCAAAATCGAAATATAACTCCGTCGGCGATCTTACCGTCACGGATGTCTGGGGACCCGCACGAACGCAATCCCTACAAGGGAATTCTTACTTCGTCACATTCACCGACATGTATTCCCGCTTTACCATTGCTAGCTTCATGAAATCGACCAAGGAAGTCTTCGAGCACTACAAGGCGTACGAGGCTTTATTAGCCAATCAATTCGGCAAACAGCTGAAACGAGTCCGTTCGGACAATGGCAAGGAATTTGTCAATAAAACTTTCAAAGATTATGCTGCCTCGCAAGGCACTATCCTAGAGGAAACCGCGCCGCATTCATCCGCACAGAACGGAGTCGCTGAACGCAAGAATCGCACACTGGTTGAAGGAGCTCGGGCGCAACTCTTCGCTCAACAGCTCCCGCGTTTCTTATGGCAAGAGGCCGTGTCTTACATGGTATATATCGCCAATCGATCTCCCACGCATACACTCGGAGATATCACTCCGTACGAGCGTTTTTACGGTCGTAAACCACACATCGGCAATCTTCAAGAATTCGGAGCCGAATGCTGGGTGTTAGATCAAAGCGGCTCTAATGGAAAGCTAGATGTAAAATCGAAAAAGTATCGATTCACTGGATTCGCCGATAACTCTACTGCCTGGCGTTATTACAAGCAAGAATCACGCCAAATTCTTAAATCACGCAACATAATCTTCCCGCCACGTCCAAAGCCAGGGGGAGTTGACTGGACCGAACTCGAGCTCTATCAGCTCGCTCCCGCCGTTTCGCCTGCTGAGGGGGAGTCAGGAGCTTCACAACTCAACTCAGCTCTATTACAGCAGCCGAAACCGACTCCAGCCCCTGGTGTATTCACCCCACCTCCGAAAGCAACCGCTCTCCCTCCTACCGCACCAAAACCCGAGGAAAAGAAGCCTACCCTAGGGCCTCTTATGATTCCCAAGTCGATATCAAACCCCACATCCAGAATCCCAACTCCAGTCGGGTCTCCGACATATCGTGTAGGCAGGGGTCTTGGCCCGTCTCGACCGGTTCGCAGCTCATCTGCAACCCGACCCAATTACGCGGACCTAGATAGTGTCGGTAAACCCACTGTCGACAACGACACATCGTATCCAAAATACGGTAAACCAGTAGGAGTGGCGCATATAGGGAGCGAAGAGGACGTATCTCTCGAACGCGAATGGCGCGAGTACGTATATGCGGCGATTTCAAGACGAGAGGACGATGATCATCCGTCCTATGAACAGACACTGTCCCGCTGGGATGCGGACAAGTGGTCTATTGCACGCGATGAAGAAATCGCTGCATTCGAACGAATGGGAACATTCGAACTTGTCGAGCTACCCGACGGCTTCAAGCCTCTTAAGCCTGGTTGGGTGAATACGATAAAACGGAATGCGGACCTCGAGATCACACGGTACCGAGCACGTCTAGTAGTCAAAGGATATGGTCAACGCTTCGGGGTCGACTTTAACGAAGTCGTCGCTCATGTTTTACGCGCTGACTCTTGGCGCATACTTATCGCACTGGCAGCTATCCATGACTGGGATATACACCAGCTCGACGTTATCTCAGCATTCCTCAACGGTCGAGTCGAAGAAGAGATCTATATGGTTCAGATACCCGGATACGAGGACGGTACCAACCGTGTCCTGCGCATACATGGATCTCTCTACGGACTTAAACAAGCACCGCGTATCTGGATGCTCACGTTCGGCAAGGCGGTCAAGACTATTGGCTTTGAACCTATTGCCTCCGAACCCTCCTGCTTCATCCGTCGAACCGACAACGGCGATCTCTGTATATTAGCCGTCTACGTCGATGACATCGCACTGTTCGCGACCAAAGGATATGCGTCCAAGGTCAAGAAGGAGCTTATGGCTCTCTTCGAAATGCGGGACATGGGGGAGCTGGGTCACTTTCTAGGTTATCGGGTCACTCGCGATCGTGCGAAGCGCACAATCAACATCTCTCAAGATGCCTACATTAAAAACCTGATCGACCGTGCTGGGCTAGCTGATGCTAATCCAACTACTATCCCACTACCTGCCGGAACTCAGCTTGAACGCTATACCGGCCCTCCTGTTGACTTTCCCTATGCTCGCCACATCGGAGGCATCCTATATGCGACACTTGCGACCCGACCTGATGCAGCTTATGCCAACCAGCACCTATCTCGGTTATGTATATGCGAACCTGTATTGTATATAAAGGTCTCGTTTCTCATGTTTTATAGTCACTCTCGTAGAATACACTCGTATTTTAAGTGTTTTATTCCACTGCGCGACACTACGTTCAACAGGACAGGTTGGCACTCCTTGGGAACTTGCCTCTTGGCGGTGGGCAAGAGAATCAGGTCAAGGGCAACTCAGCAAGGGCTCTGCTTATACGTTCTCGAAAGGATGCAGTAAGGCGAGAGGAGCTGGTCGCAAGTGCCGAGCAGATTTTTGAGCGGTATCTTGCTCCTGGAGCCGCACGTGAAATCTATCTTCCACCTTCACTTCGAATCGGCGAATTTCCCTCCTCGTCTAGATTGGTTCTCGCTTCCATAAGTCCAATCAACAAAGCTGAAGCTGCAGCCCTTGCTCAAGTGCCCGACATTTTCCACACGCAAAAGGAGTACATTTTTCGCGCAATGGAGCAACACGCATTCCCTCGATTCCTACGTAGCAAGGCGTTTGGGAATTTGACGCCCATCGGCGCGCTAGCGAGACTGGTCGCAGGAATATTGGTACTATGGGTTTCTCTTTCGTGTGCATTTTCGCTTGTTTTTCTAGACGTCAAACCGAAGAGCAAGAGGCTCATGGTGAGCCTTCATCAGCATTCCCCTTTGCCACTCTCACATCCTCATTTAAATAACCCAGCTATTTCTTCCGTTTGCTATTTCTTTTCTTCTTATTGTGTCGCATCAATACGAGCTTGACCCTATTCTGGCCTTCCTGCAACAGTCCGAGACTACTCCATTCAGAACCTTGAGAGTTAGGGAGACGTATGTGCGAAAGCTTTTGTTGGGACGGGCAATATGGGTTTGTTTGATTATTTCTGTATCAAGCACGGCATGTACTATGCTTTTCTGGACTGTCCCCGGGTGGAGGCTGTAATTTGGTCAAGTGGAATGTAAGATTGGAGCTCGTGTTGCACGTTTTGGAATGGGATCCATATTACAAATAAGAATTATAATGGTTAAAATGTCGAGTTGAGACAGTAGGATAATATAATAGTATTTGGATGCCGGTGGGGAGTCAAAGGCGCCCCTATGTATACCTTGAAACCATCGAGTCACAATGCTATCCTGCTGCGCATATACTACGCATATAGCGAACTGGCCAGATGACGGAATCAATGATTGAATTGCTCATGATTCATTCATTGGAGATCGTTTTACTATTTACATGAATCCTATACATGGGATGGGCGGTACCCTGCCCTGGGGCTGCATGGGTGTGGTCATTTACATAATTAGCCATCCAATGATCGTGTAGGGTTTTTTATTCCATGGCCTTCACCAATGACACATTCAAGCTACGAAATGAAGTCTTGCTTGGTATCGTACTGCTAGGCTGTATTTCTGAGTCGTAACGTTTGGCTTCTTATCCCACCCCACGTGCTTCTGCCCACGTCTTCCCACGTCTCCGCGTCCCGTCTTCCCCCTCCATCGCTTCTCTCCGGATCTCCGAATTCCAGACAGTTTTGTTTGAGATTTCAATGCCCACTTGAACAGCCTCAGCGCTCACTCTTCGATCCCTTGCACAGCAAGAAAGTTAGCGAGACTAGCAATGCCGTAATGTCTCTCTTAAGCGGTTGATGCAGTCCGCTGAGGGCCGTTTTCTAGACGAGATACCAGCATTTGGTCCGAAGGATGTGCAAATCTACAAAATATGATTCTCTGCTTTGTAATTCTGCTCACGTCCCGTATAGGAGTATGAAATAAAAATAATGAAAGGACGGAACCTGACCTTGTGAGTTACGGTCGGGTTCTCGTCTAATTCCCCTTGTGGCTGGTGAAAAGACTCTCAATCACTCACCTTCGGCAACTAGGAAATATCGCTAAATATCTGTGAAAATTGCAGTAGCCTCAATTTTTGAAGCTTTATAAATATGAGATGAGCATTTAGTGACTGGACAAACAAGTCGTTCTGTTCTCTTGCCTTGAACGGTAATTCTCCTACTCTGGATAATTTATTCGCATCATGATACTTGATAGCAGTTTTTGTCACGAGCAGCGGCTGTGGTTTGGGAAATTTCTGGAAGATTTCCGTGTGGGATAAGGAGATTGGAGGTAGTGGTACGTAGCTTGCAACCTTCGCTACACGCACAGGTCGTCAAAATGTTCTTTTGCTATTTCTGATTCGCACACCGGTTCGCACAGGATTTTGATCTCAGATTCAATCGTCAGAGTCTATTGATTTTACTCAGTTTTCTGGGGACAGTGTCAGGCCAACTCCATTCTGGTGAGGTCAAGAGACTCGGCCGAAATCGAAATTGCTACTTAGGGCTAGTTAGAACCCTGGTTCTACCTAAGCAGAATAAACACCGGTAGCGCGTGCTAACCCTGCTAATCCGAGCTACCCGGGCGTCAATTCTGCTTAGGTAGAACCGGCGCTCTAACTAGCCCTAAGTAGCAAATTTGCTTTTGGCCGAGGAGGTGTAGCGGTAACATTCACCAAGATGGGTCTGCTAGCGTAAGCAATGATTACGTCAACTAGCCATAAGCGGATTGAGGTCATCTTGCACAGGATCACCCCCACCGCGACCACGACCACGACCATCACCTCGCCTCTGCCTCACGCCTGTCACCCAACATAGATCAAGGCCACGAGTAGACTGAAATCTGAATTAATCCGCAAGACCTTACCCTTCGCAACCTAATACCCTTCCTTGCCACAATCAACAATGGCCGAGGCCCCACTTAACGCAAAGATTCTGCTAATTGGTAAGTATTGTCGTGTGATTCAAAGAAAAGAGCTAAACCTTGACTGTTCCAGGAAACTCGAGTGTGGGTAAATCGAGTATCCTGTTGAGGTTTTCGGACGAGACTTGGTTGAGTGAAGATGAGAGCAGTGCGACCATCGGAGTTGATTTCCGTGTGAGTTCGATGCTTCATCCTTCGGTATAGAGCTGATTTTCTTGTGTCTTCGAAATGCAGGTCACAAAGATGGAAGTACGAGGAAAGAAAGTTAAACTGAGCATCTGGGTAGGTTCTACCCCACGACCTGCACGACCATCCACTCATGATTGGTCGTGCTTAGGACACCGCCGGGCAAGAACGTTTCCGAACTATAACATCGTCCTATTACCGAGGTGCCCAAGGAATTATCTTAGGTACACCAACTCCGGGTAAAGGTTTTCGATGAATCTCGCTAATGACAGTTACATCAGTCTATGACGTCGCGAACCGAGAATCGTTCGAGGCCCTGCCGAAATGGTTCTCCGAACTCGAGACGTACGTCTCGCCGTCGGTTGTAAAGATCGTTGTCGGTGTGTCTTGTTACGACTGTCCGCTTTGAATGTGCGCTTATCATCGGGACCGATGGTAGGCAATAAAGTCGACAAAGAATTTTCGCGACAAGTAACAACCGAGGAAGGACGGGCGTTTGCGGACAGGATGGGTACTTTGTTCGTCGAATCGTCGGCCAAGACCAAGGTTGGAGTCCAAGATGCCTTCCGAGAGCTTGTGGAGAAGGTACGTCGGTTACTCACCCTACCTTTACCCCTGCTTACATTGTCGGGTATATTAGATTGTAGACACACCTGAACTGTGGGCATCGTCTGCGCCTCGAATCGGTTCTACCAACGCGAACAACACTCGCGCGACTGCATCGGGTCGTACGATGCCTGGCTCAGTGAACCTCGTCGACGACGCGAATGCCGAGCACGATGGTGGAGGATGTGCATGCTAGACGAGCTGGGTGAAATGACTATCACGAGAATAAATCCGGCCAATAAGAGTATTTAATCGTGTGTTTAATATGTCTAATCTTTGAGAGTCATTTTCATGTATCATACCCCTCCAGTATCATGTGAATACGAGACACGATCCCGAGTCCCCTCTGCGCGATACCAATTCGAGCCGGCTGTCTTGTCCCTGTCCCATGTCTGTGGGCTACTCTCGGAGCCGACTAAACTTGGGCTAGGTGCACAGCATTGATGCGTGCAAGGCACACACGATCACGGGGCTAGGCTGAAATGGGCGTCCTAGAGATGTTCAGCATATAAACGTCGACGCTCGCTGAAATCTCTTTCCAGTCGCCCAAGACTTGAATGTTTATCAGCGTTCAGCTTTTTTTTTCTATCCCGAAAATGGCAGCATCTAACACAACTGTAGGTGCTCAAACCAAGCAACATGAATCGATGTTGATGCAATGGAGTAGCCGTCGATAAACTTTTTTTCTGAGGCGGGGGTACAAACTAGCGACGAGCCTGGCTTGGTACACGTCGATGAAAACGAAAACAATCCCAACATCCAATCAGAATCTCCAATACTGGGATATGTACCTCATACTACGCTTGAGCAAGCTGGCTTACAGCCATGTGACACACGGATACAATCTTATGACCAAGTTGACTTCGAAAGGCGGGAACAAGAACTCGTGGGTACAGGAATCGAGCGCTTGATATCTTACCAAAACTATGGCCAGCTAGAGGACCTGAACTTCGCGATCGAGTGTCTCAAGCAGGCCGACTCCTTGAATCAAAATGAAAACCAATCGAACCCGTCAATCTTGACCAATATTGGAAATGGATACCTGCTTCGGTTCTCGCAGCTCGGAGAACTTGAGGACATTGAAACAGCAATTATCTACCATCGTCAAGCACTTTTATCAGCCCCACATGATTATGACCTTGTAGGTCTGTTGAATAATCTTTCGGGTTCTCATTTGAGCCGGTTTGAGCGTAGCTGGGATGTTAAAGACGTCGAAGCTGCTTTCGAGTGCCAGTCTCGTGTGCTCGCTCTTTTGGCAGAGGACGATCCCACCCGACCGAGCGTACTAAACAATATCGGACGAGTCCTCGAAAGCCGGTACCAGCATCTTGGCCACGTCGACGACTTAAATAATTCTATCCAGTACCTGACCGAGGCCGTTGCTCTTACCCCGGATGACGACCCACACAGGGCAGGAAGACTGAATAACCTCGGTCATTTACAACTCGTTCGGTTTGAGCTTCTAGACGAGGCGGACGACTTGAGTATGGCAATTGGGCATCAAACTCTCTCCGTATCTCTCACACCGACCGACCATGTCGAAAAACCAAGGCGACTCGGAGATCTTGCGGACGCATATCATGCCCGATTTATACGCAGCAGGGATATAGATGATATTCTCAGTGCAATAGAACGGTACCATCTGGCAATTCCCTTGATACCCGATGCCCACCCAATTCGTCCGTTCACCCTAAACAGTCTAGCAAAATCCCTGTTGGCTCGGTACCAGCTCTTAGGCAATCCAGATGACCTGGACTCTGCTATCGCACTGCAGACACAAGCGGTGACCATGATATCCGATGATAATATCAGCAAAGCGGGGATTTTAGATGATCTAGCGATTTCATATCAACACCGCTTCCGTCGCTTTGAGCGTCTCGTTGATCTAGACCATGCGGTATTACTTCACGTTCAATCAATAGGTCTAACGCCCGACACCCATCCTGATAAGCCTACAAGGCTCAACAACAGTGCAGCTACACTTCATGATCGATTTAAATGGATTGGAGAACGCTCAGATCTCGATGAAGCTGTATCACAATATAAGAAGGCACTAGCCCTTATGCCTCAAGACCAAAGTCTTCTACTGGCTGTGCTAATGAACCTTGGTGGTTTATCTGTTACACAGCTCGAACTTACGGCAGAAGTTACACAAGTTGAATCTGGGCTTCTGTATCTGAATCAAGCCCTCCAGATGATGCCTTCAGGACACCCATATGAGCACACGCTACTGAACAACTTGGGCTTATTGTATCTTAAGCTCTCCGAGCGCTCTGGTAAACTCGAGGATCTGGTCGTTGCGATAGATTATCAACATCGGGCTCTATCACTGTTGGAAGACGGCCGACCGGAGCGGGTCGCCTGGTTGAATAACCTCGGAAACTCGTACCAGGCGCGGTATCACTACTCGAAAGAGCTGGCCGATATTGACAAGTCTATTGAGCTATATAATCAAGCAGTTCAGATATGTCCAGCTGGCCACCCTCTACTAGCGACGGTACTCCGTGGATTGGGAAGGTCGTACTATGACAAATTTCTTAATCTTGGTCATCCAAGTTTCTTTGAATCCTCCTCACGGGTTTTCAAAAATGCAGTCAAGATGGCGACTGCACCTCCCTCAGAGAGACTAGCTACTGCTCTGACATGGGCCCGTTCTTCCCTTGCGGTTGACCCAGCATCATCGAAGGACGCATATAAGCATGCCATGGGGCTAGTTTCCCAAGTAGCATGGGTCGGGAGCCCAGTTGATAGTCGATATAGCCGTATTATGAAGGAGTTGAGCGGCGTAACTTTGGAGGCACCAACCGCTGCCATAGACTACGAGGACTATTCCTCCGCACTCGAATGGTTAGAAGAGGGTAAAGCTATAGTTTGGAAGCAAGCGTTACAGCTCAGGACACCTCTTGAACAAATCATTGACCTAAACGAAGATCTTGGCAAGGAGCTAGAAAGCGTATCCCGAGATCTGCAAGTCAGCTCTACTCGCGATATATTGACGCATATTGATAATTTGCTACACCCACCTACTCTCGAACATATCGCCCAAAGGCAGCGCCATTTGACCGAGCGGTGGGAGGAGCTGATAGTTGAGGCTCGATTGCTGCCGGGAATGAGCAATTTTCTGCTCCCTGTGAGAGCATCCGAGTTGATCGCTGCTGCTCACTCCAGCTCCGTCGTTTGCATTGTGGTCCACAAAGATAATAGTAACGCACTCGTCGTTAAACAAGCATCCAATTCGATTACTCATGTGCCATTGTCGAATTTTTCTTCCGGAGAGGCTCGTTCGGCTCACCTAACGCTTGCGCGCTCGTTAAGTGCCCAAGGTCATAGAAGCCGAGGCATCAGCAACAAACCCCAGGATTCGCATGGTACACTCGAAAAAATATTTCTCATGCTATGGTCCAGCGTGGTAGAGCCGGTGCTCAATCATTTGGGATTCATGGTAAGTCCAGTTCATACAAATATGACCTCGGGACTGACCCCGAACGTAATAGCACAATTTGTCAAAGAACCCGCTTCCACGAATCACATGGTGTACCACCGGCGCACTCAATTTCCTCCCATTGCATGCAGCCGGAGATTACAGTATCCCAGGATGTGCACTCTTCGACTATGCGATCTCATCATATACGCCATCGCTAACTGCTTTGCTGAATGGTTCTCCTGATTCAAGCGACTTTTCTGGTGTACTCGCAATTGGCCAAACCTCGACTCCTGGGATGCCTCAACTGCCAGGAACGGTTATTGAACTTGATCAAATCTCCCGACGAGTGCACCAAACACGGTTCAAGAGACTCGAGGGAAGTGATGCCACTACGTTAGCCGTTCTAGGCGCCTTAGGAAAGTATGATTGGGTTCATTTTGCATGCCACGCCAGTCAGAATATGATCAAACCAACTCTGAGCGCGTTCCACCTTCACGATGGGCCCCTCGAGCTGGACACAATTGCGCGAAATCCACTTCGGAACGCTAGCATGGCGTTTTTATCCGCTTGTCAGACTGCTATGGGAGACGAAAATGTACCAGACGAAGCGGTACATCTTGCAGCAGGCATGCTCATGACAGGGTTTCGTACCGTAATAGCCACAATGTGGTCAATTGAAGATGCCGATGCACCTATTGTGGCAGAAAAGTTCTACACCTCGATGTTACAGGACGGCATCCCTACTGGGAGGAGCGCTGCGGTAGCACTTCATGATGCAGTCGCTCATCTACGGAGTCAAGTTGGGGTACAAGAGTTCAGGCGATGGGTGCCATTTATCCATTTAGGAATTTGAGGTGGAACTATTATCAGATGTTTACCATGGGTCCTAATGTAACTCTGCACAAAGAAGCTTCAACACTTCTGCGCCAGAGCAAGTAATAATTCATTCTCATGTATTAATCCTCCCAAAAATCTCCTTGTAAATGGGACTGGTGTCAATCTCACAGACCCTAGCTGTTGAGGACGAGACAAAAGGTGGCGTTGAATTAAAGGGATAGCAATGGTTTACCAATGATCTCTGATTCAACAGAAAAGAGGTACAGAGCGTGAGTATATGTAAGCCGTGTTGAACGAGGAGTAGCGGGCAGGCTACATGGTGGTAAGGTAAGAACTCTCTGTCGGTGTAAAATTTCTGCTACGATATGTAAATACAAGGATTCCGATCGCATGACTATATGCGCACATCCGAGTTTGATATCTCAACAAGCCGTTCAAACATAAGAGGGGAGGACCATATGGCGTCGATACGAGGTATATTTACGAGGCAGTGACCATACCGACGATGAGACACAAGATATCCCATTCATTAGGCTGTGCTGTTCATATGAGCATACTTGCGTATCTAGCCAGAATATGCCGACCTCACACATTGGTTTACTAGCTCAATATGACATATACATTTGAGACCACGATTACATGCACTAGATTTCAGCGGCGAGTAAGACGGAAATAATCCATCATAAGGGTACTACTCCCAATATTGATGTTACTTGCCTCACGAAAGGAGCCCGTTGTCTGGAGTTTCGCGTGCACCTGTGCCAAACTTGCTGTTCCATTTGCGAATTTCGCTGAGTGCATCTTGAGAGTGAGACGTCAAAGGCGAGACCCTCGTGAGCGCACGCATAAAGTGAGTTGTAGTAAGGATGCGCGCTTGGAGTTCGGAGCCATTTTTGGTATCTGTGAGAAAGGGTAAATCCTCGGTGCCTGTATTTGCCGAAAGACTTACTATTGACATGTCCAGCCTGCGTTTCTTTGATATTTGGTTTTGAAGCTTTGGTTATTTCATCCTCTCGAGAAGGCCCTGAGAAATTGACCATGTCCTTCAGAGCTTCCCTCGCTGCAGTCACGCATAGATCTAAGAAAAACTTCGTCAAGTAATCATCCAAGGAACCCACCACCCACTCACGTTTCAAGTCGGAGCCACTGAAACCATCTGTCTTCTTGGCCAGTTCACTATTGCTAACATCGGCAGCTAGCTTTTCGTCCCGTAGCATGTTCTTTAGGATTCTCTCTCGAGCATCGAGTTCCGGCAAATCAATCAATAGACGACAAGTTAGATGACGAAGGACCGCATGGTTGATGTCGAACGGACGGTCTGTAGCACCAATGACAATAACGCTGGGGTCGCTCAATCTATCGAACGCCTGAACGAGATGATTAAGCAAGGTTGAGTTCGATGTCTCGGAGCTGGCGAGGGTTTCTATCCCCTCGATAAAGACGAGGCACGGCTTGAGGCGTTGTGCGAGCTTGAATACACTATAGAGAATTTGACCAGAGTTCATGTAATACTAGCCGAAATGGTTAGTATTGGTGCAGACAGAGATCCTTGAGTAGTGACGAACCTGGTTCACGATAATCGATGGGTTAACAGTGAGCTACAGAAAATATAAACATACAGATCGAAGACAATTCAACTCCATGACATACCATGCGAGCCCCAGACTCTTTTGCTAGGGCCTTGACAACAAGAGCTTTCCCAGTACCAGTAGGGCCGAATAACAAAGCTCCGGTATTCGTCTGATCTTTGAGGATGCCCGACTGAAACGCTTCGGGATAGAGGAGTGGAAGAGACACGGTCGAGCGAATGGTGTCGATGATTTCGGACGGCAGATGCACATCTTCGAAGGTCGCCGCAAGTTTCGCTAGACGAAAAGAGTTTCGGTTAGTTGAGTTTTACCAGTTGCGAGGAAACGACTGACCTGGACTGACGACGTAATCAATCCATTGCCGCTCATATTCATCTAGCCCTTCGGACTTGATTTTGGCAATGACCTCATCGGTTGACGACTCCTCCGTATTATCGTCCTGCTCTTTAGAAAACCCGTTACTCGCTTTCCATGCCTTTCGTTTCTCTTCAGCGGTCTGATGTGCGAGCCATGCCTGCTGTAACTCGGCCCAGGTTAACCGTATGGCCCCTTCGCTCTTGCCATCTTGGTCCGAACGCATTGAAGTCTCGAGAGCACGGTCCACAATGGCGTTCAGTTCAGTTGCGTCCAATAGCCTTTTCTCCCACCCTATGCTCATCTCATGATCGTCCGGTCCTGTTCCATCAAGCTCCCTCTTGCCTTTCAGGATCGAAAGACCGGCCTCGCCTTCAATCACGCCACTCATGGCACCCACGACTACGCGCAGCCTAAGCTCGTTGAGCTCCTGTAGACGACTCTCACGTGAAGTACGTTCGAGATCAACGTTTCGTTTCGCGGGGGCAATAATGCAGGACCGGAAATAGCCATCAAGTTTCTGTTCGTAGACTGATTGGAGTCCTAGGCCTGGCGGTGTGTATGGGAAAGTATAAGAACTAGCCAAGCTATATGGGTTTGTCGCAGATAGGCTTGGGTATTTGGGTGCCGTATCATCAGCAGGTTTGGCAAGATCGTCGCTTTGCTTTGCGTCCTCGGGCTTGATTTTGACATCCACCCATTCTTCCGTGTTCCGACCCTCGGGACCAGTGTCTTTGATTTGGCCAAGCTCGGCTTGGGTCGCGCTCAGGTCGTGGGTCGAGGTTTTCTCTGTGCTTGTGATGCCTGTCTGCTCTACGAAACCGGGCCCCGACTCGAGCTTGATCCCAGGCCTTGCCATGTCCTTGGCAATCTTCACTTGTGTATTAAACACAGGCAAGTCCTTCAAAAGTGTTCCCTTGTCCCATTTCTCAAATCGTTCTTTCAACCGCTTCTCCCGTGCAAAATCTGTGTCGGATAGGTTTCCAGGTCCTTTTCCTCCGGGTACACAAAGTGAGCAAGTGCATGCCACATAGCCACTAGAGGGGGAAGAGGTGGCTGGGGGGTATGGACAAAACCCAAAGACGATGGTTGTGGGATGAGTGATTGGAGATTCGGGACCCAGACCTCCTGTACGCCGGGCGCGAATCGCAGAGTATAGAGCCGGGAACCATTTTTGAGCTTGGGAGGATAGGAGACCAAAGTCTCGGATGTACACTATGCGGGGCCGCGGTGTGAATCCATCTGATGCGGTGTCGGATGGAGCGGTAGACAGAGGAGCGGCCAAGTTTGCCCGCTCGGCGGGGGGGTCACATTTGATTACTTTGTTCCAGAACACTTCAAAGAGGCTTGCATTTGCGGTGTTGGCGCCGAGGGGCTCATAGTAACGTGTGTATGGGTTGTCCGGGATGGTCGCTTCGTTGAGAAGGTAATCTGTCAATTTGAGTCCCAAGGCCGCTTCGAAACACAATCAGCCGGGTTTAAACAGCACGTTTAATAAATACCTACATTCGCCAAACACACCCCACCGATCCGCAGCAACCTGTGCCATATCGATCACCTGGACTTCCGAGTTTGTCTTCTCGGCCAGTTCTTTGACGGTCGCATCTATGACATACTTCAAGCGGTTCAGTCGCTCACTCTGACATCAAGCATACCGAGGAGAAACTCACCTCGCCGCCTTCGATTGGACAAAACAACGCTACAGTTGGCTCGACAATCTGAGATCCTAAGACCACATGAGCGGCATTGTGTTGGACCTTGGGCAGAAGTGTGGTGCGCAGTTGAGAGAGCGCATCTTCAAGGTAGCAAGAAGGAGGTAGTGCGCGAGGGTCAACTTTGTTCATAGCCTGCGACTTCCACATGGCATCGAGAGCACAGGGAGGGAGCTGGATCGCATCACCAGCGGCGATGCCTGATAGGCCGAGAGTGGGTACGTACGAAGGTTGCCCATCCATATTTGCGATATGCTGGTCCAAGGTGCCAACGTTTGCCGCAAAAAGTAGACGCTTCAAGAGTAACGTTGAGAGCAGAAGACGAAGAGATTTTCTGTCTTAAACCTGGCCGTTTTCTGAGAGGTGGACAAAAATTGGCTGAGGTTGGGGGATTGAGGAGGCAGCTTTAAGAATGGCCACACTTCGGCCCAGTGCTGTGTAACAGGAATTTCTTGGGCGCTAGCCTGATCCATATGAATGACGTTCAAACGTAGGCCTCCACGATTTAGCCAATCAGATGTGTCGTTGCCCGGTTAAGGTGGCAGGTCCGAGTCAGCCTCGGGCAGACCTTCGGGCCCGAATTTCACATCAGTTCACTGATTGACGCCCATCACCAAGCATCAACAAATACTCGCGACTAGCCGATGCCTGCCTTCCTTAAGGGATTTGATTGAAACCGTGTAATGGCAAGTCACTCAAGACCATGATTCTATGCGATTTGATGACCTGCCTGAGAAACTCAAGCGGCTAGAAGGATCAATCCATAGGTATTAGACACTCCTAGCGGCATACAAAGCACAGGGCTTCTATATGTATCTCCGTACTCTATGTATATAAACTACTGAGCACGGGGCCGGACGCTTGCGTCGGTACGACCTATCGGCCGGTATCCGCCTCCGGCAAGGTTGGAGGACGCAAGCGCCGCCAGAGGCGGCGCGAGCGTGGCCGGATCCCCGAACCGTGAGAGTGACTCGCCCCCAGTGAAACGCGAGATGCACTTCCGGGGGAGTAGCGACCTGGGAGTGCATTCCTCAGGCGCGCTCGCGGTGAGGGAAATGTGGCCACCTCGGGGCCATGCAGTGGAACCGAGCACCCCCAACGACGGCGGCGGGCAGCCGAAGGGTGTTCGCGGACGTCGTGTTGGGCGCGTCGAGAGAGGCATGAGGAGCCTACTATGTCGCCTAATCGGAGGCTTGGCGCGGTTTCGCTGATTATGGCCGACTGGAGTTGGCTCGAGAGCGGCCATACCTTCAGCGAGAGGGTGTGGCTCCGGAGAGCAGGCGTGGCTCGAAGGCTACGATGTTGGCGTGCGGACAAAAGCGTGACGCGCAACGCTCGGGCGCTGTTGCGACATGATCGTGGACAAGCGCAAGAGGAAGCGCGTTCGCGCGGTGGCACGTGACCAGCGCGCCGCGCCTGCGATTCCCTCACCCAGTACTCGCCGTGCATCTCTGCCGGCTCCGTTGCACTGCTACACCATGTACTACTGTGTAGATTATAATCATTCCTGTACCGATGTCATATCTTCATATATACCCCTTATCGCAGCATTCACCATGTAGCATGCAAGCTGAGGGCGCGAGCGTAGGCAACCGCTTCCCAACGCTTTGAAGCTGCCTTTAGCTTCAATACTAGTATCATATTTATTCATTTGTACCATGTCATATTCAAATACTCCTATTACTTTCTTTGCATAGACACTCATTTGAAACGGCAGACAGGATGAAGTTAGAGGTAATTCACCATGCATTGGGCCTCCAATTGCAATCTTGATAACACTTGCGTTACGAGTGGGGTGTTTGCGCCTAAACGTTCTGTGGACAATTTCCGAAACGAGCATTCCATTTCCGGAGCTCGTTGGGTATATCTCGAGACTCGGACGACCAACAAGTGACGATTGTGAGAGCATGAGCAAAGTGGCGTGCGGCGACTTCACGTGGTTCGGGTTTCCCCCAGTGGCTGTGAGTTCTTACTGGATTTGACTCTGAAATAAATAGTAATGGGCAGATAATTTACCTCGAGACTGGCCGTGTCCAGAAGCATGACAAGGAAATCCAAACAAACCGAGAGTTGAAGTTTCGATGCACATCGAAAGCGCTGTATTCGCCAACCGCCCCTCTCTTCCGCATCACTTTCACCCACGCGTAGTCTTACTCACAGTCGGAGAACAAACTGTCATTGAATGTTGAATCAACGATAGAAACAAGTACAGAAAACCCATATCGGCAACACACCCCGGACCAATCCCCACATCGAGTCAAGCGAACGTTCCTTCAGAATGTTCAAGCATCTAATCCGATGACCTTGTGCTTTCTCAGCAACGAGACGTTCAGAGATCAGCCTACGAGAATCAACCCGCTACCCGAATGAGTTGTGAGGTAGTGACCAGTACGAACAAACGGTCCGCACGTTCAGGATACGTCTTCTCGTCCAACATATATCCAATTAGAGTACGAGCCCTGGGTATCCGCCATAAATCCAACAGACGAAAGTATCAAGAAAGGGCAAAAAAGAGTCGCAGTAGCGTCGCACGCGGTTTCCGGGGCATATACGAGTCTAGGTCTCATGACCCAATTCATGTAACATCGTGAAGCGTGTAGACCAAAAACAGACACACGAGCAGAGATGTCGGCGTTGTTGATCGCCGGTGGTCGGCAGCATAGCTGCGGGGTTACCGAACCACCAATGCCGTTGGCGATTGTTTGGGAAGCCAATAGGTGTCCATATGTAAGCTCCATCAGGATGGGGACGGGTGTTTTAATTGAGGAGGCTGCGTCGGCTGTCGAAAACAACAACGGTTGTCAAAGGGGTGCCCTGTAGGGCAATGCACTGGGTGCTCAAAGTCTGTGAGTCCAGAGGATAAGCCAGATCGAGCGTCGAGTACTTCACGTGAGATAGCGACGAGGGGGGTTATATTGCTGGCCGGTGTCGAAATAAAGTATCGAGATGACCTATATAGCCAAGTAGCCTATTGGGGATCCAGGGGGATGTGTAGGTGGTTGGTCGGGATGGATGCTAAGAAACGTCCATGCGTAGCCACTTGACATGCTAATATGAAAAACCGTACCACATCTTGCTTTCTCATTCGGTTCCAAGGCTCATGTCTACTGACGTGCCGCTCGCGATATTTACATCCTATCCTAACGTCACCTTGCTACTATCGTTGGGATGGGGCATCGTAGGGGTGCTTTCGAAACGAGCGCGAGAAAGGAACAAGACTCGGCCCAGCTTCATAAGAGGATTCTAGTGCAAGGGTGAATGAGGAAGCGAGATATAACCTCGGCGCAAAAAATGACGCGGTGCCTGACATATATATACAGATTAGCCAGGTGTACGCAGCATCCACACATCGAGAGTCAAGATTACGCATGGGACACAAGGCAAGCCGGCACCCGACCACCGGGGCCGCATTGAGGAGGAAGCTCGAGCGAAAGAGTGCTCGGACACCACCGCAGGGCGTTTGTGGGCGAGTCGTGCGTGCTTTGCCGCGAGTCGAGTGGCCGAGCATTTGCAGACCGGTCTCGTGGGAAAGCCGAGGGCCGTGGCTTTGCCTCGAGTCGAGGCACAAGCGATCGCTCCCAGAACCGGCGTCGATCTGGGTGGGAACTTGGCCAACGCCCACGTGATACAGTCCCAGGGCCGATGCCCTGTGACACAAGCACGCGTCAACCACACGCAGCGAGACTGTCTGCCCTAAGCACTCGTTGGTGCAGCTTTGAGATTTTAATATCATACGACGGAGCTTTGAATCTCATGCACAAATACCAGCACGGTGAAAACATGGGTACATGCGATCAATCTGCATGGATGCTAGCGTTCGTCCCGACCCCAGCAAAACTTATAAAGCTGGAAGAAAATGGACAGGCGGCATCGAGAGGCCCCTACATGTCGATCTAACATGCGCTATATATCATGACTGATTGCCCGCCGAATGCACCCAAACTTGTCGAGTCGCTGAGCCGAGACTCGTGGGATGAACTACGCGGAATACATTTAGCATTCGCAAACCAAAATGGGAACTACAGTGCCATCAGACAAAACGCATAAAAATGGAAACCATACGCGTGTAACACTCAGAATGAAATATTTTCAGAGGTATCAGACTATTGTAATCGATGGCTTGAATTGCGAATGAGAAACAGTCACTTGAGCGCCGCTTTGACTAGAATAATATCTTGTTCGAGCGCTTTGAGCTCTCGTTTTCGTCGGCGACCCTGTTGCTTATAGACTTCTGAAAGCAGGACCAAGGCATCGAGAGTCTCGCGGTGATGCTCCCCAAATACGAGCTTGTTAGCGCCTACTATCTTCAGGGATAAAGATTCGGCCTCATCCAACTTTTTTCTCTCACGGTAAATGCAAGCAAGGTTGTGCATGCTGAACAGCGTATGAGGATGAAGCTCGCCCAGCTCTCGTCTCCTCAGTTCCAGCGCCTGCACCTGCAGCGCTTCTGCCTCGTTCCATCGACCTTGTTTCGAGTAGGTCGATGCGAGGTTGTTCATGCTGCTGAGTGTATCCGGATGCGTCTCTCCCAGCTCTCGTCTGCTCACTTCCAGCACCTGCACCTGCAGCGCTTCTGCCTCGTTCCATCGACCTTGGTCCGAGTAGGTCAATGCGAGGTTGTTCATGTTGACGAGTGTATCCGGATGCGTCTCTCCCAGCTCTCGTCTGCTCACTTCCAGCACCTGCACCTGCAGCGCTTCTGCCTCGTTCCATCGACCTTGGTTCAAGTAGGTCGATGCGAGGTTGTTCATGCTGTCGAGTGTACCCGGATGCGTCTCTCCCAGCTCTCGTCTGCTCACTTCCAGCACCTGCACCTGCAGCGCTTCTGCCTCGTTCCATCGACCTTGGTTCGAGTAGGTCCATCCGAGGTTGTTCATGCTGCGGAGTGTATCCGGATGCGTCTCTCCCAGTTCGCGCTTTCGCGCCTCTAGTACTTGCTTCAACAGCCCCTCTTCTGCTTTCCATTGCCCATTCTGTTTGTATACCTCTGCAAAATACTCGGCATCATCCAGGCCAATCCTCTCTGAAATCTGGGCAACCCGGCCAACCTGCAGAAGGAGCCCCCTCCGATAGGTAAGGGCCTTGATATCATTCGAGAAGTCGATCGACAGAGCGAGTAGGTGTGATGAACATGCCAACGCGTCGCATGGTGTTCGTGGCATCACTGAGCGCGCCCAGTCCTGCACAAGTACATGCAAGGTGTATGCATCGTTCACTCGATCAAAGGCAATGAGCGAACATGACTGCAACTCGTCAACCACCGTTGAGAACTTGCTCGAGTCCCAGAGTCGATTCGAGTCAAGAAAATGGGCAAGATAATCTTTCACGTATCTCCATGTTTCCTGGCTGTTTGGGCTAGTTTCGATTATCGGCTCACGATCTAGGTGAGTCGTGGCACGCTCGAACGTCTCTTCCCTTATCATGTCATGATGAAGGTACGCAAGAAGCGACAGCAGTCCTTTAGCACGATCTGAGAGCCTTTCGTAACTCATCACCCATGTTGTATACACCGTCTTTCCATAGTCGTCGATGTTTGCTGGTAGCTTGCTGTATCTTTCTAGCATAGTCCTTTTCTGCTCCGTGCATAACTTCCTGTACTTCCCGATGCTAGTCTCCGTGCACCATATATACGCGCCGGAGTGTACAATAGCCAGTGCAAGACACCCTAAGTCCTACATATGTCGGTCAGATCAAGATTATATCAGTTCACGCCGTGGACATGCCTGAACTAAACCATATGCCGCCTCCTTTTCGTCTATCGATAGCTGTTCAATCCTAGCCTTCGTTGCCAAAAGCTCAACCGCCTCGTCGGGGTCCATTCGTCCAAGTCGGCACTCTGACCTAGGGCCTCGGCCTAGGTCACCCAATGCCCGTAGCCTGGTGGTTACGAGCACACTCCCGTTTGTTCCGCCAGGCAGTAAGCTTTGCAGATCCAGATCAGGGTCGTCCGCGTTGTCGAACACAAGGAGCCATGGTTGATTAGATAGCTCAAGCCATCTTATCGCGTGCTGATGGGTTTCGCCTGCCTTCTTTGCGAGTGCAAATGCCTTCAGGGTACTCTCTGCGGTGTCCCTGGATGTGGCGTCGACATATGCTATGTCCGTCCACCGATCAAGGGTCCGCTCGATGGACTTCAGTGCGAGCTGCGTCTTCCCACTTCCTCCGAGTCCATGTATGACACACACACGCCGCTCATTTTCTGGCCCCATAATGCAGTTGACGACTTGAGATACATATTGCGCGTTGCCCGTGAACACGGCCGATGGAACCGGGCAGCGCTTCACCCCTGTTAACTGCAGCATCGTAGGCTTACGCGCCTTGCCGCCTGTCCAACTCGCTGTGAGAGCTGATCAACCATATATATAGCCTGTGCATACCAATGTATCTTACGCCAACAACCGCGTTCCTGTCGACAATTGCTCTTGCCGCTTCCTGTAGCTTCTTTGTAACCTCTGCCTTCTGCATATACGCTCGCGTATGGGCTGCGACTTCGGATCTCTTCTGCCACTCGCTCAATCGCACGTTTTGCATCCCCTGATTGACGCTCAGCCGCCAGTACACGCTCGTTCCTTCGAACTGCGCCTCCATTTCTTCCGCCACTCTCTCGCAATCGGTTGCGACATCTCTCATGGCTTCCAGTATATTCGTCGGTACAAACCGATGTACAAGGCTTGGTTGAGGTACCTGGATCGTACGAGCGTGTCCTGCACCAATGCATACGATCGACGAAACATGCCGGTCGGGATATAAGGCGCTGACCTCGGCGAGGACATGCCGTGTCGGGTTGCTGCATCCCACATCGCCTCCGACTAGCGACTCAGGTACGACCCCGTCATCGATGGTCATGCTCTTGAATAGTTCCGGATGAGCCATTGATGCACGGATTACCTGCCAAACAGGACAGTCCGGCATCTGGTTGTTTGGGCCCTGATACGACCGAAAAATGCGGGGAGTGGACGCGGTCATACTGTGCGCGGACATGGCGAACACCATACTAATCAAGTGAGCGATTAGCCAAACCCAGCGGATGTACTCAAGTCTACATACACCCGACACTTTTCTTTGGCTTCTGCTTGCATCATCATCCGTGTATTTTCGTCTCCTGTCGCTCCTCGAACCATCGCCTTCAGCTCGTCCTCCAGCCTATTCGCCTTATACGTCCCAGATCCACTGGTGCTGATCATCTTCTTGTCCGAGAACACGCGTTCGATCAAACATGAGTAGGCTATGATAGCCTCGTCGATATCCATGCCTAGCAGCGCGATCATGCAAGCAATTAGCCTATACAATCACGATTTCGCTTGAGCACTCATTGTTCTCCACCCAACTGGTACCGACCACTCACGCGCCTGTGCCCGTCCCGGCCATAAGCTGGCATACTTCGTCAATGTTGAAGCATCCGCATATTGCTCGCACCCTCTCTACAAGCTCCTTGAACAATATCAGGGACGAGAGGCCACCTGCTACACCTCCCTCTACATTCTTACGCACTTAACGCCCAGTCGATCGGGAGAGAACGAGACATGACTTGCCAAAAATAATAACGTTGAGACCCCGCCCTACTTGGTCGGTCATAGCTTTCAGTGTCTGAAACTGTTTTCGATGTGCTAATGTAAAGACGCGTGTGGTCAAGGGTAAGGGGTGTTGAGGTTCAGTTGCTCAGGCACCAAAGCTATGGATCACGAATATGAGGTAAGCTGAAATGAGGCTGCACAGCTGACCTGTTCTACACGCGATAAGCTGCCTCTATTATACAAAGAGTAGCATGTGTTTCTCTGGGTAGACTGGGAGGGGTCGCATCGGTAACCCGGGGAGTCCAATATCTCGGCCATGTGTACACCCAGACATGAGAGACCGCCCGTACGACCGAGGAATAGCCAAAAGGCCAGTCCAAATGATACATGGGCGATTGCTTCATGATCACAGGTCAATATATCCGCCGCGTTCTCCGACACTCACCGACCAGAAGATCGTATATATACCATTATAGGATATAGTATAAAACGAGAAATAATTTAAATAAAATTTCGATTAGAGACGATGAGATAGAAATGTAGGATTTCGACGACGGTAAGGCCGAAGACACCCCTGTTTACCCCTACAGTCGTCGAGTCATGACGCCTTTTGGATGCGCATGTGGCGAACTGACCTGATTACTGACGCGGTTACCGACTAGCCCGATGGTTCATTCATCTGAGATCATTCTAATGTACTCAAGAATCATCGGCAGTTCAACAGTGCAACGAAAGCTGTGCAAGATGGATGGGAAGGCACTACTGGGTCTCGTGGACCACCTTTCTTGCTTGGATCGACTCGAGGATTTGAGCGGTGAAGTCGCCTAAATCAAACATCCAATGATGCAATATCAACCCCAGTGGACTATAGAGGCGAGCAAACGAGAGATGGGGGGGATCCTTTATCGACGACTTATCCACATAAACGTACGCATACATGAAGCATATGACCAACGAGCCTTGGTACGCAAGCATGTACTCGCCAGTTCTACAATGAACCGAAAAGATAATATGAATAAGCAGCAACCACCGAACATGGGTGAGAGAAGAATCGAAAACGGACCAAATACGAAACCAATGCATAGCGTAAGGATCGGCGATGGGCAAGGGTTTGCGACTTCAACTTGAAGGCACAGCTACTGCTCTCTGAGCACAGATCAAGGCCCCTTAATAAATGATATGATATGTAAGACGGGTTTTATATCTAGTCATACATGGCTATACAGTCTCCGTCTATGGTGCTATCATAGGAGTTCTGGTCGTGAGAATGTCGTTGATACTATATACCATATTTCGATAGTACTCGCACTTCAAATGTGAGATCGCACCGACGAGTAAGCCAAACTAAATCGGATAGCACATGGACTCTAGGGGCTTCGGTGTTATTTTGTGAATAATACTCATGGGTTAGATACAGCGCAAATGGATACAATCAAACCTATACATGCCCCTAGTGCCCCTAGTGCTCCATATCATGGCTCGTGTATAAATAGCAGCGTGAGTGTAGACCTGATCTTCTCGCATGCCAATCCGCGCAGCCAAACTTTGGCCTAACCCACCAGTTGCCCTACAGGCAGCGCGCTGATGCTAAGCGCCGTGGCTGTGCCTTATGCAAGGTTGATGTTGACGACGATCATCACCTAGGTGTTCCACTTGGTAAATCGCATCGTGTGGTGCTCATTTGGCATAGACAGCTGAAGAGGGTTAGCTCAGCCTCTTGACCACTCTCTGTGGAGCAAAAATGGACTCGTAGGCTGGTAACGCCCTGCTTCCCCGACGTGTTTGATGACTCGCCCGCCATCGACTCATCCCCTCTGTCCAAACTTCGTCCATAAGCTCAAGACATTCTTATCTCTGTCATGATGGATCTCGAGTCTCGGCCTTTATGGCTGGAGTATCGGTAAACACGCGACTTGCCGGGCGTGCGAAAAACGGCCTGTCCGGACAGCTCGTGTTTCACGCTAGACTACTGTCAAAACTTTCTGTCTAGACGATGCCCAGGGTCTCAAGTGGACAAGAGTGACGGCATGTTTCGTGTGAGCAGGGTGAGTTTGCTTCGCTTAATGTAATTTCGCCAGGCTGAGCATAGGCTGGTCATCAGTTATCGTGGAATGATATACGCGGTGCGCTCTAGTGGTGGTGCGAACCTCGGCCTCCGGGTTGGCGCTCTCGAAGTGGGTTGTGCTATCTTGGTCTCGGGTGATGCGGTGCGCCAAGAGCTTCGTAGGCTGCGCCTACAGTGGAGGTCGAGCTTCTACACCCAGTTGCACTCGGGATTTCACTCGGTCTTTACAGCAATTCGCCGACATTTGATGGCCCTCGGAGTTGAGCACCTCAAGACCGGACGAGTACCCGGATGCTTCCTGTTTTATGGCGCGCACCGAGCCAAGAACTGTACCGACATGGTTGCACATGGTAGGGCCAAGGAAGGGAAAGGGTCAATGGCAACGTGCGTGAGGTCTTATCTATTATTTACAGCGTGAAAGCCATGTCTGATGAATATGTAGGGTGAATGGCTCAAGTCGGAACGCCGAGGAGTCGGACATCGGACGTGCTGTGTAATTTACGGCACTTTTCGAGCTCGAACAAAGCAGCATGAGTCAATCGCCGTTACGACCGCGCTCCTGCTGAAAACAGGCGCGAGGCTGCGGATAACACTTGCGTCATCTAATGTATGTGGCCAAGCGGATGACTCTGGACTCGACACCACTATCTCCGAACTTTTCGCCACAGGACGACTATGCAGAGGCAATACTTCCTTCTCGGGCGATGCCAGCGATGCGAAAGGGTCTGTCCAAGCCTTGGACACAAATCGAAGTGAGGATAACAGCTTCGCGAAGTGCTCGGGCTGAAATTGGGCTCGATCAAAATCAATTTAGTGACGTGGAGCACCGCCACCGGTCTATCCAAGACCCCAAAGAAGCACCCGCGCCAAGCAGAAGCTTATTCTATGGTGAGCGCCGCGCTTGGGATCCCCGCGTTGCCAAGAGGCTGACATTGGATTCAGGAGCATTACATCCGAGTTGGGCCTGTTATCAACCCTCACTGCACGGCGGACTTTTCCCCTCATCTCCACCGTTGACATGCCGTTCCTCGCGAAGACCAAGACGACCGAGTCGAACATCGCGCCTTCGCTCTTCTCGCTCCTGCGCCCTTCTCGCACCTTTACGCGCGAGTCCAGAAGTCCAGCCACCATGGACGACGTTGGACGGAGAGGGGGCGTATGGGCCTACATGCGAGAGGAGCTGCCGTCTGGCGTGGACTCGCTGCCACTTGCGGCCTATGCTTTCATGAGCGGTTATGTGAGTTCATCAAAACTGTCTCATAGTTTCAATTTGCTAACATGTCGTAGCTCAACGCTGTTTCATTCACCACGACCACCGTATGGTGTGGCTTCATGACAGGTCAGTTCCCCTCCTGTCCCACCCCCATTCACGGCTAACGTTATTTTTACAGGCAACTCTGTCATACTCGGCCTTGCTCTCGCCCGTCTATCTCTTGGTCATCGCCGAGAAGACGTATTCGCCAAAGTCGATGGTCAAGCTTGCACCGCACTCGTCTGCTTCGTCATCGGAATCGCCCTCGCCCGAGTCGGCGACTTTGGCTTTTGGTCCGGGCGTTCGAACAAGATCGGACAACCAAAACCGACCGACGAGGAAAAGGGCAAGCAAGTGGCTGAGCCCGAGGTCCAAGTGCCGGCAATCACTCGTTCTCCGCCGAGCAATGATCAGAGCCAAGACCCCGAGCTCGGTCTCCGTCCTCCAGCGCGAAAAAGTGAAGAATGGAGCGAGTCGGGAGCGCCAACTCGAGTAGGAACACCCATTCCGTCTGGGAGCGTTGGTCGTATGACCAGGATCGTCATACCTGGCGGTCCGTCGTCTGTTCAGCCTAGTCCCACGGGCACCGTAAAGGAGCAGACCCCTCCCACCCCACCGGCGTACGGACGTGCTCGTCTCTGGCTGGTAGTCGGGACGCTGTTCCAGGCTATTCTGTTGGTTGCATCGGCTGTGGCAGCAATTCATGACCATACAACCCCCTCGACTGTCTCGGCCACCCGCTCGTCTCAATCCGCAGGTTGGACATCTGTCTCTGGGTTCATCGCCCTCGCTCTCCTGAGCTTGAGCATGGGCTTTCAAGGTGTGATGGCTCATCGAATGGGAAGCGGGTTTGGTGCTACTGTCGTGCTCAGCTCGCTCTGGGTGGAGTTGGTGGGCTCTCCTGGTGGTCTGAGATGGAAGTCGTACAGGGGTACGCGAGTTTGGACGATCGTTTTGTTTATTGTTGGTGGTCTTGGTGAGGCATTCTCGTTTTCACTACAAAAACTTGAAACTGACCCGAGGCTTTTCACACAGTCGGAGCTGTACTCCGAGATGACAATGTTCTTGGAATCAGCAACTCGCTTTTCGTCGGAGCAGGATTCCGAGCAGCTATCGCTCTCAGCTGGATCTTCGTCCCCGCTACCCGACGGAATTAAGATTCCGATCCCATATTCTTTTGGTTTTTGTGCTTTGACAATCTGTTAGATGTCGTTCTATCTGGACCAGTTCCAGCCCGATTTCGATTTTACTTTTCATGACAACGCGACTCTTTTGTGACTGGACCGCTTTTGACTCTCCCGCCTCCCGCCTTGCACTATGATGTAGCTCCTATGTGTTGTTATCGCGTAAGAGGGTGGCGATTTCCTCTTGACTGTATTTGTATGGACTTCTAGCCTCGTATATAGAACTTCTCGGTTATCCGATGCCTTGCTTGGCCTTTATTGTGGTTCGAGTAAGGTGTGAAGATCATCGGCTGTGGTTCCCGCCTCGAGGCGTCTCGGCTGAAACTCGAGATGGAAGGCATGAGGTGTTGCTGCGCATACAATTGATCTCATCGTTCTGGAGGCCGCGGTGCACGTTTTCTGGGCATCCGTCACAGTTGGGGGCGGTTTCACTGGGGATCTTTGTACACGATGCTGCGCATGGGCGCCAAAATCTGATGGTCATGGTCCAACCGACGATAAATAAAGGTGCGTGGAGGGGGGGATCAAACTCCCCTCGCCACCCCAAGCAAAGCTCACATCAGCACTATGATGAGGTTCAAAGGCTTAAATTAGTTTGTAGAGGCATATGACACGAGAGAATGCAAATGTATCAAGCGAACCGTTCGAATAGAATAAAAATGAAAATTAATCGTACGAATCAGTTCATTCTCCCAACCCATATGGTTCCACAATAAATCAAGTCATCCACGGTCACACCGGTCACTGGGACTTGACTGCCAACGCTTCGTACTTCTTACACAAGTCCTCCCAAGCCGGATCGGGGTTGATCACTTTCACCATATCCTGCGGATCTTTCACCATCACGGCCATTACGTACAGTAGGTGCTTCTATGCGTGGATGGTGAGAGAAATGAATGAATGCGGAGGCAAGGGGTGCATGGCGCGATTAGAATAACATAAATACTGCATTGGACACGTTGTTGGAACAGGCGGGAGAAATACATAGTTTGGGGGCGCAAAACCTACACGTCTGAGGACAACGACAAGCAAAAGACGGCGAGTTTGGGCAAAACGAGAAGAGATGAGACAAGACTGAGCAAGACAAGACAAGGTTAGGCGTACTTATGGGGACTCGAATGGGCTTTTGGATTATATTCGAGAGCCAATAGAAATCGGAGAACAGATGGTGAGACGATGTGTTCTAACGTCTTGGGATAAAAACTCATTACTGCAGAGGCGAATGGACCTTGATCTACTCATATTCAAGCTTCTTTGCGTTGTTATAGTACCCCCAGATAGCCTAGCTAGAGTGATTCGATCCTTTCAAGCGCCGGGTGGTCGGGACTAGCCGATCATTCTTGAGTTGCTGGTGGTTCGAATCCGCTGGGGAGCGTTTATTTTGCCTGCCATATAGGATTGATTTGGCGACTTGCGCCAAGTTTTGGTTCGATTCACACTGGGGGTATAGCTGAGTCTAGCTTTCCGCAGATTACTGCATACCGTAGAACTAAGCTCGAGTCTGAAATCCCACCCAGCGTACGGTGGGATGCGAAAACAGAAGACGCAGTCACATGAAAGAAAATATCACACATGAATGGCTTGGTATTATGGCGGGATTCGATGCTGTCTAGCAGAGAGGATCGATACATTTTAGTTTCTAGCGGTTAGTCTCTAGGCTCCAGGCGGTTTAGATAAAACCTGCTTATTTCATTATGATCAGAAGACCGCCACCAAAGCAAGGTGCAGTGCCAGCTCTGGGGTCATTATGGTGCAGTTCCGATTCCAACTCCGTGGCTGTGCATGCCCGTCTCATGATGCTGACGACGATCATCACCCGTACACTCCACTCAGTAAATCATATATTGGTGGTGCTCATTGATTGTAGATTGATGGAGCATCTCAGCCGCACTTTCATCTTTGGTGGAGAAAAAGGTACACCCGCAGGCTGCCCCGACGTCATGCTACCCCAACGTGTTCGATGACTCGCCCACATCGACTCGTTCTCTCTCCGGGCTAAGCCAGCGGTTCAATATAATCCTATCTCTGCCAAAATGAGCGCAGAGAGTCTCGGCCTCCCTGATCGGAGTTTGCATGAACTCGCGACTTGCCGGGTGTGCGAAAAATGGCGTGTTTGGATAACCCGTGTTTCACGCTAGGCTGCTGTCAAGTTTTCTGACCGGACAGCACCCATGGTCGAGATGGACAGAGTAACGACATATTTTCGTGCTTGGTCTAATATAATTTCGCCAGGCTAAACATAGGCTGATCATTAGCCATCCGCAAGTACTCTATGCAACGCCCTCCAACGGTGGTGAGAACCTCGGCTTCCAGGCTGGCGTTCTCGAAGTGGGTTGTTCTATCTTGGTCTCAAGGCGGTGCGGTGCGCCGAGAGCTTCTACGCCCAATCCTACTCAGCATTTCATTGGTCTATTCCCAGCAATTCGCCAACATTTGATCCTCGGATTTGACCACCTCAAGACCGGATGAGTACGCGGGAGCTTCCTGTTTTGTCGGTATGCATTGAACCAAGAACTTTACCAACGCGGTTACACGTAGTAGCGGTCAAGGGCAGAAGAGGGAGAATGGCAATCTGGGTGAGGTCTTATCTATGAACTATGGCGTGAAAGTCAGGTCTAATGAATGTACAAGGCGGCTCAATCAAATCGGAGCACCGAGGACTTGGGTTGTTTAATCTATGGCACTCTTCAGGCTTGAACAAGACTGCATGACTCAAGCGCTATTACGACTGCGCCTTGGCTATAGACAGGTGCAAGACTGCGGATAACAGCCGCTTCATCCGATGTATGTGGCGAAGCAGGTGGCACTGGATTCGACACCACTATCTCCGGACTTTGCGACAAAGGCACAGGTCGGGCGATTGCTCTGGTGGAGTATTCCCTCCTCGGACGATGCAGGCGGCATGCGCAGCGATAAGGACGACCCCATCCAAGGCCTGGACCTAATCTGAGCGCAAGACGACCGCTTCGCGAAGCGATCGGGCTGATATGAGCCTCGATCAAATTCAATTTAGAGACGTGTGGCACTGTGCTAGGATCAGCCATATGGCCGTAACACCGAGCCGCTCGGCGCTTAGTCACCTCTACCCGTGCCCTCGCTCATACGAGGTCCCGCGCACATGCTGTATTCGCCCTCCGCGAACGTATGCGCGACTCCGACTACTACGCACCCCGTCCCGCTTCGCTCTTGCCGACTATTGGGCCCTTGGTCTATCTCTTAATCTTTCTCTTTCTCGTCTCTTATACACTTCTCACGGTATTTTATTCACCCCGCTCGACCAGGTCCGCTTGTTCGTACATTCATGGCCAAAGCTTTGATAGGGTATTTATCCTTTGGTCTACTATATATGCTCGCCTTATGGGACGCTAGGTATCTCATCGTATTTGGCGCCAGTTTTACTCCCTAATCGCTCGTCTGCCAATCTCAGGCCTTGTTCGCCGTCCATCCTACTGTCCGCGCCGTCTCGATTCCTCTCGACGCCAACAAGTCCCTCCGCGCCTATCGCCTTTCGCCTTGATTCTAACACACCACCACCAATCTATCCAAAACCACAAAGAAGCACCTGCGCCAAACAGAAGCCTATTGTGTGGTGAGCGCTGCGCTTGGAATCCTCACATTGCCAAGAGGCTGACATTGGCTTCAGGAGCAAACACCTCCATCTCCCCTTTGACATGCCGTTTCTCGTGAAGACGAAAACTACCGATTCGAACATCACGCCTTCACTCTTCTCGCTGTTGCGGCCTTCTCGGACGTTTACCCGCGAGTCTAGAAGCCCAGCTACCATGGACAGCGACGTTGTGCGGAAAGGGGGTGTGTGGGCTCACATGCGAGAGGAATTGCCGTCTGGGGTAGACTCGCTACCTCTTGCAGGCTATGCCTTCATGAGCGGTTACGTACGTTCATCGTTTTCATCCTGCGGCTCAGAGTCACCAATATAGTATCGTAGCTCAATGCTATCTCATTCACCACGACCATGGTGTGGTGCGGCTTCATGACAGGTAAGCTCCACCTCCTGTCCTCCCCCTGGTTACCTCTGAGGTTTTTTCTTGAGGCAACTCCGTGATTGTTGGGGTTTCTCTCGCCCGTCTATCCCTAGGTCATCGCCGAGAAGACGTATTCGCTAAAGTTGACTCTCATGCTCGCATCGCGCTCGTCTGCTTCGTCATCGGAATAGCCCTCGCCCGAGTTGGCGACTTTGCCTTTTGGTCTGGACGCTCGAACAAGACTGAAGAACCAAAACCAACCGATGAAGAAAAGGGCGTACAAGTGGTCGAGCCCGAGGCCCAATTGCCGGCACTCATTCGTTCTCCGTCGAGCGATGATCAGAGCCAAAACCCTGAGCTCGGTCTTCGACCTCCGGTACAAAAAGCTGAAGACTGGGGCGAATCGGGAGCGCCCACTCGAGCAGGAACGCCCATCCCGTCTGGGAGCGTTGGTCGTAGGATCAGGATCGTCATACCGGGTAGTCCATCGTCTGTTCAGCCCAGTCTCTCGAGTACCGTAGAGGAGGAAGCTTCTCTTACCCCACCGGCGTATGGACGTGCTCGACTCTGGCTGGTAGTTGGTACCTTGTTCCAGGCCATTCTTCTGGTTGCGTCGGCTGTCGCGGCGATGCATGATCATACGACTCCTTCGACCCTTTCGACCACCCGCCCGTCTCAATCTATCGGTTGGACGTCTGCAGCTGGGTTGATCGCTCTCGCTTTCATGAGCTTGAGCATGGGTTTCCAAGGTGTGATGGCTCATCGCATGGACAGCAGATTCGGAGCCACTGTCGTGCTCAGCTCGCTTTGGGTGGAACTCGTGGGTTCGCCTGGTGGTCTGAGATGGGAATCATACAGGGGTACGCGAGTGTGGACGATTGTGTTGTTTGTCATTGGCGGTTTTGGTAAGGCACTCTCATTCTCACTTCAAGAACTTGCAATTGACCCGAGGCTTTTCGCACAGTTGGAGCTGTACTCCGAGATGACAATGTTCTTGGAATCAGCAACTCGCTTTTTGTCGGAGCAGGATTCCGAGCAGCTATCGCTCTCAGCTGGATCTTTGTCCCTGGTACTCGACGAAATTAAAATTACGATCCTGTCTTCTCTTGGATTTCTGATCTGAGGGCCGTTTTACCTGGACCGGTTCCAGTCCAATTTCGATTTTGCTCTTCATGGGTCAATACGACTTTTTTGTGGCTGGACCAATTTTGATTCTTGCGCCTCCCGTCTTGCACTATGATGTAGCTCCTATGTGTTGTTATCGCGCAAGAGGGTGGCGATTTTCTCTTGGCTGTATTTGTATGAACTTCTAGCCTCGTATATAGAACTTCTCGGGTATCCGATGCTTTGCTTGGCCTTTATTGTCATTCAAGCGAGGTCTGAAGATCATCGGGTGTGGTTCTTGTCTCGAGGCATCTTAGCTAAAACTTGAGACAGAAGGCATGAGGTGTTGCTGAGCATACAATCGGAATGATCGTTCTGCCGCGGTGCACGTTTTCTGGGCTTCCGTCACAATTGCGAGCAGTTTCACTGGGATGATTCGCACATAATGCCGTGCGTGGGCGCAAACATCTGATATAAATAGTTTCAGTCCAACCGACGGTAAATAAAGGTACATGGAGGGGAAATCGAACTCCCCTCGCCAACCCCAAGCAAAGCGTACATCAGCACTATGATGAGGACCAAAAGACAAGGCCAGGCTGGGCGGACACGGGAGTATGATGGGACGTACTTATGGGGACTCGAATGGGCTTTTGGAGTATATCCAAGAACCGGTGGAAATCAGAGAACAGATGACGGGACCATGTATTCCAACGTCTTGGGGTAAAACCTCATTACTGGAGGGGCGAATGGACCTTGATCTACTGATATCCAAGCTTTATTGCGTTGTTATAGTACCCCCAGATAGCCTAGCTAGAGTGATTCGATCCTTTCAAGCGCCGGGTGGTCGGGACTAGCCGATCATTCTTGAGTTGCTGGTGGTTCGAATCCGCTGGGGAGCGTTTATTTTGTCAATCACATGAGGTCAATTTGGCGACTTACACCAAGGTTTGGTTTGATTCACACTGTTTGTAGATGGGTCTAGTATTCCAGGAAATTTTGCATATCGTAAAATTAAGCTCGAGCCTGAAACCTCACCTTGCGTGTGGGGCGATGCGAAAGCAGAGGACGCAGCCACGTGAATGGGGCGGGACTCGATGCTTTCCAGCAGAGAATCAATGCATTTCAGTTTCTATGGGTTAATCCTCAGGCTTCAGGCGGTTCAAATAGAATCATCTTTTTTTATCATGATGAGTAGACCGCCGCAAATGCAAGGTGCGATGCCAGCGCCAGCGGGCGTTTCTAGTCAGTAATATAATGAGGCCCAAAAGATCGAATTAGTTTGTAGATGCAAACATATCAAGCAAACCATTTGAATGCAATTAACATGAAAATCAATCGTACGAATCAGTCCATTCTCGAAATCCATGTGGTCCCAAATAAATCAACTCATGCACGGTTAAACTGGTCACTGAGACTCGAGTGGCAACGCGTCGTATTTCTTACACAAGTCCTCCCAAGCTGGATCGGGTTTAATTGATTTAACCATATCCTGTGGATCTTCGACCATCACGGCTATCATCGTACGTTTCCATCAGCATTCTCAAACTGAACTCTGAGCAAACGACCCGACTTACCAGCAAGACCTTCAGCGAGATGCCAATCGATATGACTAGGAATGGTACCACAGTCTTAGCGTTTTCAAAGTATGCTAGACATGGTTTATCATACTCACCAGTGAAGGAACCACGGTCCAGGATTATCCGTCTTGAATCGAATCCTCACGCCCTCGTCGAAAACGCCAACCACATCGCGCCTGGGTGGATTTGTGAGATTGATAGTGGCGTTGCCATATTGTACCACGTCAAATAGATGCTATAAGTACTTATAGTGTTAGTTGGAGTCATAACAAGCCCAATACCACTCAACCTACTCCGTGTAAGTGGAAGGGGTGGTTGATCTGAAGGCCAGTATGACCGAGAATATGAATCTCGACACAAGTGTTTTTTGGCAGCGTGTAGGTGTTCTCAGTATCGGCGCTAATATCTTTTGGTCAAATCGTAATCCATGGGGATATGGTAATGACATACAACTTGGTATTGCCCGACATAATCTGCAGCAGGGTCGGAACATTAGGAGGCTTGTACGAGTTTCCATTGATCACCCAGAGGCCGGTTGTTGTATTCTATTGGCAGATATCTTAGATCACGTCGGAAGTACACTTAGCTATGAAAACCATACCAAGGTATATCCGATAGTAAGATTGAACACAGGTTCGTTGACGCCGCATGCACCTGGGCTTTCAAGCGGCTGAAACCCAAATCTGTCGGATTTAAATCAAATGCTGGTTGTACTACGAGCTTACCTCGAGCTTTGTCTCGTCTAGAACAATCCCACCTACCAATGCCACATCGACCCGCCTTTCAAGCTGGGTCCATGGCACAGTCTGTGAACGGGCCTCGCTTCCGCTCATAGCCTTCGGTTCCGCCCCGGTACTAGGCTCAGGCACAGCTCCGGGCGCATCGATGGAATATCTGCGTGAATGGCCGTGCGGATTATTCGAATACTTGGTTGCAGCCTCAGAAATTGCTGAGGTCCAGTATGGTCCCTTGGGCGTGTTCGATGATTCGATACTGTCGTAAATAAGCAAGGCTTGACCGGTAGTGTTCTGGATATTTGTACCAGGCGCGTTTATCCAATATGTGTCGGGAGCTTTGTCGGCGTGGAGCTACAGCATCATCTCATTAGCTTATAGTGATCACAGAGCGAGAGTAAAGCGCATACAATCACACTGTAGCGCTGTCCAGCAAGAACCTCGAGTTTGTCGACCACCATCGGCTTGGTCAGCGCCCCATCCATCTCAATGACCGTCAAGTTGTGATCTTGAACTCCGAACATGACCGATGCGATAGCAGAGGCGTTGATAAGTCGCAAACGATACCGTTTCCCTCGTTCGACTTTGAGTGTATAGAGAGTATCCGGGGAGGCAGGCATGTGAAGAGGATCAAAACGTCCCTTTCCGTTGATCGTAATCGAATTAGGAGTACTGCCCCAACGGTTATAATCTCGTCTCAACAGAACCATTTTGGGACTTACAATTCCTTGAGATCGTGGCTGTCTTCGATGGCCTGTGCAGACTTATGGTACCAGTCTGCGATAGTGAAGACTGTACTCGCGTCGTCGATGTCGTATTGATTACGGTACGGATCCTTGGGATCTGGGTAAATGAGGGTGAGATAAGTCAACAGAAACAAAGGAGCACGAGAACAAACCATCTGGAACGAAATCGGTCAGCTGTGAATGTTTATATGACGCATAACACACTTACATATTACGATTGGGCCGCGCAACCCATCGACGTATTGAGCTGCCAAGTGGCTGTGATACCAGTAGGTGCCAGCTTGGCCGTTGAGAGGGATACGGTACTTATACGAAGCCTCTGGGGGAATCGGACACTTGAAAGAGTTTTGGTGAGCTATAAATTCTGGAAAAGGAATAACGAGATCATACCTGAGTCACGAATGCTGTACCATCGTCCTGGGCATTGTGGGTTTGAAATAAGCCGTGCCAGTGCTTGACGAGCGAATACGCGTCAATAAGAAAAGATACAGAGTGTCTAATCGATATCGACTTACAATGGTCGCGCTGCGATGCATAGTCGAGTTTATCAGGTGATTGTTCACGACAATCTCGAGAACGTCGTTCTTGTTTGCGGTAATGAGAGGACCTGGGGATCTGCCGTTCACTGGGCCTCTGGTAAGCAGTGTCCACACGAATGACAGGAGCAATGACGTACCTAATATTGCGTTTCGGGTGACCCCATCTGGCTTGACATTGCCGTTTGCGAGGCCGAAATTGTACTTGACCACGCTCGCCGCAAGTGCAGAAGACGTCAAGAGCGAAAGGGTTGCTGTAGCCCGAATGAGAGATAGCGCCATATAAGCCAAGGCGTAAGAGCGAGAGTTGATATGCTGGCAAGAGGAATGTCCAGAGCCATTTTATACTGTTGTATGTGGCTCAGCGGTGGCCGGGGTGGCGATCTGGAATGCAAACTGACTGCCTGATGCACATCCTCGGGGTCCCGGTCGCGATCGGCTGCATCGCCACCCAAGACCCAAGTTGATGAGAGCGGTATGGTAACGCACCGTCCTTCGTACCAAGAGATAATGCAAGATGTCGGAAATGGTCCCATCTACCATGCACCCCACCAAATAGTACGAATGCTCAGACTCGAAAGCTTACTTGATAGTATGGTACTTTGACTATGATGGCCAGATCATCCGTGGCAGAATAGACCGATCAATAGCCAATTGGAGTAACTTTACCGAGACACTGTTACAGGCACAGCCCACAATGGTCCCTCAAGTCATTCAAAAATCAAATTGAGCTAAGAATAAGACTGAATGCCGGGCCCGAATGCAAATCCACCATAAGACATTGTGGATGAGGCGATACAGCCCAGCGCTTCCCCACCCGGAGGCTCTACACAGACCCTGCTTTCAGTCGGATAAGATTGTGTATCAATACAATACTCACATATGACAATGAGGGCCCGCAATTCTACCAGACCTAGACCTCAGAAACACATTCCACAGCACAGACGAAAATTTTAGCGGAGTTTTTGACTGATCCACCCCGCTTTGCTATTGTACCTGCAAGGATCGAAGCTCCAATCCGTCCAAAAACGAGCTGAAATAGCGCTGATTTTCTTCGGAATTGCTTTGAAGTCTAGGTCTGGTAGAATTGCGGGCCCTCAATCGGCACGGGTGCTCTGGGCACCATTTTGGCTGGATAGTTCAGTCTGACGCCCAAAGTCAATTACGGCTTGTAGAAATACTATTCTAAATTGTAGGATACAAAAGGTAAATAAAATGGGTAAAAGTTCGAGTAGAGACAGTAGAGTAAGAAAATAGGATTCGGGTGCTGGTAGGGGGCCGAAGGCACCCCTATTTATACCCTAAAACCGTCGAGTCATAATGCCGTTCGGAACCGCATATACTGCGCATATAGCGAACTGACTCGATTACTGACTTGGTTACTGACTCGCTTGATGATTCATTCATTCGAGAACATTCTACTATTTACACGAATCTTCTACACGGCTAGGGACCCCATTATTGGCCCAACATAAATTGCTGATGAGTCACTGGGGTGCTGCTACTGTTGGGTAGCCGAGTGTGGCCTGGCCCAACATGAGGCACGACTACCAGCGAGTCATGCTCAGACCATTAGGCTCAACACCGTGAGATATACCTAAATGATATGAGCCTCTTGAAGGGACTCGCTGGTGATGATTCAATGTGCCGGGAGCAAGCCTTTGCCATCTCTGAATGGCGTTGTAGGAGAGAACCCATCAGGACTGGGAATTTAGCCGAGGCATCAAGCGTTGTGTTGACGGAACGAACCCCATTTCGGACTTTTGTACAAAACCAACTGACACCTGGGCGCCCTGAGTACTCCGAGAGACTATATAACGTCTTCGCATCTCTTGATCATCTGGACTCAATTGACTCCTCTCTCTCTTTAATTTCCAGTTTAGTCTCCAGCTCGGCTGTGATAGCGCGTTTCAGACTCCTTCGGGCTACCACTGCCCTTTCACTCCTTACATTTTTCGCTATCGCATGCGATGTCCAGTACATATTCAATATCGAGGACAGCAATGTCGCTCCAGACGGCGTCGTTCGCAATGGAGTATTGGGTATGCATGACCAATGTAATATTGTTATGGAGACAAGAGCCAATCCTTTACGTAGTTAATGGCAGGTTTCCTGGTCCTCTGATCACTTCAAACAAGGATGACAGGATCGAGATTGTGGTTGACAAAAAGCTTACCAACACGACCATGCATCGTAGTACTACCATTTGTATGCGATTGACTCTTTCTTCAACTTGTTGTCCCTACTGAATCCCCAACCCTATTTTAGCATTGGCACAGACTCTTTGAGGCCAGCAACGCCCAAGACGATGGCCCTGCATTCGTAACACAGGTGTTTCTTTCTCCTCGCAAATCAGAAGACAAACCAGAGCCTACTAGCTAAGCCCTCTTTTTAGTGCCGAATCGCTCCGATGGCTTCATACCAATACCTATAGTGTTGAGATATCAAACTCGGATGTGCGCATATAGTCATGTGATTGGAATCCTTGTATTTACACATCGTAGCAGAAATTTTACACGGAGAGAGAGTTCTTACCTTACCACCATGTAGCCTGCCCGCTACCTCTCGTTCAACAGGTTATGAGCCCCGCTAGCCTGTTCTACCTGCGCTAGTCACTCGTTTTCCACTCGACGATTATCGGATGCTTAGTCTTTATCCACCGTATGTACTCTAGTAGCGACATTTTTGGTCGACTTTGTGGTGTCGATACACAGGAACGTGATCTGGGAGATGTGGAGCAATGGCGAGTGGCGATCCGAGAGGGGCAGAGCGGTGGCGAAGGCGAGATAGTCAAAGCCGTGGCGCAATGCGCGGCGCTCTCTCCACGTTTGCTCTTTTTGAGCAAGGTCAGCAGACTGCGTACCTACCTAGGAGCTAACTGCGTACCAGTCCACCTGCGCGTATCGACGCTTGAACAGGGTAAGAGGCTGGGTTGGTGCTCAATTCGGCAGGACGGCAGGAGCGACCGAAGTTTTTCGCCCAGGAGGGCACGTGACTGGACCCAACGATTCCGAGAGTAGAGCAACGGTTTGCTCACCGAGACGGACAACCGAGGCGGGACGAGCACGATGCTGGGGCGATGGCGCATATCCCATGTTCATGTGGGAGCGCATAGGCGAGCGCGGGGGTGCTATGTTATTGGCTTATTGACGAGCACGGGCGCGACTTGAAGGCCGAGCTTTTATGCTCGGATCAAGGCGCTATAGCGGCGACGAACGGTTGGCTCACCGATGGTTGCCTGGAGCGCAAGACGGCGACTTTACGCGGACGATGGCGAGCAAGCGCGACAACTAAGCTACCGCGGACGATCCAAAGACGCCGGTTCGATGCCTGGCAAGGCTAAACGCATTGGTCAGTGCTGCGGGACGGCGGCGATAAGTACCGAGACGAGCCGAGGCGCACGCACGCGACACAAACCGATGGACTTTATCGGTACCCGATCGAAGCGCGAGGTCAATTCCGCGCATTCGATGCTTATCTGAGTCCTTGGGCGAATCCGATGGACAAACGCCGGAGAAGGGGGACAAGAAACGGGGCGGATAACTTCAAGACCCAGACCGACAGCAGTTGAACCGCATTGAGTCGATAAACCGAGTGGATAGCCTGGAAGAGCCGGTGAGCTTTGGCTGGTTCGGTCCCTGAGCGACAAGCGGACCGCTGATCAACGTGGTGCGAGGGGGTGATTAACTGAGGCGACGAGCCTGTCCTAAACCGATTTCTATTTGACCATGACTTCACTGTTTGCATTTTTGTTTTCATTTCGTCATTTTTGCTCAGATTGTTCATTTTTATTTCATTTTTTTCTTTTCTTTTCTCTGCTTTCTGCTTACTACCTCGTTTGAGGGGGTGTGTTGAGATATCAAACTCGGATGTGCGCATATAGTCATGTGATTGGAATCCTTGTATTTACACATCGTAGCAGAAATTTTACACGGAGAGAGAGTTCTTACCTTACCACCATGTAGCCTGCCCGCTACCTCTCGTTCAACATATAGGATCCCTCTGAACGGACAACCTAGTACCTACTGGTAGCATAGCCATTTGGCTACGCAGTGTCGACGGCTTGCGCGGTCCCATTGAGGGCCCGCAATTCTACCAGACCTAGACTTCAAAGCAATTCTGAAGAAAATCAGCGCTATTTCAGCTCGTTTTTGGACGGATTGGAGCTTCGATCCCTGCAGGTACAATAGCAAAGCAGGGTGGATCAGTCAAAAACTCCGCTAAAATTTTCGTCTGTGCTGTGGAATGTGTTTCTGAGGTCTAGGTCTGGTAGAATTGCGGGCCCTCATTGCCGTGCCAAGAACGGTCCAACAAAGGCGTCTCCATTCAGTCGCAGGACAGCTTGGACGATAAATAGCCGTGGATCGAGGGCTGGAATAAAAATCAGGAAGCATCCACGGCAATGGGGCTTTGTGTAGGAGTAAGTAAAGATGCTTGTGGTGCGAATACATACAACCAGTATTCAGCTTAGAGATATGCAATTGAGCATTTTCTCTCAACAACCTTGTCAGCTGCTTTGACTACAGCGAAGTAAGATGTACTGAGTCATGGTCCTTCTCGATGATATATTTGATAGCAGAGCGCGATCCACTTCATACTTGCCAGTATTTGGGATCGGGCTACCATTTGTACGCCCGTTTGTAAAACTTTCAAAGCTTACTGTTAGAACCGCGCTCCCGGCCCAACAATACCGCAACGTCCGCATACATAGACAACAAGTGCTCACACAGGAAGAAGTCAATGTTGGGTAATGGTATATTGAAACCCAAAATAGTGCAGGCGAGGCTACAGAACACATACAAGAAGCAGCCCGAAGCTCGAGCAAAATGTCCAAAATTTATCACAAAAATAGAGACCCAAGAAAAGAGAGAAAGCTGTGCGACTATTGCAAGTCGGGAGACAAGGCATCGTACTTGGCGCACAAATCCTTCCAAGCGGGGTCGGGACGGACCACCTTGGGTATATCGCTGGGGGCTTCGGCAAAGACCGCTGTAATGGGATATACGCGTTGATGATCAACGTTCAAAGTTCAGAATACTGGTTTAACATACCTGCAAGGCCTTCGACCAAATGCCAGTCGATATGACTGAGAGTGGCGCATACGTTAATACGGGTTTCTTCGACAATACTAGAATACTCACCAGTGGAGGAACCACGGTCCAGGGTTATCAGTTCTGAAGCGAATCCTCACTCCACTATCCGTCACGCCAACCACATCACGCCTGGGCGGGTTAACCAAATTGATGGTGCTGTTGCCGAATTGCACGACGTCAAACAAGTGCTGGCGAACAAAGTCATTGAGTGGCGTGCTCAAAAATGACAGGATTGTAAATACTTACTCCGTGCAAATGGAAAGGATGCACAATTCCAAGGGAGATCCCAAATATGTGCATTTCAACGCATGCGCCCCTGGGAAGAGTGTACGTATTCTCCGTCGTCATGCTGCACGAAACTTTAAGTCATAACCTCCAACGAGACTAGCACATCACGTACAAGTTCGTGTGGCCGGTCAATATTTGAAGGAGGGTCGGCACATCGGGCGATTCGTATGAGCTGTTGTTAATCATCCAGCGACCAGTAGCGAAATTCTTTTTGGCAAAAATTTAGTTCATACTGTGAATTTAGAATAGCTCTGTTACTCACCAATGCGAAGTTTACGTCAACCTTCACAACCGGCTCGTGCGCACCGCACGCGCCTGGGTTGGTGAGGGGCTATAATAACGATGAAACAGTATCGTTAATGATATGCAAATTTAGCTTTTGTTGGCACTCACAGCCAGCTTTGTTTCGTCCAACACAACTCCGCTGACCGATTTCACATCGACTCCCTGCTGGTATTGAGAACGGGCAACAATTTCGGTATGAGGATTGATCCTGTGAGGAGCCCTCATCTCGAGCCCGGAAGCGCCCTTGGATCCCCCGATCGTTCGTGCCATGTGACCGCGGCGATGGTGTCCATGATGATGCTTCCAGTAATCCGCAACAGCTTGCGAGATCGTCCATGTCCAAAATGGGCCCTTGGGCGGGTGCCAAGTATTGACGTCTTCGTAAACGAGCAAGGCCTGGGCGGTAGTTTGGAGCACGTTGGTGACTGGCGCATTGATCCAGTACGAGCCGGAAGGTTGGTCGGCGCAGAGCTGTAGTGATACGCAACAATCAGAAGTACACCAACGATTGGAAGAACCGGACTCACAATGGCGCTATAGCGTTGGCCTACCAGAACGTCGATTTGGTTGACCAGCATTGGTTTGGTCATTCCCCCGTCCATTTCGATAACCTTCATCGTGTGGTTTTGAACTCCAAAAATGAAAGAGGCGATAGCCGAAATGTTGGTGATCCTAAAACGATAGCATTTCCCACGTTTTACCTTGAGGGTATAAAAATTGTCTGGAGTCACAGTGAGATTGAGGGGGTCGTATCGCCCCTTTCCATTGATGGTAGCCGAGTCTGGAATACTGGCCGACTGTTAGTACAATAAAAAAAGAAGAAAGATACGCAACGTACGTTCTAGCGAGAACGTGACTGTCTTCAATTTCTTTGGCCGAGTCATGATACCAATCGGCAAGGGTGAAGACTGTGCTCTCGTCATCAACATCGTACTGGTAGCGATACGGGTCTTGAGGGTCTGAATTACGGCTATCAGCAACTCATTTCGCATCATTACGTATGGTGAGCATACCATCTACAACCAATTCCTTGAGCCAATTAAACTCTCGAGAGTAACGAGAATGTACTCACAGATGACCATCGAACCACGCAGGCCATCAACATACTGAGAAGCCAGATGGCTGTGGTACCAGTAGGTTCCTGACTGCCCGTTTAGGGGGATGGTGTAGGTGTATGAAGCCTGTGGGGCGATTGGACACTAATAGAGATCGGTAAATCGTTGCTCATTGTAGAAACGGCATCCTGGTTACTTGCCTGGGTTACGAACGCAGGACCATCTTCCTCGGCATTGCCGCGCTGAAAAAGACCGTGCCAATGCTAGCAGTGATTGGTTAGAGCTTGACCTGGGACCACCAAAACAAATAAAAAGCGTACTATGGTCGTGCTACGGCGCATGGTCGAGTTGGTGAGTTGGTTATTCACAACGATTTGGAGCGTATCCCCTTTGTTGGCCGTGATGAGAGTGCCAGGGAATTTGTTGTTAACTAAACAACGCATTAATTATCCACCTCCAGATACTTAAGAGTCGAAAGGCATACCCAAGATCGCATTTCGGGTGACACCGTCTGGGGCAATGTTGCCATTCGCGACATTGAAGACGTACTTGACGGTGCCCCCAAAAGCAGAAGACGCAAAGAACGAAAGGACGGCCGCAGCCTGAACGAGAGAACGGACCATGGCGACCAAGTCACAACCAAAGCCAGAAGGAATGGAAACCGAAAAGCTTGTGGAAATCATCATCTCGATATCCAAGTCGGTTTTATAGCCCAGTAGGGCTCGCGGAGGACCCGGCTGCGCCGAAACTGAGTTTGAAACAGAAAGTGTCAATACAAATTGATCCGCGAGCTTCCCGAGGCCACGGACGGGGTCTCAACTTTGATCGAGTCTCGGCCGTTCGGACGTGGCGGAATTATGCGATTCAAAGCTGCACGATAGAGTGGTTAGAGTCGTGCTAAGATTGTTCGGCATCCGTACACAGGCCACAAGCGAGAATCTGCTTGCTTGAGCCTTGTCCAAAGTTAGCACGATTCGGAGTCTACTCTTCGGGTCCGCACACCACCTTGCCGTCTGAGAGGAAATGCCGTCGCGACCTGCTGTTGAATCGGAATTCTTGGGGCAATCGTGAGGTCTCGAACAATCAGATATTTAGTCTCAGGGGGTTCTTTGTTGGGCTTGAACATTCAGCCGAAGCCCTCTTCCCAGCATTGTCGCGCCAAGGACAATTCAAAAGGGATCCCCATCGAATGATATGACAAATTGAACTAAAAATAAGTGCGGATCCGAGGGCTTTAACAAATGTCGAGGCAGATCAACAAGAATTGAAGGCACAATACAGATGTGCCTGATACAGCCGGGGGAATTACGTCGCGGGGCGTTTTCTCCTCAACAACCGGCTGGAATGTCTCTGATACAGCGGATAGTTTATGTGAGCCATAACCAACGTTCAGCTGGTGTGAAAGTGAAATTGATGGATGTATCCAAGTATTGATCTAGCGCCGTCGGGTGTATACTGATTGTTGCATTTGACCCGGGTGAAGTAACAAAACACTGACAAGCGATGTACGCAATGTAATAGAGCCGAGCGCCAGCATCGAAGTCCGCCCGTACCTTGTACCTGTGCGGCTTGAACTCTAACTCTCGGACCCGTACGGGTTTCCAAGAGCGCACAGTTACCTTGGACGGATACGCCCGCTTGAGGAAGTAGTCCACCCCGGCTCTTGTGAACCTTGAATAGCATCTCGAATTCTACACAGAAGTGGATCAGAATAATTTTCCCCAAGCCGTGAAAACCATTGCCCGACGGCGACCACACGAGACTCAACCTGGAAACCTTGATCGAGTTGCTGTATCAACTAGAGCGGGACGTCGGTTATAGCAGTCGAATCACTCGAAACGTATTTCTGACGTTTTCATGTTGTAATGGAAATCTATTTTTGGACTTGAACCGTCGACAAACTTGGGCTCCTGCAGTCGATTTGTCCAGCCTCGCACTAAAATACGACCAGCCGAGGTTCTCCCGCTCCACCCAAGAATATCTAAAGTTCTGCGACGGCTGATGCTTTCCCTCGAGTCTCGTCTTTTAGTCGTGATAAACACGTGACTGGGTTTATGGGTTTCAACGACTGAACTCTCCCGCGCACGATAACGATGATCACGCGATACTCAATGGACCATTTAATTTCAACGATAGGCACATTTGAGCTCCGAGTTGGAATGAATCCGATTTTTCGCGTTCGTCATCGTCTTTATCTGCTACCCCAGCTATCGGCCACGCATGTACGCATCCCCTATCCTATCTGATTCGGGTACGTGTATAAACAGCTAGTTCAACATAATGCAGTGTGCATTTATATATGCTATGGCATGAATGACATCGTGCTGGGGGAGACTCTGACTGACGTGAAGTGCATAGGAGATGAGCGCGCCTAGAGGCGGTCCTCGGGTCCTGCGAGGCTCTGGGACCAGCCGGGTGGCCAGGCCAACGTGCCAATATCCTTAAGTGTGGAAAGAAATGGAATGGCAGCGGGGAAGGGATAAAAGGAGAAAATGCATATAAACGTATGTACGGGCGACGCTATATGGTTGTGGGCACAAGTAACCATAAAGAGGGGGTGTGCCTAGATCACGTGGGATGACCACGCTACAGTACGACATTACACCGCCAAATCCGCCGGGGCTCGCGTGGTGTCACGAACGCTCACAAGTCGGCGAGCACAACATGCACATACCCCCCAATAGCGAGCCCTAAGGGGCCAATCGGAAGCCCGAAGATCGGTTCTCGGGGGCCCTCAGGGTCAATCGTGAGCGCTTGTGAGCACCAGTCATGTACATATCACGAAATCTAGCCCGCGCGAGAAAGGTGAGGCTCGTGACCGAGGTCACATTTTCCCGGAGTAAGCATACCACACTCTCAGACTGCACTCACCAGGCTAGACATTACGTTCACTACCACAGCAAATATACTGTAGCTTCGTCTCTTCCCCTCCACGATATGCCGAGGAAGCTACTAGAAGGCAGCCAAAATGTCGGACTTGGATCTTGTACTCGTGGATCGTGGACCCAAACATTTTAGTGTCGTCTGTGGCAAGAATCATGGCTGGATTGGATCTATCGATCGTTACGTGGGATGACCGCCGGCAGGTGATTTCGATGGAAGACGCGTGGTGGGCCGATAGTTAGGATTTCCGCCAGCGGTTCACGATAGCCTTTACGCGGATGACCCGTGGGGTAACACGTGACCGAGTCAGCCTTTGATGGGCACGTGGGAGAGCAAGACCCATTTGGAACGGCCCTTTATCGAACATGCTCAGGTGGTGCATCGCCAGTGCATCGCCAGTGCATCGCTGTTTGTTGGCTTCCCCCGACTACCGAGACATTCCCTGCGCCAATACGATTACCCAGCAGAGAGAAACTCAATATGGACGGTGTCAGCCTTTCCATCGAATGAGTCGAATCCAGCACTCTCAACTTGCCTTGGATTATCCGCACAACCCCGACAATATTGCCCGAATCCTGCCATCTAGTTCCCGAGGACGTCCGCCACTGCATCCACGGTACTCGGTTTGGTCGAATCGATCGGTATCGCCATGTTCGCCTTCTCAACTGCCCCGTCTTAAAAGTTAAACCTGGGACATTTATCAATTGCGGGTTCTCTCTCGCCGACCTTGCTCCGAGATCGACGGTAATCAGAAAAGGAATATGCTTGGCGTTGTGTGCCGATAATATCCAGTCACCACATACGTGGCGCAGAATTATCGGCTATCAGCCTGCGTGCTTCCTTGGCTACCACTTGTCCAGGTGACCTGCTTGTCGATGCTGACCACCCGAACGACTTGCAATTCGGTCGATTTGCTTCATTACGGTAGCAATATTCGGAAAGTCGGTTGGCGACCTCTTATACAATTCTCCGAATGCTCCGCTGTCGACGCTTCAATGCTCGTATAAAAACCGGTCGAAAGACTGGTCTAGGGTTCTCAGGCCCCGTTTGTCTACTTTCCCTCTCTTTTAGTCGTTATGCATCGTACTCTCTCTGTCGGCGCCTTTGCGGCCGCCTTTATGGCATCTGCTGTTTCCGCTCAGCAGCCAATGTACGCTCAGTGCGGTGGGATCAACTGGACCGGTGAGCATCGTCATTTTTTTTGGGCTCAAAACTCGACTGATTTTTGAATAAAAAGGCGGAAAGACCTGCGTGTCCGGCGCGTCTTGCCAAAAGCTCAATGGTGCGGGATAATCAACTATATTGCTTGAACACTTTTTTAACCCTCTTATTTTGACAGATTACTACTATCAGTGCTTGCGTATGTGTTATGTGTTGGAGATAGGGGATTCGAAATCTCATTATTTATATAGCTGGCGGCCCGACTAGCACAAGCAAGCCCATCACCACTTCGACCACCAAAATCACCAGTAGCACACCCACGAGCACGACCTCCGTTGGACCCTCTCCTACCGGCAATCCGTATGCTGGCAAGGTGTTGTAAGTAGCGATCAGCACGTTCTAGGGGTGATCATACTAAGACAACATCGCTAGCTATGCCAACACGGTCTACAGGGCTAAAGTCCAGGCCGAGGCCAACAAGCTCATTTCGGAAGGAAACTCTGCTTTGGCCGCCAAGGTCGCCAAGGTCGGAGATATCTCGACCGGTATCTGGATTGCCGACCGTGCATCCGTTCCGAGCATCGCCACTTACCTCCAAGATGCCCTGAACGTCCAAAACCAGAGCGGCAAGAAGCAGGGTATGTGCTGTTCTGTTCCTGTCTCTCGCTTTGAGATTTAAATGAGATTCTGCAGTTGTCCCCTTGGTCGTTTATGACTTGCCCGACCGTGATTGCTCGGGAGGTGCATCTGCTGGAGAGTTCAGCTCTGCCAATGGAGGTAAGAAAACGTTTGTTACCATTTGCAGTTGGATACTGATCTTTTGAAATTTTCAAGGCGAGGCGAAATACCAGGAGTACATCCAAGCCGTCTACCAACAATTCAAGGCCTTCCCCACGCTTACCCTGGCTGTCAGCCTTGAGCCCGATTCCATTGGTAACAGTAAGTACAATTGCATACCCAATCAGGATCCCATTGAGCAAACACGACGCTATTTCCATAGTGGTCTCGAACCAGGGCATTCCATTCTGCGCAACCGCGGCGCCCGTTCAAAAGCGAGGACTTGCTTACGCTATCTCCGTACTCGGAACTCTCCCCAACACCTATCTCTATCTCGATGGTGCCCATGCTACATGGCTCGGCTGGCCAGACGTGAGTGATCACGGTTTTCGAGCGAGCACTAGTCTAACCGAGAGATATAGAGCCTTGGCCCGACCGCTAAGGTTCTTGGGGATATCTACGCCGCGGCGAAGCAGCTCAACCCGAACGCGCTTGTTCGTGGCGTTGGCACTGATGTCAGCAACTATAATGGACTCGATCAGGAGGTCACATACCACACCAACCTCGCCCCATACTTGACTGCTGTTGGATACCCGGCACACTTCATCGTCGTAAGTTATCCTCTAGATATACAATTTATCAATTATCAATCGTCGTCGTATTCTAGGACCAAGGTCGTTCTGGAAACCAGAACATTACCAGGAGCGGCGAGGATTGGTGCAACCTCAAGGTACGCATCAGAATTCATGGAATCGAGTTGGTGACTAATATGCCTATTATCGGATCAGTTTGCCGGCCTTGGCCCCCGCCCTTCGGCTAACACTCCGAGCTCGATTGTGGATGCTATTCTCTGGGTCAAGCCTCCCGGCGAGTCTGACGGTTCTTCCGACCCGAGCTCGTCCAGGTACAACCCCGTTTGCGCGTCCAACACGTCGTTCATCCCGAGCCCCGAGGCTGGTAGCTGGGCCTCTGTAAGTTTGAGATCTAGCGCTGTTGAAGTGTACTCTAATATTGATCGCTGGTGTATAGGGCTCCTTCCGGGCGATGGTTCAGTACGCCAACCCCCCGCTATAGAGTGTTTTCTGTGGATATTTTGTTATCACACGGTTGTATATTTCGGCTCGGGTGTCAATTCATTTTTTTTCCTGAAAGAACTGCGTGAGAGTGACCGCTGTTTGGTATGGATGATCAATTACCTCTCCAGAATACGACGATTCCTAGAATTTAAGATTTGCAACTACAGCTTTAGAGAGAGCATGAATTCCCACAACCAGGGCATAATTGGGTTTCAACAGCACAATACAGCTGGTCACATATACGCTGAATCAACCCAACTCGTAGATCCCAAAACAGTCGCGATCGAAACTCCGGATGTCATCTTGGTGGCAAACGAGACGCGACCAGACCGCCACGCTCCAGACCTATAATTTCAGCGATCCAAAACTGGAATTAGATCATGATTATTGTACGACCAGTCGATTACGCACCCAGTGTTGGCGTATTCACCATAGCATACATGTCCCGTTCGAGTGTCAGAATCGGACCATACTTTCCAGCCAGCCGCGACAATATTACTCCCGATGTTACTGTTTTGTACTATCACTCGAGCGTATTCACGCCAAGGCCGACCAAGATAGCAAGAGCCAGTGCCTTTGATCTATAATCCATTGAATGAATTAATCTTCGGACTTGGCACCCATGAGACCTTACCGTAGAGTTATCTATCACATAATAATTAGAATCATCCGAGTTCCTTCCAGAGGCAGTGATATATCCGGAAGCGATCGTTTCAACCGTCGATTTTGTGATCCAAATGGATGCTTGCTGTCCAACTGCACGGATGAGTTAGCAAACGGTGGGTATGAAGAAGATTCAACTTCACAAATCTAGTTTATCATGTTCAGTCCGTATCGGGGTCCTAGTAAATAATCTACTCACAAAATCAGTCGCTCCGCTTATATACGAGCGGCCGTAAAATTGAGTCCCCTACAAGTCAATGAGTAAGAGGGACCGTATATGCGGTCAAATGTGCATACTTTGTTTGCCAAAAGTGTATCTTGGTACCCGGTTATCTTGCATGCGTACGCTCCGAACGTCCCAGCCTGGACGCTCAAAGCTATGGCCTGAGACTGATCGACGGGTTTCCCATACGTATTGGCGATACTGCGGTGTATGTCGTAATTTAGTTTATTTTTGAACGGAGTAGAGACGAACTTACTTGAGATTGTAAAGGCTGATGTATAGGATCATGAATCAGATTAAGTAGATACAAAATCATGTTTTATACCTACCTAACGCCCGTTGCTGAAACACGTACGGTCCCGCTGGCGTCATTGCTACCCGCCTGAGATGCCGGAATGTTGTTCGTGATGGTGACTGTATTGGCAGTATAGTCCAACTTGTTCGAGGTTTGACCGTAAACTAGATTCAAGTTCGCGAAATAAGTCAGAGGGTTTTGGCTGGCCCATTGTTTGTGTTCTTACTTTTGACGTTTGCCCGACTAATCAGGATTTGCTCCTTGTAAGTTCCTGCATATAGGTAGTACACATTGCTAAAGCAATCATACGTCAATTGGACTATATTATCAGATATTATAACTCGCCTGCTGGTGTCTTTCAGCGCCGCTGCTATAGTAGAGTACGTGCCCCCTGGTCCGACCGTGATCGCTCCCGCTGGGATCGAACTGGAGGGGGTACTAGCCGCCGACCTGAATAAGAGGCTGCTAATTGGAGATCCACAATCTCAAAGCCCATATTAATTAAACGTACGTCGAAGTAGGCGGAGTGATAATCGTGGTAGTGGATTTCGTGATTGTGGGTGCAGCAGTCCCCTGTGAAAATCGACGATATAAAATACACAATATGCGGTCGGGAGTTGAGACACTCACGGCCAAACATTGCGAATAGCTACCACAGGCAGTTTCATGAGATCTTATTTTCGCGTTCAGTAGGTGCTATACTCACTATTCGTTAGAGTAAACACATGTCTTTGTCGAGAATGTAGAATTGCGTCTTATTTGTTTGCGCAATTCTAATAAAAGAAATGTTTTGCTTCTTAGCTCGAGTCTGCTAGTCTCGTAAGTAAAGTAAATGAGTGAGTGAATTAGGTATGGAATCCGTGTAGATACATGGTAAAGAGCGTAGCTCTTTATACAACTATTAGACGCTTGTCGTTACATCAATTGTAATACATGAGCGATAGTGCAATGCATGTATGCAAAGCATAGTAGCATGAATGGCGCGTGGAATGCGCAATCGTGCCATTCGTCGCTTATTGTCATATTGCAACAGAGAAAGTCGGCATTCAGGCATGGGAATGTTTTGAGACACTGGCTACTTACTGCTCCAGAGGTACACGTTGTCTCTCCAGTATACCTGTATCATACTAAGTATGAGGCAATAACGGATCTACTTTAGAAGAGCACATACCCAATGCCACCACATTGTCCATACAAAGGAACTGCGGCATGAACCATCACGGCCACTCCCATGAATAGTGCACAAGACAATAGAATTCTGGCGACCGATTTCATGCTGACATTGAACACATTTGGACTTGTGATTGGAGCCATTTATATACCGCGGAGGCTGCTAAAGTCGCAATAGAAGTGATTCTAAAACGCTTGGCGGTATGCGACATACACCACCTGATGTCCGTCAGGAAATACATGGCACACAAATTGAGCCTAATTGACTCAAATTATGCTCAATTATAGGATTTAGGGGATTTGCTACCCCCGCTGTTTCATTAGCGCTAATTCCTCTTAACTGAGATCCGAGGCGCTTAATTCAGGTTAATTTAGGTCGATTTACTCAATTTATGGTCATGTGACCTGACAGTATCAGCATGTATGCTGCGTGACAATACAATACACGGGTTACCAAGCAGTTGTACCTTGTGTAGAAAGAGTATAAGGTCGATTGGGAGACTTTCAGGACTGGGTTACATCGATTTACAAAGATTTAGGGCAATCAACTCAATTATGGACAATTGCAATTCTGGACCTTAATGAAAGTTCCACTTTTTCGTGACGTCTGGCGGCCCGTAGCGGATCAGGGAGCCACCGAGAATTTAGCGCGGTGTTGTGTTGAATGTTCCTATATGCCTGCATCGACTTCGCAAGGCTCGTTTTGGTTATTTCATGCATTATGCCGAGCTTTCGCACTGATGTAATGACATTCCAGTCTGGCTAAACGGAAAGATTTGAAGAACCGATGAAGAGAGAATGGGTCCATTCAAGCACGTAATCTCTCGTCATTCTTTCCGATTTGACTATCGGCGACGGCATTCCTTGGACTAGAACTCAACCCCTTCTAGCAAGGTTTGGTGTCACTCCTATACGAAACATCACCGGGGCTCCATGCGGGAACGCGCGCCACCCCGATGAGCCGCGTCAGCAATCTCGGCGAAGCTCTGGGAACCCCCGAGATTAGGGTATAGCTGTTGTTCTATATAGATCCGCTCACAAAAAGTCCTTTGACTGTAACCATGAGTTCCTCCGAACCGACTGCAGAACGAGCGAGTTGCATTCAAATGGCGCAGAGCAGCGACACCACACCCCAAAGCTCAAGAGTCGCTATTATTCTAGAGGATCAGTCATCGCGATTGCCGTTCAAAAAGCTTCTTCTTGTTATTTCCAGTCTTTGCGCCTGTGCTTTCGTCAGTTTCCTCGACCAAACTAGGTACGCCTCTACGTCAATTATCCAAAGCTTGTACGCTGAAGGCTTGGTATTACAGCGTTTCGACTGTTTTGCCAGCTATAGCCCATGATCTGGGAGCAGCCGACCGGATCAACTGGGTCGGAATCTCATTCCTGGTAGCGACCAAATCCAGTCAAATTGTGATAGCTCGACTAATCGATATATTTGGTCGCAAGTGGGTTCATCCCTCTGCCTCGTAACCCTTCTGTTTCTTAAGCATATTATAGGGCTCTAATTATCTCTGTTATCATCTTATTCACTATCGGCAATCTTCTATGTGGCTTCGCGAAAACGGCGGTTTGGCTTGTAAGTCACCATGTCTTCAATCTTTTGCTCAAGTCCCACTGGCGCTCGGTTCGTGTATTTAGTTTGTTGCACGAGCAGTATCACTGAGGATCAAATTCCCGCTTGCATCATGCGGAGAGATCGCATGTGTTAGGCGGTTGGCCCGCACATTGCAGGTGGCATATCCGTCTATTCAACATTATATGTGTGGGTATCCCACATCGTGTGTGTGGGCTGTCCGCAAATTCGGAACGATGCCCGCTTGTTATGGGTGGGCGGGCCACTCATAGTAAGTGATATTTGGATCATCCGTTCGTCGTGTGCGAGCCACCCACATCACACGTGTGGAATCTCCATGCAAGTGGTTCGGATTGGCCGCTTATGCTCATTGGGGCGCCCGATTCTCATTCGCAGCCAATTGTATATTTATTTGTAAATTATAATCCAAAAGTTAAAGCAACAGATAGTGTGATGCATGCCTTAGCCCTTATTGCGAGCATTCTGACGCGCCATTTTCTTTTGATTCGCCTACGTGTATTGTAAGAGTACATCCCATTCATTACTAGACACAACTTACTATCGAAGTCGGGCCTGGTCCAGGCGTTGCGTTCCTAACGGACTCTACTCGGTTTCGATCACTGCGTCGTTGAGAAGGTACCGAGGGGGACTCGGCTACTTGAGATTGATTTGCCGATGTATCCTAACACTTTATGTGATTAGTTAACCCCCGACTCAAAGAAAGACAATTACCTCCTGTGCCTTGAGCTTCTTGGCCTTCGTATTCTATGATAGGATCGTTTCAGTAAGCTCGGTAGCGACAGATTGATAAAGTACCGACTCTAGCTCCAGGGGCGTTCTTGTCCGGGTTGCCTCTACGCTTCCGAGCTGGGAGAGGAGGAGCGGGTGGAGTCATGCGATCGTTCTCGTCAGAATCGTTACCTTGAGCGTTAAATGGTGGCGAAGGTCCATCCTGCTGAGGTGACGATGCAGAGTTGGTCGGGGCTGACGGCTGAGAGTTTTGTTGAGCTTGTAAGTTTGCATTTGCTGGCGCTTCTCCTGGTAGAGATGCTTGACCAAAGGCGGACTCTGTGATGAATCGTTTGTATTAGGCGATAGTCTTGGAGTTACACAGAACTTACCTTCGCTTGCAATTGTCTTCTGCGCATTGCGATTCTGGTTGATCTGTGAGTTGAGATGACTGATGATATACGAGACAATGGGCCATTGGTCGTAATAACAGTGAAATATTGGCTCCTCGCCTAATACCTAGCATACCGTATACAAACCGTCAGAATAACCCATGATTGACTGGGATCCCCCAGTGACGTACCTTGAGTACCACCTTCATGACCATTGAGCGGGGCTGGTCGGAGAATCGAGTGGCGTAGATTAAATGCGCATCAGCGATTCGGCCAACAGTTGACTACCAGGATGCGTCAGCTAGTATCTCTTATCATGAAGCGGGACCTGTACTGACCAGATAATGGTTATGCAGCGCCGGAGAGCTCTTCAGTCCAACAGCCACTTGGATGTTGTATCCTCGGGGTTTCTCGGAGCGGCGATCTATCTTGCTGGAGTCCCGTCCAGGCTCACCCCATGGCTCAGGGATCAGAGCTAACCAACAACAAGGATAAAACCAACGCTCATGTTGTGAGCATAGCGCTTACATTATGGACAGCAATGTTAAGCGACTTACCAGTTTGGCCAGATTTAAGCAGCTCTGCAACGTCAATCAGCGTTGACATCAGGGACATCTGTGATGAGATGTAAAGTTACCTTCGTATTGGTCAGGGGCTGTTCGCTTGATCTCAGCCGCCCGGTGGCGAAGTGCGATGCTCATCGCTGCAACTTCAGCTTCTTCGAGCCTTTGAGGACGTTGATTCGACATGCCGGGGATTGCTGATGAGTGGAGGTGGGCGAGCGTGAGAGCAAGGACGGTCCAAAAGCCCATTTGTAATACCAGCATGGTCTGTGCGTTGAATGAATAATCAATCCTTGACCTCAGATTGGTTAATTCTCACTGTAATCAACCAAAATGGTCAAGTCAGATCCAACTGTAATGCTGTATACTATTCAAAATGATGCTATCACTTAAACCGTCTTTTTTAGGAGGTATGCCCCCATTGCAACATTGAATATGACAGGCGTACTGTCCGCAAACATATGCGTGACTTCCGTGCTGAGGCCATCGCATACGGCCTTCCAGCCCATGCAGTTCAAGGTGCGCAGTTTTACTCAATATATCCAATTGTATTGCAACCTATATGCGTTGATTGTGATATCTAGGTTCTTCTGTTGGCGCTCAGAAACGCACTCGTCGTTCTGCTGCCTTTCAAAATCATGTTTTGGACCCATCAGTCCCTCCTCAGAGTGCCGATGCAAACTACGCCCCTGAAAACACGACCCATCATCTTCTACCTCACAGCTCACCTACTCCCCCACCGCCTGCCTCTCCTTCTCTACCGGAACGATTGCATCGAACCCCGAGGGTTACTGTTGAGGATTGGCCCAATCCCGAAGCAGGATCGCTGGATTTTGATTACAACGGGCTAGAATTATCTCCTGAAGACGTTGATGTCGACCCAGACGATCTATACTCATGCCCCCATGATCCAGACGGCGGTAGTGAGGCAACTAGACAATTTTTGGATATGTCCGATGACACTTTCCAGGCCTTTCTTAGAGAAGATCTGGGCGACTTTATGGATGAGGAAATTCAAGCTATATGTGAGTTTTCATTCGCTGTATTTATGTCCAAGTCAATGATAATTAATATGTATTAAGTCAAACACCAACTAAAGCAAGAGGACATCGACATGATCCGTATGCTTGCAGCAAAACTTCGTGCCCACTTCCCTAGGTCAACTTACGAGGAACTGCGACAGGCTTTCTCAGACAAATTTACACTTCCTAGTGAGCAGGTTGCCTGGCGCCGGATCAAGGTACTTGCAGGTCTCCAGAGTCGGCTGTACGACTGTTGTATCAACTCTTGCTGCGCTTATCTTGGAAAATATCAAGACCACAGGACCTGCAAATTCTGCAAAGAGCCTCGGTATAGCGTATCTGGGAAGCCTCGCAAACGCTTTCGCTACATTCCTTTAATACCCCAGCTCCAAGCTTTATACCAAAGCCTTAGCATGATTGAGCGACTTCGGTACCGCGCCAACTATCAACACAGATCCGGTGTTATAGCTGATGTATTTGATTGTCACCACTACCGCGCTCTGTGCCGAAAACACGTTCATCCTGACCATCAATATAAATTCTTTAGTGATCCTCACGACCTAGCCCTTGGACTTTCACTAGATGGAGTCACACTATTCAAACGTCGCCGCAAATGCAATTCAACTGCCTGGCCACTGATAATTGTTCTATACAATCTTCATCCCTCCATACGAACCCATCTAGAGAACATCATATGCGTAGGTGTTATACCTGGTCCAAAACAGTACAAAGATCTCAACTCATTCTTGTTTCCACTACTTGAGGAGCTGCTGGATCTCGAATCTGGGGTCGAAACTGTGGACTCTTCAATTGCTGGGCCAAGTCGACGATTTCTGCTTCGAGCATTCTTAATCCTTGCATTTGGCGATATCCCAGCAATTACCAAGCTCCTGGGTATAAGGGGTACCAACGCTCTTTGTCCCTGTCGAGCTTGCGACATCTGGGGCATCAAGGACGATAATCCAAAGTCCAATGCATATTATGTCCCTTTATCACATCCGGGCGGTGAATTCTTCTGGGACGCATCAGATCTCCCAATGCGAACTACCTCCTCGTTCTCTACTCGACTGGCTGAAATGGATAACCAAACAACTCTTGTTGCTCGAGACCGCCTTGGCCAAAAGTATGGCCTTAATTCAGAGTGTATGCTGCAATCGCTGCGTTCAATTGATCTCACGAAATGTTTTCCCTACGATTTCATGCATCTTATCTACGAGAATCTTGTCCCAAATCTCATAGCCCATTGGACTGGAACCTTCAAGGAGCTAGACCAGGGCCGAGAACACTACAAAATTAGTGAGGCAGCATGGAAAGCGATTGGGGAGGAAACTGCGGCTGCAACGCGGACACTTCCGGCAAGGTTTGTGCGTGCAATGCCAGATATAGCGGCAGATCCTAGTCTGTACAAAGCGGAGAGCTATGGCTTTTGGGTACAATATCTTGCCCCAATTGTACTTGAAGGGCGATTATCGCAGAAGTACTACGAACATCTACTTGATCTTCGTGATATTATTGCAACCTGCTTACAGTTTGAGCTTTCCAACGCTGAAATCAGCACCCTCGACATCAAAATTCAGCGCTGGGTGGCGGACTACGAAGCGTGAGTTCATTTAGTTTCAAAAAAAGTCCTTGTCTAACCAATATTGAATATTTAGATATTACTACCAGTACAAAGAGAGTCGGCTGTCTGCATGTCCATTGACCATACATGCCTTGCTTCACATTCCGTTTTACATTCGGCATGTTGCTCCTGTGTGGGCCTCATGGACGTTTGTCATGGAACGGTTTTGTGGATACCTGATTCTTGCCGTCACTAATCGAGTCGATCCATTCCCCTGCATCGACAACTTTGCGGAACAACGTGCCCAGCTGCGGGCGATCTCTCAGATCTACGATATCCCGATAGGACGCCCCTCTGACCGTCGGAAAATCACTACAACAGCTGGCGATGTCGAGATAACAAGCTGGGAGAAAGTATATGATGAATGTGAGCACGCAGAACCCAAGCAAACTAAAGTAGCTTGATGTAAAGTTTTAACTAGTTCCAGCCTCGATACTTGGCCGCCCGGTCCAAAGATCCTTTCATGTCGATGTTCAGCTTGAAAACCAAATAATCGATTATTTTGGACCAATTTTCAACCCCCATAGATCCCCTCGGCCTCGCCGATCTGTTAGGGAAATCAAAGCCTTAATCGATTTTGACTCATTGACAAGATACGGGCGAGTCAGGATTGCTGGTGGGGGAGATTGCTTTCGTACTGCAAACGGAGACTATCTTCAGCGGGATAATTCTTTTGTTCGAGTGAGTTAAGCTAACTACTTCGCAATAAGCCTACTAACATCACATGAAATCGAGTATGTGCTATTTCCAGACGCAAATGCGAGGTTTACCCGTCAAGATGACGAGCCGGTTCAACAAATTCAATACGGCCAAATCCAAGACATATTTTACGTTGAGCTAAGGGAGCACGGAGAGCCCGATATCGACCGCAAGTTCCTGTTGGCACGCATATTGCCATGCGACATTGAGCGCCTTGGCGACGCAACCGAAGAGCTAGTAAAGTACAAGCGCATGAAGCGATTCCAAACAGTTGTTCATTTGAACACCGTCGAAGCGGTTGTTGGTCGAGTTAAGCGACACGACACTTGGTTCATTGTCGATCAAAGCAAGGGAGCGGTTCGGACATTATTTACCGACGATAGCGCACCAACTCAGGATGACGAATAGTTGCATCACAGGTTGAATTCTTGCATTGCATTTATGCACACCCCACCCGCTGTATCTACCATAAGTGTTGTCTTCCTATACAAAACTCCGCGATCATCTTGGTCAACTCTTATCTTAGTCTATCTATTTGCATCGACCCAGCAATACTTCTGAGGCATTAAAGTATGTTTGACACAATTCATATATTCATTTAACAACGTTAGATGCGACAAGTTGCGCATTTTAGGTATAGATTTGATTATCACGTCCCGCTCCTACGATGCGGGACCTCCGCTTTTCGGTAGTCGCCATGACCTGTTCAAAATCTCAAAGTCCCTCAAAGCGGGACACCCGCTATAGGTGTGGGCTACCCACTCTACAAAGTGGGTCACCCGGGCACAACCGGGTATCCCGGTCGGGAAAAGCGGGGCGCTAATCCACAGTGAGTAGCGGGTAAGTCATGACACATTGCACGAGATATGGCGGCTAAACTACAAGGATTAAAGGTCTTGGTGGGGGCGGAATCAACAGTATGGCAATGATCATTAGTTCGTACATACGTCCGACTTTGTGGATAGCGATATTGATCCTGTAATAGTGTCGGATGTAGTTAGCCTTCAAGAAAGGGGCAAATACCAGGGTTTCATTGGCGCGGCGGTCGCTTTAGGTTCTGGGATCGTATGTCCGAAACTGGCTCGAGTTATTGTCTTCGTACTTAATCTTTGCGCAGGGCCCATTGGTTGGAGGAGCTTTATCGAGCGTAGGCTGGCGTTGGGTATTTTGGTTTACTGTGCCTATCACTTCGGTGTGCATTGTACAGCTATGGTGGATGCTTCCCCAGAACAAAATGAGCGCCAACTTTGGGGAGAAGCTTAGGATGATCGACTTTACGGGGAGTGTCGTTAGCCTGGCTGCTGTGGTCCTCATTCTCGTGGGTTCAGACACCTATGCGCTTACGGTTTTGTTTGACTCTGATAATGGTTTCAGGTACCACTTGCCGGGGGAGGAACCTACTATTCCTGGAATTCAGCACTCGTGATAAGCATGATTTCAGTCGGATCGGCTCTAGCCGTTCTGTTTGTACTAGTCGAATGGCGTCTGGCATCCCTCCCCATCCTTCCGCTCTACCTCTTCCGCAACAGAAACATCGTCATCATATACAGCACGACATTTCTAACTGGAATCGTATACTACTGCAACCTCTATTTTCTGCCCTCGTATTACACGGATGCACGGGGCTTTACCCCTGTTTAAGCTGGCATTTATCTTCTGCCACTTGTGCTGATCCAATCCCTCTCAAGTTCGATTTCTGGTCAACTTTTATCTAGAACTCGGTATCCAAAGCCGATTGTTGCTGTTGGATTCTCGATATGGTGCATTGGGGCCGGGCTACAGTCTATGTTCGGCTTGAATACGAGCAAGGGTGCGATGGTCGCATATCTGATCATCGAGGGTGCGGGGATAGGGATGACCCTCCAGTCGAGTGAGTAATGCGATTTTATAAATTTCGGTACTCGAATTAATGGCTGGGCTAGCACTTGTGGCCGCCCAGGCTAGTGCTCTTCCAAAAGAGCGTGCCGTTATAACTGGGTCTCGGAACTGTACGCACCCGTTCTTCCACCTTTCTAGTCCCGATTAATAGGTGTTCAGTTTTCCGAACGCTAGGAGGCGCCATTGGACTTGTGGGTGAGTGGTTACCTAGTCTTTTAGACGGCAAAAACTCCGCGGATTGATCCGCATCATACAGTATGTACCACGACTAAAAATGAGGTCCTCAAAACAGAGCTACACAAGATTCAAGACCTTTCTTCCACTGCGGTCGCCTCGATTATCAAGTTTGGCCCCCAAGCTCTCACTGATTCCGGCTTGGAAAGTGCTGTTCGCCACGCATACATGAGCTCACTTCATGCGGTGTTTATTTTGTTCATTCCTATTGCGGGTATAAGCGCGATTATGTCCCTATGCTTGAGGGTATGCTTCCAGAACTCGTTTTTTCATGGATGCTCACGCTCGATTGCAGTCGGTATATTTGCAAGGAGATAAGGACGTGCTTCCAATCGCGAAAACCCCTACCCCACCAAGTAGTCAACATAATTTGGAGCTCAGCAACATGGGACAAACTCATGCAGTTGGAGATTCAGTAGTGCAATCGAATGCGGGAGTGGAGAAACGAGGTGGATCAGGAATAGAATCCAAAAAGTCATAACTTGGCACTTCAACGCAATGGGGTTCCCTCATCTGCATTTTCGAAGTGATAGAGCCAATAGATTTTGACTCGTGGTTATGTGTGACGGCCTTTGATTGAGATGTGCTACTACGCATGTGTTGGACAGTCCTTATCAAGGGGCATACAGTACGTCATGACGTCATCTTTACAATCAAACATGTTGTTAGGGTGGTTAGCTCGCCACATAGGCTGCCATACATGCGACTCACGCTCAGTATGAATTTCTTCATAGGCTGGACCACTGAGTTGTGATCGGGCATGTCACGGAGTTCGGCAGAAGCGCCGAGTGTTCGCCGAGGCATCAGAGCTTATATTGACTCATGCCAATCGAAACAGCTCCTCCCAACACACCACAGACGAGTCCCGCTATGACCACACGAGACCGAGTAGACTCAACCACTGTCGAGTCTAGTCCAGCTAACACCCCCCGGAGCTCCCGTGCTGCCATTACAATCGAAGATCAATCACACCGTTTGCAGCACAAAAAACTCCTACTAGTTCTATCCAGCCTTACATTATGCGCATTTGTCAGTTATCTGGACCAAAGTAGGTGATTCGTACTCCAGAATAATATAGAGTATGAGATCTCATTCAGGGGCTTGTGTAGTGTCTCAACAGTCCTTCCTGCAATTGCTCATGACCTTGGTGCAGCCGATCGCATCAATTGGGTGGGAATCTCGTTTCTAGTTGCTACAACGTCTAGTCAGACTGTTATTGCCCGACTAAGTGACATATTCGGCCGAAAGTAAGTTTCATTATCATTTTGGTTGGTGCCCCTTAACATTCAACATTTCACCGCTAGAGCACTGCTCATATCCGTTATCGCTCTGTTTACCCTGGGAAACCTACTATGTGGCTTTGCAAAAACAGCCATCTGGCTCATGAGTCGTACTATGCAATTACGATGACAATATTACTAAGGTCGTATGCTCGTAGTTTGTCGCACACGGTATTGCAGGTGAGCGGTGTTGACATCTCAGCCCAGAATGATTCATGATTGATTATTCATGATTGATTATTTATGCGTCTCGATGATAGGGATAGGCGGCGGAGGAATCAATAGCGTGGTTGCCATCATTCGTGAGCTTTATCTTCACCATCAGAGAAACAAGTCTCTCATATACTTCTAGTGACAGACTTGGTTAGTCTTAAGGACCTGGGAAAATACTCAAGCATCCTCAGTACTTCCGTCGCCCTCGGTTCTGGAGTTGTATGCCTATCCTCTCTGCAGCTCCGGTGACTAGAAACTGAATTTTCATCTAGGGACCTCTTATAGGAGGGGCTTTATCAACCGCGGGTTGGCGATGGGTGTTTTGGTTTACTGTGCCTATCACAGTCGCATGCATTGTTCAGCTATGGTGGATGTTGCCCCAAAATAAAATGAGCGGCAATCTCAGGGAAAAGCTTCAGATGGTAGACTTTATAGGCAGCATCGTTAGTTTAGCTGCGGTCGTGCTTTTACTCGTGAGTGTTTGTCGGTTGCCCCTCTTACGAGCCGCTCAACTTCTCCTATATGACAGGTGCCACTATCTGGAGGAGGAATATACTATTCCTGGAACTCAGCGTTTGTCATCAGTATGATTGCTGTAGGATCGGTCCTTGCCGTTCTGTTTATAGTCGTGGAATGGCGTGTAGCGGCACTTCCCATCCTTCCTCTCTACCTGTTTAGAATTAGGAGCGTTTTTATCGTCTCAGCGACGACCTTTTTGACCGGAATCGTATTCTTCTGCAACCTTTACTTCTTGCCTTCCTATTATACAGATGCACGAGGCTTCAGCCCTGTTCAAGCGGGCTTGTATCTTTTACCCCTCGTCGTTGTGCAAGTCTTCGCGGCCATGTTTTCAGGCCAACTTTTATCAAGAACACGCTATCCGAGGCCGTACATCGTAGGAGGATTCGCAATTTGGACGATTGGAGCGGGGTTACAATCTATGTTCGGACTTGAGACGAGCAAGGGCAAGATAATAGGGTATCTCATTCTCGAAGGCATCGGGATAGGATTTACGTTTCAAACGAGTGAGCCAGAGACACAATACCGCCTTTATTGTACTGAAATCATTTTCGCAGCCCTTGTAGCTGCTCAAGCTAGTGCTCCATCACCAGAACGGGCGGTTATCACTGGATCTCGTAACTGTGCGTAAATTTCATGACCAATCCATTCATCTTCTAACTGACAGCACCGTAGTTTTCTGCTCTCTTGGCGGTACTATCGGACTCGTTGGTAATGTAATCCTCTAATCCGTATCATCACGCCAAATTCTTATATACCCCCATCGCTTTAGTTTGTACAGCTACCAAAAACACTGTACTGAAAAAGGAACTGCTAGCGATTTCCGGCCTCTCTTCTCAAGCAGCGGCTTCATTCATTAAACTCGGTCCGCAAGCTCTGACGGATGCGAGTATGGATGGCGCGGTGCGTGGCGCATATATGCGCTCGATTCGCGCGGTTTTCACCCTGTTCATTCCAATCGCGGGTCTGAGTGCGATCGTGTCACTTTTCATGAAGGTAAATATTTCCTACTTCTAACTCTGGCACAAGTCAACTGAACCTTACTTGTAACAATAGTCGGTGTACCTACAAGGAGATAAGGACGTCTTGCCTGTCGCAAAACCCCCGACTCCACCAAGCAGCCAAGATAACCTTGAATTAAGGGCCATGGTTGAGGAAGGAGATACGAAAGACTCTACTGGCATTGCAGGCAAATTGGCAAAAAAATCTCCCAAGTAACAATGCGTACACACGAACGACGCTGGCTCATACCTAGTATAGACATCATTGGTGTTGCGTCAGATTGCCCGCGTTTCGATCCACAAAAGTCAGAGCTCCAAGCTGGGCCCTGTCCGACTGCTGTTCGGGCATGGCCTGGAACTTCTCGGCCTTGGTGCGCTTGTAAGCCAATCGCGCTCCTGAAGTCTGCCTAGCCCCACTCGGGCACAGCCACCGATCACCTCCCTCGACATCACCACAACGGGGAGTGATCTTCTCTCGTCCACTCGATGTTCGGTCGAGATGGCTGACCTAGCTCGCCAAGGTAACCATTCAAGATCGAACGAACCTAACCTTGGCGATACAGAGGGTGTATAAGAACCCGTGGTTGGCCGGTATCTGAGCGACAGTACCAATTACACCATGTCAGACATCCAATCACAACCTAGCTCGTCTTCTTCGGTCGACATTCAAAAGTCGCCGGCGCAAATAAGCAAGTTCCAGAGAATCTATGGCGCTCTTGGATTTAAGAAAGGATATAACTTTATATTATGTTGGTTTCGTCGGCTTCTGATACTGTCAAACGTTCAAGCTAATGCTGTCGACCTTTATTCTAGGGTTTATATTTGGGTACGCGTTATCTGATTCGACTTGGATCTATGCTCTGGCTAACGCAGTTTTTCAGCGGCGCGATGGTTGGATTCGCCTTAGCCCGCTTCATGTATCTTCACGTCCCTACCTTGACCAAGAACCTTGCTCCCGGCGAAGGCTACTATATGCTGACAAGCTTCTACAAGCCCGCCATGCTCATCCACATTGCTACCGTTCTCCCCGCTGGTATCCTGGCTACCCTTCAATTCGTCCCTCAAATTCGCTACAAGGCTTTGATCGTACATCGTATCATCGGCTATATTTCGCTGTTTCTGTTGGTGATCGGAACGGCCTCCGGATTCGTCATGGGTCGCCGCTCTTTTGGAGGGGACATTACTATTCAGACTGGGGTTGTTCTACTAGGGGCCGTCACTCTCGTAGCGGCTGCAATCGCATATTACAATATCAAGAGACTACAAATCGACCAACACCGCAAGTGGATGCTACGAACCTGGTTCTACGCTAGCACTATCATCACTACACGACTAGTCATGATTATAACAGCAAAGGCTATTTCGGCTATTAACCAATATCACACGGTATGTTCATATCGTTATTTGTCTTCAAATGCTTATATATATATTCTCCTCATAGGTATGGTCTTGTGCCGAGATCGCGTATGTATTGGAAAATTCTACTCGTCTGGCGGAACAATACCCCAGTTGCGTATCTGGTCAGGAGGGTGGTTACGTTGCTGTGCCTGCTACATGGACAACAGCGCTCCGAATTGGGTCCTCGCTCCGTGCATCCTTTGGGCCCGCTTTGTGGATTGCGTTTCTTACACACGCTATTGGGTTAGTTGTCATCATCTCCAGTTTCGCTTTCCTCGCCCTAACGGACACAATCCCAAAGAGTCGAAATATATATCCACCTCACTCCAGGCGAGGATTCACGTCTGCGAAAGGTCTCATACGAGAGACAACTCGAGCGTGGGGTAAAGCATCCCGGGAGTATGGGAACCAACGGCGACCATTTGGGCGATAACTTCGGAGTTGATTATAAACCTCAGTAATGATATTCGCACTCTTGGTTTTTGGACTTTCTTGCGTCAATACCGTACTATTCTGTATAACATACCCTTGATAACATATCTAATTTATTCAAATCATTCCGGCTTACAATCATAATGCCCTGTATACATGAGGGAGTAACGATTCGTATTCCTTCTCTCCCGAGTTCTCTTCCAGAGGCTTAATTAACGTATGTACCACTATCACCGGCCCAAACCACCCAGAAATATGCGTATGTAGCCTATCGACTGTTCGTAGCGTGTGCTGTCTAGTATTGACCACGTAGTAGCCATTACGAATTTATATTTTGCCATCAACTCTCCTGCCGAGACGTACAACTCCTAGCATATTTGAATGCCCAACTGCAATCATGGGAGCCGAAGTAGAGGCGAAATCGGTGTCTTCGAGTGGCCGTTTCAAGACCGTGGTTACGCCAAGCATCTAAACCGTACAGGAAGGATTATTCGCCTCCCAACCCAACTTCCTTTCAGGCCTAAGATACCTTTTCGTACTCGCTAGTAAAATCACCATGAGATTATAAAGGATATTCCGCCGTGTTTGATGCTTTTTGGTCCGAATGCGAACTCGGAGGATCGTTGAGGCTAATCCGAATTCGTACCTTATGGAATTGATCAGGTGCGGTGTACAGTACCTCTCAAGCTACTTCGGCTACGTCGATCCTCTTCTCGAACTACAATGATCTCTTGGGGAGTTAGGGAACTTTCGGTTTGGATTGTATTTGAATTGCAGCAAAGTCAACCTAGGGTTTACTCGATGGACTTATCTCTGTCTACAATATGTGATGAGCCGGTGCAAGTCGTGTTTGTCACACTTTGGTTCAAGTTACATATATCAATCAAGCATCACTACGTCATATAAAAGAGCAGCCGAGAAAACGAATGCGAAAGCAAAAAATCAAAGCGAAGTGAAGCCATATAGATACATGCACACAGTCCAATATCGTACCCACCGAATGTCAAATCTATCAACTATCGTACACATCTACCTCCCTGCCATTCATTCATGCGCCAAGTCTTTCGCTCGCGATCCGTGCACCCTTGACTCGCGCCACAATCTTTTGAAACGCGATATCCCGGGCATTGTCGGGGTTCAAGCTGTGTTTCCTGTTTCTCAAATTCGTATCAAATCATGCGTGAAAAGAACCCTAAACTCACGTTCTTGCATCATCACAGAAACACGCGAAGCCGCAATCTGAGATACCCCACACAACTTCTAAGCCCCGTGTCCTTGCATCCAATTAATGGGAATAAACTCACCATCAGTTGCCCCAAGTTGATCTGTGGGTATATACTTGGTTGCACTAACCAACATCTGGGCGATTTCTTCCGGGGTCTCTATACGTGGGTCGACGGTGCTCGTCACGCCAATATATGCCATCTGAGCAACCCGTTAGCTCCGATCAAACATCGGCTATACAGAAAGGCCGAGACCGACCTGTTTAACGCCGTTCGCGTCCCGTCGAATGTTCTTCCCCACAAGCTTCAGGATACGATTTCGATCCCGCTCCGCTGCACAGTGAATCAAAAAGTATCCAGCATTCTAGGCTGGACTTCAAAAGACAATCCAACGATATGCAATACACACATAGGACTAACCATTTTGAACATTTCCTTTACTAGCTCTTCGTAAGGTAAGAATTGTTCTTCGCTTGCACGACAACACGTGTGCACCCCGATATGAGCCCGCTCGCCCGCCGTGAAACGGTTGATCACGCGGTTGTTAAGGTCGATGAAAAAATCAAGCAGGCGCTCGCTGTAAGACAGGTTCGGCTCTGACCGAATTGGATATAGAATAAAGTTTCTAGACGTACCTTGGATTGGTCCAGTTCCTGAGGTTCAGTTGTCCTTCAGTGAAATCGATGGACACACGGACAGCTCCGGCCTGAAAGCATTTGCGAATATCAAGTTCGGCCTATCGTGTGTATGTGAGACGATCTGTCCGAAAGTAGAAAAGGGGGAAACGAGCGGGACGTACTTGATCGCATAAGTCTGTTAGGAATTGTTGTCGAGTGTACCCTGGAACATCAGATCGGGGAGGGTAGAGGAGGCTTAGGAGACTTGGCGCCACGACAGCCTGCCGATCAAAATGCCACAATTTAGTTCGCAATCACATGGGCGTCATTCCAACGAGTGTTGCTCACCTGCTTTACGAGATGTTGTGCCACGGGAATGACTCTTTCGAGATAGTCGGCCGCAAATGTCTTGTACCTGAACGGGCCCGAGACGAGACGGGGCAAGTGTCGGTGATAGCCATCTTGGAATCTGAATGGACAAACGTGGATCAGGGAGAAAAGGGTTAGGATGAGAAGAATCTGATGGAAAAACACGAAAGATGGATAGACGTGGCGGCGAGGAAATGAACTTGCATGGAGAAGTACTAGCGAGCAGTGTAAGTAAATTTCGGAGAAGAAAAAAGCGAAAGCAGGAAGCTTACCTGTCCATCGAAGACTAAATTTTCAGACGTCCCTGTACCATTGAGAGTACTGGAGAAGTGTTCATTAGTGAAATAGGACGTATACCGCAGAAGATCAAGTCGTACATACTCTATCAATGGATATTTTGCCACCGAGCTAAAACGCTGCTCCCCATCAGTCACTACAATATGACCAGCATCCTCCATCCTGCGGATGTATTCTGCGCAAGACGCGTCCATCTCACGCTCGAGCTGTTCAAATGCACTGGAGAATTTTCGTTAGGGATACTCCAGTTTGAAAAATGGAAGGTGCATACATCTGCTTGGCCTCATATGCAGCGATAGCGCGTAAGAGTTTCGTCGAGCGCGGGAACGATCCAACAACTTCGCAAGGGATGGGCATCGTGGGGTGAAGTCACAATTACGGGTGAGCGCGCGGCTGCGGCGACGCTTTATAGCTGTCGAGTGGCAAGCATGTAAACGGATATTCAGGATCTGCAAAGTGTTCCCTTCCCCAGGCCCGAGTCTGTTTTCGCAACCCCAGAAAAAGCGCCTCTTTTCCATCGTCGGGTCCGACAAATTGCAAATAGATCGAGCCGCCGGGAAATGGATGTAAATCGAGCCAAAGAAAGATCCGGTTGCACCGCATGTTGGCTGGAGTCAATCGGCCTTCAGCCCGTGTCCAGAGAGAGCACCTGCGCCCGTCGCGGAGCCCACAGCGGGCGGACATGTGTGTCCGACTGGCTCGGGAACAAGCCACCCGAGTTCAATAAAAACAAGCTTCTGTCGGTCTTCGTGGAGATAGCTTATTGTCCCTGGGTAGGGGAAGCAGGCGCGCGCGTCCAATACAGTCCCCTCTTTTTCTCTCTTGAGGGGGAGATTCCCACATATCCTTTAGACGTTGATCGAGCCCACCGGTCGCTGGGAGTCCGGGAAGCGGGAACGTGTCCCGCCAAACAGCCTCCAGGGGAATCGAAACGTGAGGCTGGCAATCCGGTGACACCCTCGCAAGGCTCTTCCGAGGTTCCCGCGCGAATCCCGTTTCGAGTTTGGGGATGGAACAAGGCCGAACAAGAACATGGAATCGATCGAAATAGGTGATGACGCGGTGCTATTTCCTTTCTAGGCTGACAAATCAACACCCCAACCTATCACATGACCGGCGGTTGAACGCAAAATGCGCCGCCAGCGAGCGTCCAGGCCGGCACGGATGGATGCAGCGATCGTATGCTCACGTCAAAAGCCCCTCTTGTTGCCCCTGAACTGCCGTGCCTTATGCTGGGACCTGATCTATTTACGTCGAGCACTGCTCATCGCCAATAACTTCGATTGGAATTTAATCCGTTTTCATCAGGTTTACCAGTGGTTCGCGCTTGAGTGCCTAGAGAGATTGAGGTATCTCCACTATATCGGAGTCTACTGCGGAGACAATTACCGAGGCCAAATACTCAAATACTCCGGCTATTGTGAATGATTTGATGCCAGTGTTCCAGGCAATGCTCAATCCAAATGATTTCCGAACGAGTCTCGGCTCGACAAGGGCTATTGGTCGGAGACCGAGTTGTGGTTTCCTCGACAGTTTGGTATTCGGCCAAGAAGAAAAATTGAGCTCGTCGATAGTACAGAGTTTGCGATAAAATCCCTGTTTCTATTTTGAGTGCCCATGGCCGGCATCTTCAAGCTCATGTAAGGAGATTTTACTGAACTCACGCCTTTCTGGAGACAGTAGGTGGTACATATCTACACACACAAAGCCCCGCAGGCGTCTGCTTGTAGATGATCCATGAGTCACAAAATAGAAATCGGGATTCAATCGCAAACTCTCTAGTGTTACATCAGAATCAGCCATAACGAGCTTGTTAGTCTTTAAGATGCTCCAGTGCAAAGTCAAGGAAGAGCAAAATGAAGCAAGCCGAAGGATGACGACGCTAACCTCCGACCCAGAACCAGGTCGGGTCACGCTTGGGTCAATCAAAACAGAAATAGCAAGATCTAGAATACAGTGGCGCTTGGTCCTTTCGGTGTCATGGGTAAATGCCAGGCGACAATAGGGAGTTTTTGTTTTGCCGATCGGTTATGAAAAGTCATTGGAGTGAATCATAGAACCAGAGGGCCGGTCTTATGTTGGACCAAAAAGCTACCATTTCTGCCGCAATTTGGCAAATAAAAGTACCTTAACGCGAGTTGCTTTCTGGCCCAGCGTAGGTATAACCTAAGTGTGTTGCTCGGGTGGAACAGACAATCTAACAGCAGCATAGGAGCGAATAGGAGAATCTATTATTGCTGTCATGGCTGTCGTTTCGCCCGAACAACTCTTGGAGTTAATTGATATATGCGCCTGGTACGGCTACCCGGCTGAGTGGTTCGCCCACACCTTTTCCCAGATTTTGCCTTGCTCTCTCACTGAATCATCTGCATAGCGTGTTCCTTTAGCAATCACAAACGCGATTGTGGAATATTCTTGTGTGATCCTCCCCAAGGGTCTATCTACTTGGATTCACTCATTTTTTTGTCACGCTTGAGCGTAAGAATGACGGGCCTCCAGCGAGTCAATGAGACACTTTGGCGAGCCCACCCTCTATCCAAATGAAATAGAGCCGCAAGGAAGCGAAAAAAAACCGTACCTTTGTTAATGTACTTGGTTCCAGAAACTCTTCAAGCGGTCACAAAAATCCACGTGAATGCTGCGCATACATACCAAAGGCGTATGTTGCTCATTGACGCGGTCCAGGGTGGTCGCATAAAGATAACCGTGGTGCCTGATTGCATAAAGGCTAAATTTATTATGGAACATCTAAATATTAATCTGCTTGTCAAACAAGCGTGCTAGAAGTGGATCGGCATAGAATACATACTTGTCTCGGTTCTCCCTAAACTATTAACCAGAGTGTCATTATTGTGAGTAGATGTGTTTTCTATGGTTCTGGACACGCACAGCCTATCGTAGCAATCTGGACAGCGGCCACTGTTCATTTAACCGGCTAGAAGTTGAACCGAATGCTTATCTGGGCTTTCCAGGTATTGCCTTACCCATGGATTACATATTTTGGTGGGTTTTGACCGAATGAATGAGCAAAGCTGAGGTGCTTGGGCTTTCAAAACTATGATCGGATCTTCATATGGCCGCTGGTTTTCCAAATATATGCTTCAAAGTTTGTGAGTATGAAAATTTGAATACATCGTGGGATTACTGCGTTGACTGAGAACACGACGGTAGGGGGAGAAATCCTCCAAAACTGGATGCATACAGGCCAGACTAAATAAACATCCGAGACAAATATAACAGTACAGAATCAAGCGGCTCCGCCTCCCAACACAGTCTACTCTGGCGACTCCATTCGTTTGTACTCATGCATGTCATAGATCCTAATGAAATCGAAGAATCTACAGGGAAGCCTGGACATCATGATGGACTGCGGAGTTACGGAAGGGTAAACTCTTGCCGTTGAATTGTGTCGAGTACCCGTACTGTCAACAGGCTTTAATTGCCGATGCGGTCGAGTAAAGGAGCCAAAAGATTGCGATCGTGCTCGAGTCGGCCAGCACTAGGGCTCCCCTCCTTCTCGCCTCCTTGACAATGGCCCACGGCAAGCTTATGCGCGCCCATAGATACGAATGGCCCGGTTCAGAGTATACCTCATAATCGCGACCCTTGTCCGCCACCGATGATAGAAACGTGATAACATGAGCCTAGGAAAGGATCGAACTTTGCCGCCTGTCTCTCGGCTAGCCCGCATCCCAATCGGTCAGGTGGCGACACCGGCTTTATCACCCGCCTCGCGTCCCTGAACTGAGTCATACGCAAATCAATACAATTAATATATATGTACAACCGGATCCCGTAATACATCTTTTCTCTCTGCCTAGCTGTCTAGATCGGGTGCGGGATCGTCCAGGCCAACGATACCTGCTAGTCCCCCAATATTCGCGGCCTGGTTGATGACGCTCTCTGATGCTCCTGCTGCGCCGTCAGCCTTGTCCCCATTCGCTAGTACACCGATAACGGCGTCGGCCTAGAAAGTAGAATATGAGAATCGGAGCAAGAAGGGGAAAGTGTATGGAGGCAGACCATGGGCGTGGCGCTGGCTTCGGCAGAAATGCTGGTGGCAGATGCCGGAGGCATGAGAGGGCGGATGGCCGATGCGAATTCACGGGGGTGGATGCCGAGCTCGTCAGCCAAGGCTAGAGCGCAGACGGGCGAATTTGAAAGTGAGTTGATTATCATATTTAAGTGAGATCAAACACTGTACCTAGTATCCGAGCTTCGACGCCTTTTACACCCGTGTCATGATCGGATTTACCTGTTTTGTGGAGAAAGACAAAAAAATGTTATTATGGACCGAACATCAAAACAGAGAATGGATTCGGCGAAAAGGCAAAAAATGTCCGGTGTGGGGAAGCGGGACGAGTCAGGAACAAATTACACACCCCCTAGATTTGGGTTGCCTTTCATTGGCTCGCCTGTGTCGGGTCGCTTACCCATGGCGAGATTGAACCAGCCGCCGGCATCGGCTTTGAGTTGGGCTACTCGGTAGGCGGACAGGGCCAACCAGAGCATTCCCACTCCGGCCAAACAGTAAACTGAGTCGGGTTAGTAATTCACATTCGTCGATATGTTTGTTAGAACATACTGAACGTGGAAAAGCTCATGTTGGCTAGAGGCGGCTTGACATCTCGTGTCACCGGGCCCTCGCGCTTAGGCGGCAGGTGCTCCTCAGTCTGGCCGGTCTTTCGTTGTCTGGTCGTGGACATGGTGGTAGTGGAAGTAAAGGTAAGCGTATGGTGGCCGTATTGCGGTGTTATATACAGGCGAGGCCGCCGTCATACCAATTGCAAGCGGTGATGTCATGGGCGTCATACTCACGTGGAACCTCGCGTATCATCACGTGATGGATCGACTCTCGATGTCGACTTCTCCCAGTTCTCGATTGATCGACAACTTGGACCGCTGACGCAAATCAGAGAAATGCATTTAAAAGGACCCAAGAGCCAATCTATGTTGACCTCACGTTCACTCTTCTCCCACGACCGCTGCCATGGCTAGTACAAAGACTCGAGTGTGTATCGTTGGTGCCGGTGCGTCTGGCATGAGTTGTGCCTATGCACTCAGTCGACATCCCGACAAGTACGAAGTCACCGTTTTCGACAAGGAGTCCGAGGCTGGTGGTATGGCCACTTCGATTCCCATCGACCCGGACCGGTATGGTGCGACCTACATCAACGATGGTGTCCAAGGATGCTCACCTACTTTTGCCAACACGTACGTCTCTTGCTTCCTGCTCGAGTTAACCGTCCAACATGTTCTGCTTATAGAATAAAAATGTTCAAGCTTCTCGGATACGAATGTTCCTCTGTCGGGATGCAAATTTCGTTTGGCAAATCCGAAGAAACATTCTGGTCCAACGTGTTCCCTTCACCCATGATCCGCAAATTCGAGTCTGATATCAAAAAGTTTGGACGGGCGCTCAAGACTATCAAGCGACTCGAACCTATTTTTGCGTTTATCCCCGTCCGAACGATGCTCAAAATCTTCCGGTTCAACCCAGATTTTGGTGATCGGATGGTCTATCCGCTCGTCGCGTTGTTCTTTGGCACTGGGAACCAAACTCCCTACGTCAGCTGTGCCATCCTGTGCCGCGTTTTCCTCGATCCGAACATGCGACTGTTCGAATTTGACGAGAAGAGCTTGTTGGCGAGCATCCCTGAAATGTTTGCTTTTCCTCGATTGGGCGAAGTGTACGGCACTTGGAAGAAGAGTATCGAGGGCGCCGGAAATGTGACTTTCAAGCTTGGATCTGAAGTCAAGAACGCCGTGAAGAGGGAGAGCAAGAAGAATGGGGGCGTCGTAATCGAATATATCGAGGGAGAGGGCGAACACTTGCGGAGCGCGACGTTTGATGAGCTTGTCATGGCGTGCGGTAAGTTCCATGGTCTTTGTATTCAAGGCCAATTGTTAATCAAAGGCTGTTTCCAAGATGCCGATGCTGCATTGAAGATTCTTGGCAAATCAGCTTCCTGGATGGAGCGACAGGTTCTGGGAAGCGTCAAGTATCTGTACGTGATTTGTCCTCTTAGGTTAGGCACTTCTGTATTTATACTTCCTTAATAGGTACGACGTGACCATCACACATAATGATCTAGACTACATGAACCGCGTACGTTTACACTCTGTTTCACGTTCGCTCATGTTCTTACATCTCGGCCGTGCCCAGCACTACGAAACCCAATTCAAGGACTCGCTCGCTGCCGAACCTTCAGGCAAGGATGACGAAGAAGCAGTCGAGCTTGGCCGGAAGGAGTTCAAACCGCTTTATTATACGAAGCAGTACGAAGAGGACAAGAGCAAAATTGAAATGAGTTTTGGTTGGTTTCGATGCCATGGCTTTTTGGAAGATTATGCTTATGATTTTGGGCAGATTTGACGCACTACCAGCCCCAGTTCAAGGGTACGGCTAGCAGCCCAACTGACCAAGGCATCGACCGTATGTATTTATCCTGTGAAACGCTTTCTTACTTGTATTGACTTTCTATATCTAGATACCCCTCATCCCGAGAAACCGATGGAGCAACATGTTTTCCAAACAATATTCCTCGATAGGGATAGCAGCGAACAGATGTGGACTTGGAACGAGATTCCAGAAGAAAAGCGAATAAAGGAAAAGTGGTGGAAACAACAATCTCACAGATGGCAACATTATGCCAAGGTCGTACCTTGGATGATGTTCATAAACGGGAAGCATCACACACAGTCAGTTTCCATTTCCACTCGGTGATACTCGGGTTGACCGATTTCTTGGTACGCATACAGTTTCGCTGGTGCATGGTCAATCTTGAACATGCATGAATTGGCTGTTACGTCTGGGTTTGCGGCTGCGTATAGGCTAGGCGCGGATTTCCCGTTCCGAGGCGACGGGGAATGTGAGCGGTTGTTTAAGCTGTATTTGGCAGCGAGTCATGGTGTAAGGGCGGTACGTTGTGCTTTATTATTACAGAAGCAGGATCACTCACAAAAACGTACTCCTGGTAGAGGCCTGAAGATAGGCAGGGATTCTTCGCCTAGGCGAGGCTAGACGACCAGACCACGTTATGGCATTGAATCGTAATTCCTTCGCTCAAGTATTGAACGTGTATATGACCCATTGACCTTGCATACGTTGTACTCTATTATATTATCATGGTATGAATATGTTATATGATACGTTAGTTTACGTTGCGATGTCTAATGTAGTGTCGGCCGAGGCTGAATATACTCCCCAGGCCGAGCGAAACGAGGGTCAGTATCAAGGAGAAACACACATGCTCCATGCAGATAGTTGAGAGATCTATGTATTCGGGACAAGTCGTATAGCGCGTCAATCCCGCTTCTTTACTCTTATACTCACACTCACTGTTCTCAGACACTGCGGATATCGAGTGACTATTGCTCTCATTTTGAAAGGGCGAGTTATGACTAAGCATGTCACTATGAAAAGAAACCCACGTAAGTCATACATGGGTCGCGCATGTAATATTTAAGGGGGTTACCCAGGTAATAGCATATAGGAACTTACCTGGGGTACCCAGGTATCCAAAATGTCACTTTGATACTTGGGTTACCCCCGTGTACCGACATGGGTAACCCAACTAAGTCTTATAGTGTTTTTAGATGTAATACACGTATTTTTTCTCGGGTAGTTTACGGGGGTCATTTATAATCGATCCACTCGGTTCATTTACATGGATCCATACATTACATGGATTGCTATATAAGTTACATAGGGGCTATCTCACACATCTAAGTCCGACCGGTCCTTTGTATACATAAGACACCATTGAGAGCAAGGCGAAAAGATGAAACATAATAAAGGAAAAATTACGAACAAAACGGGAGCGCGAGGGGAGCAGGTATTGGGGAGAATGGCCTAGCCGCGCGTCCGGAGCTGGCGATCGCTCGGTGCAACCTGCTTTGCAGGTCGAACAATTTTGATCTTTGAAGTTCCAACGACACGAAGACCGTTCTAACTCATAGTTAGTAGGTAGTACGACAGTTACTGAGAACATACAGTTTTGTCCATTCTGGAATTGCTCGACTCGGCATCGGGTTGTTCACCCGCCAATGTCTCGTCAATCGCCGCATGAGAGGGACCAGCGGCTGGTACATTATCTTGGCTCGCTTGGTCGTTATCATTCAGAGGGGTTTCGGTCGACAGGATAGGGGAAGCAGGTGGATTCGGGCTTTCGGGCTCGGGCTCAGGCTCGGAAGGGGCGGGACGCTTCAATCGGTTAGTACAAGGGGAGCGTAATAGTGCAATCTACTTACCATTCTTGGGTATGCTTGTTTCTTTTTGGGGGGTTGCTCCATGCCCTATTTTTGTTGTTAGCAGGTATAGGGGGTAACCATGTGGGCGTACCTCGTCATCCTCTACTGCCTTGCGCTTTGGGGTATCCACGTTCCCTGTTGCCTTGCTTCGCTTGTTGGCAGTTAGATCCTAAGAACAAAATGTAAGTAATCAATCCAAGCATGGCGGTTAGCTTACCTGATCGTCCTTTGCTTGGTCCGCCTTGCGCTTTCCAAGCGCATTTGTTGACCTCGCCTGGGGCTTGGCCGATACCTTAGGCGGTGTCTTGGCTGGTGTCTTGGCCGGTGCCTTGGTCGGTGCCTTGTTTGGTTTCGTCGCCTTGCCAGTTTTCTTGGTGGCCGCGGGGGCTGGTTCCTGTGATATAGAACAGTTGTTAATAAATAATAAAGCTGTTAATAGAGCTTACCCCTTCGGTTTCTTGTACGGGAGGTTTGGCCTTGGCATGTTCGCGCGCCATAGGCTTGATCTTCCGCGCCGAGTTGCGGGCAACCTGTGAGTTTAGTGAGTGAACCATGGACGAGGAAATCATGGACTCACTGGCTCTTCGTCACTCTCCTTGTCAGAGGCGACAGTTGGCTCGGACAAGGCGTGCTTTTTTTGGTTCGGGCGAGGCGCGACTGGAGCCTGAGCAGAGGTCCGAGCCCTGCTCGCATCGGCCAATGCCTCCTCGGCCGCTGTCTTCTTATTGGCCTTGCGATTCTGTCGTTTGGTCGTATTGGGCGGGAGGTCATAGGTGCGGGAGCTTGAGTGAGAGGCGGGAAGGGGGTCGGGCTGGTCGCCTGGAGTGTTAGCAACGGCTGGACGAGGGGCGCGGGGGTTGGTGGTTGGGTTTGGGTGGTTAGCTGGCCGAGGATTCGATCGACCACGTGAATGATCGGGACGTTGATCACGCTCACGCTGTCAGGACCCTGTCGTCTCTCTCCTTTGTTGTCCTTAAGTAGTGGCTACGTTCGGTTGTTGTGTGGTAGTTTGTTTATTTGGTGGTCTATCTGTAGTTTACACGTACGAGTCCGGTGGTGGACGAGATAAAGCAAACTAGGGCTCCTAGCTTTGCTTCATCGTCTTATATACCCTGTGCGGGGGTATGAGTCATTGCTGCGGCGCAGTCCGCAGTTGTTTACTGGTCACATGACCTTGTTTGAGTGTTTGGCAGTGGTGTCAGGAGGTCATGTGACATTGTTTACGCATTATGTAACTCGCTCTTAGGTTTGTGCGGCTCCGAATCTTATAGAGCCGCGCTGAGTCCGAAGGTCACGTGATTTAAGCGCCTGGGTCACGTGATAACTCGCTCCTCGCTCCAAGTTACAAGGTAGAGAAGTTGCTGGAGCGAGTTATGTAACCACCGTAAGCGCCGGGGTCACGTGATAACTCGCTCCTCGCTCCAAGTTACAAGGCAGAGAAGTTGCTGGAGCGAGTTATGTAACCACGGTAAGCGCCGAGCGCTGATTAAGCGCCGGGGTCACGTGATAACTCGCTCCTCGCTCCAAGTTACAAGGCAGAGAAGTTGCTGGAGCGAGTTATGTAACCACGGTAAGCGCCGAGCGCTGATTAAGCGCCGGGGTCACGTGACCTTGTTTATAGCGTATTCGACCTTGGAGAAAATGCTATAAATCCGTATTATATTCTCCCTATGTAATGTGTCCGTTGTGCAGGTCACAACATTATCCCCCCTTTTGGACATGTCTTGGAGGATTTCGAGACATGTTGCTTGCTTGGTGCAAAAAGAGATCCCATGCATCGACAGGGATAAGGGCGCTGGACTCGAACTGACAACCTGCGATCTGACTAATCAGTCGGTGGTGTTGCTTAAGTCAGGCTAGACCCCTTATCCCTTACGCTACATGGGATTGGTAGCTAATTGGTCTAGTGGGCGATACCCCTGTGACGTGGTCGTTTGGGTGATGATTTCTGACCAATAAATTACGTTTCTATGGGAATACAAAGAAGGGTCTTCCACCCGAGTATACCCATTCCACGTTCCTTGCTACCCATGCCTCTCCTTCTTCCCCTTCTATGTCCGACCAGCATTTTGTGATCGCCGCCCGGCTATTACCCAGGATCACTGTTGGTCGTACCTTCATAGTTTTCACCCGCTGGTAGCGGCCGGTGAAATCTGCTTCGTACTGGCTCAGGGCCTTGAGCGAGTACTTGCCGTTTGTGGATACCATATCATCCAGTATCCATATATCGGCATCTTCTGACAGGGCCGCCACGTTCCATACGTTGCACATCCTGCTGTGCTTCCCTTTTGATCGGGCGTAGGCAGTTTTCCCTGTGCCTGTTTCACCCTCAATCACCAGGATGCGGTGTCGCATGCCTGGGCCTTTTGGTCGGACCTCCTCGGCAAACCATTTGTCCGCCTGTTCCACATGGTCCCTGTACTCAGGGACCTCGAGTTCCACTGGGATTGCCGGTAGTAGGCCGGCGTCCGCCTTGTAGGTGTATTCCGCGTACGCTCGTATGGAGTTCCATGACTTCGTCATGTCGAGGGGCCTTAGGCGTTTGTAGGCTTGGTAGAACTCCTCCTTTGTGGCCGATCCTACAATCTCCTCCCCATCCTCCAATTCTGCCTCCTGCCTCGACCTTTTTCCCCCTCGGCCCTTCGTCAGGATCTCCTCCAGCTGTTCCAGGGTCAGCTCCCCTGCCATCAGTTCCTCCACTTCTTCGCCCCCTTCCCCCACGTGCTTCCACAGATAGTGGAAGGCGTCTCGCGCTGGGTTCCCTCCTGGGCCGTCCCTGAGGTCCTTCTGCAGGATGTTGGGGTGGTTCCCCTCGAAGTCCCAGAACCGGGCGTTTTGGGTGTTCCACCCGCCCTTGCGCTCGTGGCTGATGGTGAGGGCATGGACATGGAGGGGCCGGTCCGGGTCGAAATTTGGTTCTTCCGAGTCGTGCCGTTCTACCACTGCCAAGGTGGCCCAGTGGTTGGGCCGGTTCCGGCAGAAGGCCTCGTATCTGCTCATTCTTTTTAGTGCTGCAGATGAGGCGTTCCAGGAGTGTCCTTACCGAGCCACTAGGCCGGACGTGGGCTCCTCCGCTAACTTCGACCAGGTCAGGAAAGCAGCTCTGGACTGCACTCTGAACCTTCCATTCGGCCCGGTATCTGTCGGCTCTTCGGACCCTCGACCCATCGGCGTATGCCGCGAAGAACTTGGCTCGGGGGCTGCGCTCACCTCCGATGGTGCTGGTGACGGCGAAGCCTGCCGCTGCGCTGCCTCCCGAGCCGCCCGGATCCGCGCTGCGCCGCTGAGTCCGATTCCGAATGAGGGCATTCTTGGTTTGTCTAGTGTGTGTGGCGTGGGATGGGGGCATGGATTTGATCTTGCTCCTTCTCCTGATGCCACCTGATATACCCGTTGTGTTTGTTTTTCTAGTCATGTGATGACGCATCTCCGAGGGGTGCCCTTCCTTCGTTCCATCGCGTCGGCCTTGTCCTCGCTAACGCTCGGGGCCTCCGCTCCTTCACTCCGGTCGGTGCCCCCTCTCCGACCCCTCCGGTATAACGAGATAACGGAGGGTCATGTGACTTTAGAGGTCACGTGACTGGCTCTTGTTTGTTGTTTTTCTTGGTTCAGTCATGTGACCATTGTTTACTGGTCACGTGATGTATGCGTGTCATGTGACTCCACTATTTACTTGTTTGAATGGGTTTGGTCCTTCTTTTAATTGTTAAAGATAGAGTGACTTGCAGCAATTCCGTATCTCCTGTCCTCCTTTAACATGCGCGTCATTACTCTTAACTACGACCCCCTGGACTGTACCTGTTGGTTTCCTGGTAGCAGTCTCTATTGCGAGTATTGTGACTCCGTTTGTGATGCCGCACTCGCCGACTTTGAGGCCGGTGTCGGCGACTGGACCATCGTGGGCGCTCCAGGTAAGCGTGGTATGTCTTATTGTGTTCCCTCCGCTTATCTTTGTCCTTCAGACAAGCACTCCGAGGCTGAGGAAGCGGCCCATGCTGCTGCCCTTGCCGAGTTCTTCGAAGAGGGTAGTCCTCCTGAGGAGTTCTGGGATACCCCTGAGTCGGGGTCTTCGGCTCTGACCAATTATATGTCCTCATTCCCTGAGGGGGAGGCGCCTTGGAGGAGTGTCCGCCCGTCTCGGTCCTCTGCTTCCAAGACCAATAGGAAGCAAAAAAAGCCTTATACCCGCTCTACCGTTTGTAAAAGATAGATTTTGTGTAATTTCTTTAGAAATAAATCTCTCTTTTGGTTTTCCCTTGAGTGTATCTGATGTTTAATCACGTGAAAGTGGGCGATGTTTGTTTACTGTGGGAGCATTTGTCACGTGATGTTGTTTTGATGGGGAGCGTGTTGTACGTTGTTATATAAGGGTAGGTTCCGCAAGATCTGTTTGTCCCACCCAATGCCTCTTATCTTTCACAACTACGATCCCTTGGAGTGTTCTTGCTCCTCCATCTCCTCTGAGCTCTACTGCGCCTACTGCAATATTGTGTGCGACCATGCGCTTTTCGACTTTGAGGCGGACATTGGTCAGTGGGTCTTTTTTGGTCGATCTGGTATGTTCTTCTTGTGGCTGCCTTACCGTGTGTATTCATGCTCATGTTTTCCAGATTTCTCCGTCTCTGAGGAGGCGCGGTGTTGGGTTGCTCTTGACCAACTTTACCGTGAAGAGCGTCCTATCACACCTCCCCCAGTCCCACCACGTTCCCCTTCTCCAGATCCGTTTCAGGCTCTTCTGGATGATCCTCCTGAGGTAGATGTTCCTTGGTCGGTGCCAAGACCCCGATTTGTGAGGGCACCTGTGTTTGCGGTTTCTAGGGTTAAGAAGCCTTATGACCGGCCTGTTTCCCGTAAGCGGAAGGGGTGGTGAATTTGTATTATATCATAGTAGAATATGACCTTTTACAGTAAAGAAGTTATATCTGGGGTGTGATACAGCCTATTAGTTGTTTGTTCCCAACTCCTCGAGCAGGGGAACCATATCTTCAGTCATGGCTTCTTCCAGCTTGTTTGTTTTTTCCTGTCCTTCCCATTCTTCAAAATTGAAATGGCTTTCCTGATCGATGTCTGCCTTCGTGGTCGTTACGTCTTCCTGAATTTCATCCCTGATTAGTAGGGTTTCCATGCTGCTGGCCAGGCTCTTCCTTCCCTCACCCTCTGGAGGCCGTACCTCCAACCATCTTTTGAAGTCTGCCATGTTAGCCTCCTTTCTCATGATGAGGACGTACATTTCCTCCATTAAGGTTGCTTCTAGGAGTCCCGTATAGGGTGCCGCTGGCAGCTCCTTCCAGTCCTCCAGGAGGGCATGGGCCCTTGCTTCCACGTTCCAGTCCCCTATTTCTGCTTCTTTTGCCGCTTCAGGGCTACTGGTCCTTCTTTTTTGTTTGGCAGCCTTGGCAACTGCATCGACGGTCGACCCTATAAGCCCATCAATTACGTACATTTTTGTCCGCATCAGGGCCCCTCGTGTCCTAGGTGCTCCCCCATGACACCAGGTTAGCAAGCCCCTTTTTGGATCCAGGTATTCGTTAGGGCCTATCCAATTTTGGTCGTTACGCTCCCTCTTTGGAATGTACTGCAGGTTAGCTCCTGGTAGAACCCTCTCTGCGTACCTCTGTGCTTCCTCTACTGTATAGCAGTGGACCTCCGCCCATTGATGGCTTCCCTTGTCAATATATGGTTGCCCTCCCTTCTTCTTTTGGGGTTGTCGTCGTACTGCACCTGCATAGGTATCATTCAGGAGTGCGTACCTGTTTCCAGTTTTCGCTAGAGTTGGCGGGCGGTGTTGGAATGTTACGTGTTGTCTGGTTTGTTGATTTAGGGTTGGTTGGTACGACATATTTGGGTAACTGGTGATCCGTAAGTGTATGCGTTGGATGGGATGCGGTGGTTCACTGGGGTGTTGATGTCTCTACTTTCTTTTGTTGGCTTCTTGTTTTATAGATCTGCCCTCCTTCTGCTTGTTACTCTTTGTCTTGCCCTTCGAGTCATTCGGCATTGGTGCGCCAGGTAAGCGCTTGCGTAAGTCTGCTAGCAAGTCATGCATTTCGGCAAACTTTTCGGCACGTTCCATTGTGTCCTCTATGGGGTCATACCCTTTCCATCTGATTTGGTAGTAGAGTCTGCCATTCCGCCATTCCCAGTTTACCACATGGTCCACCTCGTATTCCTCTTCTCCTTCTTTGGTGATGATTGGCGGGGGCTTTACTTGTTTCCGATGGAAGTCCTTGTCCTCTGTCACCGGTGACAGTAGGTTGATGTGGAATACATTGTGGACCCTTATGGTTTTTGGTAGATCCAGACGATAGGCGTGTGATGATATTTTCTCTGTGATTGTAAAGGGTCCCCCTTTCCTATTGTCTAGCTTCTTGGTTGGTCGTTTTGATGACAAGTTTGTCAGTAGTAACCATACTTTGTCTCCAACCTTGAGTTCCTTGCTTGGCTTCTCTAAGGTTCTGTGGAGCTCCATTGATGCCTTTGCTTCGTCCCAGATCTTCTTCATTTTTTCTTTCATGGAGTATGCTGCTGGTGTGTCCCTCTCTTCCTGGTCTCCTTTTAGCATATTCCACCTTGGCGTTGTTCCATAGACCGTTTCAAAGGCTGTTTGGCCTGTGGCTGAGTTTACGTGGTTATTATGGCAAAATTCTGCAATTGGTAACCACTTTGTCCAGTCGTCTTGCCTGTAATTGCAGAAGGTTCTTAAGAACCCTTCTACCCATTGGTTTGTTCTCTCTGATATTCCATCTGTTTCCGGATGGTAGGCTGTGGAAAATCTAGGTTCGATCTTCAGTCCTTTGTATAGGGCTCGGAGGAATTGGCTGTTGAAGGTTGGACCCCGATCAGATACTGTTGTCTTTGGGGTGCCGTGTAATTTCCACACCTCCCGGATGAAGATCTCTGCCAGTTCCTCCGCATTTGTTGATTCCAGGCAAGGGATGAAGTGGGCTTGTCTGGAGAATCGGTCAATTACCGTCAAGATACTATCATACCCGTTTGACTTGGGTAATTTTACTATGAAGTCGTATGCTATGTCTTCCCATGGTTTTTCTGGGATTGGTAACGGTTTGTGCGGTATTGACTGTTTATGTCCCTTACTTCTTTGGCATATTTCACAAGTGTCTACATATCTGTTGACTTGCGCCTTGATGCCTGGCCAATAGTACTCCCTTGATATCAGTTCTAGGGTTCTGGCGTGACCCTGATGTCCTGCAATTGGTGAGTCATGGAATCTTTGGAGTATTTCTAATCTGAGGTCCCTGTCATCTGGGATATAGATCTTTCCATCGTATTCCAGTATTCCATTTTTGATGTCATATCTTCTGAACTCCTTCCTTACCGAGGGTGGTAGTTCCTCTTTGTTGGAAACGCTTTCCCATAGTACCCGAATGGTTTCATCTTCCTTCTGTGCTTCTCTTACCTCGTCCAGGAAACTGCTGCTGATGTCTGCCATGAAGCCTATGAACCTGTCTGGTGCTATCATGATCTGGGGTTCTATTGGTATGTCCCCATGGTCATGTCGTCTGGATAGCGCGTCTGGCTTTTCTGACATCTTTCCCGGTCGATATACTATCTGGTAGTTAAATGATGCTAACAGTAAATACCATCGGGCGTGCCTTCTATTCCATACCTTGGCTTCTTGCCAATATTGGAGGTTCCGGTGATCGGTATATACTGTTATTGGTATTTTGGTTCCTTCCAGCAGTAGCCTCCAGTGCTCTAGGGCATGTACTATAGCTAGTAGTTCTTTGTCGTATGTGTCGTAATTCCTTTGAGGTGGTGTGAAGCTCTGTGATAGGTAAGCTATAGGATGTAGCCTTCCATCGTCTCCTTTCTGGCTTAGGACCGCTCCTAAGGCCACTCCTGATGCGTCTGTTTCCAGGATATAGGGTTCGTCTGGTTTTGGGTGTATGAGTACCGGTTCCTTTGTGATGGCTTCCTTGATGTCTTGGAAGGCCTTCTCTTCCCTTTCTGTCCATTTGAATTTGATACCTTTTCTGGTTAGTTCGGTTAACGGCTTTGCTTTGGTGCTAAAGTTTTCTACCCATCGCCTGTAGAAGCCTGCCAACCCCAGAAATGCCTGTACTTGCTTAACTGTGGTTGGGGCTTTCCATTCCAGAATGGCCTTTACCTTTTCTTTTTCCATGGATATTCCTTCCGGGGAAATGACAATCCCAATGAAGGAGGTTTCTGTTGTGAAAAAGTGACATTTGTGCGGTTTTAGGAATAAGTGGTTTGCCCTTAGCCTTTTTAAAACTTCCCGTACATGTTTTATGTGGTCTTCTCTGTTTCTGGAGAAGACCAGTATATCATCCATGTAGACGACTACATTGACCCCGATGAGGTCTTTGAATATATCGTTCACATAGGCTTGGAAGTAAGCTGGCCCGTTTATTATCCCAAAGGGCATGACAAGGGTTTCGTAAGTGCCCCACCTTGTTCTGAACGCGGTTTTCCATTCATCCCCTTCTCTAATGCGGATGTTATTGAATCCCCATCTAATATCCATTTTACTAAAGATCTTAGCATCTTTTAACTGTTCTAGAAGCTCAGTCTGTACTGGCATGGGAAACCTGTATGGTTTGGTGATGGCATTCAGTTTTCGGTAGTCTACTACCAATCTGAGACCTCCGTCTGCCTTATTTACGTAGAAGCAGGGTGCCGCCATACTGGATTGGCTTCTCCGTATTTTCCCATCCTTTAGTTCTTGCTCTATGTATTTCTCCAGAGCTTCCGATTCAGCTGGTGTCATAGGATAGGTCTTGGCCGGTTTTGGTAGCTCTGCTCCCTCTATTAGGTCGATTGCGCAGTCGAATTCTTCTCTGTGTGGGGGTAGTTCCCTGAAACCCTCTTCTTGGAAGAGGTCCAGGAAGTCCGCAAATTCCTTTGGTATCACTGGTTCATCTGTTGCTGCCTTTCCTGAAGTATGATCCTTATATGTTATGGTTAAATCTTTCCACGCAATGATTGGTTCTGCTTCGTCTAGCCAGTCTTTGCCTAATATGATCTCCGTATCCCCTAGGGGCATCACATATAGATCACATCTTAGTGTTTTACCTTCTACTTCAATCTGGAGCTCTGTCTTTTCCGATATCACGTCTTCAATTTCTTTGCCATCTATGGCTATTACCGACTTCTTGTTGGCAAGCTTTGTGGTTGGTATGTTCTTTTCTCTCACATAATCCTTGTCGATGAAGTTACGTGATGACCCTGAGTCAATGAGTGTTTTGGCTGGTTCCATGATTCCTCCGACTGATGTATATATTATGGATTGATTATTTGACTTCTTAAGGTAATATACATCAGTCGGAGTCCTTTTCTTTGGGTCTTCTGACACGGATTCAGTTGACCCTTCTAGTTTTCCGACTCGGATTCGGAACCCTGCTCATTTGACTCTTTTTCAGTACTTGCCTTTCCTTGCACCTTGGTTTTGTTATAGGTCCATTGACCCCGACAGTCTTTCATGACGTGTCCTGCTTTACCGCACTTGATGCAGAGCCTTTCCTTCCTGCGTCGGTCCTTTTCCTCTTTTGGTATCCGTACCATTGTCGTTTGTTTAACTTCGGACCTATTCTTCTGAGTATTGATTGGATTTTTGTTCCCTTGTGTGTTTGCCCTTGAGGGGTTCCATGTCGATGACCAAGATCCAGCATTGGGCTGGTTAAGTTTCTGATTTGCATATATCATGTCATCCAGCTTGCACACTACCTTGTATAATGCCTCCAGATTGAGTTTTTCGTCATCCATCAGCATTGTAATTCTCAGAAGTTCCTTCCTGACTTCAGGCTTGAGACCTTCTTTGAAACGATCCATAAGCGCTTCTTCGTTCCAGTCTACTTCTTGTTGCAAGGTCCTGAATTGGGTTACGTAGGCTTGTGCGCTTTTTGTTTGTGTAAGCTTGCTTAGTTCCCGGATGGCTCTTTCCTTCTTTACTGGGTCTGAGAAATCATCCAAAAAGGACTTTTTGAAACTGGTCCAAGATTTCAAGGTAGGGTGTCTTTCATTTGAAGATAGTTTGTGCAGGAATGGTTGTGCCCAATTTGCGGCATCTCCATTCGACATGTTCATCAGTACGTTAGTAATCTTCCTTCGGTCATCAAAGGTCCCTTCTTCGTAATCATTGAAGTAGATTTCCATTTTCATAATGAAATTTTCCGCTTCCTTGCCTTTCCTACCGTTGAAGGCCTCTGGTTTCTTTGTTCGGGCTTCCTTGGGAATTGTGTTTCCAGCTGTAGTTGTTTGATTCAAGAAAGATGGTCTCTCTGGTCCAGGTTCCTCTTGGTCCGATTCCGATTCCTCTTTCCCTTTTCTTTCCGGCCTCGCGGTTGGCTGAACCGTAGATTCCCTTTGGAATGACCTATGGGCAAAGGGTTCTAGGGACGGTGATCGTGACCTGGATGGAGGGTTTTGTGGTTCTCTTTGCGGTCCTTGTGTTCCAGAATAAGGGGTTCTTTGAGGTTTGGGTCCCTGATCGGGCTTTCCTTCTTGTTTGTTGACCAGGTCTGTGATTCGTTGTTCTATCGTCTCCCCTAATTCTTCCAAGTGTATGAGCCGATCGTTTGAGTTATTGTTCACTCCCATTTGAGCTTGCAGTGTCCGGTTTAGCTCCTTGAGTGTTGCTTCCAGCCCTTCTACTTGCCCGGTTAGGTTCTTTGTGATGTGCTCTATCTTACTAGCCCTTTCTGCCGCCACATATGCGTTGTTTACTGCCTTGGTGGCCTCCCCTTGGGTTACTTCGCATAACTCCCTTTGCGCTTCAATCAGTCTTTTGTTGGATTCCGTTGCTTCAATAGATTTTTGTACCTCCCTTAGGACATTACTCTTAAGAGTGGACAGTCCTTGTTGTAGTGCAACTGCAATAGTTCGTATAGGATTATTTGCTAGGGGCACCAGGATTCGTTCCCCGGGCGCTTGCTGGGTTACGTTACCTTCCTGATCTCCGAAGGTAAGGGGTGGTTGTGTTTGTTGGTCCGAGAGGACTTCCTCCCCTTGTTCCTGTAATATACGAGTCATTTCATCCACTTCGTCAACTGAGTCATCCCATGTGGGAATTGATGGTGCGCTATCTGGGATACGGATAGTCCTTTGGGGACGGGTGTGTATTATCTGTGGTTGATCTTGAGGCATTCCTCCAGGCATCCCTGGCAGCGTGATGTCTGCTGGATCTGCGGAAAGGGGTACAGTAGTTGGTTGTGTCAGTGGTGGTGCGTTTGATGCTCGGCTCATAGCTCTTGTTATTCTTCCTGTGTTCTGCTGCGCCATAGTTTCCTATTGTTCTCTTATGTAACGCAGAGGTTGGTCGGTATCTCCTTGTACTCGGCCCTTAGTATTTGTGCAAAATACTTGTGTTACGCCACTAGTTAAGTAGTAAGTTTGCTTTATAATGTCAGGACCCTGTCGTCTCTCTCCTTTGTTGTCCTTAAGTAGTGGCTACGTTCGGTTGTTGTGTGGTAGTTTGTTTATTTGGTGGTCTATCTGTAGTTTACACGTACGAGTCCGGTGGTGGACGAGATAAAGCAAACTAGGGCTCCTAGCTTTGCTTCATCGTCTTATATACCCTGTGCGGGGGTATGAGTCATTGCTGCGGCGCAGTCCGCAGTTGTTTACTGGTCACATGACCTTGTTTGAGTGTTTGGCAGTGGTGTCAGGAGGTCATGTGACATTGTTTACGCATTATGTAACTCGCTCTTAGGTTTGTGCGGCTCCGAATCTTATAGAGCCGCGCTGAGTCCGAAGGTCACGTGATTTAAGCGCCTGGGTCACGTGATAACTCGCTCCTTGCTCCAAGTTACAAGGTAGAGAAGTTGCTGGAGCGAGTTATGTAACCACCGTAAGCGCCGGGGTCACGTGATAACTCGCTCCTCGCTCCAAGTTACAAGGCAGAGAAGTTGCTGGAGCGAGTTATGTAACCACGGTAAGCGCCGAGCGCTGATTAAGCGCCGGGGTCACGTGATAACTCGCTCCTCGCTCCAAGTTACAAGGTAGAGAAGTTGCTGGAGCGAGTTATGTAACCACGATAAGCGCCGAGCGCTGAATAAGCGCCGGGGTCACGTGATAACTCGCTCCTCGCTCCAAGTTACAAGGCAGAGAAGTTGCTGGAGCGAGTTATGTAACCACGGTAAGCGCCGAGCGCTGATTAAGCGCCGGGGTCACGTGACCTTGTTTATAGCGTATTCGACCTTGGAGAAAATGCTATAAATCCGTATTATATTCTCCCTATGTAATGTGTCCGTTGTGCGGGTCACAACACACGCGACTGATCGACACGCCCTGTGGCGTGAGATGCAGCACGAGCTGGTACAGCCCGAGCAGCCGGGGCACGAGATGTGGCACGAGGAGCTGGAATACGGGCAGGGTCGGATGAAGGACTAGAGCCCCGCACAGGAACACGGGCGTTGGCCGAGTAGTCATCGTCGTAATTGTCGAGGTCGGGGTTGATGTCCCGCGCTATCTTGGGTGGGAATTTCTTTGTGACCGTAAGACTCGGGCTTTTGCCTGTATATAGGGTTAATAGACTGTCAACATCAGCAAAATCCTTTATTTTCTACAGCACACCACAGCATACCACATAGTATGCTGTGGGGCTCTGTGGGGTGCTGTGTGTCCTGTGGGCGGTCCCCCCCTCTATGTAGACCTCGATTTTCCACAGCTGACTACAGGTGTATCACAATATACCACAGTGGACTACAAAAGGCTGCATTTTTTCTTGTTTTTCCCTCTTACATAGTGGTAGTGTTATTGTAGATCACTGTAGTCCGTGGTGTGCATCATGCAGTACATATGTTAATTTGCCCTGATATGAGAGCAGTGCACTAATGATTTATCCACATTCATGATGTATATATATCAAGTATATCATTTAATACATCTAATTACATGATTCACATTCGGGGAACGAAATGTTTATATACACCTAAATGGCATGCTACTCACCTTCTAGTCATTCAACAGCATTGAGGGCATCGTGGGCTTAGCGCAGGCGGTGTATTGAGGTTGAACACGATCTACAAAGCAACCGTGCTAAACCGGGCATTCGGTGCTCGAAACGGGTCAGAAAATCGTTCACTAATGGTTCAATTAATTACCCACCTCAGGCCACACAACAAGAGGTTGCGAGCGCGGGACTCATGGGTCGATGGGTTGACGGCGTCGACATGTGCCGGCGCAGGCACAGGCGGAAGGGGCAGGGGTGGTTCCTTCGGATCGCCGACTCCAGGCGAACCGACGTGAGTGCACCACGTGTTCCCCGTACTTGGCAGGCTGCGGGACGAGCAGCCTCGGTTGGTGAGCCAGGACCGGCACCGTGTCCAGTAGCGGTCGGTGGGGTAGGCTCAAGCAACCACTACCGGCGACCGTGTGGTCGGGAGCTATGTCGCATCAAAAGAATGCGGCGCGTCGTCGCAACGAGGTCAGCACGGCCCGCCAGGAGATCTCCAGCCACTCACCAATGGGTTGGCCGGTACACGCCCACCACATCTCGCTGTACGTGCGAGTACGAGGGCCTGGGCGCCAGGGTCGTCGCGCCAGAGCGGGGGCGGCCAGCATATGGTCATGCACACGCGTGAGATGTTCGGCGCACCGCAGACTCGTCTCAATCGGAGGAATCGCGTTTGGAAGCGGTCGCGTTCGGGAGCGGTCGCGTTTGAGAGCGGTCGAGCGAAGGTGTGCCGAAGCGACAGAGCAGTGGAGCGGTGGAGTGGCCGAGCAGCGGAGCGACCAACAAACGAAGCAACCGAGCGACCGGACGGCTGCGTGACGCTCGCCAGAGCGTGTGTTGCGACACTTAGCATTGCCGTGCGGGCGGGGGGAGCTCACCTTGCATCGCAAGAGCGATAGGTCACATGACCAGTAGCCCAAGCGAACAACAAACAAGTGATCGGGTCGCGTGACCGTTCACGATCAAACAACGTTAAGTCAGAGCAGATTCGAGGTTGACGAATGTGGCATGAGGGGAGTGTGATATTAAAATCTAGTAAAAAAGAGAAAAATTCTGGCTCTCGAACGGTACCCTATGAGGCCTATTTCTACTATTTACCACTTAATTAATGTCGTCAACTAGACAAGCTGAAGTGCTTGAAAGGGGGGAACTCCGGCTGAAACCCACCCGACCAGGCCAAGCAGCGGCTCAATAAATGCGCAAAATTCGCGCGACTCGAGTTCTCATGATATCAGCGCATTTACTATGCGATAAGAGTCGTCCACGCAGGATTTCCGCTGAAAAATAATCATTCTTGTTCCGCACCACAATTTGTGCTTTGACAGCTGCAAATCTAGCAAATCTGCCACTGCTGACTCACTCAACTAATTCAAAAATCCCCACCATGCCTCTCAATGTCTGTCCAGTTACATGGCATCGTGCAATTTGGAATTGTTCCCCCAACCTGGGGGTAAAATGGACCCCTGGAGTATTTTACAATATCAAAAAGGTCTGTGGAAGACCTGCTATTGGCTTCTCATCTATGTATTTATTTCATGTAAAATCAAACTAAGACCTATAGCCTACTGCAGACTTAAACTCTATGCTGTAGTTATGTATTTAGTGCAATGATATTCATGTAGTCACCATAATCATGTTGTGGTGTTTGCACAAGCTGCCGTGGTACTTGTGCATGGTGACTGTGGTACCTTGTGGGCGCCGTAGTATAGCTGTGGTTGGGCTGATACCACAGCCAAAATTGACTGTTTTGCTGATGAATAAAAGAGATAAAAAATACTTACCTTGGAGGTACTGCTGGGCAATTGCAGCAATTAGCCAACAATCTTTGCCTGTTTTATTGCGGAAGTGCTGAAACGCTGGGATGGCGCGATAACACTAATCAAGGTAGGTTCAGTAAAATATGACACTAGGGATGAATGAATGCTTACGTATCGATAGACCTCCCGCTGTGCAGAGGTTGAGTACCAACTCCAAGTTGGTCGTACACCGGGTTCAAGGTTTCGCGGGGCAAATCGTGCCAAACCCTCTCGTACCACTCGCTTGATGGTATGGTCAGTAAGTCAACCTAGAGATAATTAATCTCACTTACCCGCATGACACTCCAGAAATCCAAGTCGGACCTCAGCCCGGCTTTTTCATGGAGTTGCGTCCCGCCTCGTCCTGGCCCTGTCACTAACTCCTCCGGCTTCTTTATGAGTTCGTAGCATTCGAGTGGGGCCTTTATGGCCGAGTACGGGTTGAACCATGATATCCCGTGCTTGATAGCAAACGGGTGGACACGCTCGCGGGTGTACAGATGCTTGGAGAGCCAGTCTCCAAGCTTCTCGATGCGGGTGCTGCTTGCGCGACCACCGCGAGCACGCTTGCCGTCGACCTCTCGCAACACTCGCGAGGTGGGGGTTTCATTGTACGGGTAGTCGTACGGATTGGGGTCGTCAACAGCCGGTTCGTTGAGGTTTGCCTCAGGGACTGGTTCGATAACCTCGTCCAAGAGGTCGTCGACGGGACGCTCCAGGCTAGCGTCTCGACTGTATGGCCAGGGACCTTCCCCTGGCGAGGGGTCGCGAGAGGGATGTGGAGAGGGTGAACGGTGGCTGCGAGACACACTTGGGGCGGCAAGCGATGAGCTGCGTGGCGCAGGAGCTGAGCAGGGTGAAGCGAGCGAGGGGCTTGGTGGGTTCGATTGGTTGCGTGGGGCACGGGGGTGTTCATGACGGGGCGGTGGTAAACGTCGGTGAGGGACATGGGAGGTGGATGCGGTATGGGGAGTATCGTCTAGCCTATTAGACAAATGCATACAATAGATAATCTTTGTCAGTGTCTCGTGAGGGCAGGATATATGCGGTTCAACTTACTCAGGTAATGATGGGGATTCTATACGACGCCGGGCGCGGGCTGTATCTTTGCCTCGGGCTCTTGCTTCGGTCCGATATTGACTGTCGGATTTTCTGTGAGACATTTAAGAGCTGATTGAGAGAGCAAACTCACCGAGCTGGGGCAAGGCTCTCAGAGTCATCCTCCGAGTGCAATCCAGACTCCTTGTCTTCATCCTGGAACGATGCGAGCTGTCGTCTTTGTGTACTACGGCCGCGTGGCTTGTCGTTTGAGGTCTCGCGATTGTTCAGACGTTGGGTGTCGAGACGAGCGCTTGGTTTGTCTACTACAGAAAATTGATGAGCGGTGAAGACTCGATAGAGAAGTTTAAACACTTACCATTGTTATGGCTTAAGGGAGCTGTAGGCCAAATACGTCAGCGTATGAAACGGACATTGTACATATTGTTAGACTCACCATGAGTTTCCCGAGCCTCCAACCATTGTCTATATAACTCATATTCCTGTGGAGAAATCCTCGGCATTTCACTGTTGTTCAAACGAGACATCTACAACTACCAGTCAGTTTCATTACAATTGTCAATCGCAGCTGGACTCACGTTTATCACACGTGACTCTAACGGTCAGGATGCGCAACAAGGTGAAATGAAAGGGGTATGAGTTAGCAACTTAACGTATTAAAAAATATGGACTCACGGTTAGGTTTCTGGTCTATTATACGCGTCAGGTACAAGCAGCGGGTGAGGTGGTGGTCGGGAGCAGCGGGTGGTAGACGGGAGGCTCGGACTTACGCGCACAGATCCGGGCAATCACGTGACCCGACGCGCCATCGCTCTAAGTCCCATTTGCCACTCCCCGCCACTATGGACTCCGACTATGCTAGGTCTGAATCTGATTATTCTGATAATGAATACGGCTATACAGACTCTGAGATAAATACTTACAAAAGTTCTAACAAAGATGGCAAGGTTGATTGTACTTGCGGCTGTGGTACTCGACGAACTCCTCGAACGATAGCCCGACACTTGAAGAAGCTCCGTGAAAAACTTAGCCGGAGAGTCGTGCGCCCTGTGGCTGATGAGAATCACGGAGGGAATTTTATGGATATGGATGAAGGATCGGACGGAGAGGAAGCGGACAAAGGTAAGCCTGAATGTATGCATAGTTAAATAGTCGGACACCTAAGCGATTTTTTAACAGACTTACCAATGCATTATCAATCTGATGACGAGTTTAATCGACCACCCAGTCCCGACGACTGGCACCACATTGCTACTCCGCCCCCATCCCCTCTCCCCTCCCCTCCCCCTTTTGATAATGATCCTCCATCCAAAGACGAAGACGGCTATACCAATATAGACGCAGAGGACTACCGGGAGTATGATCGATGGTTTGCGGAGGACTGCGAACCAGAATTGGACGAGTTTGGTGAGTCGATTTTAAGTCTTAGTTTCAATCTTATTTTTAACATCCCCAGTTCGTGAGACAATCACTGAACTGGAGCTAGATAGCATCAAGATGGCTGCCATTCGACAGTTCGGCCACATCTCTCAGCAAAACTACAAGCGAATTCGATACTCGTTCCGCGACAAGATTTTCTTAATGACGATCCAGTGTCTCGGAACTCGCATGGCAAAGCTATCGGGTGTCAAGCCCGAGATCTATCATTGCTGCATCAACGTATGTCACGCATTCATTGGACAGTTCGCTGACGAAGACAAGTGCTCTAAATGCGGCGCACTCCGTTATGACGACGCCGGCCGCCCTCGACAAACCTATCAATACATCCCCACTACCGGCCGCTTCCTCGCCATGTTCAACAACCCTTCCCTTGTCGAAAAACTCGAGTACCGGCATACTTACAAACAGCACGAGGGTCGCATTGACGACGTTTTTGATGGTCAACTGTACAAGACGCTGCGTCAGCAGAATATTGTCATCGAAGGCGAAGATCTCGGTGTGAAGTACTTCTCTGGGAAGTACGACATCGCCACCTCGCTTCTTGCCGACGGTGTCCAGATCTTCAAGCAGGAGACGGCCACGTGCTGGCCGATCATGCTGCAGATCTTGAATCTGCCGCCACGCGATCGGGTCCAGATGCGGAACGTGATGCCGCTCTGCGTCATCCCGGGGCCAAACCAGCCGAAAGACTTCAACTCGTTCCTGGAGCCCTTTGTACTAGAATGTCAGAAGATGGCTCGGGGCGTTGAGGCTTTCAATACCCGAACCGGTCGTCATTTTATCCTTCGACACCATCCAATTCTAGTCAGCGGCGACATGCAAGCGATCAAACACTTGGAAGAGATGAAGGGGGTCGGCGGTAAGCTCCCGTGCCGCGGCTGCGAGAGTGAGGCAATCTACCACCTCGGCAAAAGAACCTATTATCTCCCCCTCACCGAACCTCTTGACCCGGATAACCCCGCTGCTAGATCCGCCTCTTACGACCCCTTGGATCTACCCAATCGAACTGAGGCTAGAATGAAGCGCCAAACAGAGAAGATGCTAAACGCAAAGTCTACTCGTGAGTACGAAAAGCTAGGTACTAAATACGGCATATCTGGTCCGACAATACTCGATCGTATCCCCTCGCTCCAACGCCCGACATCGTACCCCCACGAATTTCTACATCTATTCCTGCTCAATCACCTCAAAGATCTGGTCGCTCTCTGGTCCGGGAACGATGCCGCCGTTCCTGACGACGGCTGCGAGAATTATCGTATCTCTTCGGCTGACTGGGAGGCAATCGGTCGCGAGTCCGAAGCAGCGACCGCATCAATTCCTAGCTATTTTACGCGGCCACTAGGGAACATCAAGACTCAACCATGGCTCTATTGCGGCGAATCCTGGGCTTTCTGGTTGCTCTACATTGGCCCGATCGTGCTCCGCAATCGACTTGCCAGCAAGTATTACAAACACTTTATGGAACTAGTTTCTATTGTCAAATGCCTTATTCAATTCGAAAATTCAACCGAGCGAATTGAACGACTACGCGAGGAGATTGCAGGATACGTTGAACGATATGAAGAGTGAGTTTCATTGCTTTCTCGGTCTTGAAGGTCTTACAGCTGTGTTAGATACTACTACCAGTACAATTACGATCGTATTTCTGTTTGCAAGCTAACCCTCCACGCCCTCCTTCATGTCGCCGACGATGTTCTCATCTGCGGCCCAGTATGGGTCACCTGGTCTTATCTCACAGAGCGCTATTGCCGTGAGATTATCGCATGCACACGGCAGCGAGTTGTTCCGTTCGCAACGGTAGCGAGGTTTGTGCTTCAGCTCGCACAACTCTCCGCCGTAGCGATGCGGTTCCCAGAGGTCCGAAAGGCTCTGTTGTTCGGCAAGTCGGATGCACCAGTCAATGTCAGCCGAATGGAACGTGTCTACAGAGACTGTGAGTATTGGTCATTTTTATCTTCTTCTAACTGATACACCGTAGACCCGGATACCATACTCCGAGTTCCCTGCCTCGCCGGATTCGTGATGCAGCCCGGAGTTCGCCGCCGCGTGGCCGCGTTCCTGCGAACTAACATTTGCCGCGCTCGATCGCATCACGAATGGATGCAGTTTCTTCCAGAGCGGTGCGAGCGATGGGGCAAGCTCCGAATTAATGATGGTGGTGACTGCATTCGAACTACGTGCGCACGAAACCCGCTTTCAGCTTACGGGAAACGAGACAATTCGTTTATACGAGTGAGTCGATTTATCTTAACTGTTTAAAGTATTAATCATGCGTTTTAGTATGTATTTGAATACGACAAAAATGCCCGGAATAACGGACCAGTCGAAATGCTTGAGCAGACCGGATACGGTCGCCTTGATTTCATCCTGGCTATCACCCTTCCTGCCGATCCCCACTTCGACATCGAATCCCCCCAACTCCACATACTAGCCTATATAACACAGGCAAAAGGAGCGATCGGCGATGCGTCGACACGGCTCATCTCGTATACCAAGATGGGCCGATCGTTCGTGCTCGATATCACTGCTGTGCAGTGCGCCGTGGGACGAGTAGAGACGCGAGCAGACAAGCCGAACGGAGAATGGGTAATAGTAGACAGAAGCGAAGGCCTGTGCCAAACGGCATTTCACCAGGAGGAGCAGGAGTTTGAAGAGGGCGATTAGTTGGTAAACATGTAAATACGATACTAAAATTACGTGTATGTGATCTTACCTGTAAACCAATGCGACTAAGGAGACTGGCCAAAGTGCGGCACCCACGTAAATGATTAGTCAAGATACATGTATGCGCCATTTACATGTAGGCCTGAGCGGCCGAGTACACTGGCCGAGCATGTACCCAGGTAAAATTGCAGGCCAAAATACATGTATACGTGATTTACCTGTAAGGCAATCTCGTTGAAAAAATTGACAGACAAAAGTTACTTGTATGCGTTGAATTTACATGTACGGATTTACGTGCTTTACAGGTAATATCGCTAGCATACATGGGTGACCCATGTAAACTTACCTGGATACCTTTTCATAGTGTGTCGCCACATCGCTTATCTCGTTTCGTCGCCAAATATGCTTCTCGCCGAATAATTTCGCGGGCAAACCGCTAAGCCTTTTAGAGCGCTTGATGCTTATAAGCGGCACGGGCACCGGTCTCTATTGACCGAAATGGACCAATTTCCCCACATCTACTCACTCGATTGGTCTGTTCGTTCTGGCTCTGCATCCAGACGATGTAAGGCATTGTGTCCGTCGGTTAGTGACGCCCAGTTTGAAGCAACACTCATTGGCTTATCGATAGCCGTTGATGTACGCGAAGATGGCTATAGAGGGTGTTGTGCATGGAAACCGTGAGTATTGTGCTCGGTTCTCCTCGCCTAATGACTTTCAGCAATCACGCTCTATTCGGTGGCGAGGCTTTCGCAGTGGTTGAAACTATATGCGATCGTAGGTATAAATCCTGGGTTGCCTAGAGTACAACCAATAATCAACCTTGATTAGTCTCTTACTTATCTGCTTCAAAGCGTTTCCACTCTTACACCAAACCTCGACATGTTCAACAAGTTTGTTATCACTACTACTATACTCGTTACGGCCAGTTCTTTGCTCATGGGTGCAGTCGCTTTGCCGAAAAACATAACTGGGGTTACCGCTCAGTCGATCGATCCTTCTGGAACACACACAGGCCAGGTACGATGTTTCTTCTCAAGGTTCAAAAGTGCGACTCTCACATATATTCATGTAGTTGACCTATTGTATGCGCTACTATTTATACCTTCTCTTCAACTGTGGCTCACTTGTCCCCTGTAGATCAAGTCGGCCTTGGCGCTTGCGGCCATACAAACGTAAGCTTTTAACGCAATCCTTCGCTTGAATAAGCCACTGGCTGACGGGAACATTCAGCAAAATTTCGAGTATGTTGCTGCTATACCATACGAATTGTTCGATAACTGGCCAGGCTACACGGGGGGTAACCCCATCAACCACCCCGTGTAAGTATCACTTTGGAAGCTTTATCCTCTTATCCATCTTACAAGGCCTGTCCATAAAGTTGCTCCCGTACCGCTGAGATTAATTGTAGGTATCCAAAGAGCTATAGTACGCCTCTTTAGGTCCGCTGATACTATAGGATAGACATGGGCAAGACCATCCGTGTGGGAGTTGTCGATCGTTGCGCAAGTTGCGCCCTCTGGGATCTCGCTCTTTCGCCTGGAGCGTACCAAGCCGTAAGATGTCCTTCACATTGTACACGCCCAATGATAACAAAAAACCCGACGTAGTTTGCTCAACTTTCCGTCGGTCACCTCTCAGGCGCGACCTGGCGTATCCTCTAAGTCGTTTAAGCTACAAGCTTACAAGTACTTTAGATAGGATAGGAGTTAATAGTTCAATGTAGATATATATAATATACAAAAAGGACTCGATAAGATTCAATTTAGTCCTTACAGTGCTGCTAGTACCTTTGCATTTGAAACACTTAGAACTCGTGTATTGATTAGGGACGAAGATCAATCAGTTTATATCTATATATAAAATATCCCAGTTGACCTGTACAATTTGCCTAGCGCTTCATGTAAAGGCAATCATTTGTATACGCCCGACTCCGAAAGCGCATTTACGTTTGTATTTACCACTCACTTATTACAATTTGCGATGGGTTCAACAAGACAAAGCCGCATTCTTTCGCTGGCGAAACAAATGGCCAAGTTGTGTTGAGAGTCTTCGAAATAATGACCCTTTTGGCTGCCCCTATCATAGCTCTGTCGTCAAATATTCAACACATCACCTTGCTCCAAGGTCACTCACCCTGCCCATAGTGAGTCCGCACGTTTCATCGTATTTATTTGGGTTTGATTGATAACCCTATTGTTCCTTTGCTCGGGGAGCCATGTGATTTTGGCCCACGATCACTCAGCGCCTATAATCTATAAACCCTCATTCTGTTACTAAGACCAAGCTGAATACACAAACGCATTAACTATCAGAATCAAGCACTAAGCAAGACAGAATTGACGCACGACAGGGAGAACTCGCATGTGAACCCCTAATGGCCGCACCTTGTAACACAAGCTGTTATTGTTGTCGGGACTGATGTGCACTGCGTGCGTCGAAGGGCAACTACGCACCCAGCGGCGTCTCGAATGTCATGTATACATTTAGAACTGGGTTGTCGCGGGAGTCACTTGGAAATAGAACAAACATCGACAATTTGGAACAGTAAGACAAACAATCTCATTTGTTGCGTAACGTTCACGAACCACTAGTACTGGCTTGACGTGCTGGCGAACCGGTGACACATGGGACATGATGCACTATGTATACACTCACCAGCTTTTCCCTCCCCTCTCCTAGGCAATCTTTGCCTCGCTGTTCAGCCGCTCTAGTCTTGCTTCTTCGACCAAAAATGCATTACAGGGCGGCTGTACCAACACCCGCCCACCGAAGTCCCGGAGCAGTCTAATACTATGTCCATCGAAGCTCCTCGATAGAGCAACGTATATATTGAAAATTATCAAAGGCCCGGATCTCGGAGGAGTTGCAATGTTGACTACCGCTTTGCCCATGGGCTGAACTTGAGATCGATAGTCATTGAACGCATAGGTGGACGTAATCGGAACCTGTCGTCGAGTGGCGCGTAATGTTTTACTCTTCCTCTGAGGTATGTCGAACCGTGGCTTCATGGGGAATGTTGGAACTACGCATTCATCCAGACCACCGATCTTCGCTGCATTTGTTTGGTCAAGTTGGACTGACACGCACTCCAGTGGGTAACTGAGCTGGACCTCGGATCCTTACCGGATAGCCTCCTCGTCCTCACGGTGGTCAAGAATTAGATCCACCGCCACTCCCCGAGAGCCGTTTGCTACATCAAGCTCGGTTTCCACATTTACCGTAACCATTACCTTCATCCCAACCGCTAGCTCGACTTGACACCCCCATAAGAGCAAGGTGCCCTGCCCGCGCCAGCGGGCGTTTCTAGTGTTGAATGATATCAAGAAAGCATTCGGTTGTATGCAGTCTTTTGAGTGACGGGCTGACAAAGCATTCCCATCACCCCGCTTCCGTCGGCCTTTTGCTTCCTGGGCTCAGATGTTCTTCAGGCCGACTCGCGCGGCCCACGTCAATCTAATCTCAACTAAGGGCCTAAGGTTTAGCGATACGGTCAACGGTCGGTGTTGGCCGAGCCGGATGTTTGCGCGACGCCTATCAAAGTTCTTAGCCATGAAGAGCCATCGTCTAAATAATACGACACCATTGCGCTGTTCGGTCAATACGCTCCGCTACGGATCAGTTTATTTCTAAATCACATCTACTCGTGACTACAAGCGATGACGAGCGCGTAGGACGTGTCACATGAGTCCCGTCGGCAGTGTGCTCGGCAATTCTCGCTTGTGAAGCCTAGTCTTGAGGACAACGGTTTTATTTTTTCAAGCAAAGTGTCGACTGGGATACAAATGTATCTATGCTCTTCGAGACGATATAAAAAGCTGCCTGTACTTGGCAGCAAGTCAACAACAGCTCCCTTCAGCTTTTGGTGCTGCTACATTTCGAATTTCCTACTACTACTACAACAGCCTACAACATGTTCACCAAGCTTGCTATTACTGCCACCGCAGTTTTTGGCATTAGTTCGATGCTCACGGGTGTAGCCGCCTTGCCCGCAAATGTGACCAACGTCGCTTCTCGCTCAATCAATCCCAGTGGGACTCACACCGGCCAGGTGCGTACTTGATTCTCTTCCAAACGCAAGATACCATATTAACAGTAGTTTTTGAAAACAGCTGACTTACTGTATGCGCCTTTATTCATACTTTTTCTGATGATGCGACTCATTTATATCCCGCAGTCCAGATAGGACTCGGTGCTTGTGGCTGGACAAATGTGAGTTTTTCACTTTGCTCATACCGTTCTCCGCCACTGAATTGAAATCGAGTAGTCTAACTCCGAGTGGGTTGCCGCTATATCTCACGAGTTGTTTGATAACTGGCCGGGTGTTGCGATATGACAATAAGCGACGAATGGCACGATTGCGCATTCCACGCGCCATTCATGCTACTATGCTTTGCATACATGCATTGCACTATCACTCATGTATTACAATTGATGTAACGACAAGCGTCTAATAGTTGTATAAAGAGCTACGCTCTTTACCATGTATCTACACGGATTCCATACCTAATTCACTCACTCATTTACTTTACTTACGAGACTAGCAGACTCGAGCTAAGAAGCAAAACATTTCTTTTATTAGAATTGCGCAAACAAATAAGACGCAATTCTACACCGGGCTATACCGGAGGCAATCCCAACAATAACCCTGTGTAAGTAATGGCCTGAACTTGCGATTAATTTTAGAGCTGATTCATAATTGCGCGTACAGCTGCACGACTCCTCATACGGCCGACGTCACCTGTAAGTGTGCAGGAGGCTATTTCTCTTGAATACAAGAGCACTAATACATTCAAGCAGACAAGGGCAAAACCATCCGCGTTGGCATTGTCGATCGCTGCGAGGGTTGTGCCCTCTGGGATCTCGATCTCTCCCCCTCCGCTTTCCAGCAGGTATGTGCATTTTGGTTTTGAATAAATGAACTTCATTAACATCCCATAAAGCTCGCTCCTCTTTCTGCTGGTCGCCTCTCTGGTGCAACCTGGCACTTCAACTAGACAATTACCTACACATGAATGGTTTATATGGCATATGAACAATGGCTCAATATGGATTTAGATACTGTATGCGTACCATTCTATGCAATAAAACTTGGTTACCTGTGACATGCATAACCCCTATGAGACTTGGCGAGGTGCACATTGATTTTCACAAGTGTTTGCGAAATTCAGTTAGAAAATAATGGATCTGAGGAATTCTAATTCCGGCAATGCACTAACCGCATACCCATGGCGTCGTTCGCCCGTGTACCGTGTTTAGTCACTTTATTTCAGTGCGCATTGCGGTGGCGTTCACCCAGCTCCTAAAAGCCGAGGGTGCGGTGTTTCCGTTGATATTGTTTGGAGCTTGGAGTAGCCCCACGGAAAGACAAAACCTCGAAACCAAGCGCTACAACTCCGGAGAAATGAAAAAAGCTCCTAACCACTCATATTTAAAATATAACACCAGACCCTCTAAAGAATTCATATTGTAGCCGTAGTGCGGATAAATGAGCATTAGGGTTCATCGCAACACTCAGTCTGTTAGGCAGATTTATGGGCGGGAGCACGCGACTGCTAAGACATAGACACGGCACTCAGAGATAAGTCCCCAAAAAACTAGATGCATACATGTGACAATATCTACATATCAGACGCGTGTGATATACCCGCATCATGTCACTCTACCGCCTAACATAGTTATAAGCCCAATAAATATTCCAGCCATATAGACTATCTGGCCTTTTGATCGCTTCCAACAGGTCAATTGTTGAAACCGATGCTGAATATAATCACGCAATAAATGCGCCTAGCGCAGTGTGCTTAAGACGGGTAAAGATACTATGTATTCACTGGTGGGTATGACTAGCTACGGAGCGAAAGTGTGCTCCTTATATACACGGTAAGTGACATTCTAGTACATCGTAGAACAACGTAGTATATACAGGTATCTTACTAGAGCATTCGGTACGAGGCATACGATTGCTTCCAGTACATTCGATATGTGTATTAGTCATGATATTCAACATCAATATAATCTCGTTTATTCGAATCCCACCGTTCAACGTGTGCGGATACCGTAGGCGCAAGAGTGGAACGTCGCTTACATAAAAGCGACGGGCGCCTAACGCTGCTTAGGTCTATTTGGTACTGGTGTCCGCCTGCGTCAGCCGCCTTGGGATGCAGGACAAGGGGCGTCGTTAACTGTGTCGCTTCCCAGGATGTACGGCCGTGCACCTGACGAGATTATTCCGAGTTGCCTAAAAGAATAATAGCTTTAGCTATAGGGTCTAAGTTTAGACCTTTTTATTCCAAACTATCGTCACATGTATGCTGGCATATCCCGATCCAACATTGTCTCTGTAAAGTTAGTGCTGGTTGAATGTAAAACGGGCAGCATATATATAAGTATATTCACGCATATAAACCAGCGTCTCGTTGACAAAGCGAATTAAGAAGCGGAATTCGTCATATACATCCCGATCACGATCACACAGACTGCACAAAATGCTTCGCGGCTGGTCAGCAATGTCAATAAACGCGACATCGATGACGACAAAAACGGGGATCCGGTGGAACTATCTGTCCCTCCTGTAGCTTCAAACAGCACACGAAGGCCTAGACACCCTTCATCCTGGCATCATGGTACCGAATGAGTTGTTTTGTAGGATTAAATTTGCTTTTTATTGCGGTTGTCAAAAGTTCGTGCCGATCACATGATTTTGAGTGAAAGATCGGTCAAAAACTATGTTTCGGTCCATCCGAGGCACAGAGATCATGTATTACAATTCTGTATATACCATTCGACGCGCAAAATTCGCGCAATCATTTTGGTATACACATGTTCTTAATAATGTCGGATTTGACCCGATGGGACCAAGAGTAGGCAAAACGACTGAATCTCAGCCGGGTACAAAACGATAACTATGAAGAATCTGTAAGCAAGGATCAATAGAGAAAACTCACAAAGGGCGGCTTGCAAATTCTCAAGGCTGTTGCGCTCATTTTGAGCGAGGGGTACCACCAAAGTCTTTCAGGTGGCGACGAAGGAGCCGCAGCTTTATCTTGCGGGAAAACTGCACTAAAGCCTTGAGACTTTGCAAGCCGCCCTTTGTGAGTTTTCTCTATTGATCCTTGCTTACAGATTCTTCATAGTTATCGTTTTGTACCCGGCTGAGATTCAGTCGTTTTGCCTACTCTTGGTCCCATCGGGTCAAATCCGACATTATTAAGAACATGTGTATACCAAAATGATTGCGCGAATTTTGCGCGTCGAATGGTATATACAGAATTGTAATACATGATCTCTGTGCCTCGGATGGACCGAAACATAGTTTTTGACCGATCTTTCACTCAAAATCATGTGATCGGCACGAACTTTTGACAACCGCAATAATGATGTCTTTGTATTCATTTTTGTCTCATTACATATTTTTATATAAGGGAGGTGTTTTCCTACCGCGTCGTGGCTCACTTGGACGCGGGACGTTGGAAATTCCGAACGTCGCGTCGGCCTGACTTCGGACCATGACCGGCGTTCCACTCTTGCGCCTGCAGTAGTAAGTTTGCTGACTAAGCACAAAACTGGCATCTCTTGTGTCGGTTCGCCGCTTCCTTCACTTAGAGGCCCTTCTGCCGATTCATTCCGCAAATGATGGCTTCCGCGTGACTCAGCGCTAAATGAGTTGCGGTACGGCCAGCGGCCTCCATTGGCCGAACTGTGCTCGCCTGGCATTTTTCTGTGCCGAGTCATGAGAACTTATGCTGATTGAATGATTCATGACAGACCGCCTAACTCTCGGCCAGATTCCTCCGTTTCTACTCTCCCAAATATGGCCTTTAGCTAGTTACAATCGTAGGCGAGGATGAGTACAAGGCGCGCTGCACATGCAGACTGTCGGCTGTCACATCGGTTGTTCTCGCCAAGGAAGCGTTCATCCCGAGGAACCATTTCGAGTTCATATCATTTCGCGATGATACTCCGTATACTGACTTATGCGAAGTTTTATGGAGTATAAAACGTAGATTTGTCTGAAAAATAGTTCAGCATCACCCTTCAGATTGCTTGAACTTTTAGACACAAACTCTTGACTCCTAAGCTACCCCAAATATGTTCAACAAGTTCGCCATTGCTACTACTACTGCACTGATTGGTATCAGTTCGATGCTCATGGGCGTAGCTGTTTGCCGGCAAATGCCACTGAAATTGCTGCTCGTTCTATCAACCCCGCTGGAACGCACACGGGCCAGGTGCGCACTTCGTTTTTCTTCATTCCTACGATGCTAACATTAAAACTAATCTTCAATAAAAGTTGACCTACTGCACGTACCCCAGTCTGTTATTCGCTTGACACACAACTTACATTACGATACAGACCAGATCGGCCTTGGCGCTTGCGGCTGGACTAACGTGAGCAGTTGACTCTTGGCATGTCGTGGTGAACGTCACACATCTTCATGTTTTTCAGTCTAACACGGAGTGGGTCGCTGCTATCTCGCATGAATTGTTCGACAACTGGCCAGGTTACACGGGAAGCAATCCCAACAAAAACCCAGTGTAAGTTGGGCCATCAATTTCGAACCTTTTTTCATGCTTCTTCCTGTCTAGTTGCACCACCCCTCACACTGCGGATGTAACCTGTGCGTATATGATAGGCCACATATCACTCATGCACACTCGCTAAAATATCTAAAAAGATAAAGGAAAAACCATTCGCGTCGGTATCGTTGATCGCTGTGGAGGTTGCGCCCTCTGGGATCTAGATCTCTCTCCTTCGGCTTTCCAGCAGGTACTTTTCCCTTATTTCTCTTGCCACGAAGCCATGTTAAACCCATATACAGCTTGCTCCCCTTTCTGCTGGTCGTCTCTCCGGTGCAACCTGGCACTTTAACTAGACGCGATAACAGCCCGAGTCAGATTGATTATATGGTATATGAATAGCCGAATTCATTGAAACTATGTACTGTATGCGTCATTTTATATGCAGTTCAATTTGTTTCCTTGTCAAACCTCTGCAGCCGGAAAGTTTGCGGTTGATAATCCAACACTTTCACCAATCATGAGTTCAGTCACTCAGTGCTACTTCGGGAGAGGCCAAAATCGAACCATTTGGATACGTATTGACCCACATACATCCACATCACAATAAAAGGGTAGATGAAAATGTCTCATCCTGGCGGACATTAGATATGAGGTTAGTCTATTACCTTTTCCTGGACAACTGATGCGATTAGGTTCGTGGTTGTCCTTACACATCTACTGGTTTCAGCTTGAGCGAGTAATCATGAAACACTTCGATGACAAAGTAGAGCTTCGACTATACTGAGCAGCATTCTCTAATCTCAGTCCTCTCAGTGCTCACGAATATCCAATTGAACGAGCTGTGACCCTAGGTCACAGGTGTCACCTTCCGCTTCGAAGATGGGGAGTGGACATCGAGTGATCGAGCGCTAGAACAGGCTGATCCACAGCTTGAAGGACATTGAATGGTACCTATCCAACTTCTAGATCCAAGCGTGGCACTAGCGGAGTCTTTGGGGTATTGTTTTGTAGCTAGACTATTGCCAGTTGGTCATGTGTTCGATGGAGCAAAAAACCGCGACCTCCGTCGCGAGTTCAATTCGAACTCCAGCTATGAACAGGTGGATTATTGGGTACCATAACTTGATACTATAGAGCGCCCATCTACAGCCACACGTCAGTACATTATTTGTCGCTTGGGTATAAAAAAAAATCGTTGATGTATGCGGCTCGAAGGATTAACACCCCCTTTACAAGCCAGAGCAGTCATTTGTGATCGACAACAGTGCTTCTAAACAAGGATGCTAGTGACTTGTTAGCCACTACATCCGCATTTTCTCGAGTTGTGAAATGAAAAGCTGCTACCGAAACCTCGGTTCTTCCAGGGTCATGAGTTAAACCTAATCGGGCTTTGAGGAACCAGTATTCATGTTTACCTTGCCCTCAACATTCCCAAAGCCGATTAAAGTTCTGTGTTAATAATGGGCTGTGAAATATGATCGAGAGCCGCACTGGTGGTGGGTGACAATCACTCTTACGATGTGCCAGATAACCTATATCAATATAACTAAAAAATGTTGAGCCACAAACCTCGTTCCTCCATCTTATAACGTTACTATTGCTTCTTAGTGGAGCATCAGTCTCAAATGATAGTACTCGCTTGTGTGTGTAAGGGGCTGCTCCTATCGGCGGCTGAAGACAAGATAGACGGCCACGTATTGCAAGAGGCTTGTCGCGGTTCCAGCGTGGTTAGTTGTGCTCAACATGTATACTAGTTGTAACTAAAAATACATAGGGGTGAGCACACACCCTATCGCTCTAATATGCTAGGTGTACCTAAGACAATTAAGGTTATATTATGAATTACAAGCGTTGGAGTATGCGGACCATCCAAAAGTCGTCTCAGCCGATAAATTCCTTCCTAGGTATCGTGGTCATGGGACCTACGTAATGCAGAAATCCTGGTTCGTTCCTGCAGAGTTCAGTCCGCACGTGAGATAGTCGTGCCTATCGACATCGGATAATGATGGACTAAAGGGATAGGCGAGTCTATGCCAACGGCAGTCACTCGAATCGAGCGAATGTTATTCAATCGCAATACTCCTCGTGGTGGTGCTGAGAAGCTTCGAGGGTGGAGTGGAGGAAAACGAACCTACCGAGGGACAACCTTGGGGACAACTGAATTTGCGATCCTCGGCTACACGAAAGAACAACAGTTTACTTATCCCCTGTACGACATAACCGAAAGCTTTATCTATTCTTCTATTGCTTACTATAACTTACTGTATCAGAATAGCGATTTCAAAATGGTAATTCTTCTGCTGAGGACGACAGTCCGAGAGGCGCGGCTGAAGCGGGTTATTGTCTTTGAGATCTCACCTTCCAGAAGCGTCAGATTGCGCTCATGGTTTTAAATTCTATCTAAATATGTGTAACTGCAAGCTCTGAGTTCAACGGGCTTGTTCAACCCATTCTGGGGTCATGGGATACCCGACTGTAGTTGTACAAAAGGGAAATACGTCACTACAATAACTAACTGATAGTCCAATCCCAAGCCCTTGGAGAGAACCTGTTGCCGCTTGTTATAAGGTGCACAAATTTCGTAAGCCGCAGGTACTCTATCTATGCTCCTCAAGCCTCGTGGATAGGAAGCAGCGTTGTCCACTTTTGGACAAAGATGGTCGCATTCAATTATGTAACGATCATTACCTGGCGGTTGTTATTTGTTCCGTGGAGTCAACAGCCACCGTGACAACAAACTGTCAGGAAAATCAAACATCAGCTTCTAGAGTCCCACGTTCACAGATCGACTCCACCTCGCTAGACTTGCCCATCCAGGCATGGCGTTCGTTCCTGGCGCGAACCAGTTTCTTCAACACGCCGCGGTGGCTCATTTCTTCATGTGACACGCACCTCTGCTTCGTAGTCCAGATCTGTGTTCTCACTTGGTTGTCGTGCGCGCGCGGTGATAGGCTCTCGAGGGTGGTTTGAATTAGTTTGGGCGAATTATTTGCCACCTGGACCATACCTCTGCCTGTTTACTCAAGATTTCGTGCGCGACTTACTTTTCTCTCAAATGACCTGGGTCACCCACGCTTTATCGGATTGGCAGTTGGGTGCTCGTACTAATCTCCGCCTTTGGCGTTCGCCCTTGCGAAATGTCCAAACCATCACCCCACTAGCGAAAGATCTGTCTCCAGGGTTGCCAACCATCTGGGTTCTCGCTCGAACAGAATGGCCAATCCAGCCTAGATGCAATTTCATCAACCGTTTCTTCATCCGTACGACTTCCCATTAGGTCAGATCGCTGCCTAGTCTATTTCAATACCGAGGGGCCATAGAGCTCATCTAGGGATGATGGCTTCGAAGAGACGTAACTTTGTTTGGGTGGCCAACTTATCTCGCCCGGTCTCGTGCTCGTCATTCTCAATGGACTAGAAAAGGCGGGCCGTTTGAGGGATGGGAGGACAGGCCTGCCTCTTGTAGACACCTCTCCCTTGTCGTGCTCCTTTTTCTCCGGTCATGTCGGACGCCACCCCCGCCCCTCGCACTGACACTTCATCCATTGACGAGAAGTCTGGCATGAACATCAAGAGCACGATGTCGAGCCCTGACCCCGATGTCGCTGCCCTCGACTTCGCCTCGGACTCGGCCGGCCATGCCAGCGACAAGGGGCTACTACTGCGCATCGATTTGTGGATCATCCCAGTGATGTACGTCCTGAACTTTGGCGCCGCCCGCATGGACACACTCGGTGTGTCCATGATGGGGTTCAAAAATAATGACTACTGGCTGTCGCTGCTCGTGTTCTTCATTGGATGTAAGTTTCTCCTTCGTCGGCTATCATCACTCGTTGCTCACCCCTTTCGGAAGACATCATCTTCCAGCTTCCAACCGCCTTACTCGTTCGCAAGTACCACCCGCGATACTTCTTGTTCCTTATAGTCTTTTTCTGGGGAATCGTGGGCGGTATCGCAGTCGCTTTCGTCAAGGACTGGAAGCATCTTGCTCTTCTGCGTGGACTTTTGGGCGGCTTGCAATCAGGGTACGTGATCTGAGCATGGTATTGATCCTGCGCTGATTTCTATCGTACAGCTTTTTGTCGGTCTGCGTGCTTCTGATCACCTGCTGGTATACTCGCTTTGAGCTTGGCCTCCGTTTGACAATCTTCTACTGTGGCGTGACGATGAACCAGGGTGCATCTCCGATCTTAATCTATCTAGTCGCCCTCATGAATGGCTTGGGCGGCCTCGTGGCTTGGCAATGGATCTTCGTGATCTTTGGTGGGTGGTTTGATCCCCGTCGGATCAAATTACGAGCTGATATGTGGTTTGTTTGGTCAGGGATTATCATTTGCATCATCGGGTGCCTCGCTCTTGTAGCTGTTCAGAACTTCCCAGAGCGTGCCACGTTCTTGAGCGTGGATGACCGCAAGCGAGGTATGTTGCAGGCTTCTTTATTAAATTGAACCATGCTCACGTCAAGTATTAGTGCTCGATCGCCTTGAGGAGGATCGTAATGACAGCATCGCATGCGACGCCCACGTTTGGGAGAAGATTGTTTTCCACTTCCGGTGCTGGATGATCTGGGCTCTTGGTCTTGCGTACGGATGCGCCAACGTCACCGCCGCTTCGCTCGTCACTATCGGTTCGGCCCGGATCGCTGGTCTTGGCCTCACTCCGGCAGGTGCTGCTGGTTTCGCTATCGCTCCCTGGTTCATTGGTGCTTTCATCGCGATCGCCGCTTCGTGGCACTCCGATCGCACCAAGATGCGTTCGCCGTATATAATTGGCGGTGCTTTGGCGTGCATCGTTGGGTTCGGATGTATGCTGAGCTCGAGCGTTGGTGCTGGTGTATTTGGCACTTTCTTGACGATCGCTGGAAGCGCGACGCAATTACCTTTGATCATGGTCATGCTTCAAAACAAGTGAGCGTATTCTACTTCAACCTCGATTCTTTATATTGACGTGGTATTCGTAGTGTCCGTGGGACCTGCAAGCGCGCGGTGGCTGGTGCGATTGCCTTGGCCTTTGGCGCCATCGGGTACATGGCCTCGAACACTCTCTAGTAAGCGACTTCTCTAAACCAAGCTCGGCATATAACTTACATTTGCTCCTTCAGTATCTCCTCGAGTGCCCCTGTCTACCGCCAAGGATGCATTGCGTCACTGGCCATGCAGGGTGGTGTCATTGTCATTGTCGCTGCTGTGGTCGCTCGATTCCGCAGCATGAATGCTCGCCTCGAAGCCGAGGGCTCTGGTTTCGAGCATAGCGATCGCCAGGGTGTTGAGACCGTAGCTTGGAGACACACTCTGTAGACTTATTTGTTTTCCCACTTTACGAGATGTGTGACTGTTCATGTGTTTGTTGTTTTATTGTACAGTAGTAGTTCAATTGAACTTCATCTGCTGTCCTTCCTCTCAATGTCATCGTGAGAAAGTCGAACGAGACCGAATGAGCCTATTCTTCAGCGAGGACATCATCGAAAAACAAAACAAAACGTAGAGAAGGGCAAATATTTTTCCAAAAGCTAAACGATTTGAGACTAGACTCGATGTAGGAAGTTTCCGGTGGCCAAATTACGTTTTTCGCACCGACTTTACCAAATGTTAGCACTCGAAGCGTGCTAAATTGCGAGAGCATGTCAAACAGTATATTAGTGTCGACGCCGGTAATGGATACGAAAAGCTGTTTGAAAGGATCAGAAATCAATACTGTTGCAAACCTTTGGTCGTTACCTTACCTTTAGTTCATGCCTCGACGAACACTCAAACTGAAACTCCAACTTCTCCAGAGACTTGCACGCGTAGCACAGGCCTTGCATCCATGACAAAATGCAACGACCAACATCAGAGACGTGTGATGTATCTTGAACGACCTTGAACTCCAATAAAGGAGCAGAAGCCTGGGATGTATACTTGAACAGATTTTCGAATGCACGCTCGTGACGGTTGTACAACTCCAGGCGGGAGATAGGCCGACCTGGGACAAGCAGGCAGACATGGTCCCAGATACCTTTCAATATCTTTAGCTTTGGAAAGAACAAATCCTTTCCGGCTTCGATGGTGAAGTTTTCCTTGTACATGTATTGTATGCTCGAGATATCATGGAATTCCTCAATGCTCTCCTGTTGACGCAGGAAATCAATCATCGGACCCATGTAGCTAGAATGCAAGCGCCGGAGCCTAAATGGCGCCCTCTGAGAAATTTCATGCCACAACAATGGTTCGACGCCACCCACGGGGATATCGATGCGCAATAGTTCAAGGTTGGGAAAAGCACAGAGTGTATCGGCTAAAAGTACGGGATCTGGCGTCGATGCGCCGTAGACATAGGGGATCGAAATCGCGAACTGATAAACATGTTGCCAAGGTAGAGCTCGCCAGGCAAGAGTATGATTGGACTGTACTGTTGCAGCAAACTGGTTGAACTGCAACACAGAATTAAGCAAAATCGACTTGTAAAACAACGGGACCAAGTCGATGTGAGCAGCTTGATTAAGTAGCAACATTGTCGATAAGGATTTCACTGAGCAATGACGTGCAATTTGATACAGAATATCCGGGGGGATTCTTGCCGTCATATCGGTGGTAGATGAAAAAGTGCAGCTGTTGAGTGCTAGTCCAAACTCTTGGACTTGATGTTTCAAGATCCGGGGGACACAATGGTCGTGGAGGAATCCCGTTATCCGGGAGCACCATGGCTTTTCCTCTCCTTATGCCACGTTCAAGGGTAGACCTGCATCGGGGAAATTTCCGAAGGATTCGAATAGCACGTATTAAGTAGCCCAGGTCCCAGGAAGCCGCTTTCCAGCCACTGGGCAACTGGCATCGGTTGTGAACACTTGTGATCCAATCAAAAGACGGGAACCACCGGAAGTGTCCGGGGAGTGCTCAGCGGTAGTCCCAAACAAAACTTGTTTGATGCCGGGTCGCCACGGCCGCGCTTAGCTAATTTATCAGACACTCAGCCAATCCCCGAATATCTAGCTAACATACACTAGCTCGAACTGTCTAACGATGCTTTTGAGCACTCGATAGACCCGAAGTAGCACAGGCTACCGGTGCTACCGGCATCTATTCAGTGCTCAGAAGCATCGTTAGAGAGTGGGGCCATATCTGCGACTCCTGCAAAACTGAGTGGGTAGAACCTACCGTTGTCCAGCCACGCACATAACATCACCGCGTTTAGGGGTGTCGCCCATTCGACGAGTTGGGAATATTGGGACAGAGAGACTCCTTTGCATTTCCCATGTCGTAGTTTGTTTATTTACACCTCCTGCAGGAAAGCGGATGACTTTGTATAAACAATACACTTTGGATTAGATCAGAAACAATCGAATAATGGTACAAAAACGAGCAGTAGCGCCAACGATACTATCTTTGAATAGTTTGTTATGGTCTCCTACCCTGACCATCCCTCACACCATCAGTGTTACATTGTCTAGGTTGGATGTGAATCATTTACCTCCATCCGTTCGATCGATGGGGACTACAATCAGAGCTAATTACCCTCTTCCTGAACATTTTCGTTTTTAGGTGATTCCCAGCATGGATTGCCAACCTCAAGCGAGGTCGAGAGTGTCTTCTGTGTAGAGCGCATATATGCAGCATCGAACTTGGCTTTAGCGTATTTTAGCCGCCGAACCCCAGTAGAAATTGGTGGATATGGGCATCTGCGACGATCAGTGCGACAGAAGTCGACTATTAGCTGCATAGTACTACGCATGTCGTCCCACTTTAGCGGCCTTGAGACTCCTTCTGTTACATGTTCCACGACTCAGTCCTCAGAGGGAAAGAGCCTATCGCTGGTAGTTGGCTTGAGACCCGGATTGAACTCTGGCCGAGAAACGATGATCTTCTGGCAGCTCGACTGGCGCTCCGATAGGGGTATCCCGCTATCGAGAATCACGGAGCCAACTAGGAGTCGGAAATAGAATACCACGATAGGGGTAATGTGGTGATTGCATCTAGGCATGGGTTTGAGCACCCTTGGTAGAAAATTTCGAGCGCTTGACACCACTAGATCATACTGATACCAGACTTCCAAAGAGAGGGACCCTAGAATGCGACGATAGGTGCTGCATAGCTCCTCGGTCTGCTCGTAGCTAAGAGCGACCAACAATGGTATGACTATCTCGTGTTTTATATATAGTGCGATAGCGACATAGATTGAAATCACGTCTGACCTCTTGCTTGAAGTAACCGAGTTATCTGCCATTCGATCCAGAAAACTTGTGTATGAAGCTATACGATGCATGGCCCGGGAGTATGTTGCTGCAATGGTGTATATACCACGATTAGAGTATGGATAGGCCCCGTTCGATACACAACTAAGCTCAGTGACGATAGGCTGCCGTGTTTGCAGAGGGTGGAGGTCAATGTGTGGAATCAATCCAAAGAATGCGAAACAAAACAATGCGTCGTTGATGTTTTTGTCACTTTGGCCTATTCGATAATGATGGAGTACTTGCGCTACTCGCCTCTCTTGGTCATCCTTGGATTTCGTGGGCTCCTCACCGCCAGGATATGGGTTCAATCCAAAGGCCACAGCTGCTAGTATGATAGCCACTGTGTGAGCAAAATCTGGCGCAGTATCTCGAGCCTTCAGGATGATGAAAACGAGAATGGCGGGTAGTTCGCCCTCTCTGATATCTTGCCAATTTGACAACGATTTGACAAGCACTTGTGAGCATGAGTCTAGAAATGCTACGAGTGCCGAGCCCGAAACGGTGGGATTGTAAATCTGTTGCGGCATACGGGATATAAGATGAAATATCAATGGATACGCCGAATAACCTACGCGGTAGAAACGGCCGAAAATAATGCAGCCTAAATACATGTCGTTTAAATCGCTAAACCCTGACGCTTGAAAGTACCTACTACAAAAACTAGACTGGCGCGTTGGCGTCTATTAGCATGGGATAGAAAACTACTTACTGAGTAGCACGTCCAGGGAGCTATGTCCAAGCAGTTTGCACTCAGGATCGCCCTTCGTGAATGGTCGTAAAATACTGACCTTTTGTGTCCGTCGACCAGCTCTTTGTCCCATCGGTCCGTTTCCCCTACGTACGTCTTCCACACTCGCGCTTCCTTCGTCATCTCTTCACCGAGAGGATCTTCAAGATCCTTCACGAGTCTAAACGTACAGGTGAGTCATTGAACCCTTATCGAGAGATAGTGATTGACAATCCGAACCTATCTCTATCCATGTTTTGCCACCAGCGAGCGGTTGTCGCAATTCCGGTTCGACTTGTGTTCGTTCTGCATTCGTCTTTGGTATAGCTCGTTTACTGTTTGGAAAGAACTTTTCTGACATCTGAGACGATTGATTTCTGTCAGTAGTAATAACCAAGTCGCTATGTGATAGTTGAGAAGGGAATAGACGTTTTGCGTCTGGGCTCATATTGGTGGCGGTGTACGTAGCTCAGGGTCGCTCGTTTTGGGGTCATGGGTCTTCTTGGCCATCACGCCGTCCTGCGATCCTTCTCAATAATGAACGCCGATGCTTGCTCCATGTCATCGCACCTTGCATATGCGTCCTTCTGCTGCTTCTCCAGGCTCCAACTCTCTGCTGGATTTTTACTCGAACCATGGATCATTTTGTCCTCCATAGCGGGATTGGAGAACTCACGCTGCTGCCCAACTAGCAAAAGGTTCCAGACCTGGTAGAACAAATACACTACAACCCCACGCTGAGACTTCCTCGCACCCCGTGTTCCTCGATCGATCTGGCAACTTGTCCCGTTGATCCTCGCCAAGACCTAGGCGCGGCGCTTGTTCCTGGTGCAAACCCCATTCACATCTACGCCACCGTGACTGGGGTCTTCCGGGCTATCGGCCATTCTACCCGTCTTTGTGTTATTAGATACACGTTGTGTGCGCGGTCGGTCGATCATCCAAAAGGGCTTCAGTTAGTTTGGCTGAATGGCTCGCCACCTGGCCGCACTGTAGATTTTTACCCAGCCCCGTATTGAGTAGATTATTTCGTTTACGGCTGAGTGTGGTTCTCGGTATATCTCTCAGGAGTCCACTCGTCTAAAAGTCATAACGCACCTCTCCAGCTGCGTCGTCTCTGGGGTTCGATCACAGAATGCAGCCAAAATAGGATAAAAGCGATTTCATTTCACATCTCCTATGCACGCGCGATTTTCCGTTACATCACATATTTCGCCAGACTGTTTCAAATACCAATGTCCATCGCACTCATCTAGGAACGCACCATCCCAAGATATGCGATCACGCTGCATGGGTGGCGGATTTACTCCACCTTGCCTTCCACGGAGCGCTCACGATGGGTTAGAAAAGGCGGACTGTTCAAGAAGGTAGAGCTCCAGGCCTCTCGTAGACCCCATCCCTTCTGTTACGCTCCTCTGTCCAAAGTCATGTCGGGCACTACCCTTACTCGACCGCGTACGGATACTTCATCCCTCGAGGAGAAGGCCGACCTGAAGCTCAAAAACACAATCTCAAGTCCCGACCCGGACGTCGCTGCCCTCGAGTACGCTTCAGACTCGGCCGGCTATGCGAGTGACAAAAGTCTCGTGCGACGCATCGATATGCAGATCATCCCACCAATGGTCATTCTAAACTTTGGGGCTGCCCGGATCGACACTCTCGGTGTTTCGATAATGGGGTTCAAGAACAATGACTATTGGCTGTCGTTGCTCGTATTCTTCATCGGCTGTGAGTTCACCCAATGATACTGTGCTCAACGCTAATATTACGTCAGACATTCTCTTTCAGCTCCCGACCGCGTTACTTGTTCGCAAGTATCACCCTCGATACTTGTTGTTCCTCATAGTCTTTTTCTGGGGAATCGTCGGTGGCATTTCAGTTGCTTTTGTCAAGGACTGGAAGCAGCTTGCTCTTTTGCGTGGACTTTTGGGTGGGATTGAGTCTGGGTACGTAATTCGATAATTTATTTTGATGCCTATTTGACATATGTTCACTCTCACTACAGGTTTCTATCCGTATGCGTACTTTTGATCACCTGCTGGTTTACTCGATTCGAACTCGGCCTTCGTTTGACAATCTTCTACTGCGGCGTGACCCTAAACCAGGGTGCTGGTCCAATTCTGGTACACTATGTCTCTCTTATGAACGGTCTGGGTGGTCTCGTAGCTTGGCAATGGATCCATATTATCCCTGGTAAGCCTGTTCGACCAATGCCTCACCCGATCGACCGCATCTAACATCGCATATATCGGGCCAGGTATCATTATTTGTATCGTCGGATGTATTGCATTGAAAACGGTCCAGAACTTCCCGGAGCGGGCGACGTTCTTAAGCGAGGATGACCGCAAGCGAGGTATATGAAAGTGCTCCGGCCTACCTGATATATGCTAACATTATGAATTAGTTCTTGACCGCCTCGAAGAGGATCGTAACGACAGCATCGCGTGCGACGCCCACATTTGGCAAAAGATCGTCTTTCACTTTCAGTGCTGGATGATCTGGGCCCTGGGTCTTGCATACGGCTGTGCCAACGTCACTGCCGCCTCCCTCGTGATCCTCGGCACTTCCAGGATCGCCAGGCTTGGTTTTGACCATGTCGGTTCCTCTCTCTTTCCCATCGCACCTTGGTTTACTGGTGCATTTATCGCGATTGCCGCTGCTTGGCACTCGGATCGCACCAAGATGCGCTCTCCTTATATTATCGGCGGTGCTTTGGCGTGCATTGCTGGATTCGGATGTATTTTGAGCAAAAATGTTGGCGTCAGTTTGTTTGGTGTATTCCTGACGATCGCTGGAAGCGCGACACAACTACCTCTGATCATGGTAATGCTTCAGAACAAGTGAGTTTACTCGGCTTTGTCCTATATGATTCTTTCTTACACGGTACTCGCAGTGTTCGCGGAACTTGCAAGCGGGCGGTTGCTGGGGCGGTTGCTTTGGCATTTGGTGCGATTGGCTACATGGCGTCCAACACACTCTAGTAAGCTGGTTCGACAAGCCCACTACCATAGATTACTTATTTTTGTATTCCTTCAGCATCTCCTCCACCGCTCCTGTCTACCGTCAAGGGTGTATCGCGTCGATGGCCATGCAAGGTGGCGTAATTGTTATCGTTGGTGCTGTGGCTGCTCGCTTCCGCAGCATGAATGCCCGCCTTGACGCCGAGGGATCTGTTTCTGAGCACGGCGACCGCAAGGGCGTCGAGACTGTCGCTTGGCGGCATACGTTATAGTCGTGCTGTGTTGTAATGAATTATCTGGATGATCCATGTATTCACAGAGGTTCTTGGGTTGTATACTAGTGATGCAATTGAGTTTGATTGACTTCCTTTTCTAGGAATCCTCACATGGAGCATGAAGCCGAAGTCGAGCGGAGTCGGACCACCCAGTGATCAGTACATATCTCGGCTGCACTGGTTCTTCAACCGTACCGGAACACTTCCTACCCCTATAACATACGTCGTGGAGTGGGCAGCTTGCGCGCGTTCTCAGACCTAACTTCTCAATGCTACACTGCTTAAGGATTTGGTACAGGCATTCTCCATTACAGGTGTCTCTGCAGATACTGAACTCGGTTTGAATAGGCTTACCACGTTCGGGCTGTCGATCGGTATCGTATTCTGGCGGTCCGTCTGTTTATGCGCCGAAGTGGAAGTCGAAATCGATTAAATGCTGGCACTCTTCAAAATAAAACAAGGACGATAGGGAACCCTTAATTCGAACTCATGACTCATTGGACACGATAGGTCCTGTCCCGTTCGATAGCATGTGAGGAGTGCCACGCATTGAGACCCCGTCTTACACATACTTTGGGTTTCATGCTGTGCTTGGTTGAATTTGGGCGACGGATGTCATAAATTGGCCTTGCCTTGCCCAAGGCAGCTATTTTGTGTATTTATCTGATGCCGTGGAAGCAAGCTCCTTTTTCATCGCAGTGTGTGGGGAACAAGCTTGTTGTAATAGCGACATGCCGATTTTATTTGAAGTAGAATAAACAGGCTAAAATACAAATTCGATTTGTACAGGTCACGTAGATGTTTCGTTTTTCTTGGCTGGAGCATGCTCGTCCTTGGACAGCGACCAGCATGGGTTGCCAACCTCGGGCCGGATCTCGTTTAGAGGCACCTTCTCGCTACAGCCTACAACTTGGGCATCGAACCTGTCTTTGATTTCTTGCATTTTTGTGGCCCAACGAGGCGTATTTCCAGCGTCTTCCGTTAGAGGATCATATGAGCCCCTGTCGGGATCGGCATAACAAAAGTCGACCACAATCTGCATTGTCTGATGCATGTTTCCCCACTCCGGTGGTAGCATGACACTCTCTGCCAAATGATCCAAGATCCTCCCCTCCGTAGGTAACGATCGATCACCAACTGTAGGTGTAAGCCTCTTAAACTCTGCGAAGGAATCGACAATGCTTTTGCAGCCCGATTGGCGCCTTGAGATGTAGTTGTCTCTAGTGAGCACGAGGACCGAGACAAGGAGTCTAAAATAAAAGGCTGTGACGGTGGGAGTCGGATTCTGGGTATCCCGCAGCGAATCTAAGAGTCTCGGCAACACTTCTGGGGACCTCAACGAGACTTCAAGTTCAGAGAAGGAGCTCGCGATGGAGTACGATGTTATTAGATCAACACAGGCGGTTTGAAGCTCCTTGGATGATGCATAGCGGACGAAGAGTAGTGCAGGTATAAAGAACTCGTGTCTCCAGCGATCCGGCAGGATAGAAGTATAAAGCAACACCAAGTCCGAGCCCATACTACAAGGGTCCGCCGCGCCAGCGATCAGATTGAGAAAACTCCTGTACGAAGTAGCGCGGTGACTACTCCATAAATATGTTCCTGGGAGTGTATGTATATCAGGCCGAGTGACAGTGTGCTGATACTCATTATGAATACGACCAAGCTCGGCCAGCACCGAAGGCTGTCTTTTTAGGGGGGCAAGGTTTATGTATGGAAGCAGCCCAAATAATCCAAACATAAATAATACGTCCGCCTGGATTTTGTGGGGCTGATTCACTTGGTAGTAATGTTGTAACACCTGAACTGCTCGCCTCTCTCGATTGAGGTCAGATATCGCAGGCTGCTCTCCACCAGGATAGGAGTTTACCACAAAGGAAGTGGCGGCTAGTATGGAAGCGACTGTATAAGCGAGTTCTGGGGCAGGATCTCGAGCTTTCAGGAAGATGCGAATGAGAATTGCAGGCAGCTCGCTCTCTCTAGGATTTTCCTGTGTCGGCCACAACCTGACGGCAATGTGTGCGCATAACTCCAAAAATGATACTAATGCCCAGGGCTCAACATCTGAACCTTCGTTGAATGCGTGTCGTCTGAGTATGATATTTGCTTGTTCTAAGATTCGTGGCGGAACAGTTATTGTCTCATGTTCCCATCTGGTCCGTAGTGCTGGTCCAATTGTGGCTGCTAGGATAGTACCGGGGCTCATGGACATGTCCTCGGCAGATTCAAGGAGGCTATGAAATTCATAATGGTACACTCTGGTTTCAGCCATAATGGTTGAGGAATCAATCGAAATGGTACACACTGTATTTGAAATTGCGGAATGAGGTCCTCGTAGTTACCAAAAACCCAAAAGTGTGCTGTTTCTCTCTCGTACAAGTCTTCCCAGAAGTCCAGCGTATTCCTATACCCTTCGTTACACAGAAGTACATTATAAGAACGACTATAAGTCAATGCCGTTTGCAGGAGATGCTGATCTTTGAGCCGGTATTGCTTGGTGACATTGTCCCATACGCTAAAGGACGATAGCCGGTTATACAAAAGTTCGAGTGCGCCAGCTTTTGCAAGTGGGGTGCAAGGAAGCTTGAATCTTGCGCCAGCCAGTGCTTGTAGCGCTGTGTTAACCGAACGAGAGTCCTCGCAATTCACGATCATCCATGCCAGCATCTGGCTAGTTGTCACGTCCATATCGGCATACGGGTCCTCCTTCTCTTCATTACTGTTGCGGCGAGATTCAGGCTCCAGGAAAATCGAGAGGTTCATCAAATATTGCTCCAACCACTCAGGACAGTATGATCCCATGTATGAATAGTCTACCATCCTATATGCCGTATAATGAAGCAGGCCCAGAATAGAAGTCGCGGGGGTACTGTACGGACAGAACCGATCGAGGAAGGGGAGCACTGTCGTGAATATGTAGATACAGCCTGCCATCGATGTAACTACCGTCACAGGAATCGCAACGCGAACATCGATGTCCCAGAGGTATATGCAAAGCCCGATCGCGAAAAGGACTGCAAGGCATAACTGTAAGGCAAGTTAGCAAGGGGGACGAAATTATGCTCACGTAGTGCAATGTGCATCAGTCCAGGAAGATAGTTCAGTAGCTCTTGAAGCTTCCATCTCTCGATTCCGTTCCACTTTTGCTGTCTCCTTCGCGCTTGTTCGTAGATTGCGCCGGACCTGCCGATCATAAACTTGTAGCACCAGTCCTTGGAGAGCATAGCAATCAGAGACACAGCGACACTTAGGCTAAGAGATAGGAGCCAGAGAATATTCACGACCACAGCCGAGTGAGAAGGTGAAAAGCCATCCAAGCCGTTGTCCTGGACGGGTAGAGACGAGAGTCGTTGGCCTGCTGCAATAGAGTCCAGCTTCTGGGAAATGGCAAGCAAAGACCTCGCGGATGATTCGGCTGGGTCTGACTTGAGATCGCTCAGACTTTCGATGATAAACCTATGTAAAATGCAATTATGTAAAGAGCGCGATGTGGCTAGATCAATGTGAGGGCTCACGCGGTAGAAATAGCCGAAAAAAGTGCAGCCTATGTGCGTTACAACAGGGAGTCAAGTAATAATATTTCTCGATTAATAGCACTGACGAAGACTAGGCTAACGGATTAGGGGCTATCGACATGAAGCATAACGTTACTTACTAAGTAGCACATCTAGCGAGCTAAACTCCATGAACACGCATCTAGCCCCTATACACGTTGCATGCTAATAGATTACCAACCTATTGTGACCCTCGACCAATTCCTTATCCCATCGATCGGCTTCCCTTACATAAGTTTTCCACACTCGTGCATCCTTTGCCATCTCCTGTCCGGGCGGGTCTTCAAGATCCTTTACGAATGACAACGCCCGCGTAGATATTTGAGCTCTGCGAAACATTGACTGCGACGTGAGCCCACCTCCATTTGTATTTTGGTATCGGCTCGGGGTTGTTGTATGCCCGGCTCGACCTCGACCCGCTCGGCAGTAGTTTTTGGTATGGCTCGCTTGCTGTTTGGAAAGATTTTTTGAGACATCAGTGTATTTGGGTATCCGTAGACAGAGAAATCTGGTCAATGCGTGGCAGACGAGAGAGAAAACCGGGTGTCTTGGGGACTGATGGGAATGGGCGGCAGTGCACGTGGCTCGTTTCGGGGCTGTGCTCCTTGATCGGCCATGGTGCCGTGATTCTTCTTTAGCCCCATTTGCATGCGCTCCACTGGAGAAGAATCCCCTCCCAACCGGGTGCATATATGGGAGACTAAATACACATCCGAAACACGCGTGATAAGGCCGTATCGGGCGGCTCCACCGCCCAACAGGTGTAGTCAAGGTTCTAATTTCTGTATTTGTTTATTTGGTTTAGGCTCGAGCTTAGTTCTGCGATATGCAGCGGGTCGTGGGACACTGGGCATACCTGCATCTACAGAATGAATCAAACCAAAACTCGGCTCAAGTAGCCAAATTGACTCTATGTGGCAGACAAAATAAACGGTCCCCAGAGGACTCGAACCACCAGCAACTCAAGAATGATCGGCTAGTCCCGACCACCCGGCGCTTGAAAGGATCAAATCACTCTCACTGAGCTATCTGGAGGTGCTAGAATAATGCGACGAAGTTTTATGATGAGTAGCTCAAGATCCATTTGCCTCTTCGGCAACGAGGTGTGATTCCATCGGTCCTCATGCTCACTAGAGACAACCTTGCGCTATGAGCACTTAAGAGTGCTCCTGTGCTCCGGCGGATTTGCCTATGTCGTAGAGATTGCACTGATTTCACGATTGCGGACATTATAGGGTTGCTTAATATTACTGATTTATAAAAAGAGGCTGATGAGCATTGCGCGCGTGTTTATATGAACCTGTTCAGCCAATAGTTCAGAACATGCAGGTTGTTTGTCGTAAAAGAGGACTGACTCGAGATCGGAGTTATCTAGGTGAGTCCACTTTAACCTGCCAGCTACAACCCCATATTCCTCCGCTTTGGTCTTATATGGCTGATCTTCTTCGGTTTCCTTCCCGGTTCTGTGATCGGCGTTTGGTGGAACAAAGACGTAGTAGTACTTTTTGTTCATTTTCACGAATGCAATATCACATTGGAGTAGTTGGGCAAGTCCGAGTCGTATATCTACTTCTTCTGTTCCGTAAGTGTATTTCGTCCTCCAGTCTTGACCAAGCAGCTTTACTTTAGTTGTCTCGACTGTCGGATCCTTGCGCGGGCTTTGATAGCCCAAAAAATGAGCATTGGACCTGTAATAGCAGTTAGTATCGTGACTACGTCGAGACAGAATAACCACGTGAAACGTACATCGTGTGGGGCGGGGGGGGGGGAGTGGGTTTGGGGCGTGCGCCTCTTCAACGAAGCGCCGCCTCAGGAACCCTGGTAGCGGAGTTTCAGCAACAACTGGCAATTCGGTGGCAACAGCTGCTCATGAGAAGGCCGCTCATTCTGGGTGCGAAATTCTTCAGCTTCCGAGCTGTCCAGCAAGCAATTTCTGGTTTGGATCTTGTATAGGCGGCACAATGGATGTCTACAGAACTAGAAGAAGATGGTGTCAGCATTAAGTACTTCGGCAATCTTTGCTCAATGGTGGACCGCTAGGAGGTGTTATACTTTCCTCTGAGCGCCACAAGCGTAGCCCATGACGGTATAGTTACTATTCTGTTATATACTTGAGGTTGTTATTATCGAGATTGTAGTTGTCCCCCGATAATCTCACGCAAATCCTTAGTTCGATAAAGTCTTGTAGAACATACAGAACAGAAGCGTTCAAATGTGTCCGGCGACCCATGTTATATGCTATGGACCCGGTTCAGAAAGACCAACCATCAGCCCGAATCCGGCTCTGGATTACTGAAAGATGTTATTACTTTTAACACATGCAGGGTTTTGCGAACCAAATACGTATGTATGCCCACTGGACGAATCAACTCAAACGCATACAAGATACAATACCCATAAGGCGTTCTTGAAGAAATCTTGAGTGGGCGGCTTCTGGGCCGACGAGGGCATACGGGTCTGGGATTTTAGATATGACTAGTGCAGATAGGCCGGCATATTTATCTTATTTTCTATGAAAAGCAGCCCGTCCCCGGGCCATGCTAGAAATTTAGGAATTTCGCAATCGGGCGTGGTAACGCAATAGTACCATGCTCACCACAAACTCGGTCTATGATCTTGGAATGAATAAAGGAACCTTTTGTGATTTTCATGACCATTGTGATGGTCGTGAATGTCATGGTCATAGTTGATGCGAGTTGTTCGGGGTAATCATTCAGTAGACCGCTACACGTTCAAACATGTGTTGTATGTCTTTTCTTTTGTAGACTCCCTTCAAATATATATGCTATAGCCCAGTCCGCTCACCTTTCAGGAGTCAGTTTAATAGCCATCGTGAGGCATTTGAACCTTAGACTAAGCTTAGGGCTCCGACTCACTCATAACGCTTTGTCCAGCTGAGTCACTGCCACACGATTGTCTCGGAAAGACCAAGCACTAGAAGCAAGAATATATTGGTATTTCTTTTGGGCCTCATGCCCGCATTGCTGTCGGTGATCCCCCACCCCCTAACACCGCCTACTGATCACGGCCAAGGCCGGATGGCTGCCGGCTTGCCACGTTAAGCGCGTGCCACACTTACATAATCAATCCGACATCTCCAGCGCGGAATCTATGAATTCGACTTGGATCAGCCGAAAAGTGACACGTCTCCTCCACGACTAGCGCAGGGTTGCAGCTGCTCTTCCGCAAGTGCCACCATCGAATATTAATCATCTATGTTCTGACACTCAACAGGTTCCTTTCATCTGATCAAGTTTTATCTAGACAGATTTTGAATGTGAGTGAGCGTTGGGGCTGGAGCGGAACATGTCCATGTTGACGTCGTAGATCACTCAGATCAAACACACTGTTATACCCTTCTACTTGACCCCTCCATGGCCTCGTCACCTGAACCCATGGACGGCTCTGTTCTCAGCGACGAGCCCGGTGAACTCGCACCTCTCCCCAACCAAGACGAAGATGCGGAAAAGGCCGCACGCAAGGCACGCCGGCAGACTGCGATATACCCCAACACACTCCGCGCGACGCCCAAGCCGTTTAGTCGGAGTGCGGCCAAGCGGGAGAGTGTCATGGCTCTCGGTTCGATCGAGCATTTGCAGCATTATTTTACCAAGACGGGGATCGCGGCCAAGCAAAAGTGTGTTTTCTGTTATATCTCTTCTTACATGCATAGGCTAACTGGAACACAGACCGTCTGTTCGCACAAAAGGCCTCGTGCCTGCCATTGGTGGAGCTGGAGTGCGACACATTCGCGCTGCGTCGAGTGTGACTTCTATACCCGAGCTCCCGCCATCCCCGATGGTCCCCACCTCGACATCCAGCCGCCCACCTTTCGTCCACCTCCCAAAAACATACGAAGTCGACCCAGATCATCTCCGGCCGGGTGTCGTACGGGTCCTCAAAGCAGTCGAACAAGCGTGGCGATTATCGTCCAAACCCGACTCGTCCCCCGATCCGAGTGCGTTTGATGTGCTCTCGACCCTGCGCATTACGACGCGTGCGATTCGGTCCGTTCGGGATTACGTCGTTTCGTTGCCGGACGATCATCCGACTCATACGTCCAAGGCGACGGTGTCGTATCGGTCCCCGGCGTTTACGGCGCCATCGCCCAACCGGCCGTCGACGCTTCAGAGTAATCCGAGTCAACAATCGCTTGCGTCGGTGTTGCAACAAACGATTGGGACGCCTGCGGCGTTGTCTTCGCCATCTCGGCCGGGCGGAACCTTATCTCCTAGGCCGAGCATGGCGACGCTCTCGCCTCGTCCGAGTATGGCGACGCTGTCTCCACGTCCGAGTATCGCCAACCTGTCTGTCCAAAACACTGGCGCGTCCAATGCGAGTTCGAATAGTCCAGGCGGTACATCATCTCAGCCGTTCCCGAGTCGGCCGGAAGAACCTCTAGCGCTCGTTCGACGCGCCGCGTTGGACGTGTTGACGGCGCTTCGAGCGCTTGAAGAACGCGCGCGCGTGGCAGCGGGTGCGGAACCTTCGACGGATACGCGTTCTGTGTCAAGTCAGAGTGATACACCCCCGGATAAAGTCTTTCATTCGGGCGATGAAGCCGAAAAGGAAAGTGCGACGTCCTTGTCGCTTTCGTCTCCTGCCGCACGGGCTGGTTTGCCGAGACTTCAGACTGCGAGCGGGACGCATACCGAGACGCTGCTTGTTCATGGACGGGGTGCTGTGCAGGTTTGGTCTGATTCGGATGATGATGAGGAAGTCGAGCCCGAGGAGAAGCGTGAGATTTGGGACGAGAAGCTTGTTCTTGGTGGAGGATGGTTGTATCGACGGGATTTGGGGATGGATGATGTGCTGGACGAGGTTGGAGCCGTGAAGCGGTATTTGGACGTGGTCGATGCTGTTTTGTTCTCTGGCCCTGGACGAAGTGGGAAGCGTGGATGGGACAAGGAGCGGCGAAAGGGGCGAAAGAGTGAGAATCCGCTGAGCGATTCGGAAGAAGAGCCTGCTGTGCGGTTTGTCAGTTTCGGACTGATGGAGCAGAGTTTGGTCGAAGAGGAGGAAGAGGAGGAAGAAGGTGCTGGGGAAGAGGGAGGGTTGCCTGATTGGGCGAGTGTCGAGCCGTTTGGTGGGGATCTTATTGGTTCGTTTTTATTCTTTGTTTTGGTGGTTATTTTAATCTGATTTATTTTCGAGTAGCTCGGACGAATGCGTTGTTGCAGTACTTTTTGCCGCCTCAGCTTTCGACGCTTCTTCCGCCTGAACCGACGCGCGAGACGCTGCTGATGGCGTTGTCGGATGGTCAGATGTTGTGCGTCGCGTACAATGCAGCGGTGCGAAAGAGTAAAAAAGCTTGGGGATTTATTAACGCGTCGAGTATACACGAGACCGCGTCTGGTTTGACCGAAGAGGCTGGGAGAACGTTTAGGAAAAAGGAGAATCTTGGTCTATGGGCAGCGTGCGTTTTCATATCTCTATTTTCTCTTTGCTTATTCTGATGAAATCGGGTTTCTTGCATGAACAGAGCTCTGAAGCTGCGCTACGTGATCGACATCACACCCTCTCACACCAACGCGACGAAACAGACGAAACATTTCCACCAAGCGCCTGCGCCCGAGGATGAAGCAGGGCAAGGCCACGAAGGTAACACGTTTTCGCCGATCGTGATCGCGAAGCACGAGACGGGATGGGAAGACATGCTTGAACGTGCGATTTGGGAGTGGGTGAATGCTGTCGTGACCGAGACTAAGAACGCGGCCGGCAAGTCGTAATTGGTCTAGAACGCGGCGGGTGTGGTGCGAGAGGCGAGCCGAGGTGTCTGATCTGGCGGTATGAAGAGAATGTGGGGGTTATGGCGCGACTCTGATCCGAGGACAGCCGGTCTTGTTTGATTATATGACTTTATTTGGGATATGGCCGATTTACGGCGGGCATTTTAGTTGTACGCATCTACATAATTAGTACATTTGTTTGTGTTTGAACGTAAACGGGGCCGTAAGATGTGTCATATAGCGGTTCGAGTGGATCAAACGTGTTGACGAGCTGGGAGCCCAAGCTTGAGCTCTTGCATCCATACGATTAAAGATATTAGCATGTAAAAGTTGTGCTATGAGTGCCTCGGACAAAAACCCGATGACCAGGATTTGTCACGGTCACGTGACATGGAAACCCTGAGGAAAAAGTGGAGCGCGTCTCATCGGCACGCGCGATCGTTCGATTTTTGTGATTAAAAACGGGGGGCGCACTAGTCAGGCCATTCGTGGACCTTTTCTTCCCCCCACAACTCACTACAAAAAGCCATAGACATTCGTTACGGTCTGCACCCATCCCACCATGAACTCGACGGTCATCGACCACCATGCGTCCGCCTCGCAGCTCTACGCAGCGGCCGGCACCGACTTTTCAAAACTCAACTGGCTCGAGGCTAACTGGGCGGCCTGGTACATGTGGATCGGCAATCCCATTATCGCGACAGGCTTGATGAGCTTTATCATGCACGAGGTTGGTCTATACTTTTTTTCAGCTCGACTCGAGCTTATTCTTGAGTTTTTTCTCAGTTAGTCTACTTTGGCCGATGCGTCCCCTGGATCATCATCGATGCCATTCCGTACTTTAGGAAATGGAAGCTTCAGCCCGTATGTCACACTTTTTTCTTTTTTTCCAGGCGCCACGCTCAGCTGGCTCTTCTTGTAGGGAAAAGTCCCATCAGCCAAGGAGCAATGGGAATGTACCAAACTCGTCCTCTTTTCCCACTTTACGATCGAGCTCCCCCAAATCTGGTTCTTCCACCCTCTGGCCGAGGCATGCGGCATGGCCACCTGGCAGGTTCCCTTCCCGTCTTGGCAAACGATGGCCGCCCAGGTCGCGTTCTTTTTCATCTTCGAGGACGCGTTCCACTATTTCGCACACCAGGCTCTGCACTATGGTCCGCTGTACAAGCACATCCACAAGATCCATCACAAGTACAGCGCTCCGTTTGGTCTGGCTGCCGAATACGCTCATCCTGCCGAGGTGTTGATTCTCGGAACTGGCACGATCGGCGGACCGTTGTTGTACTGCTACCTCACGCAAAACCTTCACATCTTCACGGTCTACATCTGGGTTACGCTGCGTTTGTTCCAGGCGGTTGATGCGCACTCTGGTTATGGTTCGTCTTTTTTTTCTGACATCATGATGATGCGCGTTGCTGATGGGGTTGATTTAGACTTCCCCTGGTCGTTGAACCACATCATCCCGTTCTGGTCCGGCGCCGATCATCACGACTTCCACCACATGGCCTTTGTCAACAACTACTCGACCTCGTTTAGGTGGCTCGACTACATGTTTGGCACCGACGACAAGTACAGGGCGTACAAGGAGCGTATTGCAGCTGCGTCGGGCAAGGACCGTGAGGCAGTCGAGAAAAAGCTGACTGAAGAGGCCGAGAAAGAGGGCATTCTCGCTGCCAACGAGGCCGAGAATCGGTCGGTGTTTGGCAAGGGCAAGACGGAGTAGATGGTGGTTATATATTTGTATAATGGATTTGGCCTTTTGTTTTTGTTGTAGATTTAGTCCCTTGGGGGGAAGGGTTAATGTAGTTCACGCGGTTCATCATCACTCCTATCAAGTGTCAGGCAATAATGTCGAGCAACAGCCATGACCTGTAGTTGACGATCGGATAACGCCCGGCTCCTGTCCTCGGAAGTCCTCGGAGGAAGTCTTTTGTCGTCTGGACAAATGTCTACATACTTGCTGTTCACCAATGAACATGACTGGCGCATACATCGATCAAAGTTTCTTCAAGTGACGTCCGCCAAAGGAATAAGGCAGGTTGATTTGCATTGCTGTGCGGTCGGGCATCTCGCTCGACTTGATTTCGGCCTCCGGTGGTCTCCCGGCAAAAAGGCTAATTCGCCTCACATCACCTCGGCTCATGACTTGCCTTGCTCCACAACCGAGGATGCAGTATAACAGCTTAGCCCTCCTGGATGTGGTTTCCCGCACCCTAATCGATCGCGATTGAACCATGCTTTCCCAATTGTCGATTTTGCTTGGAGGAGTGGCGCCCAAGTTGAGGCGAGTCAGAAACCTTTGGCCTGACTAGAAAGATGAATCCGTTGGGTAGTGACATCTTGAGTATCGAACAAGGTCTGGACGAATCGGAAAAACGTATCGCACTTGTGCCAGTGAGTAGTGGGGAGCGAGCTCCGCTAGTTTTGGGCTATTGTGTTTTGTCATACACACGGTATTGAGCGTTAGAACAGCTTTCTGACCTCGACAAGGCGGTTCAGCGGCTCGAAGATCTTTTGGAAAATCTCCACATATATCGTCAATACGAAGTTTCGATACTGAAGATTCTATCACTCACATATACTCTGCTGTTCGAGGGCCGTGGTCAAGTACGGGGTATGGATCGTGCGATATCATGCTGTCATCAAGCTCTTGCCAGTGGACTTCGTGGGACCACCCGAATGGATAAACATTTGATAGTATTCCGTTTGGGTGTGGGATACAACATGAAATATGAGCACTCGAAAGACGACAACGACGTTGAACTTCCTATACATTATCTCGCCTCTTATATACGTTTAAAACCTGGCAGCTACCTGATGCCAGGCGCTCTTAACGAAGCCGGGCTTGCCCTATTGAACAGGTTCGAGCGACTTGGCGAACTGGTAGCTATTGATAGTGCGATCGTCCTACAAAAACAATCTATTGCTATTCCTGGGGCGGAGAAACATGACGAGTTTCACAAATGGATAGGAAATCTGGGAAAATCTATGCGTACTCGGTTTGAGCAAACGAGGGATCCGAGCAATCTCGAACAGGGTATAAATCATGTTCGCCGATCTATGGGACTCATCCCCTAAAATAGCTCCGCCATGGTTATTCGTCTCAACGAGCTTGGTGCTCTTTTTTGCTGCCGATTTGAGCATTCCGGCCGACTGCCAGATCTGGATGACACCATTGGCTACTACCACAAGGCGATGGGAATCGTGCCGGCCGAGCACCCGGAAAGACTAAAGATCTTGGGGTCGCTTGCGTATGCCCTTTTCAAGAGGTTCAAGCTCTTGAAAGAGCGCCAGGATATTGATGAATCGATACGACTTCATGAAAAGTTCTTCGATCTCTCCGTCCTCCTAATGATTTCTATTCCTGCCGGAAATTATAGCAACGCGGGCCTATCTTTTATGGAAAGACATCGGAGCTTTGGCCAAAACGACGATCTCGAGCCATCCATTGAACAGCTTAGAGAAGCGGTTAGGCCTATACATCCAGATCAACCTACGTCGTCTCGACATGTCAACAGTTTGGGTATTGCACTTTTGCAGAGATTCCACTGGGAGAAACGTCCCGAAGATATAGATGAAGCTATCAGTTATTTGCGCCGAGCGTTATCTACATCCTCTGGACTTGAGGGAGATGTTCACGTAGCTGGATGGTTGGGCAATCTTGGGAATGCATACCGAGACCGCTACGTCCAATTCAAAAAAGGAGAAGACCTAGACAACTCTATGGGACATGATTGGCAATCCTTCAACCGTATTCCAGAGGGACATATTTTCCAAGCAGTAATTCAGTTTTCGCTGGCAGAGATGCATGGTATACGGCACAGTGTGACGGGAGGCCTGCATCCATTGGACGCGGATATTTGTATCTTTCATGTTAAAGCGGTCCCGAAAACCAGCTCAGGCAGTCCAGGGGTCAAATTCAAGGTAGCCCGTCGCTGGGCCTAATTTTTCAAGTCTAGTTCCTCATCGCTCGAACCTTACCAGATTGCTATTGATCTTCTCCCACAAGTGATTTGGCTCGGGGCCTCTATTGACCGCCGTTACAAGAATCTCTCGTTAATCGGTGATATCGTCAACGACGCAGTAGGAGCAGCCATAAAGTTTGGGCGCTATGATCTTGCACTTGAATGGCTCGAGGCCGGGCGCTGTATAATATGGACTCAAACACTCCAGCTACGTACACTTCTTGATGATCTAGCGACTGCTCGACCCAAACTTGCTGCCCGACACAAAGAAATAGCTCAATTTATTGAGTTGGCAAGCGAAGATTCAACTGATTTTCCCGCGTTCAGGGAACGGCTAGCATCTGAAGAGCGATCACAGATGCACCGCCGGATGGCGGAGGAATGGGACATGCGCATCAACGTGGCTCGTCTTGTACCCGGGTTTGACGGGTTTGTGCGCCACAAAAAAGCCAACGAGTTGGTGCAAGCTTCTCAATCAGATCCCATCATCGTTATCGATGTGCAGACATCTAGATGTGACGCACTTATAGTCCGCCCGGGGTCCAACGAGATCCAACATGTAGCGCTTCCTGGGATGACCAATGAATCAGCGAAAGCCGTTCATGGACAGCGTTTACGGTCACTTCAACGTGGAGGTGTGAGGAGCCGTGGGTTTACAACCAGGCGGTCAAATCTGGAATGTGGACTCAAAAGTATATTAGCTAGCTTATGGGCGAGTGTGGTATTGCCCATTTCAGAGGCATTAGACTTTAATGAAACTGTAAGCCTGCCCTTTCGATTCCAATATCTGTACTCATTTATGGATGCAGCGGGCATTGCTCCCTGAGGAAATGCCACATGTCACATGGTGCACAACGGGATACTTGTCATTCCTCCCCCTTCATGCTGCTGGAATCTATGGACAGCCCGGCAGAAGAATATTTGACTATCTGATCTCTTCTTACGTACCCACTCTTGGCCTATTGCTTGGCGCTTCTCAAAAGCCGGACGTGTCCCAAGGGGTGACGTTCATAGGACAATCGGAGAGCCTACCCAAAGTTTCAGAAGAAATGCAGTTCATCAAGAAACGAGTTCCAAGCACACAAATCACCTGCCTCTACAACAAGGACGCGACTATAGAAGCAGTGCGCGGAGCTATGAGTAAAAGTAGCTGGGTGCATTTGGCCTGCCACGCCAAGCAAGACGCTCAAAATCCTAGACGGAGCGGATTTATACTGCATGACGGTACTCTTGAACTGGCGATGATCGCAAGTAGTTCGCTGAAATATGCCGATTTCGCATTCTTATCCGCATGTCAAACCGCGACTGGAGGCGAGAGCACACCTGAAGAGGCTGTACATTTGGCTGCAGGAATGATGACCATCGGTTACTCATCTGTGATAGCTACTATGTGGTCGATACAAGACGACCACGCACCTATGGTAGCGAATTAGGTGTATGCGTATATGCTAAAAGGCAAGACCCCGAACTGCCAGAGAGCGGCTGTGGCACTCTACGAGGCAGTCAAGTGTTTGAGAGAGACAATAGGCGAGGATGAATACGTGTCATGGATACCATACGTTTACATGGGGGCCTGAGCACGTTGTCAGCGGTTGCGTATTTCTTGTATTGTTCTCTCAGGCGCGTTAATAAAAGGCTCCTCGGTCCATTGTAAAGAGCGATGTTTTGGATGCCGAGGGCACGTAAGAATTATTATGAACATAAAAATCTTGGGGTATGAAGATAAACAAAAACCAGCAGATCTGTCTCGCAGGGCTGAGGCTAGAAATACTCGGCGTTATGACGGTGACCCCGCTTTGAAAACCCTCCCATACCCGACCTTATGTTGTCAAATTGCGAGCCAGGAAAGTTGAGGTGATTAAGAGTGTTGTCAAGATTTTCCATTGCGGTGGCCGCATTCCAGACAAGGCTATCTGTGCCGTTCTTGTCGGCGGACAACTCCCAGAAAAGCCCTGTATTGTGTTTTAGTGTCCACCCATGAGTAGGAATAGATGCGGTCTTTACGTACCACCGGCAAAATTGTTATCAACCACCCACTGGGCTTTGAGGGAGGCAATCTTGGGAGTATCATAAGCTATAAGCTCCTTTTTAACAGGGTCATAGCTGTAGCTGGATATGTTCTGCAAGTCGTTGTACACCGTCGCATTTGGGAAGGGGAGCGCCTTATAGTCATACAACCCGGCTTGCCATGTACCTAAAACAAAAATATAAGCGCGGGACAGACAAAACTTAACACACTACCACACACCTGGGCCACTTCCATTGAAAGTCTGGAAGATCCCATCGGTATTCTCAAAGCCACGACCATAACAAGGCATGCCTGTTGCCTCGTAAGTCTACTTTACTGGTCTGTGCTGAAAATATCACGTACCGATAACGAATTTCTCGCGACTGGCTCCATTCTCCAAATACCATTTGGCAGAGGCATCCGTAGAAACGCCAGAGTATGCGCCGCCATACACATTGTCTAAATAGTCAGACTAGGTTTTTCTATAAATCAGTAACGGAATCGACTAGGTTTGTACGCTAGTACATACCACCGGGGACCAAGGTCCAGAATAATCATACGCCTAATAATCATAAGGGCTTGGCACGGTACGATCATGAAATGTACCCACCATCAGGTTCCAGGAAGTTACATACTTGTTCATTTCGTGAACAAGCAAGTGTTGATAATTGGCGGCACCAGCAGGAACCGCGATCTGTAACCGAAAGGATTCAATTGGGCATGTCAGCAAGAATGGGAAATTACTGACCGTGAGCTCGTAAGGGATATCGTCGCCCTTTTTCTTGGCATACTCGTCCAGCCCAGCACGAGTCTCCTTGAGTAAGGACACGAAATACTCAGCTTGAGTCGCGTTAGGGTACTCCCAATCAATATTCCTGACAGAGAAATAAATGTCAATACCTTAACGAAAGTTAAAAAAAATCGCAATATCATACATGCCGTCAAACCCATTGTCCTCCAGCAGCTGGATCGCCGACTGCACGAACGTAGCGCGGCTAGTTTTGTTCATCGCAAAGTCCCAATGTCCGGCTTGAGAGAAGGTCCAACCGCCGAAAGAGAGAATCGTTTTCAGGCTGCGCTTTTTCTTCTTGAGAAGATAAAGTTGCTTAAGATTGCCCTGCGTCGAGAGATTTCTTAAAATGCAGTATTTAACGAACATAATGGCACTTACATAGAGGTTGTTTCCAGGTGCTGTGGTATTGTCTCCGGGGTCTGCAGCATACCGGATTGGCACTCGCAAGAGAACAGTGGGAAATAAGACATACAAGGAATTTGCTGGTCAGCCCAGAGATCGGACAAAATGGCCTTTCCAGTGGTCGGGTCGGTATCGGCGAGACTGTGGCGGCATTGAGTTTCCCTTAGCGTGATAGCGAATCTGTCGACTTACGCATAGTAAATATGAGTTAAACTTGAAATGTCCATATCAAGCGGGGCTGTGAACGGTACAAAGAACAATTAATCCCGATACTTCGTCTGCACCAGAATACGCACTGAATTTGCGGGCATAGATAGCCCTAAGGACGAATGAGCAAGTGCATATACAAATCAAATTGGAGGCGCGCCTTACCAATTCACATAGTAACCCATGTTAACTTTTCCTCCCTTGCTCTGGCTACAGGCAGGGGGAGGCCTCTCCAACTTAATATGGAAATCCGAATTCGGTTCGAGCTTAGACAGGTAGTTGTCGGGCCGGTGTGTGACCTGGGTCGCCGATACGACAGTTGTGGTAAGAGAAAACGCGCAACTCAAAAGAGCGAGCTTCATGCTGATTCCTGCGTAAAAGAAAGACAATGCAATAGAAGTATACTGAGGGAGCGAGTCAGGAAACCGTGGTGTTGAATGTGCAGAATGCAGCGCCTTTATAGGGCTGCTCAGCAATTGGATTTGATATGCAGGCTGAAGTTCATTTTAGGATTCAGCACCGAAACGACAATTTTGCAGATATTCAGGCGCCTCACGAGGCTGTATGTGACATTTCAGCCTTGAGTATTGGATGTATGGGCAAATCTTACATACGCTAATGTTCTGCGCCCCCATCATGAAGCTACTGGGTGGAGTCGGCACAGCTGCGTCCAGTTTTCGTCATCTATGAGGAGGGAGTACCGTGTTGCTTTAATATCGAAAGCCCGTAACGGTTCGAGAATGGATGCGGACCTCTAGCAGTTTCTGATCATTTGGTGTGTATGAGCACAGCCTAGCGCAAATAGCATTCGGCCCGAACCGTTTCATAAAATGTTCCTTCCAGGTGTTCAAAATAGTGTTTGGGCTTCCAGATGGTGTGAAAAATAAATAACAGCTCGCGCAAGTGATGTTGAGCCCATAATTGGAAAGTAAATTATACGCAATTGCTATGAACCTGTCGTTACCACTTACAACATTTCAGGCAGTGTGCATTCGCACCTAAAGAAAGATTGGACTGGTCGAAGGAACATCATGAAGGGGTAAAAATAGGTTGATGCCAAGTTTAAACTAATAACACAACTAACTTGCTAGTGAAACTCTTCTTGTCAATCTCGGCGGCACTGAAGGCCTCCGCCAGCCTACGAACCGATCAAGAACATACGGAGACTATGGTGCTGACTTGATGTCTGACGAAAAACGCCTTTCAACATAGCCTGACCAATTTGACTGCTGGTCTAAACATTTGAAGTGAATTCGGTCAGACGCCGTTGGTCGTATAACATGGCGCGCCCCAAGCTCAACGAGAAAAAGCGCATGTATGCACAATCTCACGGTAGAGCTGTCGGGAAATTGTGGGGTAGCATCGTGCAGTAAGCAAATGGGCACTAATGCGGACATCATATTACGAGAGGAAAGTATCATACAAACTTTTTGGGCAAAGCTCACAGGCTTTGGCGGGATCAGCGATTCCAACGTGCGGATTTTGGAACTCATCGAGTCGATTTCTCCGCTGACATGCTCGGATCGAGAGTCGAACCCCCAACCGTCTGGCTCCCTTGAATGTTATCAAGTTCAAGGTTCTCTCGGCTGTTTGGCGGAGTTGGTGTCTTCACGACTGGTAGGACATTTTTATCTCCTTCTAGATAAACGTCCTATAAGAGTGAGCGTAAACAATAGGAATATGTTACATCACAAAAGAGAGCAACTTTACCTTCATGAATAGGGACATGATCGTGCTCAGCCCGGCAATAGGGACAAATAGGATGAAGATCGCATGAAGTGAGGTCATATATGCGGCGCGAACAGCACCGTCAAAAGCTGTATCCTCAAGAGCTTGAGGTCCAAGTTTGATTATTGCTGCCACTGCCTTGGATGACAAATTCGGTATCTTGGCCAACTCCTTTTTGAGCACGGCATTCTTTGTCGCTGTGCACACTACAAAGTCATGTAAGTCTAAAATAAAACTAGGATTTTACGTGTAACTTGCCAACGAGTCCTATAGCACCACCGAGCGAGCGGAAGACTAGATACGCTTTAGCTGTAAGTAAATTCCAAATGGCAGAGGGTACGCACAATTCCGGGCTCCGGTAATCACGGCTCGTTCTTGCGGCGGAGCGCTCGCTTGAGCGGCAACAAGGGCTACCAAGGCATTTCAATTTACAAAGCCATATAGCTTCCAGCATGTACTCACTTGTTTGAAACGTGAGTCCGATTCCAATACCCTCCAAAAGCAAATATCCAACCAACTCGCCCTTTCCAGTATCGAGATCAAACATGGACTGTAACCCGGCGCCAATGGTCCAAAGAGCAAATCCGACTATGACGTACGGCCTTGGATACTGGGTTTTCGATAGAAGCTGGCCAGAGATTATGGTCGAGACGATTTGGATAAAGACAAGCGGCAAAAGGTATATGCCGGCTTGGGTAGGAGTGAACCCTCGGGCGTCGGTGTAGTAGGACGGTAAAAAGTATAGGTTGCAGAAGAACACGATACCGGTTAGGAAGGTCGTGGCTGATACGATAAGGATGTTTTTGAGACGGAAGAGATCGAGTGGAAGGATGGGAAGTTCCGCGATACACCATTCGACCAGAATAAACACTACGGTCAACGCTGAGCCTATAGTGAGCATGGTGATGACGAGAGCGGAGTTCCACGAATAGTATACTCCTCCACCTGAGAGCGGGACCTGCGGGACACAAGATCACAACTCGAGTTTCATGGACTATCCAACGAAACTTACCAGCACAAGCACGACAGCGCCTAAACTGAGGATACTCCCAGTGAAATCTACTTTACGAAGTTTCTCGACGAAGCCTCCATTCATTTTGTTTTGGGGAAGCATCCACCAAAGCTGGATAACGCAGGCCGTGGTAATCGGAACTGTGAACCAGAATACCCATCGCCACCCTGCGGTCGAGAGAGCACCTCCGATTAAAGGGCCCTATACAGAGGTTAGCAAGGTTATAGTGAGATAGAATGGCATCGAACACACGATTCCAGAGCCCACGGCACAAGCCGCGGCGAGAATTCCTTGATATTTTCCTCGGTCTTTGAGACTTACTACATCCGACACTTCATATCGGTTTAATAGCGACCCACGAACACGAACACGATGGCCTCACTAATAATGTTAACCAAACTATTGATCCCTCCTCCACCAATACCTGTGATGGGTCGTATGATAAATCGGTCTCGAATTGATTTCAACTTTTATCCATAAAGCGCTCACCAGCTATTGCACGTGCAATGAACTGTATTCCATTTCATTAACCTCCATCTCGTCGGGTTTAGCAGGATTACACACCAGCCAAATTGCTGTTTTAGCGAAACCCGATAACAAGTTGCCAAACGTGAAGAGAATGGTCGCCGATATAAGTAAAGCTCTATGTGTGTGGTCAGAAATGATTGAGGCAGGTACAATCGATGAATGGCAAGACCCACTTTCTACCGAATATGTCACTCAGACGAGCGATGATAATCTGGCTTGAGGTAGTAGCAACTAGAAACGAGATTCCGACCCAGTTGATACGGTCCGCGGCACCAAGATCATGAGCAATGGCGGGAAGAACGGTCGAAACGCTGCGTTTGATGTAAGCCCAAACCTAAACCATCGCCTTGTATGAGCTGTTTCACCTGGTCTGATCTAGGTAGCTGACAAAAATACATAGACAAAGACTAGAGATGACGAGAAGGAGCTTTTTGAACGGCAAACGATGTGATTGATCTTCAATTGCGAGAGCCCCTCGAGAGCTTTGCGGAGTGGTTGCCGCAGCAGGCTCGACTGTCGTCGCAGCGGCATATTCTGAAGTGAGTGCAGGGGTGCTCATGGTTGCAACCGAAAGGAACCGGAGCCAGAGGGCATGTTTCTTGTGTGGGGATTGCGCAAGTTATATATATAGACACATCGGCCGGACAAGACGGCCAATGAGGTTGTCCGGAACGCATTTGTGACGTAATGGATGATTGCATCCGAGGCCGCAGCGCGTCACGTGCAAGAGACTATTGCAAATTGAGACCAGGCTTCTGCCCGTAAACTCCCACCTGGCAATCAAGAGATAAAAGTGACCCAACAGATATACCCCTACCTACCGCTTCGTAATCTATTAGCTTGTCTTCCACATCTCATCCTCGCCGATATTGAGTGGCTAGGTGGCAGCTAACTCAGTACTATAGAACTATGTCGTTCTCTGTCAAATGCCAATCCCCATCTTCATTCCTTGCATATGTAGTTTGATTCACGCATATACGTGTCGCGAGTGGTGCCACGTATCTGACAACTCGACGAATACCGTTCGATGTCCAGGCATCGCGAGCCATCTTCACAACGGAATTCCCAAGTATCCAAACTTGGTAATTTGATGGGCGTTTGGTTGTCCGATACGTGTAACTAACACAAATCGACTTGGAGCTGAAGCTATTCAAAAGAACTCGGGTCTCCTGTCGCTGAGAGCTATCCCGTATCCTCAAACTTACTCAATTCGATATCTCACGCCATTGTTTCTGGATCTAAGAATCTTCTTGTTGACCTAACAACAGAGGGCTCGTGTTGTGAGCACCGAACCTAAATACCAGAAAGCTTGGTATAAAATATAAACGCATGGAAGGGCGAGTCGACTTTTGTGGAGTGCTTGAAAAGGGTTTACTCAACTTGCATAGAGCACCGCAGGGAATCCTACAACTGGCATCGGCCCGGGAGAGTCTTCGGGATCCAATAACAGTTCGCATGTCTTTCGAACCCCACCCTAAGCTCACGCCTATCATTCTATATACCACTTTGGTCGATCACATTGCACAGCCTGGAAGCATAGACTGGGTCATTCTTCAACTGGAAGATATTCTCGGAGACACCGAGGAGAATGATCCTTTCAGGTTTATCATATTTCGTTCACTATATTTCGCTCGGGGTCTACGATTTAGGCTCCAAGGATCACCTATGGATATCGACGAAGCGATAGGTTGCTGCCACAAGGCGCTGTCCTGTAATCAGACTCTATGCACGCCGGGCGACAAGGTTAGGATACTTTGTGATCTTGCAGAAAGCCATATTGGCCGAAACACCTGGACAAACAGTGAAGACATCGATTCGGCGATACATCGCTTGGAAATCGCGCTACGTCTTGAATCAAACGACCAACCAAGGCCTCTCGTGCTCCATCTAGCAGGTGGCGCCCTGTATGTCAGGTTCGAGAGGTTTGGAGAACTCGAGGATCTTAACTACGCGATAGCGCTCCAGAAACAAGCAATATTTCTAGTCCCAAGCTCGGACGGGATCTCACCATCGTGGCTGGAGAAACTGTCGCTGAGCATGGCCGCCCTGTTCGAACATACGAAAGAACGAGCGGTCCTTGCGGGAGGGGTCGGCTATATCAAACAAGCGATCGAAATTGCCGGTCCTGATCATCGGGACAAGAATCGTTTTCTCAACACTCTCGGTCATCTCGCATACGCTCGACACCAACATACTAGCCAGTCGGCTGATCTAGATGAGTCGGTCTATCACCTAAACTCAGCGCTTGAAATACCACCTGTCGAAATCCCAGGAAGACTGGATACTCTGATTCTACCAGGGCGGGCTCTACAAGAAGGATTTTTGAGAGAAAGGGATCCAACAGATATCGACAGATCCATTAGATATCATCGTCAGAGGCTAGAATTCGAGCTGCGCAAAGGCCACATTGTTTTACCTTTCGTGTACAGTGATTATGGCAACGCTCTTGAATCTCGATTCAACCATCAAAGAGAAGCTAGTGATCTTCGGAATGCAATCTGGTGTTACAGTAAAGCACTTGCTATTTGCCCGGAGGACGACCCGGAACGGTCTGAAAATTTCAACCACTTGGGCAATAGTCTGACACAGTTCTCGGAAATTTCCAAAGAGGTCTCTCACGTCGACGCAGCGATCCTCTATTTTAGGGAAGCAATGTCGATCCTAATATCAAATCAGATGGAAAACAGCACTAGAATAGCCTACATTTCCGGAAACCTCGGACAAGCATACAGGTTGCGCTTCAACTATCTGGAAGAGTGTGATGACCTTGATAATGCCATTGTCCACCTGGCAAGGTCCGCGCAGATCCTCCTCGAAACTTATATTGGTCTAGCAAGAATATATGCTTGGCTAGCTGACGCCCACAAGTTGCGATTCTACGCGACCAAAGACCCTGAAGATGCCTCGGTCGCCATGCAGTGCTATCATTTAGCATTAGTATTTCCCGCACGTTCTTCGTTAGATAAGATGAACATAGCTCTCAATTGGGCCCGATTTTGCAATCCTAGCGAGATTGCATTGGATCCTTACCAGATAGTTATAGACTCGCTTACCTCAGTCGTTTCTGTTGAAGATGATGATTAAGCGTCGCTTGTTAGCGTCGCCTATATGCTCCGTGACTGCGCATATATGTTCCGTATCGCTTATATCTTGTTCCGATGTGTTTTAGCTACCGCTTACTCGCTTAGTACTTATGACTCGATACCTGCTCTGTAGTATAAAAGCCATGTACTCGTAGCTACATTCTTCACCGGGTTGATTACATTTTTTTACTGCCTTATCTTCCCAACGCTAAGATAGCTTTATTCATTGAGTGGCCGACGATATTACCGGCATAATTCTCAACAGTTTCGATCGGCAATTCTATCGACAGTCAATACAGATATGTGACACGTATCGGGGATATTGCCAACGAAGCCTCTTCGGTCGCTATTCGTTTGGGAAGGTTTGAGCGTGCTCTCGAGTGGCTAGAGGCTGGTCGTTCGATTGTGTGGAACCAAATCCTTCGACTGCGAAGCTCTGTCAATGATCTATCTCAGACACAACCCGCACTCGCTGCACGGTTGAAGGAACTCGGTTTAGCTCTTGAAGCTGCTAGCACGGAGCACAATGTCCATCAATATTCAAACATTGGCTTGGCATCGGAGATGGCCAATCAAGCTCGTCGAATGGGGGAGGAATGGAATAAATGCGTAGAGGAGGCTCGTCTCGTACCAGGATTTGATCAATTCATGCGCAACAGGGGGGCAACCGAGCTAGTGCAGGCTGCTCAATCTGGCCCGGTGATTATAATAAACACCTACCAAATTCGTTGCGATGCACTGATAGTCTGCCCAAATTCTGAAAAAATCAGACACGTACCGTTAGAAAAACTATCGGTTTCGGGATTGAAAACTGCATATCACCATCTCGTCCAGTCTCTGAACAAAAAGGGACTACGGGAACGTGGTTTCAAGGCCGCCAGGACTACAGTGGAAGAAAAGCTGGAAATTATCCTAGCTAGCTTGTGGACGGAGGTGGTACAACCGATACTAGAAACACTAAATTATATGGTCAGTACATCTCGAAAATTGACCAGGATAAACACTCATCAACTGTGCAGGATTCCAAACCACCCACCACCGGATGAGATGCCGCATGTAACATGGTGTACAACCGGCTACCTTTCATTCTTACCCCTTCACGCCGCTGGAATCTACAATCAACCAGGGAGTAGGGTGTACGACTATGTTGTCTCCTCTTACACAACAACCCTTGGCGTGTTGACAGAGCGTGCAACAAGGCGAGAAGATTTTCGGGGACTACTACTCGTTGGCCAGACTGAAACCTCAGGTCATGCCCCATTACCATACGTCTCGGATGAAATGCAAGCAATCCAGAGGCAATTCAGGAATATCCCAATCACACCACTGGGTGGTGACCAAGCGACCGCAGAGGCAGTGATTTCTGCTATGACTGAACGCAGTTGGGTCCATTTTGCCTGTCATGCCAAGCAAGACAAAGTAGACCCGAGGGCAAGCGGGTTCCTTCTGCACGACCGCACACTTGACTTAGCTATGATCACCAAGAAGCCCTTGCGGTATGCAGAATTTGCATTCCTTTCTGCTTGCCAGACTGCTTCTGGGGATGAAAGTATTCTCGAAGAGGCGGTACATTTGGCGGCAGGTATGCTCATGGCTGGTTACTCCTCGGTCATCGCGACCATGTGGTCCGTACAGGACGATCATGCGCCTCTAGTGGCAGAACAGGTGTATGCGCATATGCTCAAAGATGGAGTCCCGCACAGTCGCAAAGCCGCTGTGGCGTTGCATAAGGCCGTGAGGACGCTGCGAGACAAGATAGGGGAGAAGGACTTCGTGTCATCAGGAGAAAATGGCTCACGCCTTGAGCAAGGTACTCATGGCGTGAGCAATTTGAGCACATTTGAGCAAGGGGAAGACGGAACGCACCATATCTGGACTGCCCACGGTGACTGACGCATCCGACAATTCCCCGATGATCTGATCACAGTGCAAGCTTGATTTGGACAGAATTGCTTTGTCAGAATCCTTTTCGAGCTCAAGATAAATGCGAGCGAGGCGTGTACAACTATATTTTGTCATTAAGAGAACAGAAGCATGAAACAGTGCTCGTCTAAATATTTATTGACATAAAATGTGTTGCACACCTCAAGTGCATCGGCGTGGACCCAGTTCCAACTACTCTTCCGTCCTCCAAACATGGGCAACAACTGAACAGAGCGATACATCAGCAAAACCCTTGTTTTGCCTGTAGTATTGGACCAGCCACAGAAATACCACAGGCTACAAACTATACCACAGCTTAAGCACGATAAGCCCACAGATCAATGCTGCGTACACACAGCAGCAGCTGATATACAGGACATTACAGCTGCCCCGGTTTCACCTCACAAGATAAGCACGTACAATTCGCAATACTACATATGACTACAGATTCTACATGCGTGAGGATCCAAGAATCTGCTAACCAAAGTCACCTGTGCTAACGTAACAGCATGCCCAAATGAAGGTTGACACAATGTCTGAGGACATGGGTCGCAAGTGGGAAGAAAAGAGCAGAGAGTGCAAATAGGTGGTTATATGCGTGCGAAAGCCTTTGACCGCTGATCGCCTCCCAAAGGCAGGCATGCCAGAGGGCTCTTGTTCGAGGTGCTTTGATGCATATTGAGGGCATGTGCTTGTATCCTATATTACTCTCGGTCAGGGGTGTGGTCAGGGGCATGAGCAGGTCGGGTGAACCACGGCGCATGGGCGGATGGTCAAACGACCGTAAAGGCGGCAATACCGGATGGGTGTGCACGACGCAATACGCATCAAGCTACCAATCGTGGTGTTCAGAAATAAAACAAGCTTACGAAGGGAAGCATATCAGAAAGGAAGCAGTCAATATTCATATCATATTCTTTTTCTGTTATAAGAGACAAATCAATTGGGGGCGGACGGTCAAACGACCGGAAAGGCGGCAATACCGAGCGAGTGTGCACGACGGGCTCAGACGCAATACGCATTGAGCTGCCAATCGTGGTGCTTGGGTGCTCGATCAAGCTCCTGTGCAGCGTGTCTTTTGGTTCGCTGACCAACTCGAGGGTCTGGTGAGTCCATGCGCTGATCTCGTCATATCCTTGAAGGCCTTCAACGTCGGAGCCGGGCTCGGTTTCGGTGTAGTACGTGAGCAATGGGGTCGAATTCTGGGTGTAGGTGGTCGAAATGGGGGAACTTGAACGCGCGGGGCTAGCATGTCCGCAGAGGCTTGACAAGGTCGGGTTCTCCCAAGTGCCGGTCCGAGCACAGGCGAAAGCAGTGGGGGGAGACATACTGAGTGTCGATGTGGCCGGCGAAGGATAACTAGGCTGAGAGGTAGCTGGCGTGACGCATTTGCGCGAGGCCTCCCTTCCTACCCAAAGACGCCAGTTGAGAGCTGTACCGAGAGCGCGTTCGCATTTTCCGACTTCGAGAGCTTCGAGCCCGCTGAGTCTGAAGAAAAAATTCTTAATGCCAATCCAAGCAAACAAAACAAGCAATGAAACGATACTTACTTGGCCCACGCCTTGTTAGAAAACGCCTTGTCCAAAAGGAACTTTGACGCGAGCACAAGGGAGGCGAGGAAGGTGTGACAAGGATCAATGAGCAGCGACAGCGTAAATTCAGACCCGAGCCAATCCATATCAGGGAGTTGCTCTCAAATATGTTGCGGGATGCCTATAAATGAATTGGAAAATAGAACAGACAAGGTCAAGTTCGTCGTGAGCGGGTGCGCGCGCCTATCATACGTGTAACGAACCAGCGATTTGGATTGCTAAAGCGTGTTGACAATCGGCTGTGATACGAAGTTGATTGTGGATCTCTGCTGAACGGAGACGTGTTAGGACGCGTCAAGGGTCGTATGCTGGGACTCACGTTTGGCACCAGCAAGGTACACCAACACTACCTGTAGGACGTTGATGCTTGTACGACTCCTCCGGAGGACCTCGGTGACGAACCACGTAAGAGTGCGCGACGGTGGTTTGCGACTCGGATCTTGCTCTTCAACGGGGGCTTGTTGCTTGACTGGGACGGTCTCGCCGAGCACGTCCTTTTGCATCGATGCGCGTTGGCGCTCGCGACGGGTCTTGGGACTTTTGGGCGAGTTGGGCATCGAGGCCGGAGTCGGGGGCCAATACGAGTGCGAAGGTTGCTCACGTTGGGTGTTGGCAGCCGGGTACGTGTTGTCATCTTCATTTGACTCGTTGGGGAGTCGGCGCGTGGTCGTAGTCGGGGATTGGGCCTTCGGGATATCATCGGATCCTTAGTAGATGTAATTGATAACCTTTACCGACATTGCTACAAAACATCAAAAAATGTAATCAGCATTTAAATCAAATTAAATATTATTCTAATGAAGAGCGCCCAGCGAGGGTATACATGCGACGCCGGGCCTTCACCCCTTCTCCTCTCCACACAAAAGAGTGTGGGAGCGAAAGCACGATGTCGCATGTATACCCTTGCAGGCCACATAACGACTCCCACTCACACACTCGCTTTTCCATCTCGACGCGCTCGGCAACACTCAAATCTCCGTCCTTGACAACGATATCGGCTTTCTCCTTGGCGTGCTGCATCTCTTTCCATTCCGCCACCTCGTCCTCAGGCTCGATCAGGGCGGCAGACCTTGGTGGCCAGCAATAAGGGGGGCGATGCCAGAAGGGGGGGGTAGGCGGCCCTGATGGGCGTGGGGACGACGGGGCGCAAGGGCACGCACATGGGCGCAAATCGGTTCGTGCCATCCGCAACGGGCATGTTTTGGATCCCGAAGAACGTGGCTTGACGGCCCGGCATCTGGGCTTGCGATCACCAGGAGTTTGTCTTAGAGATTGGCGCGAGCAAGCTCGGCCGGCGCAGGAGTCACGCCCGCAGGTCCGTATAACAAGACGTCACGCGAAACAGCGCTGGGCTGGAACATGTCCCGCGAGATCGGTGCGGGGGGTGGCAACGTGCGCATCGGGGGGAGCTTCACTTGTTGTCCTTCCACCTCCACTTGGTCCGGGTCCAACTCGGGCAAACCAATCTCAGTCTTGGCGTCATCGTCCATATCTTGATCTCTGGCCTCCCCAAGCATCTGAGCATGGGTCATCGGGATTCCAAAACAGGATCGGATTGGCGAAATGGGAGAGATGGTCGATGCGCTCGCGGGCGTGACCATAATGGCAGTCGCAGGCGTGGCAAGGGCGGGGGAGTGGATGGAGCGGGTGGTCATGGTCAGCGGGGTCTGGAGATACCGGACGGGTGCGGTCGAGGGAGTGTCTATGTATTGCCTGTTGTATGTATTGTGATGCTTCATGCCCGGCCCGGGTACCGCCCCTGCACCTGCGTGCAAAATCTCATACACCTGTGCGATCGCGCCACGATCAGCCATTAATCAAATTGTTCGAACAGCTGGACTTACCGGTCCGACATGAGCCTGCTGAGTATGTTGATCCAGGACTGTGCAGTTCCTGAGGGGAGACGACGCAAGGGCGTGCATATCAGTGAGCGAGCGGGAACAGGCGTGCATGCTGTCAATCCATCCCGCTCTGAGACCAGTGCAAGAAGAGCTCGAACAGGAAATAATTAGCGTATAAGTTAACGAAAAATGTTTTGCAGATCTGAAGCATGTCGGAGAAGTTTGTGAGGGGGATCAGGGGGTTGAGTGATCGATACCGAGGTGCCAGATGACAGGTCATTCGAACGCTGGAGAGCGGCATCACAGCGCAGAGTCAAACGCCATCTTGTAGCGAGCGTGTAGTTGTGAATAAGCCAAGTGGAGTGGCCGGTCGATGACTTGTCGGGTTGAACATTTCGACGTACACCAATACGTCGTCTGAGACATGCCGGAGACGGGTTGGTAGCTGGAAAATTACACGCACACGAGCAGGACAGTATCCTGAATGAAATTTAGCCAGATGTAATGCCGATAGGGAATGACTTACGGTGGATGCCATGTTCCTCCCGCCCCGTGACAACCAGAACAGTGTCGAACCGGGCAGGGCGACTAATTCGTTCAAACCGGTCGACCTTTTGGGGCTGAGCTCGTATTGCATCGACCTGTGGCCCCTCGGATGGCTTGAAAGGAGGAGGCGAGTGTAGGAGGCGGGCGCGAGACCACGCAGAGACTTTTGTATCAGGATCAACATACGCAACATTTGGGCGACTTGGACGGGGTGTTATTCTTCGTAGGTAACTGTTAGTCGCCTCACAGATTCGAGAGGCGCTGTTGTTGTTGATAAGCCGCAAGAGGCGAATACTGGGCGTGGTTGGGGTGGCTGCCAGGAGAACTTCGGGGACCGGATGGAAGGATGGACCCTGATCGGCGTGAAGGGGATCTGGGCGTTCGGACTCCCACGTGTTTCTGACCCTGACAAGCTCCTCCGACTCTTCGAACGCCTTCAACCGATCGGCTAGCGAGGTCCGCACAACAGCGTCGGCAGCTTCATCCGGCTCTTCCTCTTCTTCCTCGAACCATTTGTCCCAGAACTCCTCCTCACCATCCGCGTGTTCGTCCATCTCATCCTCCCTGTACCCATTCGCCAGATCCGCTAAGTGTTCTTCATGCATTGCCAACGCTTCCATACGCTGAATATAGAGAACCATTTGCTTAGTCGCATTGACTTTGTTAGATGCTCAATAACCCATCTTGGCAAAGTCAATATGAAGCCTTTCGGACGTTTCAGTGTTGAATCCGTCGGGCGTTCCAAGCATATTGATCAGGTATGTGTAATGTTCAATCATATGAAGCTTTGGTATCCCATGGAAACCCTTTTTTGTCGCCACAGCACCTTTCTGAACGAATACCTGTTTGTTCTCGTGAAAGGTACGAAGCGCCCTGTCCATTGCTGCAAGTTGGCTGCTTGTTAAAGATGAAGAATGCGCCAGGTATAAGAAGTCCATCAAGGCGCGAGCAGCTACCACGACGCGCAAATCTTCGTCCAATATGAGCGGTAAGAGCACCTTTGCCATTTCTTTCAGCTCCCTACCGGTCCACTGAGACACTGTAGATATCCCGTTCTTGAAGTGTCTCATTCCGTGATACTCGGGCATAGACAAATGTCGGTCGTCAACGGCTTGTTTTCCGATTATGTGGCTAATCCATTTTGTCAGATGATCCTTTATTACCCCCTTATGCATCTGATGCAGTAGGTCCGGCGTCAAGAGGCAACTCATCTCAACGTTCGGAAGATTCTCCCAAAATGGATCAACCTCGTATAGCCCAAGGTGCTCGAATGCAGCAGATCCATGGCCGCGATGTTCCTTGATAGCGTCTGTAATCTCCTTCTTTTTTCGTGGCCGCGCGTTACTCAAGTTACCCCTAGCTCCAGGTTCGACTTGGCATAACGGGCAAAAAGATTGTTTGACACAACCTACGCGGCACTGCTCCGGAAAATCTGCGATATAGGCAGCAAGCGTTGGATATATGCGCCTGATACCGCCATCAGTGCACAGGACTTCAACTCCATGCTCGCCCGCTTCAACCAGAGGCTTGAGGAGTTCGGCCATGCATTTGTGGAATAAATCTCGACGATGAAACCGGCGTTTTTCTTTGTTCGGCTCGCAGTCGAGTTTCGGAATTGGTAGGTAACCTAACAGAGCATTTGTACGCTTCGAGGTCTTACGACGTAATCTTTTAGGAATGTTGCCGATGGTCATGTATACCGGGTGAGCCTTCTTGTCTCCACTGAAATTCGTCAGGCGAGTTTCGTCTGACGATATGATAACTGGTATTACAGTTCCGTATTCGTCTTGAATTTCGCCCTTCAATATGTGAGTGTCTTCGCACATTACATCTCTCAACCCCACACTCCGCTTACCTGCACGTTCCACATCCATTGTCCAGTAGTCACCTCATCACGAATCTGCTCGGTCCGCGCTGGTGACGTCCATTTTTTAATCGGCTTGAACTGTAAATACCGACCAAACCTTTTGGTATTTAGCAGCTTCTTTATCACTTCCAGCGCGTTGCGAAGCCACAGTTCGACTATCTCAGTTTCACCGTCTACACCATTGATACAGTATGCTTGCACACTCCAACCCGGACCTGTTGGTAATCTATCGACATTCCGCATCATCGCAAGGTTGGTTGTCCACGGCATCATACCGCGAAGCTAAAGACAGTTATCAGCAGCATAGATCGATCGATTTTATGCTACTCACTCGTTTCAGACGTAAGTATTTATGTCTAAAATTTCCGCTTATGCCGGATTGTAACAGTACCTGCGCAATCTCGAATAAATCGGGGTCCGATAACGCGCCAACATCAGGGTATTCATTTTGCGCTTGTTCCTCAGGCGTTTGCCATCGGATTGGTTCTCCAACTGTCGGTATGTGGTAATCCTCTACGAAGTATTGGTGTCCATATTGATTGGTCACTTCTTGCAAAGGCATTTGGGGGGGTGGGGGAACTGGTGGAGGAGGGTCGAAATTGGCCTTGACACCGTTGTTTGAATCGGCAACCGAGTTGGCAGCATGGTCAGGATTTATATCGGAATCCAGGTCTGTTTCTTCGTCGGAATCGCGTTCCTCTTGCATCTGTTGACTGTCCAAATCTTCATTGCTGTCACGATCCCTATCGGTCTCATAGCCTTCTCCTTCACCCTGCATATACCCTACTTGTTCCATCCGGTCGCTTCCACTGTAATGCCCTTGAGCTTCCTTGGCCTCGCCATCTGCATCGGCCCCTGGGTGGTGAGTTTGGTGTCCCCGTCTCAGAGCAATTTGTCGGGCGATCCATTTTTGCTGTTTCTGACTGCACAGTGATGACTTCTGGAGGTGTTGCATCAGGAATTGCGGTCGTTTGAACTTGCAAGGACAGTATCAACAGGTGAAACCGGGATCAGGGGAACTGGATGGACCTGCCCCTTCATGCGTATCAGTGTAATGATATTGAAGGTCAGCATCTGTTGCGAATCGGGAAGGACATTGGGGACACCGTAGTGTATTACCGGGCATTGCAAGCTGTAGTATGGGAGTAATAGAGCCGTAGTCGCGCTGTAGGGTAGATTATGTCATCACAAATGGACCCTGAGATTGACAGCTATTACTCAATCGCCGGGCGACTTCTACAACACGACCACCACCCCCAACACAATGTCTGACAACAATCTGGGAATTGGTAAGCAAACCGTCAAGCGAACCGAGCGCATAGGTGATTTCGGTGAGTTTTCTATCTATTATCTCAAATTTTGATCCTCATTTCATTTCATAATCGTTAATTTCATACAGACTCGGAAATGGCCGCCTCGAAAGCCAGACGCGAGCAATACGCTCGGATGAAGGTAGTGGCCGCTCAAGAGGTGGAACGAGCAATCAAGGAAGCAGCAAGTGAGGGGGACGAAGATGAAGACGAAGAGGAGGAAGGAGCCAATGGCAATTACAACAGCGACGACGACGACGGAGACAGATCTACCGATGATGGTGTCGCGGATGTCCGGAGTGACTCGGTCTCGAAGTCCAAAGACAAGCAACCTGCCCGCGCCAACGCCAAAAAGGCTCCCGGTGAGTAAAATCGCTGGAATTTCAGCCTACTTGTGCTAAAGGTCAATGAAGCAAAAAAGGTGGACCCGGAGCGGGCCCGTCTTTTAGACCTACTCGCTGTTCTCCTCAAAATTCCCATCAATCAGCTCGAACTTTTTTGTCATGAGCCGTGCACATGACCCTTATCCTTTTCTCGTGGCTCATACGCTTTATAAGCCACTTACTTCTTTTTCTTCCACTTAGTAAGACTGATTGGCATATCACTAAGCCTCCACATGGATGCTTACTGATCAAAGCTATCTTTAGCGCGCATACGGTCTTCTCGGACTATTCTTAGCTACATCCTATTCTTAATCCACCTTCTTTTAGAAACACGTACTATCTTTAACTCATGTATTCTTGGAACTGTGAGCACAGACCATGTACCCATGAGTATAAATACTCGGTGTGCAAGCTGCTCCTAGACCAGCTTGCTCTACCTCGTCGATCTCCCCTCAAGGGTGATAACTACTAAGAGATATACATAAGACTTATACACTTAAGACTCAACTATCGATACTAGGTCCTATTAACTTAGGTACTTAGTAATACACTGCAAGCCACGAGTCAATCACAGTCTCTCCAAGAGACGGGTGCCTTCGACGTCCTACTCGCCAGACGAGCAGAGGACTATACCTCTAAGACTAAGAGGCTCGATACCCTACACAGGGCTGTCATCGACGCTTCCACACTCGACTACATCTACGAACAGCCACAGGAGGCTGCCACGCATCAGGCTAGGATCCGACGCCGACGCCGTCGCATCCAGAACAGAAAGTAAACACCCTTAGAAACGAGGGTTGTGACATTGTAGAGCAAGCTTCATACTGATCCGTGGCTATGTCTCAACGATCTTCATCAAGAGTAACCAGGAGCCAGTCGGCTCAAGGAGAACCGCTAGTGCCACCGGTAGATAACCCCGACCGGCCGTCGGTAGCTAGATCGGACAACGCAACGTCCCTATCTGCTTTAAGGGAACAAGTATTACAGATGACAACAGAAGCAACAGATGCTATCCACGCACGAGTCAGCATACCAGGATCATACGCAGATCCTGATGAAACTATCCAAGCTGAACCTACCATTATAGTGGGTGAAGGAAACCCAAACGAGTCAACTGCAACAGCAGCCGATATTGTCGGGGGAAGATCTATACCACGGACCACTGTAGAATCAGTATCAGACCCCGAGGAATCCCGACTCTCCGAAGATATAGGACGAACCCCAGATACAACTGAGCCTGTAGCAACACAAGAAGAAACAGTACAAACGACAGGACATGAACCCTTTTGGAATGCAAGGGCCAGCATATCCCCAGGAAGGATAATTCCCGTAAGAAGAAGGGCACAAATTGACCCCACAGCAGGGATAGAAGACCAAATCGACCCTGTACCTCCATATGCACCAAACCCCTTAGAGATACCTGCCGGGAGATATGGTCCCACAAACATTCCAAGAGAGGAAAGACACCTATACTCGGCACACCCCCTCACAGGGATAAGAACCCGATCACAAGCATCGAATGCCATCGAAGCGCCCATACCACAGAGACCCATACAAGTAACGGAACAGATAGAAGCCCCTCCCCAAATTAGGATCGAGCAGAGACCAGCGAATCCTACACCTCACTCAGCGTCACCTGCACCTGAAGAAGTACCAGGGGAAAGAAATGAAGACGAATATGAAAGGCTTCTTAATGGACCTATAGAAGATATCCGAAGAGCAGCAGCAAGGGACCCCACACTGGGATTCTTCTTCAGGGTACTAGACGACATCAAGGACCAACTTCTTGAAGGGATTACAGCCCAAATACAGGTACAAGAGAACCGACAGGATACAGGAGTACAAACACTCAATACCACCCTACAACAAATGACTAATTCCATTTCCAAAATGGAAGCATCCACTGTCAACATTAGGCAGCAAGTAGAGAGTGCAGCCCAGAACGCATGGACGGCAGCAAACAGCTCTCAATTAGGAGTCAATGAACAAATAAAGACTCAGAACGCCATCGACAAACTCAGCCAACAAATGGATACTATCGTCGTAGCCATGGGGGCTATGGGTAAACAAGTATCCGCTGCCCTAAATAAACAAGAAGAAGCTATTAAGAAACTCAAGGCCGACACAGAAACCCTTCAAGAAACACTACAAGTAGTAGAAGAAAGGGTCTCAAACATCGATATCATGGACCAAGACCACCAATGGGAACCAGAAGCTGAATCCTCTCGAGCACAAGTCCCAAAAAGGCCTCAAGGACTATTCCCAGGGGATAATCCCCCAGGACCCCCATCGGGACCTCCATCAAGGGGAAATACACCCCCTCCTAGAACCCCAAAGCCTCATAGAAAGGAAGGGGGTACCAAAGACGAAATCCCAAAAGGAGCTAGAGCCAAGAAACCTGAGGCATTCAATGGGAAAAGAGGACAAGAAGCGGAAATCTTCCTCATGAAAATGGAAATCTACTTCAATGATTACGGTACTGCCTTTGACAACAATCGGAAAATGGCTACCTTCCTCACCAACATGGGAGAAGGAGAAGCAGCCAAATGGGCCAAACCCTTACTCAGGAAAATCCTCGACGAAGAACCACACGAATACCTTGCAAATTGGAATGCTTTGAAGAACGCTTTCCTCCTTGCCTTTTCGGACCCCATGAAAAAGGAAAGAGCAATCCAAAATATTCACAAACTCCAACAAACAGGATCAGCACAACACTATGTCACTGCCTTCCGCACCCTTATGCAGGAATTAGACTGGGACGAACATGCCTTCATAGACGTCTTCAAGAAAGGACTTAAGAACAATGTCCAACAAGAGCTTCTAAAGGCAACCATCACCCAGGATACATCTACATTCTCCCTAGAAAAATGGATGGAAGTCTCTATTAGAATAGATGATCTTCTATTCACTGGAAGAAGTCTAAGAGATAACGGCTCCTCAGGAAATCAAGACAGGAAATTCCAACCAAAGACAACCCAAGCCAAAGTAGGAATAGTGCCGTCTGAAGTCATCCAAAAGAGGAGAGAAGAAGGGAGATGCATCAAATGTGGAAGAAGGGGACACCGCATGCGAGAATGCAAATTCAAGGAATGGCAACAAGAACCCCAAGCTATCAAAGGGAAAGAAGCAAAGATTGAAGAAGTAAAGGAAGAGGAGAAATCCTCTGACTCGGAGTCGGAAAACTAGAACAGCAGGCTGAGTCCATGTCAGTACCTGCCCAGAAACCCTTGACCAAGAATCAGAAAAGAAAGAAGCGTGTATTATACCTAAAGAAATCCGAACAAACTGCATCTATCTTTACAATGGTCAAGGGAATCATGGACCCTATCCCCACTCTAGTCGACTCTGGATCTTCAAAAAACTTCCTAGACATCAACTTTGCACAAAACAACAAGATTCCCCTAATACCCCTAGTCAATCCACGAACGGTAATCGCTATAGACGGTAAAGAACTACCGAACAAAATAAAGAATAAAGCAACCCTAGAAGTGGAAATCGAAGGATGGACCTTTGACATAACCTTCTTTGTGATGGATTTAGGAGACACTGATATGATCCTAGGGCTGGATTGGCTACAAGAAGCCGACCCAGACATAAACTGGAAGACCCTAGAAATTTCATGGAAAGGAAGGCCCATCACTGCCAAAGCCGGAAAGGATCTACCTACTATACCAGAAGAATTCATGGAATTCATTGACGTCTTTAGCGAAGAACTCTTCAAGAAGCTCCCGGAACATCGGTCCTTCGACTGTAACATAGACTTTGCGGAAGGATCAGATCTCCCAAAACCAGCAAAAGTATATCCCCTCTCGCCAATCGAGAGCAGAACGATAAAGGAATTCATTGATCAAGAATTGGCCGACGGAAAAATCCGGCCCAGTAAATCCCCTATAGCCTCACCTTGCTTCTTTGTCAAAAAAAAGGATGGATCTCTACGGCTAGTAACAGATTACCGAAAAATCAACAATATCACTATACCAGATCAATTTCCTATGCCTCTCCAGGTGGAACTTGTCGACCAAGTCAAGAATGCGAAGATCTATTCAAAATTAGACCTTAGATGGGGATTCAATAACATCCGTATCAAGGAAGGCGATGAATGGAAAACTGCTTTCAGGACAGCTTATGGAATATACGAATACTTAGTCATGCCCTTTGGACTCAAGAACGCTCCCGCCGTCCTCCAAAGAATGATGAACGACATCTTCAGACACCTTCTAGGTGTCACAGTGGTAGTCTACATGGATGATATCCTTATCTTTTCAGAAAAGGAGGAAGACCATGCAGAACACGTCAAAGAAGTACTCAAAATCCTAAGAGAAAACAATCTCTACGCCAAACTATCCAAATGCGAATTCTTTGTCAAGAAGGTCATTTTCCTTGGGTTGGTAATTACCCCTGAAGGAATTTCCATGGAAGAAGAGAAAATCAAGGCAATCATGGAATGGAGCGCACCTAGGAAAATAAAGGAAGTCCAAGCCTTCCTTGGCTTTGTAAACTTCTACAGAAGGTTTATAGCCGAATTTAGCAAGATTGCTAGACCACTACATGACTTAACAAAAAAGGATACCAAATTTGAATGGACCCAAGAATGCCAACAAGCCTTCGAGGAAATCAAGAAACGTGTGAGCCAAGATCCAGTATTAATACATCCCGACCCCGATAAACCCTTTATTTTGGAAACCGATGCATCAGGAATAGCCATAGGAGCTATACTTAGCCAACGAGGTGAAGATGGATACCTCCACCCAGTAGCATACTTATCAAAAAGCTACAACGATGCACAAAGAAACTATGATACCGCCAACAAGGAATTACTTGCCATTGTGGAATCATTAAAACATTGGCGCATATACCTTGAAGGGACTATATTACCGGTGACTGTCTTCACCGACCACCGAAATCTAGAAAGATGGAAGAATGCAGAAACCTTCAACAGAAGGCATGCCAGATGGCATATGGAACTTGCTTCTTTCAACTTTGAAATCCACTACAGGCCTGGTAAAATGTCTAATAAACCAGACGCCCTGTCAAGAAGACATGACCATGAGGATATCCCAAATCCCCAGCAAATCATGATCAATGCCGAACGCTTCAAGGGCTTCAAAGCAACCATAGAAATTGACATCATTTCTATGATTAGGGAAAGCCTCAGCGATGATGAATCTCTAACAACCCTTATCGAGAGTACAAAGAAAAAGGAAGACCTTCCACCTTCTATTAGGAAACAATATGACAAATACGAATGGAAGGAAGACCTCTTATGGTACGAGGGACGAATAGTAATCCCTGAAAACAAAGAGATACGACTAGCCATTCTAGAAATGCACCATGACAACCCAATAGCTGGCCATCAGGGACAAGCCAGAACTTTGGAACTCATCTCTAGAAGATACTATTGGCCGGCTATGAAACAACAAGTCAACCGATTTGTCGAAACATGTGAAATCTGTCAAAGGAGTAAAGGCCACAAACAATACGCACCCCAAAAACCTCTACCAATACCCCAAAAACCTTGGGAAGACATCGCATATGACTTCATCGTCAAGCTCCCTGAATCACAGGGCATGGATAGTATACTGGTAGTAATCGATCGCTTCTCTCGGCAAGCGCATTTCATCCCTTGCCTTGAAAGCACCAATGCAGAGGGAGTAGCCGACCTTTTCATCAAGGAAGTCTGGAAACTACATGGATTACCCAAGACAACTGTGTCAGACAGAGGGCCGACCTTCAATAGCCAATTTTTGAAAGCCCTCTATGCCAAACTGGGTATCAACCCCAAATTTTCCACAGCCTTCCATCCAGAAACTGATGGAATAACAGAAAGAACCAACCAATGGCTAGAAGGCTTCTTAAGAAGCTTTTGCAATTATAGACAGGACGATTGGGTCAGATGGCTACCAATAGCAGAATTCTGCCATAACAACCAAGTCAATTCCGCCACAGGGAAGACAGCCTTCGAGACAATCTATGGACTACACCCCAGATGGGATCTTGTAGACCTAGAAGTCAATGCACCTAATGCCGCTGACATGGCGGACTCGATGCAAGAAATATGGGATGAGGCTATAGCCTCCATGGAATTCTACAGATCAAAAGAAAGCGACCCAAAACGTGAATACAAAGTAGGGGACAAAGTATGGCTAGTAGGCCAGAACATCACCACAAGGCGACCCTCAAAGAAGCTAGACAACAAGAAATTAGGGCCCTTTGTCATATCAGAAAAGATTTCCTCACATGCTTACCGGCTAGAACTTCCAAAGACCATGCGGACACACAATGTGTTCCACATCAACCTTCTCACACCCTTCACAGAAGACAAAGACTTTCACAGACGTCAAGCAAGACCACCCCCAATTATGACAGAAGAAGGAGAAGAAGAATACGAAGTGGACCATGTGGTCGCATGGGAACAACGGAAGAACGGCCTGTACTACCAAATCAGGTGGAAGGGGTATGATCCGATAGAAGACACCATGGAAAGGGCTGAAAAAATAGCCGAACTACCCCAAATCATGGAAGATCTACTCAAACGACACCCCAAAGCTCCCTTACCAAAGAACTACAATCTATACAAAGAGAAGTATAAAAGAGTGGGGGGGAAAGCCTCAAACTTCACCACCAGCAGCCTCAGCCTCACTTCCAAACCACCACTCCAATCAACAAACTCTTTTATACCACCTCCTACACAATGGCCCCAGTCCGCAACGTCAAGTCTGCCAAGACCACCGGCATCCGCTACGACCCCCGTGACGCCAAGGTCGTCGTCGACCACACCCCCAAGTCAGTATGGGGAAAACAGCGTGTATCACATAAACTCACATGGGGCCATGGCGGCGATAGACTCTATAGCTACCAAGACGCTATCAGGCGCTGCGATAGCTTCATTAGAAGCGCGGACTACGCCAAATCCCTCGACCCTACCCTTACCCTCGACTACATCCCTATGGCCGAGCGGTGGAACTGCCGATGGCTCGCCACCCATACCCTCCAATGCCCTAAACGGGGCAACCTATACTGGGTCGGCAAAGGACCCCGGCCGGAGTCTGATAGGGCCATGCAGGCCACCAAATTATTTGTGATTGAAGAATGGGTGGGGAGTGAGGTCGAGCACCTGGTGAAGGAGGTGCAAAAGGTCAAGAAAATGAGCTGGTATGAAGATTACACCAAAACCAAGGAACAAAACAACCGGCTCACTCGAAAATCAATAAACTCTTTTAGCACCCCCCACCTCATTAGGAGGCTGGAAGAATGGGAGAAGGAAGGGAAGGAGAAGGCGACACCCAAGTGGGTGGAAAACTCAACGGAATGGTGGTTCCGACTGAGTGATATAGAAGAAATGAAGGAGGAGTGGATGAGGTCGATCGGTGACAAGGGTCAAAAAATGGCCATTGTAGCAAGGGCGGTCAAGGACTGGTGCCAAGAACCCGACATCTCGAAAACTTACCAGGAAGTCCTCAAAGAAATCCCCTTTGGGGAAGTCATTGATTTGGTAGAGAAGGAGAGATGGTCAAAGAGGGAACTACTGGACTGGCTGGACCAGAAGGCCTGGGACAAGGGCAATGAGGACCTCTCGGTCGATATGGCTGACCTTCTGCTTGAACCCCTAGAAGAAGATGAGGAGTGGGTGAAACTGAAGGAAGAAGTCTGGGGAGCAGAGGCCCCCAATGGCGACCACAATATCAAATCTCACCTCCCTCCTGCGGACTTCTAAATATGGACATTTGCTGTATACGGACTCAAAAAATTTTTTGTAACTTTTTTACCTTTCTCAATCTATCCCTCACGAACTCTTTGTCTTGTCCGCTCGTCTCATGTCCCCTAAGACTCGCCTTAAGAGGGGGGTAATGTCATGAGCCGTGCACATGACCCTTATCCTTTTCTCGTGGCTCATACGCTTTATAAGCCACTTACTTCTTTTTCTTCCACTTAGTAAGACTGATTGGCATATCACTAAGCCTCCACATGGATGCTTACTGATCAAAGCTATCTTTAGCGCGCATACGGTCTTCTCGGACTATTCTTAGCTACATCCTATTCTTAATCCACCTTCTTTTAGAAACACGTACTATCTTTAACTCATGTATTCTTGGAACTGTGAGCACAGACCATGTACCCATGAGTATAAATACTCGGTGTGCAAGCTGCTCCTAGACCAGCTTGCTCTACCTCGTCGATCTCCCCTCAAGGGTGATAACTACTAAGAGATATACATAAGACTTATACACTTAAGACTCAACTATCGATACTAGGTCCTATTAACTTAGGTACTTAGTAATACACTGCAAGCCACGAGTCAATCACAGTCTCTCCAAGAGACGGGTGCCTTCGACGTCCTACTCGCCAGACGAGCAGAGGACTATACCTCTAAGACTAAGAGGCTCGATACCCTACACAGGGCTGTCATCGACGCTTCCACACTCGACTACATCTACGAACAGCCACAGGAGGCTGCCACGCATCAGGCTAGGATCCGACGCCGACGCCGTCGCATCCAGAACAGAAAGTAAACACCCTTAGAAACGAGGGTTGTGACATTTTTGATACCGAGAAACTGCAGCGGCTATGGGATAGAAGGGTCGGCAAGAAAGCAGCGGAGGCAGGCAAAGATTCGGGATCTGGCGCAAAAGTGAAATCCAAAGCGAAAGCGAAATCGCAGTTGCTGGCTACGCCAAAGCCAAAGCGCCTCAAGGCAACGGTCCCGATGAAGTCTTCAGTATGTCTAGTCATTACCCAAATCTTTACCAGAACTGACTTTCAGTTAGATCACCATGGTTGGCTCACCGGTGCTAGCTCTGAAAGAGGTCGAAAAGCGAACAGCAGAGGTGATGGCCTCACCGTTGGTATCACGTAAACGCGGCGCGTCGGTTGATGAGGGCAATTTGGACTCAAAACGAGTTCACTTGGATAAGGAAGGTACGTTAATATCAGCCCATAAACGTTTTGCCCCATCGCTGACAGGTGCTCGGCTAGTCGCGCCGTCCAAACCTGCCCCTCTCCCTTCAATCAAATCGTCCGCCGGGCTAATTAAGCCCTTGAATTCTCGAGCCCCCTCTTCCGCGCCATTAGCCTTGGTCCAGCTTCCGCGCGCTGCCAGTCTGTCACGCGCCTCCTCACGCGCCTCTTCTCGTGCGCTGTCTGTCCCTCCAATCGCAACCCTCCCTGGATCTCGAGTCTCCAGCATATCCCGCCCCGCCACGAATCGAGCGACCAAATCCTCACTGCCCGCAGTCAAAGCTCTCGAGTCAGATCTAGAAGACAAGGAACGGGGATTAGGGGATGGTACCTCTGAGGAGTATCAAGACGAGTGTGTTCTTGATGATGAAGACAAAGACGATCCAGAGCCCGTGAAAACGACCAAGGGCGGTTGTAAATCGGGCAAGGGCAAGGCCCAGACTACCAACGACAGGAAGCAAGAAAAAGTGAGTTTGCTCAGCAAGACGAACTACACAATACTTATAGCACCTACCTCGAAGAAAGCACGTCCGTCTACCAGGCAATTCGAGGGGGTAGAACGTGACCTTGTTGATCGGGCTGTCGAGTGCACGCTCTTGATCAGGTCGAAGGAGGGATTCTTCCCTGATCCGGCATCATTGTTGTTGTCAATTCATGAGGCGTGGACAATGGCCTGTGAGGACTGCAAAGAAGACACCGAAGATTGGCCAATTAATCAAGACCACATCACGGTTGTAAGTACGCTTTTACAGCCATATGTTTTCACGCATTAACGGTCGTTTAGATTCGCTCACGTGTGAGCAGTTTCCGCAGCCGGGGTTGTAGCCGCATCAACAATGCGTTTTGGTCCACTTATAACCTGGCTATCTGTGATAAGGATCAGGATTAATGGACATTTAGCGTTTACGTACAGCACTTGTTGTAGTCACTTAGCCGCATGTCATACCATGGGTTCAGTATTGTGTAATACGTCTCAGATATCTGTAACATAGGCTCGCTTGTACTCGTTCTCACCGCAGCAACCCGCAGTGCGCAGCCATGGAGCGACTGGCACCCGCAGTACGCGCAGTACAAGCGTAATCCGTAGTAACTGCGAACGCAGTCCGCAGCTACTGTGCGCACAGTCCGCAGGGACTGTGCAGCAGCAAAGCACAGTCCGCAGGAGATTAGTTAAGGACGCACAGTCACTGTGCAAGACTACGGAGACCCTGTGATCTGATGTCTGAAATGTATATAAGGAGGCCCTCCGAGGCCGTTGAATATCATCCGTTCACTCTCACTCTTAACTGTCTACCTAAGTGCCACGCACCTCAAGAGACACCTGTCAGAGCTTCGCTCCAGGACACGTTGAGCTCAGCTCCGTCATTAGTTCGCCCAGGCTAACTCCTGCGCTCTCTCCCATAAGCAGATATCCCTCACCTGTCAGTTGAAACTAGCAAGCGTCACTAGGCCCGGTAAGTCCCAACGAATACCAGGTAGCCCGGCCATAGCACGCCCTAGCGGACACAGTAAGACGATTAGGTGGTAATCGCTTCAGAGAGACTCCCGCTCTCAATAGCCGAATAGGATTATACGACGAAGCCGCCCTCACGGACGTCTCCCTAGATAGTTACTAGTCACGCATATACCTACATAGTCACCCGCATACATAGGCATATAGCATTGTTCACGGCACCGTAATACCTGACAAAGAACTCCGCCCGTTGTACCTTTGATTAGGCCCACAACGGCTACTTGTTACGTATACACGCTCTACACGGCTGAAGACTTTTGCCTAGTCTTATCCATCAACTATCTTCCTACACAACCTCCGACGACGCGTATATTTAACACTATCACCGAGGACAACCCGATCGAGCAGGTTAAAGAGCGTGCCAAGTCGCTGTACCCGCTCCAGTTCCATTGTAACGTAGGTCTGGGTACCTAATCGTATAACCTGTACTGAACAACATATTTTTAGCCTAAAGCAAAATCCGTACGCGGCGGCCATTACCGACACCCATTCCTCCCCGAGGCGGTGTATCTTGTCTTCTTTACCGGGGATAAGCCGATTGGGGTCCGGTTTGCCAAGGAGTTGCCGGACCCGACCATCTCGATGGTTGCATTGGCGTGTACCATGGTGAGTGCGTGCGGCTAACGAATACTACAACACTGCTCACTTGAATTGACGCTCGAAGATTTACTTATTCGATATGGCAAGGACAGGTGCTACATCAAAGAAGAGAAGGGCGCGGCGAAGGCAAATCAAGAGCAGGACAATATCAAGAGCAACACTCGGTCCGCTCCAAAAGACCTCGCAGTCATTTTTGCAAGACACGAGTCCAACTTGCGCACGTTTCAGAATTCCAAACCTCCACTTTTTGCGGCCTGGGTCGAGGACTTCCGTACCAAAGTCCGGTGAGTCAACCCATCGCAACAAGAAATACAATAGACTAACACAGTTACAGGGCTTGTGGTGGCAAAAAGGTAGAGGCGGTACGCCACCAGTCACAAGCCGACTCAGGAGTCCTTGACGCCTCAGCGTTTGACGATGAGGAGATGGACAACCCTGATGCCGAGGAAACAGAGCTGGCACCCCCCGCTTCCACTCCTCGCGTCCCGTGTCCCCGGCCTCGCGCCGTCGAGCAAGCCAGTGATGGCGAGCACGGTATGGGCGACATGGATGAGGAGATGAGCGGCGCGGAGCCGGCAAGGCTTGCTGTGAAGAACGGACGTTCCTACGAGCCGTTGAGTGATGGTGTAGATTGGGCTGCTGGCGATGACGATGAGTTGGCGGATGATACGGCCCAGACGGTGGATGGTGCGGCCAAGAGCGCTGGAAGCAATCAAAACGAGCAGGATGCTGCCGTGACTTTGGCCCTTGGAATGGACGAGGACGTACCTATGGCGGCGGAATTGGACGATGTTACCGATACATGTCCAGTTCCTGGATATCCCGAAGTCGACCAAGCAGACGTCACTGCAGACGCTCTTGACGAGTCCACCCAATTGCGCTCGCCCATGAAGAGGGGTACCAAGAAGCTGCAGGCTAGGAAAGACGCCCTCGCTGCACCTAAAGAGGCTACCGACTCCGCGAGGAAAGGAAACAAGGGCCGGAAGCAAAGAGGCACTGGCTTGGTGGTAGCCTCAAAGGCGGTGAGTGCGCGTAAGGGCAAAGGGAAGGCCGCTGGAGACGGCAATGACAACAATCCAGTTGAGGCTGCGCCACGGGCCACTCGTGGCTCAGCGAAACTTGCCCATTCCCTCGCCTTGGCCTCTAACGCGTAAAGCCGCCATATGCTAACTTTCTAATCACGCTACGGTACGTTCACGATTCATACTTGGGTCAATTTGTTTTGAATGTCAATCTCCAGGACGTAAAATCATCCACCCCCTTCTTTTTTCCATTCCTGCTAATATCCCCCGGTTGTTATTTCTGGGCCGGCGTTGACTTGTTATATGTGCAATTCTTGATGGTAGTATCCCGCCAACATACATCCCGCCCCCTATCTCGCATCCCCCCCGTTTCTCGTTCATTTCTTGGATCCTTGTGCACAAAGAACAAATATACGAACGTTTCACCCACCCCGCTTTTGGGATCTATATAGTAAAATTGATGAGATAAGCAAACACTACAAGCACGACAAGTAATACAAGAAATACTGGAGAGCGCGGATGCGCTACAGTAACACTACAGGTTGTACTACCGCTTACTACCGGCAGTACAATACCACACGCAAATTTAATAGCTGAGTAACCGATGATAGCGGCATCATCATGAAATCAATGATACATTTATATGGGGATATGAAGGATTTTATGGTTACAATAATTGATACATTGACACTACGGTACATACAGGAGCAGCACAAGGTAGTACAATTGTATGACACAAATAGTACAGTGCGGCACAACGGGAACAGAAGACGGATGAGGCACTACGGAAAAAGTACAATATGGGATAAAAACGACGATACGACGGCAAAGATGACACCAAGGACCATGATAAAGCAACGGCCAGCTTACTGGCGGAGCACAGGACACTATGGGTGTGACTCCGTAAGGTTACAGTAGCGCTATGCTTAGCCATCGTGGACAGGTCTGAGGTGTCAGGTGACGCTGTACTGTTCTATGGTATAGGACTGCTCTGGCTGTAGTACAACTGTACAAAACGCGAGTCTACGTAACGGGGGGGCTGCGTACAGCGTCTACAGCACCCTACAGATGATTACAGGATGCTATGTAGTACTCTGTGGTGCGCTGTGGGTTTTGAAGGATTTTGCTGATGTACAGTTGTGCAACTGGGATGATTTGAGCTTTCTGAGTGCCGGAAACCATCATTCTTCGCACCCTATACATTTCTATGTTCAATATTGGATCTTCAGACCGAGGTGAAGTAAACAGTTCAACATAAGCCAGCGCTTTGACAGCTACGTGACGCTACGTCCCTCACAGTCGGTTAGTCAGGTGAGTATACGCAGAGACTGTTTGATTTGTGAGCTTACTTTTGATAAGAGAAATAGGCTTCAAAGGGCAAACAACGGCTCAATGAGTCCTCCAACGCAGTTTGAGAAAGACGCAGCGGGCTGGGAGAGGGATTGGATTGACGCCTGGTCTGTAAGCCAAGGCCACGCTGAAGAGTGCTCTGTGCGCTATCCAACGCCGCCTAGTGATGTCACCCGGGTACCCCCACGGGGGTAACCCTGGGAATTCCCCTTCCCCTTCCCTCCCTTCCCGCAGTGCGGGAAGAGGTAGGGAAGGGGGGATGGTCCTGACAAAATTCCGGGAAGGGGGTTCCCGCCGGGTACCCATGGGAATGAGGGAACTGGGGGAATGGGGGAATGGATGTCCACTGATGTTGTCCAATCAGCTTCCTACATATCTCATTAGATGCGCAAAATTCGGCACACTCCATCGATACTAGTATTGAGTATGTAATAAAATTATTCAAGTGTATCGGCATCAGAATACTCCTGAACAATATTCAGGGGAAAGCGCAACCTATCCCCTCCTTCAGATTCCAACGGAAAGTAGCATATATATATATCATTCGATGCGTCTCAGTGTGGGGAGTCCAATGCGCGTGGTTGCAAGCCTGTGGCTGCAGTATCTGCAGAGATACAAGGGATATAGGGGGCGCTTACCCCTGATCAGCCTAAAATGCACTAGTGAATCCAGCCGTGCAAATGTCTGTCCCCTGGGTGCAATAGATGCGCGCCATACACAATATACCACACACCAAAAGTCAGCTCTTTTGGAGCAGTATTAACAGGTGAAATGCAGGGGGAAACTTCCTGAGTGATTAAAAGCAGCAAAATCATTGCCTGCAGCTTCAGCCTTTGCTCTAGCAGCCTCTCTGAGGCTACCAACGAGATCAGAGACCTCAAAAACCCCTATCTATACTGCTGGAGTGTCTGCCAACCTGCCAGAGTGTTCACACCAGTGTGTAGAAACTGTTTCAGACAACAAACTGCAATGTACCCCCTCCCCAGCAGTCAGTTCACACCAATGCAAGACATCTATGGACTAGACACATATGTACATAGGGTTTTTCAGACTGTTAGAACTCATTCGCATGCATGAAAAGAACGAGAAATGAGTGCTTTAGGGTGAACTAGGGGGTGCGGACTCAGGGGGATTATTTTCAGACAAAGATTAGGCGGCGAAGTAGGCTTATTGATTTTCCCTGAGAGCTTGAAATACACCATCGTGGAGCTGAGAATTTTGCGCATTTTATGAACTACCATTCAAGTGTTTGTGGTGGGCTTTGAACTTTATCGTTTGTATAGGGTATTTCTTATGATTAGAGAATTGGGCGCAATGCCGTCAGAACGCAACGTATAAGTAGCTGCTATATATCATTCGGAAGCTACAAGTTTTGCCCATCTAATGGTATATACATCGAGTACATTGAATATATGTGTAGGTTTCACCTATAATTTGTGCGGGAACCCAGCGGGTTCCCTCTTCCCGCACCCGGGAAGGGGTAGGGAAGCGGGGAGAGCCAAATCCTCAGGGGACCCTGGCCCGGGAAGGGGTTCCCGCATTTTTCCCGGGTGCCATCACTACCAACTTGTATGCGGTGTTAGATGAATATTTTCCAATTTCTTGTGAATATGAATGCGCCAATTCGTACAGTCTATGTATCCATAAATTGTACTAAATTCTATCTTCTCTGCGCACTTTATTTCATGATTTTAGCTTAAGAACTCGGCGAGATATTCATTAAACAAGTTCAGGCATCGCTTATCATAAGGTATTACTAACATATTCCGCTTATAGCTCAGCGACGGCTGACTCTATCATGCTGATCAATAGCTTGACCAATAGCCACGCTTCGGGCGTATCTTCTCACCGAAGATCGGCCCGATCCCCGGACTCCTCGCCGAGCTCCAGGCCGAAGATCGAACTGATCTGATTGACTGATCAGTTCTGATCTGACTCACACACTGAGTCAATGGACCCAGCTACCCTTAATTAGAAGGCTCTATGACTCACTGAGATGTTGGCTCCGATCCATGTATATAGTTCATATTATTAATATATCAAACAACCAATAGCATACACTGATCCAGTGATGCCACCAATCTACACCCAGTCATTACTCTAAACCATCCTGTATGGGGATAGGGTGATCCCCATATAGCCAGAACTCTCCTTAGAGATCGGCTTGGCATGACTGTCTCTATTTGGCTCATCCAGGCTTCCCTCAGGGTATAAAAGAACCCTGCAGGAGACCCTTGCAGAGCCACCTCCTCTTACTACCCACCTGATCGGTCTTGTGTGCTTTGGTTTGTATTTCTCTTATCTCTTATCTCTTGTGTGATCTACTGTATCTAATAAGTGGGAATCCTAGTACCTGATTAGATACATCTGTGTGATTCTGTATATACATAGAGTTGTGCTTAAGTTAGTGTATAAATAAGTACCTGCCAGTTGTGGGAATTAAGTACCTATTTGGTGTGAGGAAATATACGCATTAGGCGCACCCCATCCATCCATATTAAGCTATCGCTTAAGTATAGATTAAGTTTAGTAATAGTATAGTCCAAGCGACTAGGGCTGAACTATAATAAGTATATCTAAGGGAACCTGACCGCTGTAGTCTTGCTCTTTATATATTACATTAAGTCAGTTTACACTGTGAAAGGTTAAGACTATCTGAGTGTTACTTGATAATCTCTGAGATCTTATATTAGCCTTCCTATCGAATCTAGGAAGTATTGTTTTACTATTGGAGTACTAACCAATTACATTGCTTAAGCTCCAGATATCCAACTGTACTCCAACCCGTAACATTATGATACATGCGGTTTTGAAGTTACTGAATGCTGGAATTCCTGCGTTCCTGCAAAAACCTGCACAGTGCTGGAATTCCGGCGGAATTCCGGCATTCCGGCTGCAGGTGCAGGTGCAGGTGCAGGAATGGCCAAAAAGCGCCAGAATCCGGCTGCAGGTGCCGGATTCTGGCACAATTCTGGCACATCTTCCTTAGCACATTATTTGTTTACTTGGTTCATAAGTGTATATTCACCATTATATGTGTTCTTTTGAACAGTCAATTGCACCTACGCTCTCAATGCTGTCTTTAAGCATGCTGCACATTGGATACATCTACTGTATTTGTAGTTACCAGATACACAGTTTCTATATAGCTGAGTAGACCACTTGATGCAATAATGGTGCATGTGCTCAGTGGGCCTTAATCAGTTTGCATTGTGTGGTCAACCAAAACATCTGGGCATGTACCCAAAACATTGGCATCACAAGTCTTACGGGTGAGCAAATCTGGGATCCAGTGCCTAGACCTAAATTTGCAATTTGGTCCCAATCTGTCCCAAGCTGATTGGCTCATTTAGACATGCAAGATCAATCCTAAATCCTTACAGGTAGACACCCAATATAGGCAAGTCGGCCCTTCCTGAAGCAATCTTGAGCAACATGACATTCTCAATTTACAGTAGAGAGGAGAAAACATGTAGATCAATTGTCATCATCAAAATCCTGATCTGGACCAATGCTGTCAAGTGCAACTGTAACCCAGTATCTAGAAGTTGTTGTTGGGATGTCAAAAAGTGCAAATGTGCCACAGAAACGGTTGATTGATATTGCTACTGGCTCTCCCAGGTGACCATAGGCCCAACTTGCAACACCTAGGTTTTCTGACCTGAGCATATATAATAGCTGTATCAAAACTATGATTCTGAGATGTGTGTAATCAACATACCAGGTGTCCCAAGGAAAATTTGGCTCAACTCCTGCTTGCTGGAAAAACCTCACAATGGCACAGGTACACTGAAACTCTGTCTTGGGTATATCAATAGCTAATATGTAGTCAATCTGCATTGCTTGGTGGTTGTCAATATACCCATAGCAGTAGCCCTTTCCACCAGTATGCTCATGTTGTCATGAGCCGTGCACATGACCTCTATCTTTTCTCGTGGCTTACATGCTGTATAAGCCACTTACTTCTTTTCTTCCACTTAGTAAGACTGATTGGCGTATCACTAAGCCTCCACATGGATGCTTACTGAGCAAATCTATCTTTAGCGCGCATACGGTCTTCTTGGACTATTCTTAGCTATGCCTTATTCTTGAATCACCTTCTTTTAGAAACACGTACTATCTTTAGCTCATGTATTCTTGAAACTGTGTGCACAGACCATGTACCCATGAGTATAAATACTTGGTGTGCAAGCTGCTCCTAGACCAGCTTGCTCTACCTCGTCGATCTCCCCTCAAGGGTGATAACTACTAAGAGATACATAAGACTTATACACTTAAGACTCAACTATCGATACTAGGTCCTATTAACTTAGGTACTTAGTAATACACTGCAAGCCACGAGTCAATCACAGTCTCTTCAAGAGACGGGTGCCTTCGACGTCCTACTCGCTAGACGAGCAGAGGACTATACCTCTAAGACTAAGAGGCTTGATACCCTACACAGGGCTGTCATCAACGCTTCCACACTCGACTATATCTACAAACAGCCACAGGAGGCTGCCACGCATCAGGCTAGGATCCGACGCCGACGCCGTCGTATCCAGAACAGAATGTAAACACCCTTAGAAACAAGGGTTGTGACACATGTGATCCATAGCGGATCCCATTGAACTCCACATAGCTATGGTTCCAAACCATACCATGAGGTGAAAGGTAATGGTTTTGTATCATACCTGGCCCAAATATCCCAGCATTGGGCCATTCCTCATTGCAAAACTGGACAACCAGATCATAAAGGCCAACTCGATCAAGATGAATGTGACGTGACTGTTTAGACAGTTGTGTTGACACTACAAGAAATGTGTTAGCACCATTGAATGCTAACAAATGTTGGAGTTTAGAATGAGTAGTAGAAGCCAATACATGCCTTGTATCCCATACTTCTTAGTGTAATCTGTCTGACACTGCGCAATGAATGCAGCAAGTGTACCCTGTTGCTGAGCATGTTCATTACCACCCCAAAGCGCCTCCAACAGGTCCTCAATTACACTTTCATCTTCTGCCGTACGGTTAGGTAATGCCTGTAAGGTTTTGATCTATATGTACTGTACTCAGAACCATTCCATAAAAAACTCAGGAAATCATAAATACTTACCAGATTCTGAAGTGTAACATGACTCCACCAACCACACATCATGGTACCTTCCAGAACGCCTTTACCCTTCCCGTTATGTTTTATCCGTGCAACAATCCCATTTGCACGCTCCATACCCCAAACATGCGTGTTGTACGCTGAGGTGGTTTTTAGTAAAAACTCTTCAAGGTGCATCATATAATGGAAGTTGGGAGGAAGCTGCACGTTATGTGTAGTGTAGTCTTTGCACATAGTCTCAAGTGTCATGAGCCAAATCTGGCTCATTACAGGAACTTGTGGCTATGACCAAATATCTTAGTAATCTGTGTAATTGTGATGAGTAATGGGCTGACTGATGTGATCAGTCAGCCACAGACTGTGGATTAGTCATGTGGCTTCCATGATTGGCAACTGCCAATCATCTGCTGACTGATCAGGGCTATATTTAGCTTATCAGATGGCTTCTGATACTATCTTTAGCTATCAAGTGCAGATCTATCTCACTTGACCCACAAACAAGATGTAGTGTCTATTTATAGATGTATGCACAGACCATGTACTTAGAGTATAAATACAGAGTCATGAAGCAACTCTGGAGTCCCCAGATTGCTTCATCTTGACAATCTCCCCACATCATAGGGGGGCAGGCTGGTTTCACCAGCCTGTCCCTACACATCCACAATGCATCCATAAGCAAGCAAGTAGTGGGTTGTGACATCAAGGAGCTCTGCTGCAAATGCAATGTCCCTAGGTGTGATAGTCCGCTTGTCTAGTATACTGGTTGCAAGACAGAACCGCAGAACCTGACGGTAGTGAAATTGAAGATTTTGAGATGGGAAGCAGTTGTCTTAATTTGGGCATTGATCAGGTTGGCTAATAGACTTGTAGTATTTCTGACGCTGTTGGTGTAATAATTTGGCTGGGTAGACTTGATGTTTCAGACCAGGTGAAACACGGTTTCCATGTGGCACAAGTATAGGCTGAATCATGTCACCATCCCGGAACACAAGATATAATGGGACAAAAATTATTCAAGACATTAGTTTCCACTGATCAGCCTTCATGTTAGTCCAAGTTTGGCCAAGCTAGAGCTTAGTCAACCATCTAATCACAGAGATTCAAAACCAAAACGTACCTTAGGTGGTAAGCACTGGAAATTCTTTGGCATCCACATGTTATCAAGGCAGCTATTAAAAATCGACTGCGGATCTGGTCCAGCTGCATATTGTCTAGAAAACATTTCAGGGCCAACCAGAATCTGCTGGACAATCCAGTTCATCCCGCCAAGGTAAAGTAAATGCATTGTATCAAGTGGAGATGAAGTTGAGGTATGCCATCCAGGAAGTTGGTGAAATGCTGTAAACCGGTTTCCAGTTTTGTTAAACAAGTCCTTCCGTGCGTTCTCGTCCGGTAGTGCTTTCCATGCATAAACGTTGTTAATTTCTTGCTGTGGGTTTCGAGGGCAAAATCCCAGATTTTGAGTAATCCAATTGCCAGTTCGTTAGTAGTTTACTATTTGTCTAAGCATTTGACAGTCACCTTGACGATTATATCCATTCGCAACTGAAAGGCTTGACAGCCAGGAATGACAATAAAGGCAAAAGTTTTGCTCAGACTTTATACCAGCACCCCCTCCCATCTTGATCCAGGCGATAAGATCAGCAATTTGTTGCGATAATTCACCATATACAATCTCTTCTGTATAAATAGGTGGGTCACCTTGTCACACCACCATGCGTACACCTATTCTGCATCAACAATATGACTTGCAAAGGCCAGGAATGGTGTACCTTGTTTTAGCCTTAGCAAGTCATCAACCAGTGGATCAAGCATCTGATCCAGTGCATAGCTATTTGGTTCTTTAGGCCTGGGCATCACCATGGTCAATGAGATATTATCACACAGAAAGCGCATATGCCAGGGTAGATTGTTAATAGCAAGGTAACATCCTCCAAACAACTAGTTGCCTTCCTTTGTAGCATTGTCATGAGCCGCACACATGACCTCCATCTTTCTCTTGTGGCTTACACGCTTTATAAGCCTCTCGCTTCTTCTCTTCCACTTAGTAAGACTGATTGGCGCATTAACTAAGCCTCCACATGGATGCTTACTGATCAAAGCTATCTTTAGCGCGCATACAGTCTTCTTGGACTATTCTTAGCTACGCTTTATTTGTTACGGGTTGGAGTACAGTTGGATATCTGGAGCTTAAGCAATGTAGTTGGTTAGTACTCCAATAGTAAACAATACTTCCTAGATTCGATAGGAAGGCTAATATAAGATTTCAGAGATTATCAAGTAACACTCAGATAGTCTTAACCTTTCACAGTGTAAACTGACTTAATGTAATATATAAAGAGCAAGACTACAGCGGTCAGGTTCCCTTAGATATACTTATTATAGTTCAGCCCTAGTCGCTTGGACTATACTATTACTAAACTTAATCTATACTTAAGCGATAGCTTAATATGGATGGATGGAGTGCGCCTAATGTGTATATTTCCTCACACCAAATAGGTACTTAATTCCCACAACTGGCAGGTACTTATTTATACGCTAACTTAAGCACAACTCTATGTATATACAGAATCACACAGATGTATCTAATCAGGTACTAGGATTCCCACTTATTAGATACAGTAGATCACACAAGAGATAAGAGATAAGAGAAATACAAACCAAAGCACACAAGACCAATCAGGTGGGTAGTAAGAGGTGGCTCTGCAAGGGTCTCCTGCAGAGTTCTTTTATACCCTGAGGGAAGCCTGGATGAGCCAAATAGAGACAGTCATGCCAAGCCGATCTCTAAGGAGAGTTCTGGCTATATGGGGATCACCCTATCCCCATACAGGATGGTTTAGAGTAATGACTAGGTGTAGATTGGTGGCATCACTGGATCAGTGTATGCTATTGGTTGTTTGATATATTAAGAATATGAACTATATACATGGATCGGAGCCAACATCTCAGTGAGTCATAGTACCTTCTAATTAAGGGTAGCTGGGTCCATTGACTCAGTGTGTGAGTCAGATCAGAACTGATCAGTCAATCAGATCAGTTCGATCTTCGGCCTGGAGCTCGGCGAGGAGTCCGGGGATCGGGCCGATCTTTGGTGAGAAGATACGCCCGAAGCGTGGCTATTGGTCAAGCTATTGATCAGCATGATAGAGTCAGCCGTCGCTGAGCTACAAGCGGAATATGTTAGTAATACCTTAAGATAAGCGATGCCTGAAGTTGTTTAATGAATATCTCGCCAAGTTCTTGAGCTAAAAATATGAAATGAAGTGCGCAAAAGAGATGAAATTCAGTACAATTTATGGAGACATAAAACTGTACAAACCCGCGCATTCACATTTAGCAGAAATTAGAAAATATTCATTTAAGACGCATTCAGAGTAAGCAAGGGCAGACTCTATTAAGTAAAGATGTTAGTATCCATAACATTATTTTTGGATCCTCTTCATTTAGAAACACGCACTATCTTTAGCTCATGTATTCTTGGAACTGTACGCACAGACCATGTAACCATGAGTATAAATACTTGGTGTGCAAGCTGCTCCTAGACCAGCTTGCTCTACCTTCTTGATCTCCCCTCAAGGGTGATAACTACTAAGAGATACCTAAGACTTATATACTTAAGACTCAACTATCAGTACTTGGTCCTATTAATTTAGGTACTAAGTACATTTAACTTGCAAGCCACGAGTCCTTCACAGTCTCCCTTGGAGACGGGTGCCTTTGACGTCCTACTCGCTAGACAAGCAGAGGACTATACTCCTAAGACTAAGAGGCTTGACACCCTACATAGGGCCGTCGTCGACGCTTCCACACTCGACTACATCTACAAACAGCCACAAGAGGCTGCCACGCATCAGGCTAAGATCTGACGCCAATGCCGTCGTATCCAGAACCAAAAGTAAATACCCTTAGAAACGAGGGTTGTGACAAGCATGGAACCTAGATAAATATGTCAGGGAGTTAGGCGGATGATGACCAGCATAGAGATGTCGTGCCGGAATTCCGGCGTGTTCCGTCTCCGCTCTAGCTCTGTCAGTTCTTCTCCGTTCAGTACTCAGTGCGCATCGATCGGTAGCTACAAGGTAGGGCTATCCAACGATCCGCTGCAAGTCTTGAACGGAGCAGAACTGACAGAGCTAGAGGGGAGACGGAACGCGCCAGAATTCCGGCACGACATCTCTAGACCAGCATAATTACCTACCAGTCTGTGTTAATAGAGAAAGATATACCAAATAGCAGGCTAACAAAACAGATATGGGGGTCCACTTCACTCTCATCCAGAACATTCACTGCTGGATCCTGGGTTCAAGGTAGCACTGCCATTGTTGCATCAGGAAAACCCCCCCTGAATTATTATTGTTTATAACATGAAATTGCTGTGTATAAAACAGTTGCAAGAATTGCTGTCCCCCCCCCTTTCGTAGCCAATAATAAACCCCCATAGGGTGGTGATTATAGGCAATTGCAGTGGATTAGAGATGTGAGGCTGAAATTCTGGCATGCTGGCATCAAGGGTAACTGAATGGCATCAGCTTATAAATCCAATAGAGTTACCCTTGATGCCAGCATGCCAGAATTCTGGCCTCACATCTCTACAATGGATAAACCAGGATTATAGCTATAACCCAATTTGAAATTCCCCCAACACATCTCCAAAGTGCCTCCCAGGAGACATATAGGTTTATAAAAAGTGGATTTCACAAATTTAGAGAAATTTGCTATAATCCATGAAATCCTAATTATAAAAAACCCAGTTTTCCCTGATGTGACCGCCAACCCCACCCATCCATAATATCACCCAGCGGCTTATTGTGATCTAGTTCTTGCATCCAATCCTTGCTACTCTGCAAAAACTGTAGGTGCAATAAAACAGGGGGGAAGGATAATGGTGTCATGGCATATCATGAGTGCTCATAACACCATGACACCAGGGTTATTGGACCCCATGACACCATTATCCTTCCCTCAATTATAATACATATCATGACACCTCATAACACCCTACATTTTCTGCAGAGTAGAGACCAGCTCTGATATCCCATAGTCATCAACAGTCCGCCAAGCTTGCATCAGTTCAGCTATCCCAGGCTGGCTCAGCATATGGCGTAGCCAGGCGATCGGCAAAGTACATGGGTAAGTCATATTTGGCACTCGCTTTTGGCCTCCAGAGGCTCAATTACGGATAATGAACAAGATCCCTTTGCACCTGTTATTCACTCAGGCAAATCCGCTGGAGATCCCAAGCGCTCAAGAGCAAGCTAGGTGATCCGTAGAATCAAAATTGGTCATGAGTGTGGCTCATGACTGATCTGGATTCTACGGATCGCAATGAGCGCTCAGGATCTCTGAGGGATTCGGCTGAGCAGGCAGTGATCATTATCAGTGTTTTAAATGTACTCAAGTGCTCTGCAAATTTTGAGGATGCAATTGCAGTTCATGAAGTGCAAATAAACCAGGGGGTAGTAAATGTATTCATGGCATGCAATTTGTGCAATTGACACCTGTTCATGGGTGCAATTTGCATTCATCACATGCAATGAATGCATTTACTAGCCCCTGGTTAATTTGCACCCACAGATTTTGCAGAGTGTGTAGCGCCGTTTGCATGTGGGACATACATCAGAGAAAACCTGGGTTTTTTATCACTATGAATAACAGTAAATTTATGCATATCAACCAGTTGTGGGAATTTCTGTCCCCCCCTCTTTTATAGCTGTGAATTAACCTAAATTTACCAAGGGGGGGTCTCAATTTACGTGGATTTATATGGATTTAACTCAGTTTATGAGATTGATGAATTTCAAATTCCTCAAACTTGTTTCCAAAATGGATTTTGAGAGACTTTGTGGGAAAATAGAATTGAGTTTATGAAATTTATATAAATTGCATATAATCCAAGAAATCCTGTTTTATCATTACTCCATATTTTCCTGACGTAAGGTAAAAGTCGTAATTAGGTCGTCTGTGTTGACACCTAACTGACGCTCAACAGTCTCAATGGTCTGTGCCATCTTTGCAACATGCTCAGGCCCAATGTTGGGGTGTGCAGATATCGTTCTGCGAGCTGTCTTTAGCTGGTGCTTTAGTGCACAATGTGTTGCCCCACATAGTGTTTTTTGCACGAGCGCGTCGATGTACGTGTTGCAAATTAAATCTGGTTCCTGGAATGCCGCGCAATAGGCCTCTGGGTTGTTGTCAACTCTGCAAAAAATGTAGGGTGTTATGAGGTGTCATGAAATGTATCATAATTGAGGGAAGGATAATGGTGTCATGAGGTCCAATAACCCTGGTGTCATGGTGTTATGAGCACTCATGATATGCCATGACACCATTATCCTTCCCCCCTGTTTTATTACACCTACAGTTTTTGCAGAGAACATCACCATCATCAGGATCATGGTCCAGATCCTCTGGTTCCATATCATCCCGTAGCTCGAAGTGGGGTAAAGCCGCCCCCCCAGCACCAGCTCCTGCGTTTGGTTCGTTGGGTAAGCCAAAGTCCACGTTGTCGATTCCGTCTTCAATCTCAAATCCCAGCTCCGCGTGATGGTCTCCGCCATCGTCCTCCCGATCATATCGACGTTGGTCGTCCTCGTCGAGTAGCTGATCGAAGCGAAACTCGCGCTCTAGCTCCTTGGCGACAGCAAGGAGTTCGGGATCGAGATCAGCATTGACCGGAGCCTCCAGCCCGCGAGCGTTAGCTTGCGGCGCTGGCAAAAGCATTTCATCCCGAACTCGGGGCATCTCAACTTCAGGTGGGTCGATATCCATTTTATAGTCACCCCCTATGTCATCCAAAACAGGAGATCGAGACTCAGAAAGCCCCGCTACCGATCGTTCACCAGAACTCAAGCTCGGCGAAGCTGGTGGATTCATTGGACTGGGCGGGGCTAATTCGTCGTTTGGCCCTGCACCACCGAGTGGATCTACCCGAGGATCGTTTACTCGCTGTGGGTAACGAGTGCGATGGTCGTCAATTGTCCTCGCTTTCTGCATGACTTCTCCTTTGCACCGAGCGCAGTAGCACAGTGAGTCAGGACGATCTTTATGATGTGACTTAGGGTAAAGTCATTATCAACTGAGCCGAACGAATAGATCAAGTGGCACGTACCCGATGCTTTCGTTTTGCTGAGTGCTCGGGGTTGACATCCATCGTTACGTTGCTGAACGATACAGAAGACACTCAAGTATTGGTATTTATCTAAACCTAAGGAGACGAAACTGATGGTGCCGAGTAGTTGCGACGGTTAAGTTCGAAGGAGCTCTACTACCGCGGCGCGTCTAACGCATGTATTTCCTTGTGAAGTAGCATAGCCTCGTTGATATAGACTTCATTTGAGATACAGATGCTGTGACTAAGCTGTACAAAACGGGTATATAATAATTATACCTAATTAAAGCCCAGCGGAAATAGTGATAAATCAATTATATGCGTCCGATGTCAGCCCACATATCCAAGAAAGTGCTTTTATATTCAAAAAACACAAATAATCTATGGATTGTCCGGAGATTCCGGACCCACAAGTTCCTGTGATAGGACGGAATGAAAAGTAAATACCAAGGGATTACTTGGGGTCGTACGGAACACCAAAATTGTCACCGACTCGGTCACCTGTAGTACCCATGCTCCCAGGTCGGAGAGCTCCACGTTCAAGCTGTCGTTGGTACGACACCTTTCGGAGACGAGCATCTTCCCCCGGCGTAAGGTGGATATAGATTTCGACACTAACGATTTCCTATCAGCCTTGAATTCGAATTAAATCGGGACTTGAACTTACCCAAGAGCATGTGTCAAGAAAGCGATCCATCCCGCAGGCCCGAAAGCAATTCGGAGAGACGAACCGATGAACAGCTCAGAAGTCCAACGCGCGGGAACAGCAACAAGGGTTTCCGCAATTCCAGATGCGCATACGGGGTAATTTTGCACTAATAGAGTTGCGTTTTTGAGGACATAGTCGACTTCGCCGCAGGACCAGACCTACAATTCTAGATTGAGCAAAGACTACTTGAACAGGATTAGTTACACGTACGGCGGCATACTGGTCAATCGCGGATACCGCTTTGGCGATAATGATCATCACCAGTCGGAGAGTGATGATGCTGCCCGCATAGAACCATGTCCTAAGCATCCACTTGCGATGCTGATCGATTTGTAGTCGCTTGATGTTGTAGTACGCGAGTACAGCCGAGACCAGGACCGAGGCGCCTAGGAAGATGACACCAGTCTGAATGGCGATTTCGCCTCCCAAGGCACGTCTGCCGAGAATGAAACCCGTAATCGCTCCAATGAGAAGAAGGAAAAGAGTAACGTAGCCAAGGACACGATGCACGATGATCGCCTTGTAGCGGATTTGGGGAACGAATTGCAGTATGGCAAAGATGCCCGCAGGTAGGACTGTCCCGATGTGAATGAGAATGGCTGGTTTGTATATCCCTTGAAGAATGTAGTATCCTTCACCAGGACCTCGGCTGGTCTCGAGTGTCGGGACATGGAGGCACATGAATCGAGCCAGTGCAAAACCGAACATGACGCCTCTGAGGCAAAGTTAGCTTATCTAGATGGATTCGGCGGGTGTGTGCTGTCTCACCCAAAAACAAACCCTGGAGAGAGTGATTGAGATCAGTTGTAAGCAAAGCTCGATGGTATAGAACAACTTACAAAGTACAAAGTTGTACCCCTTCTTAAACCCAAGAGTCTCATAGGCACGCCGAAACGGGTTTGGCCGAGACTCATATCTTGAGCCGACAACCGACTGAGCAGAAGATGAGGGTGAGTCCATGCTGGAGTTGCTAATTTGTGGGCGAGAAGATGAAGGAAGCTAAGAGCGATGTCGAACAAGGGAAAAGCCCAGCATTTTTATACGTCAGTAAAAAAGAATCCGCGAAATCCGAGCTAACGTGACTAAACGACCCGAGTTGGTGGCAAGCGCTGCAAATCTGGCTCATATTAGCCCGCTTCTAACCGGCTAGGCTCCGGCGGCCAAATAATGGAACTGACAGCGGGTGTTTCAGCCACTTGGCCCCTCACTTGACATAGTTTAGTTCAGGATAGACATTCAATGTCTCAAATTAGTTCGTTTGCTTGCCATGGGAAGAGGATTAGACGAACCATAACTAAAACAGCGACACAAGTGGAAACAACAGACTCGCACGCGTCTGATTATTGGCGGAGATCTAAAAATGTGTTGGCTTAGTCGTGGGTGAGTTGTAGGGGAACTCGGTCAGTTGCAAGCCCGCTCGATTAGTTCGGTCCGAGCGCATTGGGTGCTGCGCTTAGTCCGTTTAGTTCAATTTGTTGAAGCGGTCTGGCTGGTCACTCTTCGGTAAGAGCACCCAAGTGGCTGTGTCTGTAATTGCCTCGATTACGAGTAACGCGGCAAGCGAACACGCTCAGCAAAAAGCCGAATATCTTACTAGCGCCCACTATGACCTCACTGTCTAACTAAGCTTTTTAGCGCCAACTAGATCCTGGTAGCGCCGGTAGCCAGTGCTACCCATGATCTAGTGCGCGCTAAAAAGCTTAGTTAGACGTTCGCAGCTACTTTGCGCTAGTTAGAGTTTCGGCTTTTGGCTGAGAAGCATAGAGACCCCGTTGCAATTGATAGGGTGATATCACTAGCGAGCGACGATACGTATTCTAGAAACATATACACTGTAGGAAAATCAATGCCTGCAGTCTACTGGTATTCGCTGTCCTATCATTTATCCCAATTTTCATTCTTTAGACTATGCTCGTACCGCTCAAATACCTCTCGGGCCGCTGCAAATTCATTCTCGACCGTATCGGCCAGAGCCTTACTACGAAGTGTAACGCTACACTTGAATGGATTTGGAGACATTTCAAAGCCCTGGATTACCAATTAAACCATTTAGTAGGTTCAAATTACAGATGGTTTGCACTCACTTCATCGAAATCATTCACATCAATCGGAACTGGTTCCTTGGTATGTTCGTCGATCGCCAGCGAAAAACCAAACGCCCAGAGTAAGTTCATAGTATTGATTGCCTCATTAAACACTAGGTTAACGAACCATCCCCCTTTACCGAAACGTGATCTCACCAAACTGTTATTAGCCAAATGAATTCCGGGGCAAGCCCGACGTCCACTTCCAAACCATGTAGGATTCGCTTCAAAATAGTGGGCACCAGATCTTGTACCGTATTCGTGCAGCATCCATCGGTCCGGCCAAAAGTCCTCCGGTCTCTCGTACCTCTCAGGGTCATGTGAAATACCCCATGTGTTCATGAATATTGTGGTACCACTAGGTATGCAATAGTCTTTGAACTACTCACGTAGCAGAACCGTAAGCAAAAAGAAGTGATAAATAGTCCGGCATCTTACACGGATTTCCTCTATAGTAGCATGCGGAACCGCCAGCGGTGTGATAGGCCTCCAGCGGTGGACTTCTTTGATGATAGCTTGCACGTACGGGAGATGTGGAAGGTCCTCTAGCGTGGGCATGCGTCCACTACCAACCACTCGGTCGAGCTCGTCCTACTCAAACCTCGTCAGAACTATCGGCGGTTTAGGGCAGAACCACCCACATGAGCCTTTTTCTGTGCGTCTGGATATGCTGCCAAGGCCATTACTAAAACCTTTATCCAGGCGGAGGTAGTACCAGCACCCCCCTCGATCATGGAGCCACCCAGGTACCCGACCTGCCGATCATTGAGTCCGACTTTCTTCTGGAGACCTAGAACCTATTATTCATGGATCAATTATACGACCGGATCTCTTATCATTACCCTTACTTGTTCCATGAACGATCCGTTTTCGTTACCCTGCGCGAGCCTAGTCTGGGCTTCATGTTGTAATCCGAAGTAGAACCTCTGTTGTATGTCCCGAATCTTATCGCACTGGATTTTCCAGGGTGCGAATATTCGTGGGACGTATTTCAAAATCGGCAAGAGATCGATCGGCGGAGTGGCCCCTGTACGTAAAAGTAGATAACCACCTTTTCACCGGCCAGAAACAGCTTGAATCTCAAATACCTGGAGAAAGGATCCCGTGCCATAGCCGCTCCATTGTGTGAAAGCTAGTAACGTCTTGGGCATCGTGCCGTGGAGCACGTTTCCCGAACAAAACCGATAGGATTACCGAAAACGAATATCGATTCGTGTGGTTAAAGAAATCCTGGAGAAGAAGAGGGTAAAATAATTGATTATGAGTAAAGTGTTTTGAGTTCTACCTTCGGGTTAGTCATTATGTCTCGAATGAGCTGCTTTGACTCTGCTTGTTGTATGGGAACATGTTTGGCACAGGAGCTTGGTGAAAGGATTTCGTGTGCAAGACGTCGCTGCATGCGCCAGGATTCGGCTATCAAAGTACGAGGTTTAGATTATTCAGCTGAAAATAAGCCTATTCCTTACTGTATCCGGAGAGCCCAATGTTCATTCCGTCAGTAACAAGATGTCCAACATAGAATGGCGGACGACCGGCAGTGGATTGAGAACGTTTTTCCATTAGCTCTTTGATCACATCCATGTCGGTTAGAACTATCGCAGTCTGATGGCCTATCTTGAGCTGGCTAACAGTCAGCGAGTATAATTCAAAAAGGTATAATCAGCGTACCGAGTAAATTCCGCCGTATATGCGGGCCCATTCTGTAAACCTGAAAGAATAGTAATTAGAAGCAACGGCCAGATGAGAAACGGACCACTTTACTTTACATATAGACGAGAATTGGGGAATATGTTCAGGTTACCCAGGAGTGGCACGGTTGGAGGACCATTTGGAAGAGTGCGCTCTCGCCGCCCTATGCGGGCTAGTTTATAAATCGAGAAAACCACGAGACCGCCTACCACCCATACGGTCGACGGGTCCATTTTCAAATGATAAAACCAGAGGGTTTGGCACAGTGCGGGAAAAACAGGCGTTAGAGTTGAATTTATAGCATAGTAGGACGCCAACAGCAACCCAGGTCGATCCGGGCACAGAAGCCCGCAGCCTGTCAGTTCTGTCCTTCTCAATGCGAAATCGCCTCGCACGGATTTTGATCGGACTTGTGAAGCCAAAAGCTCGAAGCGAGAAGACAAATGTCGGAGTTTGTTCTCTCGCTCAAAAAAAGAGTTGGCATCGATGCGGATTGTGTGGACCTTCTCTCGAGTGTCTCGAGCACGCTTATTGAAATGTCTTCAGAACTTTGGCATCATGTGACCATACTGGCTTACGTACCAGTTCTCATCCTGAAAGAATGCAAGCCGTGGTATAAACTGTAGAAATCAGTGTATCGGACCGATCTCTGATGTGAAAAAATAGCTTCTTAACTGGAGGTGCTAGGCTCGTATGAGTGTATTCGACAGTAGACGAGAGTACAAGAGGGTGAGGAAACAACAGACAAGAGCGAAGCTCTTTTATACAAGGTAGAGACAATAGACGATCTACAAGTGTGATACATGTGTGAAGAGCGATCGTACAAAGCATACATGTAATACAAAGTAGAAATAAAAACATGTTCGCCATTCATTAGAATGCCATTCAATATACATTGCCATTCACCATATCGCAACATAAACCACAAATACAATTTCAGCATGAATAGAGTCGAGCTCCGATGCATATATGATCTAATGTTTAACACGATTAGTCAAGTTTCTTATTTGCAGTAACTACACATATGGCGTCTTACGTGCATAGAAAGGGCAATGCGGCCGAAGAAACAGACAGTCATAAATCCCGGACAGGTTCAAAGAGACATTCAAGCTGGTAGTGGTACTGCCTTGGAGCTCGTATTATTCGCAAAGATCATGAATAGTGCTATTCTTAAGTATTGACCTGGTGTTCATATCGATCAAAAGCCTCTCGAGATGCTATAAAATCGTGTTCTACTATATCTGTGTGTTGGCGGCTCCGAGATGTCATACGGCATGCGAATGGTTTCGGGGAGGCTTCGAGACCCTGCAGGCTCCAGTCAGTAATCGTCGGACTACAGAATATGACCCTAGAGCTCACTTCAGCAAAATCGAACACATCTATTTCAATTGGATCCCCGGTACTCTCATCTATCTCTGGGCTGAGATCGAATGCCCAAAGTAGATTCATTGTGTTGATTGCCTGTTCGGATCACACTGAAATTAGCGATTAAACTTGTTAGCGAGATAGTACCATACGATAGAGTTGTGCGCTAAGTGAATTCCGGGGCACGACCGTCTGCCACTGCCAAACCACGCAGGGTTCATATTGGGGTCTTTTGCGCCATTCTTAAGCCCATACTCGTTTAGTAGCCACCGATCGGGCCAAAAATCGTCTGGGCGATCATATCTTGTAGGGTCGTGTGAAATACCCCAAATGTTCGTGAATATTATAGTATTGGCCGGTATCGTATAGTCTTGATACTGTCAATGGATTGACATGCTCGGTGAAGGGGTGTGTGGGTAGTACGAGGACGAAGATACGTACATGGATATCTTCGATACTGGTGTGTGGGACACCCGCAGGGGCAATGGGCCTCCAACGATGGACTTCCCTGATGATTGCCTGTATATATGGAAGTTGACTGAGATCCTCTAGTAGAGGCATTCGCGCACTGCCAATGATCCTGTCGAGTTCCTCCTGTGCATATATGAGCACTATTGCTCTTCCATCTCTTCTAAAATACAATTAACTCACATGGGCTTTCCTCTGTGCGTTTGGGTGAGTGACCATAGCCATCACCAGAACCTTGATCCAGGCAGCTGAAGTGCCAGCAGCGCCTTCTATAATGGCGCCTCCCAAATATGCAATTTGTCTGTCGCTGAGATCAAAAGTGCTACGACGAGAGAGAACCTACGACATATATGCTATCCATACGGTGTGATCAAATGACGAACGTTGAGATACATACCTTTCCCATAAAACATCCATTCTCGTTGCCGTGTGTTACTCGCTCCTGCGTTTCATTCAGCAGGTCTCCGTAAAGCTTTTGCTGCATTTCTCGTACGACCTCCGCTTCCACTTTCCATTGAGCGAACCTTTTAGGAACGTATTTCAAGATGGGTAGTAAATCTACTGGTGGAACGGCGCCTGGTCAAAATTAAGATAAGTACTAGTTGATAGCTTGAATGGGTCAAATACCGGGAGCCATGATTGCTTGCCAGCGCTTTTCCATGGCACAGAAATCACTCAAAGCTTTTGAGTTGTGATGTGGAGCACGTTTCCCGAACAGGACCGATAAAATTACTGAGAATGAGTACCGGCTGATGTGTTGGTAAAAATCCTGGAATAGGTCAGAAGACACGAAATTCGTAAAGTGAAAGCTAGAAAATGATGAGCTTTTACCTTTGGACTCTGCATACAATCGTACAGGAGTTGCTGCGACTCGGCTTGCTGGATTGAGATATAGCTTGCACAAGCATTTCGTGAAAGGAGTTCGTGCATAAAGCGCCGTTGCATACGCCACGTTTCCGCTAGGCACAGATAAATGATAGTCTGTTTGACAAATTTTCTTAGTGGAAACATACTGTATCGGGCTAATCCTATGTTCATTCCTTCGGTGACAAGGTCTCCAACATAGAATGGCGGGCGATCTGCCGTTAATTGAGACCGTTTTTCCAGTATCTCCTTCACCGCGTCTACATCAGTGAGCACGATGGCGGTACTGGGTCCTATTTTGAGCTACATATACAAGCAATCAATGCCTAATACACCCAGTGGTTGTCTGGATAGGCTACCGAGTATATGCTACCGTAAATACGTGCCCATTCTGTGAACCTGAGGTGTGTTACTTTAGTTGATACGTGAGATAATGAGAGATGACCGCTACTTCAAGTGCGCTTTCGAAGTGGGGAATATATTCAGGTTTCCGAGAAGTGGTACAGTAGGAGGGCCATGAGGAAGGTAGTTCTCTCGCTTTCCGATGCGAGCTATCCGGTATGCTAGCAGGATTACTGACACGCCGATGGTGCACGTAAGTGCTGTTTCCATGCTAGATAGAATGTTGGCTGGACGTAAAACGAGAGGGAGACGAAGTCGAAGTAATATTCTGGCGTACAATCATTAGAAGATATAACGGCATCGTACTGGACACGCTGGATACTGGTAAATCATCCATCAAGGGGTGCAGAGGCGAATTGCTTTATTACCCCTAAACGCCCCAATGGATCCGATACACGGGAAACTACACTTATTCGGAGTATTTACATAAATAGGCCCTGCCTCCTAGTATGGTATGCCCGGTTCGCCGTGCAGCTCGGGCTTCTCCCCGAGTGTATATTGCCCTTATCGGGATCGATCCGACGGTTAAAGTTTGATTCTCCTTCTCCAGCATGTGTGCGCGGGCTGTAGCGCTGTTGTAGCGGAACCCTCGAGTCGCTGGGGTTGAGTTGTTCCCGCACATCGCAGGTGACAACGCTTGTTCCGGGTTCGTGGATCTGCAGCGTGCTACGGGAGTCTCGAGAACCTAAATTTGCAAACTTTCACGGTGAAATGTCGAAGGCAAAGCCGAAAAAGCAAAGGTCTGGGCCTTCTATCGAACATGCTGGTCATTGTGTGATTCCAATTTGGTGTACCCTATCTATGAACGAAGCCATATCAAGAGGTTTGTCAACCACGCTTTCAGAAGGACATAAAGAGAAATATATACCGCTGGCTAGCAGTGCATGGTTGTTTTGAGGTGACTTGGGCTATGTATCTGGCTTGAAGGATTTTCTCGAAATGAGTATGGGGGAACTACATAGAACGGAGTCTAATGAGATAATACGTGACACTCCGGTATGAGATATCCTCAATTTCGGAGTGAGCAGCTGGACGACATTCATTTAGATCAGGGTAAGCAAATTCTTGTACCCTCGTCCTATTCAGAGTCACTCATTTTGGGATTATATTTCGCGCTTGGGGATCATGATGTTCACATACATCAATTTTCTATCCACAGAAAAAATAGTATTAATGTGTATTCACGACATGGCGATGGCGGGTCAGAGGCTCGTGGAGCGCTTGTGGATGCTTGCCACCTCGTGACTGGCCGAGTTCTCACGTGACTCTTACCCGCCCACGATGGACACCCGCGCTCGAACGCGCTCGGCGGGGGCAAAGCGAGATACTCTGGCAGCGCAGCTGGAAGAGGGCAAGTGGCAAACATATATATCATAATACCTTACGTTAATCTTACTAGATCCTCCTCCAGACCCTGCGCTGTCGAGCACGCGACGTTCTCAACGAGCCGCCCAACACGCGAGTTCAATGTCCAAGAATCTCTGGGAACGACGCGTTGTCATTGCCCAAGAACGAATAACACAGCTGGAAGCGCAAATTGTTGAACGGGATGCTGCTCATGCGCGAGTACAGGCAGAGAATGCTCGGTTGGTAGAGCGGGAGAGGACTGCCAGGGAAGGCAAGACGGCGTTGGAGAGTACTGTTCGGAGTCTCAAGGTGAGCTTTGGATAATTTCAGTTTGCTCTGTTGGATGTTTGGATGAGTTAATCATAGCTATAAAGCAAGATGCAGAGTCGAGCAAGGCTGCGCTGGCGGCGCAGGTGCGCGAACTCAACGCAACCAATGCCGAACTCCAAGATGCTCAAGAATCGCTCGCAGGAACTGTCGAATCGTTGAAAACCAATACCTCTCTACTAGAGCGCAAGGTGCGTCGCCGCTCAACTCGTCGCATGGGTGGAGCATGACGATGACGTTTGGTCCAGCTGTCTGCTACAGAAACAGAACTTCACGCTTCTCAGGCTCAAGTCACAGCTAAGCAAAATCTGGCAAACACGCTTCGAGCACAGCTGGACGACACGCTTTCTGAGATCAAGACCTTGAAGGCGAGTGGCGCTGGTTCTGCAGGAGCTGGAAGGGACAAGGAATGGGCGGTTGTCAAGGAGGAGCTTGCTCGTGCGTATTCATTCAAATTTTCTCACATTACAAACATGTTTGAATGTTGTGCGCAGGTCAAACATCCCACATCACCCAACTCACTCGACACAACGCCCAACTCACACGTCAACTCCAAGAACAACAAAACGCCGAACTCGTTCGCGAGGAAAACCGAGCTTTGCAGTCCAAAGTCTCTGAACTGGCGGCCGAAGTTCAACGGATGGCGCGTACCGAGTCCGAGTTGCGAGCCTCGCTCAAAGCCAAAGAGACTGCCCCTGTCGAGAGTGAGAAGAGTATACAGGAGAGGGAGGCAAGGGAGGCGGAGCTGGCTAGGCTAAGGGTCCAGAACGCTGCGTTGCTCGACGAGGTTGGCGAATTGAAGAGCGCGAAACACTCGAGGAGTAGTGACGTATTAGGAAAAGAGGGAGAAGATGCGGGAGAGGACGATGACGCTGAAGCGACGATTGCCGAGCTCGAGGCGGATGCTGAGAGGTTGCGTGGAATGGTCGCTGCGTTGCAGGTCAAGGTTCGGGTGGGGTCTGAGGAGCGAAAGGTTCTGCGGGGTATTCTGGTGAGCCTGTCCGTGTCACAGCTCCTCCCCCGTCGTTTTGTCCCTTTGGCTTCGTGAACAAGTTTGCCTGATGATTGTTTCTCGTACAGTCATCAACATACCCAGACTCCGATGGAGCGCTCGCCGCACGGATCGAACAGCTCGAGAAAATGCTCGAGCAAAAAGACTCTGAAACCGGTGGTGCGTGTTTGAACCTGTTCTACGCCGCCTCGCAACTAAGTATCAATCCTCTCGAATTCTAGTCGAACTGGGCGACGTGTCGATGCGCTCTCAGGTTGGTGATGCGACGTTTAGTACTGTCCGATGGGAAGCCGTACGTGAACGGGAGAAGCGTGAAAAGGCAGAGGAGGGTACGTCGTCCACCAGTCTTGGATTCGGACGAGCGGAAACCCTGACCTTGTGACCTGTAGAAATCGCCGAGTTGGCGGCCCAGATCGAGGCACACGAACAAACCATCGAGAACCTCGAGCAAACATTGTTCGAGTTGAGGGGAGAGGTCGCTGCTGGTACCCACGTCCAGGTACGTCGTGCTCCGACAATCATCACCCGGTTTGCTCATACATTCATATAGCCCGGAACACGCATACTCCAACTGGCGGACAACCCCGAAGCGCGTTGGTTCGCGATGAGGGAGGAAGAAGTCGGGCGAATGCGAGAGGAGATTAGTGTTCTCCGGGGTCGGGTCGCTGAGGGCGGTCAGGTGCATCAGAGCACTGACTCGGACGGAGGTGTACCGAGGGAGACCTATGAAAATCTCCAGAGGGAGAAGGAAGAGCTGGAAGAGGTGGTGAAGCAAAAGGAGAAGCGGCTGTTGAGGTTGAAATCGGTGGGTTGCTTGTCTGCTATGTGCTCTTCATATATACTAACTCACCTTGAATCTCCTTCAGGTCTTTCAATCTAAAGCAGTCGAGTTCCGTGATTCAATATCTTCGCTCTTGGGCTACAAGCTTCATTTCGAGCCAAAACATGTTCGACTCACGAGTGTTTATGACCGAGACATCGATCTTAAATTTGCGTCGGGTGGTGGGAATCAAGCAAGCATGGGCGTAAGCCGCTTTCTTTGCCTATATATTGACCTATTTCACTCATCGATCACCTGTAGCCTATCCGAATCGGCGGTGGCCAAAACAAGGACGACATCGAAGCCCAGGTGCTTGAACTAAAGACGCTATGGGTAGACCAAAAGCAGAATGTACCATGCTTCTTGGCGAATTTGACACTGTACGCTTATGAGCGTGCAGAGCTGGGATTAAGTGATTGGGCTGGACTGGACGGATGATTTCGTGTGATGTTGTGCTTGTAGCTTTTATTTAGTATCAATGGTCTGGCTCATCTAGTTGCAGATGGGAAGCGTTGTTGGTTGTTTGGCGAGCATGCCCTTTGAGAATCCGCATCGGGTCCCCCTTGATAACCTGTTTTCTCGACAAATAAAATGTCCAGGCCAGCCCGCTTCGACTACAGGACTAGAAGACCGAGAGGGGCGCGAAGGCGAGGACGAAAATGTAGAGGATTTCTGCAATTAGTAGAATGATTCCGAATGAATGAATCATCGAGCGGGTCAGTAACAGGGCTAGTAAGCTAGTCAGTTCGCCATATGCGTAGTATATGCGTAGTCGAATGGCACTCTGACTCGACGGTTGTACCACGTTCATGCCGCGGCTTCTAGCAGGACATATACACGAAGGGGAGAAGCGAGGAAATTGAAAAGAGAATAAGTTCATTGCTCACCCGTATACATCATCAACTAGTACGAATACTGTTAAGAAATCATAGACGGAGCACATCGAAGAAACGATGCGGGCGCCGGACACCCCGGGAGCACTATGTGACCATAGACAAAAAGAACAGGGTAATCGTGTTACTAGCCTAGACTTAGTACTCTCTTCTGAACATCCTGGCAAGACTTTGACTATTCGCCTGTGTTGGAAGACTAGTCTGAGGCAATGTATTTGCTACAAAATCGACTGTCTAAATACATGAACAAGACAATAAGATAAATACATAAAGGAGCATAGAAACAATAAGGAATCGCGCATAAAGGTGTCGTCAACCTTTCGGCGCTTGTTCTCCAACAGCCTGGTGTTATTGTGATCCACTGATCCTAGGGTAAAGTAGGTGACACCCATATCATGCCCTCGTGACCGATAGGGACCGTCCCGAGCGTGACAAGACCACCTCGAGGCTCGTTCCTCTGGGTTGGGCGCAGATTTTCGCGGATTTTCTTTAGACAAAAGGTACTTACAGGCTTGAAATATGCCAATATACATTCGGTTTGGCCGATTCTTTAGACTGTTCGGACGCCGCATCGCTATCAGTAGTTATCGCGCTCAGGTAGCAGCAAAATCGCACTGCCACCCAAGCTAAGCGAGAGCGTGTCAAGGCGCGTCGAGACGGCGGAGGGAGTTCGGGGCCTTTGTATGGTTTAATTTTTCATGTGGGATTGGAATCGACAGGTACAGGATCACTCGCTACAGTAGTGGATAGTCTGTGCCGCTGGAACTCAGCCTCAATCTCTTGTAGGGCACTCGGAGGTAACATTCGGTGTCTACGACGCATACAAGTTGAAAATCTGACTGTATATTTGTGTTCCACTACTACCATACCAACAATTGTCTTACCCGATTGTCGAAATTCGCCCTCGTTGGCCCAAAAACCAGCACTTACTGGCGACTTCATATGTCTCGGAACACCCTGCTTCGGATCAAAGGCCAGTTGGCGGTGAATGGATGACGCCTCATTTACGTATTCAGCGAAGCACGTGCTTTCTCCACGCTGGTTCTGATTTACTGAAGGACTGATCACGGCCACATCTAAATATATTCACACATTGATGGAAACAAAAAGGCGTTGCTGGATACAAAACAGAATAATAGATAACCGCGCCACGTGAAATCGCAAACAGAACCCTCGAGCCCTATAAAAATAACGTATCCGTCGTGATCGTCATGCGCCTAGACGTTCGAACGACCATACGACTGATTGGGCGCAGAAAACTCATAGTTTTCTTTGCCATCATGATGCTGAGTGAGGTTATCGGTACTCTGGCCCAGGGGATGATGAGGATAATACGCAGCACCCGCCGAAGGAGTCGAAAACGCCGCACTCGTGCTCTTGTGCGTATGGCGATACGACTGCTCGTTTGCCAGCTGCTCGACATAGCGCGACACGATCAAAGCGCAATACCCATGCACCAACAGCGTGACGATAAACACTATGATGTAGCCAATCTTCCATGCCTTGGTCGCGACTTGGCATGCTCTGGATATCTCCTCGGGCGTGAGGTTTTGGCTGACGGGATCAGCTTTGACTTCGGTGATGCATTTTTGGATGTTGGCGTCGTTTTGGCGGTAGAGTGTGTAGATGAAGAATGCGCCGGATGCGAGTTGGAAGCCGACCATGTACCAGAGTGCTTGGGCATAGGCCGAGACGAACGAGTACCTTCGGGTGATCGCTCCGATGAATCTGGGGGAGATGTGAGTATCGGATATTGCTCGGGGAGAGATAAGCGCTCACCCTAGGATGGAGAGGAAGAACAGGAAGGAATATATCGATCCTGCGACGACAAATGCGACTTCTTGGGGTTTATCGAGGGAAGCGTGGTTGCCCGTCTTGGACACTGAAATGCCGATTAGCAAAGAAACAATCGAATGGGGGTTGATGCTCACTGTAGACTGCATACCAGATAACCGCCGCGTAAGCACCCGATCCAATGATTGACCCGAGCGAGAGCACAAACACCCCAAGTCTGACGGGCAGGCAGCAGCAGAAGTGGCGCGTAGGAGACATGGCTTGGGAGGTGGTGGCAGCCGACCGGGGCGATGGGGAGGTTATATACCGCCTGGGTGGTGCATCGCCCGATCGGAGCTGTGCCGTAATGAGAACTGACCAATCACAAGCCACACTGCCACCACGCGTCTTCTTCCATTCAGGGTCCTATTCATTCCCGTGCCTGCCGGCTATTCTTGGCTTTGCCTTCAGACACTTGGCCGTTGCTAGCCAGGACACGACGCTGTGCGCTGGTCTTCTCATCCCGAAGAATCTCAGTTCGAGTTTCAGGCGGTCAATATTGTCCGAAAGGAAGCACAATCCAGTGAAGCATGGCAAAGGAAGTCGCATCGTGGTGTGCTTCCAGGCGCCCCGCTAGGTCCGCACCGGTGCACACCTTCCGGTGCGCATAATGACGATGAAGGCTTCGAGGTCTGATATTTTGATCACGAAGCAACCGAAATGGGCCAGCTCCTTGATAACCCAAGTTGATTGGTGAAGTTTGTGCGAAATGAGTGTAGAAATGAGTCACCTTTTTGGATAACATATTTTTGGGCCGATGACCAAGCCTTTATAGCTCAGTGGTAGAGCGCATCACTCGTATACGCGTACCCGATGATGAGGTCCATTGTTCGATCCAGTGTGGAGGCATTTGTTTTGCCGTCGCTGAGCTTGGCAACCCCTTCAAAGCCAAGGCGCATTCCAACCCAGCCCTACATCTAGCCCGATGACCGACAAGACCTATCTGGCTCCTAAGACCGAGTTCACTAACCTCACATTAAACTAATACGAATTCTATTGTCCAAACGCCCCCTCATGGAGGTAACAAAAAATACGCACATCTCAACGTGAATCATTATCTCGATCACACAGCACACGTCAAACCCCACACACCACTGCTCGCTCCAACCCACCACCGCCTCGCCATCCATGGCGTCCCAAGCGCCGCCACCTTTTACCCAGCCCGAGCGCCACACGCTCATTCATCCATCCGTCTAGGCGAACCCGCCGAGCGTGACAGCCAGCATGGTCAACCACCAAGCTCTAAACAGGCTTCCAAACCCTTCTTCATCAATCATCCGTCGTGCACAATCCGACAAGCCGATATACGGATCTTCCTCGCTGCGCAGCGCAATGACGTCTTCTTCTTCGCCGATATAATCTGCGACTGGGTCTGCCATGCCGTCAATGGCGCAATCCGCATCGGTCTGTGGATGGTTTCGTTGGACGCTCAGGCGTGTGGCGAGGACTTCGAGCGGGCAGAGGATCGCAGTAGACGAGGCGGAGAAGAGCGTGAAAATCGTGAGGTTGGTCGGGTTTAGGAATTTAGTCATTCGGTTCTGGTCTTCTTCATCACGGGCGCTTCCGAGACCATCAGCGAGCTACGGTCCAGGATCATGAGCACAAGTTGTATCACAGGTTGCGAGATACGTACGGATGGGAGAAGCATGGCGCGAACGACACGAGCGACGGCAACGACCCAAAAGAGGATCAACAACCTGATAGAGCATCATCAGAATCGCATTGCGTAATCGCCCAGATAAACCCATCCTACCTCGCGGCCAACAGACCAGGGGTAAGATACAACACCCAGGGCTTACGACGCTCATACGGCGTCAAGATGATCCTCAGAGCTTCCATCGGCCTGAACCATGGCAACCGATGAGGCGTGCAAACAGACCTTCCAGGTTCGGGTTAAATAAATCAATACGGCCATCTTGGTCGATGTAATCACACTCACCTATTAAACAGAATTTCGTACGGAATCGAGACGGCCAACGCGCCCATCCCGTAGAGCAAGCCTCGAAGGATCCCGGTAGCGGGTATATGAACTTGAGAGCGTGGTCGGTATTTCGCGTGTCCCGGGATGGTCAAGACCGCCCAAAGAGTAAGAAGGATCGTCGAAACAAACGCGGGCACTAGTTTCACGCTCATCAGTCTGGTTCGTATCTTTGTTCAAGAACCGACTCACTGAATCCCTTGTACAATCCAGGTACACCCTCCAAACGATGAATCCTGCGCAACATATTGATAATCCCATTCACAGTAGGTCCAACGCGCGCTTCGGGCGCAACATGGCTACTCCCGTTGATATCCTCTTCTTGATTTAGTTGAAGGCCTTTGGGTGTATAGTTTGCACGAAGCCTGTCCGAAATCGGCCGTTAGATCCCGCTGCGGGTAACCAAGGACCAAACGACCCAAACGACATACACTCACCGAACGATAGCTCCAGCAATTGGAACAGATATAGCCAGACCTAGAGCGATAGGTCCTATCATCGCTAGGACAAACACAATAGGCGCAAAGATATTCATCGTGTCGTCTGTCGTTGGTCGGTGGCTAGCCCGTAGCAGTCTAGATGATAGTCGCGGTCAGAGAGGAACGACGACGCTCTCTCTGGCTGATGATGTACAAGACTGATGTGTACGCGTTGCCTGTAGGGTTTTGGTATTCGGCACAGACAGATCGTGGTGGACAGGATCAGGAATGGTGTGGTTGCGTTGTCGGATTTGGCAGATGGAGTAGCGCCCGGCTGCGGGTCATGATGACGTAAGGTGATGTACCTGTGCTTGGTGCTGTGTACGGGTTGCGCCTGCTATTCATACTCGGCATGTCCTATAGCACGGGTATAGTACCCCGCTCTTGTCAGTTCATGTGTGTTATATATTTTCAGCGCTAGTAGAGATTCTAGAGCGTCGCCTTCGGCAACAGCAACCTTGCTCGGGCTTAGTAGTAATGGGCCAAGTTAAATAAAGACTTTTTGTATTCAGTTGACACGAGACAGAAGGACTGAGTGGTGGTTCAGTATATATAAATAAAAACTTCAGTATATATAAATAAAAACACGAAGATTCGAAAATTCAAGATTCAGGCCTTTGGCTAAAGTCGCTTTGGTTGCCTTTCCGACTGATGATCATCGTCCAACAACGAAGACTTCCGCTTCATTGCCGACTTCGACGACGATGCTATTGGCGATGCTGGGCTAGGGTCCGTCGCAACAAGCTAGATCTTTACAGCATTTGCATAAATCTGCCACTGGCGACCTCCAAACTTTTGACCTCAGAACAGTATCTTCTCGAGAGTACATGTTATATGAAAAACTGACCCCGTCAAACTTCGAGCAACATTGTTGGGGTGAATGAGGCGATCGAATGCGTCATGTGCCTCAAGAACCCGAGGTGTGTAGTTGTTGGACCGAACGCCGTCGAAAATGAGCTGATTGTCTGCCGGAATATCCCATGTAGAGTACCGGTACCCTTCTGGGGTATCTATAAAGACTAGAGTTAGCCAAAAACCATACAATATTGTTGCCAACTGTAACGTACCGCCTTCCCAAGGACTGCCGCCTTTCTGTTGTTAATAAAGCATGAATCAGCCGCACGAAATACCAGTTATTTAAGCAATCCAGCTTACCTGTAATAGTGCACTGCGAACTTTAAGGGGGCCAAGATTACCCTGCGAGAAGCAGTAGCCTGTCTTTGGCTCAGAACCATCCTCCAAACGACGGGCGCGCTCAACAACAGCTTTGGCGCCCTTCAACTGATCGCACCACTTGGAATCTATGTTCGGATGTAGTAAGGCGGGGGGTCTAACCGTACAAACAATTCGTTTATGTTTTTCGGGATCTTTGAAGTAGTGCTAATATGATTGAAAATGAGCGAACGCATATAGTTATGTAAGTAGAGCGCTTACCTGGAACTGGCCATGAGGCGTAGTGGCCGAATCCTTCAAGCTAATCATTCCTACCCACGGCACCGTAATGTTTCCCGACGCATCGACTAGAAAAGTGCCAGGCGCGACATTCGGCTCGGCTCGAAGCATCATGGTGCTGCGTTTGCTATCTTCCACCCATTCAGCGTTGCAAGTCAAACTGGTCGAGTTTCCAATCCAGCCTGGCGACAACCGCAAACGAGCCATCACATCCGTAAATGTGAGAGGGCCAGCAGGGATTGTCGCAGAGGGCCCAGGGCTAAGGCTCAGCTTGGTATGGGGAGTAGTAGGCTCACCATCGTCGTGAGGCGAACCAGGACGGGAGGACCAACAAGTAGAACTAGAACTAGACATGGCAGATTGGTGGGTACTGGCCTGTTGCACACCCCTCCGTTTGGCCTTATATAATCTATATCCACCCCGCTCGAATTTTCGAGCATATTGCTTGAGGTTGTTTATCACTGTCAACGCAGACATACGTCGTGTAATTTTGGCGTAGTACGTGACACGTGTAGCGTCAGGCATGGAGCCTTGGGCTAGGCTACCTTCCGCGGCCGAGCGGACGTCAGTCCGCTCAATGGTAAGTCGTCAATACTATAATGGACATCGAGAAGGGTGGGAAACTGATTCGGAGCATCCGGACGGCTCGGCGCTTACAGTTTCCTATTACCCCCGCCTACTCGTTCACGGACTATCGATCCCAAGGACAGACAATCGAGTCCGTCATATTCGACATCACAAACCCTCCTACAGGAGGCTCCTTGAGTCTGTACAACATCTATATGGCGCTTTCTAGGAGCTGAGGTACAAGTGCCGTTCGAATTATGTGCGATTTTGATGCTGCACTATTGATGAAGCCACTAAATTCGTGTCTGGCGGAGGAAGAGGCCCGTTTAGAAGCTCTGGATGCGAGTACGTTTACCTAGTATAACTAAACTTTGTTTGAATTCCCTGCGTAGTACTCGAAAGCGCTTCGGGATTCGTAGATCGTAGATCGTGTATGCTGTATGGGATGAGACCTATTGTATATTGTTTATTACTCTCGTGATATGATAATATTCCACCACTGATATCTTGTTTCATTCATACACTGTTGTGTTCAACGTAACTTTATGTTCTCTTTATGTGCAGTGCAGCTTTTCTCAAAAAGAAAAGAAAAAAAAAGCAAAACCAGACTGCTATGCTTGTATTTGGGCCTGGTCACGTGATGGCTAAGGGTCATAGTGACATTTTCGAGCCGGTAGAACCTTGCCTGAGCAAGGTAATTGGTTTCAAAAGGTGTACATACTATAGTTGACTGGGAAGCGGGAAATTTGCGGAGTTTGTCCCTAGGGAACAAATCCATGATTACGCAGTAACGATACTTAGCCGGCCTGAGCTAGGGCATCGAATCTACCTAACAGTCAAGTAGGAAGATAAAATATGATCTGGAGGGGAGACAGCAAGCCCATCAATGTAAGGGGGTCCTTGACCGGGAAGCGAGAAAGACGGATCAGCCCAGAGCTGGCGGAACCGGTCCTAGACCAATGGCAAAGCTCCTATCATATTTATCCAAGTAGGAGAATGACATAGTGTTATGGATACTAACATCTTTACTTAATAGAGCCTGCTCTTGCCAACTTATATGCGGTGTCAAATGAATATTTTCTGAATTCTTATGAATATGAATGCGCCAATTTGTACAGTTTTATGTTTACATAAATTGTACTAAATTCTATCTCTTCTGCGCACTTTATTTCATGATTTTAGCTTAAGAGGTCGGCGAGATATTCATTAAACAAGTTCAGGCATCGCTTATCATAAGGTATTACTAACATATTCCGCTTATAGCTCAGCGACGGCTGACTCTATCTCGCTGATCAATAGCTTGATAGATAGCCACGCTTCGGGCGTATCTTCTCACCGAAGATCGGCCCGATCCCCGGACTCCTCGCCGAGCTCCAGGCCGAAGATCGAACTGATCTGATTGACTGATCAGTTCTGATCTGACTCACACACTGAGTCAATGGACCCAGGAACCCTTAATTAGAAGGTACTATGACTCACTGAGATGTTGGCTCCGATCCATGTATATAGTTCATATTATTAATATATCAAACAACCAATAGCATACACTGATCCAGTGATGCCACCAATCTACACCCAGTCATTACTCTAAACCATCCTGTATGGGGATAGGGTGATCCCCATATAGCCAGAACTCTCCTTAGAGATCGGCTTGGCATGACTGTCTCTATTTGGCTCATCCAGGCTTCCCTCAGGGTATAAAAGAACCCTGCAGGAGACCCTTGCAGAGCCACCTCCTCTTACTACCCACCTGATCGGTCTTGTGTGCTTTGGTTTGTATTTCTCTTATCTCTTATCTCTTGTGTGATCTACTGTATCTAATAAGTGGGAATCCTAGTACCTGATTAGATACAACTGTGTGATTCTGTATATATAGACTTGTGCTTAAATTAGCGTATAAATAAGTACCTGCCAGTTGTGGGAATTAAGTACCTATTTGGTGTGAGGAAATATACTCATTAGGCGCACCCCATCCATCCATATTAAGCTATTGCTTAAGTATAGATTAAGTTTAGTAATAGTATAGTCCAAGCGACTAGGGCTGAACTACAATAAGTATATCTAAGGGAACCTGACCGCAGTAGTCTTGCTCTTTATATATTATATTAAGTCAGTTTACACTGTGAAAGGTTAAGACTATCTGAGTGTTACTTGATAATCTCTGAGATCTTATATTAGCCTTCCTATCGAATCTAGGAAGTATTGTTTACTATTGGAGTACTAACCAACTACATTGCTTAAGCTCCAGATATCCAACTGTACTCCAACCTGTAACACGTAGTATTGACTGAAAGAGCAGCGGCAGTCTGTGAGACAAAAATAAAAGCGCACTTTTGTTGTAAGCCGTGGGATCAGTTGAGATCCGGATGGCACGGAATCAGTAGAGCGCAGTGATCAAGCCTATATAAACCGTTATAGTCATCGCATACATCAACCGGCAACTCACGTGGGCCATTAAAGTAACTACACCGGGTCACAAAAGAAATGCAACACGTGACCGAGTCGGATCGAGGCCGCCATTATTCACCAGCATCGGCGAGTGAGATTCAGGTGTATTAGTATATCATGTACATACTAAGATCATCAATGCGTACGCGAAGTCTCAAGCCAATTGGAGACGTGCTGGCAGAGAAAGAAGCCATTTAGTGTACACAGGTGCTGGAATATGTTTGGAAATTGACCGTTCCCCTGAACTTGCACGACATTTTTGCCACTCTGCGTTGACCCCGAAGCCTCAAAGTGCACTGGTTGACTCTGGGGCATGTGATATGTCATTTTGTGCAAAAAGAAGATGGTCTGCGTGCTCATTGATAGCAATACGAACGGGCATCTGCAAGTACCTCACAGGGACTCCGCCCCCCATTCTGGGAAGTGTAGAGAGGTTTTGTACAATGCAAAATACATTGTAGTAACTTTTATCCACTATTTTCACACAATGGAATCATCTAAATACCGTCAAAGCCCAGTATGGGTAGTACAGAGAGGTTTGCACTGGGGGTGCGCATATACCTCCTATTTCGGTTGCACTATTGTAGCTTGCTTGCGGGGACAATCGCGCTACAATTTCGCCTGCTATAGCACGATATGACGTATATACCACAACTAAGCAATTGGCCCTCCATCTCGGAAGCTTCAGAAGTTATGGACTAGGAAACATCATGACCCGCTTGGAAGCCACATTTTACTTAGTAAAATTCTTAAAATATAAGAATTTATAAGAAGCGAGGTCTATAACTTCTGAAGCTTCCAAGATGGAGGGCCAATTGCTTAGTTGTGGTATATACATCATATTGTGCTATAGCAGGCGAAATTGTAGCGCGATTGTCCCCGCAAGCAAGCTACAATAGTGCAACCGAAATAGGAGGTATATGCGCACCCCCAGTGCAAACCTCTCTGTACTACCCATACTGGGCTTTGACGGTATTTAGATGATTCCATTGTGTGAAAATAGTGGATAAAAGTTACTACAATGTATTTTGCATTGTACAAAACCTCTCTACACTTCCCAGAATGGGGGGCGGAGTCCCTGTGAGGTACTTGCAGATGCCCGTTCGTATTGCTATCAATGAGCACGCAGACCATCTTCTTTTTGCACAAAATGACATATCACATGCCCCAGAGTCAACCAGTGCACTTTGAGGCTTCGGGGTCAACGCAGAGTGGCAAAAATGTCGTGCAAGTTCAGGGGAACGGTCAATTTCCAAACATATTCCAGCACCTGTGTACACTAAATGGCTTCTTTCTCTGCCAGCACGTCTCCAATTGGCTTGAGACTTCGCGTACGCATTGATGATCTTAGTATGTACATGATATACTAATACACCTGAATCTCACTCACCGATGCTGGTGAATAATGGCGGCCTCGATCCGACTCGGTCACGTGTTGCATTTCTTTTGTAACCCAGTGGAGCTCCGAGCTCCACCCAGAGCATTTTTGAACAGAATATGGCGCCGATTTGCCGCCCTCAGAGGTCCATCAACCCTGAGACCTGCAAAGCCGTATCACAGCACTCACATGTTGAGATATCAAACTCGGATGTGCGCATATAGTCATGTGATCGGAATCCTTGTATTTACACATCGTAGCAGAAATTTTACACCGAGAGAGAGTTCTTACCTTACCACCATGTAGCCTGCCCGCTACCTCTCGTTCAACATCACAAGCAGTGGACTGTCGACGATTAAAGATATTTGGTTGAGTGTAGCGTGCTTGGCACACTTTTTCTCGCTTCTGGGTCCAGTCACGTGGGTTCTCGCTTCCTGATCAGCTATAGTGTCCATTGTGTTTCACAAATCAAGGCTGCGCCTGCATACACCCAACACGGCAAGGTGCTTAATCAAAATTCTGATGAATATATAGAGAGTACATATGTGAAGGCTGTCTTGTGGTTTCGGCGCGTTTGTGACCTCATATCTGGATATATTCACAACTCGGACGGCTACAGATGTTTAGCACGCGAGCTCGACATCTGTCAAAGTGTGCATAAAACATGGTCTATTTTTGACGTACCCTTTAACGTGAGCCCATGTGCGTCATCGAGCCATCCGTACCGCTTACTTCGACCCCGTTCGTACGCAAGGTTAAGATATCCGGATACTGCCTGTGGTTCCGTGTACGGATAACATACGACCGAAGATCATCTATTTCACCTACTATACAGTTGAATATCCATGACGTTTACAGGCGTCATGGACCTAGTTTACCGATCCGGGATTCAATGCATCGATCGCGCTAGTCCGTCGGTTTTCGCCTAATAATACGAAAAACATGTTTCTCTGGTACTCGGCAATGCTGAGAAATTTGTCCTGCAATTGAGTGATTCCGGCGTATGTCACATAAGCTCGCTTATTTACAATATATGCTATTCTAAAATGAGTTTTTTCCGCGCCGCTACACAATTGCATGCGTTTGAAACTGCAGACTATTATTTCGCTCTAGACTTTGTAGACCTAGTTTAATAGCGCCAAATCGAACTCATGACGGTATATAAGGGGGCAGGTAAGACGGGAATTTCTTCACATCCTGCTCTCTACTCAGTCCCGAACCACAAGCCTTTTCTCAGAAACATCTACTTGAATCTTCAACATGTTTTGTCGTTTCGCTCTGTTCGCAACCTTCGCTACTACTGTGGTGGTATCCGCCTTTGACGGTGCCGCCCCCTGCGAGTGGTATGGTAAGCGTCGAAATTGTCCCTGGAATACCAGAAGTTCATAATGTACACTAGGAACTGCTCCCGTGTGTTCCGGAACCTGCGACTCCAGCAACCCGTACCAGCTTGCGTATGGCAGTGGAGGGGGAGGAAATGGTATGTCCTAGAATGCCATAAGCAATGCGACCTGAACTTGTGTGACTAGGGGCGCACTGCAACGTGGGTAACAAAGTGCTATGCTGTCCTAATGCCAACACCTGGACGAACTGTGAGTCAAGGTAATTCACATAGTGTCAGATATTTATCCGGAATACCTTTACTTTAAGGTGCTTGGGAGGGTAGCGGTAAGTGAAACTCCATATATATTATCACTTAGAGTTAGCCAACTGTGGACAGCGCCTTTTTGTGATGGCGAGTGCCCGAGCGGCAAGGTTCAGATCGCCACGGACAGTACCGGCGATGGAAGCCATTGCGTGTCTGGGAGCAAAGTCCTCTGCTGCAACAAGTTCGTTTCTCTTCAGCGATCTTTCTGTAAACTGACGATATCACAAAGGGGTATCGCTTTCGAAGTTGAAGATGAAGTCAACTGGAATACCGGGATGCGTATCGTGGCCAAGGTTGCAAAGGATGGTTGGATGAACTAGTATCCTAAGCGAGTTTGTTTGTTACTGTACCAATGTCTTTAAGGACTTGGCGTAATGGGGAGGATTGAATCGATAGCGTTGAGGTTGTTAATATTTGACTTTAAAGCAAGGTATTCCTGCCTTTTAGGTCGCTTAGTTTCGGCGTTTTCGTCACCCAGCACACAGGTGATATAAGGAGTTGCTTAAATAGGCTGGAAGCCCTATGAAAGTATATTCTCTCACGCCTTACCTTTATGTCATACCCGCCATAGCGATGATTGCGATCCTTAAGTTTTGCCATATCATGACATCCAGATCTACCTCGCCCACGGGTACTATAGAGATCAAATGTATATATCATGATATATAGAAGAGCTAGAATAAAGAGTGAAAGTGTGTTGTGTGATGAGCACGAGAGGGCTTGCAGAGACCCCTACTTATACCCTACACTTTACTGTGAGTCACAGTCCGTCTTACTGAGCATATAATGCGCATTTACTGCACATTTACTGCGGTTGTCAAAAGTTCGTGCCGATCACATGATTTTAAGTGGAAGATTGGTCAAAAACTATGTTTCGGTCCATCCGAGGCACAGAGATCATGTATTTCAATTCTGTATATGCCATTCGACGCGCAAAACTCGCGCGATCATTTTGGTATATACATGTTCTTGATACTGTCGGATTTGATCCGATGGGACCAAGAATAGGCAAAACGACTGAATCTCAGCCGGGTACAAAACGAGACCTATGAAGATTCTGTAAGCGAGGATCGATATGAAAAGCTCACAAAGGGCGGCTTGCAAAGCCTCAAGGCTGTTGCGCTCCTTCTGAGCGAGTGGTACCACCAAAGTCTTTCAGGTGGCGACGAAGGAGCCGCAGCTTTATCTTGCGGGAAAACTGCACTAAAGCCTTGAGACTTTGCAAACCGCCCTTTGTGAGTTTTTCATATCGATCCTCGCTTACAGAATCTTCATAGGTCTCATTTTGTACCCGGCTGAGATTCAGTCGTTTTGCCTACTCTTGGTCCCATCGGGTCAAATCCGACAGTATCAAGAGCATGTATAGACCAAAATGATCGCGCGAATTTTGCGCGTCGAATGATATATGCAGAATTGAAATACATGATCTCTGTGCCTCGGATGGACCGAAACATAGTTTTTGACCAATCTTCCACTTAAAATCATGTGATCGGCACGAACTTTTGACAACCGCAGTAACACTTGACTCGATTACATGACTCGATGTTCTCGTATCTTCTACTAACTGCATGAATATTCTACAGGCACTACGTGTTGTCCGCTTGTGGGTCATTGTCAAATCTCGGGCTGACTGGGTGGTCTTGAAAAGAGGAACATCCTGGTAATATAAATGAAAATGGAATTGGAGATAGGCTCTGCACACCATATCAACAATAGCATGTGTACTTATCGGCTGAGATCAACGACAGAACAGGTATATGCGCACTGGATGAGCTGTGACATTAGCACGAAACGAGATCTAAGCGTCTGGCCCCCAATATCACTGCATGTATAAATAATCCGACTCAACTTTTTTTGTAGAACCACTCTGATGTACCAGGCGATACTCTAGATATAGCGAGTAGCATTATGCCAATAGTTTCATCCCGGGTCATCACAACGAACACTGGTTTTTCGTAGAAAGCTCGCTCGGTAGAAGAATAGATACATCCACGGATCTATTTTGCTTGGATACAATGCGAAAGACTTGGCATTTCACTCATATAAAGGTTCTGAGCAATCCTCCTAACTCTCCTGATCGCCCGAGAGAGGGTCTCGTAAAATGGATCGACTACGCCGAAATCTGATGCATCTGTACTAGTACCAGCCCATGATACATCCTCCAGCTCCGGAAAATACAAACATAATACTCTAGAAAAGTAAAAATAAGAAAGCTTGCTTAAAAAACAGAGCGACTCACGAAATGATACCCATCACATCCTCTTTGCTAACATTTGATCGGACAGTGATTGAATTGCTACAATGTAAGAATCGCACACTCGATTTTCGGAGAGGCCGAGTGCTTTTGTATTTCTCTAAGCCATTTTTGTCCATCCAGCGGACCTCGGTATGCAAGCACTCCAACCCAGGGATCATAGAGAAAGAGATTAGATCGTCGTACGATACCCTTTGGTTCTCGAGTATCAGGTTCCGCAAAGTACCACACGTTTCAAGAACCTGACATGCTTCGGGTATGTATTGCAGAGAGCCATGGCGCATCTCTAGGGTATGAAGAGGAAGTAAGGTAAGTTGCTGGAGTATGCTTGCAGGTACGACATATGTTCTTGGATTTTGTTTGGAAGCAAAGTCGATAGTGAGCCTCTGGATTCCAGGACTACGTATGTGCAACTGGGAGACAAACTCTTTAAATTTCGGGAGTACATCACCGAATTCATCAAAGGCGAAAGCGTTCAGTGGGGTGGTGAAGACGAGCTCCCTCAATCGGTTCACTAATGAACAAAGTTTCCAGATTCTCCTGACAATTCCTATATCGGCTGAACATAGCTCTAGCCTCTCAAGTTAAAGGAAGGTGGTTTCAGGATGCACAACAGACATTTCGTGTGCTGGGAGCATAGTATCGTACCCGCAGTAGAGTACGAGCTCCTTCAGACTAGGCAGGCTTGCCAACGCCTCGAGAAGTAAAGGGTGAAGAATAAAAATTGTAGTTGTGAGGCTTGTCAAAGATCGTAAACTTTTCAAGTTATCATGGAATGACGCCGCCCGATTGGGTAATGCTTCGCCCTCGTTTTCAAGAGAACCCAACCCCAGAGGGTAGCTGCCTATTATATCAATATCACCTTCGAAGGAATTTGCTGCCTCACCGCCAGCCAAGTATGTTCCAATTGGGAAGAAACTGAGATCAGTCAAGGATGTGTTACAATCGCACAGACCCTTGATCAGAGTTGCAGCATGGCGGAATGAGCAATTAGAAGGAACACGCCAAAGGTTTGAGTGAGTGCGTATAGTGACGATAGATGGCGAAAGTAGGGGTGTGATCCAGGGTATAAAAGCATCGTCGCTATACCTATCAGTCGCATATTCCAGGAATTTAAGCTTCGAAAGTAATACGGCCAACCGGCCGTAGTCCGCTAGACGTTTCCAATCGGAGAATCGATAAGTGGCATATGGCGTGGGTAGAATGTAGAGTATGGTAACAAAGGGGGCATAGAAATCAAAACGTGCAAGGCTAGCCGACTCCTGTTCAGGGATACTTTGTCCAATGTCACGTTGATTACACCGTACTCTGTTCCAAACTGTAGGCGGGATTACTTACCAGGGTCCAGATTTCCGTGTACTTTCCAGTATGGGAGCACTCAGTACCCGCTATTAGCTTCAAAAGGTTATGAATACCTCTGACCTCCCTCCAAGCATAATTGATTGTTTCCGCAAATATGCTGCGTGAAGTTTGTGCCAGCCTAGCAAAATCTCTGGAGCTTGCATGATGAGCGAGTAAAGCCACTAGGTCAGGCGTTGTTAGAATTTTTTCGGAAAGGATATCTGTCATTTTGCTTCAGTACTTGCTAGTTTCTGCCGCGATAGTGCAGAAAGGTTGTGGGCGTTGGGCCACCAAATTAAAGGGACACGTGATCCACCATGCACAAGGGTTAATCGTGAGCCAGCTTTCAGGCAAGTCAAGATGTGCAGCAACCGGGGTTTAGCGTCAATCCTGGTTCGATTTGACATGATTTCATATTTCTCAAAAAGAAGAGCAGCCAAAACGTTTCTTTACATATTGTACTAGCTCTACCACCATTGCCCAAACTCAAATGGGCTGTGGATGGGAGCAAAAATAACATCCAGGATCACCCCACGGATCTCAGATGCCCGTGTTAAGATAGTGGCGGAGTGAGATTCGTTTCTCTTGTTCGACCAGTTTGCCGATCACGACGCAACTTGCGTCAATGCACCCCGACCCTACACCATACATGCTAGTTCCAACGTACGAGACTTCTTTCAAGTTAATTAAAAAGGTAGACATGAATCTAGACGGGTAATGATGGAGATAAGTTGAAACCCCCACATACGGCCGTTGTCTCATACCTGGCTACCTGCTTAGCGGCCTCTTAATGATGTTCTAGGTGAGGTGGATTACTGCATTGCCACACGCGCAGAGTCGATGGGGGCTGAGGGGGGTTGTTGATGAATTTCTGTAAAAGACTTATATTTCCCCAGTATATCTCGGCGTGGAAGCACTCGACGCTGGAAAGTCTAGAAAATTGGAGTACGTCGTCGAACTGAAACCTCTGATCTTGGAGATGTAGCTCCCGTAGCGAACGGCACTGACTTAAAACCTGGCAGGCTTGTGATGTCTTTTCGACGGCCGCATGTCGCAAGTCGAGTACCTCTAACGGCAGTTTAGCAAGAAGTTGAAGATTTTGAATGGATATCATTTGAATCAGATCTCCTTCGTTTGCATCAAAGTCAATCGTGAGATGGCGGATCAGTGAACTCCGCTCGCAAAGTTTTGGTATAAAGGAGATGAAATTTCTTGTGGTTGTGAACTCTTCATCATTGCCATCATCCCAGTCATACTTGCCCGCATCCGTATTGGACTTGAGCTTGACTGTGAGTTTGACCAAACGATTCACTACCAGATCCAGACTCCAGATTTGTGATATACAGTCCATGTCGGGGAAAATCAACTCTAGGGTGTCCAATGAAGGAAATGCATTTTCCGGAAATTTGGGCCGCAGCACGCGTACCAGGTTTTCGTTATAGAAATTACGGTTTAGTACTAGCTCTTTGAGGCGAGGAAGACTGGCAAGAACTTGTAGAGTTCCAGTCTCGATGATAAACGACGTTGAAGCTAGGGACCGTAGATGTTTTAGATGTTTTAGGTGATTTTGGAAATACTCAATATGAGCAGAGTAAGGTTCGTTGGCCTTGGTAGATTCATGGCGGTGGCTATCAGAATAAGAATAACCGTCGTCTGAGTTCCCCTTGTAAACCTCAGGAAAAAGACTGGAAAAATGCTTATGTTTGTTACTGCAGTGGACTGAAAGGCTACTGCCTTCAAGAGGCTCGATACAGTGCTAAAGGAACGAGAAGTTATGATTCCCCACTTTGGAGAATGCGTGTATGCGGTAAGGGCGGAAGGCGAAAGAAACGATATGATCCAACGGATAAATTTGCCGTCGGGGGATCTATGCGATTCATAGACTATCCTCCGTAAATTCGGAAGCAAACTCCTGGATTGACTGTATCTTGCTAGTGTTTCCCATCCATAAAACTCATATATTTCGTGTAGTGTTGGAAGAATATGAAGGCTTATGACATGTGGCGCATATATGTCGAATCGGGTAAAATTGGATTTGTCGCACGCAGGAATAATGTTCGATGGTACCGTTCATAAACCAGCCGATAATCTAGGAGCCACAATCAACTCACGATTTCCTCAGTGTTGTTGCATATTCCTTCTTTGCAGATGGTGCCGGGAATAAATTGGAGAAGTTTATGAATCCCCCGAGTCTCATACCACACGTGCCCGATGGTTGTCGTGAAGTTGGATCGTGACGTGAGGGCCAAGCGAACTAGACCTTGTCGATCCAGGTGGAGAGAAATGATATTCATGAGTTCGGGAGTGGTCTGAACTCGATTAGGAGAGTGGGTTGACATTGTGAGCATCCAATTCGCCGGAGTCTTGAACCTAATATCGACTGGCCATTGTCCTCGGAACGTGGTCGAGTATTGACGTAAGGAGGCCCTGTTGTACTGTAGATCAGGCACGTGCTGAGGTTCACAATATGCGCCGCTTGGGACACACGCCACTCGGACCAGACGGCTTCGTGCGAAAGTCCAAGGAAGTCCTGTATATCGTCCTTTGAAAGCGTGTTTTGAAAATACAGGCTACGCGTGCTATCAAAACTGAATCACAACCTGACTTTTCCTATGCTCTTCCTTCTAGGCACACTGTCGACGCATACGCTCAAGTACAACATGGTTACTCATTCGGTTTGATCAAGAGTCTGTTCCTACTGAAACCCCACATCGTAATCTTCACTCGGATACAGCGGCCATGCATGACAATGGATTTGGACTGTAATAGGAATGCATACGATCATTATGTTGCGAATATACAAAAGAATCAACCAGGCTCCTATTTTGTTGGCTGGTATGGTCCCCTCACGCACTTGAACCCAAGGATCTTGATATCCTCAGGCAGAAGTGTCGACGGATCGCAGATGACAGTAGTCTTGTCGTATCCTTTCTTGTAAGGGTGAACCTTAAAGTTCTTAAACTGAAGACCGCTTGCAGTGTCGTTGTACAAGTCAAGGATGATCGACTGGGTCGAGTCGCCGCCCTCGACGTAGTTCCAGCACGGAGTGGAGATGCATGTGCCGTCGGTCCAGTTTGGTCCGAGGTAGCCCTCAAAGTTGATAAACTGCAGGTTCTTGATGCGTGTGCTCGTCTTGTTCGTGTTGGGAGGACGAGGACCTTTGTCCTGGTCGTAATAGCTGAAGAGAGGATGAGAAAATAGTGGAGAAGCAACGGTTATACAACATACTTTTGAGTCACAAAAGCCGAGGTGGAAACGTTGATTGTACGGATGTTGGACCAAGTTACGTTCTCAGCGAATCCGTTTCCTCCAGTCCAAGATCTGAGTAAAATTGGTTCAATAAACGAGGAAATATGGTTTTGCCAATACTCACTTGAAGCGCGCACCATAGACGGCACCTTCCATCGTCCACTTGTCAAACAGCACGTTCGCAACGGTTTGGTAGGCGCCATTTCGGCCCAGAGATCCAATAGAAAGACCGTGAGAAGAGAATCCGCAATAGCCGTTCTGCTCCACTCGGATAAGTACCAGTCCTTCGAAGAGTGACGCTCGAACGCACCTTGGCAACAATATTCCTCGCACCATTCACCACGCTAACACAGTCATCGCCATTCTCGCCCCAGTACCCATCAACAGTGATATTTTGTCCGCTCAAGTTGAATCCGTCAGTATTGAACGGGAAAGAAATTGTCGAATCACGAGTGCTGTTTTCTGGTTTGGCATCGACGAAATGGTTCTCGATGAGAATGTTTTTGCCAGGAATATTCCAGCCCCAGGCGACGGGTTTGATAACTTTGAGGCGAGTTATGTATCCGTTCGTCACGTTGAAGGTAGCGAGTTGGGGGCGAAGAGTGCGGATGCCGTTGTCCCACCATTGCTGGCCATACCCGTTGAAGCGACCCCCAGACTTGGATTTGGAGCCGATCAGTTGGACGTGATCGCCTAAACAGCGAGTGGCATTAGTATACGAAATGAACATTCTACGATTGAAATTACCTTGGAAATACATCCAGGGTGTAGCATAAGTAGAAGCCGGATTGGCAGTCGAATTGATTTTTTGTTGAACCACCGAAACCTGCTTGGGTAAATCGATATTACCGTCGATGTTGACCACGACGTTGCCTATAGGAATAAATTTCAGTTTGGTCGATGCAATCGAAAATATCATCCAACCTACTGAGATTGTAGACGGCGAACGGAGTCCAGGCGTTGTAGGTTACCCCGCTCGAGAAGACGACGTTTCCATCCTTCTGACACTTCGAGAAAGCATCGAGGATAGCCGGAGTGTCGTCTGCATTTTTAGTATGCTTAAATAAACTGATTAGGATGATCCTCAGACGAACCAAGAAAGCGACGAACCTTTACGACACACTTTTTTGTGCTCGAGCTCGGTAATGCCGATGCGACCGCCGAAAGCGCAGCAGCAATCACAACCGACGCCTTTCCAACCATGATACAAAGGAGGGAGAGTGTGCCACGTCCTACATGCTACCCGTCGATGGACCTCTATATACTTGGGTTCATCAAATAAGAACGCGCCGCCCGGCCCACTCAAGTAGTAGCCAAGAGAAGCCCGGGTCACCAGACCGGGTGGGCCTGACACGCTAGGCTCAAGAACTCCAATGTGGTTCCCCATAAATTGGAAGTTGTCGCATATTACGGGTCGAGGAACAAGAAATTTGGCGGGGGAGCGGCGGCCCGTGGGATACCATCCGGACCGTTGGTCTTGGCGATTGATGGGGAAATATCGGCTTCGCACCACGTTGTGCATCAAAGTAAGAGATGACCCAGAAGTGTACGCCCAGATTACACCAGAGCATGTAAGGTTAGAAACAGGAACGGGCCGAAGCCGCAAAGTCGTTATTTCGAACTGGCTTGGCATTTACCAAGCTGGTGTGCCGGAACCCGTGTGGAAAATGGTTCCAGCAGAGTACGCAACAGCCAGGTAACACGTCAAATTATGACGTATTATTTTAATTTACGAGAAAGCGACCCAAAAAATGCTCGATAATACGCTAGATATTGGCGAGAGAGAGAGAGAGTGGTAGAGAGGGAACTACGCAAAAGAACATATAGTCACGTGACAAAGCCTCACGGTCGCAGGAAACGCCTCGCTATGAATGAGGCACCTACCAACACTCCCCCTTCTCACGGTAATAAAGTCAGAACTGGCTAAGTCGGATTCATTGTAATTCATGAAGTGACCATCCTAGTCAAGTGACTCGCATACAATTCAAATCAGCTATACACGATTTTCTCATGTTTATTCAGCTCGCGAAATTTCAGCCACTATCCGCTATGGCGTGTGATGTACAGGCCAGTCTCGCGGATCGGACTGAAATACTAAGTAAGTCGACAGCTTGCTGTGACCCTGGCGTGATCGAGCATTCGAACTCTGAGAGGGAGCCATAAACGCTTAGAAACTGTTCTTTATGAAAAAATTGGGATGAGTGGATCGCGGTCATGCTGGACAAATGCGCCAGTGTTTGAAAGAGCTACAGAGTGGGTAGTTTTGAAACGGGATGGCTAAAATGGATAAGAATTTCCACATTTTGACGATACCCGACACCAAGGCAAAAGGTAAGATCACTACTCGTTTACTCACTTCGAAAATCACTCAAGAATCTAGAAAAATGTATAAAAATCAAAATCATGTTCAAGCATGTGAGCTTCTCTGACCACAATGCGAGTTTTGCACATAAAACGGGCGTACTGTGGCGCGATGATCGGAGAGTTGAGATGTCTTACATCAGGGATCGTTCAGAACCATGCGCCAACGGATTCGTAGCATCACTATACTCTTGTCAGGCCAGTAGCAGAACAAATTTCCAGAATGTGACCGAAATTGCAATCGGTCTTGAGAGAAGCAGCTGATCCGCGCAGTCATGCCTGAAGGTTTAACTCTCAACTGTACATATCCACATGTAAAGATACAAAGTCATAATAATCAACAGTATTCAACATAATGATGCCTGTATACATGCAGCTCAAGAACGAAAATGGCCGCGCATACAATGCTATAGATAACCGAGTACGATCAAGAACGAAGTATTTTACGCGATGACGCAGTAGTAGCCCTTGCTGTCAGAACCCTCCTGGTTGACGGGAGCGTCAGACGGGATCTCGATGTAGGCAACAGAATCCATGAGTAAGTGTAAGAGTGAACTTGTGGATGTGAAGTAGAGGTGACTGCAGAAGAAGCGACCGGAGGATAATGCAGTGGTAAATAGTCACCGTCAGGTTTTATAATCCACCCAACAATAAACAATCAAAATTAATGAGTACAATCGCAAGTTTCGAATCTTCATACGGCCACCTGTCTCCTTTGTGAAAAGGAGAGCAGCAAACGAGGGCGTCGATCACAGCAGATCGATTGTCTGGACTGTGCAGGTTTGTTTTGGGTTTAGTGCTGCTGGCACAACAAAGGCACAACAGTGCCACGATGAATTAGTGCTGTGATCGTATCGGGTGCCTGAATCCATGTCCCTGAGTCATGGCCGAGGACGTCACATGACCTTCAGCCTCCCCAGCGCTCATTCCTTGCTCGCCTCTCTTTTTGAGGACCCCGGCGAGCTCATTCTCGACTCCTTTACAAGGCTACGCATTTATTCTTCCGCTCTTCGGTCTGTGTCAAAATGTGGCGAGGTCGACCTCGGGCTTATATGACCCACTGGGCCTCAGGAGTGCTGGGCGCATATCCTATCTCGGATAATGATGGGCATATGGCCGCATGAAACCCCGGATGGCTAGGATTTGGCCGCTATCTTATTGTCATCCTCCCGTTCTGTTCTTTTCACCTCCGACGCCTTGTTGCCCTGTTCTATTTTGGTCCCTTTTTTCCCTCTACGAAAGCTTAATTTGCTTAGTATTATCTATGGCCGCGGATGATAGCTCAATACTGCAAGATTCTAGAGCGTTCGTTTATAGTCATAAGTCAGAGGGAGTATACTCATCCACTACATCAGATATTAAAAGAAGTTCGCAAGGTGCTGATGCGGCTTAAGGGGATTTGAACTGTGCGTGTATGCGCTGCAACAGTACCATAGAGCCTGGGTTGAGAAGCACAAACAAATCGCATTTCGCCATTGTCTCAAACAAGAGCTCAGTATGGACTAGCCATGCTCTAATCAAATGACCCTTCTTCCGTATAAACGTAAATTCATTGGAAATATACACTTTGGTGCTAACAAAACCAAGCACATCTTGTGATACATTCCTCCGCCGAACGAACACAACAAATAAAAAGTTACAGTAATCCAAGACATCGCACGTAGTTTATGTATAGACGCAGCCAAAGAACGAAGAATTGGCCACACTTACAAGGATGTAGAGGTGAGAACGAAGTTGCTTATGCAATGACGCAATAGTAGCCCTTGCTGTCAGAACCCTCCTGATTGACGGGGGCGTCAGATGGGATCTCGATGTAGGCGACAGAATCCATGGGTGTAGGCGGTATGTAAGAGTATGAACTGGAGGGGACCACGAGAGAAGTGACCTGAGGCTACTGACGTTGAGAGCGCCCACGCTACGTTTTTATAATTCACAGAACAATAAATATTATAAAGAGAGGTGGTCCAGCCGCCCGAGAGAGATCTTTGGGCCGCCTGATTGTTGCATGAAAAAAGAAGGTACGGACAGGAACACGGAGCAGAGGGGTGCACATTGTCTGGGTCTCGTGCGTTTGATACCGCTCGCGTGCCAAAAACGTGCCATAATAAGGTTACCAGGATCTGAATCGGTGACATCCGATCATCACCAGCGGATGGCTTTCGCTCGCAAGGCACGGGGACTTAGCAGCTTTGCACAGCAGTAGAGTTCTTAGCGGACGAAGCGAGTACTCAGTCCCGCGCATGCGACCTGAGGGCCGACGTAGGTCGGGGGTGCCGTCGTAATGTATGATGGGCTCTCGGACTCACTGGGCGGGAAGGTCCAGCTAAAACAAGCATCTAACATAGGAAGGCAATGGAACGTCGGGAGGGACCAGGATTATGACACGATCCAACAGGAGTTGCCAAGAAAGTGCCCAACCAAGCGGGATTTCAGATGTCATTGAGGCCACGTGACCTGCACGCTCCCATTGTGCTTGTGAACCAGCACATGCTCGGTCCACACATTCGCACTGTATGCCCGTTTCATGTAAAAAATATCCATTTCAATCGGAATGATACCATTCTCGTGTATGGGTTTTATCCTTGTGCATTTCATCAGTTTTACGAGTGACTTCCAAAGTGAGTAAACGAGCCGTCTACACACTTTCATCCACCATTGGATTGCGACAAGCTATGAGATTACTAGCTATATCGGTGGCCCCCTACAGGAGCTATAAATTTGGTAGCTTTATCACATTATGGCGCATTTACTCCGCATGGCCGCGATTCACTCATCCGGAATTTCCAGAAAAAACAGATTTCAAGTGCAGGCAGCCAACCTGGAACGCATCGAAGCCGAGGGATCGTATTGACATAAGCATCTAATACGTATAGAAATCAAATGTATATATTATGATATATATAGAAGAGTGAGAGTAAAGAGCGAGTGAGTGAAAGTGTGTTGAATGATGAGTACGAGAGGGCTCGCAGAGGCCTCTATATATACCCTACACTTTGCTCTGAGTCACTGGTACGTCTTACTGCGCATATACTGCGCATAGAGCACTTGACTCGATTATATGACTCGATGTTCTCGTATCTTCTACTAACTACATGAATATTCTACACTCCCCCTTAAGCGAGCAAGTGCGGATACAGGATTAAAGGAACTGAGAATTACAGGAGTTTATTAAGAGACATATTCGTAAAGACATTCAGATTCGATTCCATTATTTCAATACAGCTATTTAACTTGAGTTGATGAGTCGATTACTCATCATCTTCGACTTCAGTAATCGTTGCGAACGGTTCCCCCATGAATATATTAGCCAGGTAGCTAAATTGGGGTGCGGGCAATGCTTTAGTAAATGCATCGGCGAGGTTCTCTTCGGACGGTACGTACAAAGTAGATACCTTGCGCTGCTCGATGATATCACGCATGAAATGATGGCGAATATCGATGTGCTTCGAGCGCCCGTGGTATTGCGATTCAACCGATAAGGTAAGCGCCGCAAGGTTATCTGAAAGTATCAAAGTTGGTGCATCAGCTTTATGACCAATTTCGTCAAAAAACTGACGGAACCAAAGTGCCTGAGTACATGCGTGCGAAAGCGCCATATACTCAGCTTCCATCGTCGAGAGAGCGACGGTGGGTTGCTTCTTAGCGGACCATGAAATGGCTGCGCCGCCAAGTAAGAATACATTGCCGGAGATAGACTTACGGTCAAGTAAGTTACTACCCCAGTCGGCATCGGAGTATCCGATTTCGCCGAATCCGTCGTTAGATCGGCGATACATTAGGCCACGCGACGAAGTGCCTTTAAGATATCGAATGACATGCTTGACAGCTGTCACATGTGCGGGTCCATAGCACGTAGTGAACTGGGCTAAAGATGACACGGCATAAGCTATGTCGGGCCTTGTGCAAAGGGCCGCATACAGTAGCTTACCAATGAACATGCCATAATTAAACTTCGGTTTCGTGCCTTCGAATCGCGTGAGTTGGATATTTGGCGTCATAGGCGTGTGAGCGGCATAAGCGGTCTGCAAACCTGCAGATTCTACGATTGAGTCAATATATGCCTTTTGAGTCAAGGTCAAAGTGCCTTGCTCACGATCGCGAATGAAGTTAATACCCAAAAAGTAACGAATGGATCCTAAATCACGCATTTCGAATGTATGTAACAATTCTTCGATCACAAAGTCGGTGTGATTGCGTGAGGTGGCGACCATGATATCGTCGACATGTATGGCGAGAATTGAAATGAATTGTTCATTGTCGATATCGATGATGCGCCGGTAGACACATGCGTCGGTCTTGCAGGGTAGGTAGCCAAGTTGCTTAAGTTTACTATCAAACAACTTATTCCACATGCGACCAGCTTGTTTCAGCCCATATAATGAACGTTTAAGACGAAGTACCTTGTTTGTATCATCCTCGAAGTAAGGTATCTGTCGCATATAAAGTTCTTCAGCTATGTCCGCATGTAGATAGGCAGAACTTACGTCTAACTGCCGGAGATCCCAATCAAGGTGATTGGCCAATGATGCGATCGTACGAATTGAGTCCAGGCGTACTACAGGTGCGTATGTATGCCCAAAATCAATACCTGGTTGTTGACTAAATCCCTGTGCAACTAAACGGGCTTTGTAGCGAACAGGCTTACCGTTCTCATCGCGCTTTAGGGTGAGAACCCATTTATTACCTATAGCCTTTCGTCCAGGTGGGAGTTCAACGGGTTCGTACGTTCCCATCTTCTCGAGGGTAGCGACCTCGGATTCCATGGCTTCCTTCCAGATGGATGCGTCTGGGCCTGCCAGGGCTTCGTCCACGGTTGGGCTGTCGCTGGGCGATGCCATGTGCGCTGCGAGCGACCAGTCCAAGGTGTCGTCCTTGGTATCTGCCATGGGCGATTCTGTCGACGTTGGAATGGCATCAGCGAGGGTGAGTTTACCGAACGCCGCCTCCAATCCATTGAGTTGACTGTAGGCTGGGAGGTCGACTGTATTGAGGACTGGGCTGCTTGCGCCGGAGGGTATAGTAGGAGCAGTGGTGAGCGAGGGGACGCCGGAGATGATGCTGTCGGTGTCATCGGAGTCGGAGTCGTCGCTTCCAAGATAACTTGAGGTATCGGCGAATCCTACTGCAAGGTTAGATACTTCATTCTTTGTATCAGACGAAGACTGACCTGTCGCGGCGGAGTCTTTGATGTTAATCTTGACTCCTCCACGCTCGCTCTGCAAGATGATGGCGGGAGCGTTGGGATTGCCTCGACGGGTTCGGATACCGGTAGAGTTGGGGAGCGCATTGATTTGACGAAGTGAATTAGTCGTATCAGTGCGAGGGGTAATAACCATAGTAGATTTAGAGTGAGAAAGAGATTTGGGAGCGTCAGTTTGAGTGGGAGTTGTTGAGCTTGGTGATTTCGATGCTGTAGGCTTGTCTTTCATCTCAGGTTTTATATCCTTTTGTGTGCCCTCTCCCTCCGAGTCATTCTTTCGCTCGGTGCTGACTGATTTCTCTCCCCCTGTTCCAGCATGTTCTATCGGTTGTTCCGCAGCGCTGCTGTCTTGACTCATCTCCCCCTCAGCGGGCGGAACGACAGTCTCTCCCCATTCTGGGTCTTGCTGCGCAGCCATTGGATGCGCATATATCCTCGGAAACGAGATATTTCGCGAGTGTAATATACGGTTAGCCCCTGTCTTGTAATAGCGCCAACTCTTACCTTGTAAGTCCGATATCCCTGTAAATATGCCGGTAAAAGTCTTCGGGTCTAATTTAGAAATATTCTCCCCCTGATTCAGTACATAACATTTCGTTCCCCAAGGTTGTAACCTACTAATATCTGGTTTCTTATTCCAGAATAACTCATATGGTGTTCGCCAGAACTTTCCGTGTACTTGCGTCGGTACTCTATTCTTTAGGTAACACGCATATGCGATCGCCTCGCTCCACAGGAATTTAGGAGCTCCTGACTCGAGCATCATTGCTCGTGCTTTCTCGGTAAGTGTCCGATTTAGTCGTTCTGCGATTCCGTTCTGTTGAGCTGAATGTGGGGACGTAGTTTCCAGTATTGTACCTTTGAGTGCAGCGTGTCCCTGCCACTCATTATTGACGAATTCTCCTCCATTATCGAAGCGTACGCGCTTGATTTTCTTGTTCTTTTGTGTATCTAACATCGCTTCGAAAGATTTATAATGGTTGAGTGTCTCGTCTTTATGCCTCAAGAATCCTAGCTTTGTGAACCGTGTAGCTACATCCGTAAATGAAACATAGTATTTGAACTTTCCTATCGACGTTACACGGGCAGGTCCCCATACGTCGGTAACTACTAATTCGCCTATTTCGTTTACGGTTGACTCGGATTGTTTAGGGAACGGTTTCACATGAGCTTTCGATTGCATACATGCTTCGCATTCAAAGTTTAAGCCAATTTTATCCTCGGCAACTTCCATGCCTTCGACTGTGTTTGTGTTTTTCAGTCGTTTGAGTGTTTGCGCATTGACATGACCCAATATCCTGTGCCAATCAAGCCAGGTTCGGCCTGTTTGCTTAATAAGTGCGATCTCGCCTTTTGTTCTATTGTCCGTAGGCTCGCTTATTGTCTGAGCATTGACTCTCCACAAACTACCTTGCGTTCGATCATGTATCTTCGATCCGATCATGACTTTGCGGTTCTTTGGGTCTATTATCTCTAATTGGTCTTGCTCAAGCGATACTCGCATACCCTTATCAGTTATCAGCGATAAGCTGATGAGATTGGCTGGGGATCCAGGTACATGCGCTACATTCGTAAGGACGATATTGTTGTATTGATCTTTGTTTGGGCCTGTTATGCATCGAAGTCTTATTGTACCTCGACCAAGGATTGGCTCTTTGCCGGTAACTCCAGTAATGTAGCCTGACGATTTACTGTACGTGGTAAATGCGTCCCGATCTCTAGCTATGTGAGTCGTGGCTCCACTATCTGCTAACCAGCTGGTTTGGTCTGTACTGACGAGTGCCTGATGCGCTTCTCGAGCTGAGAATGCATATTCGGCTTTGTCTGCGTCGTCGGATACTGCTATATGCGCACGAGCATTGCCGTTTCGGTTCTTGTTGGGTGAGTCGAATCTTCGATTGTGGAAATTTCCTTTGTTCGCCTTGTTTTGCTGATTTCGTTTGTATGCTCCTCCACCCGGGCCTCGGCATTCGGCCGCCCAATGCCCGATCTTGCCACAGTTGTTACACTTGGTCTTAGATTTATCGACGGGTTTCACATTGGTACGCATGCTCCTGTTGAAGTTTGGCTTACCCGAACTGAAGAATGCCTTCGATTCACTGTTGCGGGTGCTCCTTCGGTGCGCTTCGGCCAGTATCCTTGAGCGTAAATCACTGATTTGATTTGCTAGCTCGTTCGCGTCTGTGCTAAAGCGGAAACTTACTGACTGGGTGAATGTATCCCATGAGTCTGGTAAGCTTGCTACTAGCGTGGTAATCCAATCCACCTCAGTTATTGTACCAGGTGCGATTAGGTTAATTTGTTGGAACCATCCACGCATCTGCTGGATATGTTCCTCGATGTCTTCCGTCTCGGCCATGCGATGACTAAAGAATTTTCTTCGCAGGTCGATTAGCCCGACGGTTCCTTTGACTTGGAATGTCGACGCCAGTAAATCCCACGCATCGGCGGAATAGGTGCATGCTTGTATATGCGTAAGCACGCTTCCGTCTACGCGTAGTCTAATATTTGACAGTGCTTTGCGGTCGAACTTAAACCATTTAGAATGATCCTCATTTTCAACGATTCTTACTTCGTCCGCTAATGCTTTACCATCCGAATCCTTTCCACCGGTTATCTTAAGTTCGATCGTTTGGGGCGGTATGGTATAGCTACGGTCGACGTATTTATACAAATCGAGGTCTGTGAGTATATCCTCCATTTGAATACGCCACACGTTATAGTTATCGGTCCCCCTCAAGGGCTCGATGCGATGTAGGCTACTCAACGTGCCAGACGTTGTTGTGGTCGTACTATCGGCTTGCATGATGGTTGAGATCTCAGGTATATAATTCGTTTCTTATGGTTTCAAGCGTTCAAGCGGGGCTCATAACCTATAGAAATCAAATGTATATATTATGATATATATAGAAGAGTGAGAGTAAAGAGCGAGTGAGTGAAAGTGTGTTGAATGATGAGTACGAGAGGGCTCGCAGAGGCCTCTATATATACCCTACACTTTGCTCTGAGTCACTGGTACGTCTTACTGCGCATATACTGCGCATAGAGCACTTGACTCGATTATATGACTCGATGTTCTCGTATCTTCTACTAACTACATGAATATTCTACAATACGCGAAGGTTCTATCGAGCGTCCAGGTGGCACTGAGTAATATAATAATCTACTACCAGGCATCACCGCCTCGCATGTATCCTTGGTTGAGTTCCCAGCTCTTTCGACAAGCATATCCATATCTTGGACGATTTCACTCGCTGCAGCACTTTCCTTGAAACAGGTTTATTCTTCTTGCACTCGACCTATGGTAACCGTCCGCTCCCACTCTCTTGATCGGTAATTTGCATCTCGTGGTATGCGTCCCGCATATTGTTCGGGTTTGATGGACATATGGTCGTATCGGGCTAAGGCGCATATAGCTCATCCAATTTGGGGCTTATTATAGCAATTTACTACAGGTTCACACGACGGCTCCAAAATTTATGTCAAAACCGAACAGGTGCACAGGCTACATTGCTAGTGAGGCGTGGAATGTTCACCGATATCGGACGAATTGGCAAGAGATGATAGAAAATGTGACAAAAGGTTCGAAGATACATCAACACCAAAAGTGGCTCGAAAGCTTCAGAGGACCTCTGAACATAAGCATACAGCTAAAACATCAAAATGAAAAGTACGTGTGCGAGCTCCTAAATCTTTTTAGCTTGGACTCCAAAAAGCTTCAAGATACGTTTAGATAGTTTCTCCTCGGCGCTTTCAACACTCTCGTAGTGCTTCGAGAGTTCATAGCGACGAGTCCCAATCACGAGCGAGAGATGATAAAGACTGGGAGCGTTTGGATCTGATTCGTTCAGTTGGCGCTGATATGTAACTTGAGGTTGAGGACGATCGTTTTCCGCACAATACGCTACAAAAAGGGTCAAACTTAATAACGTCACCACGTGATACAATCCAAACACTTACTTGAAAGTATATTCACATAAGACGGCCCGTGCATCACTTTGGGCTCCTTAACCTCGGCTTCTGGGCTTGCACTCTTTTCGCTCACCAGCGTATCAGTCTTCAACCTCTTCTTCGGAGGCTGTTCATCCAACACTTCTGCCTCCATCTCTGGAGAAACCTTTCTCCCTGTATTCGAAACGACGGAATTGCCACGCGTGTCGGAATCAAGATCCATTGATTCGCTCTGGCTCTGCTCGTCCTCTTCAACAAGCGGTTCGTATGATCCCAGACGTTCTCGAGTTGGATGATGTGATTCGATACTCGCGTTGAAGGTCTCGTTGCTGATTTTGGATGACGTCTCCGGAGAGATTTGGCCAGGCTCTAGTGAACCGCTGGGCGGTCGTTTGGTGGAAGCGGTCCGTGCATAACCATCAGCGTCTTTGCTTGTTGTTGTGGGCGTAGGCACAGAAGTTTGCGAGCCTTTAATTGGAGATATGGCAGCGGGAAGGAGTTTTGGAGTAGGGTCATTAGGGTGAGAATCTGTAGCTGACCAAAAGCTGTAAGGCACCTTCTTTTAAATGGTTGAGTGGTATAGGCTTATACGTACTATTTTGGACTGGAGGCGCATTCAGTTGGACCGAACCAGATCCGCTAGGCACGGGCGGGCGTGGAGGCAAAGTGGTGAGTCGCACGGAGAGTCCAACAGACGCCAACGCTTTCCCAGATACATCCTCACTCGCAATAAAATCCAACACGCCAAGCTTGATAGCATAGGTCGCGACGGATCGTTTCGCAACATTAGGGAGGAGTTCGGGTTTTAGCGGATATTTGGATGTACGGTACTTTTCCGAAAGAACCTCTGGCACCGACCCATAAGATTTCTTTGCCCCAGACGGGAGGACGACAGTCATGCGGGCCAAGGACCCTAAGAATGAAGCGTATGAAAACCGTAGGATTGTAAACTCGATGATTCGACTCACCCTCAGGATACTTTTTTTGTTCCCATCTCAGTCCCGTATTGGCTTGCTTGTGCATTTTTTTCGCACTATACACTTTTTGCAGCAACTCGTTAATAATACTCACTGGGGATTTATCCACGTGTGAGGGAGTCTTTGTAGGGGGTTTAGTAGGGGGTGCTGGGGGATTGGAGCTGGGGATGGGGGTAGGATTGGGGCCGTCATACACTGGTATATTTTTCGGCTTTGACCCAAACGAAGAAGCAACAGGCAGCCCCACACTGGGCTTCTGTGGCAGGGGTTGCTGCAGGATTGGAGTGGGATCCAGCTGGTTTCCTCGAGAGGGAGATTGCTTGACTTCCACGGGCCTCGAACTCGTCTGAGTGAGTGGTGCAGGGGAGGACTGGCCTATCTGCTGTTTAACAGAGGAAGTAGAGTCGATGGAAAGCGACAAACCTTGCATTAAAAATGCAATTACTCCTTGTTGAACAGCCTTGTAGGCGGCATGCATCTTGGCTACCATCGCAGTCGGGTGCCATCCCGAGTTTGGGAATTCGATTCCGATATCATCTGGTCCAGTAACCGTCAAGGTCGAGGAATAGGCTGGACCTGGCAGTTCAAAGACTCTGAAGCCGCTATTACAACATAAAGCCTACCTAATGGGCCATCGGACTCCTTGACATCAAAGTAAAGAGGCTTCAAATCGCCGAAGCGAGCTTTGCATGTGTGGTATAGTAGAGAGAACGCCTCTTCGACTGTAAGCTTAGCATAGTCTCGTCGAGATCCAAGAGCTCTGAGATCATCCAGAGACTCAGTTTTCATGGGACGTGAGTTAGCCATGACCCAGTCATCGAGCGGCACAGTTAGTGCGGTTGTCATTCCAACAGGGCCACGAATTCACAGAGCGGTCCACAAGCTAGAATAAGCGTCGCCGTCGATACGGGAGTCCCAGCAGTTCGTAGAAGTCTGTTCGTAAGTGATGTTGTTTTGGGGAGCCTTGGCAAGAGTCCAACCGAGTCCTTGTGGCGGTGACCCAGTGGTGGTCAGGTTTGGGAAGTCTCAGGGGCCGAGCCAGGCCCAAAGCGTCGGATGACATCAGCAGGGTCTGATGCAATTTGTTATTTTGGAGCCATTCCGCGCACTCGACCACGCGATGCGTCCATCTCCATCATCTGTGAGACATGATTGCGCCATCGCTCGAACAAGTATAAATATTCGATAGCCCTCGAAAGTGAGCTTCATATCTCTCTTAACGCCTTTCCCCCGCCCCCACCATGTCCACCCACGACTTCTACAAGTTAGTTTTTATCTGAACAGGATATGTCTCCTTGGACGTAACTGAACTTGTCTATAGGGAGCCCGAGTTCGACACTCTCCAGCTTCATGCGGGACAAATTCCAGATCCGGCAACCAATGCGCGCGCGGTTCCGATTTACGCTTCAACGAGCTTTGTGTTCAATGACTCTCAAGTAAGCCCACGCACATGCAAGGCTCCAGAGACGAGACCGACCGCCGACTTAGCACGGTGCGGATTTATTCGGATTAAGGGCTCTTGGCAACATTTATAGTCGGATCGGAAACCCGACGCAAGACGTATTCGAGAAGCGCATTGCGGCCCTAGAAGGGGGTGCTGCAGCCGTTGCCGCTTCCAGTGGGCAAGCCGCACAGTTCATGGCTATCTCGACCATCGCCGGCGCAGGAGACAACATCGTCAGCACGTATGTAACCCGTGACTTCTGTTTCCGCTAGCTGACACGGTCGATAAATAGTTCGTACCTCTACGGTGGAGTCAGTATACGTTTCAAGCCACATGGTCATTTCTGATATCCTATTCACTCCGTTTATCAGACGTATAACCAGTTTAAAGGTACATTTCTGCTTCCAATCGGGGGCCATACCACTCATTAGTCGATAGTTTTGTTCAAGAAGTACGGCATCGGTGTCAAATTTATCAAAGACGACTCACCTGAAGCGTTCGCTGCCGCGATTGACGAGAATACGAAAGCCATATACGTGGAGAGCATCGGAAACCCCAAGTACAACGTCGCTCCCATTCCGGAAATTGCCAAAGTACGGGCTATATGCATCAAACCATGAGAAACCCATGATAACCGTCTTCGTAGATTGCACACGACCACAAACTCCCACTCATCGTTGATAACACATTTGGGGCTGGAGGTTATTACATTCGCCCTATCGAACATGGTGCCGACATTGTTGGTGAGTTGCACTTAGTCCGATGCTACAGAGGGACACTTAAATCGGGGATATAGTCCATAGTGCCACTAAATGGATTGGTGGCCACGGAACGACCATTGCTGGCGTGATCGTAGACGCAGGCAAGTTCGACTGGGCCGCTTCGGGACGATTCCCAAGCTTCACCGAGCCAAGTGAGGGATACCATGGCCTCAAAGTACGTCGGCCCACCAATAACTGATCATCACTATAACTTATAAAAACGCCTCATAGTTCAGCGAGACGTTCGGGCCGCTCGCTTTCGCCGTCAAGCTTCGTGTCGAGATTCTCCGTGACCTCGGTGCAGCGCTCAACCCTTTTGGTGCCTTCCTGCTTCTCCAAGGTCTAGAGACTTTGAGCTTGCGCGCACAACGCCATGCCGACAACGCGCTTGCTCTCGCTCAGTACGTAATCTCGCCTTCGCAATCAACGTTTCCTGAACTTGATATAACTCAGATGGCTTGAACAACACCCTGCGGTTTCTTGGGTCTCCTACCCAGGTCTTCCCAGCCACCCCAGCCACAACATCGCCAAACGACTTCTCCGTGCTAACACCTATGGCGGAGTACTCAGCTTTGGTGTCAAAGGCGATGCAAATATCGGAAGCGCTGTGGTCGACAAGCTTAAGCTCGCTAGCAACTTGGCGAACGTAGGAGATGCCAAAACGCTGGTCATCCATCCTGCTACCACTACCCATCAGGTATAGTCTACATTTTTGAGATTGCGCAATCGAGTGATCTAATGGCTCAACAGCAACTAACGGCCGAGGAGCAATTTGCATCGGGTGTTACGCCCGATCTTATTCGAGTAAGCCATTCGAAATTCACTATGCTCACGTCTTTCTGATTGTCGGCTGCAGGTATCTGTTGGAATAGAGGCTATCTCTGATATCATCGCCGATTTCAGCCATGCTTTCAAGCAGGTCATCCCTGAATCTAACAAGACAGGATCGTCTGACAAGTCCAGGGCAGAGCACCATGTCAAGTTAGATTGAATGGCTGAATCTCGTAGAATTGGTTTCAGATATACAGCTGAGCGAAACCCAAATTATAAAAACTTCATGTACAATAGGAACAGGGTCGAATAAATGAAATGATTCAGTTTACCTGTCGTTATCGGACGTTGACCTCTTGCTTCGAAATACACCTGGAAACCGTTCTCTCCGAAAATTCCGGATGAGTCAACCGCGGTCATGCTGAGTAAGTAAGCCAGCATATGAAGGAATTACAGAATGTATAGTTCCGATATGGGGCCACTAAGATAGCTAGGAATTTTCATATTTTGTTGAAACCGGGTGCAAGGTAGAAACATGCAGATGCCTTGTTTACTCACTTTGGAACTCGTTTGTGACACTAATAAAATGAACAAAAATCAAACCTATGGTTGGGATCGCGGGTTTCTAGACTGAAATGGGGATTTTGTACATAAAACAGGCGTAAAATCATAGCCATTAGACTTTCCGAGAACCGGGCACCCGTTGCCCAAGACTCCGCACGCCACAGTGTGCGAGAAAAATACAGAAAATCTGCACGAAACCCCCTCGTGATAATTTGTTAGACAAATAGAGAGAATGAGTGTCTCATCGGAGTTCGTGTAGCTTCCATAAAAAGCGCTTAGATACGCCATTTTGGGGACGTTACATCGGAAAGGCCTTTTCATGCGCAATTTTCGGATGTCTCAACCTTGCAGAGAGGCCCGTAATCGGTAAAAAAAAAAGGCAACAAGAGCATGCGATTGTATCACAGAGTGCCAGTACATCGGGCATCCGCAATCATAAATAGTTTTAACTAACTATCATCACTCGCACGAAGCTGAGTAAACACGAAGTAATCTGGGGCTGCTGTCAATCTGTTGCTGTTTGCATAAGTCTCCCCTGGTCAAACTTTTTTCCAGGGCTCGGGTGCACAAACATATATTCCGCCCACTCCACAGGTTGCATCAATCATATCAAAAAGATGTTATAATGTAGGATTGGGGCCGCAGAGACGAACGCAATGATATAGGTATCTGCTAGATAACCCAATTTCTCTTCGAGAAGGCTGCTAGGTCACGGTGTACGATTGTATGCAACAACGGGGGTGGCTATCAAAAGCGTAAGTACGATTGGATAGACGAGCAATTCAGCGAGCTCCATAAAAATATCTGTCTGATAGAGCGTTTCAACGCCGGGCTTGTCGTATGATACGGAGTCGAGCGTGGTGTGGCGCCCGTTCCATCTCACAGACCACACCATGGATGGACAATATTCATGTACTTGATGTAGAAGATTCGTGTAAATAGTAGAATGTTCTGGAATGAATGAATCATGTAGTGAGTCAGTAAGCGAGTCAGTAATCGAGTCAGTTCACTATATGCACAGTATATGCGGTTCCGAACTACGGTATGACTCGAGGGATTTTAGGGTATAAATAGGGGTGCTTTCGACCCCCTAAGCCTCACCGATTTCTCTCTATCTCTTACTGTCTTTTCTCTACGCTTTTAACACCATTTTATTTTTCATTTTTGTATATACATAAGAATACGATTTCTATAGGTTATGAGCCCCGATTGAACGCTTAGAACCCGTAGAAGAATACTCTGACCTAATAAACTCGAGTAAACCCAACAAGTCATGGCTGATGCAACAGCTACGACTACAACGACCGGTATTAGCGGTCTACACCGAATTCCGCCCCTAAAAGGAGTGGAAAACTATAATGTCTGGAGAGTGCAGATGGAGGACATACTCACTGACCTCGATTTGTACGGATACGTTAATCGTACCATTCCCGTCCCTCCTGAAACAATTACGCTCACTGAAACCGGCCAGAAAGACGAGAATGGGAAAGACGCACCAGATAAGGTAACCGAAGTCGAGAATCTGCAGCATGGTCCCTGGTTCAAAGCGGATCGTAATGCGTTATCGAATATCCGGTTAAGAGTCGCCGGAAGTGTACTTACGCATATACAGTCGTGTGAGTATTCCGCCGATGCGTGCCCCTGAGCGTGTTCCAGTGTTAATTTGGGGATAGATAGCTTTCAGTAGCCAGGTGTTAGCGACGGCTAGACCACAAGGTGGGTCAGGGGCATAACCATTCGCTCAGCTTTCTGTTGAAGATAGATTTCACGCTCGGATCTCGTGATGATGTAGAAAGCGTTCACTCGCACAGTGCCGGAAGATACCCCGACTCGCACTGATTGGAGTCAAGAGCACTGCGGTTCCGAGGTCCCTGTAGACAGAGACTTGCTCGCGTGTGATGTGTCGCTCGGTCGCATTCATGCTACTCTGGCCAGACGCCCCAACATCCCCCACTATACCGATCTAAATCCAGCTGCCTATCTCTTTGTTGTCGCTGTGAACCCTAACTTTTCCCCTCTGGATGAGACGTTGGGGCAAGTGATTGCGACCACTAGTACTTGCCAGGGTACCTGTTGAACGAGATACACAATTTTGTGGTTGTCTCGCGATTCTATCAAGGCTTTCACGTGGATTCTACCACATGTGTCACGGTACTTACAGGAATATGTACACACGCCCGCTTTCTTCTATTTTATCGCGCTTCATAATATATCAGTGGATACATCGCTATCCGAAAGGATTAGCAGCATTAGCACGAGATGGACTAAGCGGCAAGTTCCAACGCGCTATGGACGATTTATGCTTCAATAATACCGCCCCCACTACCTGCTGCAGGCCCTCGTCTTTGACCGGGGTTTAATCCCCGATCGATACTCGCTTTCTCTAAACTCAAACCCATGCTCCTGGCAGCTCTCACACCCAATTCAAGCTGGCGTAGCGTCTCGAGGTTCGTATAGACGACAGCTCCTCAGTAGAACTTTTGGTATTAATTGTTGGATGATTTGGACTCGGAAGAACGTATGCGCCTAAAGTCGGAAGCGGAGCACCCCAGCACTGGGTTTTGAGCGCTCTCGTTCTCTAGCACCTGCTGAATCTTCCGAGAGTCGAGACCATATATTCAGCACATTCAAACGCCTTTACAGAGACATCATATCGCAGCATGAGTGCCGACCACGACAACGTATTCGCCTTCACGGTGCACGACTCGAACTGCTCAATCACGCTAGCCACTACGAGTCCGCACCGGCTCAGGCTATAGTTATTGGTTAGTCTGGTGTTTTTTATGGATGCGACATAGAGCTCTTACGGGTTTGAACCTTTCTGCAACCCGCTAAACAGATACGTGCATCTATATTGGCACGTTCGTCCAGAGCTGCCACTGGGGCGGCGGACACGGAGCCCACAGCACTGGCACCGAAGATGATAGCCATGAGCACAAAGCGGATCGACAGAGTCGTCATTCTGTACGGTCGAGGAGTTAGACTGATGTTATAGTAAGAGTACGGTAGGACCAGAGGGCGTTGATGGGGTAACCTGCAGCCTGGCTTATTCATTTATATTCGTATACAATCTGTAAGAGTATCGTCGAGGGCGGAGTATCCTACACCGTTCGCCCCGCCAAGCCTGTGCGGGACCAACTTCCGCCTTCGCCCTCGGGGCCGCTGTCAAAGTGGCCGAGCTGGATGGAGCAGTGGGAAATGACACGGCGCCATAGTCAGAACGAGATTGTACAGCACGTCCAGGAAGGTCCGTCCTCTGTGCTCAACGGAAGCAAGATACCGATCAGAAGGAATCAGATAGTCGCCAAATATCCACATATGAGTCAACGCCGGTCGTCGAAACTTCAGGCTTGCTATATGATTTCCTCATTGCCCCTCTCTAATACGTACTGAGATATCGGAGGTGATACAGGATTTTACGTAGCCACCTTAATGTAGCGAGAATACCTGAACGGGGCGCACATATGCGAACTATTTGCCCACGATTGAGGAGGATTTTGTCCCACCGGAATTTGTCTCACTTGCGCCAATGGAGAAGTAAGCGATGTTTCGGGAATAGTCTCCTGGCCGGAGCGCTCATCATAACTGTGTGTAACTCATTCGGTTTCTCCAGGACCCGCAGCGAAATCCCTCTTTGCGCTTTTCTGCTTCGTCTGATGGTTGGCGCGGAGCCTACCACTGCTCGGCCAATCCCCGAATATCTAGCTAGCACGTGATAAGGGCCCACTGTCTAAGGATGCTTCTGAGCGCCGACTAGATGCCGGTACTGTAGTGCCGGTAGCCCGTGCTACTTCGGATCTAGTGAGTGCTCAGAAGCTTCCTTAGACAGGTGGAGCTAGTGCGTGCTAGCTTAATATTCGGGGATTGGCCGAGTGGATGAAATCCATAACCGTGCCCGCTGCCTCATTCAATACGAGATACTCTCTTAGAGCCTTCGGCCGTAGATTCTAACGAAAAACAAAACACGCAAATATGAACAGAGTTTACTGCGGCTGTCAAAAGTTCGTAGATGACCCTGGCAAGGCTGTACGGAACGTAACTGAAGCGGACAAGGATGTGACCGCAGAGCACACCCATTCCTTATCTCGGCGATCCTATCAAGATAGCCGAGCCGGGATAGGCAACACCCAAAAACTGAACTTTGCGGTAGTAAAACAGTCGGCGAGTGAAAGCTTCGTAATTGCATGTACGACTATTCTATATACATATGATTCGCATCCGCATATGTGGACACGAGAGAAAATCATATTCTGAAGACTAGGATCCTCCAAGATTACTCCCGCCATCGTGGTGTGGTCAAATCTAAGCAGGATTTGAGAACCCTACGGTTTGTCATGGTGTAGATCCTGTGTACAATTTGATTGGCGGATAGTTTCAACATCATGAATCTGACCGCAAGTGGATCTGTTCTGCGACAGCTCTATCACTTGACAGGGCTCTAGATAAATCGATGAAAGCCGGTGCACGCACATAGTCTTAATTTCTAAAAATGCGCTCTGTACAGCCGTTCAATGATTATTAATTGTACCGTAAGTTCCCCATGGTATTCCTTGAACGTAACGAATTCAGATCAAGTTGCACGCTGTACATCGCAAATGATGTGGCAAGCCCGAAGTCTCGACGACCGGCGTTGACTAATATGTGGATATTCGGCGACTATCTGATTCCTTCTGATCGGTATCTTGCTTCCGTTGAGCACAGAGGGCGGACCTTCCTGGACGTGCTGTACAATCTCGTTCTGACTATGGCGCCGTGTCATTTCCCACTGCTCCATCCAGCTCGGCCACTTTGACAGCGGCCCCGAGGGCGAAGGCGGAAGTTGGTCCCGCACAGGCTTGGCGGGGCGAACGGTGTAGGATACTCCGCCCTCGACGATAATCTTACAGATTGTATACGAATATAAATGAATAAGCCAGGCTGCAGGTTACCCCATCAACGCCCTCTGGTCCTACCGTACTCTTACTATAACATCAGTCTAACTCCTCGACCGTACAGAATGACGACTCTGTCGATCCGCTTTGTGCTCATGGCTATCATCTTCGGTGCCAGTGCTGTGGGCTCCGTGTCCACCGCCCCAGTGGCAGCTCTGGACGAACGTGCCAATATAGATGCACGTATCTGTTTAGCGGGTTGCAGAAAGGTTCAAACCCGTAAGAGCTCTATGTCGCATCCATAAAAAACACCAGACTAACCAATAACTATAGCCTGAGCCGGTGCGGACTCGTAGTGGCTAGCGTGATTGAGCAGTTCGAGTCGTGCACCGTGAAGGCGAATACGTTGTCGTGGTCGGCACTCATGCTGCGATATGATGTCTCTGTACAGGTGTTTGAATGTGCTGAATATATGGTCTCGACTCTCGGAAGATTCAGCAGGTGCTAGAGAACGAGAGCGCTCAAAACCCAGTGCTGGGGTGCTCCGCTTCCGACTTTAGGCGTATACGTTCTTCCGAGTCCAAATTATCCAACGGTTAAGACAGGGGCAAGGGGATGTATAGTTGGTGGAGGACGGGTGTAGGAGGCGAAGAAGGATTACCACCTGCTCCAACGGCTAATACTAAACATTTTGCTAAGGGCGGAAAACACGCGAGTGTGGCTCATTCATGCGACGACCCCAGTCTTCTCGCTCACAAGCGACTTTCAGTGGCTCAGATCGCAGGAAAATTCAGTATGTATGCTCAACCATAGTCCCGAGTTATATACATCGGTCAGGGACCGCAAATCCATTGATGCTCGGAGGAGCCGTCCCGTTAAAGGGTCTCGCATCAATCCCCTGCACGAATTTCTCAGTCGAGGTTAATAACTTGATCAAACGACCCACCAGACCCCGACTCGAAAATCCCGACCAAAGTAGACATTCGTTCTCTCCACCCGTATGCACTCGATCAGCGGCTAAAATTGCATCACGAGCTTGTAAAAACGTAGGCCTACATGGCTGAATTTTCATTGCTGTGACTATCAGTCTTAGACGAGCTCGTTAGGGCTTCAAGATGAATATATCCGAATATTTAAGCACTGACTGGAGTATTAGCGTGTTGCCATGCTTTGGTACCATACGACTCGCTCCATCCTCAAGAATAACGGTCCGGTAGAACTCCGAGTCTGAGATATGGAAAAGCGAATCGGCGAAGCCATATGCATCAATGAGCACGTTTGTGACAACCCAAAGCGCTTCCGCCCATATTTCTCCAATGGCATGCTACAAGTCGATTCTTTGTTAGCGCGAAACTTGATTGTGATGAGGCCTTTGAGTTACCAACTCAAGGTAGAGCGGCTGCTGCAAGTAATTGTACATAAACGGGTTGACCGAGACGTTCTGAAATAACCAATTAATTACTGACAATCTAACAAGGGCCAGATCTACTCACAATAGCATACGGAAAATGTCGAATTCCTACGGCCTTGTTCGCGACCCAGGCTCCAATAGGATAATCCGAATATGTACTCGTGCTTCGTACTAATGTAGCCACGAAATCACTCCAGCCTTCCCCCATCCCAGCGGCTAGGAATGCGGTATAGTCCAAACATCCGGAATTCTTAGGACCGCCGGTTAAACGTGTCGATAATCCGTGCGTCAACTCGTGAATCACAATCCCAGCGTCCAAGGCCCCATCTCGAGCAGGCGAGGCGGTGTTCCAAATAAACATTCTACCCTGGCCGTTTTGACCATCTGGGGGCTTCGGACGATGTCATTTGAGTTAATTTATGGTACACTAATTAGGATAAAAAACTTACAGTTAAGAAATATGCGTTATTGAATCCTCCACCATCCTGCGCATGCATCACAACTCCATCACCATCAACTCCGCCCTTTCCAAAGTTGTATTGTTGAAAGTTGCCGCTCCTCTCGTCGAATCCATACAGGTACATCAAGTCGTGATACATGTTCGATAGATAGAACAACTGTGTAACCGAAGTGTTCACGTTTTGCCTCGGATTTTGGGTCCCGTCGTAAGGAAAATCAAATACGAGATAAGGGCCTCCATCCGGACGAGAGTTGTTTTTCCAATCTTGGCCACCTGCCCAATTGGATTGAGCAATTACCTAGCAGATCATTCTCAGTCCCTCCCAAATAAGAACAAATAAACATGTACGCACATTGTTCCCTACTGTAGTCGTATAATTCACAATATCGTCCGACTTGGGATCTGGGTGAGATGTAATCGGATCACGGCTTGCGAGAACCGAATGCCATCCAAGGGGTGAAGCCTCTTTATTATACAGCGGTGACTCCAGAGTCCGGATCCCGCTCACAGGATCATTGATGCCCCATTTCCATACGTTGTACGTCCCCACAGGAACGGGGGTAAGCACGGGCTGTGAACCCGACGTCTGGGGGACGTCCATTTTGACGGGAAACTGCTCTGGACCCAATACAGTCTGACCAAACACCTTGGCCTGCAACGCGCTCGGCCAACCATCCTCTCTCAACATCGGCCCGTCTTTCACCCAATCTCCCACCGCGATAATCTTGGATGGATCGTGGGCCGATACATACGCCTCGTACCAGTTATCCTCCATGCGAACCTCGAGCCGCCACGCCAGATTGAGTTGGGTATGAGAGCTGCCAGGAGCATGGGTTTGGGTATAGACGAGGCGAGCATCGATTGGGGACAACACGCCGGGTAAGGTCGAAACTCTCCAGCAGCTAGTCGAGACAGCATCTTGGCAAGTGTTTGGGGTCGCAATCACTTGATCCAAAGTGTAATTCAAGGGGGAAAAGTCGGAGTTCCCAGCGACGATAAAGAAATAGGCAGCAGCAGTTGGATTTAGATCGGTACTGTGGGGGATGTTGGGGTGCGCGGCGATAGCAGCATGGATGCGACCAAGCGACACGTCACACGCGAACGAGTCTCTGCCCGCAGGGATATCGGAACAGTAATCCTCTTGACTCCAGCCAGCGTGAGTAAGGATGTCGTCCGGTAATTTGCCCATAAATACCTTTCACACATTTAGTATCATATCAACTTGATCGAGATACGCCATCACTCACCGAGCTGCCATAGTTCAAGACTCGCCCATCACGAACGTTCAAATTCATATCACCGTCTGCCACTTCAATCCCGTCCACGACTTGGCGGGCATAAATATGAGAAACGCCAGTATTGAGATCGGTGTACGAGTCGTTGCGGATATAATAATCGAATGAATTATCAAGTACGTGTTTTTCGATAAACCCCCTTGCTACAACTTTCGAATCTGGGAGAGGGTTTTGCGAGCCATATTCGAGGAAAGGGGGTGGGTCAATAGTGAACCTGGAATTGGGCAGGGGCTGCTTGAACGAGAGTGACTTGCGGGTTGCTCCACTAGCGACCGTTGCAACGCCCTCCACGCAGACGGTCACAAGGAGTAGGAGGGCACAGGAAAGCATACCTCTGGTGTACACGCGCAGGTGGGAGAGCATAACTGTGAATCATACCTTCCCGGCCATTACTTTCAGCTGAATTCTACAATTTATATACGTAGACGATCATGTGGTTCTTATGGATGGCCTCGAACGTAGAAAATATATACAGGCTAATTGCAAACAGGACCCCCCACATCTACCCCGCGTTTTAGGCCGCTAGCGTTGGTGCCAACGTAGGCTGAATTCTGTTTCAACCGTGCGTTTTGTTCAATTCACGTTCCAGTGTTTCTATCTCGCAAACTTACCCTAGCTGCAGCAGACTCACGGGATGAGTCGGTCACCGTTGATGTGGCTGCTCACTCGCGTTTCCCGAGCCCCTGCTGAGTCTGTGCGACACACCAGAACGGTGCCACAGGGTTTTATAACGTATTTGCAATTGGCTCACATGTATTTTCTACGTTGGTGACCGTTGGTAGAAAGAACGAGGTTCCTACGTGCGTCCCTTATGGGATATAGCTAAAAGTAATGGCTGGGAAGGTATGATTTAGATTCGTGCGCTTCCACCTGCACGTGTAGGTTTGGTGCAGGGAAGGAGAGGGAATGGGAAAGATGGGGGCGGGGTGCCCTATGTCATGGAGCCGTCTGGAGATGTTCTCGACAGCCGTCTAATCTCTTCCTTTCTCAGCCGAACACAGATCGAAGGCCGGGGCACTGTATGAGAGACGAGGTGAAGCACCAGAGTGGCCTGTTTATATACCGAAAAATCGACACATGGCACCCAGAAATGGCCGGATGGGGGCGGGAGACGGACAGAGAGTACCCACTTTAGTGCGGTCCGATCATCAAACCTAGGTGTTGCTGACTCATCCCCGAGTCCTCAGGATGACGCCGTCTCATAACTTTCCTCCTTCATTCGTTCGTTACCACATACCGTAGGTTTACTGAAAATCAAATATTTGATTAATTTCTCCACGCCCGCAGGTCAAGTTGATATACAATTATTTACATACGCCAGGTTACCAGGCTGCCGATCGTGGTCGTCCTCTCTGCGAGCTACGTACTAACCACATCTTTCGAGGGGCCTTCTAAACGCTATGAAGAGATTCAAATCCCTCTTACGGGTGACATATGATGCTCAACATGGAAATGCTGGGACTCCTCCTGGCCTCACTCTCGGATCGACAATAGGCTGTACCTTGTTAAGTTGCAGGATAACTATCTGCTATGATAAAACGGTACTTCAATAGTGTCAATATCGTTTAAAGAGCTCGTTGGACGCCACTTTTTTGTCGAAAACGCATTTAGAGATCGTCAGATGACTCCTCAGCAACTGGTGGGCTTCATAGCAGATAGCTGATGCCATTTGATCCGTATGCTCTATACTATCCTTACGACTGCTTTTGACATGCGCCATGCCTACAGAAACCCAACGAGTGGATATTTATTTCGAGCGGGTGACGAGCGCAACGAGAAACATTTCAGCACTTGTGTAAAATACGTTTGCAACCCGATACAACTAATTGGTAAGTTCTCCGTCCCCCCCCGCTTCAAACCCCTGCACCTCCAGGTATGTTATATTGGCTAGGGCTTTACAGGGATTACGATCCAAAAAGGTAAAGGCGCTGGCATACCCAAGCGATCAACCGTAAGCTAACATATTTATGATCAGGATAATGCATCACTTTTGAGGACCACAAAACTCACTTGTTTACTATTTTCGGCTACTTTGACATAATCAGTTGCGCTCATGATTGGCGGCTGAAAGCCGCCCTCTGGGGCGTCAGATCGCAACCTAGGATACAGACGTAGACAAATCATTGGACCTATTGAGTTGGTTATGTTTGTACTCACGTTATTATCTTACTATCGTTGACATGACTGACGATTTCCAGGACATAATCTGATGGTGTAGGTGAAAGCATGACGGGACTGGGGAAACTTCTATCTTGAAAGCCCAGTTCACGTTTCGAATCGTAAATTCTTGTTCGATAATTGCTAGGATCAGTTTCCAGCAACCACTAAATAAACATTTTGTTTGGATCGTTACCGATCAGTGACGTTGAACAGAAAAATAGCAATAAATCACCCTCTGGAAATCCGGAGAAATCGGATCGCGCGAATCAATCTCAACTGGATGGCCAACGCCTCTCTTCGCGGTCACATATTTGCCGTCGATGTTGGGCGGCTCGCCAGGAGTTGGATTCTGAGAGTACCCGAGAAACGCAAGCTCGTACAACCCATCTTCTATATAAGAAGGCATTTGAGACGCAGGAGGAGTGGCCATTTGGTCGGATCATGAAGATCTGCCAGTGAGGTCCATATAGCTGGACTGTACGCTTCTTCGGCCTTGTCGGAGCATTCTGGTATACAGTCTTTCGGCGCCATGAACCTCCGGAAGGGTATCCGTGCTCAGAGTGTAGCATCCGGACGCCACTATGGAGCTTTTGAAATGACCTCCAATGCCATCGGTACTTCGTGTTTGGCGTCCAACGTAAATTTCGAGCCAACAAACCACGTTATGTTGACGATGGACTAGATATAGGCTGCTCCGAAGTGATGCACGCCATAGATCAAATCAGCGGTTCGTCTCATAACCGTAAGCAGCGTCTCAGAGGATCGGATCGCTTAGTTTATCACGACAGGCTGTGTGAAAAGCGACGAGGGTAGCCGATAGGCTCGTAACGAGCCGTCTTACTGCTGTCGCAAACCAGGCTCCTCGATCGAAGCCTATGACCAAGGCCTCCCGAGATTCTAGGAGGCCTGCTCTTCGCTTCGGCCGCCATCGAGATGGAAGAGCATAGCCCTGGAAGGATTCAACGTGTTCTCATATATCTTTGTACATAGTGTAAGATTGGTTTCTCGCCTTCTCATATCTGTAAGCCCGTATTCTGTTTAGACGAACAACGAGTTAGGTTAAGGTTATGGGCTCCATAAAAGCGAATCGAATTGTATGCATCTACAGGAACATTAATTGCCCGAAATACATACGCTCTGCTTCGTTACTGGCAGCTAGAATTGACGACTGCAATTTCCGAAGGTAAAGATGCTGCCTGTATAGTTTCAACTAGTGCTGGAGAAGTCAGCACTCATTCGAGGTTCAAGCGCCGTGTTCGAACAAATCGGCAGTGTTGTCAGTTGGTGGGGTCAGACCCCCTGGCTGACCCGGTATTCGGAGCCTATTTTACATATATCCAGTAATTTTGGACTCCGGATACCGGGTCAGCGAAGAGGTCAGACCCACGAATTGACAACACCGAATCTGCATACCTACTGTTATACTTATCATTGGGCCAACTAAGGCATGGTCTAACGACTAGGTAGTTTGTATACGCACCCTCGATTCGAATGTGCATGTTAGAAGTTTATGTATAGGCTCAAGAGGCGCCTGAGCCAGGGTCGAAAGCAGTAGCGATATGGTGCCACTCTGACGAACAGAAAAAGCAATGAGTCCAGTACATAACCTATTTACCAGGGTTGCTTGGGGGGGCGGTAGCCCCTTATGTTTCTAATCCGGTAAATGCTCACTTAGAAGTCGTTTGATGGCCTACTCAACCCTTCCAAGGATTTCGCCATTAACTTGCTGAATGCCGTGATTGTGAACTAGTGCCACCTATTTAATGAATGGAAGGTCGGACTTTCGAGCACCACATAGTAACATCAAGCATGCTTGTGATCGGATACTGAGTCGCATCGTGTGGGTAGTGTTGCCCGGAACGATTCCATCCGACGGGTTTGCAGCAATATGTCACTCCGGAGAGGTTCGAGTTGGCACGGAAACCTGTGGACTGACCAGACATGTATTGAATATGTGATTCGGTACCTCAGGTCCCGGGATCTACCGCTTAACTGGTTGTGGAAATCAAATATATATGTTATGGTGGTTTTCCATAAGTTCGAGCCGATCAAACATTTTTTCAGGGCGTGCAAACCATGTATTTCGACGGTTGCGCAGGCCACGGGATACGTATCACAAGATTATATACTCCCCGAGATGCGCCTCGCTACGGTGAATATGACCATATGAACAGAATTTTGATAGCGCAATCTGTAGAAATCATATATTTATTTCAAGAGTATATAAAGCGTTAGAGAACAGAATGTGTAGGTAAGTAATAAGATAATGTGCAGAGGCCCGGGAGGCATCTATTTCTGCCTACAAATCCCTCCAAGTCAAATATGATTAGCACTCACTTCATTCGATTAATGACTCATTCTTCCAGAAATATCGAGCATACATGAGCGGATTCTACACAATCTTCGATCGAGGCGTGAGATACATGACTGTATGCGAAGGTGCGTCACGACGAGGACACGTATCTAAATACTGCAAGTTCCCAGATGCAAAAGAGGCGCCTGGATAGCTTCTCGCAAAACATCGCGTTGATATCTCTATACAACGTATGCGTCCAAATAATCTGGACCCTCAGAAGCGCCACTTTGCTGACGTTTTATTCAGTTTTATATAGCGGCTCCACCCAGATATTGTGGCGGAGCAACAGAATCTGGTTAGTTCATCCGGTGCCGAGGCTTTTGGCTCGGTTCCGGCCCCACTCTTTTTATTACATTTTGTGACGTCAGGTGGGCAGCTTTTTGGATCATACGCCCAGATTCCATTTAATTTGGATCTCGATCCAGATGATTTGGATGTTCTAGTCGTACAGTGTATGCTGCTTCGTTGGTTATGAATGGGTCCACCAGTATTGTCATCCCGGCCTCGGCGCCTGTCGCACTCAGTTGATCAATGAGCGAATCATTGCGGTAGACTCATAGGCGTCACAGCGATATAAAATTACATTTTCATTGACTTCGGTCTGAGGGTTTCTGAGGTAGATACATAATTGGACTATAAACAGTAGGTCCGGTCGCCCTCTCAATGTAAGGAGCGGGTGATCAAACTGACCATCCTTAGTTCTGCTAGTCCCAGCTACCACGCTCGCTTGTTTCATATTAAGTATAACATACGCTCTAAACGACTTCTTTCCTTGGCTACGACCCTCTGAGACCGGCATTGGCCTTACGCTCAACCCCCCTTCCATTCCCCTCCCCGCTCCTTCGATTCTCCTTTCTAGATTGATTTACACCTATTATGCTGTTTTATCGCAACAGGGAAGAACTTAGATGGGTTTTTTTTTGCATAAAGTCCCTTGAGAACTCGTCTCAGTGTGTAGCCTTGGCATAGCGCCAAGTTCGTCAAATCAACTACGGGTTCAAGGAAACTGGCGCGGTAAATGGCAATCGGAACGCTGCAAGACCTAGGCTATAATAAACCAATGCCAATGATGCATTAAGTTTCAGTCGTGCTTCTCCCTTGATCTACAATGATCAATCCGAGATCGGCCTCATGAGCGGCTACCCCGAGCGTCCTTGCCTATATACAGACATCAGTACGCAATGGCTAGTACTCCTTGAAATTGACCTCCTCCGTCCCTGCTGCACACTGCCATAATTACGATCTGCTGTAAGCTCTGCCGAATAAGTGCAAGATTCCCATTATCACACAGCCAACGGAGGTGGTGTTGCGGATCGGCCGTGAGCAGTCCGTTTAATGAATGTCTTACCGGGTTTGGAGTGGCACGTGTGGAGCCGTGCCGGATCGTGGCGCTGCGCTAGGTAAGCGTTTTCCCGGGCTCGGCGTCAAAACGATATTCAGAGTATATAAAAGCACCGGAACTAGTTATGAGACATTACACAACAAACATGTCGCGCGCTCTTGCTCTTCGGCTCATATCAGTAAAATACGCGGATAATCTTTCCAGATTTCGGCAGAGATTCAAAGTGATCAAAGACGAAGTTGGAGTGACTGACGATCTGGTGATGGACCTGCACGACCTCGGAATCAAGGCAGTAGGTCTTTTCTTCAGTAGCCCATGCCGGCTCCAACTGAACAAATTTTGCAGACACTGACTCCAAAAGGAATGGAGGCTAGAGGTACGTGTCGAATAACTTTCAGTGCATAAACCTTCAGAAGTCAGACAGCATTCCAGAGGGGCACGATTTTATGCTTGAATTCTCGTCCAAGCTCGGTCAGAAGCGCGCAGACCCCTGGAACGTGACCTTGCTCGTACAGGCAAAGATCATGAATCTGGATGGTGTTTTTCCTATTATGTATGCATTCGTTTCCCCTGACTCATGATGTCTTCGCAGACCTAACCGCACTTTCGACAGATCGTACCCGAAGAAGGGCGAGTTCTTACCCAAAAGACCTATGCAATGTGAACTTTTGAACCAAGCCATATCGGATTACGCTCGCAAGGTATGCGAAATAGGTCAAATTATACTCGCAAAAGATTTTGATGCCTGAAAAGCTCGAAAATGTGGAGTCGGCCTATGTGAATGGCGGGTGAGTGAATTCATAGTTCCCTGGGTAGCTCGTAAATACTGAAGTTTGGTCGAAAGTTACGTGCTTTACGGAAATCCCACCGGCCTGCTATATGTACCAATTAACAGAATGCACCGCTGGTATAAGGAATCCTATAATTACTTGTTGGAGGAAAACGGGGAGCCTCCGACTGTAGGGGCTATGAACAAGGCGCTTACGGCCTGCATACTTGCAGTAACGGACGATCATCCGCTCGAGCTAATGCTTAAGAGCACTCTGAAAATCCCGAAGATAGATATTACTGGAAATAAGCGTTGGCCTCAGCTTGAGCTGTTGTAAATGTTGTACAGTGGCCGAATCGTTGCACAATCTTTACAATCTACATGCATCGGACAAGCATATGGTTTATTGGAGAGGAACAGATTTGAAGGGTGAAATGTATCCGTGATTCACATGCGTGGCGTGCCTGAGACTGGTTCACTTGTGCGGATAACCCAATATCTGATCTTGGGTCTAGGAACCATGTAATGTGCTCGCGGAAGTGGGCTTGTATCCTCAATAACTTATCTTGACTATGATTTGGATCACATAATACAAAACTTATAGGAATCGTGTACTCTGTATGACTAGAACATCCATGTTATTTGGATCGAGATCCAAATTAAATGGAATCTGGGCGTATGATCCAAAAAGCGGCCCACCTGACGTCGCAAAATGTCATTAAAAAGTGGAGCCGGATCCCAGCCAAGAGCTCTAAAACCAGATGAATTAACCATATTTTGATGCTCCACTACAATATCTGGGTGGAGCCACTATATAAAACTGAATAAAACGCCAGCAAAGTGGCCCTTCTGAGGGTCCAAAGTATTTGGCCGAATACATTGTATAGGGATGTAGAGCAGTTTCCGAGCACTGAATAGACAACACCTGGTCTTGAACTCAAGGTACAGAGCAGGCTACATGGTGGCTAAGTGAAAGCACTCCCAGGTGCATAATTTCTGCTAATGTGCATAAATCCTTTAATAGACACCTTAGGTGTGGGTGTATTTCACTGGACCAGACGTCCAGCAGTTTCGACCTACCGAGCCTGTTCTTCAACGTGTTTTGGTGGAAGTGGTTATATGCTTATAAAAGAGCCACTCAGGCTTTATCGCTCTGGGTCGGACATGCCTATATATGCAAGCTATATATACCGAGCCCAGCTTTCGCAGTGTGCTGGGGGAGTCGGTCCGCTGCAGGCGGACCGACGAGTGGCCGGGCCGCCCAGAGTGCGACCACGGGGATTGCCCCCACAAATGCATCTGGGCGGCACTGGGTCCGGTATCATATCACATGAATTACAGCATTGACTTATATAGCCTTATTATGACTGAGTGCGGGCGGTGGGCTAAAAAGAACGCGAGGGTGCACACAAACGTGCACCTGGTCGTAGGCCTCTGTTCGAGGCCAAAGGGTCACATGAGCTGTCCGACCACTCTTTCGCCTGATTATTCATAATGCTTCCTCCGCAGGCTTCGTAGCATTATGTCACTATTACATTTACCTAAAAAATATCAGGCTATACTCAAAGAGCTGTAATTGAGATCTGAGCACGGGTTAATCACCTTGCTACTGCAGGGTAGAGCACGTGCGGATCCGGATCAACCACATAAACTGATGGTTTGGATTCCAGTTCCCGGCCTGCAATGTCTGAACTGGGCTGAGTCATCAACCAATGGATTGAGCCGGAGATAACCAGAGCAGATACACAGAGTCTGTCCAAGCTGAATTCTCCGTGAAGCACGCTGAGGGTCGACTATGGTTGTTGAGATTCTGTTATAGCTGCTATTGGTAATCAGTCATTGGGGATTAAGCGGTTAGAGGACTGGGGGTCCGTGTCACATAGCATATATGCAACTCAAGTATTGCGTGAGTTAGATTCTCCTTTTTACTATTTATTTGGCATGCATTTATGGTATTTTATAATAGAGCGCTCGTTCACTGAGGCAAAGCGCAGCACATCTGTTACGAATAGATTGAATATGGTCATTACGGCGAGGAGATAAGCAGATTCCTCCAGTTTAAGCTGTTTCATAGTACAGAAAGCAATGGCGAGGAATCTTGAGGCATACATTCTAAATACTCATGAAGAATCGCCCACACATGCAAGTGGGATGGTAGTACGAAGGAGGTACTTTATGCACCAGGTAGCTTCAGCAGGACGCAAAACAGCAGGGCAGGTATAGGATACAGCATCTATGGCCATGAATTATATATCAGATTGAAAACGCTGGGTTTAACCTGCGCCCATTTGATCCGTTATCCATTGGAGACCCAATAACCCCAGGTACATTCAACAATTGTCGAAGAAAGAATTCAGTCACATGATTTTCACGTCACGATCTTAACAACATCGTAGTCCACTCTCAGCGTCCTTCACAGAGAATTCAGCTTGGTCATATTCTGCTTATCTGCTCTTGTTTGCTCACCCACTTTCCGTTTCTCCACCAGTGCTTTTGTCAGCGGGCCTTATCAAAACTACTTGTTATGGTGCGCTTTTTGTCACGTTGGACACGCCGGAGGGCAGCAGGAAGATACTCGATAGCTATGGTATAACAGGACAAGACCCAGAACACGTGACCCCACTACAGGCTCCCCCCCATAAAAACACCCACACGCCCTCGTGTGGTGAAAGACAACCAAGAAACAAAGAGAGGGTGGAAAGAGAGCAGGTAAAGAAAATGGGCAAAAAGAGGCAAAAAAAATCGCATAGAAAAACAATCAACAAGGAGTCAAGCCACTCTGACACGCAAAAATGAACCATCCTCTACAAAAGTCCAAAATTGGAAACAACGGCTCTGTCATCTCGCCCCCCTCCCTCAAACCTCCAGGGAAAAGCCCTTCAGCTAGGTATCCCAACAATCCAGGAGCAATAGCCTCCACATCCACAATACCTTGTGCAGCACGGCCAAGAAAATAGTCATCCCCGGGGCACGAGCATGATGGCCAAGGGCGATTAGGTACGCAAAATCCGGGTTTATGTCCAGACCGGACACAATCCATTTGCCGGGTTGATATTTTCCTGGGTGTACAGGTGGTGGACAAGACGAAATAGAGGTCGGTTGGCTAATCGATACGATGGGAGCAGGTGTGCAAGGTGTCGGGCATCCATAGTCCTCAGCACGAGCAGGCCCATTTGCCTTGTAGATCAACCTGGGCACGTTTTGTACCGCCTCTTGAAGGCCAATTGGTGTCGGTGGACGCTTTGGCACGTAGCATGATGACGGGTGAAGCAGGAAAGTATCCGATGTGGTGGGCTGCGGGACTGAGGTCGTATTTGATTGTTGCTGGCGCGTGGTATACGCTTGTCCTGTCATTTCGAAGGTCCGACACCGCCTCTTGCGTCTCCCAAGGCTGTGCCAAGCAGCAGAATCAGGCGCCCGGAGGCATTCGAGGTCTTGGGGTTGAGCACGAGTAGAGAAGCTGTGCAAGAATTTTGCAGGACTCCGGCACCTGCAGCAGGACTCCTGCGCGTTTTGGCCATTCTGGCACTGGCACTGGCACTGGCACGCCAGTTGCCGGAGCCCGTGCCAGAATTCCGGCAGGTGCAGGAACTTGCCAGAATCGCCAGACTCCTGCTACCGGCTATGGTCAAAGGTCACCACATTCAGGTGTGTTATAGCTCATTAGATGCGCATGGAAAAGGGCTTTCCGATGATATGTTACACACCTCATAAGAAATTGATTCTGCCAACTTGTATGCAGTTCTTTCGTTCGGGTCTACGTGGTCAACAACTGAGTTGCCATGAAACTCACCAAAACCTCCTGCAAAGTAGCTCATAAAATGCGCAAAATTCTAGGGATCACACTTATGTAAATATCATCACGCATAAAAATTATTAGCATGTAGTTTATGCCATATTAGTACTTAGAAAATATTCTGGTAAATGCGCATATGCCATTTCACCACAAAGGAAGCTGTTTCACAGCATTTTAACCAGCCAGCCTTTCTCCAGCACCTTGAAAACCCCTACTGGTAAGTTATTTAGTGAATCCATCAACTGGATGGCCATGCATTGGGTTGTGTACAGGTGACCTCACTGTCACTCCAACAGAATCAGTGCACATGTCGGAAATTTATCTTACAACCTTGACTGAGAGATTACAGGTGTCTATAATAGTGTAATCAATGCCTCTGAATCTGCCTGTGATGTTCAGGAAGCAATAACTTCAATGTGTGGGTCTCTATGGGTGTTTCAGGGGTATTCTCACCATCAGGGGCGCTGTTCCCCCTGTTTCACCCGCTAGAACACCTCCAATCAGGCTGATTTTTTGTACGTAGTGCCTTGATGGCAGTTCGCATCGGTTCCGCACAAGGGAGCGAGGTTTGCACGGCTAGTTTTACTAGTGCATGTGGTGCTGTTTAGGGGTTTCCCCCTATATTTCGCTGATATCTCTCTACACAGGGGTCCAATTATAATGGGAATATATTCATTGGATTCCTCTCAGTGAGACGGGTCGATTGATATGCATATAGGGACACTCGGAGCTAAGGATAGCAAGCCTGTAGATCTGCGCATCCCCCTGATTATTTTTCTGAGATGAATGTGCGCCGATACTGGCCATTTCTTGTCCGTTTAGGACCATTTAAATATCACTCGAATCTCCTGAATTTCGCGCATTTTATGGGCGCTTAACAGCAGCAATCCATGAAGACATGTGCTGGTGCCCAAATGCCAGTATGCCAGTATGCAGGTATGCAGGTATGCCATTACTGCAGGAATCCGCGCAGGACTCCGGCACCCCTGGGGCCATTCCTGCACCTGCACTGGCAACTGGCTGCCGGAATTTGCCGGAATTTTCCGCCAGAATTCTGGTGGATTCTGGCTGCAGGAGACTGGCGCAGCATCCTTAAGCACGAGCCTTAGCTAGTTGAGCTTCGCGTTCCTGCTCAAGTTTCCGAGAGCGGTTCCACTCAGCACAAACATGCTCAAGTAAGACACGAGACTTAATCTGCGCTGTCTCGATAAGTTGTGCGCTCCGTCGAACACGCTTGGGTAGCGCCATGAACCACTCGAGCTTGACAGGTGGACGGTCAAGTCGATAGACGGCGTCCCGAAGTGCCATTTCAATCGCGCGGGCAGCTTGTTGGTCGGTGGAGTTGACCCCAGGCATGTGGATCGGTGACGAGAACAACAAGGGCGGCAGCAGACACGATTCAAGCCCACCACAAGTAGTATGGGCGGATGCGCGTCAATGAGGTGAGTCGAGCGATGTACAATACGCGGCAGACGGAGCCGGAATGGCTGAGAAAGAAATAGATTACGACGGAGGTGGTGGACGTGAGTTGGGACAGAGGACAAGGTGCGAGACAAAGTAAAGTCGGCGAAATCGCTAATGTCGTCCGGCTCAATCGGTACCCTTGAACGCGCGACACCCAGCAGAGTTGATCCGTGTGCGCCGAGTATTAATAGGTGGAGAGCCCGCTTATGCAAAGGGACGGTGAAGGGGTAGCCTGTTCGAATCGTGAGCGGTGGTTTTGGGCACACGAGACTTAGCGGAGTCGATTAGTATAAGCTGGAGGACGAGCGGTTGCGAAATGGCCGAGAAAAGATTAAATAAAAATGCTAAGGGGGTGTTGTTTGTGTAGCTGCCGTGGATGAACGACGGCCACGTGCTTGCAAGACAGTGCAAGGCGGAGCGGACGCGGGGCCAATCAGTGCACTAGGGGCAAGAGCAGCCAATTGATATGTTTGCGCTGGTGGGTGACGCGTTTTTGATGCTCGGATACGCGACAAACAGAGGTGATTGAGACTGGGGAAAGGGCGTGGTTGACGGACCAGGTGAGCGTCGAGTAATCGACCAGATGTGTTGTGTAAATAATTGTTTGAGTCGCGTTCGCAGCGGCTATCTAATGGTGGGTGATGCGCGCCTAGAAAACACGAGCTTGCCGTTAGGCGACAAGTAGGGTGTGTTGAGTACGGTTGGAACCGTTGGATCGTGCAAAAATGACGCAAAAAGCGTGGAACGCGCAGAAATGCGCCGGCAAGCGGGGTAGGGCACGGGGGCTGTCGAATCCGCTCTCGTCACCACGGTGGACACGCCGGAGGGCAGCAGGAAGATACTCGATAGCTATGGTATAACAGGACAAGACCCAGAACACGTGACCCCACTACAACGTGCACTTTGCATGGATGACTCTGGATGTCGCCTACTTTACCTACTGTAGATTAGACAACAATTGTTTGTGGGCCACCACCATTTTGACTAGAACACTACGTCTGAAACAGATTTTTGAGTTTGGCGTTGTTGGCAGCTGGAGTGTGATCCCGGGGGTCAAAGACTTTGTGGCAGGTAGCAATAAGAAGGCTCTTGAAAGCAATTAAAAAACAGCTAATCTTTTGGCCAATCTTTCATCAGCTATCGGCAAAGTATGTAAACGTAATAGAATCCGCTAGATGTGTGCGCCATGGCTGATCAAACTGCTTGTTCTATCTTGGTGCCTCGTCAGTCAGTTCTTTCATAGTGGGTCTACGCTTGTTGCAGCGAAGTATCTGTTAAAATCAAGCTACTCACTGCCGGTATGGTTTTTTTCTTATATGTGGGATCTAGAGAATAGCATGAGTGTCCAACAATTTCCGCTCTTCTGAGCGGGAGAAGCTACTTGGACACTTGGACAAATTGACCTATGTTTCTGAATACTAATATTGTGCGAATATGACGCGTTTATTACTTTGCTGAGATCCCTCTCATCCCTAAACCTTGCACTGAGTCTTGGATCTTCACCTCAAGGACTTTTTGTTTAAGTCGCACCGAGGGCTGACAGCCAAGCTATTCTTTTGGGATTGACTTAAATGACAGCTGTGTCACATCAATACACAAAACATGTAACGAGTTCTACGATGCCTATGGATCAAAGAATACTAGCCTCGGCGGCAGCGCTAGTCTGATTGAACCCAAGGATGCTGGCCTTGACAAATTTGCACGGGCTTGGAAGACACAACTTTTTTCTCGACTCGACCAAGACGCACTGCTTCCCATCTGGCAATTTCACAGCGTCAGAGGTATCTATTTATCGAGCGGAAGAGGTCACAACCCTGAATTGTACCAGTAGGACCAGGGGGGTACCCTGGTCACCCTCCCCAGCCTCCTGCACCCGTCCTCCACCAGCTATACATCCCCTTTCCCCGTCTCCAACGTCCGCTGGTATGGTGGCGTCTGAATGCGAGTCGACTTCCCCGACTCGCAGCTATGACTAGAGATTTGCTCTCCATCCCAGGTATGTTTCTTGGATGATCTAAAACTGTTTCAAGCCTCTGGTAGATAACAGGCACCCCCATCGTTGGAACAATTACATAAAATATAAAAGCATACATGTATAAACAAAGTAAGCGCCTCCGGCGCTATAGAGAATAGACGGTAAAGAATGAATGTAACGGATCGATAGGCAAGCCTATCGAATCAGTATGGGAAAGAGAAGGATACAGACCATATGGATACATCGATAGCGTGGGTACGCATATACGCTGCCCAGTGATAGAAGAGGGTCACCATATGCGCACTCGATAGTGCGCTAGGGTTTCCCAGGCGGATTGAATGCTATAAAAGACTCGTTAGTGTAGTCCAAATTGATGTACTTAGTTTACTGTCAATTTACGATACTTAAGCTTGTCTATACGCTGCGATTTGCACCGAGACGGTTGCTCTACTTATTGTTTACACTTGTTTACTAGGTGCGCCGCAAGGATTGCCATATTACTAACTAGATACATTTCGTGTTACATTATAGAAACCTTACATTTTTTGACATACCACATTTATCGTGATAGTCCAGTCTCCCAACAACTGATCACCAAAGGGAGGATAACGCTGGAAACCTGTGAGCAAAGAAGACTCGCATTTGTTAGTTAACGTTTGTGCACAATTAGAAGTCGACATGAGTAACCTACCGAGCGCGGGAACATCGGGAGAGCCCGAGTCCACTGTCTCGGTGGGAGGAGCGCCAAATGTACCGGTGCCCATCCAGTCTCCGGCAGGAGTGGCCGCATTCGGCGGAATCTTGGGACCAAGCCCGATTATCTCCGTGACAGTCCTACCAAGGACGGAGAGTGCCGGAGTGGGAGGGGGAACGCATATAGCGAACCCCAGTGCCCAAGAGACTCAAACTGAGTCTGAGTTGACCACGCCAAATTATAGTGAAGACGAGGGCGTGACTAAAGAAGAGAGCCCAAGCGTGGGAGCGAGCGAGCGCTTGAAGGCTAGGAGTTCTGGACTGGGGAGGACTAGCTACCCTCCGGGAACGTCCGGGAAAGAACCCGAAGGGGAATCTACCCCTAAAGGGGTTCGATTTGAGTCGTATGAAGGCGACAATGAAACATTAAAAAAAGAGTTCGACGATAAAGTACTCGCCGAAAAGAACGAATATATCTCAAATTGCCAGAGTCTACACGATGAAATACAAGCGGAGAAAGAAGCTAAAGAAAGTGAACTGAAATCGTTGCTGAAAAAAGAGAAATACCGGCTCCTAGGACCGGTTTATAAGAAGTTGAAACTCTACGAAGAGGAATATAATCAACAAATCCAAGACTACAAAGAGAGACTCAAACTCACCGCTCCGGAGATAAGGGAAAGGAGTCGGAAGGAGAGAGAGGCCGAGCGCCGAAAGAGAGGGTCCATTCTCACCACTCAGGAGCAGAGGGACTATGATCTCGCTAAGAGTATAGCCGAGATCGAGGAGAAGAAGAAAGAGTCAGAAGAATTAAACAAGAAAATAAATGAGACACGTATCTCGGGAGAATCGAGTAAAGGGAAAGGACGTGAAGTACCGAGGAGCACGATAGAACCTCGCAAATCAAGGGTATTGTTAGGGCTCACCGTACCGGTGATGCATTCGCGAAACCCGTATACTCCCTTTAAGATCGAACCAGTAGCAACCCAGCTCCCTGTAGGAGGCTATCTAGGAACGGCGTTAGCTACGAGTACACCGAAAGAACGGCTCAAACAGAGCCCCTCGCCTCCACCTCCTCCTACCAGAAGGCCCGTGCCTCTGTACATACCTGGACAGACTAGAGCGCCGGCTAGAGTGCCGGCCGAGGAACCCACTGAAGCCTGTCAAGGAGCTGTAGAGGCAGGGGCGGTAGTGGAAGGGACTATGGCGGCAGGGGCAGTAGCGGCAGGAGAACCGGACGGAGACGGTAGCGACAGCAGTGGTTCCAATAATGATAGTGACTATAGAAAGATGAGCGGACCGGAAAAAAGCGCATACAAGAAGGGAAAGAAAAAGAAGAAAGAAGCCCGACATGCCCAGAAAGCCGTCGAAAGGACAGTAGAGAGGGAAAGACGTGAAAAGATTGAAAAGCTGAAGCTCAGCGGGTATAAGATGAAGCTACCGTCCCAATACAATGGAACTCCAAATATGGAGATCTTTGAGCAATGGCACTACGAGGTAGAAACCTTCCTCGAAGATACGGGCATAACCGGGGAGGAAGAAGTTAAATTTATTAAATCATTCCTAAAATCGAAAGCGGCTGCTTTCTACATGCGCTACGTAGCTACAAGGCCGGATCAGTATACATTTGAAACCCTATCGAGAGAATTGTTCGAGCACTGCTTTCCGCCGAACATCCTCGATGAATTTCGTGGTAAATTCCACTCCCTAAAGCAGGGAGATAGGCCGATCCGAGATTTTGTACGAGAGCTTCAAAGATATCAGACGTGGCTGGGGGACATTAGCGATAAACAAGTCGCTTACCGGGTATGGGCCGGAGCTAAAAGCCACCTAAGATCCGAGTGGATGAAGGCGGGTGTGACCCCGGAGAGACACTCGCTAGATTTCTTAGAGGAGACGGGTACACGGTTCGAGATGGCAAAGAGGATACTGCAGGCAGAAGAAAAGAACAATGATAGCGGTAATCGCGACAAACCGTTTAAACCGTTCAAGCCGCATAAACAAGAGGGATCTTCTACTGAAATGAATAAAGTATCTTATTCGGCTAGCTCTAATAATACAAGGGCTACGTTCGGATCAAACTGAACGAATAATCAGAACTACTCAAAGAACAAGGTTAAGCCAAAGCCGCAAGGGCCAAAGCTTACAAACCAGCAGCTAGAGGAACATCGAGCCGCTGGTAAATGTTTCCTATGTTCGGAAGTTGGGCATAATAAGCGAGATTGCCCGAAAAGAAATACAGCTAGACCCACCGGGTTATCGAGTTCGTCGATTAATTATGCTTGCATAGAGGCTTTAGGTGCGAAGCGCCCGGAGCTTAGCATAAGCGCCGTTGACTTCAACGCTGAAGGACTCGAGATTGCGTCCGATGTCACAACCCTCGTTTCTAAGGGTGTTTACTTTCTGTTCTGGATACGATGGCGTCGGCGTCGGATCCTAGCCTGATGCGTGGCAGCCTCCTGTGGCTGTTCGTAGATGTAGTCGAGTGTGGAAGCGTCGATGACAGCCCTGTGTAGGGTATCGAGCCTCTTAGTCTTAGAAGTATAGTCCTCTGCTCGTCTAGCGAGTAGGACGTCGAAGGCACCCGTCTCTTGGAGAGACTGTGATTGACTCGTGGCTTGCAGTGTATTACTAAGTACCTAAGTTAATAGGACCTAGTATTGATAGTTGAGTCCTAAGTGTATAAGTCTTATGTATCTCTTAGTAGTTATCACCCTTGAGGGGAGATCGACGAGGTAGAGCAAGCTGGTCTAGGAGCAGCTTGCACACCAAGTATTTATACTCATGGGTACATGGTCTGTGCTCACAGTTCCAAGAATACATGAGTTAAAGATAGTACGTGTTTCTAAAAGAAGGTGGATTAAGAATACGGTGTAGCTAAGAATAGTCCGAGAAGACCGTATGCGCGCTAAAGATAGCTTTGATCAGTAAGCATCCATGTGGAGGCTTAGTGATACGCCAATCAGTCTTACTAAGTGGAAGAAAAGGAAGTAAGTGGCTTATAAAGCGTATGAGCCACGAGAAAAAGATAAGGGTCATGTGCACGGCTCATGACATTACCCCCCTCTTAAGGCGAGTCTTAGGGGACATGAGCCGAGCGGACAAGACAAAGAGTTCGTGAGGGATAGATTGAGAAAGGTAAAAAAGGTTACAAACAAAATTTTTTTTGAGTCTGTATACAGCAAATGTCCATATTTAGAAGTCCGCAGGAGGGAGGTGAGATTTGATATTGTGGTCGCCGTTGGGGGCCTCTGCTCCCCAGACTTCTTCCTTCAGTTTCACCCACTCCTCATCTTCTTCTAGGGGTTCAAGCAGAAGGTCAGCCATATCGACCGAGAGGTCCTCATTGCCCTTGTCCCAGGCCTTCTGGTCCAGCCAATCCAGTAGTTCCCTCTTTGACCATCTCTCCTTCTCTACCAAATCAATGACTTCCCCAAAGGGGATTTCCTTGAGGACCTCCTGGTAAGTTTTCAAGATGTCGGGTTCTTGGCACCAGTCCTTGACCGCCCTTGCTACAATGGCCATTTTTTGACCCTTGTCACCGATCGACCTCATCCACTCCTCCTTCATTTCTTCTATATCACTCAGTCGGAACCACCATTCCGTTGAGTTTTCCACCCACTTGGGTGTTGCCTTCTCCTTCCCTTCCTTCTCCCATTCTTCTAGCCTTCTAATGAGGTGGGGGGTTGCTAAAAGAGTTTATTGATTTTCGAGTGAGCCGGTTGTTTTGTTCCTTGGTTTTGGTGTAATCTTCATACCAGCTCATTTTCTTGACCTTTTGCACCTCCTTCACCAGGTGCTCGACCTCACTCCCCACCCATTCTTCAATCACAAATAATTTGGTGGCCTGCATGGCCCTATTGTCAGGACCCTGTCGTCTCTCTCCTTTGTTGTCCTTAAGTAGTGGCTACGTTCGTTTGTTGTGTGGTAGTTTGTTTATTTGGTGGTCTATCTGTAGTTTACACGTACGAGTCCGGTGGTGGACGAGATAAAGCAAACTAGGGCTCCTAGCTTTGCTTCATCGTCTTATATACCCTGTGCGAGGGTATGAGTCATTGCTGCGGCGCAGTCCGCAGTTGTTTACTGGTCACATGACCTGTTTGAGTATGTGATGGTAGTGTTAGGGGGTCATGTGACATTGTTTACACATTATGTAACTCGCTCTTAGGTTTGTGCGGCTCCGAATCTTATAGAGCCGCGCTGAGTCTGAAGGTCACGTGATTTAAGCGCCCGGATCACGTGACAACTCGCTCCTCGCTCCTCATTACAAGGGAGAGAAGTTTGAGGAGCGAGTTGGATAAGCGCCGAGCTAAGCGCCGGCGCTTACCGACTGGTCACGTGACAACTCGCTCCTCGCTCCTCATTACAAGGGAGAGAAGTTTGAGAAGCGAGCTGGATAAGCGCCGAGCTAAGCGCCGGCGCTTACCCGCTGGTCACGTGATAACTCGCTCCTCGCTCCTCATTACAAGGGAGAGAAGTTTGAGGAGCGAGTTGGATAAGCGCCGAGCTAAGCGCCGGCGCTTACCGACTGGTCACGTGACAACTCGCTCCTCGCTCCTCATTACAAGGGAGAGAAGTTTGAGGAGCGAGTTGGATAAGCGCCGAACTAAGCGCCAAGGTCACGTGACCTTCCTCATAGCTCTCGGATACCGAATGCTTATTCAGCAAATAAGCGCCGAGGTCACGTGACCTCGTTTATAGCATGTACAACCCTGGAGGAAATGCTATAAATCAGTATTAAATTATCCTTGTGTTCTGTGTCCGTTGTGCAGGTCACAACACCTATCAGACTCCGGCCGGGGTCCTTTGCCGACCCAGTATAGGTTGCCCCGTTTAGGGCATTGGAGGGTATGGGTGGCGAGCCATCGGCAGTTCCACCGCTCGGCCATAGGGATGTAGTCGAGGGTAAGGGTAGGGTCGAGGGATTTGGCGTAGTCCGCGCTTCTAATGAAGCTATCGCAGCGCCTGATAGCGTCTTGGTAGTTATAGAGTCTATCGCCGCCATGGCCCCATGTGAGTTTATGTGATACACGCTGTTTTCCCCATACTGACTTGGGGGTGTGGTCGACGACGACCTTGGCGTCACGGGGGTCGTAGCGGATGCCGGTGGTCTTGGCAGACTTGACATTGCGGACTGGGGCCATTGTGTAGGAGGTGGTATAAAAGAGTTTGTTGATTGGAGTGGTGGTTTGGAAGTGAAGCTGAGGCTGCTGGTGGTGAGGTTTGAGGTTTTCCCCCCCACTCTTTTATACCCGTCTTTGTTTGGGTTGTAGTTCTTTGGTAAGGGAGCCTTGGGGTGTCGTTTGAGTAGATCTTCCATTATTTTGGGTAGTTCGGCTATTTTTTCAGCCCTTTCCATGGTGTCTTCTATCGGATCATATCCTTTCCACCTGATTTGGTAGTATAGGCCGTTTTTCCTTTGTTCCCATGCGACCACATGGTCTACTTCATATTCTTCTTCCCCTTCTTCTGTTACGATTGGGGGTGGCCTTGCCTGACGCCTGTGAAAGTCTTTGTCTTCTGTGAAGGGTGTGAGGAGGTTGATGTGAAATACGTCGTGTGTCCGCATGGTTTTCGGAAGTTCTAGACGGTAGACATGTGAAGAGATCTTTTCTGATATGACAAAGGGCCCTAATTTCTTGTTGTCTAGCTTCTTTGAAGGTCGCCTCGTGGTGATGTTCTGGCCTACTAACCATACTTTGTCCCCTACTTTGTATTTGTGTTTTGGGGTATCTTCCCTTGATCTATGGAATTCCATGGAGGCTATGACCTCGTCCCATATTTCTTGCATAGAGTCCGCCATGTCGGCGGCATTAGGTGCATTGACTTCTAGATCTACAAGATCCCATCTGGGGTGTAGTCCATAGATTGTCTCGAAGGCTGTCTTCCCCGTAGCGGAATTGATTTGGTTGTTATGGCAGAATTCTGCTATTGGTAGCCATCTGACCCAATCGTCCTGTCTATAATTGCAAAAGCTTCTTAAGAAGCCTTCTAGCCATTGGTTGGTTCTTTCCGTTATTCCATCAGTTTCTGGGTGGAAGGCTGTGGAAAATTTGGGGTTGATACCCAGTTTGGCATAGAGGGCTTTTAAAAATTGGCTATTGAAGGTAGGCCCTCTGTCTGACACTGTTGTCTTGGGTAATCCATGTAGTTTCCAGACTTCCTTGATGAAAAGGTCGGCTACTCCCTCTGCATTGGTGCTTTCAAGGCAAGGGATGAAATGCGCTTGCCGAGAGAAGCGATCGATCACTACCAGTATACTATCCATGCCTTGTGATTCAGGGAGTTTGACAATGAAGTCATAAGCAATGTCTTCCCAAGGTTTTTGGGGTATTGGTAAAGGTTTTTGGGGTGCGTATTGTTTGTGACCTTTACTCCTTTGACAGATTTCACATGTTTCGACAAATCGGTTGACTTGTTGTTTCATAGCCGGCCAATAGTATCTTCTGGATATGAGTTCCAAAGTTCTGGCTTGTCCCTGATGACCGGCTATTGGGTTGTCATGGTGCATTTCCAGAATGGCTAGTCGTATCTCCTTGTTTTCGGGGATTACTATTCGTCCCTTGTACCATAGGAGGTCTTCCTTCCATTCATACTTGTCATATTGTTTCCTGATAGAAGGTGGGAGGTCTTCCTTTTTCTTTGTGCTTTCGATAAGGGTTGTTAGGGACTCATCATCGCTGAGGCCTTCCCTAATCATAGAAATGATGTCGATTTCTATATTTGCCTTGAAGCCTTTGAATCGTTCGGCATTGATCATGATTTGCTGTGGATTTGGGATATCCTCATGGTCATGTCTTCTTGACAGGGCATCTGGTTTATTAGATATTTTACCAGGCCTGTAGTGGATTTCAAAATTGAAAGAAGCAAGTTCCATATGCCATCTGGCATGCCTTCTGTTGAAGGTTTCTGCATTCTTCCATCTTTCTAGATTTTGGTGGTCGGTGAAGACAGTCACAGGTAATATAGTCCCTTCAAGGTATATGCGCCAATGTTTTAATGATTCCACAATAGCGAGTAATTCCTTGTTGGCGGTATCATAGTTTCTTTGTGCGTCGTTGTAGCTTTTGGATAAGTATGCTATTGGATGGAGGTATCCATCTTCACCTCGTTGGCTAAGTATAGCTCCTATGGCTATTCCTTATGCGTCGGTTTCCAAGATAAAAGGTTTATCGGGGTCAGGATGTATCAGTACTGGATCTTGGCTGACCCGTTTCTTGATTTCCTCGAAAGCTTGTTGGCACTCCTGATTCCATTCAAATCTGGTATCCCTTTTTGTTAGGTCATGTAATGGTCTGGCTATTTTGCTAAATTTGGCTATGAACCTCCTGTAGAAGTTTACAAAGCCAAGGAAGGCCTGGACTTCCTTGATTTTTCTGGGTGCCCCCCAATCCATGATTGCCTTAATTCTTTCTTCTTCCATGGAAATCCCTTCAGGGGTAATCACCAATCCAAGAAAGATGACCCTCTTGACAAAGAATTTGCATTTGGATAGTTTGGCGTAAAAGTTGTTTTCTCTTAAAATCTTGAGTACTTCTTTGACGTGTTTTGCATGATCCTCTTCTTTTTCTGAGAAAATGAGGATATCATCCATGTAGACTACTACTGTGACGCCTAGAAGGTGTCTCAAGATGTCGTTCATCATCCTTTGGAGGACTGCTGGGGCGTTCTTGAGTCGAAAGGGCATGACTAGATACTCATATATTCCATATGCTGTCCTGAAAGCGGTTTTCCATTCATCACCTTCTTTGATGCGGATATTATTGAATCCCCATCTAAGGTCTAATTTCGAATAGATCTTAGCATTCTTGACCTGGTCAACAAGTTCCACCTGGAGAGGCATAGGAAATTGATCTGGTATAGTGATGTTGTTGATCTTCTGGTAATCCGTCACTAGCCTTAAGGATCCGTCCTTCTTTTTGACAAAGAAGCAAGGTGAGGCTATAGGGGATTTGCTAGGCCGGATTTTTCCGTCAGCCAGTTGTTACGGGTTGGAGTACAGTTGGATATCTGGAGCTTAAGCAATGTAGCTGGTTAGTACTCCAATAGTAAACAATACTTCCTGGATTCGATAGGAAGGCTAATATAAGATCTCAGAGATTATCAAGTAACACTTAGATAGTATTAACCTTTCACAGTGTAAACTGACTTAATATAATATATAAAGAGCAAGACTACAGCGGTCAGGTTCCCTTAGATATATTTATTATAGTTCAGCCCTAGTCGCTTGGACTATACTATTACTAAACTTAATCTATACTTAAGCGATAGCTTAATATGGATGGATGGGGTGCGCCTAATGCGTATATTTCCTCACACCAAATAGGTACTTAATTCCCACAACTGGCAGGTACTTATTTATACGCTAACTTAAGCACAAGTCTATGTATATACAGAATCACACAGATGTATCTAATCAGGTACTAGGATTCCCACTTATTAGATACAGATAGATCACACAAGAGATAAGAGATAAGAGAAATGCAAACCAAAGCACACAAGACCAATCAGGTGGGTAGTAAGAGGAGGTGGCTCTGCAAGGGTCTCCTGCAGGGTTCTTTTATACCCTGAGGAAAGCCTGGATGAGCCAAATAGAGACAGTCATGCCAAGCCGATCTCTAATGAGAGTTCTGGCTATATGGGGATCACCCTATCCCCATACAGGATGGTTTAGAGTAATGACTGGGTGTAGATCGGTGGCATCACTGGATCAGTGTATGCTATTGGTTGTTTGATATATTAATAATATGAACTATATACATGGATCGGAGCCAACATCTCAGTGAGTCATAGAGCCTTCTAATTAAGGGTAGCTGGGTCCATTGACTCAGTGTGTGAGTCAGATCAGAACTGATCAGTCAATCAGATCAGTTCGTTCTTCGGCCTGGGGCTCGGCGAGGAGTCCGGGGATCGGGCCGATCTTCGGTGAGAAGATACGCCCGAAGCGTGGCTATCTATCAAGCTATTGATCAGCATGATAGAGTCAGCCGTCGCTGAGCTATAAGCGGAATATGTCAGTAATACCTTATGATAAGCGATGCCTGAACTTGTTTAATGAATATCTCGCCGAGTTCTTAAGCTAAAATCATGAAATAAAGTGCGCAGAAGAGATAGAATTTAGTACAATCTATGTAAACATAAAACTGTACAAATTGGCGCATTCATATTCATAAGAATTCAGAAAATATTCATTTGACACCGCATATAAGTTGGCAAGAGCAGACTCTATTAAGTAAAGATGTTAGTATCCATAACATAGCCCCCCAGTCTGGACTTGCAGACTTACTTAGAGAGAATCGTAACCTTCCTCTGACTCCCATTCACCATCTGAGTCAAGAGTGATTACTTCTTGCTCAAGGCCAGGAGGAATGGAGGGAGGAGCAACTACTTCACTGGGCCCTTCCCCAGAAGATTGAGAGTCCTCTTCCTTGCTCATTTCTTCAAAACGAGCTCTAAGGCGGTTCTGAATGAGGAAGGCAGGGACTGCCAGAGAGGACTTGAACTTCTGCAATTCTTCAAGCTCCTGGATGTAATCCTGGCGCTCCTGATCATTAATCGCGAAGTAGTAGTGCTGCATCCATCTCATTAGAAAGCGTTTAGGGCCATGAAATAAGGTCCATACCTCATCATTTCCCCACATCTTGGGAACGCCTTCTGGATCAGGCTCCTGCCACCAGGAGGGGCAAGAGGTTCTAGTGTAGTCGTTGAATGCCTTCTTTCCTTCAATGAAGGCACAGTGAGGGAAAGGAGGCAAATTGCCGCCCCCAGTGTTTCCTTCATAGTGAACCAGGGCATGCAGGCAGCAGGTCATATGAAGGCCCCACATTTGGAGATGAACTACTGCAGCGACTACTTCTGGGAAACTCTCAAAAGGGGCTTGCCAGTCCACCATGCTGAAACCTTTCTCAGGCTCGATGGGGAAGGCAATATTGGCATCCCTGAAGCGCTGGTACAGAGGGCTATCCTCAGTAAAGTCTTCATGCTCATAGGCGAGGTCATAAGACCCATCGCTACAATAGGAGCCTACTGCATCTCTAACTTGGAGGAGGGCATCTACCAAGGCATAGGCAGCACCGTCCCCCACATACCATCCATTGGGATACCTTCCATGGTCTTTGCTGTAGTAAATTTTGATTTGATCCCTGAACTTGCGTTCTAGGATATAAGGGCTAGCAGCAAAGTTATACTCCCCTTGGCGCATCTTGGAGGCCAGGCAGGCAAAGTACTTGGTCCATAAAATGGAATCCATGATAGCCTGGCGCTGAGCCTTGTTAAGAAGCGAAGGGGTAGTCTGCATGGTGAGGATAGTAGGAGAGTAGAGAGCAGATGTGGTGAGAGAGCTAGAGGGTGTTGAACCGCTGAAGAATGAGAGCGGTTGAAAGGCTGCTTAAATACTTGTAAAGTGCACTCATGAAAATGTAGTGGGACTTGAAATCTTAGGACTAAGTCGACACCTTGAATGATTCTCAACCAATGATACTGGAGCGATAAGAAGAATCTTATTGTTCACACTGTTTTGGATTGAGAACATATGGCATTCAAGCAGTATAGTCTACATTAATACAAGTCTCTTGTGTCCATCATTTCCCTGAGGCGTCTTTGTGCAGCCCTAAGACGAGCTGACACTTCCTCAAACTCTCTAGTTTGTTCCTCATACCTCCTTTCCAAGTCTAGTTCCATCACTCTGAGTTCTCCAGATGACTCTGAAGAATCAGAACCAGAGTCAGATGACTCTGTTGGGGCATAGACCAGCGAAGGAGGGTATGCAAGTCTAAACAAATCAGCTTAAGATCATGAGTCAAGAGAAGCGGACTTACTGTAGTTCACCAGTCCTAACTACTTCTGGCTCGTCTTCTTCTTCCTCAGAGTCATGATCAGGCTCAGGAAGCGACTCCTGGCGTTGATCTTGAGTCAGTCTGTTTGTGTAACAAACAGATCAGCTTAAGATCTTGACTCAATCGAAGCACTTACTCTTCTTGACGCTCTATGTAATCCTCATAACTGAGCACACTAGGACTCTTTGGGGGAGCCAGAGGGTACTCAGTGCGTCCACCCCAACCTTTCATCAATACCCTATCAAATGGGGTAGGCTCCAAACCAGGAGAGGGAGGAGCCGGCCATCCAAGTTCAAAGAGAGGATCATCCTGAGTTGGCTCAGGTGCCTCAATTGGGTAATGATTGCGATTATTGTACTGTGGATAGTTGGGAAGAGGGATGTCGACATAGAGGTGTTGGTAATTGGAGGGAAATTCCCTCCTCCTGCTGCGATTCTCCCCTTGGACCCTTTGTCGCTCCCATCTAAGTCCAGGAAGCAGCCTTTCAGCTACATCCCAGAAGGTGGAACCAGTAGGGGTGTCAGGGTGAGTAGGATAGTCCGACATGTTTAGACAGTGAGGTACTACAGAGTAAAGCAGCTTAGAGTAGCATAAAGACGTGTTAATTTCTTATAATGCATGTATTTCATATCTGGTTGCCAATAAGAAGCAAGGTCAAATAACCAAAGTTCTGTTTGGCTCCAAATAAAGTGCGCTCAGCTGTTTATCTCTATAGTATCGCATGCTGATGCTCATTTATCTTTCTGATCTGTCTTATCTTTGTAGTTTGATCATCGGTCCCAGGCTCTCAACTGAGATTGAACAGCCTGACTCATTTCTCAGGTTCGATTGGGAGAGATCAAACTTGTACTTTAAATCTATATACAGGAGTACATGACTTAAAGAAGAAATTACAGGATTTCTTGAGATAAGAACTGGATCAGACCAATCACTGAGATCAGTCATCTGGATAAGCTTACCAGAGGAGATCTGCTTACCCAGTTTTGGGTTAGGATCTTATCTTACAGCTGTAGGAAAGATCCTAAGTATTGTTGCCGCTCTCTATTAGGCATCTGGTCTGTATATGCTATAAGTAATTGCTAGAATAATCCAGTAGATTACTTACAGTATGGGTGATCTGGTAAGATAAATACTTCAGAGGGCATTCCTCTGTTGCCTGGTCCTTTATAGGGGCAATAAGACCGCTGCCTAGACACTAAAGCTATGCTGAGGATGTTTGCTGGTGTTACAGCAATGGCGCTCCTCAGCCTAGTTAAGTAAACAAGCCTATAAGGCAGGGAGATAATCACCCAGCCAGTCACTGTGATAGTGCGCTGTCTGTCTGAGTACTCCATGACGACTTGTTGTCCAGGCCAAATCCAGATGAAGTCTTCTCCTAGGCTATATAGGTAGTAGCCCAGGGAACCAGTAAGGATGGCGATAGAGAGGGTAACAAAGATAGCAATGAAAACGTTGGCCATTGTTGAGTGTGTTGTTCTGTAAGCAAAAGATCTTGCCAATATATATATCTACAAATTCTGTTTGTCAGTAAACAAAATAACAAAGAATATCACGTGGTCAATCTGGGAAAAGGAAGCATAAGGGCTAAGCCTTCTTAGGGGCTTGTATGCGCTGCTTAAGTTCCCATTCTTTGAGTATCCTAGGTGCATTTGCTAATTGCTGCCTAGATAACCACTCATTCCATTCAGGAGAGTATCCTACAAACTTGGTTAAGTAGCAGCGTTGTTTTCTTTGTCCTTTCTTGACCATCTTCTCATCTACTATTTCTTCAACTTCATATTCAGGTACTTCTTCAAAGTCAGCTCTATTCAGATGCTTCTTAGGACGGCTGTCTCCATCCTTATCCCTATGATAGGGCTCCAAGTGAGCTATGTTCACCACAGGGTGAATCTTGTAGCTTGCAGCGATCCTAAGGCGATAGGTTACATCTGAGAGTTTCTCTGAAACTTCAAAGGGTCCATCATACTTCATTTGTAGCTTCCTTCCTTTACCCTTCTGACTCCTGAGTAGATTCAAAGAGTGAGGGTTAAGCATGACTAAGTCGCCTTCTTGCAAATCTAAATAGCTATGGTGTTTGTTGTATTGATCCTCCATGTGAGCTTGCGCTAATTTCAATGCATCCTGTGCTTGAGAGCGAATAGCCTGCATCATTTCAGCAAAGTTCACAGCCTTGGGGTCTTCAACTGTAGGTCTAGCTATAGATTTACTGGTAGAAGCTAGTAAGTCTGAAGGTCAAAGTGGTTCAAAACCTAAAAGTAGATAAGAGGGTGTAAAACCTGTAGATGTATGTTCCATAGTGTTATAAGCAAAACTAAAGTCGTTTAAGAGGTCACTCCAGTTATCCATTGAAGGGAAAACAAATGCTCTGAGAGCTATTTCCAGAGTCTGGTTCATGATCTCACTTTGTCCATCAGCCTGAGGGTGATAGGCAGTAGTAAGCAATCTCTGAACTCCTACCAAGGAAGTTAGGTGTTCCCAGAAAGCTCCTGTCCATCTAGCATCCCTGTCAGTTATGACTTGCCTGGGAATACCATACTTAGTCCATATATGCGCATGGAAAAGCTTGGCTGTTTCTTCCTCATTGATACCAGTGGTGCAAGGGATAAAATGCGCAAACTTGGTAAGTTTGTCTACTATAGTAAGTATAGCATTATATCCATTGCTTGGAGGGAGATCCATAATGAAATCCATAGTTACTACCTCAAATGGTTGACTAGGAATTGGAATGGATTTAAGGAATCCTCTTTGACCATGTCGCTTGGGTTTGGCCTTTTGACAAATATCACAAGTGCGCACATATTCCTTAATGACATGTACCATTTTAGGCCAATAGTAGGTAGATGCAACCTTGTTATAGGTTCTGTGATAACCAGCATGAGCGCCTTCTTGCAAGGTGTCATGGATCTCAGCTACTACTTCCTTTTGTAAGTCTTTGGGAACGCACAACTTGTAATTATCATCTCTGCAGAAGTAAACTAGACCATTCTCTCCGATCCTATACTGTTTGTAAGGGGGATTCATAGGGTCATATTCACCTTGCAGTTTCCTTAGTACATCAGCGAAGTGAGGATCATTCATGTATGCCTCATAGAACTTCTTCACTTCTGCTTCACTTATACTAATGTGTAATTCATTCAAACCTGAAGTTGCAAGAGAAACATTAGCTTTGTATTTCGTAGTCCTTACCTTAAACTTATCCAAGGAGACATTGGAAGGTTTCTCCACATTAACCAGTGTATGCATGGTTGACTGCGTTAACAAGTCCTTCTCAAAGTCTACTCCTACTTCTTTGTATAAGTTCTTGAGACCATCTTCTGTCTCATTGTTGAAGGTAAGAGGTGTTGATGTATCTGCTAGCGGTCCATCTTGCCTTGGGATTCTTCTTCTCAACCTAGAAATTGGATCAACATTAGTATGGACCTTACCTGCTCTGTGGACTATTACTAGGTCAGGGAAAGCTGCTATAACTATTCCATAGCCTGATAGTTTCCTGTTGATAGTTTGGTAAGTCTTACTCCATTTAAGGGCAGCATGATCTGATACTACTATAACCTTGGCACCTTCAAGATACATGTGGAACTTGACTAGTCCATCTCTTACACCTAGAGCTTCTCTCTCAGTGGCTGAATATCTTGTTTCAGCATCTTTGAGTATTCTTGACCAATAGCCAATGACACGCTCTAAATGTATCTCAGTTTCATCAAAATTTTCATTCCAAGTATCTTCATAGTCAAAGGTTTCAGTACCATTAGCCCCCCCAGTCAGGATGACCTTTCTGTTGGAGTCAGGGGTGACAAACCTAGGTACTGGCTGTCCTTCCTGATGAGCTTTCTTACATTGATCATAGATCTTGGTACCTTTCAAATCCTTGAGTTTCATAGTTTGAATTTGTTGCAAAATAGCGGCTATTCCAAAGTCACATGCATCAGTATACAGTCTGTAAGGCATTCCTGGAACAGGATATGCTAGTACTGGTGCATTGGCTAGGACTAGCTTTGCTAGTTTGAATGCATGAGCTTCCAATTTATCCCATCGCCATTTGGTAGATTTTCTTAACAGGTGGAAAAGCGGAGCTACAATCCAAGTATAATATGGAATATAACTTGAAAAGTAGGTCATCATTCCTAAGAATGTTTGTAAGGTAGGTACATCCTTAGGTTCTTCCAGCTGTAAAATGGCATCAACCTTTTCCTTGTGAGTAGACATTCCTAGCCTGGACACTCTTTGCCCTAAAAGCAATAAGGATTGGTATCCCATAAAGCATTTTGGTGGCGATAGAGTTAGTCCAGAGTCTTCAATTGCTTGTAAGACTTTATCCACATGGTCTAAGTGATCTTCAAAAGTCTTACTGAAGATAACAATGTCATCTATGTAGACCATTGCAATAGTCCATAGGAATGGGGCTAGGATTTTAGACATTACTCTTTGGTATTTAGGCGGTCCATTTCTGTATCCAAATGGCATTCTCTTAAATTGGAAGTGGCCTTCATCACATCTAAATGCAGTTATAGGTTGGTCCTCTTCCTTTATTGTCAGTTGAGTGAAACCTGCTAACGCATCTAGAGTAGATAAATATTGAGCTCCTTCAAGAGTGTGAAGGATATCCTGAGGTTTAGGTAGAGGGTATTCATCAGGGATTACTACTGAATTGAGCTTCCTATAGTCAATGCACATGCGAGGTTTACCATTCCTCCATACTACAAGGACTGGTGCGCCCCAAGGGCTCTTAGATTCCTCTATAACCCCTAAGCGCTTCCATTCTTGCACCTGGTTTCTGATAACCTTTCTTGCTTCTTCACTTGGTCTATAGGGAGCCAATGATATTTCCTTAGTCCCTGGTCTCAAAGGTATCTCTATTTCCTCAGGATAATTGCCTAGTCGTCCATCTAATGCAAAGGCTTTATGATGTTTCAGGACGACTTTTTCTAAAGCCTTTTTCTGCTCAGGAGTAAGAGTATCTCCCCAATTGATTTCTGCTACTAACCTGTCCTTAGGTATATGCTCAGGATCAGGTAGTTCAGCTGTCTTGGGACCTCCCTCTGGCTGCTTAGAGAGTTCAATCTCTTCTTCAGTTGGAGGAGGGACCTTCTCTTCCTTCATGAGCGAGTTAATCAGATGCACTCTTGCTTCTCCTTCCAGAATAGCTTCTTTAGATAGATCATCCTCTTTATCCAATGCAATCCTAGGGTCATGCATATATCCTATGACATGGCCTTTGGGTAAATGCACTAGCTTCTGAGAGAAGTTAGCTATCTGTATTGATTTATTCTGGGGAGTAATAATGCAATCTGATGTTCCATAGAAGTCAGCCGAATTGGAGTTAGATTCTAGCCTTCCTTCAATAAAACCTTCTTCTTGATTCTCAGAGAAGGCTACTAGAACAGCAACGCGAGTTAGAGACTCAGGTTTAAGGTATACATCCTTCTCTAGTTTGACAGGGATGGCTCCTCCTGGTCTTTTGCTCTGGTTCTTTCTTTTAGCAGATTTCCTTCTTCTGAAAGCTCTTCTTTCAAGTGTCACAACCCTCGTTTCTAAGGGTGTTTACTTTCGATTCTGGATGCGACGGCGACGGCGTCGGATCTTAGCCTGATGCGTGGCAGCCTCCTGTGGCTGTTCGTAGACGTAGTTGAGTGTAGAGGAGTCGATGACAGCCCTGTGTAGGGTATCGAGCCTCTTAGTCTTAGGAGTGTAGTCCTCTGCTCGTCTGGCGAGTAGGACGTCGAAGGCACCCGTCTCTAGCGGAGACTGTGAAGGACTCGTGGCTTGCAAGTTACATGTACTAAGTACCTAAGTTAATAGGACCGAGTACCGATAGTCGAGTCTTAAGTGTATAAGTCTTATGTATCTCTTAGTAGTTATCACCCTTGAGGGGAGATCGACGAGGTAGAGCAAGCTGGTCTGAGAGCAGCTTGCACACCGAGTATTTATACTCATGAGTACATGGTCTGTGCGTACAGTTCCAAGAATACATGAGCTAAAGATAGTGCGTGTTTCTAAAGGAGGGTGTATCTAAAATAAGAGTGTTACTAAAGATAGTTTTGGAAGACCGTATGCGCGCTAAAGATAGCTATGATCAGTCAGCTATCATGTGGAGGCTTAGTCAAGCGCCAATCATCCTTAGTAATGGAAAGAAGTTCAAAGATAGGGTGGCTTATAAAGCGTGCAAGCCACGGGATCAAAGCAAAAAGGTGAAGTCGTGTGCGCGGCTCATGACATCAAGGTTAGATTTGAAGTCTGGTCTAGTGTATACACTAAATACATTTCCTGCTTCATCTAATCTGGGTTCTGTTTCCAACTCAATTACATCTGCTGACCTACCTGTGAAACCAAAGATGATTCTGCTAGGAGTAGTCAGTCTGTCAATTGATATTCTGTACTGGTTAGTGAAGTCATTACCTAGGATAATGGGTACTTTCATACCTTTCACTACATAGGCTTCTACCTGCATTTTAACAGGTCCATCCTTAGTAGGGAAGGTTAGTTCTAGTACTACATATCCAGTTATGCTTGTTCTACCAGTCACCTGAATCAAATTGATCTTTTGACCTGATTTCTCCTTAGGAGGTTTCTTCATGCTTGACCAAAAGTTATGACTGATGAGAGTAATGTCAGAGCCTGAATCAACAGTGATCTCTGTCAGTCCTTCTTCAGAATTAACTCTAGCCATAGCTACTGTAGGTCTGATACCTAAGAAATGAGTTCCAGGAGGGCGGTCCATCACCTTTTCCAAAGTAATAGTCTTATCTTCTGGTAAGTCTTTGAGTTTAAGACTTTCATTTCTGGGTAAAACTTGAGTTGAAGGGTGTGTGTTAGCCAATTGTTGATTTCCTATAGCGTTAAAATTGTGCCTTGCTAATGTATCCTTAGAATCTGTTCCAACTCCCAAGTCTCTAGTTTTGGATAATTCAGGAGACTGGGAATCAATTAAAAATCCGACTCAGAAGAAGAATCAGAAGAGCTATCTTCATCCTTCTCTTCATCTGAAGTTTCAGACTTTGTTTCAGACTCAGATTCTGCTGCATTGGCTTCATATTCTGCAAACGACGCTTGTTCTTCTTCTGTTGTACCTGCAAAGTAAACTTGAACATTGTTAGCATTTGACTTGTTGTGTTTGCATTCCTTGTCATAATGCATCTTGCTACCACAGTGTATGCAACCTCTCATTCCCCTAGACTTAGGAGTACCTTTCTTGTGCTTGGTGACATTGGAGTCATCAGGGCTAAAAGGACGCCTATATCCCTTGAATTTATCAGACTGCTTTCATTTAGATTTGAATCCTTTGGAATCCACTGCATGCGCATTGGCCTTGTGACCATGTCTCTTATGCCTTTCAGCCTTGATGGCTTTCATAACTTCTCTAACAGTGTCAGATGAAACATGCCCACTACTGTGATGCTTAGGCCAATCTTGTAGCAAGTCTTCTTGTTCTTTGATCCTGGTAACATAAGTAGCCCAGTCAGCAATTTCCTCATGGTTAACAATAGTGCGCCATTGAGTAGGTGCTGATCTAGCTACTTCAGCTATTACAGTAAGATCATTCCAGTTCTCAACCATGTCAATTAGTTTCTTCTTGCGCAATGCAAACTGTACAGGAGTTTCCTTATAGTGACCTGAATCCCTATACTTGGCTGCCAAAGCTTTGTTCCTTGCTTCAGTAATCCAAGTAGGAGTCCAAAAGAAACTTATAAGTCGATTGCACAAGAGTTGCCAGTCTGTTGACATTCTTAACCTTTGAGCCTCAGAAAATTGATACCACCACTGTTTAGCTTCATCTTTGAATCTAAATGGAATAGCCTGAGTTAAGCGGTTGTTCTCATTCAGACCCATAGCAATAAAGCGTTGAATTTGATCCATCCATTCATACAACTCATCTGGATCTCCATCAAATTCAGGTATAACTTCCATCTTAAGCTTTAAGTCTAAGTGGGGTCAATTATTCTGGTTGTTATTGTTATTAGGGCGACCATTCCCATTTCCATTTCCACCTCCATCTCCACCTGGTGGGCCAGGAGGTCCTGGAGGTCCTCTATCCCCTTGGGGACCTTGAACTCCAGCTGGACCTGGATCACCTTGTCTTCCTGGGGGTCCTGGAAACCCTCTAGGTCCTTGAACCCATGGAAATGCTCCATTAGGATCATCAGGAGGACCTGGTGGCCCATTACCTCCACCACCTCCATTTGGAGGATAGGGAGGTCCTTGGCCTCCATTCCCTGCATTAGGATTGCAGGGTGGATTTGGTGGACCATTTCCTTGAGGAGGAATTGGCGGACCTGGTGGGCCTCCCCTGTTTGGATTCCTATAACCTCCTGGGCCACTGGGACCAGATGGTCCTGTTGGTAAAGGAGGTCCTTGAGGACGATTAGGAGGAGAGCTAGCTAGGTGCATTTGGTTCCTACTCAAGTTGATGAAATGAGGTTGATATGGGTCAAAATTGACTTGAGGTTGTGGTCGCACTTCTTCCTGTGGCTGAACTTGAACAGGAAGAATAACTTCTTCAGATCCTTGAGGAGGATTGACTACTAAAGGTTGCATTCCTAAGAATGTGTTACCTTGAGGACTATAGACAGGTTGTCTGCTTGAAGAAACAACTGGTTCTGCTTGAACGGTAATGACAGGACCCGAAGGTTCTATGAATCCTTTATGTCTATTATCTTCAGTAGGTCTTCCTGCTGCAGCATCCTCAGAACGATTGGAATTAGAGTTCCTATACCTATCTTTCTTGTAAGGTTCCTGCTCCTCTATCATTTCAATCACTTCTGGATCTGATGATACTTTAGGAGCGGCAAGAATAGATTTCCTGGAATCTTTCCTAGCTGTTTCAGTTCTGAAGTCAATTTTAGAAAATTCAGCAGCTATCCTTAGTCGTCTTATAAGCTCAGTATCTTCAGGATCTTGATCTACCTTAGCTCTCAAGTAGTCTTGAAGCTTATGTTTTCCTGAAAGACTTAGCTTCTCAAAAGCGATAGCAAACTGCCATTCTTCTAAAAGTATCCATGACTCAAATTCTTGGTCATAGGTTTCGAACTCATCCTGTTCTTCTGCACCATTAATTACTTCGTCTGCAAGCCTATCTGCTTCAGACATCTCTTGATTAACTGATGCAAACCTGGAGCTAACACCTATCCTAAAAGGTGTAGTATTCCTAGGTTCCTCTCCTATTTCCAGCCTTACTCTAGAAGTACTTGCTGCTGGTTCTGGATTGAGGAAAGCGCTGCTGAGTCTCCCTCTAATAGGTTCCCTTGGTTTTGGGTTATCCACTGAATAACGCTTGACCTGAGGTTTCATTACTAAAGGAGAATCATCAGTGGAGGATGAATCTGAATTGTCTGAATCCCTTACTTCCTCTATAGGAGGTAGGGCTATAGGTTCCCTATTCCCCATCCAGAGAGGCTGAACAACCCTTCCAGATTTCCTAGGACCTACTCCCTGGCGCCTTGCAAAGCCTGGCTCAGGAGGAGTAAAAGGTACATCTAATGGGGATTGTAAGGATTCAGTTGGGTTCCTAACTCCTAAAATGCGACTAGCTTCTACATCAGCTACAGATCCTGGAGTGAACATTGGTCTAATGGAAGCGACACCTGGAGTCTTTATAGGAGTAATTTCTCCTAAGACTTCTGGTTTAGCTGGTGAGCTTGTAACTGGACCTACTAAGCTTCTGTTAGAGCGTCTAACTGATACTACAGAAGTGGAAGCTACTGCAGAAGGTTGAATCGTCCTAGCTGTTGTATTAGCATAAGAGTCATCTACCTGTCTTGTAATATCTTCTACTTCCTCTTCTTCAGCTTGTTCATCTTCTGGATCATTCTCAGGAATGGGTTCTTCGATAAGATCATGTTCAGCTAGTAAAGGTGTGAACTGTTCTCTTCCCTCATGAGAAATAGATTTAGCTGGTGTAAACTTAGGATTAGGAGCTGCTACTTGTTCAGGAGTAGCGGTTCTTGACTGAGAATTTTCCCAGAGAATTTCTTCAATTTCTCTAGCCTTTCCTTTCCTTCCATCCTGGTTCCTTTTATGCTCGATATATACATAAGCAAGGAATCGTTCTACTTCATTTCTAAAAAGAACAGAGGCTATCTCATGTGCTTCTTTAGTGAATCCATAGTATTTCCTAGGTTCAGGGTGCGTAGGGATAGGTGGGTGAAGTATGCCATTGCTTGGCGCATAGTGGAGGAATTGGTGTCTAATACCAATTAAACTCATCCTTAAACGTCTATGGAGAGCAAAGTCCAAAAACATTATAGGTTCTTCTGTTGAGTTTAAGATCCATTCAGGCCTAAAGGTGCATACATCATCTAAAAGATCAAGAATTTCCTGGAATTGTTCTCTGCAACCTGTAGAAGGATATCTGTTATGAGCATCAATGGGTCGATCCACATTGTAGATCCTTCGACCTATTGCCCTTGCAAGTCTCCTTCTATCAGAGATTTGTTTCTCCAACCTTGTCCAATTAGTAGATCTAGTAGACACTGGCTGATAGGTAAGCCATCGCTGTTCCCTATCTGTCAATGCGCCATATACTGAACTGGGCAAAGGTGGTATCGGTTGATATGGTTCTAAGTCCACTGTGTCAGTCAGTTCTAGGCCATAGTCTGACTGAGGATGTCTGCCTTCTGGGTCTGAACCAAGTCTAGACTCATAAGTAGATTCCTGCTCAGGTAGCTTAGGATGACTAGTAGTGCGATGCATATAGCTTCCTGGTACATGCACTGATTGTGATGTTATATCGGCCATAACTTTCCTTCTCCAAAGAAGTATCTTTCTGTACTTATAGAGCTCAATTGTCTTGGCAATAGATGTGTACAGCAATAGCTACTAGATCTTCAAAAGGAGTATTTCCGTATGTAAATGAGGAAAAATGAAAGTTGTGCTCAAACTGAAAGGTTTGATTGTATGTGAAGCTTTCAAATCTAACTACAGCTGGTAAGACTATATTGTAGATGGTGCTTCTATGTCCTACTTCTTCGATGGAAGTGCGATAAGTGGGACTGAAAATAAAGCAAATAATTCTATTTATCGCTGAGCCTGTTTGACTGTATCTGGATGATACTACAACAACTGGATGCAATGGATCAGTTGTATCTAATGATTCAATAGCCCAAGAGATGCTACCTTCAGTCAGAAAGGTGTATGGATAATCTTCGTGGCTAAAATTGAATAAATCCGTTTTGGGCAATGGTATAGCCTAAAAAGGAGTTATTGATTGTTGAGTTACTTGATAAAGGACCTGGGTCGCTTCACCAATGTTACGGGTTGGAGTACAGTTGGATATCTGGAGCTTAAGCAATGTAGCTGGTTAGTACTCCAATAGTAAACAATACTTCCTGGATTCGATAGGAAGGCTAATATAAGATCTCAGAGATTATCAAGTAACACTTAGATAGTATTAACCTTTCACAGTGTAAACTGACTTAATATAATATATAAAGAGCAAGACTACAGCGGTCAGGTTCCCTTAGATATATTTATTATAGTTCAGCCCTAGTCGCTTGGACTATACTATTACTAAACTTAATCTATACTTAAGCGATAGCTTAATATGGATGGATGGGGTGCGCCTAATGCGTATATTTCCTCACACCAAATAGGTACTTAATTCCCACAACTGGCAGGTACTTATTTATACGCTAACTTAAGCACAAGTCTATGTATATACAGAATCACACAGATGTATCTAATCAGGTACTAGGATTCCCACTTATTAGATACAGATAGATCACACAAGAGATAAGAGATAAGAGAAATGCAAACCAAAGCACACAAGACCAATCAGGTGGGTAGTAAGAGGAGGTGGCTCTGCAAGGGTCTCCTGCAGGGTTCTTTTATACCCTGAGGAAAGCCTGGATGAGCCAAATAGAGACAGTCATGCCAAGCCGATCTCTAATGAGAGTTCTGGCTATATGGGGATCACCCTATCCCCATACAGGATGGTTTAGAGTAATGACTGGGTGTAGATCGGTGGCATCACTGGATCAGTGTATGCTATTGGTTGTTTGATATATTAATAATATGAACTATATACATGGATCGGAGCCAACATCTCAGTGAGTCATAGAGCCTTCTAATTAAGGGTAGCTGGGTCCATTGACTCAGTGTGTGAGTCAGATCAGAACTGATCAGTCAATCAGATCAGTTCGTTCTTCGGCCTGGGGCTCGGCGAGGAGTCCGGGGATCGGGCCGATCTTCGGTGAGAAGATACGCCCGAAGCGTGGCTATCTATCAAGCTATTGATCAGCATGATAGAGTCAGCCGTCGCTGAGCTATAAGCGGAATATGTCAGTAATACCTTATGATAAGCGATGCCTGAACTTGTTTAATGAATATCTCGCCGAGTTCTTAAGCTAAAATCATGAAATAAAGTGCGCAGAAGAGATAGAATTTAGTACAATCTATGTAAACATAAAACTGTACAAATTGGCGCATTCATATTCATAAGAATTCAGAAAATATTCATTTGACACCGCATATAAGTTGGCAAGAGCAGACTCTATTAAGTAAAGATGTTAGTATCCATAACACCAGTTCTTGATCAATGAATTCCTTTATTGTTCTACTTTTGATTGGTGAGAGGGGATATACTTTTGCTGGCTTTGGGAGATCTGATCCTTCCTGAAAGTCTATGTTGCAATCAAAGGACCGATGTTCTGGGAGCTTCTTGAAGAGTTTTTCGCTAAAGACGTCAATGAATTCCATGAATTCTTCTGGTATGGTAGGTAGATCTTTTTTGGCTTTGGCAGTGATGGGCCTTCCTTTCCATGAAATTTCTAGGGTCTTCCAATTTATGTCTGGGTCGGCTTCTTGTAGCCAGTCTAGCCCTAGGATCATATCGGTGTCTCCTAGATCCATCACAAAGAAGGTTATGTCGAAGGTCCATCCTTCGATTTCCACTTCTAGGGTCGCTTTGTTCTTTATTTTGTTTGGTAGTTCTTTACCATCTATGGCAATTACCGTTCGTGGGTTGACTAGGGGTGTTAGGGGAATCTTGTTGTTTTGGGCAAAGTTGATGTCTAGGAAGTTTTTTGAAGATCCAGAGTCGACTAGAGTGGGGATAGGGTCCATGATTCCCTTGACCATTGTAAAGATAGACGCAGTTTGTTCGGATTTCTTTAGGTATAATACACGTTTCTTTCTTTTCTGATTCTTGGTCAAGGGTTTCTGGGCAGGTACTGACATGGACTCAGCCTGCTGTTCTAGTTTTCCGACTCCGAGTCAGAGGATTTCTCTTCTTCCTTTACTTCTTCAATCTTTGCTTCCTTTCCTTTGACAGCTTGAGTTTCTTGTTGCCATTCCTTGAATTTGCATTCTCTCATGCGGTGTCCCCTTCTTCCGCATTTGATGCATCTTCCTTCTTCTCTTCTCTTTTGGATGACTTCAGACGGCACAATTCCTACTTTGGCTTGGGTTGTTCTTGGTTGGAATTTTCTTTCTTGATTTCCTGAGGAGCCATTATCTCTTAGACTTCTTCCAGTGAATAGAAGATCGTCTATCCTAATAGAGACTTCCATCCATTTCTCTAGGGAGAATGTATATGTATCTTGGGTGATGGTTGCCTTTAGAAGTTCCTGTTGGACATTATTCTTAAGGCCTTTCTTGAAGACATCTATGAAGGCATGTTCGTCCCAATCTAATTCCTGCATAAGGGTGCGGAAGGCGGTTACGTAGTGTTGTGCTGATCCTGTTTGTTGAAGTTTATGAATGTTCTGAATCGCCCTTTCCTTTTTCATGGGATCTGAGAAGGCGAGAAGGAAGGCGTTCTTTAGAGCATTCCAGTTTGCAAGGTATTCGTGTGGTTCTTCATCAAGGATTTTCCTAAGCAGGGGCTTGGCCCATTTGGCTGCTTCTCCTTCTCCCATGTTAGTGAGGAAAGTAGCCATCTTCCGGTTGTTGTCAAAGGCAGTACCGTAATCATTAAAGTAGATTTCCATTTTCATGAGGAAGATTTCTGCTTCTTGTCCTCTTTTCCCATTAAATGCTTCGGGTTTCTTGGCTCTAGCTCCTTTTGGGATTTCGTCTTTGGTACTTCCTTCCTTTCTAGAAGGTTTTGGTGTTCTAGGAGGGGGTGTATTTCCCCTTGATGGAGGTCCCGATGGAGGTCCTGGGGGATTATCCCCTGGGAATAGTCCTTGAGACCTTTTTGGGACTTGTGCCCGAGAAGACTAAGCTTCTGGTTCCCATTGATGGTGTTGGTCCATGATATCAGTGTTTGAGATCCTTTCTTCTACTACTTGTAGTGTTTCTTGAAGGGTTTCTGTGTCGGCCTTAAGTTTCTTAATGGCTTCTTCTTGTTTATTCAGGGCAGCGGATACTTGTTTACCCATAGCTCCCATGGCCACGACTATGGTGTCCATTTGTTGACTGAGTTTGTCAATAGCGTTTTGAGTTTTTATTTGTTCATTGACTCCCAATTGGGAGCTGTTTGCAGCTGTCCATGCGTTCTGGGCTGCACTTTCCACTTGCTGCCTAATGTTGCCGGTGGATGCTTCCAGTTTGGCGATGGAATTAGTCATTTGTTGTAGGGTAGTATTGAGTGTTTGTACCCCTGTATCTTGTCTGTTCTCTTGCACCTGTATTTGAGCTGTGATTCCTTCAAGAAGTTGATCCTTGATATCGTCTAGCACCCTGAAGAAGAATCCTAATGTGGGATCCCTTGCTGCTGCTCTTCGGATGTCTTCTATGGGTCCGTTAAGCAGTCTTTCGTATTCATCCCCTTCTGGTGGTACTTCTTCAGGTGCTGGTGATGACGAGTGGGGTCTAGGTGGTGTAGGGTTTGCTGGTCTTTCCTCAATCCTGATCTGGGGAGGAGCTTCTATTTGTTCCGTTACTTGTATGGGTCTTTGTGGTATGGGTGCTTCTATGGCATTTGATGCCTGCGATCGGGTTCTTACCCCTGTCAGGGGATGTGCCGAGTATAGGTGTCTTTCTTCTCTTGGGATGTTCGTGGGACCATATCTCCCAGTGGGTAATTCCAAGGGATTTGGTGCGTATGGTGGTACTGGGTCAATCTGGTCTTCTATCCCTGCTGTGGGGTCAGTTGGTACTCTTCTTCTTATGGAGATTATTCCACCTGGGGATATGCTAGCCCTTGCATTCCAAAAGTGTTCTGGTCCTGTCGTTTGTGCTGTTTCTACTTGTGTTGCTACGGGTTCGGTGGACAAGGCAGGAAGGCGGGCAGAGATCCGATGGCTATGGACGACAAGGGGCGACACGGGACAGGACCCGGCGGTACATGGCTAAGCGCCGGGCTGCCTACTACAGGCTCCCCCCTCAAAGCGAACCAGGCGCCCTCGTCTGGACACACATGAGAACAGAACAAGCAAAGAACAGAAAAAAAAGAAAAAGAAGAGAGAAAAAACAAACAAGATAACACAATTAGAGCTAGGTGGGGGCTACAGCATACCACCCAGCAACTAGATCCCAAAGGTACAGCAGTCGAGGCCGAGCCGATGACCAGTCATCCAACCCATGTGGGAAAAATAGACCCATAAGGTAGGATAAGGCCCCCGGTTGCAAGGTTTCTGCGTTGAGCACATCCTCGGCAGCCTCCCGAAGTGACGGGGCACGAGCCCACTTGCACGACTCCCAGCGTCCGAGAGCAATCAGGTAGGCTAGGCGGCAGTCTACTGCCTGCCCATTGATCACGGTTTCACCCTCGTACGCCAGCTGTGGCTGAGGTGGTGCTGTTGGCGATGGAGGGCGTCGTATGACCAGTGGTGGAGGTGGTGGCATTGGGCATGGTGTGTTATGACCGTAAGGATTCACACCTGAAGCCGAAGCAAGCAGGCCGACACAGCTGAATGCGGCTTCACGGAGTCCCTTGGGAGTTGGTGGGCGTGTCGGCGCATCCGGCATGCCGAGCAATGGCAAGGACAGGGGTTCAACGTCAACCGAGAGGCAGGCTACAACGGGGGGTTGCTGTGAGGTTGGCGAAGAGGGCAGCGTGGGTGACGTTCGCTGGCAAGCGGTGTACGCACGCCCAATCGCTTCGAACGTACAACAGCGATTCTTTTGTCGCCCAAGGCCGTTCCACGCCTTAGGGTCTGGTGCACGAAGACATTCAATGTCGCGGGGTAAGGCCTTAGCACGAGTTAGCCGTTTTTTGCGCTCTCGTTCGCCCTCCTGAGCCCGGTTCCACTCTGCTCGAATATGTTTGAGCAGCACAAGAGACTCCGCAACTGCGGCATCCAGCAACCGCCCGCTGTGGCGAATGCGCTTAGGGAGCGCCATGAGCCAACGCAGCTCAACGGGCGACCATTCTTGACCTTGAACGGCGGCTCGGAGAGCTGATTCAAGTGCGCGTGCGGCCTCCTGATTGGTGGGATTGGCGGCGGGCATGCTGAAAGAGGGACGGGCGTGGCGGCGTGCGGACGCAACCTATGCAAACAAAGAAAAACCAGCAGATGGGCGCGAGTGAGGCGAGTCGAACGGTGTGCAGCGTGTGCAAAAAGACCAACAAATGAGGGTGAAAGAAGTAAAATACCCCGGCAATTGAACTGGAGTGATGTTGGACGGCAGCGCAACGAGCGCAGAGACGAGGACGTGAGGAGTGTTACGGCCGAGACACAACCAAACTCGTTGAATGCGCTGTGGCTGCGCGAGTCGAACGATGTGCTGAGCGTATGAAACGGATGCGGAACGGCCGAGGAAAATAATAAACAAAATTATGGAGGGGGGATGTTGGTTATGTAAAGCTGTCGGCGAACACGGCGGATTGGCGACTAGAGGCAGCCAAGCGTTTTGAACGAGATGCTTTCTAGCACTAGTTGACCGTGGCTATCAGACTAGCACCGTAGCTGGGGATTTAACGCGTAAATGGGGCGAGCAATGCGCGTCTAAGGGAGTATGGTTTGAGGAACAAACAGCCTCGTGATTAAATGATGAAAAACAGTTGAACGAGTTGGATTCGATGCAAGTACGGCAAAAGACAGTGTCGGGAGCGTTGGTACGCCAAGAAAAACGTTTGGAGGCTGAGAGATTGTTGTTGGATGGCCTTTGGGGCACAGAGGGTCGCGTGGAGCGCGTAGAATTGCGCAAAGAAAATCTAGAAAATTGCGCTGAGCGCAAACAAAGGCACGCGAGTAATTGATCCACTCTCGTCACCACGGTGGACAAGGCAGGAAGGCGGGCAGAGATCCGATGGCTATGGACGACAAGCGGCGACACGGGACAGGACCCGGCGGTACATGGCTAAGCGCCGGGCTGCCTACTACATCGGTGGTATCTGGGGTTCGCCCTCTATCCTCGGAGAGTCTAGATTCATCAGGGTCTGATACTGATTCCACAGTGGTTTGTGGTATGGATCTTCCACCAATGATATCGGCTGCTGTTGCAGTTGACTCATTTGGGTTTCCTTCACCTACAATAATGGTAGGTTCAGCTTGGATGGTTTCGTCAGGATCCGCGTATGATCCTGGTATGCTGACACGTGTGTGGATAGCATCGGTTGCTTCCGTTGTCATCTGTAATACTTGTTCCCTTAAAGCAGATAGGGATGTTGCGTTGTCTGATCTAGCTACCGACGGCCGGTCAGGGTTATCTACCGGTGGCACTAGCGGTTCTCCTTGAGCCGACTGGCTCCTGGTTACTCTTGATGAAGATCGTTGAGACATAGCCACGGATCAGTGTGAAGCTTGCTCTACAATGTCACAACCCTCGTTTCTAAGGGTGTTTACTTTCTGTTCTGGATACGACGGCGTCGGCGTCGGATCCTAGCCTGATGCGTGGCAGCCTCCTGTGGCTGTTTGTAGATGTAGTCAAGTGTGGAAGCGTCGATGACAGCCCTGTGTAGGGTATCAAGCCTCTTAGTCTTAGAAGTATAGTCCTCTGCTCGTCTAGCGAGTATGACGTCGAAGGCACCTGTCTCTTGGAGAGACTGTGATTGACTCGTGGCTTGCAGTGTATTACTAAGTACCTAAGTTAATAGGACCTAGTATTGATAGTTGAGTCCTAAGTGTATAGGTCTTATGTGTATCTCTTAGTAGTTATCACCCTTGAGGGGAGATCGACGAGGTAGAGCAAGCTGGTCTAGGAGCAGCTTGCACACCAAGTATTTATACTCATGGGTACATGGTCTGTGCTCACAGTTCCAAGAATACATGAGTTAAAGATAGTACGTGTTTCTAAAAGAAGGTGGATTAAGAATACGGTGTAGCTAAGAATGGTCCGAGAAGACCGTATGCGCGCTAAAGATAGCTTTGATCAGTAAGCATCCATGTGGAGGCTTAGTGATACGCCAATCAGTCTTACTAAGTGGAAGAAAAGGAAGTAAGTGGCTTATAAAGCGTATGAGCCACGAGAAAAAGATAAGGGTCATGTGCACGGCTCATGACATCCGAGAGCGAAGACAATAGTGATTGGGAAGATGAGGAGACTATGTGCCATCCAACAATTGAGCTAAATGCGGCTCGAACAAAGAAGTCGAAGGGAAACTGGGAGATCGAGAGGAACTCGGCCATACCTAAGGACCTAGAGCGTAGGACTTCAGCCGCACTAGTGGTAGAAATGTTCGTGAATGGGAAAAGCTGCCGAGTGCTGTTAGACTCAGGATCGCTTGGAGATTTCATATCTACCACCATAGTCGATCAGCTGAAAATAAAAGCCGAAGTACTCGCTAAACCAATGGGACTTAGCATGGCAGTGACTGGCTCGCGTAGCCAGGTTAAACACTCAGTTGTGGTCAACATAAAATACCAGGGCATAGATAATACATATAGATTGGATGTAGCCAACTTGGATCGATACGATCTTATACTAGGTACACCATTTCTACATACACATAGCATTGCCCTAGCATTTAACCCACACTCCGTGCTTGTCCGATCGACTGAGCCACTACCATTAGAGGGACCACAGGTCCGAACAATCGAGTCGTGTGCTATGGAGGTATACGAAAAGGAAATTGAAAAGATTAGAGAAATGCTGGTTAAGGAGAGCGAGGATATATGCAAGAAAGCGTCCGAGACGCCGCTGCCCCCTCTCCAAGCGATTAACCATCCAATCCCAATAATAGATGAAAATAAGACCTACTCTTGGCGTAGCTCAAGGTGCCCCGAAGCTCTTAGAGGGCAATGGGAAACAAAACTGAAAGCGTACCTTGATACTGGGCGATGGGAGTTTGCTACTGGCAAGAACGCTACACCTATGCTGTTAATACCCAAGAAGGGTACAGAGGGCAAGTCGACGCTACGAACGGTATTAGACAAAAGAGAGCAGAATGCGAACACATATAAAGTAGCGTCCCCCCTGCCCGACATACAGGAGATACTGTGGAAGGTGTCCCAGTATAAGTATCGTACCTTGATCGACGGAAAAGATGCTTACGAGCAGATCCGGGTCGAACCAGAGGACGTAGAGAAAACTTTATTCTCTACGCTGAGCGGTACAATGATCAGCAGGGTTATGCAGATCGGGGATACGAATGCAACTGCAACTTACCAGTCGCTGATGAACCATTTGTTCAAACACGCTATCGGCGTGTATATGCATGTATTCCTAGACGATATAGTCATTTTTACGAATGGTTTAGAGGAGCACGTACAGAGAGTTCGGGAGGTATTCGAGGTGTTAAGAAGAGAAAAGTTCTTCTTGAGCCCAAAGAAGATGCAGTTTCTAGCTGAGAAACTCGAAATCCTCGGGCATATAGTCAACTCAAAGGGAATCCAAATGGATCCGCATAAAGTCGACTCGGTGATGAACTGGAAAGTGCCGAATACGAAGGAGCAATTAATGAGCTTCTTAGGGGCAGTCGGATACCTCGCACCGAACTGTGCGGGAATAAGAATACCCATGGGGTTACTCACCTCTTGGGGATCCGTGCATAAACACTGGAATTGGGACGCTACGGCTCAGCGGGCATTCGAAGAAATAAAAGAGATAGTTAATAAATGGCGGGATCACCATAGAGTAGCAATAAACTACTCTAAGGGAGCCCCGCCAATAAATCTAGTGACCGATGCTAGCCTGACAGGAGCGAGCGGGATACTCTCACAAGGAGAAGACCCGCGCACCGCCAAGATAGCTATGTTTTGGTCGGGTAAATTCACTGCGACGCAGCAGAACTACCCAGTGCATGAGCTCGAGCTGTATGCGATCCGAGAATCGCTCGAGAAATTTCAGTACCAGTTGTACGGGACGAAGTTCCGCATATACACCGACAATAAGTCGTTGGTACACTTGATGACCCAAAAGAATCTATCGCCTCGCCAAGCACGATGGTTAGAATTTATAAATGAATTCTATTTCGATATAATACATATAACGGGAGAGGAAAATAAAGTTGCAGATGCACTCTCGCGCATGTATGCAGACGAACCGGAGGGAATGGTTCGGGCCAAATCTGAATATCTAAAAGAAGACGAAGATTCAGAGGATCGAATGGAACTATCAAATATAGATTTTGACGAACGAGCACCACTTACCTGCCCACTACTAGTAGGGAACGCGGTGATCGTTGACAAAGTGCCAGAAAAGGAAACCGAAGCGATAGGAGCAGTCTCGGAGGGCGCGCCAACCGAAGAAGCTGTCATTGAAGCAGAAGCGCCCGATCAGGTGGAGCCGAAGGAGCAGATCCTCCGGCGGTCCGGCCGGGAACGAAAGCCGGTAGCCAAATATGTACAGCCACCTCAAGCGCCGAGGAAACCTAGGAAGCCTACAACGGCCGAAACAGCTAAAGTAGGAAAGGGCAAACCTATAGGGGACGAACAAGTAGCCCCTAAGGTGGAGTCAGAAATGCCGAAGAAAGATCTAGATAAGATAGAAGAAAGGGTAACGGGAGAAAGCGCATACACGGGGCGCGAGAATACTCGCGCATACTTTGATGCTAGCCCTACCTTTTTAGATGGAATAAAAGATAAATACTCAGGCGATAACTTACTCGCTAAAGTAGTTAGAAATCCATCTCAATTCAAGAACTTCGGGGTTTCGGACGGACTTATATACATAAAACAAAATAGTGGAAAGGCTATATGCGTTCCAGATGTTGAAATCAATGGTCGGAGGGCGCGTGAGGAAGCAATCAAAAGTACTCACGAGATGCTCAGACACGCGGGAAGTCGGAAGACTCTATATGCCATGAGGGGCAGAGTTTGGTGGGATACGATGGTACCTGACACGAAAGAATATTGTCAGTCATGTGTTACCTGTGCGACCGCCAAGACAACAACCCAGTCGAAGCTGGGACTACTTACCCCACTAAAGCGGCCCGCTGTACCATGGGAGCGCATTAGCATTGACTTCGTCGGACCGCTGCCCGAGTCAGAGAATCTGCTCGGTAAATGGGATATGATGTTAGTAGCGGTGGATTATGCGACAAGTATGGTTAGAATCATACCTACTAGACAAACGTTTCGAGCCAAGGAAGTGGCCGAACTTATGTACGAAAATATTTATAAAATCCATGGTATACCTAAAGTGATCGTCTCGGATCGGGACTCACTGTTTACATCAACCTTTTGGAGCGAATCCAATCGGTTAATGGGTGTCCAGACTAGGATGAGTTCGGCGTACCATCCGGAGACCGATGGAGCTACAGAACGAGCGAATAAAACGATCGGCTCGATGCTCCGTCAGTGCATCAAAGGCAGGCAGAGCGATTGGGTTAGATATCTCGCGGGCATCGAGTATGCCATGAACTCGAGTGTATCCGAAACTACCGGATACTCGCCGTTCTACCTGAACTATGGTAGAGTACCGCCGCCAATGGTGTGGGAAACAGAGAACGAGTACGCCGGCGTGCGCATGTTCCTGCTAAGGCAGAGAGAAGCTTTAATGAGAGCACATGATGCGATAATAGGGGCTAGAGTGAGACAAACGGAGCAAGCGAATAAACATAGAAAACTAGCCGAATTCAAAGTTGGCGATTTAGTATACCTATCTAGTAAAAACATGCGCCTACCCGCTAGGTTCTCCCGAAAACTAACTCCTAAATATATTGGACCGCATCGTATTGTACAAGAAATCACCGAGGGAACTACGTACAAAGTCGAGCTACCGAAGGAACTGGGAGCTCGGGGAATAAACCCAGTGTTCCACGCGTCGTTGTTGCGCATATATGTGCCCAACGACGATAGGAAGTTTCCTGGACGAAGTGCGGAACAAATAGTCGCATTAGATAAAGAACCTAAGGAATGGGCAGTTGATAAAATAATTACTCACGCTGGTAAAGGGCGGGACGCTGAATTCCAGATCCTCTGGAAGAGCGGCGACAGAAGCTGGGAGAGCTTCGAGCGCATTAGACACCTAGAGGCGATGGATGCATACCTCGAGGCACAGGGGGTCAGCGATGCTACCGAACTGAGGTGGACAGACCCACTGGAAGAGGACTTGTCCGACGAGGAACAAGAGGTGGAACAGGAGGCGAAGGGGAAGTCGCCAGACATAGAGATGAATCGGATCGAAATATACGAGATAAATGCGCATTTAGGAAGGCCCATGAGAGCGGCAGACCTCTATAAAGAGTGTGCATACAATGCTAGTAGCTCAGCAGGCTACTCTAGTCTCTCTCGAGTGATCGATTCAACGAATTCTTTATTCTTTTACTCTATGTACACGCTCAATCCTCGTAACACCGGCTCTCTCTCTCTCGCTCAGCTTGACGAATGTATTACCTATCGCAACGCCCTAGGCGACTACCGTCGCGGACGAGGGGATCACCCTGGGGTTGAGCCACGCTCCTACCAGATGTACCGAGCGATTATGATGAACGAAGGCGAACGCGAGGCCCCAGTCCCGAGCCGGGCAGGCACGAATGCCCGGTTCATTGCCAGCGAGACAGGCCAAGTCGCCGATACGACCGCTACGGCCATCCAGGCACTCCTCGAAGCTCAGGAGGAGATGCGCGAAGCTATACGCAACATGGCCGATACGAACCGTACACGGCGTCCGACGGAAGTCGTCGTGCCGCCAACTCCTCACGGCTTCAACGGGATGATCACTACATCTCTGGCCTCTCGCATCGGTACGAGAGGCATGCTTACCGTCGAAGTCACACAAGTCGTTAATGGTCGATACTCACAGGAGCGCCGATCGCTCCAAAGGGAGCCAAGCGCCCCGTCGACCCGAGATTACTCTACGGCAACAAATCGAAACGATTCGCGCCATATGCCAGAAACAAGAAGGCGTGGAAGGGGACCCGAGAACAGGCACCGGCGAAACCAGTCGCCACCCCCTCCGTACCGGCGACAACAGGAGAGAACGCCGGTACCCCGAAGCCACCCGAGGAACCGAGCCCAGTCGGAACCTCCGAGACTACCAGCTCAGAGACGAATCAGAGCGGCGGGTCGAACCAGACCGACTCTAGTGCCTTCCGGCATTTTAGCAGTACGGAGACAGGTTCGCCCACCTTATATATGCGTTCTATACCGTTGCTTACAGTGCGGTTTTGTCCTTTTCTTATCTTGGTTTCCCGTAGATCACGAGGAACTAGATTGGGGAAGCGATATAGAATTGCCTGACTATGACCCAAGCGTCGGCAATTTCTAAATGAATAGTTACGCCTTACCCCGTAAGACGTGAAGGGCGAATGGAACGATTACATAAAATATAAAAGCATACATGTATAAACAAAGTAAGCGCCTCCGGCGCTATAGAGAATAGACGGTAAAGAATGAATGTAACGGATCGATAGGCAAGCCTATCGAATCCGTATGGGAAAGAGAAGGATACAGACCATATGGATACATCGATAGCGTGGGTACGCATATACGCTGCCCAGCGATAGAAGAGGGTCACCATATGCGCACTCGATAGTGCGCTAGGGTTTCCCAGGCGGATTGAATGCTATAAAAGACTCGTTAGTGTAGTCCAAATCGATGTACTTAGTTTACTGTCAATTTACGATACTTAAGCTTGTCTATACGCTGCGATTCGCACCGAGACGGTTGCTCTACTTATCGTTTACACTTGTTTACTAGGTGCGCCGCAAGGATTGCTATATTACTAACTAGATACATTTCGTGTTACATTATAGAAACCTTACAATCGTCGTGGAACTCATTTTTGACGCTAGTCGCGACGCCATATCATTGCGTCGTGCGTCGTTCAAGCTGGAAACAATCGGAATTCTTAAGACTTATCGAGCTGGGATCGCGCTCGAGGGGCAAGTTGCATGGTCCCATGTTATGATTAATATATAACAAAATTTTCATTCTATCTGCGAACGCTACAACTGGTCCATATGTATGGTTGAGTTCTGTATGCCGGATGCTGCCAGTAACTTTGGTCACCGGCGGTCTCTGCCGGATCGATTCGGTTGCTGACATAAGATTCGACGGTTTCTCAGCCAATCCAACCCGAACCGCATCCAAGGACGCCCTACTGCAAGGTCACACCACCTCCGTTAATTAGTCAGAAGTTTGAAGCACGAAAATTTGTGGCACAAAACTTGTCTCATCACATGTATCACTTGAGAGCCCAATCACCGCCCTCCTCTGGCCTATCTCCTCTCACACTGCCTGGAGCGAGGCGAAGCCGAGCGACAAAGGCCAATCCACGACACCCTGTTCACGTTGCGCAGTAAGAGACATTCAGGTATAAAATCGATATCCCATTTGACCGTAGCAAGGTCGGTAGCCGGTTACGGCCACTTCTAGTGGTCCAATGAAATCGACCGGCGCTTAAGGTATCTACAATAGCATAAATTACATGATTGCATGTGCACAACCATCAGTCATTTCAGCACCCAAGTCCTTCACTATGGTGATGCACCGGTGCTATTGGGTGGGAGTGGATTAATCCATGGGAATTTTGGAGTTTGCTGCAGTGAGTTGTTGAACGGTACTTTTTGCAAACAGAAACAGCGCCGTGGTACGCGCTGCTCATGCGTAAGAATGCAGTAGGCCGAGCTAAAGCAAAAGATTGAATTCTTATATTTTCACAAAACATATAACACAAAGAATGAAACATTTGACGAGCAGAAGGCGTTCACGAAGCAGTCGTCCGCTAAGATAGGTCGACACGAAAGCACGGTAATAAACCTTTTGAAACTTGGTTGACGTGCAGTTTACTCGCACTCGGGCGGCACCTTGAACCCATTGATGCTCGGACGAGTAGCGAACCCGAGCTTCTTGGCATCAGTACCCTGTTTCATTCAGACCACTTAGCAAAATAATTTGAACACGAGCACCCAAATCACTCACCAGTCCGCGGCTCGCAAAGGCAGCCCACAACAAACACTTGTTCTCTCCACCAGTGAGGGCCTTGTCAGCGGCGATGATGGCATCACGTGCTTGCGCAAACGTCGGGTTGCACGGCTGCAACTTCATTCCGTTGACAACGAGCCTATGATATTCATATATAAGAACATGTATCCGATTAGAAACCGACCAATACATACTGGAGCGCCAGGGTGTTTCCTTTCGTGGGTACGAGTTGCATGGAGCCGTTTTCGCGAACAACGGTCTTGTAGAAATCAGCGTCGTCCGATGGGAAGAGCGAGTCGGCGAAGCCGTGCTTCTCAATGAGCTTGTTTGAAACAACCCAGAGAATCTCCGCCCAGACTTCACCAATAGCATGCTAAGAGAGTGTTGTGAATCGGTTATATGCGCTGGTATCAAAATATGCGACGCACCACTTCGCGCCAGTCAACTCGCTGCAAGTAATCATACATTTCTGGGTTCACATCCTTGCTCTTCGTAGGACGAAAAATCAGCTTTAGGTTGCCGGGATGTAATTTGACCAACTCACAGTCGAATATGGGAAATGCCTGATACCCCTCCTAGTATTACCCGCCCACGCCGCGATAGGAAAGTCCGAGTAGGTGCTGGTGCTACGAACGGTTGTAGCAATCCAATCACCCCAGCCTTCGCCCATACCCCCAGCTTGATCTGTATCGAGGCACGCCACATTACTAGGGCCGCCAGTCAAACGGGTGGACAAGCCATGAGACAGTTCATGGATAAGGATACCAGCGTCAAGTCCACCATCACGGAAAGGCTTTGCCACGTTGAAAATAAACATGCGGCATCGGCCGTTGGTACCATCAGGAGGCTGTAATCGCATGATAAGTAATTACGAAATATGAGCAGGACCGGAACTCACCGTCAAAAAGTTCGCATTGTTGAATCCGCTGCTGTCCTGGCCGTCGACAATAACGCCGTCACCTTCGGCTCCACCCTTTTCAAAGTTATATTGTTGGAAGTTGCCGCTCGCTTCGTCGAATCCGTAGAGATAGAGCAAGTCGTGGTACACGTTGGAGAGATAGAACAGTTGGGTGATTGATGCGTTGACGTATTGCCTCGGTTCGCGTCGCTCCCATCCTTCGTCACCCGGATTGGCACCATAGGGGAAATCAAAGATGAGGTCCGGACCGCCGTTTGGACGATGGCTGCCTTTCCACTCATCTCCACCGTCCCAGTTGGCTTGGGCAATAACCTAAAATCAGTACGCATACATACAACTTAGTCACAGTAAAAAAAAATTACTTATGACCCACGTTGTTCCCAATAGTGGTGGTAAAGTTCACGACCTCATCACGGCTCATGCCAGGGTTCGCATTGAGAGGATCGTTGCCCGCAGGAACCGAATGCCACCCGAGCGGCGAAGCAGCCTTGATAAAAGGCGAAACCTCCAACGTACGATCACCACTCGCAGGGTCGTTGATACCCCACTTCCAGACGCGGTAGGCTCCACCAGGCGCGGCGCCAGCCGACTTGGACGGACCAGACGACACGAGGTGGGTGAGAGCGTCCACGACAGCATATTCGTCGGAACCCAACACGCTCTCGCCAAAGACTTTGGCCTGCAGGGCAGTCAACCATCCGTCTGACCTCGGAGCGGGAGCATCCTTGACCCAGTCGATGGAAGCGATAATCTTGGACGGGTCATGTGCCGAGACGTATGCTTCGTAGTAATTGTCCTTCATCTCGACCTCGAGGCGCCATGCGAGATTGAGTTTGGTCTGTTCGTCTCCGGGAGTGTGGGTCTGGATGTAAACAAGGCGAGCCTTGACAGGAGACAAGACGCCAGGAAGAGGCGAAATGGTCCAGCAGGCCTTGCCGACAGCATCGGAGCAGTCCTGACGCGTCGCAACCACGGAATCGAGAGCAAGGTTCTCTGGAAGGACGTCGGGATAAGCGGCAAGAGTGAAGAAATATGCCGCGGCGATGGGATCGTCGTGCCCAGCGCCAACCGGATACAGGGGAGCGGCAGCGTGGAGACGGTTGAGAGAGACTTCGCAAGCGAACGGGTCTGAACCTTCCGGGATCCCGGCACAGTATGTCTCCTGGCTCCAATGAGGAGTGTTCAGGATATCAGACTGCCCGCCGGTAAACACCTAATGACGGGACAGAGAGGCGTCAGCATGAATGTTACCAGACGCCGAAGCTACTTACCGAGCTTCCGTAACTCAAGACATGACCATCGCGAACGTTAAAGTTCATATCCCCATCGGCAACCTCGATCCCGTTGACGAGTTGACGAACGTAGACATGGGAGATACCGGTGTTACGATCGGTGTACGAGTCGTTGCGCACGTAATAGTTAAAGACGCCACCGATGTGCTCCTTGATATACCAATGCGCAGTGGCGTGCGGATGAGCATCACGAGGGGCAAAACTCGAGATGGGAGGCGGATCGGTGATAAACTTGGTATTCGGCAGAGGCTGCTTGAACGAAAGCGACTTGCGGGTCGTCCCGTGGGCTTGTGTCAATGAAGTTAGCCCAGCCAGGGCAAGAGAAGTGAAAAGGCGATGTCGAGAGAACCCCATCCTGAGACGAGTGAGAAGGGGGGGTTGCTGTATCCGCCGTAATAGGACACATAGAACTTATACTGTGACGACGAGTGTCTGTGATATATGCTTGACAGTCGTGCCTTGGTCTCTGGCCTTCGAGTCATGAACAGAACCAAGACGCTATGCACTCCCGAGCCGGGAGTACGAGGAAGGCCGGAAAAATCTGGTCCGCGAGCGGTCCACGTTCGGTCTGAGACAACGCCCGTCGCGCCAGTCTATTCTGTCCTGAGCGCTCGTCTGCGGGCCCAAAGTGCATTATTTCCTATAAAGCACAGATGAATTCGGAGCATACAGTCGAAGACGCCCATTTCTAGTTCACCAAGGGGTATCTTATCGGACAGCAGCGCTTATCGCGGAGATGTGGAACAAGCCGAGCATATCTTGGTCAACCCACGACATCGAGTTGCGAAGAAGCAAGCGATGGCGTCACGTTGATCACCATCTTCGGACCCCACACAGCCGAAATTAGCGCGCCAAGCAAAGGTACTGGACATTATCCTATGCCCGGTCCAGGCCAGCCAAATTCGCTCTTCGTCTTTGCTCGTGGTCATGCGAGTAGAATGGGCACAGCATCACTTGGCGATAGTTGCTGCTGCAAGGCGCTCATCTGTGTCGAGGCACCAACAGTTGGAATCAATCCTTGAAGTGGCTAGAGGGTTGGAGCACGCCCAAAAACAGTCCAGCATGTGTCAAGACAATGTATTTTGGGGTGGGCGGTCTTTGCCTTGAAAAGAAACGCCGCGCCGGAAATGAATCATGGGCACCGGGGGTGTCCCCTTGCATGACATGTGAAAAGACCGAAAGCGGATTCAGTTCTGCACTGATAACAGGAGTGGTCCCAGCACAATTTCTTCCAACAATAGCATAGCCAGACGTAGTCGAGGTTGCCTATCGCGTTCGACAGTGAAGCGGGTCGAAGAAAGCGTCGGACGGTCACGCGCATCCCCACCCACGGCTCACATGACGAGCTTACCCCCAGGTACAATATATACGCTTGCATATAAGCAGAGTCTGGCCGGTTCGTTTTTGTGTTTGTGCCCATAGAATCAAAATTTATAATGTGGTCAAATAGCGCTTTCAAATGTGCGAACTACAATAGCTGAGTCTCATCACCGAACTGGTGTTTGTTACATGAACTTTGAGCGTTGGGTATAGTTCCTCGAGAAATCCCCCCAGTTTTTCAATATCATCACCGTCCAGCACTTCTCTACACTTTTCGATATGAAGCTCCTGTGTTCCGCATATTGAAACGAAGCTCTTCAGTCCTTCCAAGGAAATCTTGCACTTCAAGAGTGTCACCACGGTCAGAGGAGGTAACACCACGTTGAGATCCCGAGAGAGACTGCTGGGGATTATATGCTTATCTAGAACCAGGGTACGAAGGTAGGGCAGCGATTTTAGAAACTCAATATGATGCAAGCTAAACGGAAGTTGAGCGCAGTTGTACCAGTACAAACTAGACACACGCGCGCTCAAAAGAAACTCTCTTATAGTACACTCGATAGGAGATCGAGGCGTAATCCCAACACTAATCTCGGATGATTCTGGAACCCTAATAATAGGCAGTAGGCAATCTAGTGTCGTACGAGTCATCTCAAAGATGCCAAGATTTTGTAAATGGTTAAGTAAAACAGGTTCGACAGGTTCAGTATTGTCCGTGTGATGAACATTCAAATTACTGATTTTCAAAGTGACAAGGCGGGGATTTGCAGAGAGAATGTGGGCGAGGAGTCTATCAGATATGCTAGCGGAGAAATGAGGTTTCTTGAAACTAAGTTGTAGCTCGAAGAGTCCACGATACGTGTGAACATCCCAGTTTAGTATTATGCGCTGCAATTTTAGTTGCGTCAGAGCATTGATCATAGCTTCCGAATTCCCCTGACGAGCCGCGGACTCGTCTTCCTGCTTCGTCGGGCGATAAAATATGGTAGATATAGCATGCGGCCTACGAATCCATAAAGATTTCGCTACGCTAGGATCCCCGCGGTCCAGCCATAAGGATAGCGTGGAGGCAACAAGAGCTTCGGCGGCTGGACATACAAGTATACCCAACGTGCGAACACGACGTATATGAGGCGACATGAGCTCGAATATATTATCTTTCTCTCGTTCTGTGGTGAAATCGGGAGGTGGAAATTTTGAGACGTGCATATGGATGTGTATAGGGCTATACTTAGAGCGCGCGAGCATGAGCTTCGATAGCCAGAGTGGCATACCCGGGCCAATGTCGACATGAGTCCATAAACGAGGTTCTCCGAGTGCGAGCTCCCGCCAGTAATCGCACACAGAAGCAAAGTTCTGGAAAAATGATTTGGAGTCCCTCATGCAGCATGATTTGGTTAAAGAGAATATCTCTAGAAGAAGCTCAGGGGGGAGGGTGTTGATCTGGCAACGGGCGTTTGACCTGGTTCCTGATATAATACCAAGCGTGGTATTGACACAATTTAGGGCGGTTGGATCTCCGGACGAAGCACTTAGCCCATCTTTATCCATCTTTTGCTAGCTCACGCGGGATGTGACTTGACGAAGCACGTAGCACGCACAGCCGGGAATAGCCAGGCAGATTGATATGACGCAGAGCTGTGTTGAGGACAACGATATTTTGTGCCCAATAGCAAGCCCTTTGGATTGAGTGATGTTATAATATAATAATCTGTTATAGATGTATGTTTTGAATGCGTTGATCGTGGCAAGTTTGATCAATCAATCTCTCAGTCACGTGGCAGATTCTCACGCATGGTGCAAACAAGAGATCATGAACCGCACCCTGGTTTAAATGAGAGACCGGCCTCAGCTTCAGGCTGACCGAGGCTTATTATCCACTAAACCAGTATTTTATCGCCAAAATTTCCCATGATACAGGGCTATTCAATCAGTCCAGTCGTAATCTAAGGGACCAAGGCCAGCAAGCGGCCGGTCGTCAAATACTTAAGCCCACTCCTATTTGTATATGTCAACGCGGTAGGATTATGTTCTTAATATGATCAAACCTTCAATCCATCCTTTGCGACTTCAAAGCCACTACCTGAGAGAAAACTACGTGCATATGTGCCGCCACTGAGTGCCAAACCCCCAGCTTCAAATGACCTCTAAGTTTTATTCAAGGAATTCCAACGGTTCTAATAAGATCCGTCTCGGCCCCTTCCCCTGATACAGTAGCCTGTCATAAATTCGCCCAACCTGAGTGTTTAGCTTTTGCGAAGATACTAGAGTTTTCAAGCGGAATAACGGGGAGACCACCAAGTACGCATTTCCATTGATTTCGGACAAAGAGTTGAGCTTACTAGAGCCTAGTGATAGTCGCAAGTCTGTGGGCAATCAACAGGAGCACGTCCGTTTCTGGTTGCAAAGGCAGACGTCTGACTATGTTTGAGTCTTTCGGAGAGACTCAAATATGAATATTGTTTGCGTTGAGATGTACTCTCCGAACGCTTAGGCTCCAATAGTACAGAATCCTCCCTGAGTCCAGCTGCCCACCTGCCGAGGCGGCTTGATGATCTGTGTCTATTTTGAAAAAAAGAGATCGAGTGGAGCCCTACTTTCGAGTACTGACGTGAGATAGCCCAATGACCCAAAGGCGCCGACAGGCTAATCATCATGAACTCTAGGCCTCCAAACCAGTTCTATATCGCGACGAAAGTATCAGAGTGGAAAGCAAATTTGTTACCATTTTTGAAACAACTAGCACTGCCTAAGTACCCTTACGCAGATAAGTAAAACTTAACTTATTGCGGTTGTCAAAAGTTCGTGCCGATCACATGATTTTGAGTGAAAGATCGGTCAAAAACTATGCTTCGGTCCATCCGAGGCACAGAGATCATGTATTACAATTCTGTATATACCATTCGACGCGCAAAATTCGCGCAATCATTTTGGTATACACATGTTCTTAATAATGTCGGATTTGACCCGATGGGACCAAGAGTATGCAAAACGACTGAATCTCAGCCGGGTACAAAACGATAACTATGAAGAATCTGTAAGCAAGGATCAATAGAGAAAACTCATAAAGGGCGGCTTGCAAAGTCTCAAGGCTGTTGCGCTCATTTTGAGCGAGGGGTACCACCAAAGTCTTTCAGGTGGCGACGAAGGAGCCGCAGCTTTATCTTGCGGGAAAACTGCACTAAAGCCTTGAGACTTTGCAAGCCGCCCTTTGTGAGTTTTCTCTATTGATCCTTGCTTACAGATTCTTCATAGTTATCGTTTTGTACCCGGCTGAGATTCAGTCGTTTTGCATACTCTTGGTCCCATCGGGTCAAATCCGACATTATTAAGAACATGTGTATACCAAAATGATTGCGCGAATTTTGCGCGTCGAATGGTATATACAGAATTGTAATACATGATCTCTGTGCCTCGGATGGACCGAAGCATAGTTTTTGACCAATCTTTCACTTAAAAACATGTGATCGGCACGAACTTTTGACAACCGCAATAAAGAGAAACATGATTTCAGATTTCAGATGTGCGAATTACAATAAGCACGATCTAAGGTTGAGTTTGTTCCCGATATGACGAACTTCAGTTCAGGAGATCCCTCCTCTATCATTCTATTCAAAGTTTTAGAGTCTTCTCCACTAGATATTTTCTTGTCTCCCCAATGCGGAGCTCTTCCGGGTTATATCGGTCAATGAATGTCTCCAAGCTCTGAAGCGAAAAATGGCAGCTCAGCAAGCCACTATGAAAAGCCCCGCATCTAATTTTAGATGGGACGGTCATCTATCGAGTCCGGGCAGATGAGGTGCGTAGTTAATCGACACACTTAATTTCTAGATGTGCAAGCTCAACGCACTCACGCTCCGTAGCAATGAGCGAGCACATCTAATTTCGTGGGTTATATTAACTGTGCAGCTCATCTGTAATAATTGTCTAGGTTGTATTAACTGTGCGGCTCCTCTCTATCCTACATCATGCGCTCTAACCATCGTCATCGAACCCCTCCTCCTCCTGATGAAAAACTGTCGGGCAGAGCGACTCACTACGGTCGACTATCACCCATTCTCCGCCTGCTTTCTCCCCTCGCGTCTCCACTCGGCCAACAACGTGCTTGACAGACGTAATATCGAGGACGAATGATCGGCCTAGTTTCGTGTACGAGATCCGTTCAATCGAGGCATCTCCGCGCGCATCCTTGGCTTCGGTTATATGCGCCAGGATATGGAACTGGGGCTCGTTGGCACCGAACTCGGGGGCAGCGGGAAGGGTGAGTGCGAGAATGAAATCAAGCCGGCCGTAGCCAAAAACCTTGATCATTTCGACCTCCTTATTGTTCCTCTGGTTCTTGTCTTCGTCATATTCGCACTAGTTTAGGTCGGTAAATAGAATCAATACAATATATTCTGCTCGCCTTGATAAAGGATGCGTCTCTTTTACCATAAGACGAGAGTGTGTTTGTGGCCGATGCACTACGAATACAATCCCCTCCATCCGTAACTCGGAGTTTACCCCATCGCTCACACCGCTCAGGAATCGATAGGAGCCATTGGTGGAAGGTACGACGCCTGTCATTGGTGCGGAAAAAACCTGCTAAGCGACGACGAACGGTAGGCTGAATCAAAAAGCCGGGGAGGCGGGGACACCGAAGGATTGTCTCTGGATCTGTGATAATAATTAGCCAGGTGATAATCAAATGAATAAGCACTTACATTCTGGATAAACGTGCTCCATTCGGCTGGTCTGTACAGGCGCATCTCCTGTGCCGAATAACAGCGCTTTTCGAACGTCGGAGAATCGCGCCGAAACAGTCGACAGCTGAGCAAGCTGGAGGACGAATTTTTGGATCGCCTGCCAAGGAAGAACTCTTGAGTTTGCACAAGCGATGACTTCGCGGCAGTATCGTTCGATCAGAAACGACCAGTAAACCCAGACTGGCCCGCAGCGAAGAATGTCGTCGGCGACATGAAGCAGTGCATGAAGCGTAAGCTTGCAGACCGAGAGTCGATCGTAGTTATACTGGTAGTAGTACCTAAACGCGAGGTTAGCATTACAAGACTAAAAAGAAGGAGACTTACTCTTCAAACCGAACAACATATCCCGCAATCTCTCCTCGGAGTTGTTTAATGCGTTCAGTTGTATTATTATAATCCAGCAAGCACTTGAGTATTGACACCAGTTCTAGATAGTGTTCGTAGTACTTTTTTTTAAGCCGTCCTCGAAGCACAGCAGGTCCAACGTAAATAAGCCAGAATGACCAAGACTCTCCGCAGTATAAATGCAGGCTAGTTTGAATGTTGGGCAAAGATCTACTAAAGGCCGAGGGAATCGAGTTCGTAGCTTGCTCAGTCTCGCGGCCAATCTCAGCCCAGTCAGCAGGCGATATCAGGTAATCTTTGCAGCCGCTGTTAGCAATACCTGGATGTTTGCCGGACCAGAGAGAGACAAGGTTCGGGCCATGGTTCAGTAGCCAGAGGTGCAGGAACTCGTGAGGGTAGCTTGTTGGGCGTTTAATCGAAGGTATTTCGTCAAGGATAGACCGACCAGCAATGCCATACTTTTGGGCTAGCTCCTCATAACTAGTTTTTGTTGGCGCACTCTCCATCTTATCTAGTTGGCGTGAGAGATTAGCCTCTGTTCGTAGCGGTAGATCAAGCGGATCATAAGAGTTTGTCGTGTTGGCGGGAGCGTCAGCAGAGAGGGGTTCAGATAGGGGGATATAATAGGTTCGTTTGCCGTGGTGATAGCAGCCAATACCTAGACATCCCCGACAAGGTACCTTAGCGTTAGGGCCTTTCATCTGCTCAAAGTGCTTGATGGCTTGCATGTCGCCGCCAACCAGCACAGGATGTTGTTGTAGTAGGAACGTCCGACCAGTGAGAGCGTTATAAGTTTCAACACCCCGAGCAAACCTCTTGCATTCGGCAACAAAGGGAACTAAGAAAGAATCAAAATCCTTCGGCTGGTTTGGTCCGGGGATGACGCAGAGAGGAACCACGTTTCGAAGCTGTGCTTGATTGGCCGGCGGCAGATTCAAAATCTGCAACATGATTGGCCAGCATGAAGAATTTTCCTGGTTTGATTTCTTGAAGATCTGGACCCCATCGGTCAAGATCGACGTGGCGATGTCATATTTCCCAGAAAAGAACTTGACCCCAAGATCTTCGCCATCAACCACAATGTTTCGGTTCTGTAGATCCTTGTACATAGCTGAATCGAAAAAGTCATTCATTGCTCCATCTTCCTGGGGGTATTCGTGACGATAAGCAAGCTTTCGAATGAGCGCTGGGTTGTTGAAAAAGGCTTGGAAGCGAGGGATTGTGGGAATGTACTGGAATGATTTACGAGGGGCTCCCTTTTCATCATAGCGTGGCTCGCTGCAAATGGAACAAGTGTCCGCGACAGAGTGTGTTCCAGTAAATGCGTGACAGACATTTACGCAGCAGTTGTATATCTCGGGCTTAAATCCAGCGAGAGCTTCCACACGAGTCTTGAGACGCTGGAGGGAAAGGAGGCGTATCTTGTCGCGGAAGGAATATCGGAAGCGCTCATAATTGCACATAGAAATATGGCCAAATTGTCGAATGGCCATCATTTTAATGCTATCCATTTCCTCTTCGGTAAGTGTTTCAACAACTAGGATATGTTAGCACCTCACCAACCCCAACCCTTGCAAACTTACTCATTTCATCCAATTCATCCTGCCGATCTTCTGCATACCAGCGATCGTACTCTCGATAGTCCTCAGCTGTAACATGTTGATATCCATCCTTGTCGTCCGATGAGGCGTCATTTTCGGAGTCCGAAGGCAAGGGGGGTGGGGATGGGGGAGGCGTCCCAAGCTCGTTCCAGCTACCATTTGAGCTAGGAACGTCAGAAATTTCTCCTTCATTATAATTATTCATGAAAACGTCCTGTGAGCTCTCTTCTAATATATCAAATTAGTCAAAACGCGCATACATGATAAAAAAATTTACTCGCCAAATAAATCATCTGGTGCATGCCCAAGCCTTTCCTCTTCGTTTAGCACCTTATTTACTTCACCTGAGAGTCTATTTTTAACTTCAATAGCATCAATTCACCTAGGCTACTAGAATTACCTGGAGCTGAAGTATCTTTAAGCTGCCGAGTTTTTCTAAGATGTCGATTCTTTGTCCGAATAGATACTTTTTGGCCACATCCACAAGTGCATAGAACAAGGTTTTCATCCTCGGAAAACTCAGAAAAAGAGCCATAGTCAGAGTTAAGACTAGTATCAGAGCCGTAATCCATTGGTCATAAGAGGTGGCAGAACGGACTTAGCGCTTCGCGTCGCGAGAACGGTCACGTGGTCCTGTTATTGGCAATGAGTCTCTCGTCCGACTCTCCTCCTGTCCGCCACCACTACCCACCGCAACCTCCTCTCCTCCCCGTATACCAGCTTTATAGTACATTTGTAAGTTTGTCCCTAAAGTCTGTAGTATGTAAATTGCTAATGTTTTATCCTACTTTATTGTTTGTGTCTCCAGATAATTATCCAAGTCACGTGTAATCAGCGTAAGTGATCTTTCATTTTGCGCATAGATATTTGCTCACATCAAATTTAGTATGGATATAAACAATATATTTGCTCAAATGGCAGCAAATCCACAAGCTGCGCAGCAGTTTGCACAACTCTGTGCTGGCTTTCTTGCCGCCCAGAACAATCAAAATCCGCAAGGCGAGGGTGAGTGAGGCTCAGATTCTACACATGGCATTATATTGATTTGCTGATGATCTTAGGTGTATCTAATGACCCGCCATGTGAGTACACTACGCTTTAGTTATATGATTCCTTGCTAACGTGACTTAGCGGATGAGCAAGATCGCCGTCCAAGGAGTCTGACTCTTGGGCGTTCGTCTGATCCTGCTCATTCGGTAAATGGCAATGAACGTGACCGTACCCCCCAACATAACACCTCTCCACTGTCTCGGCGCACCGTCCAAGCATCTGGTCCACCCTCGCAAGAAAAATCGGAAAGTCCACCTCGGTAAGTGTCAATCCACCTGTTTGTCATCTATTGATTCTAAACCATATTAGACGCTCTAAAAACACTCCAGCGCGCTTGAAGGGCCGTTCCCGTGCCCAGGAACTGCCTCATTCCACGCCACCACCACTGTCACAGTAAGTTTATGCGCATATATTCTCAGTACGCCAACGTTTGACCATTATTTCACCCTTTAACTCATAGATCAGACAAAGAGGAACCAAATCCAACAATGTCTCGCCATCCCCATCACTCCTCGCCCCACTCATCCTCGCCTGCTGCCCCCAAAAGGCATACTCAACCTCGCAACAACTCACCGCCAGCCCGGGATTCATCTCCAACCCTGCACCAATCTTCTCGCTCAGCCAAACCACCGCCATCTCGCACTCCACACAATTGGAGTTCGAGTTCACGTAGCCCATCCCCTATCCCTCGCCACTCCTCGCCAGTACCTCAAGCCACGTCTAGTCGCCAACACCGTGGCAAGTCTCCGGACCATGCTGGTCCCAAGCCGAACGACGACACTGCCGCTGATTGGGAAGACGATACCCCAGCGACCCCCAATCCAGCCGAATATGATACCTGTGAGACGTCGTACGAGACAGGGCGGAAAGACAAGAAAGGCAAGAAGAAACGAGGTGGCCGAAAGAAGGACAAGCAGGGGCGGATTATACGGACAGCACTTGAGAAACTCGTCAAGCGGAAACGCAAGTACGAGTTTGTCAAGGAAAACCGGCACCTGTTTGGTATCAAGCACGGCATGCACTTCAACCCATATTCGGGCAAGATGGCTGCACTGAAGTACTACAAGCGGGTACCCCGCCCCAAGAATGTGCAACTTGGGCGTGGAGGATTTCTTTGGCACGAAAAAATCGGGCTACGCATGGACTATGAATTTGCCAAGGGCATTCTGGTAAGTCTGCCCCATTTTTATCGCACTTTATTCTTATTCAATCCTCATTAGCTTTACCTCGAAAAGGCAATAGAAAGTTTTCGCCCAAAAATCACACTTGCGGCCGGCAAAACTTTGACTTGGGCGCATTACGGCACAGCGCGCCAGAGAGAGATATACAATCATGTGAGCTATTTATTTAGGTTTTGTTCGTCAGATCTGATTGCATTATAGATGTATCAAAGGTATCCCTTCCTCCAGCACTTCCTCGATGAATCTGGAGAGGACTCGTGGATAATCCCGATGCTGGCCCGGCGCTACCTCACTGGTCGTGGCTCATATCACAAGAGTACGTTGTTAACACTCATTTATTATGGTCACTAATAGTGAATACAGAAGGGGGGGAGACAAAGAAGAAGAATAGCAAGAAGGATGAAAATCCGGGTGAAGAAGAAGAAGAGGAACTTGGTGGTCCTGAAGCCTCGGCGAACAACCCCGACGAGTACGACGATGATTACACCGAGAACGGCATTGTTCACCCAACCAGCTCAAACCCCCGTCCAACTCACTCTCAATCCGGCCCCCCCGGTACTAGTGGCCCTCGGTCCAACCATCCCCAGACTACACCAGCCTTGCACACCACCACTCACCAACCCACTTCAACCGAGCGCGAGAATCGACGTGCAGACAAAGTGGTAGCACGGGAGGAAGCTCGCGCCAAGACGCATGAGACCCAGACAGCCAAAGATACTAGCCAGGCTTTGAAGAACGCACGGGCTATCGCTTCGACCTTGTCCAAAGGTAAGGGCAAGCAGCGTGCAAGCCCAACTCGCGATCCAACTCCAGCTACTGATAGCGATGAAGAGGTGAGTAACCAGCCAACAATAAGCACTATTACTGATTTATTCCAGGTTGTTCGCCGAACAACAACTAAGGTAAAGCCTGGGGCGCGTAAACACGCAAGAATCGTCTCTCCTGAGCCTGAGGTGTGTATCATATACTAAATTTCTATTTAACTAACGCTACATGTACAGGACCAAACCACTACTACCCACAAGGAGAAGAACACGTCGTCTAGCTCGAAGAAGCGCAAGGTGGCCGAAGTCGAGCCCGATCATGAAGAGGTGAGCATAATGCATACATCGTTGATCATTTATTAGATAAATCATCTAATCGGTTGAGGTTGAGGTTGAGGTCGAGGTCGAGGGGCCAGCCGGAAAACAAAAGAAGCCCAAACCGAGCTCGACAACTACTGCGAACAAGCGCAAGGTTATTGAACCTGAGGCTGAAATTGAGGTAAGCCGAACAACTGATCCATACTTCATTTCATACTTAGCATTCGATCCAGGATCAAGAGACGCAAGAACCTCCAACAAAGAAGACCAAAGCACGGCCAAAAATGGTAAGCACTCCAATACCGTTCAAGTCGTTTAACTCACATTATAAAGCGACCTCAACCCCCGCCTGAGCCCACCTCTACGCATCCCCCATCCACGGTCGATAACTCCAGCGATACGGCCGCTTCTCAGCCTGCTGGAGTGCTCGATCTTGCGTCGAGTAGCTCGCAAGTTGCTGGCTCTTCCCGTAAGCCAATCCCTGTTGGTTCGAGTGACCCCGCCGAAGCTGTGACTGGTGCTACGACTAAAGCGTCGAGAGCAGTAAGTTTCTTGTCGGATATATCGATTAAGCTTAACTCCCTGCTAGAAGGGGCCTCGAGCAGTTGGCACAATCAAAATTTCAGTGCCACCTTCTCGCCGGTCAGGGCGCCTCAACGCGAACTCGGAATGAAGGCCTCCAAAGGCTTTTTCAACGAATACCCAGACGGTTCCCCCCACACTCGTTTATTTATCTCGCTCTCGCCTTCGATTTTCTCTCCGATTATTCATTTTCGCCCTATTCGCTTCCGGTTTGATTTTTTATGTGTGGTTTGCGATGTACGACTGGACTAACTCGATGGAGGCTGGACGATTCATGCAGCCCGATTAGATGTGGCGGTAATGTAATTATAGCCTATTAACTGATATGTACATGTTATATTAAACGTGAAGCACATCTGGAACGATAATAAGAGATTTGAGTCGCACCACAGCAAATTGCATAGCTACAGACGAGGTTGATTAGATGTACAGATTAGATGTGAAGATTAGATGACGCGATACGCTAATTCGGGACACTGTGCATCTCATCTAATCTCGATCCTAGATTAGCGTCCGATCTCGTCTAATTGCAGATGAGCGCCCCAGCTAATAATTACGCGTGGAGCTTTTCATAGTGAAGCCTATCCATAGGGCAGCCTAAAGTCACATAGGTCCAGATGGTAACATACGGTGAGTGGCTCCTGGTTCCGCATACCACAAGTTACATATTGTCGATCTTCAGTACCTCGGAATTTTGACACCCTATCTGCGTCCTTTCCTTAGGCTGCAAGACACGCTCACCCGGACCGGAAAGACTTACCCTTGAAACCCCTCGCAGGCGGAGTGAGACACCATAGTACAGTGATTTCAAGGTATTACTATACAAGTGCAACCCCTGGCTCAGCTTGCCCCACGATTTTGCACAATGAATGCCTCACACATCCTGAAAATTTTGTGCAAGTCGCTTGAAAGGCTTGAAAAATTATTTCGTAGAGGGTATCTACACTTGCGTGTAAAAGAAACGAGCCACCCTGGATTTTATAATTACACCGCATACATGGGAAACTCTACAGGCAGCGAACATATATCGTATGCAGTGTAATTAGATCGCCCTGGGTGGCTCGCTTCATTTGCACCCAAGTGTATTCGTGAAAAAAAAATCTTGGCTTCTCCGTGAAGCATGAGAGCGTATTAACGCGATATGTTAACGGGGGCACGCAGTTCGTGCCGGACATGAAGTACGTATCCACAAAGTATAGCAAAAAAAACATCACCGACCAAACGGTGGACAATCAAGTGCACACTGAGAAAGTCTCACGTGACCGAGGGTGTTGGCCATCGCGAGGCGTTGCCTTCCTACGATCTCCAGGTTATCAAGCCATTCTTTCGCTACTCTGGCTATTTTTTGTGGTATTTAGAGATATTGAAGCCCACTCTCCTGGCTCAACGGCTCTATAGACTTGAAACATGACATCAGTGCTGCACTCGTTAGACCACGAATGGGTGTGGCATAGGCCGCTACTCGGTCCCAGTTACTGGGTCCACTCTTTCCACCAGGTCACAGTCGTCTCTGACTTTCCAACCCCTTTGTCCGATATACAAGCCCGCTATCCTTCCTCGGTACAGCGTCTCATCGACGGCATCAGCCAGATTAGCATAAGAGACGACCGACGCAACTGGGAGGTATATTTCTTGGGTGTAACGTGTGTCTATGTCAACCACCTAGCCAAGGCGATCAGTACACCTGAGCAATCTTTGGATGATTTTATTCTTCAAATAGACAAGTGGAATGACTGGGAATATCAACAGCCTCTACCGGTCGACAAGCGTATGTTCCCTTGACTTAAAGTAGTTTGTAATTAATCATCGAAAGATTGGCAGGAAAAATACTGAAAATGGAACAATCGTACTGGGCATATCTCAGGAGTCACACGAATCATTACAACGTCACGGACGATGTGGTCGATGAGGCGCTGGAACAGCTTGGAACGAGTTACAGTAACACTCTGCTTCTTCATGCTTCTTGGCTATTTCCCTGACACGCCAACTCAAGATATGGCGCTTTTTGAGTGGAATCAGCCGACGTTTGTTCCAAGACAGCAGGCTGTTCTATGGATTGAAATGATTACGGCAATACGAGGTAGGGAACTGGCTTTCGAGTGTCGACTGGTCGCTGAGCATCAGATGTATTATATGTAAACCGTAGACCTTCCAGATAAACGGCTGAGAGTCTACTTGGTGGCATCAGCTATGCACGATTATTGTAAGATACAGTCCGGGATTCCCCTCGTCAAGGCGTAACTCATGCTTTGCTCAAGCTGAGTACTGTGAGCTCAAACGGTACGGACCAGAGCCCAGTAATCGGCCCAGCTTTTTTCGCACCCTCAGCCGTTTCGTACTGGTTTGGATTTTTGGCTTCGTAATATCCACGGTTGGAATCACGGTTTTACGGCCGTATCGTCATTATCACTCGTAGATGCCCCCAAAAAGGTATAAGGTCCTCCGCATGTCCGGCAGAGTTAGGCTGCCTTTCTTAGGCTTCTTGTTTGTGCAATAACGACGTGTTCTGTTAGCCATTAACCAAGTATAAATGGGCAATCTGAGCGCATTTATGAGACTCAAAGTACACACACGACTAATACAATATAAACGCGACTTCCGCGTGTGTCAGTTTTCATGTATAGTCTGTCGGCAAGCCGTTTAGTTTCAACAAATGGCTTATCTGCAAGACTGAATTTGTCAGCGCTTTGAGTTACGTTATTTTTTCCAAGGTGGTGTAAGAATACACCACATGCGATTGCTAATACGAAAGCGATCTCCTTTGGTTCTAGAAAGCATTTTGAAGTGTTCTTGTGCACCTTTGGTAGTGCTTCAGAGTGCTTATAGAGGTATTTGAAGCTTCTTGAAAACACTTGCAAGGAATCTCATATCTGAAAATCACTTTTGAGAAATGTGTGAGTCCCAAAGACCTTATCAGTGTTTCCTGGGGAAACGCATGTTTGCTTATGTAGGCACCCAACAGGTCCCAGTTGCCTCAGCATTTAAAAGCTCCAAAGTTGATACTAGCATCTGTTGAGATATTTTCGCTTAGGCGGATCATTGCAGCTCTTTTGTGCTTGTATTATCCTGCCGATTCGCTTATTCTGTTTCTCACGGGCTAGGAAAAAGTCCACGTCGGCGCTAACCAGCTGCAACCGGTGGCAGCCGCAGGTTTGACGAGAGTCAGTTACAACAATCAAGTGGGAGCGGTGTGAAACGATGTTACTCTTAATTGCATTATTGAACAATTCCTTTATTGGCATTTGACGTCTTTCAACTCCCTTTGAGTCCAACATGTCGGAGGCCCGCTTACATGATACCTTCATAGCGAGTGCTAGCACAGCAATCTTAGCCCATGAGAACCGATCCAAAACAAAAATGCTATTTCAGAAGACTTGGAATTAAAACAAAGCAACCCTGCAGTCGATTTATTAAAATTACCCTGAATCAAGACTGAGCTATATATATCTATACAGCATCGGTTTATTTAAACATCCGCACTACAGTAGCTCCAGTTCTCTCTTGAATCCGTGCTGGCAACAACAATCCCGGCTTCCGGATATATTTCACCTAAACGAATTGGGATATCTCGGATATTCTCATCATTTCGGGTTGTTTGGCATTTTTCGATACGAAGTTCCTGGATACAAAGCTCCGCGGTCAGCAGCTCGAGACCTGCCAATGAAACATTACAATCAAGTAGGATAACTCGGGGTATACGGAACGGCACAGGCGGAACTGTTTCTGTCCGGATCACGAGTGAGTTGTCGATCGTGTAGTTATCAAGTACCAGCATTCTCAAGCGTGACATGGATTTGAGGAACGATAGTTGCGCAAATGCTGACTGTGGATTTTTTGGCCACTTGTACATGTACAAATCGGTTGCACCTGAAAGCGAAAGAAATTGTCCGAGCGCGTTTTCTATCGGGTCTCGCGGTGTAAGCCCTATACGGAGTTCCGCAGGGGTTTCCGGAAGCGTGATTATACGCAGTAAGAGCTCTAGGCTTGCTTCCCCGATGTAGAAGATGCTCAAATCTCTGAGGGATTTCAACCTGACAGGTTCGGGGTAGGGATCGTCCTCTGGATGCTCTATCCTCAACGTCCCTAACTTCAGCGTGGACAATAGGGGGCTTGAAGACAAAATATTTGCCAGCTGCCGTAGATGGATTGACGGCGAGAGGTCATCATCATCAACTTTGAAGCTCAGTTGGAGATTGACGAGGCCACGATATGCAGAACTATCCCAGTCAATTTTGGTGCGCTGAAGCTCTAGTTCCTGTAATGCCGCTAGCATAAGTTTTGAGTTCTCGCATAGGCTTGATCCGTTCCAAGATTGCGGGGGATAGGGGATGGTGGACATTGCATGCGGCCGCCGAATGATGAGCGAGCGAGCCAACTCGGGGCTACCACGTTTGAGCCATAGATCAAGAATCCCAGCGATCAAAGCCTCGGAAGGGGGGCGTGTCAGCAGGCCCACACTACAGATGCGATGCACATGGGGAGAAAGAATAGTTGTTACACGAGCAACCTCCTGTTCCGAGTTGACCGCTGGAGCCCGGGATCTGGAAGCGTGTATATGCACATGTATAGGGCTCTTGTTCGTTCGCTCGAGCGCCATTTTAGAAAGTTCTTCCGATATATCTGTCGCTATGTCGACATGGTTCCAGAGGCTAGGTTCATGGATGGCTATCTCTCGCCAGTATCTGCACACGCCTGCGAAATTCTGATACGACGTTCTGTCCTCCCGTGCGCAGTAAGGAGTGGAGACTTGAAATATTCTTATGAGGATCTCGGGCGGCAACACGCTCATCCTAACCCATTCGTTACGCGCAGCCAGTATCGACATGCGTGAGCCAAGCAGGGACCTTTCCTCTGCCGCAAGTGATCCAAGCTCCGCATCGATAGCAGCGATCGCTTCCGCGAATATAGAATAACCGCGGCATCTCCCTAAAGGTAATTTGAACACAGTGTGCAAAGTTGTGCAAGCAGCCTGATATGACTTGACAGTAGTAGCGAGTTGTGTACGCCATGCTTTCCACTCGTCCAAGGCGGACCGAAGCTCGGAGGGTGGGTCTATAGAGCTCGGAAGGTATCCCATATAGGTTGGCCGTTACTATAATTACTAAAGCTGCCAGAGCGACGTATATCGGAGGGTTCGGTCGGCAACAACTTTTCATCACGTGCTGGCGACCGCTTTGCCAATATGTGTCACATCATGAAGAACTGATAGTGTATGCGCAAGAACGGAACGTATTCACAGGACTTCGGACACCCTCAAATAAGGTAAAGAAACTGTGGCCATTCGGCTCCAGTTCACCATTTTCCAACTCAAAACTGCATAGGCGATGGGAGCGAAGAAACGACTTGAATGCGTATTAGGCGCGAAATGATCTATATACACCACATTGGGACTCAAGGACGCTGATTCAGCATCCCGACTCTACAGCAGCATACAATGGTCTCGATGACACCGCGTTCGACTAAAGTGTTGCTGTCGCAAATCACGAATAGGTAAACCTCACTTGCAGCGTCAAGGGCCTCGATTTTATCTTTTATCTCTGTTGACAACATCGGTCCACGGAATACGCTTTCTGGTGATCTATCTCAAGGTCAACAGGTTAGCATTGAGTTGCTAACAATATATTTGCATACGTATAATAGCGCTCATGCAATTGCGTGGGTTCATTACAAAAACCCCGATCACTTCAAAGGAGCAAAGGAATTCATCATGTGGAGCTCTTGATATCATATTGCTCTCGTCATCTGAGAAAATTCCAGGACTCCATAGCGGTAAGACCTTTGAAGCATAACCGCTGCTCGAAATGGGGCTATTTGGCTGGCAAGTCATCGTTGACGGTCACTCTGCGGAGATTGGCATGCTGGGTCAAGCGTCTGATTGTTGAAGGAGGCGCGCAATGTGACGAGAGTCACAGGATCAATTCGACCAATATAGAACGTGTACAAGCTGGGCTTGGGGATTACAGTCCATGTAGGTTCATATGCAGTAAGGGTGATTATATATAGATCGCGTCTCCCCTTTCGACGAGATGTTTGATGGTATTGTACTGAAACAGATGGATTGACCCTTTTTCGACGTGCACCGAGTCACCACTTTGAACGATTGTCAGTCATCCGTACTCCAAACTAAGCTTAGTGCGCATACTCCGGTAACCTGACGGGTCCACAATCCTCTGTAGCGTATACGAAGACTCCTTGCGTCATGTTTGGCCTCGAAACTGTGGTTGTTACTGAGGTAAGGGATAATTACATCAGAATGGACAATTAGGCACATACTCATTGCTGGTTCGGTCAAGGAGCGCATGTTTTCTGGGAGGTTGTCAAGAACCGTTCGGTTCATGTGAGCCGAGAAGAGTTGTCTGTATCTAGCTGGGAGTTCTTAGATCCGCTCCCCATACAGGTTCAAGGGAGGCGAGTGAGAAGTCGGACTTACTTGATCGCGTGATTCTGCTCCAGCACCGACATTCGAGATTGGAGGGACGGCTCGGACATGATATGCGAAGCGTACTTCTCAATCTACGTTTACTAAGTTAGATATTATTTGTCCAATAAGTCCGAGGCAACGCACTTTGTATAACCTCGTCCTGACGTAGCTCCGGATCTGGAATTTGATCCTCTCCATATCAAGCTGGACATACGACATTCGGAAATGCTCGTCCTCAGAAGTCGAGTCGTCGCTTTGAAGATATTCCACCATTTGGCTCTGTAAAGTATGTTAGGGAAAGGAAGCAGAGCAGAACCAGGATTGATGCGTACTTGCTGATGCAACTTTTCCAAAACGTCCTCCACAAGCTGACCTTCCCATTGCAGAAGTTCTGGTGAGTATCGTTCATTCATAGCTACTCGCATCAGTCTTTGAGTTGGATTATCCTATCATACCCAACATCCCAGAAACTTAGGATGGTTTTTCGTTAATCGCGCGTTGTTTACTTACCGGACTCGACCCCAACACATCTGCCGTGTTGACCTCGACATGTGTAACCAGATTCGGCGCAGCTCTCACAGCAGCCCTTTCAAGTTCAACTGCGGCGCCGACGCGAGGTGGAAGAGCGGGGATATCGTCGTCGTCCCAGTCCATGTCGTGGTCACGTTGTATCAGGAAACAGCCCCTGCTTTGCCTAGACTCAGGCGCCCAGAAAGCTTACATAATGCGGGAATTGGCCCTCCACATCCACCAACACGCAGTTTGAGAACTTTTGAACAATACGCTTCTGGTCCATGTGGCCAGCTACAGGTATGAGAATCATTTAATTTACCTATGTTATTCGATCGTTTGGTGAATGGTGATGGTGAACGTGCCGAGTGTCACTGTATGCACGCCAGAATGATGCAGTAGCCACAGGCACATCCAAGCATAGCAAGCGTCGCAATGTATGGGATCAGTGCATTAAGCATAAAAATGCAGTTTCAGGTCTCTAAGCCCACTCACTCGTTCTCCCCTCTAATATCATGGATCCCTCGCCGCAATCGTAAATCTAGGCACCACAAAGTATATGAAAATATGTCGTCTCTATGCGTTTGTCACCAATTCAAAGCGCTTACACCAGATCTCGCCGACCCGACCTTTAAGGATCTTTACAGGCTTGGGTCAGGTTCAAGTTGCAACTTACCCCCAATATAGAATTGTGCTGAAAATTCCTGCATTTAATACTCTGATGGTCAGGGGTTTAGAGACTTCTGAGCCTCCACATAGCCTCCAAGCAGGCGCCCGCACATACCTCGAGGCTCGTGGATGGACAACTAGCTAAGAATTATAATCAAAGTTGGCATTTTCCGATATTACAACACCATGTTTTCAGGTCACATTTTGTTTCGAGACCTCCTCTACCACCGACCTGAGTAATGATAGATCACTGTAGGCCTCAAACTTGGTCAATGCCTCCGCGCCAGTCTGTTTGTGAATAACGGCTATGCCAGGAAAGACCATCGTACGATCCAAACGATCGTTTTTAACCTTGTAGGTAACGTTCGAGCTTTGATAGACAAGCCCGGGTGGAACGACAAACGAAAGCCGAGTGATACTGTAAACAGGAGTAAGGAAAAAGAACGTGATTGGATCTCATGAACTGGACGTAGTGTTGAAAAGAACTTACACATGCTTCATGTATTGTATAGGGTCAAGTTGCTGTTTAAAACACTTCTCTATTTCAGCCTTCCCTTCGAATTTCGTATTGTTTAGACACAGGACAGCAGCTGCAAGAATAGAAGCAACCAACAAGCGAATTAAACATCAAGCAAACAATAACACTGGTGAAGGGATCCATACAATCGTCCCAGAAAATTTGCCACTTCGCCCAGTCCAAACTTTCAGCGGCCTCGATGAACCTTTCCACCCAATCCACTTCGGTCGAAATTTGTTTATCGGTCAATCCAGGCCCATAAACCTCGCGAGTCGGCTGAGCCATGACCCAGCTTTCGAGTTAAGCGTTTGGGTCAGGGTCGAGGGGGTGCTGTCGATTCAAGGTTAACAAAGAGTTTGATATGACGTCAGCGATGCTGTTGCGAGCGACAAGCGCTCGCACATGATTACTTTTACTAGAGTGCTCATTACGTATCTTCTGGGCGTGCATGTAAGCTCGAGACTATAATAGGTATTCGGCAGAGGAGTTTTGATACCTCGTAACTCTGAGAAAGCCCGCAAGTATCTTGCTTGGAGTCCACATAACTCGGTATTATTTTGCGTATCCCAGTACTTGAGCCTCGCCAATCAGACACATATTACTGGTCGAATAATTGTTAAAGAAACGAGTCTCCGTCGATGTTAGAAGTTAATCAATGCATCCTATACAAGATTATAATTTTTCATGACGTATTTGATGCCCGATAATTGGTTGTATGAGTTTGTACGCCTTGGATGCACGTACAATAACAAGCATGAATAAGTTCTATCATGGTTTATGCGAAACCCAAGCTCCAGAGGCTACTGTCGAACCTATAGCTCTTGTACGGAAAATATGTAGCATAATAAGCACTAGTGCTTCTTAGGATTTAACAGTCAAATGGCCGCGCGGCCAAGAGCATAGAACAAGGTTCGAGTGCTTTATAAGAGTAGTAAGAGTCCTATAGAAAGCTTGATTCCAAATGAATACACAGGAGCTGGCCAGTGGAGACGAACGCGACGAGAGTCTCATAGCCGGTGGATGGCGGGTGCAGCAGGCTAGAGGCTAGAGGGGCGACCAGGGTACCCCCAGCCCTCCTGCCCCACCGGACTGCACACTTAATTAGGCGCTGAAACATAGTCTGTTGTATAAACCCAGGTATCAAGGCTCCCAAGCCGGATCATAAGCCATAGAATAGCAGGGCATCGTTTATAAGTACCCGGTAGGCGAGTAGGTTCGTAAAACCACGCATTTGGTTGTTCCAATGGTGTATAACAATGTTGCAGTTCTGGACGACATATGAGGGTGGCCAAATGATTGGGGATGGGGAGCCTGCGACCAATGCATGTGATTGATGAGGGCAGCCTGCTCGGCTGTGCCCGAACAGACACATAACTAAGTGAAAGCACTTGCCTCTGGTACCTCAAGCCGGCATCTTACCGAGAGCTATGGATGAGCCACCGGGATGGTTTGTTGTGGCAACCGCCTACTGACAAAGCATGGCAACCGGATGCCACGACGTAATGCCCAGCGCTTAGCCAGTCTCATGCCCACGTGCCGCTCCCGAGTGTTCAGGTTCTGCCGACGACGACCATGGACGCTCCGTCCGACGTGTGCGCGCTCTTTCACTCGGCATTTCACCCGACCCAAGGAAATATCGTCGATTTTCAGCTCAAAGTTCGAGATGGTCAGTTGTTTCTTTCATCTTTTTGACTGGACCGAGCTGAGGTGGAACAGATATCAATCTGGACGGAGTCGAGTTTAGTTCGCTACCGAGCGGTTTACATTTAGTCGACCAGGATGTGATGTAAGTTTGTCTCAGACTATTTTTGACAGGCAGCTGACGAGTTGGCTGCAGACATTTCACAAAAGACGGCTTGTGTGGGATTGCGGTCTTTAGGCGACGAAGAATACGCGAGGTGCGCTTGGTTGCTTCCTTCATCTCTGCTAATCGTTCTCTAAAATCTCTTGCAGAACGGCCTACGTGGGGTTCGTTTAGGTGCAGTTGGTGTACTTATCGGTCAGTCTTCTCCACCCACCCTTCACCTCTAGCGCTCACCCTCCTTGGCATTAGGCTCTGCGCCACGCGCTCGACCATGGCTGCACCTTCCCCACCTCAAACGTCTCGCTGCCCACCTCGAAGCGACCCCTGAAGACTGGGAACCCCTTACCGAGTACTTTGAGTCACACCGCCAGCCCGATATCATCCCCGCCGAGTCGACACTCGACATCCCCGAACTCTGGAGCGGATGGGAACACGAACTGGCCACGGCTAGCGTAAGTTTTCGATCCCCTTGCCCATACCTTCTCCAAATGATCTCAGTCTTTGTTTTTACGTATACACAGCCAAATCATCCGCTCCACCACCTCCCATGTCTGTTACACGCGTTCGGGCCCAGCATCATGATCCTCTTCAGATTCGTCCTGGCTCGAAGACGAGTATTGATTTACACGCGTGTCCCCACGTCGGCGTCCCGATCCTCGTTCAACTCGCTTGCGTCGCGTCAATCGGCGGATTCAAATACCGAGAGCGTGGTGGATCAGACGGTCGAGGCCGGTGCTGCGCCTGTCGTCGAACCCGCTTGCGTGCTCGCGCGGGTCGCTGCGGATATCTGTTTCGGGTGGAAAGATGGGCCAGGCGCTAGCGAAGGGCCAGAAGTGCTCGGGATGATTGGCCTAGATGCGATCGAAAAACTGGGCGACGAGGGCTTGAAGCGTACTGGGTGGATCGCATGTGAGTGGGATTTCATTCTATCTCTTCCGCGCCACGCTGGAGGCTCATATTTGAAATCCGATAGGCACAACCGAGCGAATATTCCTCGAGAAACCACACTTGTACGATCTGGTTGTTGACTTGTCTCCTTCGTTATTGGCACATGGTGCTGCAACTGGCCCAGACGACAAACCGGTCCTCTCCATCTCGGTCCCATCCTCTTCTGGTTCATCCACGTTCAAACTCTCCCAGACCCGTCCGACGTACAGCGATCTAAAAGTGTTCAACGATATCGAAAAGGCTCTATATGCCCAGTCCAACTATTCTCATCCTCAGCGGCCAACGAACCAGTCGAACATGTCCTTAGGGTGCGCGTGTCCAGCCGAACACGAGGACGAGGAGGGCTGGGTCGTTTGGGACCGATGGGGTCAGGGATGCTCATCTTCTTCTCACGGACCTGGGAACCGCAACTCGTGTGCAGGGATAAACCGACATTCATGTGCGGCTGGGATGAACACCGGCCCATGTTCGTCTGGTCTCAACGGCCACAACGAGTTGCAGTCCCCGCAGTCGTCGAGCGAGAGCGCGAGGACTTGGGTTGACCCATGGAGGATCTATGAAGAGGTGTGCATGTTTTGCGCTGGGGTTTGCGGATGGATCGGGTGGGGGCTTGGGTTGCGTGATCGGGGCGGTGCAGGTGTTCATCTCGACGGACCGGACGAAGCGCTGAGACGACAGGACCCGGTCTCGCTCCAGTCGATTTCGGCTCCGCTGCCGACGACTTCTCCGACTCACCATCGCCAATCTCGCTCGCTGGACCATGCTGAACATGATCGTCGACGAGCCCATCGGCGGGCGCATGTATTGGAACTGATGACGCTGTTCCACAAGTACGCTGCGTTTCTTCATGCCCGGTTGTCGGATATTATCGATTCGCATGACGGACAACCTCAATCGTCGCGCAAAGCGAAATCGTCAACCGGGTCCAAAACGTCGTTTAAATTTCACTCGAAATCGGCTTCGCAGACACAGGCTCTACTCGGCAACGGAGCAACCGAAGAAAGAGTGTTGGTGTTGACGAGCAAAGACATGTTGGCGCTCGACCTGAGTCCGCTCAGCACGGCCGACGCGCAATTCCTGGAATGGTTCGGTACGACGATCGCGAGACGAGATCGACGAGTGGTGGTCAAGCGGACGTGGAGGGATATGGTTTCGGCCGTGGTCGGGAGCCCTTGGTGAATGATCTCTTGCACGAGTTTCTTGATGTAGCATTCGGGACGGACAGCACACGTACACACATGCATCGGTTGGGATATGTATTTCTTAGAGAGGTTCTGCCCTTTTTTGATACAGTAGTATTCTCTTTCCTTTTGTTGTTGGGTCTTTCTTTTTGTGATTGATATTTGTTGTAATGTCATTCCTTTTGTTGTGTGTGTTTGTTCCTTGTTTGGATGGGCGCTTGGTTACGTGAGATATATGCATGAGCCGTATTTGGCGATTGAGTGGTCGGGTAGTTCTTATAGCATTTTGATTAAAGACTTGGGTTACAAAAGTACGTGGCCAATAGCCAGTGCCCAAATAACTATGTAAAGCCCTAAAATGTAGCTTTCGTAGTGGTGTTTGACCAGGCACACCCCTTGGGTCCAAGGTGCGATATTGGAAGCGTTGGTTGTACCATGCCATTGACACGAGGCTTAGGAAAGCCGGGCACGGTGATGCTATAGCTCGGATAGTATCTCCCAATAAGTATATAGTCCTGACTTGTCTGCTGGCGTGCGCATCTTCAACCCCATAAAATTATACGACACCTAGCTGAAGTTCAGGCTACTCGCAAGCTCATTTTTGTCCTGCCAGGTTATTTAATTGTCTCTGCGGGCAGACGTCAATTGAGATTGCTTGGGCTTCTTATACATAACGATTCCTACACCACCAGAGTCGACTGCTCTCTCGACTTCCTTATCCAAACTCGAGCTCGCTGGGCGACTTATAGATATTCAGATTCAGCCATATAATTACATGATCCTTTGTTTGGATACACATGAAGACAAGAGATCTTAGATTACATACCGATATGCTCGTGAACCGGCTGACACATCCGGCAAACCAAAAAGCAGAAAAGCAGTCAATGCTCGTAAATAATTCTGAAACCCTGATCGAGCTTCAACTCAGGCCTTGCAAAACACCGCTCGTGAAGTCTTCCAGACTCTACACATAGCATCGGAAACTAGATTATAATCATTTTCCATGCTAATGGATCGGATCCAACGTTGTATAGAGTCTTGAAGTTGTGCGTGTGTCATAATTGTCGTCGACTGGACGTCTGAATCCACATCCTATTCGAAATATCTAAGCTCGGCTCTGATAAGAGGCATAGAGAACTCACATCAACTGAAACTTTTGCTGCTGCAACCTTGAGATGGGACCTATCTAACTCGATGACTATTGAATTCACGACAGCTTCAACTAGCTCCTTCGCTTTTTTGTCGGCCGCACTGATTACTGATTGACGGACGACCATCTGTGCCGCGCCCCATGATTGATCCCAGACTTCCCATATTCTTTCCCATAGCTTATCTCGTTTGGGATTGTTCAGATGCGGGCCTGTGTCTTTGATGACCGCCTGGGCCGCCACCAGCGCTGCGTCCCGTGCGGCGCACCAGGCATCGTCAAAGATGGTCTCACGGGTAACCATGCCTTCAGGTAGTCGGCCCCGAGCAGAATCGCGCACCGCAGGAAGAGCCGCCCATATGGCCGCATTCCACATGGCACAGAACTGGGCTTCGTTTCCCCCATGCCCTTCAGAAATACGGGCTTGAGCGGTCTCGCGCGCTGCGTTGAATGCATCAAGTTTTTCGCCTGCCCCTCCCACAGTATCCCAGATCGTGTCCCAAAAGGTATTGGTAATTTCTTCGCATATAGCTGTGCTGACGACCTTGCGAACTTCAGATAGCCAAAGCGCATTATGGATGTTTGCAGGAACCAAGTGAAGAGTAAGTTTCGACTCTAAAGTTTTCCGAAGCTTAGGCTCGAGCTTGGATATCAGCTGCTGCGTGATATGTGGCTTGAGACTAGGGTGGAGCCGAAAAGCGATTATCTTTTTCAATAGAAAACGCATTATGGGCATAGGGATTGACCAGAATAATCTTCGGGACCAGTTGTTCCCTCGCATCAAGGTCTTGTACCCAATCTCACGGGTGAATACCGATATGGTATCCAGTGCAGCTTTCATGATAGTTTGCAAAGCCTCCTTCGCCAAGTCTGTAGCCAAATCTTCGAGCTCGGGCTTCAGCTGTTCAAGTACTTGAGTTGCTGTGGGAATGCCATCCGAAATCCTTTGGCGAGCCACAACAGCTAGGATCGTCCAGGAGAAGAAATAACAATTATACTGTAACAAAGCGTAGTTATGAGCGTAGTTGTCGCGAGAGATCCCGTAGCATGCAGATATAATCGCCAACACGTCTGTTTTACTCTCCAAATCAAGGTCGACCTCGCATTTGGTTCGTCGATCCAGAAGAGCCCAAGACTCCGGTTCGACCTTCTCAACCTCATCCGCAGCTTCTATGGTCGAGGTGTTAAGTAATCCTGCGGTCAAAACTCTTCCTGGGCTACTGGCTTGTGGGCGCCGATCGAAACGATGAATCGACTGATCTGCCAAATGTGCTACGACAAACCGGTGTGGAACCGTGCCCGAAGCATCTTTTCTGATCTGAAGACGAGCAATACTGCTGCAAGACAGATTCCTATACCATTCAAAGAGAGGACCTTCATGACCTTCCCAGCCCAACGGGAAAGTGATAGAAACTGCAGGATTTCGCGGCTTGCCACTGCTGCTGCCAATGGATTCTATGAAGGGCATTGCAACGGATCTTGAAAAGATGGAGTGATGAAGCGCGTACAATGTTGGAGATGCGTGGGCCTGTCAAGCTGTTATCACAATAGTGACGGACATCATTCGTCATCCATGCCTCGTTGTATCCTCATGGGACCACAGGAACAGCACCAGCTAAATTTAGTGGGGCCAGTTATTGGTCAGCACACCCCCCAAAGCGCTTTCCTTACAAGTGTTAGCACACACGTGCACCTTTAGTAGTGTATGATTACATGCATTAACTTACTATTGGGACAAAATGAGTCAAAATGAACAAGATACACCTCGACAAGCCATATCTCAAAAAAGAAAACGCTCTAAGATACCTGCCCCACACCGTCCCACTTGCGCGATACAAGTCTAGGTACAGTTCCGTTGGTTCAAATCAGCCCCTTCAGACATGTTGAGGGCAAAGCGACCAATCCATGGCTGCAGTGAACATGACCTGTGAAGTTTGCATGTCAATAACGCGGCGCGGGCGGAACATCCTGCGAGTCATAGCAGAGATCAAACCAACAAGCTCGGCTCAAGGCCACGCCCTTTGCGCCAGGAAACGTGCCGGGCGTATTTAGCCCCCTGGCTTCGTCCTTGACCGCTTTCTCACTCTTTGTTGCTAAAGCGCAGAAGCTGGCGGTTGGTGGATTTCTCCATTAGCGATAAATGCGGCCGGCTGTTTCGGTTGTTTCGGTTGCTCCTCTGTTGCAATAACACTCAGCACGATGTCAAGGAATATATAAGATAAGTGGCCGACCAGCACTCTGCCTTGGAGCTACTCCCTGAGTGAAGGTGTACCTCCAGTTTCGATTTCCCCAACGAAATGTTGCATGCAGCGATGTAGTGAACTGGAGGTATCGGTCGTGCCAGCGCCGGCGGCAATTAGTCAGCCGAGTTAGCAATAGAATATAGTCCCAAGTAAGTCAAGAGAAAGTATCGGTATGGTCATGATCGAAGGAACCTTGGCGGCCAATAGCAGTGGTGGTCGAGACGAGCCTCGATCAAAGCCAGTACGATATCATAAGACACGGACCCTACTTCTGCTTCTACCTCCCCCTCGATCCGAAACGATTCCATGACATGCTTGCAGTCTCGCAGCGTCTGGTTGTATGTCGCAGCATACGATAGTATTTCAAAACCAGTCCGTGTAGACTACATATCGCGCACCGATGCGTCAGTTGCACCTGTCATCTAATGGCACGCGTCCCGTTTGGAATTGGTATCAATGGACTGGCACAAAACGCCTTGCTCACCCCTTGGTCGCAACATCCCACGACACACCGCTTATGACAGATCCACCAAACTAAATTATAGAAATATCAGAGTTGCTTACCCACTCGCAAAACGATGGACTGTGAGCGAACCGAGGACTCTGTGTTGGCCAAAGACCAACACCTTCCCAATGCCGACCCGCAGCCCAGCCTATTCCAATAGATCTAGGCCCGACCGACAAGATTCATTGGAACCAGCGAGAATCCAGTTCCCCGTACCGTAGTTGACGCTGCGTCTCCAACCAATAGGCTTTGAACCTTGTTGCGCCCAATCCAGTGATCGATCGGCTAGAGGCCCTTGCTAGGTGTTTGAATGTCCTGCCGACGAAACAGGTCATCCAACCGCGTTGTCAGACTCTACTCGAAGTATGCGAACGGAGTCAAGCCGCCGTCAGGCAAAGTGACAATCATGATAGGCTAAAAGCATCAAGGACGATAAGTACGATGGACGAAACTCGCGTGTCGGCGGATTCAAAGACCTGTTTGCCCCATCGCGACGTTGAGCTTGATGTCCTGTCTCGGGTGATTGTCTCGCTGGCTGTCACTCCAGGTCATGGTCGTGGATCGGAGATGTCTTAGTCCAAAGCTGCCGGACTAGAAGCCAAGAAGGAGAGCAACGTCGGGATGTTGTCTGCCAGCGGTATTCGGTCATCTTGCTCGGGTGGTGACATTGACTGTGGAGTGCTCGCCGACTATTGTGGAGTAAACTTGAACTATCCACATGGAGCGCGCCAGGGCTTCGTGGGCGCTATGTTTGACTGTGTGCTCGCTTGGAAAAGAATATGGCGTGGCGCGGAAGCAAACGGAAAAGGGGCTGGCCGGCTCTAATGTTGAGTTTGCCTCGTCTTCTAGAGAGGGCAGAGGTAGGTGTATTGGGCGCATATCCACATCTTCTCGTCTGGTGCCGAGTTAGAACATCCCAGCATACTGGTCGGAACAAACGGAGGGACAAGGGTAGCAGGGGAAAGCTGGATCAAGCATATCGCTGTTAGCTGACTAGGTATCTCTTAGCCGTTCAGATTCTACTGAGCCTAGCGACGTACCAAAATCGCCTCTGCTTCGCCATTTTCGTTCGCTTCGCTATCACCGTCTATATCCGCCTCGGCATCTGCATCAGCGCTACCTCCGGCAAGGGCGTCTGCATCAGCATCGGCATACTCTGACATCGTGCCGTCTTGTTCTGTCTGCGTTCCGGGAAACGGTACGTTTACTTCGGCCACGGGAGCAGCATGTTCAGCAAAAGGAGACCGGAGAGCATCTGCTTCGAACCCAGACGGTGGTATTGGTTCCGTCTTCGGTTGGGGCGTCGGCTCGAGAGCGCATAGAACAATAACAGTCGAAAGGAATGACGTTGTCCAATTCTGTGAACCAGTAGTCAGTCTTACCGGTTTCTTGAACCAAAGGAGAGTAAAGCTTACTCGGAACGTGGTGTGATGTGCTGGTGCATCAGCTCCTTAAGGGGTGTGATCCGTGTGAGATTCGGGTGAGGTAAATAATCGACCCCCGGTTACGCCGTTCCGTCGACCGCAGCCGCTCCCTCGCGCGTTGCTCCCGGCCATTCGTGGCAGCTCTTGACCGACCAGAGTAGTTGTTGGGATCGGGGCATATGAAAGCGCGCGACTACCGCCGTGACATGGGAAAGTTGAGTTCGCGTTGTTTGTAGACAGCCTGTTTGATGTGCACAACCATCACTTCCAGGTGTGGTCGAGTGACACGGCTGGGCAGGCACGTGACTGAATGATAAATGCCGTGGCCAACGAGATAGGCATCCGTTGCCGCGAGTCAGAAGACATTCCTCTGTCAGATCTACGCCATGTTCCTTTAAGAAACTAACGTTCAAGGGTTCTGAATACTTAGTAGATTGACATCCTATTTTTCTCAATGAGTGTTTACGTGTGGAGCTCCGCGTGTAGGTAGGCGGGACTCTTCGGGTTGAAAGATACTCGGCACTCTGGCTCGACACGTGAAAAGGAAGAAATGGAGTAGAGCGTATATTCGGACGGTTATATCACACACATTTTCAAGAATACCACGGCATATGCCATCCAAACAACACAGAGACTCACTGAAACCTGAGGGTCGAGAAAGAGAATACACTCAAAAACCGCCGAGCGACAAGGCACTATAGCTTCAACCCAACCTTAATCTTGCTGATTTCCTCCTGCAGCAGTTCGAACTCCTTTTCTCGCAGATAACCCTGTTCTTGGTAGACAGACGAAAGCAGCTCAAGCGCGTCGAGTGTTTCTTGGTGACACTCTCCAAACACCGTTTTATTGGCGGTTACTGTCCAAAGTAGTAGAGACTCCGCCTTATCGAGCTGTTTGGTCTTGAGATAAGTCGAAGAGAGGTTGTACATGCTGAGGAGAGTATGTGGATGGTTCTCGCCCAGTTTTAGTCTGCTCACTTCCAGCACCTCCACCTGCAGCGCTTCTGCCTCGGCCCATCGACCTTGGTTCCAGTAGGTCGATGCGAGGTTGGCCATGCTGGTGAGTGTAGATGGATGACTCGCGCCAAGGTCTCGTCTCCTCACTTCCAGCACCTCCACCTCCAGCGCTTCTGCCTCGGCCCATCGACCTTGGTTCCGGTAGGTCGATGCGAGGTTGGCCATGCTGGTGAGTGTAGATGGATGACTCGCGCCAAGGTCTCGTCTCCTCACTTCCAGCACCTCCACCTCCAGCGCTTCTGCCTCGGCCCATCGACCTTGGTTCCGGTAGGTCGATGCGAGGTTGGCCATGCTGGTGAGTGTAGATGGATGACTCGCGCCAAGGTCTCGTCTCCTCACTTCCAGCACCTCCACCTGCAGCGCTTCTGCCTCGGCCCATCGACCTTGGTTCCAGTAGGTCGATGCGAGGTTGTTCATGCTGGTGAGTGTATCTGGATGACTCGCGCCAAGGTCTCGTCTGCTCACTTCCAGCACCTCCACCTGCAGCGCTTCTGCCTCGGCCCATCGACCTTGGTTCCGGTAGGTCGATGCGAGGTTGGCCATGCTGGTGAGTGTAGATGGATGACTCGCGCCAAGGTCTCGTCTGCTCACTTCCAGCACCTCCACCTGCAGCGCTTCTGCCTCGGCCCATCGACCTTGCCTCCCGTAGGTTAATGCGAGGTTGGCCATGCTGGTGAGTGTAGATGGATGACTCGCGCCAAGGTCTCGTCTCCTCACTTCCAGCACCTCCACCTCCAGCGCTTCTGCCTCGGCCCATCGACCTTGGTTCCGGTAGGTCGATGCGAGGTTGGCCATGCTGGTGAGTGTAGATGGATGACTCGCGCCAAGGTCTCGTCTCCTCACTTCCAGCACCTCCACCTGCAGCGCTTCTGCCTCGGCCCATCGACCTTGGTTCCAGTAGGTCGATGCGAGGTTGGCCATGCTGGTGAGTGTATCTGGATGACTCGCGCCAAGGTCTCGTCTGCTCACTTCCAGCACCTCCACCTCCAGCGCTTCTGCCTCGGCCCATCGACCTTGGTTCCGGTAGGTCGATGCGAGGTTGGCCATGCTGGTGAGTGTATCTGGATGACTCGCGCCAAGGTCTCGTCTGCTCACTTCCAGCACCTCCACCTCCAGCGCTTCTGCCTCGGCCCATCGACCTTGGTTCCAGTAGGTCGATGCGAGGTTGTTCATGCTGGTGAGTGTATCTGGATGACTCGCGCCAAGGTCTCGTCTGCTCACTTCCAGCACCTCCACCTCCAGCGCTTCTGCCTCGGCCCATCGACCTTGGTTCCGGTAGGTCGATGCGAGGTTGGCCATGCTGGTGAGTGTGCCTTGGTGGTCCTTGCCCAAATCCTGTTTTCGTGCCTCCAGCACCTCTATATCTAGTCTTTCTTGCTCGTTCCATCTTCCGTTGTCCCTGTATACTAAAGAAAAGTACGCAGCATCGTCCAGATCTAGTTTACTCGATAATGCTATTATTCCACTGATATGTGCAAGCAGGGACCTCCGATATGTATGGGCTTCGCTACCATTGGACCAATCGATCGACAGAGCCAGCAGGTGTGAAGCACGCTTAGCTGCTTCGGATGAAGCCGCTGACGCGAGCGATCGGGCCCAGTCGTGTACGAGAACATGCAATGTATATGCGTCGTTTACGCGATCATATTCAATCAGCGAGTAGGACACGAGTTCATCTAGTAGTGTTGAAAAGCCGCTCGCGTCCCAGTGCTTATCTGACTTCAGGAAACCGGTCAGATAGCCCTTCACGTACTGACGGCTTGCTTCGGTGACAGAGTCGGTGGGAAGAATAGGCTCTCGATCCAAGTTTTTTGCGGCACGCCTGAATATTTCTTCCTTGATCATGTCGTAATGTAGATACGCTAGCATCCAGAGCATCTCCTTCGCGCGAAGCGATAGTCGTTCGAAGCTCATCAACCATGTCGTGTACACCGTCTTGCCGTACTCCTCGACGTTCGCCGGTAATTTGCTGTATCGTTCTAGCATGCTTTTCATCTGCTCCCGGCATTGATTTCTGTACGTCTTGATGCTCATATTCCTACAAGATATGTAGGCACCTGAGTGTACGATAGCGAGAGCAAGGTATCCTAAATCCTATAGGTACTTCTTGAGCAAAATAAGTATAGTTCAAATGAGTTTCACGTACATCTACAAGTACATTAGCTGCAGCGTTTTCTTCCTGTGACAGGTCTTCGAGCTTCATTCTTGCTCTCCTAACCAGGAGCTCTATGGCCTCATCGCGATCCATTCGATTCAGCTGGCATTCGCATCCCGGCCCTTGCCCGAGCTGCCCAAGCGTGCGCAACCGAGTTGTCACCAGAACGCTTCCAGTCGCTACTTTCGGTATCAAGTCAGGCAAAGCAAGGCCCGGGTCATCGGCGTTATCAAACACGAGCAACCAGGGTTGGCTGGACTGTTCAAGCCATCGTATTGCGTCTTGGTAGGTTTCGCCCGCCCGTTTCGCTATCGCGAACCTCTTGAGAGTGTTCTCCGCAGTATCTCTAGATGTAGCGTCGACGTATACGATATCTGCCCATTTGTCGATCGTCTGCTCTATCGATTTGAGCGCTACCTGCGTTTTGCCAGCGCCACCAAGCCCGTGTATGATGCACACGCGTCGCTCGTTCCTCGGTCCCACGATGCAACGTATCACTTGAGACACGTGCCGCTCGCATCCTGTGAACGTCGGCGACGGCGCAGGGCAGCGCTTGACTCCTGCCAACTGCTGCAACGGAACCTCGAGCGCCTTGCCGGCTGAAAGACGGCTTAGAAACCTGCAGATAGAGGTGAAGTACTGCACCTACTGATGTGCTTCACGCTGACGACCGGGTTCCTATCTACCATTGCCTGGGCGACTTTTTGCAACCGACTTGCCACTTCTGCCTTGTGCATATAAGCTCGTGTATGCGCTACAACCTCATTTCTCTTCTGCCACTCGCTAGCTCGAACGCCTTGCATTCCTTGGTCTACGCTCAGTCTCCAATACGCGTTTGTTCCTTGGAACTGTGCTTCCATCTCCTGCGCCACCTTCTCGGAGTCCGTTGCCACGTTTTTCATTGCTATCAGTACATTGGTCGGCATCATTCGATGAAGCGGGTTTGATCGAGGAATCTCGATCGTTCGAGCGTGTCCTGTACCGATACATACGATCGAAGATACGTGCTGGTCGGGATGCGTAGAGCTGACCTCACCAAGGACATGTCGCGTCGGATTGCTGCAACCTACATCACCTCCAACCAGGGATTCGCCCACAACGCCGTCTTTTATAACGATGCTCTTGAAAAGCGCCGGGTGAGCCATTGATGCTCGGATCGCTTGCCATATAGGACAGTTTGGCATCTCGTTGTTCGGCCCTGTGTACGAGCGAAAGATACGGGGAGCAGATGCAGTCAAGTTATGCTCCGACATTGCAAACACCATACTGTATAATAATATCATGAGCCTTGCACCTAAGACGATCCCGTGGTATACATACACTTGGCACTTATTCGTGTCTCCCACGCTCTCCATCATGCGTGTGTTTTCGTCGCCGGTCGCATCCCGCACGATCTTCTTTAGCTCTTCCTCTAGTCTGCTTGCTTTGTAAGTTCCAGAACCGCTTGTGGTGAGCATTTTCTTGTCCGAGAACACGTGCTCGATGAGCCGCGAGTAGGCCGCGATTGCCGCATCTATATCCATGCCCAACAACCCAATCATGCACGCAATTAGGCTACCGACAAGAACTACAGTTTCAGTCTCCAAATTTCGCCATTCAAGTACCATACGTGGCTTACGCTCCGGTGCCAGTCCCTGCAATCACTTGGCATATCTCGTCGATATCAAAACGTCCGGATATGGCTCGTACCCTGTGGACCAACTCTCTGAAGAGTATCAAGGATGAGAGTCCACCAGCTACACCTCCCTCTATATTGTCTGAGATTTAGCGCCCAGACACCGGAGGAGCGAGAGAATATGACTGTCACTTGCCAAATATGAGAGCATTGATCCCGCTTTTTACGTTACCACTCATAGCCTTGTATCTCGGCTATCGAGCGCTATTCGCGTGTAGGTAGTGAATGAGTACAGTCGATTTAACACCGATGTTCGACAGGGTGAAGGGAGGCTTCAAGCGCCAAGGCAGTGGCCCAGCGTGGGTAAAATCTCGGCCGCAACCCGATTTGCTAGTTGGAGTTAGTTAGAACCTCGTGACTAGCTAAGCTAAGCAAACGCCAGTAGCACGTGGAGTTTCATCTAGCGAACGCTCGTTCAATTTATTTAGCTAGAATCAAGGTTCTAAATGGCGAATCAACTTTTGGCTGAGAAACTTGATTACAACCAGGGGGGAGGGTCAGCGTGTAGCAGCTCATATATGCAGTTTATGGGCAAGTACTACTGTACTGGCAACTTCTTGACCACTGTCGCTTATAGATGTAATATAAGGTTCTCAGATGAATGTGCTTTTGGATTTTCGGCATAGCGGAAAATTCATTGTGTCTCTACGATGCTAAGCACTACGCCAGTGCTACATACGTCAAACTACACCCCTCTCCTCTGCCAATCGGATGGTCTCAGCCACTTGCTTCTGCAATCAACCCACGGAAAAAATGTTTCTCCGCAACTCTTTCGTTCATATCGGGACGAACGTGCGACAGTGGAAGCGCAGACCATGCTGCGCGATCGGAAAATCAAGGCACAGTACCGTCATGGGCCACACGATATATAGCTATCAGTATGGCCCTACTGTTGGTCTACGCAAGCTCTCTGCCACCATGATGCGTCCGAATAAATCTCAAGTATTTGCAAGTATTTTTATCATTCTTGCGTATATGATATCTTGCGCAACCGCTCGTCCATCGATGTCGTTCGGGCCCCCCATAGTCACCTCCTTCTATACAAACAGTGCAGAATATCCCCTTGACTCGGAGAGCCCTGTACCTCTGGATGTGGCCGAAAGGTTTATCACGAGTTTACCGTGGTCAGAGAAGCTATCGATGTACCTCCGGCCGGATACATACACGGATAAACACACCGGAATTACGCATGTATATGCTCGTCAAGCAGTTTATGGATGGTTTGAGATTGCCAATGCGAACATGAATATGAACATACGAGATGGAAAGGTTATCAGCTACGGGACATCAGTAAGTTCTCCTTCACAAAACCCGCTCGAATACGACCTTAGATCATATAGTTATTTCATGGGGACGTTAGAGCTCGCGAGTCTTATATCCCAACCTGGACTTTGGACGACTACTGTAATACCAAAATCTCTCCAACCAATCACTTCGCATGTGGCCATTTTCGTAACCGACTACGTGCTTTGGCTGAAGGATTCAATTCGAGCGTACACGAATACGACCCCACTCCTGCTGCACTTTTCTTTGCACTTGCCGCCTCAGCTGAGCCAATGCCCGCACACCCGAATCCAGACGACATCAATGTTGGATCCAGAGGGTGTCAACCACTTGATCTTTGGCAAGTGTCTGGGTGTAGATATCTATCTCAGGTCCCGAACACTCGCTCTGTAGTTGTGGCAAGAAGGGTTTACGTACAGACTCCTGTCACGGGATCAAATGCCACGAAAATCAGCCTTGCGTGGGGTCTGGAAGTTGAGCTCGCCGATAACCGATATATGGCCTACATTTCAGTTCACGATCCTTTCAAAGTCGTCATGGTTGTAGATATGACTGTAGATGGGCCAGATTGGAACGAAATCCCAAGTGACAGGCTACCCAGGAAAGATGCTGCCTATCCAAACCGCCATTATACTGACTCGAGCCCCATGTTCGCCCTTGGGGGGACATACAAAGTCTGGAGATGGGATGCCCGATACCCATCGAGGAATGAACGGACTTTTGAGCATGAGCCCTATGCGGATATATCGTCTCCGCAAGGGTGGCACAAGGCGCCGGCGGCTGATTACCCGATGGGGATGGGGCCAGGAGGCCCGCACGGACTACCCTGGTCTCCGACGACGTACTCGACCATATTACCGACTTCGATTTATCCTACCGGAGTGATAACTGTATATCCCAGACCAACTCCGACTATGATCATGAACTACACTAGCACTGGTGGTAACAATGTATGCGCCATTTCTTGGAGCGTAGACTTTAACTGACGAAAAGAGCGACTTGTAGGTAATCGCTGAAGCTAGCTGGGTTGACGAGCAGGGAGAGATTCATACATTTCGTCCAAGTTCTGGCCCCGGCTTAATGTTCGATTTCCCATATCCCGAAAATGCCTCACAACACTCCCCGTCAATGGCTTCTCGGCAATGCGCAAATGCCACAGTGACTCAGTACTTTTATCTCGCAAATATATTTCATGACCTAATGTTCCTATACGGCTTCGACGAGGAGAGTGGAAACTTCCAGCAGTACAATTTCGCCAGAAGTGAAGGGGAACAGGACGCTGTTATCGTAAATGTTCGAGATGGAAACTCTATCGAAAACACCAGCTTCACTGCTGTAAGTATGCTTCGTACTCACACGTAGTAGACTTTCATATTTCGGTTTAGACACCTGATGGACAAAGCGCACACTATCAAGTGAACGCCCGGAGTTTCTGTAACCCCCTTGGGAACGAGGAAATCGAAACTCGCGCTCTTTTTCATGCGTTATCCTTGGGACTTGTTAGCCGCATGACTGGAGGTCCGCGCGATCCGAGTTGTTTGGGATACGGAGAGGCAGCGGGACTAAGGATGGGATGGTCAGGCTTTATTTCAGGTTTGGCCCGTGGCTTTGTAATGAAGGATGCCCCGACCACCGAGGACTTCAAAAATATGCAACGGCCTTTCCATACGCGAGTAAGAGTAGTCTTCTCTGTATGGTGAGTAGAAGAACTCATGTTTTTTTCAGTCTGCTTCTCGGCCTTTGATGTACGACGAGCTTCTTTGCAAAAACCTTGAAGAAGCAGTAAGTTCATACTCATTTATCTGTACGCCTGAAAGTCACTTAGATCTACTTGTAGTACGATGTGGGGGAAATATGGGCTGATGTACTCGGGGAGGTACTACGCAAGCTGATATTCAAGCATGGGTTGAGCGATTCTCTATTTCCCCGGAACAAGCGTGACGACAAAAGTATTGCGGGATTCACTACCAAACATGGTAATACCCTCATGCTGCAGTAAGTCCAGTCAATTGAATAAGGGAACGGTATCAATTGGAGTGTACTAGGCTCATCATTAACGGCCTAAAACTACAACCCTGTCGTCCGACATTCCTCCAAGCCCGTGACGCGATAATTGCAGCCGATCAAGACTTGACGGGCGGTCAAAATAAATGCTTACTATGGGAAGGCTTCGCAAGTCGTGGTTTGGTAAATCACCGTTTTGGGTTACAGCCACTCATTTACTCACGTTCTGTTGCCCAGGGTGCAGATGCGAAGAGCCTGGAACCAAGTCTAACTTCAGACATTAATGGTTTCGCCATACCCACTGAGTGCGGAAAGCAAAATTTCAGCCTCGCGAAGCTGGTTGCGTCCATGTTCTGTTTTTGTGTCGTTCTTTCCTATAGCCTCCGGATGACTGTGAGAATGTACGGGCGGTAGTTTGATTGTTTGTGATGCTCCAAATAATGTTACGTAACACTCACGTGTAATCCCAATGTTTCCGGCCACCCCCGTCCTCCAAGCTGTCGCTTCTCGTCTTGTCTGCTTCAATCAGCTCAGAGTCGAAGTGTTCCTTTCAATCGTCGATGTCGTTTGCGTACCCCGGGTATTTCGACAAGGCTTTCGAATCGGCGGGGCGAGCGTCTGATCTCGGCCGCCAAGTTCTTCGGTGCCTGGGCACGTCGACAGGAGCTATGAACTATATCCGAACATCCACCGAGCGTTACCTGACCCTGGGTCTCGTGAGGAATTTCCCTGCACTCATATGCTACATAGGCTGACAGACCTATCAGTCCATGTGGAAACAAGGCGTCATATATCAACAGGCCCCGTCGTCGAATTATCGGTTGTGCTTCGTTGTCTTAGACTTTACGCATCACGAGGATTGTGCCACCTTCCGAATGCTTCCCCGACATGACTCCGCTGCTATATATCCAATGCCAAGAGTTCCTTGTTATGCATTACGATCATCGGTCGAACGTATAAAATGGTCACTATACAACGACGAAATACCCAGGTGTTCCGTTATTTCGTTCCTTGCTTGCTTCGCTGCCCAATATGAAGAACCTGTCTCTCATCGCGGCCACCGCGGCGACTTTGGTCGCTAGCGTATCTTCTACTCCTCTTGCTCCTCGCCAATCGGACGTTAATCCATTTGTAGGAAAGACTTTGTAGGTGTTTCGAGTACGGTTTCGTGGTTCATATTCTGATATCACACATCTCATAGCTACGTCAGCCCCTACTACGATGCAGAAGTCCAAGCTGAGATCGCCAACCTCAAGGCCGCCGGCAAGACGGAGCTCGCAGCAAAAGCAGCCGAAGTAGCCAAAGTCTCCACGTTCATCTGGATCTCAGACACCAAGGCCGTAGACAGTATCTCGACCTACCTGAAGGACGCCCAGTCTATCCAGAAGAAAACTGGTAAAAAGCAAAGTGAGTCCTAAACCGATTTTTTGCCGAATTCGGAGACTGAGCGGTTACTAGTTGTTCAGTTGGTGGTGTACAATCTCCCAGACCGAGACTGCTCGGCCAAGGCTTCAGACGGAGAACTTCACCTAAGCGACGCGGGTGAAGCGCGCTATGAGGCGTATGTAAAGAGGGTGGCGAGCCAGATTGAGCGATTCCCTGACGTGTCTGTTGCGATTTCGCTCGAGCCCGATTCGATCGGCAACAGTACGTCGCATTCGCTTTTTGTGATGACGGGCATTGACGGTGATGATAGTGGTCACGAATCTTTCGGTCCCAAAGTGTGGCAACGCTGCCCCCGCCCACAAGCGTCTCATCGCACTCGCGATTGCCATTCTGAGCACCCGTCCCAATGTTAGCATCTATCTCGACGGAGCTCATGCTGGATGGCTCGGCTGGCCTGATGTAAGTAGTTTCAACCACCCCACGACTTTTTTATATTTATTTTCGATCAGAATCTGGGACCTACCGCTGCGGTTCTCGGCGACATTCTTGCTACCGCCAAGAAGCAAAACCCGAGCGCCAACGTTCGTGGTCTTGTGACCAACGTCAGTAACTATAACGGTCTTGGGAATCAGCCACAAGCTGGTCGTGACGAGTTGGTGTATATCAACAACTTGAAGCCTCTTTTGGACAACGTCGGGTATCCTGCGCATTTCCTAGTCGTACGTGCTGGAGTGATATTCTCATTCAACCCAGCGTCTTGATACCGCTTTCTAGGACCAAGGGCGTGCGGGTAATCAGGTAGCCACTCGTGATGGAGGCGACTGGTGCAACTTCAAGGTGAGTTGGATACGAATAGGCGGGCGGGGTATAGCTAACCTACTTTCTACCAGTATGCTGGATTTGGTCCTCGCCCATCAACCACGACCCCGAGCCCACTCATCGACGCGATTGTTTGGGTCAAGCCGGGAGGAGAATCCGATGGTACTTCTGATCCATCGTCACCTCGATACGACACCGCCTGCACCTCGGCTACGTCGTACATTCCGAGCCCGGAAGCTGGACAGTGGCATTCGGTAAGCAGCCAGACTACGTCATTTTGTCTGAAAACTCGTGTTGAACCGCTCCTAGGATTATTTTGGCCTGCTCATTGAGCAAGCTAACCCGGCGTTTTAAAATGACGTTTTAATTGGAGCGGGCGTCTGTGGCTGGATTTTCGAGGGAATTCATTTGGTTATTTTTGTTCATAGGATCACGAATGCACGTGTTTTTCATTATATCCACTAGCCTAGTCGGGAGGAAGCACAGCCACGTGGGTCGATCGTGGAATTTGAATGCTCCCACATCTCGACCACAATTGAACGAGGTACCTGACACTAGCAGAGGCTGTCCCTTGGTTTCCGCAGCTCGCGTCCGTCGGGGGACCGCGCAGACCGAGGACAAAATCGTTGCAGCGCCTCTGTCTGACTCATGGATCGGCGCAACATTCTCGTACCTCCTTGAAACGGACTAGCTGGAGGATTTGCATAGTGCCGCAGATGACCGTGCTGCGAACTTGGAGACGCTCGTAGCTACACAAATGAATACTCCAGGCGTGGTTATTAGACCCCCATCCTCACAGCTTCCAACCACCCCCGCACTCAATAAGCCTCTTTTTATTCGAAACTCGCAGCCTTCTCGACAAGACTGAGCAACTACCACTCGTACATCCTCTTTGCTCCCTACCGTGATATCATTGCGTGCCAACAGCCGAAACGCCAGATATGGTGAAATTACAGGACATCTTTCTCAACCCCTGGCCGTCCAAACGCAAACCGATCTTGGAATCAGACTTGGGTTCGTTTACCTCGTCTCGGGTTGTACTCAGTCGCATCGCTGCTTGGTCTGGTTCCAATCGGCGCGAACGTCTATTCGTCATGAACTTTCATCCTATTTGGCAAGATAGTCAGTGTGCCGTCTGGGGCTGGTACATGCAGCAATGGAAGTCAAGCACTCGCTTTCGATCTATCGAGCACAGGAAAAACATCGAAGGGCCATTCTTTCACGAGTTTTTGTTGCTGAAGCTTACAGACGGCGCGGTATGTCGGGTCGAGCGTACAGGCGATGGCTCACGAGCGGATGCGGTTCGATACACTGGGTGCAGTGCCAATGACGTCATCCAATGGTTTTCCAGGGAGGACTACGAGAAGTTCGAGGCTTCAACCCCGTCCGTACTACTCTCGGATGTGGAGTTTGGTCGCGAGTTTGATATACTAGACGTGTTAGCCGTCTGTTATACGATACAACGGGTGCAGGTCTGTAGCGTGTATACCTTGCAGAGGTACAACTGTTACTTTATGTGCTGGACCATACTCGCGGTGCTATCGAGAAGGGTAGCCAGCTGGGAGACGGCCATCGAGACAACAAAGTGGGACTCGACCATGGCACAAGCCTTTACCCGTTTCTCAGAAAAGTCGCACGCGCCGCGTGGCAAGCTCTATACAGCGTATGTGTCCAAATAATCTGGACCCTCAGAAGGGCCACTTTGCTGACGTTTTATTCAGTTTTATATAGTGGCTCCACCCAGATATTGTGGTGGAGCAACAGAATATGGTTAGTTCATTCGGTGCCGAAGCTTTGGCTCGGTTCCGGCCCCACTTTTTTTATGATATTTTGTGACGTCAGGTGGGCCGCTTTTTGGATCATTCGCCCAGATTCCATTTAATCTGGATCTCGATCCAGATAATTTCGATGTTCTAGTCATACAGAGAAGCACTTGATCTTGGACTTTTGTGCTCTGCTTGGATCGGGCAACATCAATCCAGGGAAACTCATTACCTCGGTCTTGACCGACAGTCTTACAGTCCGGGCTGGCGCACCCAGACACGTCAATGATGCGCTCTGTGCTACACTGTGGCAGACTTCTTGGGAATCAGCCTTTCGAGTGGGTCTCACGGACGCTTTGGCTCATTCGGTGAAAGACCTCCTAAACTCGTTCGCCTCTCAAAGAATTCACGAGACAAAAAGTGTAAGATCGATGAATCTTCGCGAAGTAACATGGAAAGAAGTTCTCACCATCAACGCAAAGTATCAAGCGCTTCTCGATCAGGCAGAAGCTGGTGATCTGACCCTGCGGCAAACAACGTCTCGCTTAAAGTCTATTGGACTTTTCAACTTTCCCGAAGAACTCCTTTTAGCAAGCGATTGGCTTAATCACCCTTTTCTTGCTACTTCGCTACTTTCGTATGCCGGAGTGGCGCTGAGCAATGCATTGGACGTTATTCTACACGAGCAGCAGGCGCATATAATCATACGATCCGCCCGCAATGTACGTAGCGTGTCCTCTATCAACCATATCTCGAATAACTGAACTCGTTCACAGGACGGGCTCCGCCCAGGAAACGAAACCATGCTGGCTGTCGAGCTTCAGAGAGACTATCTACAGCCCCAGATACGCGCCCATGCTAAGCGAGTTGCGGCTCATCAACTTGGGTCTGAACAGGCGATATATACCGATATCGAAGAGACGATGACAGCGGTATGGAGATCGATGCCGCGAGGGTTTGGCCGAGGCGATCAGCGTGTCTCGAATCCTATACCGACACGTAGGATTACTGTTACTGATATCATCTCAGTCTAGACGGACGTGTTCATCCTGGTGCTTCACTGGCACGCATTTTTATTTTTGGGATTATCGTTGAGGATGTGACTTTTTTGTTACGAAGATGCTTATCGCTTGTGCTCGTTCTGTATTTCAGTCTTTGAACTCATAAAACATACATAATATCCGAGCTGCCTTGCCTGCCTATGCCAGATGCCTGTCTCATCTATACCCTTCCACCCAGTGAGTCCGAGAGGCATCCGCTGACGATGATCGGATGACACCGATCCAGCTCGTGGTAACCTTATTATGGGACGTTTTTGGCACGCGACCGGTATCAAAAGCACACGACCCAAACAACCCCTCCGCTTCGCGTTCCTTTTGGCACCTTCTACTTCCATGCCACAATTAGGCGGCCCAAATATCTCTTTCGAGCGGCAGGACCACCTCTCTTCAGAATATTTATTGTCCTACGAGTTATGAAAAGTAGCGCGGGCTCTCTCAATGTCAGTAACCTCGGGTCACTTCTCCCGTGTTCCCCTCGAGTTCGCACTCTTATAGACTGCCGATAATCATGGATTCTGTCGCAAACATCGAGATCCCATCTGACCCTCCCGTCAACCAAGAGGGTTCCGACAGCAAGGGCTACTACTGCGTTATTGCGTAAACCACGTCGTTCTCGCCTCCACTAGAATATACATCATTGTATGAGTAGACAGTTTTTTGTTCTTTGGTTGTCCCTATACACAAATAACGTGTTATACATTGGATTTTTGTAACTTTTTTGTAGTGTTCGTTCGGCGGAGGAATGTACTGTACCCGTCATAATGGGAACCACACGGTGCCCGCGCCGCGGGACAAAAAACTGGTATTTCCTTAACCACAGCATGGGTTCTGCGACGCGACCTGTGCAGAGGTTAACCACGCCGACCCAGGATATGTATACGAGGGAAATCAAATGCACACACCAAATTTCAGTTCAAGTGCGCTGATTCCCCCTCCGCCCTCGCCTCGGCAGAGCCTCATAAAATAAACCTCTCACTTGTCCCGTTTTCTTGTTTCTTACATATCTGGATCTGGCAGTCGAATCCATCCTATTTTTGAGTAAGCGTGACACCTTGGTACTGGCTTAACCACACGAGGTAAAACGTGACACTACAAGTCATGAATTTGACTATAACTACACCGTGTTGTGACTCTACATTTGGTCACAATTATGACGGGTACAGTATCACGAGACGTAATTGATTTTGTAGCACCCAAGTGCATATTTCCGAAGGGTTTACGTTTATGCAGAAGATAATACTTTTGCTGTTCATACAGGCACAGTTCAGAGCCCATTAACCCGCGTCAGCGCCTTGGAAACGTCTTTTAATATCTAAGCCAATGCGCAAAGGATGAGTAGAAGATTCATTCATGTACTAGAAGTTCTCGAATGAATGAATCATTGAGCGAGTCAGTAACCGAGCCAATGATCGAGTCGGTTCGCTAAATGCGCAGTATATGCGATTCCGAACTGTATTATGACTCGACGGTTTTAGGGTATAAATAGGGGTGCCTTCGGCCCCCTACCAGCATCCAGAATCGTTTACTTTAATCTACTGTCTCTACTCGAATTTTTAACCATTTCATTCCCTTTTGTATTCTACATGTAACAATCACATTTCAATAGCGGCCACAGATAATAGAGAGATTACGATCGTATAATAAATTGCCGATCGTTGTTGTGCTCCAGATGCCAAGATATTTTTGGTATACATCATACTTGCTCCTTATGATCCTACACGCCTACCGAGTCCGTATAAGGCACTTTCGTACTGGACATTGAAATTTGGGCGGCTGGTAATGAAGGAAAGAGCGCGGCAAACTGCCACTAGTACAATATTAAAACAATCATGTGGGCGCAACAATGGCCGCCGATTCATCATTGGACCGCAACCTCTTTAATACTAGCCGAAAGCTTTCGTAGAGGAAAAAAAGGCCGAAAATAACAAAGGACAACAAAGCGCGGAAGGTGAAAAGACCAGAACGCGAGACTGACAATAGAATTTCGGCCGAAGCCGTGCCATGCGGGCTTTCATGCAGCCATATGCACATCGTTACAGTATTTGAGACAGGATCGGCGCTAGGTATTTCTGAGGGCCAGTGAGCCTTGTTAGTTCGAGATTGATCTCGCCCAGTTTGACGCAGACCAAAGCGCCGAAGACGAAAAGTGTAGCCTTGCGAAGGAGTCGATAAATGAGCTTGGCGGGGTCCCAGCGAAAAAGGCGAACGATGATTGAGCGCTGGGGATGCGGGAGGTCATGTGATGCCCTAGTATATGGCTCACTGGCCATGACGGGAGGACATGGATTCAGGCACCCGATACGATCACAGCACCCATTCATTGTGGCACTATTGTGCCTTTGTTATGCCGGCGGTACTAAACCCTAACCAAACCTTCATAGCCCAGACAATCGATCTGCCGTGATCGACGCGCTCGTTTGCTGCTCTCCTTTTCACAAAGGAGACAGGTGGCCGTATGATCGTTCAAAATCTGCGATTGTACTCATTCTTTTTGATTCTTTATTGTTGGGTGAATTATAAAACTCGACGGTCACTACCTACCACTGCATTATCTTCCGGTCGCTTCTTCTGCAGTCACCTCTATTTCACATCCACAAGTTCACTCTTACACTTACTCATGGATTCTATCGCCTACATCGAGATCCCGTCTGACGCTCCCGTCAACCAGGAGGGTTCTGACAGCAAGGGCTACTACTGCGTCATCGCGTAAAAAACTTCGTTCTTGATCGTACTCGGATATCTATAGCCCTGTATGCGCGGCCATTTTCGTTCTTGAGCTGCATGTATACAGGCATCATTATGTTGAATACTGTTGATTATTATGACTTTGTATATTTACATGTGGATATGTACAATTGAGAGTTAAACCATCAGGCATGACTGCGCGGATCAGCTACTTCTCTCAAGACCGATCGTATTTTTGGTCATATTCCAGACGTTTGTTCCTCTGTCGGCCCGGAGAGAGTTCGGTAGTACTAATAACACATTGGGGCACGGCTCTTAGTCATTATTACTGAAGTAAGACATCTCAAGGATTCGACCATCGCGCGCCACTGTACGCCCGCTTCACGTCCAAAATTCGCATTGTTTTTAGAAACACTCACATTCCCAAGCATGAGTTTAATTCTTAAAGATTGTACCAGATTTAGGAGCGAGTTTCAATGTGAGTACACGATTAGTGCGCTTACTTTTTACCTCCATCGAGTGTCGCCAAAATGTGGAAATTCCTATCAATGTTAGCGGCCCCGTTTTAGAACTACCCACTCTGTAATTCCCCCAAATATTGGCGCATTTAACCAGTATGAGCACGATCCAATCATCCCAAATTTTCACAAGAAAAGTTTCCAAGTCTTTACAGGTTCGTAGAATCGTTACATCGACTCTACGCGTATGGGTTGTTATCGATTAGATCCCACACAGGCCTCGCGCCTGAATACCAGTTGATAAAGTCAGCCGAACAGGTTATCTGAGCGCTTTTTTTTAGTATGTATGTTACGCGGTGACCTCGATTTCTATCAAATGCTTTCTGGGACATGAAGGACTATGATCTACATGCTCGGCCAATCCCCAAATATCTAGCTAGCATACACTAGCTCGAACTGTCTAACGATGCTTTTTAGCGCTCACTAGATCCGAAGTAGCACGGCCTACCGGTGCTACCGGCATCTCGTCAGCGCTCAGAAGCATCGATAGACAGTGGGGCCTTATCACGTGCTAGCTAGACATTCGGGGATTGGCTGAGTGGTCTTTCACCAGCCGCAGGAATAAACCACGTGCTTGGTTTAGTCAGCATGATATCACCACCGGGTGTGATGCACTGATGACCGAATCAAGAACGCTCCTTGGGTTTCTCTCACACGATCACCGGGCTCAAACTAGCACACTTTAAGTAGATCATTGAATCTGTTTCCCTCTACAGCTTCCGTCAATAACTACTTCTCTATCTTGCACACTTGTTCCCAGCCAATTGAATAAACATGTCCCTATCGCTGAATTCGACTATTCGGCTTCGCTCGGGGGCAACAATGCCACTTCTAGGCCTTGGGGTTTACCAGAACTATGACGCACGGTCATCCTGTCTTTCAGCTTTCAAGCATGGCTATCGGTTAGGATGCGTTTCTTGTCAGGCGTCTTAGTCATATTTGATGGACGCATCCACAGGCATGTCGATTCTGCCCAAATGTACCGAAACGAAGAGGCTGTTGGAAAGGCAGTGAAAGAGAGCGGCTTGAAAAGAGAGGATTTGTTTATCAGTATGTCAATATGTGTCCAGCCTTGTTTGTCCACTAAACCAGAATAGCGACGAAATGTGCGTCGAGAAGCCATGGGTACGACAAAACGCTTGCAGGGGTCGATGCTTCGCTTGCAAAGTTTGGATTTGGTAAATACCATGAAATCATTAGCTCTTTATCGTGCTAAACCCGATACGGAATCTTGAATAGACTATATTGATCTCTTCTTGATCCACGATCCGTTGTCGGGACCGCAAAAAAGACTCGAGACATATAAGGCCTTGCTGGAATGCAAGGCAAAGGGGAAAATCAGAGATGTGGGCGTGAGCAACTTGTAAGTAGCGCTCATCAAGAATAGATACCTCGGCTCATCAACGTGGATTTCTAGTGGCGTAAAGCACCTCGAGGAGCTCAAGAAGGCTGGTTACGAGACCCCAGCGATAAACCAAATCGAGGTCCGTGAGACACCTCGAGTCGGCCGTTCGCCTGTCGTCTCACTGTCCTTTTTGGTAGTTGCACCCGTGGTGCCAGCAAAAGGATATCGTAGCTTATTGCAAGGAGAATGAGATTGTTGTCCAGGCCTACTGCCCCTTGGTTCGCGGCCAGAAATGGGGTGATCCGGTTCTGAAGGGTCTGGCGGAAAAGGTGCGTGTATGTATGCGCGTCTGTTCATAATCTAAACGGATGATTTTTTTTCCACCACAGCACAATGTGTCTGCCTCTCAAGTGCTTGTCCGGTGGTCGCTACAAAAAGGGTACGGCTGGACTACGATCGGTTGATCTACGTAAATGCTTACCGATCCATCTGTCAGATACGTCCCGCTTCCAAAGTCGACTCACGAAGACCGCATTGCCTCCAACGCCAACGTGTACGGATTCGAACTTTCAGCTGAAGATATGGCTAGCCTGGATGCGCTGGATGAAGGCTCTCGAGGTGCGATTTCATGGAATCCAGTCAACGCCGAGTGAGAGTGTGGCTGTGAAGCGAACAACGGTCGATTGAATCAGATACATTGTGAACAAAAATCAATTCAAGCATGCAAATAACCTGTGCTCACTGCTTGTACGAGGCACGTTGTTGACATGTGTCGGACCGTACCCACTTTTCATAAAGGATTGTGACGTTTGATAGAACTTTGTTTTCGTGCCTCGGAGCCGACCACCATGCCCGCTCGTTTTCGAGCCCTCGATACACCCATGCCGTCTTTTCTTGAGCGTTGTTGGAACCGGTGTGTTCGGTTTGGAGCGCGTTGGAAGCGACGCGAAGACGGCAAGATTCTCGTCGACTTGATGATCGACCATATCAAGGTTCCGATTCCGGTACGAGGGTGCAGATATCAGCGTTCGGGCGGTGGTATCCGCATCGACGCTTTGGAACTTTGGGGAGCAATATCAGAATATTTTCCTTCTGGCTATCACGAGGGATTCGATTTCTGTGATATATATCGTGAGTGGTATCCTCATCTTATGGGTGCTAGGGTGGGCTAAGCGCTCTTGTAGAGTCTGATGGTCGAAACTCCATACTCGCGGCTCGAACATCCAGTGGTTGGCAATGTATGATCAGTGGAACGGGTTGCACGCTCCAGCTTGAAGATTGTCCCTGCATCAAACTTAGTCGGGTGCGTAGACCGTATCTATAATTCGTCTTTCGTGCTGATAATCGTCTGGTAGAAATCGAGCCCAGAACTCTCGTTTGTTGGTTCATTCGTTTCACATAGCGATTTGCAAGTAGGGGGTGTGTAAACGTAGGAGGACAAAAGGTTTGGCTTTGGATGGACAGATATTTTCTTGGGATCTTTGTGGTTGCTAGATGCATAACATGTACCAACACCGTTTTGTGCAACGAGTATGATTGAACAACATACTTGCCATTCTGGGGATCAATGGCTGACGTCAGCTAAGCTTAGCGCCGAGATCCTGCGACACGTCGTCTCCAGCGTTCACCATCAGCTTTTTCCCTTTGCTCTCCCACTCTCAAAATGGTACGCATAGATTGTGTGAAGGAAACGCCGATGTATAACTAGATGGTGTATAGGCCGCTCCCGCGGGACAGGACTCGGTTCCTATCGAGACCCAACACGACGATATGATCGTGAGTGACAGTCGCGTGTCATACATCCCACCCAAGCTAACTACCTGCACAAAACTAGCACGACGCCCAACTAGACTTTTACGGCAAACGACTAGCCACCTGCTCCTCTGACCGAACCATCAAAATCTTCGACGTCATCAACGGCGAACCCCAACGACAAAACAACGCGGGTGTCACTCTCAAGGGCCACACCGGTCCTGTATGGCAGGTGGCGTGGGCTCACCCCAAGTTTGGGCATATCCTCGCGTCGTGCTCATATGACGGCAAGGTGTTGATTTGGAAAGAGCAGCAGGGAGGTGCGGCAGGTGGAGGCGCGGCTGCGACGGTGAATACGGGATACGGTCAGCCGTACGGTGCACCCGCTGGAGGAGCTGGGAATTGGAGTCGGGTCAAGGAGCATAGTTTGCACACTGCTTCTGGTGAGTTTGGTGTGCTGTTCATCCGGGTGTCATGCTAATTGGATCCCAGTCAATTCGGTTTCCTGGGCTCCTCACGAGCTTGGCGCGATCGTCGCGTGTGCTTCATCCGATGGCAAGCTTTCCGTTTTGACGTTCAAGAGTATGAACTGGTTTCTTGTCCTTGTGGGCTCTCGTTTGCTAAACTCTACTACCCCCAGATGACGGAACATGGGGAGCCGACATCTTCAATGCGCACAATGTCGGATGTAACGCTGTTTCCTGGGCACCCGCCACCCTACCCGGCTCTCTCATCACTCCCACCCCTGCTGCTCCTGGCGCTGCCCCGACCTCCACCTCTGTAAAGCGATTCGCGAGCGCGGGTTGTGATAATCTGGTTAAAATTTGGGGATTTAGGTGAGCATTTTACGTGAGTCCGTAAGGATAAGGGCTCAATCATGGTTGGCTTCAGGGAAGATAACCAGACTTGGGTCGAGGAGGAAGTATTAAAGGGGCATGTCGACTGGGTTCGGGATGTTGCGTGGGCGCCAAATATCGGTCTGCCGCGATCTTATATTGCTACTGCATCCCAGGTACGTCTCGTACCCCAATTCTCCGATCATCTCTTCTCCAACATTGCTTTGTAGGACCGCACAGTCATCATCTGGTCAAAAGCCAACCCGAACAGCCCATGGACCCAAACGTTCCTCAACCCAGGCACCTCGGCTGGGGACAACAAATTCCCAGAGGTCGTATGGCGCGTCTCGTGGAGTTTGGCTGGAAACATCTTGGCTGTGAGCTGTGGAGACGGAAAAGTCACGCTCTGGAAGGAGAATCTCAAGGGTGTTTGGGAGTGCGTGAGCGAGATGGCGAATTAGATGGTGTATGTGTATATGTGGGTTTAATTCGAGCGGAATTGTTTACTTGTTTGAGTTTTGGTTTGAGCTCGAGATATGTGCTTTTTGATGGACATGTGCGTGGTCTGTTCTTGGAATCGAGATTGCTGGGAGTTGACTTTGCTTAGCCCGAAAGGCATGATCGTCACTCTCCACTGCGGTCTTATGAGCAGGTGAGTGAGTGATTTATCGGGATCAAACTGCTGTGATCTGATTTGCTTGCATGACTTGATAGATGACGTTTCTCAGTTGCCCCAAATGAAAGACTATTTGTAACCATGGGTTCAAGCGCGGATTTCGCGTTATTTCCCAAATTTCAGTATTGGCCATGATTCTTACCGTGATCGTATTTCTAGATGCACATCAAATCGCTGATCTCTATACTGTTCGCGGAACAAGTAGTAGAGTTGAAGAGAAACATAGGGAGCGCTTTGAATCTTGACTGGCTGCATATACCCGAGGAGAGAACTATAAGGAAGTAATCAAACACAAGTCCAAACAGGACCTGACACAACTAGTGATGGCCGGATCGATTTCTTCCGGCGTACTGGGGAGCTGATAGAAATCGGCACTTCTACACATACCAACTGTCCAATGCACTTTCGTCGATACGTTGGTGAGCATTCTCACGATTGTTCCCGTCGCGACAGGGCGTGTCTTCATTGTTCTATACCAGGAAATCAAGGGAAGGTAACAGAGGGCGGGAAAGGTTTTTCGGTCCTCACCCTGTATTTCTCTTTGAAATATTCACGAGAAGGTCGGGGAGGCTTGTAGTTCCGAGGGCTTGATCCGCCCTTCGCCTCACTCTGATCACGTACAAGCACTATATCAAGGAGTGCCCGCAAAACAGGATAGGCGCTAATGATCCGAAAAGGGGTTCCTCTGAAGCACATGAACATCTTCAGCCTCCCGGTTAACACAGTCTATCGCCGGCTATTGCTCCTCCGAGCGCCCGTATATTTGCTAGACGGATAAAAACCAGCACAAGGTGGCTAAAACTGAGTCAAGCTTCCCAAAAGCTTGTCCCTTCACCAGTATCCGGCATGGGGAACATGAGAGATACTCTGATTTTATCGTCCCTTGCTCTTACTCGGCTTGTGCCAGTAGCCGAAGCCCATGTGGGAGTCCGCAAATCCGTATCCTTTCGGCAGCCTCTACTAAATACGCAATTTGTGACCAACCCACCTTCTATTTCTGATCACACTCCTGCCGATACTATCCCACATGATATTGCTCATCATTTCATCAAAGAGCATATATCAGACGCTGCGTTCGAGTACTACGTCCGCGACGATTCGTATACCGATCAAAACACAGGGATCTCTCATGTTTATATTCGCCAGCTTGTAAATGGACTTGAAGTGTCAGATGGCGATATGAACCTAAACATTCGTGACGGCCAGGTTCTGAGCTATGGAAGTTCTGTGAGTGCTTTTAACGTGGGATACATATCAATGTTAATAAAACCAACGCTCTCCTGTCCCAGATATATACAGGTGCCTTAAACTATACTTCTCTTACTCCTAGTTGGAGTCAAGAAAACTATTGCGCCGAAATACCGCGGGATGCGGACCCATTCGTATGCGGCGCTTCTCTGGATCGCATACGTGCGCTGGCTTCGCTGCACCCGGTTGGCGCCCACACCATGCACAATAATCCAATTCCTGCCTCGTATTTCTTTACCATAGCTGTCTCTCCGGATGAGGTACCTTCGAGTATCAGTATAGAATCAGCGTCTGCGACTCGTCATCAATGCTCGGATTCAGTTTCTACCGATTGCTGGAGCGTATCGTCCCTACCCGGGATCCTGTCACCCGTCAAAGCCCGCCTCGTATACGTCCAGACCCATATCTCAGGACAGGATGCCACTCAACTCAATCTTGCTTGGCGTCTCGAAGTCGAAATGGAGGACAATCACTACGAGGCATATGTTTCCGCACATGATCCATCCAAGATCATCGCCTCGATCGACTGGGTTCAAGACGCTCCCGCTCCACGAGATGACGGCTGGCTTAGCGAATTGGAGGCCAAGGTGTTTGGTCAGAGCGTTCTCAACACGGGTCCGTTCTTGGGCCTAAAAGCGGTAGCCGATCTTCTCTGGTCTCATGGGTCCGATCCTACACCGGCGGATTCTGCCTCCACGAGTGCTGGAGGGTCCTACCGTGTCTGGAAATGGACCATCAACGATCCTGCGAGCGGAAACCGTACTGTAGAAGTTGCTCCGTATACGAAGACCGCTTCACCTTTGGGATGGCATGCGCTCCCTGCGGGCAAGGATCGTATCGAGACTCATCCACGCACGAGACCGGATACTATCATAAACCATCGGACTACTGTTGGAAATAATGTAAGAAAGTCTTCCGGTCTCTCATTTTGTGCTTTGGCTAAATGTATGCGTCGACTGCAGGTTATAGCTCAGGCCAACTGGTCTGGCAGAAACAAATGGATTAGCAAAAATCGGCCTGAAGGTGGCAGCAGGCTTATATTCGACTTCCCTTACGGAGCCAACCCATGGGACAAGGGCTGGAGGACGCGTAACCCAAGGCAATACGTCAACGCGTCAGTCACACAACACTTCTACATAGCCAACATGTATCACGACCTACTATATCTATACGGGTTCGACGAGCCCAGCGGGAACTTCCAACAGCATAACTTTGGAAAGGGAGGGAAGGATGGAGATGCGGTTATTGTTCAAGCTCAAGATAACAAAGGTTACAACAATGCCAATTTCTTAACGGTAATCTTTATTTTCAAATGATGGTGATTGGTTGCTGAATCCCTTCATGATTTAGCCGCCTGATGGTGAGAACGGCTGGTGCAGAATGTATATTTACAATCGTTCTATGCCGCATCGCGACGGTGGGCTCGATGCGAGCATCCTAATTCATGAGCTATCGCACGGGCTGTCTAAGCGGCTAACTGGCGGACCTCGTGATTCTTCGTGTTTGGGTGTCAAAGAGGGACGTGGGATGGGCGAGGGATGGAGCGACTGGATCGGCACGGTTGTTCGGAGCAAGCGAAGATATTCAGACTATCCTCACGCGGCATGGGCGAATAATAACCGAGTTGGGAGTCGTCGCTATCCATACGCCAAGGCAAGTATAACCGTGCATCTTCTGCACTCGGCTTCATGCATAGCTGATCAATTCGTACGCTAGAGTTTCAGAGGCAATCCGTCTATGTATGACTTTCTGCAACGAGAGAACTACCAGGAAGTGGTACGGTGCTCCCTTTCTACTAGGAGAATATATTATTTATCTATTTAATTGGCTAGCATCGCATTGGGGAGGTTTGGGCCGAGATCCTCTGGGTCGTCTCCAACAAGCTTGTTGACAAGCACGGATTTGAAGACTCGCTGTTCCCGACTTCCAATCCCAACTTTTATAGGAAGGTCTATCGCAACGGCAAACAGCAACTTGTCCCAAACAGAGGAAATACCCTTGCCCTTCAGTGAGAGATTTAGTATTCCACGGTGTAACTAGTGGCGCTAATATGCTTAACTTGATCAAGACTCGTTGTGAATGCTATGAAACTTCAGCCATGCAACCCAACGATCCTGCAAGCCCGCGACGCCATTATCGCAGCGGATAAGTATCTTACTGGTGGTTCCAATAGATGCTTATTGTGGGCCGGATTCGCTAGTCGTGGGTTGGTATGTTGAATTACTTAGAACAGGTTGAGTGTATGCTCAAGCACTTCTCTATGAACAGGGAATTAACGCGAAGAACCTAACGGCAAAAACCAAACTCAGCATCAACGGTGATATGATGCCGGCTGGTTGCAGATAGTAGGCAGATGTAAAATCTAAGCCTCAGAACCCACTAAATTAGTTTTGTATTATCGCTCAAGACAAATTCGTATTGGTTTGATTGAAATCTACTTGGTGTACGCCGTATGTCGCCTCAATCAACTCTACGCTATGCCGCTTTGGTATATAAAAGCAAAAAATGCTGTCACCTTGCCAGGTTGCGTCCCAAACACGATCGCCGAAAGACACAGGTAGGGTGCGAGTGACGTCGGAGATTGCATAATCGCGGGTTGGCGCACGGCGGCGAAATCACACGATAGAACGCCACAACAATTCTCACAGTCCCAAGCCAGGCGGAGGCGCCTGTATTTCCCGAACTTTCTGGGAACCAACCCGACCTCTAAAAAGTAAATGCCCATGCCTTAAGAGAGAGAACCTCCCGCCTTAGCCAGTAAATAACTAAACATGCGGTTGACACAACTTGAAGAGTAGCAGTGAGTAGTTATTGATGTCATGCGCTAGAAGAGCTGTCGATGCAAAACCTAAGAGATATCTCAATTGATGACATGGTGCTCGACCTCTACCTTTTTAATTTATATAGGTTTGATACAACCAAACGTTGCAACTGACCGCGCTGCCCTCCGCTCCCCCGGCTTCCTTGTTTCTCATCGTCTTTGATTGAGGTTTAGAGGACTAGATGAGTTCAGGTCACCCCGGAAAGGGAGGTACGCCGAGCGCGAAGATTCTGGTGACGATAACAAAAGGAAGTTCCAGATTACTCTTGTGCTCGATCCATCAAATGGAATGAAGAAATGGAAGATCGACTTGACGAACGTTCGTAAAAAGGTCCAGAGCCAAATCTATTCCGAGGACGAAGACGAAGATGAGGACAAGGACGAGGAAGACGCAGTCAGAGGATTATTGAAAGGCCGGCGTCTCAAAGGATAGCTGAAAACCTCCGTATTTTAAATATGGTATGCCTAAAATGCTGTCGGTTATTCCCAATTGCTCATTGAGTGTTCAGATTGAGGAGGAGATGCCTGCGTTCAAGCGCTTTTTCAACCAATGGGGTGCCGAATGGATGGCTACAAATGCATTTAACCACCGGCGCGCTTACCTCATCCCTCTGAGCAAGCCTCTAGGAGAAAATGGTCACAAACGAAAAATGGATGCTTCGTCCAGTGACAGCGAAGTCGAGTTTGTTTAGCCTAAGCCTTGATTGCGTACGTCGTTGAGCATGGTGACTTGCTATTTATAACAAATTTGTGCTCGGGGGAGATTCGCTAGAACGCAGAGGTTAAGCTCCTCTGTGAGACTAGAACATCCATATTATTTAGATCTGTATCCAAACTAAATGGAATCTGGGTGTACAGCCCAAAAAGCGGCCTACCTAACGTCACAAAATGTCATGAAAAATGGGGCCGGATCCGAGCCAAGAGCTTCAGCACCGAATGAACTAACCATATTTTGTTGCTCCACGACAACATCTAGGTGGAGCCACTATATAAAACTGAATAGAACGTTAGCAAAGCGGCCCTTCTGAGGGTCCAAATTATTTGGACCAATACATTGTATAGAGTGTTGCGATATGACAATAGGCGACGAATGGCACGATTATGCATTCCACGCGCCATTCATACTACGATGCTTTGCATACACGCATTGCACTATCGCTCATGTATTACAATTGATGTAACGACAAGCGTCTAATAGTTGTATAAAGAGCTACGCTCTTTACCATGTATCTACACGGATTCCATACCTAATTCACTCACTCATTTACTTTACTTACGAGACTAGCAGACTCGAGCTAAGAAGCAAAACATTTCTTTTATTAGAATTGCGCAAACAAATAAGACGCAATTCTACAGGTTATGAGCCCCGATTGACCTGCTAAATAGCTCTACGCTAATGGATTATTGCTGACACGGTTCAGCATATACACTCGTACTATGGAATTCACCCGGACTAGCGTCTGAGACGTAGCCCGACAACCTTGCCAAGTACTCTACCTGATGAACCTTGCTTAGTCGACCACTTGTTGTTTCTTAAACTTGCAGCTGAGGCCATAGAGGCCTAGACCCGGACCGAAGTCTCGTCCGATGAACTGGATCACCCGAGCACGTTTGCTCGATGCCGGCATTCGTCATTGCCGAAGCCCATGAAGTTGGGAGAGTTATCCTGCGGTGACGATCGCAGAAGACAGCTAGACACGCCGTATCACGGAAGATCTACGAGTTACTCGTTCATGTAGCTCGTCACACGGCGCGAATAGGCGCCAGTTGGCCGAAATAGGCCGTTCGTTCCGGACAGGAATCGTCCGACGTACACGATCTTCGAGAGCACATCTTGCTTGAAAGACGACAGTAGAGCGCACTGTCGCACAGAGCGCTGTTATGCGCATATAGGCGATAATGATCGCAGTCAAACGGTTGGATACACCGTACTAGGAAGATATCCGGAAGATCTAGTAGCTACTGCACTCGTAGCTCACCGCTGTATCGCGCTGTATCACGCTAGATAGCAGCATAGGCCGTCGCTTGCCTATTTAGGACCGTTATGATCGGTCGGAACAGATCTTGAAGGAGCACATTCGCTCAGGCCGGCATTACGCTCTGCCGCATGCCTACCGGAAGCGCTGATATGCGCAGAACTGGCGATGACGATCGCAGTTAAAGACGGCTCGATACGCCGCATTACCCGAGGATCCACTAGCTGATAACTAACCGCTGCACCACGCTGATGAGCGCTGAAACGTCGACGCTAAATCTTGGCTGAAAAGAAAATCCGAGGTAGAGCCTCGAAGATCCTACTGGATATGTTACGTCCGAATTGCTTATGCGACACGAGCCTGGAGGAGCTCATTTGACATGTTTACGTCGTATCGAACGACTTGCCCGACAGGATCAGGCATTGGGGAGAGCCCCTACACGATCATTTTTAGCAGTTTGAAGCTCCATATCGACACCCAATCGATATTTTTACCCCGCCCGACATCTTGTTCCAATAATGTCCTCCCCGACCCGCAAATTTATATTTTTCTTTGGAAAATGTCCACTCTGTGCACGTCAAGACTATTGCGCAGCGTGAGGGGGAGATAGAAAGGAGACAGAGGAAGATAAGGAAGATATAAACGAGATCTAGGATACGAAGGATCTAAGTTATCGACGCATATACCTTATCTGGAACGCTTCTCAAGCCCAGGAATATAGGCGACTGCATATGTTACTCTTATCCAAACTTGTTGGTCTGTGACCAAAAGGACAGCATCTAGGACTACTTGTTGTTATACAAAGCTTCTAATGTCGCCAACCTGCGACATCCACCAATTTTACCCGACCCGACGTTATGTTTCACCAACGTCCTTCCCACCCTGTTTATTTCGATCACATCGGTTGCAGGTTCAGCACCAAGTGAGGGGGAGATTTTTGGTATTCGTTCACGAAGCTTGTCATTATCGAATAACGACGCATACATTCGCTCATGCAATGCGTACACTCGGCACCAAACCCTGCCGAAAGTTCTATATCTAGATTGCTTAGCCTCCAGTTGAAGGAGAAGATATCGCTCATTACGAACGTGGTCAGGAACCACATCGACCACTTTACGCAATCCTCTAGTCTTACATCGATAATCATCACCACTAGTCAACCGTGGATCTGAATCATCATGAGTACGCAGACATATCGACGTCATACACCCATGAGAAAACATCCCATTGACACATCGCAAGATTTTACTGTTCAACCGAAGACGATCAAGCCAAAGTATTAGCTGGTAGGAACATGATCGTTACACACATAGTTGAATCATCCGGTTGAGGGGGAGTGTTGCGATATGACAATAGGCGACGAATGGCACGATTATGCATTCCACGCGCCATTCATACTACGATGCTTTGCATACACGCATTGCACTATCGCTCATGTATTACAATTGATGTAACGACAAGCGTCTAATAGTTGTATAAAGAGCTACGCTCTTTACCATGTATCTACACGGATTCCATACCTAATTCACTCACTCATTTACTTTACTTACGAGACTAGCAGACTCGAGCTAAGAAGCAAAACATTTCTTTTATTAGAATTGCGCAAACAAATAAGACGCAATTCTACATAGAGCTCAGAGGTTCATAGAGATATATGTTTCTGAACAGTGGTCTTAATATATTTGTGAGTTATTAGGACACGGCATGAAGCCGGAGAATCGCAATTGTCCTGGCCACAGTTGTCCCTGCCCGCTGTGATATATTTAGGCAAGACGAGGAGGGTGTGATCAGTGCTTGCCTGTTGCTTGACTACTTACCCTCTGCATGATATATTTCCGTCGCAGGTATCTGCAAGCAACACCTGGCAGAATGACGGTATGTGAGCCGCTAGCGGTCCCTCTATTAGTGAGGTACCAGTTCCTTCAACGGTCCCCTTCTTGTATTCCGAGACGAAACATGTAAGAATCTCGGTTAATAAATCCATCCGGGGCATACGGCGATTCCAATATGGGCAGTGCTTATAGCGAATGGTCACTTGTAAATTATCTATCTAAAGTGAAGGTCCGACGAAGCGATCTCTCTACCAGAGTACGCTCCGAGGTGGAATGTATGCGCAATGTCTGCACTGGTTTTAGCGCGTAGCGAACGAGACGCAAGGTTTCACATGAGTCGCCTTTCATTATGCGATGGTACGATTATAAAAACTTCAAATACGCGTTGCTATTACACGACGGGAAGCGAATCGTTACCTATAATAGTATAGTAGGATGCAACGATAGTAATATGTGATATGAACTCATATTTAAACATCATACTGGGGGATTTTGGTCAGATCGGAGCAGAGAGCAAGAGGGCACAACTCACCTGAAGGGTTAAGCTAGTCGGGAAGGGGGTGATGACTGAATGAGAGTTGAGAAAGCGGAACTCGGATGTTGGGTCTTGTGGATCTTTGAAACCACGCAATACGCCAGATTGACCAGGCGCAGGGCGAATGTTTTTTAGTTCGAAGACCGCACGAATGGCACTCGCCAAGGTCTAAGAAGTTATTAGTACATACGAAAAACGAAGAAATGGTAGTCACTAACAGACTGCACGAATTCGTCCCCAAAGCACTTGTGCAGACCATCGCCCATCAGCGTGTAGCTATCAGCCGGGCGACTAGGGTTGATCTGATAGGGGTCGGGGAATGCATTCTCCTGCATTCATGCGGTTAGAAAAATGAAGGCGGATTGACTGAACGGGAATGAACATACGTCGAGGTTTGCATGGGCAGTGTCTAGTTGAACCAGGCTCCCGCTCTTGAACTCGGAACCTCCGATGGCGATATCCTTGACAACACTACGACGAGTCGAGGCAAACTAAACGGGGCGTGAGGGGATTGCATAGCATGATAACTGATTGTACTTACCAGAGGATCTAGGCCTGTATATGTTTTGTGCGTTAACGTGCTAGGTCGTTGTGATTTAAAGGTTTCACTTACGAAGGGCTTCGCGAACGTATCCCTGTATAGTCGCCTGATCATAGGATTCATTGCTAGTTGATAGCTTGACAAGCCGAGTGTAGTGCTCCACATTCTTGGGGTCGAGATAGAAGTACACGATTTTCACAAGGACTAGCGATGTATATTGGTAAAGTCATAAAATAGTTGAATGAGCATCTCCGTGGGTACACACCAGGGACGTATTCAAACGAAGCAACAACCGCGGCCAAGACAGCGGTGATAAGCTGTTCCGATTGTTTACCAGTGTTGTGCAGTCGACGCATGAATGCATATGAGGCTCCATGGCGCTTATAGAAGAGTCCCGAGATACGTTCGAGGAGACTCTGATGCAAGCTGAGTGAAATTATCCCAGTCCAACACAAGAACGCTCACCCCAAGTCCGTTTGCAGACTGATAGCTATGCTTGATCTCCTCCAGCAAGGTCTCACAACTAGCCTTGGCTTCCTTGGCGAGCCGGAACACATGTTGTGCCTCGGTATCGACAAACACATACCTAACCGAAGGCATGTCGACAAAAGACTTTCGACAGTAGCATACAACTTACGAGTACATATCCTCAAGCATAGGCTTGACGTCATGTTCGGTGTGTGTGCCGTCAGGGTTCTCCTGCGACTTGAGGGACAAGCCGCCAATCTCCTCCGAAACAAAGCGAGCGACAACAGTAGAGAACACCTCCACGATATCCAAGCACTTTTGTTTGTGGGAGGCCAGAGTGAAATCAAGCTCTTGGAGTACAGCCTTGGTAGTGTTGTAAAAGTAGTCCTGGAAGTAGGTGCCACTAGGAAGAACGAGTGTTTCGTGTATCTAGACTAGAAGTTGAGAATATGATATTCAATTTGGTGGCTGGACGCACGGTTTGCCTCAAGATGTAATCTTCCGGTTTATTGAACGCGAGGAAGAATCTTATCGGCATATTAGAATAGGCTCAGACTACATCATCATGATACTCACCCCGACCGGTCTCCGACCATAACTTGGATCTTTTTGCCATACAAAGTTCGGAAATCGACGTTATCTTGGATCACTTTCAATACGTTTTCTCGGTCCGCGACTTGATGGATCGGTGGTAATGCAACCGGGCGTGAATAGGTATAATCTCCTGCGATCCCGAGATTCGTGAAGCTTTTCTTGATCGAGTCAGGAGTATAGAATGGGAACCATAGGTAAGAGCTATTGTCGGGGAATTTTCCGGGAAGATTGCGAGAAATTACTGCAGATGTCAACATAGATGAGACCAAGATTCAAGGGAACAGATATGGACACACATTTTCCGATCATTCCGCCAAACGATGGGTTGGTAGGGTCACGCGACGCATCGTCAAAGCCCCAGGCTGTAAGATTATTGGCTAGAGAGAAATCAAATGAGTTTCACTATGCGAGGTATCATACTATAAATCCCCACCAGTCCAATCAGTGGTCAAGTACCGATCGCCGCTGAAAGTTTGGGGTAAAGTTTAACCCTTTAGGGTTGGAAAAGAAATGCGTACCGAGTCAAGCAGATGGCATCAGACAAAATAGCACGTCCAATCGTAAAGCCACAGCACAAATTCGAGCCATCGACTGCTGGCTTGGACTGTTCTGCCTGCAAACCGACATAGAGCTCCAAGTTGTCGGGATGCTTGTACAGCCTCATCGCAGCCGTTGCGATCTCGGGGTCTGGGTTCCATTCAGTAAACGAATCGTACGCTAAATCAAGAAAAATAAGTCTCGATCAACATTTCAGATAAGACGGACGAACGTTTCAGGCCAAGGAACTTTCGGAATTCGTTCAAGCTACACACTCCCCAACGCCTGCTAGCCGCAATTCCCATGATCTCGATAACGCGAAGAACAGCTGGAGTGCCACGGGCTTTGAAGGCACCAGCAGGCTCGGCCGTAGCATCCTGGAGAACGCGAGCTAGATCTTCGTCTTTGAATCGACCGTCCTGACGCTCCAAACTGGTTGAATGAAGTGTGAATCACGAGTTGTGGAGAGAAATGATAGTATGTACCCTCCAAACGTCCATTTCTTCTTGTCCTTTTCAGCTCGCGTGGCTTCGTACGCCTTTCTGGTAAACTCCTCGATCGTAATCTGAAGCAACAGATGTTACAGCAATAACTCTTCACTGGGATTATTCATAGGAACTCACATCCTCGGGTTTCTTGTCTCCAAAGATCCGATGGAAAATATCCTGAGTCCATTTTTCATCGGTTTTCGACAAGGCCGAGTGCCAGTGATAGAGAATGTTGAACTACGGATCCGTTTAGTTTGAATCATAATCAAGCGTCGATCAAACCGAACAAACCTCGACGCTAACCGAATTGCCTTGTCCCCGCGCGAGGTGAGTATCGTTCGACTGAGGAACATCCTGCAATCTCTCGTCACACCACTCTAAACCCTCAATTAATATTTCGTGACTCACCATAAAAGGCTCCAAAGCGAAATCTGACGCCTCTTTGATCAATCCAAGCCCAGTGCGGAGATAATCACCAAGAACAACGGAAATAAAGAAACCAACATTGATGAGGCGAGCCGTATTGAACAAAACATGATCTTGCGCGCGTTTCTGCTCGTCAGTCAAGGTGTCCGGATCTTTAAACGTGCCGGCTTCATTGATGAGGTAGAGTTTACGAGCAACAAACTGTCGTCGGCATGATGTCATCATCTCCCTTAAAACCAAACATGAACAACTTACGTTATGGTTCCTGTTAAATAAGACTAGAATCGTGCAGGCGGCAGGGGGCATCAATAATAGCCGGTCTTCACTGAAGACATCGTCCCATAGGCGACCTGTACCGTCCCAGCGACGAATTTCGTCTTGATCTTTTTGGGAGTTGCCGTAAAGAGGCGAGAGGTCGAGGTATGATGAGGTCTCGTTGATTCCGACGTCTTTGTGGTTGGTACGGAAGATGGTGTGAATGACGATGGTGGCAAATGCGAAGAACATGGATGAGAGTCCGGCTGGATGAGGCTCAAACTTGAGGTGTTCCATTAGCGGAGAGTTTCAGTCAACTACCAGAGCGGACGAACCTTTTCGCGCTTGAGGAGGCAGTCGAACAGAAGTCCCGCATCGGGTAGCTCATTCAGAGGAAGTGGGTGTACTTGAGGCACGCTACGTGAGTACGGAGTACCCGCCCGCCCTGTGCATATTCCTAATTGAGTACTACTCCCGATCCTAAAGTTATACGGCATACCAAGGTCGGGCTCTTCAGTGTTGTTTCCTCCACCATCTGGAGCTCGGAATCGATACTGGTCTCCAATGAATGATGCCGGAGGGTGTGGGAGGTCGTTGTATACTATATATCCGCAACATACTGGTCAGCCGACGGGTTCCATAAATGTCGCCACACGTACACATGCTGATAACCGCTCCTTGTCCTTTCTGCCGAATCGGGTTGTCCGGTGGCAAGTTTGACATGAAGACAAGAGCGTGCTCCAGCTATTAGTCTACGTTAGGCAAGGATCAGGGGATGATCTCGACAGTACCCACCAGCAGCTTGCGGTCGTCAATTGAGCCCTTGTTTTCAACGGCATCGATCAGCCCAGGCTATGCGCAATGATCGTATTAGCCACGAGCGACTCTGAAAGTACGTCGATACCTACAATAGCAGCGAGGTCGTTGGCGAGAGGCATAGTGGCGGGATAAAAGGTCAGTGGTTGATCAGTGGTCTTTTGGCTCTGTATAAGTATGACTCTCAGACCCCCATCAAACACATATTCTATACGTGTCAGTGGATAGCATGACCGCAAATTGGCGCATGAAGTCTGTGCTGTTATGTTACGATGGTTACCTGAACAATAGCCTTATCTGAGTGGGTATCTACTTTTGTCAATCCCACCTGTGTAGATCACCTTTGCGCACTGCCAATTCCGTCTCGATTCAGCGTTGTAAGAGTATGGCACATGCCATAAGCGAATTGCCTCCGGGCTACTCGTCGGCGGAGAATCCATAAAGCGCTCATTGCCGAGTATATGGCTCAGTGAGCGGCAGAAGTGTGATGGTGGTGGGGCAGGACTTACGTTTGTCGGTCCATAACAGGAAACATAACCGTGCATTAGGTGCCGCTGTGTCATGAGGCCACATGGAGGCTATTTTAAATAACCTAGCTCTGATTTCTCGATCAAGTGGTAAACGCCGAACAGAGTCCAAACCGGGACAGTCGATAGTTGCTTATCCAGGACGAAGCTTTCGCTGTCACGATGTCCAGAAGATACATCAACCATAATGGGTACCAACGTGCGCCCATCCAAACTCCTGTCGTTGACTGCGGCGGCATCGGCTGGTGGGTAGAAACTGCCCAGACCAGTTCTATCATCCAATTGGCTAAGTATACATAGATTGAATGAACCATTGACTGCGGCGTGATGGGGTTGGAGCGCTTATTAAGCGCTATGCTATAACGTTGATCGATAACAGTTTAGATTTATTGGAAAAGCCAATCAATTGGCGCATTACAATGCGTATGGTACTGTAAATGGGCTTTGCGAGCTGTGCAGAATCGCTGTGTTTCAAGTGGCTGGTCACGTGCCAAACTGGACCAGACACGCGCCACACGGAGGGTATACTCGCTTACAAGGTTTTACGCATACACAGGGCCGGAGCGTTTCGATCAAGAGCCAAAATAATTTCTAGAGCTACCAAAAAAAACGATCACTGTAGCATAGGATATAAGGCAGCCAGATTTTGTTACTACCAGAGTAGAGGAACGCTATCATGAGATCGGAGCCATGACAAGGCGAAACACCACATCTGGGTAGATTGTGTGGTAAAGAAATGAAACCGAAGAGAGCGGTTCGCTTCATGGCTGAGCTTGACTGTGTCGTTGACTCAGATTCTTGGGTGTATGCGCTTAAGTTTGATCTAGGATTGCCACTTGTAAGGAGATTGATCCAACTATTGCTGGCTTTAGGATTGAAGTATCATTTCAACGTAAAAAAAAAACGAGAGACATTGTGAACGTAAAAGACGTGGATGCACCGGAAATCGATAGGCTTAGTTGTTACTCAGGCATCGTACTATCAAGTTTCTCATGAGCTGAATGCCAGGTTCGAAAAGTTACACATACCTGAAGCGTCAAGCTTGTAGGAAACGGCGTAATAACCGACTTGGAATTCAGGAAACGGTACTCGGATGTCGAATCATCAGCGTCCTTGAACCTTTGTAGGGCACCGGAGTTACCAGGGCCGAGGCCGACGTTCTTAAGCTGGAAAACGGCACGGATTACGCTAACCATAGTCTATGCAAGCCACGAATATATCAGTGTTTACGTCTCCGAGACATTTAAACCATGGTTACCGATTGGATGAACTCGTCCGCGAAGCATTTGAAAAGCCCGTCACCCATCAGTTGATACTCGGTCGCTGGTCGGCTGGGATCAACGTGTTTTGGCTTCGGGAAGGCTTTATGCTATAAAAAGGTACGAATAAATAGGATAGCATAACAACGGAGTATACTGACATCCAAGTTCGCGTGGGCGGTATTTAGCTGAAGAGTGTCACCACGTTTGTACTCAGTTCCTCTGATTTAAACATTCTCGGTTACAGAGCAGCGAACAGAACCAAACTTTAGCATAAAAGAGGTTAGTCTTTTATGGCCAAAAACGTGAAATGATTTGAACTACCAGTGGGGACAGACCTTCAGTCAAAGGCACGTCAATTCAGCCGCAATTCGACCGGCCGCTAGTATGAAACTCACGGAGTCCTTCGCGGATATATCCCGCGATGTGTTCATCAGCTTGAGGATCCTGACTATTGGATAACTGGATAAGTTGATCGCGGTGTTCTCCATTATCAGGACTTAGGTAAAAGTAGACGACGTTCACCAATGCTGGACCCATGAAAACATCAGTAACTTGTTCGGAGCAAACTGTATCCGCCTACCTGGTATATATTCGAACGAAGCGACGATTGCAGCCAGCACTGCATTCAAGAGCTGGTCTGTGGGTTTGCCAGTCTTGTACAGTCGACGCATAAAGGGGAACACGGCTTTGTTATGCTTATGGAAAAACTCCGTAATGCGTTCAAAAATATTCTAGCGAGGCGAACACAGATAAGCGGAGAACACGGGTTTAGGTTGACAAATAGGTTTACCCCAAGTCCGTTTGCAACCTGATAGCTCTCTTTGATCTCCTTCAGAAGCGCCTCGGCGCTTGCCTTGGCCTCCTTCGCAGTTCCAAAGACATATTGTGCTTCAAGGCCGACGAAAACATGCCTAAACCATAGCAGTCAATACTTATCGTAGTTACTGGATTGTTCGATACTCACGTATACATATCCTCGAGCATGTGCTTAAGTTCATGTTCGGTATGCTTTCCCTCAGGATTGTCATGGGTCTTGAGCGACAAGCCACCAATTTCCTCAGACACAAAGTGAGTAATGACCGTGGAAAACGCTTCGACGATATCGAGACACTTTTGTTCATGAGAAGCAAGCGTATAACTATGCTCTTCTAGTGCGACCTTGGTTTTGTTGTAAAAGAAGTCTTGGAGCTTAGTGGCGTTTGGGAGGATAAGTGATTCGTGGATCTGAAAGATGTTAGCACAGGATGTTTCAGCATAAAGTACAACCCACAATGCCTTTGTACGTAAAATCCTCTTCCCGGTTGAGTGCCAGGAAGAACCTGAACTTAGATATGAATTGTGATGGCGTGATTGCTACAATCGCACCCACCCAGGACGCTTCCCAACCATGGTTTGAATCTTCTTCTCATAAGGTCGATGAATGTCCGTGTTGGAGGCCGCCTCCAATACGTCGGGTCGATGCCTAATCTGCGAAGGGGACGGTAGAGCAACCGGTCGAGAATAACTGTAGTTGCCGGCAATACCCAGAGGTGTGAAGCTTTTCTTAATTGTTTCCGGGGTATAGAATGGGAACCAGAGGTAGGAACTGTCGTCCGAGAACTGGCCAGGAAGTGTTCGAGATATTACTTGGATAGCGATGAGAATCTTAATTATAATATCGGGATAAAGACTGAACATACGTTTCCCAATCATTCCACCGAAAGATGGATTAGAGTAGTCGCGCGAGGCGTCATTGAAGCCCCAAGAAGTAAGATTATTGGCTGCGTTTATGCTAGGTGAATCTCGAGGTTTATAGGAGGTTTTATGAGCTTACTTGTCCAGTCCGTAGTCAGGTACCGGTCGCCGCTGGAAGACAGATTAGTTCTCGGTTGTAAAAATGAATGGCCGTGCATTGATGGCGTACCGAGTGAGACAGATGGCATCAGACAGAATGGCACGTCCAATCGTGAAACCACAGCACAGGTTTGAACCCCCCGTAGCCGGCTTGGATTGCTCCGCTTGTAAACCAACATACAGTTCCAAGTTGTCAGGGTGCTTGTACAACCTCTTGGCAGCTGTGGCGATTTCGTGGTCTGGGTTCCACTCGGTAAACGATTCATACGCTACGAAAATATCAGATTGATTGTTCAAGATGCATTGCAATTGGTACTGACGCTTAAGCCCAAGGAACTTTTGGAATTCGTTCAAGCTGCATACGCCTGAGTTCCTACTGGAGACGATCCCCAAGATCTCAACAACTCGAAGAATGGACGGAGTTCCACGGGCTTTGAATGCGGAGGCAGCTTCGGCCGTCGCATCTTTTATAATCCGAGCAAGATCTTCGTCCCTAAATCGACTATCATGGCGTTCGATACTATGAGAAATTAGCTGAGCGTCAAAATAAGTTGAGAATTGGAGCTTACCCTCCGAATTTCCATTGCTTCTTATCCTTCTCTTGATTAAGATACGAATAAACCTTTCCCCCGAATTCTTGAGGAGAAATCTAAAAATAAGCACGCATTAATCAGTATGTAGACAATCTGGGTAAGTGGGTTGACTCGCATCCTCAGGCCGCTTGTCACCAAACACCTCCCGGAAAACGCCACGCGTCCAGGCCTCATCGGTTTGCGAGATGGCCGAGTGCCAGTGATAAAAGCATGTTAAACTACGGGACCTTGAGACTTGATAATCACTCGGTATCATTGATACTGACCTCTACGCTGACCGAATTACCCTGACCTCGAGCTAGATGAGTGTTGTTTGATTGGGGAACATCCTTGAAGATGATATAAGTACACCTTAGAAGCTATGGATTTATCGAATGAGCTTACCATGAACGGTTCCAAGGCAAAATCAGATGCCTCCTTGATGAGACCCAAGCCACTCCTCATATAATCGCCAAGGACAACAGAGATAAAGCACCCGACATTGACAAGACGCGCGGTGTTAAATAGAATGTGATCTTGTGCATGTCGTTCGCTGTCAGTCAATGTGTCCGGGTCTCGGAACTTGCCAGCCTCATTGATGAGGTAGAGTTTATGAGCAATAAACTTCCGCCAGCATTACGTCATTCTTATCTGGGACCAAACATCAACAACTCACGTTATGGTTCCTGTTGAATAAGACTAGCAGGGCACAAACCGCTGGAGGCATCAACAAAAGCCGTTCTTCTGTGAACACGTCATCCCATAAACGACCCGTGCCATCCTTACGGCGAATCTCATCCTGATCTTTCTCGGAATTTCCGTAAAGTGGAGAGAGGTCGAGATAGGATGAAGTGTCGTTGATGGAGGGGTCGTTAGGGTTAGTGCGGAATATAGTGTGGATTACTATAGTGGCAAACGAGAAAAAGAGGGAAGAAAACCCTGCAGGATGGGGTTCGAACTGAGTAACATAGGCTTAGCAGCAAACTTTTGCGTAAATTATTACGTGCAGACCTTGTCGCGCTTCAATAAACAATCGAACAGGAGTCCTGGGTCGGGCAACTCATTCAGCGGAAGTGGATGTGTCTGTGGTACACTGCGCGAATAAGGAGTCCCAGCTCGCCCTATTGGTATTTTAGATTGGACTTAGACAAGGTTTCAGTGATTGAACCACGTCAACATACCAAGGTCGGGCTCCTCAATGTTGTTTCCTCCACCACCTGGTGCTCGAAACTTGTATTTGTCCCCAACAAACGAGGCCGGAGGGTGGGGTAGATCATTGTATACTACATGCGAATAGGGCTCTTAGCGAGCGCAAACGATGGCATACATTTACTCACACATGTTGATTACCGAGCCCTGTCCCTTCTGCCTGATTGGATTGCTCGGGGGCAAGTGTGACATGAAAACGATGGCATGTTCCAGCTAAGATGTATGCATGTAAGCTTAGAGAAGCGAAGAACTTAGTAGTATTCACAAGTAGTTTACGGTCGTCGATTGATCTCTTGTGTTCAAGAGCGTCGATAATTCCAGGCTATTAAATCGACCAAAATCAGCCGTTGAATCGAGAGTTTAGTTTTACAAAAAGACTCACAATCGCCGCTATATCGTTAGCAATAGACATTGTGGAGGGTGAGGGATAGCACACAGTAGATTGGAAGCATTTTATAATGCTTGAGTACGTTTATCAAAAGAACAAGTAACCGTGGTTAAAGCCAGCAAAGCCGGCCGATTGGCGCGCATTTAATCGGTGCTGCATAACCGACCACCGGTTGTAAACACTGAGCCCCAGCGAGTGGGTGCCGGCCATGGAATTTTCTCCTTTGTTTGGTACATTCATCGCAGGTACCAAGGGTTGCATTCAACCTCGGTCAGCGAACTTCGACTTATCCGAGTCGTAGATAGCTCATTCCGAGCCAATCACCTGCAGAGGCTCAATCAAGCGCCAATTACATCAGGAGAAAATGGCTCATGCCTTGAGCAAGGTGCTCATGGCATGAGCAATTTGAGCACATTTGAGCAAGGGGAAGACGGAACGCACCATATCTGGACTGCCCACGGTGACTGACGCATCCGACGATTCCCCGATGATCTGATCACAGTGCAAGCTTGATTTGGACAGAATTGCTTTGTCAGAATCCTTTTCGAGCTCAAGATAAATGCAAGCGAGGCGTGTACAACTATATTTTGTCATTAAGAGAACAGAAGCATGAAACAGTGCTCGTCTAAATATTTATTGACATAAACTGTGTTGCACACCTCAAGTGCATCGGTGTGGACCCAGTTCCAACTACTCTTCCGTCCTCCAAACATGGGCAACAACTGAACAGAGCGATCCAGTTGTGCAACTGGGATGATTTGAGCTTTCCGAGCGCCGGAAACCATCATTCTTCGCACCCTATACATTCCTATATTCGATATTGGATCTTCAGACCGAGGTGAAGTAAACAGTTCGACATAAGCCAGCGCTTCGGGTACGCCAAAAGATTCAGGCAGTGTAAAGATTACTCTGAGCTGCGCTATTCGAAATCCTTAATGGAAGCGTGATAAATAGTGTGTAGGTAGGCGGTAAGTTTATGAATTACCATGTAGTCCCATCGAACGGGGGAATCCATCTTCTGTCCAGTCATCCCGTATTAACACGGTATCGAAGAATCCCTCAATCGATTACTCCCCTTGCTCGCCAAGAGTTCCAGTAGGGTAAGCGCGAACCGATTCTTCGAAGGGGTCTGATAGACGCACCGTGGTCTGATTATACACAGACACGCTGGTTTCAGCCATGGGAAGCGCAGTCGGGTGTGGTTGGCGGATAGACAAATAATTAATAAGCTGGGGGAGGAAGTCTTTCGCTTGGTACACATAATGAAGCGCCAGTTGCGTCATGGCGTGCGATGTTTGAGGGAGCGACCAATCTGTGCGGAAAGTGCCTCTCAAGGTAATTTGTGGTGTTTAAGATGAGTTCTACAGCGTCGAAAATCGATAAGCTAACTATACCTTGGGATATGTACGATACCAGGCGGTACTCCAGCTGGGCTGAATAGCGGTTGGTTTGTATTGTTGGGCGCTACACCTTCCGGCGTCGAAGCCCACTCCAAAAAGCGATCGAACAGGTTCATTGATTCGCCTCTAGTAAGATTTGTACAAATTTGTCGAATAAAATCTTTATGGTTCGTCGATTTGTAGGGGTCCTTCGCCATGACAATATGCGCTATCCAACGCCGCCTATAGGAAATCTCTGATATGTGTAATCTCCATTATGTTACTCTGATAAATGTATCGTACAAAGCCTGATAAATCCATGAGTCTAACATTTGTACAACTGCCTGTTTCGGTATACATGATGGATCAAGATCACAGCGATCACAGCCGGCGAAATGAGCTGTGTTACGTAAGACCTCCCCTCCTGATCACGTACCGCATTAGGTTTAGTGCGTGCTCAAATTGCTCATGCCATGAGCAAGGGCCTCAAATGCTCAAATGGCCTCAAATTTGAGCCATTTGAGCAAGTTTTTTCTCCTGATGTACTAGGACCAAGTTGGTTCAGCCACAAGATCATGGGCGTGCTTGATATTGATATAGATAAACAATCTACGTGGGCATGTGGCTACCTTAGGACGGACCACGCAGTATGTATTTCACCGTTCTGCTGCTTTCAACCGTAAGACTCGTGTAACACTAGTACTGGCGGGAGTTGTACCGCGTCCGGCCACTGTAATAGAAGGTCTTGCTCCGAGCGCTGAACATAGGTCAATGACCTGTACCTCAACCTGGCCGGAACGGGAGATAGGAATACCTGTGCGGCGGTCCAACATCACCCTCATATGATTGTAACCGACCCATGGTAGCATAATTCAATCCTCATATGTGAATATAGTGTTTTTGAATAGACTGGCAATATGTACTATTTGAAAAAATAACACTTCTGCTGCGGGCAACTAAGCTGTACGATCGACGGATAGGGGGGACAGGGGCGGCCGGATAAGCAGCTGGTATGACTAGTAGTAGCGTTCAGGGAATAGACTGACTATCACCTGGTATGTAGTACTAGTCTTCGATCCATTGTACCACTGGTGGGATGACTCCAATTGTTCTTGTAAGGGTATGTGGCAGATGCACGTCTGCGACTAGTAGCCAGAACGAGCAACTAAGTAAATTGCGAAGAATTCTAGGGTTGATCTTGGCATCAAATTGATAAGACGTCGATGGTGAAGTGGTTATCATGCTTGCCTTCCATTTATGAGGTAGCAAGCGGCACGGGTTCGATTCCCGTTCGACGTACTGTTTTATCAATGTCTTTTTTTCTCGGCACCTTGCTTATTTTGAATGCGGTGGGAGAAGGTCGAGAATCCATCATAGGTCGATGTTGATCCTCTGGCTGACAATCCGAGAGTAACCAGCGGCTGACGGAAATCACGTGCACCCGGATGAATGTTTGGCCATCTCCTGATCGGTCGCATCGGAGATTAGATTTACACTGGCACTTTTCTTCCTGGCCTCCTCGACTGATACCACATACCCTCCTCCCTCGCCACCATGTCCCCCATCCCATCTTCTGGCAAGCGCAAAGAATCTGGCACCGCCCGTGTGCTCGGGTCTGGAGCGTCAGGCAAGTCCAGCCTCCATTGCACACGACTCGTTTAGCTAACTTGAATGTGTAGGTGTTGCGGAATTATTGATATTTCACCCGGTAGATACGATTGCGAAGCGGCTGATGAGCAACAAGGCCAAGGTACGACGACATAGGACGTGTTCTGCTGACCCAATATTCACGTATTCTCGCAGGTTAATTTTTCGAGTTTATCGCCCATCATCTTCCGAGAGTACTCTAGTGCTCCATTTGCGCAGAAGATGCTGAGTCTGTTCCCTGGTCTCGGATATGCCGCAGGATACAAGGTACGCACCTCTTTGTTCTCCTGATATCGTCGCTCAACTCGCCGACCAGATTTCGCAACGGATATACAAATTTGGCGGTCAACCATACTTCAATGACCTAATTTCATCGCGCTACAAGGACAATTTTACTTCGGCGTTTGGGGAGAAGAACGGAAAGATGATAATGCATGCTTGTGCTGGCAGGTATGTGTCTTGGTCGGCGCTGATCCCGTTCCCGCATTCATCTTGGTTGTGCATAGTTTGACGGGTATCGGCGAGGTCGTCCTTTTGCCCTTGGACGTTCTCAAAATCAAACGACAAGTCAATCCAGAAGCTTTCCGAGGACGAGGGATCTTCAAAATTGTTGCCGATGAGGGATTTGCGCTCTATCGTGGGTGGGGTTGGACGATGGCCCGGAATGCTCCTGGTAGCTTTGCGGTATGAGACATATATGAGCTCTTGCTGCATTACCTCGCTAAGCATCGTTACATAACAGCTGTTTGGTGCTTCGTCGTTCACGAAATCCAAAATTCTACAAATCGAAGACTACTCCAAGGCGACCTGGACTCAAAATTTCATCGCCTCGATTGCCGGTGCCGTGACCAGTATCACTGTCGCTGCACCCCTCGACGTCGTTAAGACTCGTATCCAAAATGCCAACTTTGAGTCCAAGGTAATCTGATCTACCTACCACAACACGAACCTGAGGCTGATAGACTTCCGATCGCGTAGGATGGCGGACTCATCGTCGTTCGAGACTTGCTCAAAAATGAAGGTCCAACGGCCTTCTTCAAAGGTCTTACACCCAAGGTGCTTACCGCTTTGACTTCTCGTGTGATTGTCGCTTACTATCCTTTCGTAGATCATTGTTGTCGGTCCCAAGCTCATCTTCAGTTACACCCTCGCCCAATCCCTCATCCCCTTCTTCGCCAACTATGTCTAAAAACATGAATCTAGAGCTTCTTGTATTCGTAGACTCCTATCTGTGTTATCTATGCTACCATTACTGAACCACTGCTCCCGCCTCCACTGTAGGAAGTGCTGGGACACGTTTCAAGTCCGACGTGGACTCCAATTAGATGGCCGATTTAGGTCATGGCGGCCGTAAAGGGAGTCCTTTAACATTTCAAATTTGGGGTTGAGACACGAGCGAGCCACCCCCAAAGGCAAACAAGCCCCTCAAGATGAATGGGTTTCGTGTGATCGAAGGGCGTCGGGACATGGGCGCTCGTCGTCTGCGACTTCACGCCCGTCCCAGACGCGGCTCAGGCCCAATCCTCCTCGCAGGCGATTTTCAGCATTTAATGGGTTTGAGCGACCAGGGAGGAAGATTGGCTGGCTGGTTCAAAATATAGAAAGTATTTCCAATCAACACGGGGCTGGGTGTTGACAGGCGTTGACAGGTGCGAGTCCTGCGTGACCTAAATCGGCCATTGGATTCGTATTGAGTACCAAAACATCCCACAGTGCTCCCTAAACTAATCTCAACTCATTTGAAGCTGTCACAAAATTTCAGTTTATGCGTCATATCGATCGAATTCGTTTCAGCGATGTCATATTCTTGAATTCGGTATTCATTTCACAACTGCTGATGACGTAGTTGTGTTCTTTTTATGGTAATTGTTCTTATCTCCACGAGCTGTGGCTATTCAATTAGTGGGCCGAAAACGGAGTGGCTACATCTCCAGTTAGGAGTTTGTTCCTGTGACGAAATTCATCGTGCCCTGAGACCGTAACCTCCACGAAAGTATATAATACTACGAGCCCCCGCACATATCTCGGCAGTGGATGTCTTGAATGGCGCCCCGTACTACGATCCTATCGTCGATCCGGTTGATTGGGAGAGTGCCCCCGAACTTCCTAGCCTCTTCAATACGGTCTCAATCTAAACTTCTTGTTCGTATCTACTCGACCACCGATATTCATCAAGGGGATAACGACAATTTGGTTACATTGTCTCTTGAACAAGACGTAGTGCTGGAGAAAGCGAGGAAGGGGGAAAATGTCTTTTTCACAGGACCATCGGGTATGAGTCACTTGGCTTTATAGCGGAGTGGGTCTATTTATTATTCTGGGCCACGGACATAGGAACCGGAAAATCGCTTCTTTTGAGAAGAATCATCCATCGACTTCGAAGCGACGGCCGTAACGTGGCCGTCACGGCAAGCACAGGAATCGCTGCGGTCAATATTGAGGGAGGAACACTTCACGCTTTTGCCGGTATGTATTATGAAATGTTATTGCATAGGAAAAATAATGCTCCCCAGGCATCGGGTTGGGCAATCAACCCACCCCATACTTGCTCAAGAAGGCTCAAACACCATCAGGGCACTTCGGGTGGGCCACAGAGCCTATTGGAGCCCAGGAGCAGGCAGAGGCGTCCTCCCCTCTGTCGAGTCTCTTGGAGCCTCTGGGAGGTTAGAAGCACCAGGTACAAACAAACAATATGTACTTATATTCTGTCAAAATGTGCAGCTTTTTATCCACCCAGTAATTATTATTTTACACAGCACAAATCCTACTAAATGCCATAGACTACCCAAGGGGGAGATCATAGCTCGGCAGATACGTGCATGGTAGAAGAGCAATCAACATGGGGGAAAATCTTCAAAGTCAGGTGACACGTTGTCTAAAGCCTCATATTTGTGCTATATGTGCAAATTTCAACTTTCTGAAAATTCGTCAGCTGGTGCGACATACCCCTGGGACCGTATCCGTTCAACAAGAAGGTTGAATGCGTCAAAATTTAACAAGAAAAACGCAAAATACTGTCCCAAACGCGACACTTTCAAACAAAAATTCATCGATTTCAAATCACTGCTTACACACAAGGCCCCTAGTCTCCCAGAGGCTCCGGGAGACTCGACAGAGGGGAGGACGCCTCTGCCTGTTCCTGGGCTCCAATAGGCTCTGTGGCCCACCCGAAATGCCCTGATGACCTACAAACAAGAAGCGGTGGAAAGAGACAGATACACTTGTTATTGACGAAAGTGAGTTTGTTGAGGATCACTCTATTGCTTAGAATTCACTTACAGCCCTAGTATCCATGGTCGACTCAAGAACATTTGAAGTGGTCAACCAAGTTGGCAAGCTTTTACGTGGAAATCCCAGGCCGTTTGGTGGCATACAGGTTTATACATTTTACACTGCCGTACGAATCACGTAGTCTCAATGTGATCTGCCTAGCTGGTTGTATGCGGCGACTTTTTTCAACTACCGCCTGTCTTAGATCAGATGAGTCGTTCGGCAGGCCTCCCCCTTTCTTTCGCATTCGAGGCGGAGTCGTGGGATGTTGCTTTGCCTACGAAAATTGCCTTAACAAGGGTGTTTCGCCAGAGCGAAGAGAGCAAGTTGTTTTTATACCCTCGATACTTGATTCGCTCACTCACTTTTGTCTGTTAGAACTCGTAACACTATTGAATGAAATGCGTATGGGAGAAGTTTCAGACAGTTCCCTTAAGATTATTAAGGGGCTGAATCGACCGCTGATGTATGATGATGGCATCAACCCTACAGAAATATTCCCGATGAGGACACAAGCAGAGAGGGCCAATGAAAAGGCCTTGAATAAGCTCAATGGCGAGCGAGCGGTGTACTACGCCTCGGATGAGTTCTACAAAGATTCCTATGGGGTACATGTACACCCTCAGCGTGGACGATCAAACCTTGACAGGATAGCATCCGATCGCATAGAACTTAGAGTAAGTCCACATTCCCATCGGTTCCATAAAATTTGTAGACAATGATGCGGTAGGTTGGCGCTCAGGTCATGTCCGTGAAGGCAAGTAATAATAAGTTATACATACTATATCGAATACCGACTCTGAGTCTAGAATATACCTCAAACCGATATCGTAAACGGCTCAGTTGGAGTGATCAAAGCGTTCATGAGTCCGCGTCAAGCTCGAGCGGAATTCGACCTAGAGGATGCGGCCGGGGATCTTGATTTCTTACCCAAATCTGGTCGTAAAACAATCAGCCTCAACGGTGGGATCTGGGAGCAAAAGCGATGGCCTGTCGTCCGGTTTCATAATGGTGACACCCGAATGATCCCTCCGTTTTGCTTCACGCATAAAAATGTTCTTGGAGATGTTGAGGCAAGCCGTTGGCAGGTGTGTCCTAGTGACTATTTTCAGTACAATCGACATGATTCATGAAATGCAGGTCCCCCTGATTCTGGCTTGGGCTCTCACGGTAAGTATTGTGAATTCCTAGCAACAGAAATCTGATCGTCTGTAATAGATCCATAAAGCTCAAGGCCAGACTCTTAGTCGAGTCAAAATTAACTTGCAAGGGACGTTTGAACGAGGACAGGGTGTGTTTTATATATAATTTCAGCGAGGTGGAGGGGGCGATCTGATGCGATAGTGGATAGCTTATGTTGCTTTGTCGCGATGCACATCATTGGAAGGGCTGGAGGTCCATAACTTCTCTCGGGAGTTAGTACAAGCACATCCAGCGTATGTTGCTCTGATTAGCGCGGTCCTTTTTTGATCAAACCGTATCACAGTGTACAGGATTGGCACCGAACACTCACTACTATCCCTGAAGAGCCTGAAAACTGATTCGAACAAACTCTTTGTATTCACAACGTCCTGTCTTCTCTTGATGTGTATCCCTAGTCTTGAATCTAACTCCATTGCATTACCACTCGAAGGATACAATTTAAGCATCTGTCGTTCTGCAATCTCAATACTTCATTTACTGAACACTTGATAAGTAAACAGTCGCTTTACCAAGAGCTATTCAAGTTCCCATGTGGAAATACAATATCATTCTTATTCGTAAGAGTCTTAAAATATTACATAACTGAATTCGTATAGGTTATTCATTCACTCCAGTTCAACTTGAAATTGGGTATGATCACAAGTCCTAGTGACAGAGAACAGCGATGAGTAACACAAAAGAAAACCAGATTCAAAAAAATGCTAACAGAAGAGACGCTGATCATAATTTAAAATAGTCTCCAACCTAACTTATCGAGCACCTCCGACTCGAATACTTGTCAATATCCGCTTGTTTTGGTAATCACGGTACGCCGCTTCGAGGTTCAGAACAAATGCCTGGCCCTCTGCGCTTTGGGTACCACGAGCCGGGAAGTTCCAGGGGTCGACGACATTCAAGAGATAGCCATTTGCATCAATCGAGCGAGAAACTAGCGAGCGAGCTTTAGACGCAGCAGCCAGAGCAAAGGTGAGATTGGTTTGAGGAGTAAAGCTGGCTAGGCGATAAGTTGCTGCGGCCAGGAGTGCTGTGCTGGCGGAATCTGCAAAGGTAGAAGAATCGGTAGCATAGTTGAGGAGGGTTCCATTTGGTTGCTATGTTTTCGAATCAGAGATCGAAGATCCATCATTGTAGTTAGGCGTACTCACCTGGTATTTCCAAATATTTTGAATTATCTCCAGTGCCCAGCCTTGCAAGTTCCCTTGTTCGGCTACAAACTGGTTTCTCAATGGTGAGCCCGAGAGAGTAGCCAAGACCCGCATGATGCCAGCAGCGACCCATGCATTTCCTGTTGACCAGTGACCCAAGTCTTGTCCGTTTCCGAGTGCGATATGTCGCCAAAGTCCGACTCTACCATCGAACAAAAGATCGCGGTATAACCGAACCTAGGACTCGGGTTAAGCGGGGCGCATGTAAGGATTCAGGGTTCACTAACCTGATCGTAGGCAGCACGCATCACCCCCGCATCTCCGTGGAGGGCAGCGAAATACGCAAGAAAAGGTGGCACCATATACACCGAGTCGGACCAGACTTGAACCTGATCTACGCGATGGGAAATCGCTCCATTTGGAGCACGAGGGGCCCGAGTAAGGATATAATTGAGCTGATCGATAATCGCTGCGTCGTAGGCGTTGGAGTTGGTGGCAGATGGAGAGCGAACGGTAAAGTTAGCCAAGAGCATAGAGACGCCAAGACCTTTGTGGATCACATGAACGTGGGATCGATCAGCTTGACTCTATGTGGCATACAAAAGACCCTTACTTGGCGGATCCCCAGCCGCATTGTCTTGCATGAAGCTCAATATGCCAGGAGGTCGTGTTTGCAGAACGCGGTCGGTGATAGCCAAGACCTTGGACATGTCCTGGCCTTTTTCTAGCCTCGAGGGCGGGGGTACCGCAGAACCGCCGAAAACGGACAAAGACGAGTATTCAAACTCGAGGAGACTCTGGGTCGCCGTGCCAAGCTCCCAGCTAGGAACAGGATTTTTCAATGAGGCTTCCAACGCGCTGAGGGCATAGTACTTACCTCCCCTTCGATAGCTCCAGCATCCGCGTCTCGACGGCCAACAACTGGCTGGAAGAGAGTAGCTGAAGAGGGGGTTCGACCCGATCATTAACCGGAAGGGATCTTCCGACGGAGAGGAAGCATAGAAGGACGCAGATGAAAAGCGAAATTGGGAGTCGTGAGGTGGGGGTCATTATGGGTATTGGTACTAATTGGGGATATATGGGGTAAATATATAGAAAGCGGGCGAAAAACCAAGCGAACAATGCAGCGAGGACAAGAAAGTCAGAGATGAAGATGTCAGATCCACGAGCAGGGCACACTTATACTTACGGAACTCACGTTGACGCCATGCGCCCGTCGCCTGGGCATGTGGGACCAAGAGCAGGTGTTTCCCTCTCGGCGATACCATGACCACATGTTCGACGTCACACGTTCACGACGGGTTCCTAGGCAATATGAGTGGCACAATTATGGTCGCTCCACCTCCTCGTTCCAGCGTATGTATGTCCTCTTGAGGAAACGGTTTTAGACTTTTTCCTATGACGTCAGTCCGCTCCAGGTCCCGCTCCACAACCCATTTGGCCGGAGATGAGTTCCTGCTAGAACTGTGCTCGGAAAGTCAATTGTGGAGCTGTATCGATCCTGAAAATCTAGAGGGGTCCAAATGACCTACAGGTGCATCACATTGTTGTGGAGTAGGCGTGCAAACTTGCAAACCACTGGCTACATGAGAGGAATAGAATTTTCGCAGAGTAGATTCATCGCAGTTTTATGGGTGCCGCTAGCGATCGCAACCCGCCTTGTTACATGAACTATTGGATGCTCAACCCTCGGTGATCAAAACCCAGGAATCAGCTTGTGACCGGCAGAACCTTAGCATCGTTTCTGTCAAGTATTGACATCCGCTCGTTGGCCCGAGTGTGACCGAGTTTCGACAAAGGGCTAGCTCAAGGTGATTGCGTAGATCAGGAACGGCGGACAGTGCATGGGCCAATTATCTTAGGTCATCCTCGCTCCGTGTAGTCACATGGTCACGTGAGTGTATGCAGACCACGTGCACTCTCGCACTTCATCTCTGAAGGGGATCCCTCGGATCGACTACCAAAAGTGAAGCCGACTTTCATGTTGATTCCTCCGCTTCATGAGTTTCAGTAGTGCCGGTGAGCCTCACGCTTGCTGCTTATGGCTGAGGGCTCGACACGACTACTGATGCGGCCAACCTACTAAATAAAGAAAAGTACCCGATGTCTACTCCCATATTTCGCTCAGATGCGAGCACTGCAATGTGAATCAAGCAATCGAAAGTATCATCTCCGTCGGTGTAGCTGGGATAAATAAACATCCAAAAGCTACGAACCCGTCGGCAAAACTCTCGGTATCATCGCGTACCCTCGTCTGTTGATGTTCGGTCCGATAGTTTCTCATATGAGGCGTGAAGTCGATCTTGAACCGTTATGGGTAACATTACGTCTGATATAAAGGGGGCCTAGGCTGGTGGTCATCCACGATAGCTCTCAGCGGCTATCTTTGACTTAAATAGGAGCATTCTTGATCTCTATTCAACCAAGCCGCAACTTTACGCTCAACATGCTTAGATCTTCTTTTATCCTACTCGCCAGTATCAGCTTAGGGTTCTCTGGTACGTCCGCGTTACCCGCGAGTGCGTCTACAACCGTGGCCCCGCCAATTAACCTAAATGGAACTCATTATGGCGAGGTATGCTCATTCATCTTTAATTGATCAAGGTATAATGACTCTTCTGGGCACAGCTGTTCCCTTCCTACCGTATTCATGCTACTCGTATATCTTAACCCTTGTCTCTGACGCATTCTTATAGAGTACTCTGGCAATTGTATCTGGTCCAACGTGAGCCTCAATATCTAGCTGATACCATCCACGCTGACCTCAGCTGCATTATGTATAACAGCCAAACAGCAAAATACTTGCCTTTATCTCTCAAGACCTGTACGAGAATTGGCCAGGTTATGTCCCAGGAAATCCCAACAATCACCCAGTGTAAATTCCTACCAAACACAGATGACCCATTGAATCGAATTTAACTCATCTCCTCGCCTACAGCTGCACACCGCCGCATACCGTTAACATTACTTGCTAGTATATCTTAACTACTGATATTTGACCAAAGCTGACGTATGTAGCCGAGCAGTCCAAGGCGAGACTATTATCGCACCCGTTGTTGGTCGCACCAGCTACCGCTTGAATGCTGGTCTCTGGGATCTTGGGCTCTCGGATTGGAACGAGGGGGTGAAAAACATTAATCTTTCGCATGCTAAATGCTGATATTACTCTCTGCCTAGCCCGGTATACCAGAGGCTAAATACTATGGCACTTGGTATTTTATTTAAGCCCGTTTTCAGGCTAAATTGTTTTGTGTATCTGGCAACCAAGGCCTGGCATATTGTTGATGTAAATTTTTGTGCGAAGGTGTAGAATGGAATGACCGGTTTTACTTCAAAAATAGTGTTGCGATATGGTGAATGGTGATCTGATGAATGGCAACAACGCTTTGCATTCCACTATGCTTTGCATACACGCATCGCTTATCACTCATGTATTGCATCTGATGTGACGACAGGCTCTACTACCTGTATAAATAGCTTCGCTCTTTACTCTGTATCTAGACCGATTCCATAGCGAATTCACAGCACATTCACTCTTCACTTATGAGACTAGCAGACTCAAGCTAAGATGCAAAACATTTCTTTTATTAGAATTGCGCAAACAAATAAGACGCAATTCTACAAATAGCGCCTTAGCCTATCGTCGCTTGACGTACCTCGGTGTGCATACCTGCTGAGCGTGAGTCTGACCATACTGCGTTCAACAAATATTGAAGTAAATATTTTATGTACAAATAACAAATGAGATGAGACTATCCATGGGAGTTAGCTATGGTAGTCCAACCGAATGAGACCGGAGTAAGGTTATGGGTAGATAACCGGTTGCCGGGGTGAAAGAAAATCTGCAGGACGGGCGGGTAACGGGTAGCTGCAGTCTGCATGAGAATGGATAGCGAGGAGTGGGCGTAGGTTTACAACGGGTCGCCGCCGGAGAGGAAAGTGACAGATGGCACGTTGATCGTCAAAAAGGTGGTGCGCAGGGTACCCCGACATAATGTCCTGAACTTGAGACTAGGGTGCATAGCCCCACAGGCTGCGAAGTCATGCAATTCCCATTTCATCAGATATCTAATTGGGGTAAATATACTTATACTAGATAGGAGTAAAACGTTAGGACAAGATTTTAAAGATCCATTTTGATCCAAAAAAATTCCTCAGAAATTAACTGGCAAGCAAGTGTTAAGATGCATTCAGTGACACGACGGGACGAAGCCTGCGGAGGAAGCATCGTGAATACTCAGCCGAAAGAAGAGCGGGTCGGACAGCTCACGCGACACTCTGCTCTTGTGTATCTCTATACAACGTATGCGTCCGAATAATCTGGACCCTCAGAAGCGCCACTTTGCTGACGTTTTATTCAGTTTTATATAGTGGCTCCACCCAGATATTGTAGCGAAGCAACAGAATATGGTTAGTTCATCCGGTGCCGAAGCTTTTGGCTCGGTTCCGGCCCCACTTTTTTATGACATTTTGTGACGTCAGGTGGCCCGCTTTTTGGATCATACGCCCAGATTCCATTTAATTTGGATCTCGATCCAGATAATTTGGAGGCTCTAGTCATGCAGAGTATGTGGCCCTACCTAAACCCCCAACTTGGAAACTACACCCCATCCATGATCGATTCCGCGCCCCTCTGGCAGAAACGCGTGGCCGAGAACTCCACTCCCGACTCATCCAAGTCATCCTCGGCCATTGTTTCTCAGGCGAATACAACCTGAAACATCGCTCATACGGCGTGAACAACCTCCCCGACCCCTCATGTCCATGTGACAACTCTACACTGTAGGAAGTGGCCGGATTTCCCCAAAGTCCCCTGGACTCAATAGGACTTCCTGGCATTACTAACAGGATTTCAGCCGGTCCTGTCAGAAATGGGCGCCGTTTGAGGCTTGATTCGACGGGATTTTTGGACTAAGAAGGCGTCCCTGGATTGACGGGAGTCCTGTGGACTGAATTTAGTCCCGTCAATCCACGTAAGGTTCAGGCACATGTATATAACACACGGGAGTAGTGTCCGTAACAGAACTTAGAGGTTAAAGCTGCGGTACGATAAGCCGAAACAAGATAGTGTTTATAAAACATGTAATCTATGATGCCGAGGAAAAAACGAGTCGTGTACGAGCAAAAAAAAAAAAAAGTAATGCAATCGAAGAAAATGGGGAGCGGCTGATGGATCGTGGTTTCAGTGAAGGAACACGAATCGGTTGATCCGAGGTAGGACAAGATGGAACCAGGTGTATATTCATGCAGCTACTCCAACGCGGCGTCGGGAAAGCCTTGGTTGTCGAGAAACTGGGTTCGTGCGCCTCGGCTTCGATCAACGATTGCGTACGTACGCTGGCCACCTGGGACTTTGGTTCTTCCCACAGCAGCGTGTACTGTGCCAAGATTGATGATATCCGGGGATTTCATTTGATTGTACGTCACGATGGGGTTTTGAGGTAGTGACGCATCCCGACCGTTAGTTACGCATTCAGTGACACGCGCAAGGAGATAAGGCTTCCGAGCGTCCGTCCTTCGATGTATTAACACGCATGTAAGCGAATAAAATAGACCACAAACTCACTCTAAGTTCTCGATCCACTCGAGATAAAAAACATCCAGTACTTGGCCGTAATGTATCCAGCGTTGCGCCCGATATTGCATGCGGCCGCGGCGGGGGTTCGCATCAGGTAAAAGTTCGTACTGGCCGAAGTGATACATTAGTAGTCAAGCCAGAATGATAATGTGTCTGTACTCACTCTTATGAATGAGTTGTCGCGTACAACTGAGTCTTCCTTGATCAACCCAGCCACACGAACTTTGTCGCCCCCACTCGCCATGCGAAAACGGCCGTAGCGAACCAAGGTGTCCCAAGCAAGGCGATCGTGAAGTTCTCGGAATGTCACGTTAGGCCATCCTTCCACAGGTCCGAAGTATCGAGTTATCTGCCGTTTGAGTTGCATGTCGGCTCGGTAAGTTTTATTGACCGGAAAACCGAGGACATACTCTCGAACTTGGAGGACTCTATGGGTTAATAAACAGATACAAGCATTGTAGATTGGTAATGACTTACGGAAGTCGTATATCACTTCCTTGGTTGATATTAGCTCGTCATGTTCGAGTGTTAAGGGGCTGGGTCGAGTAATAAGCTCGGGCATATTAAGCGAGCGCGACACAATTTGCATCTGCGCACGACGTCGGATAAAGTTGTCGAGATATTCGTACACTCGAACTCGATTTGCCAAGGCCGGTCGAAGTAGGTAGCCGCAGAATCGTTCTACGACGAATGACCATGTGATCGAAAGTGGGCCTGTCTTACGAATATAGTAGGGTATATGCAGGAGCGCATGTATCGTGAGTACACAGGCTGGCAATCGGTCATGGTCGTTTCCATAGTACAGCCTATTCAAGAGGTTAGAATCGGTAGAACATAATTGTATTGCTACATAAAACTAACCTTTCATAATCAATGACCCATTGATTGATCATTCGTTCGAGATCATCAATCTCTTCGTTCGAGATCTCGAATTGCAGACACCAAATTATGATCTCGCGCATACTCAAATAGTGTCTAGATAAGCCAAGTGAGCAGGTTAACTCAGTGGGAAATTGATCACATACCGATAATACGCCCGAGGGAGTCGTCCACTCAGTAAAATCGGACCTAGATATGTGAACCAGAACGCAAATGCCTCGGCCTTATACAGACCCATGTCAATGTCAATGTTTGGTAGGGTACCAACAAATTGAGATGGTATGGTGCGTGTCGCCTCCTGGGTCAGTTCTCCTATTATCTTCCATACGTTTCCATCCAGAGCGTAGGGATCATCGGCCTGGCTGACCCACTTAAACGTTCCTTTCCAATGATTGACCATGTTTGGCACCAGGTTTTCGAAGATGAGGTGCATTATTTCGTATGGTGCACAGCTCGAGAGGTCGATCGATCCGAGGCGCGCAAAAACTGGCCGGCCATGAAGGCCGCACTGTTTGCGAAGCTCCTCGCGAGCCCCGACCCTTGCCGCCGCCTCAATCGTATTATAGGAGCGCAGAAAGGTCCTATGGGTTCGATATATGAGGTCCTCAGGTAACGTTGGACCGTCGTCGTCTGGTGCGGTCAGGGGAATATAATAAATGATTTTGTCCTGGAGCTCGGCGCGTTGTAGTCGGTATGGTGTCCCTGAGTGCGTGCATGTCCGGCAAGGTGAAATTGCGTTCTGTCCTTTCAGCAAAAGCAATTTTGATATTGCAGGAATGTCACCGAACAAGATAATAAGAAATGCGCGTAAGATAAATTCAGCTCCGTCACCCTCAAAATCGTCCACCTCCGATGCAACCTTGGGGGCACTAACACCCTGCGCTAGCTGCTCTAGTTCCTCAATGAGAGGTACGAGGAATGAGTTGATGTCCTTACATTCCTTTGGACCGGGAATCACGCCGACGCAGATTATGTTTTCCAGCTTTGTTCGGATCGAGGGATGCAAGTTGTAGTTGACAAGGATGAGCGGCCAAGCAGTGGAAGACCCCTTGTGACGTCGTTTAAACATATTGAATCCGTCAGTTCCCAAGCCAAGTGCGATGTCGTCAGGAGAGTCAAAGTACCGATATGGATCATCTGCCCTAAGCCTGGTTCTCCGAAGGGTGCAATAAACCTCGCCATCAAAGACATCTTCAAACACGCCGGGATGCTCCGCCCTCCACGCTTCGAGTTTGACGCGATGGCGCATATTCTTGATCGAGTCGGCACTCTGAAAAAGGCCGATCAGCTGGGGAATCAATGGAGTATAGTGGAATACACGGCGTGGTTGTCCGTTGGCGTTGAATCGCGCTTCGTTGCAGAAGCGACATTGTTGATCGTCCCTGTATTGACCCAGGAAGCAACAGCAAGAATTGACACAGGAGTCGTAAGCATGTGACTCCAGACCTCGAGCCAAGACTTTGAGTCTGCGCCATGCGACAAAGTCGCTTGGGAGTTTGAGATCATCACATACATTCAGACGAATGTCATCGTACACCTCGCGCGGCAAGTGCGTGCGTAGGCGTGCAGCTAAGAACTTGAGAGTTTTGCGATCGGTCTCACTCACTTCTCGTTCGACTATCATAGCATTAGTTAACCATTTTACGTTGGTTCGGCGAATACTCACAAATATCAATCCATTCTTCTTCAGCGAGGTCGCCCATGATGCCCTGTAGAAAGTCCAGGAGATCCGCATCGTCCATGTCTGGCTCTTCATCAGCATTTTGGCCCATCGGCCCATCGTATTCGACGAAATCGGGCTCTTGTTCATTGCTGGCAATGGAAGCGTCGTCGACAACTGACTCGGGTGGGGAAAAGTCAGGCTGTCCGGCAACATCCCACTGTCTAATCATTACTGGGGGGTTTCGTAGCGCCCCAGGTCTAAGCTGGATGTCTAGAGAGCCGCATATAAGAAGCCGCCCATAAGAACAGCAAGAAAGCATAAACTTACAAGGGGGGGGATGATATAAATCATTGTCGTCTTCAACTTCTGGCCTGAGCATCGGTTCAGGCTCATCTGGGTTGTCCCAAGCGTTTGAGTCGGTTAGCATGCTACGATAGAGCATCTAGGATACTCACCATAGTCTTCATCCATCTCCTGCGCGACCAAAGCACCCAAGTCAATATCCCACCAATCGTTGTTAGGATTTGGAATGCCGGGCCCATCCTCCTCGGCGGCTAGAGGCGCCGGATTGTTGTTGGGTAGGCCTTCGCCAAGGGGTGGCCCGCCGGGTATGTTGTTATCGACTGGAATAGCGCCGTGGATGGGGTTATTGTTGTCAAGGGCTGGGTTGGCGGCTTCCAGGTTGGGGTTCTCGGCCGCATCCTCGGCCGCGAGTTGGGCAGCAAATCGTCGACCACGCTCAAGTTGATGCCGGCGCAACTGGTGAGGGTTGTTGAATAGGCCACCACAGCATCGACAGTAGACCATGGTGGATGGAGGTGGGGGGAGGCGTAGAGCCGTGAAGTCGAGTTGGACCAGCTTGAGGTGAGAATAACTCAATCAGTCGGAACAACCTAACTTGGGCAATCAGAAAATGTGGGTCTGCACAGCCACAGTTGCTTGGTATCCATGCCACAACCACGACACGACTCTCTGCACCCAACCACACTGACAGCTCCAGCGTTGCCCCTATGGCAACAGCCAATCACTCTTTGTTCATATCCCCTCAACCCCAAACGCCAACATGCAATAAAAAAACCAGGCTGTAGTGGCGTTAAACACATGGTCAAATGTACGTATTTTGCACACATGTTCATACTTGATTGCCCTGATATCCAGCCCCAGTACGTACAACACCAGCTTAATTGCCCCAATCTCCGCCTCACCATCCATTCATTCTGTGGTCACTGGGCTCGATTTTGAGGTCTTCGAGAACACACAGGTAAGCCTCGTGTTGGTATCTTGGTCTACGAGCGCGCTTCCATCGCTAATTTCCCTCACTTCTGAATAGGTCGCATGTCATCTGGCCAGCAGGCCCCACGACTTGTATCCAGCAGCACGACATCTTCCCTCTACGGAGACATAGAAAACGGCTGGATGGTGCGTAACCTAACCTCTCAGCACCCTTCTACCTTACCCTCCTAACCTTCCCCCCTTACTACGTCTTCTGCAAGTGATTTACCCCACAAATTAACCACTAGCTTACTCTTTATATGCTGTTATCTAGAGATCTCGACTCGGTATCACTCATTTTGCAACAATCTTACCAACAGATCATTCATTGAAGGAACAGTCGCACATTATGTATGTATATCTTTTGTACGGAATATTGTTCACTCATCCATCTGTTTGTTTTCAGAAGCTACGGGTGTGGTACATCCACTCCCGCAACTTTATTCACTGTGATATCAAGCTGGACAATTTCGTTATGGGTACCGAAAAGCCTGGCGGCCAGGCATGTATTTTATTGCACCTTATCGACCCTCTGAGCTCACGCGTTGGCTAATGCTCTTTGTCTTTCAGTCTGGTCAGCGCCGACACTCATATCTCCAACAAGGCTATGGCCATCCTCAACTCGTTCGTGAACGACATCTTTGAGCGCATTGCAACAGAGGCTTCCAGTAAGTATTTCACCTTCCCTCCTTGCCGTTCACTTAATAGTCATACAGATTCGCCTTATACTCAAGGAACATTGACTTGCGCAAAGGCCAAACCTGGGTCTGCCCAAACTCCCGGACGAACTGTCGAAGACCCAGTAACCGGCTAACTACTGCTTTTCCGAATCTTATAAACACTGCTTGTATTCATTGATTAGGTCAATTGATCTGTTTTACTTCTGCTCTACCGTCATGCATGTAAATACCCAGTACTGCAATACACGATCTTTTCATTAAACTCGAATCATCCTAAAACATACATGTACTAGACAGAAGACCCGGTTCCCTGCTCAGTAAGCATTTCCTTCGGATATCCATGAAGTCCGCCGGACTTTCAGTATATCCGTGCGCCTCCTTCACTACTTGACGGAAGATCCTATTCCCTGCTCGGTAGGTGTTTTGTGCGGATATTTGCGGGGTCACATTCAGTACGCCTGTGCGCCCCCTTTACTAAGTGGCGTCTTGGACGCCCAGCTGCTAAACCCCCACTTTTTAGTTTGTTGGAGGTGGCCTGCTTTTTTATTTTAAACAACCACCTCCCGTGCTTGGTTGTTCGTCATCTTCCCCCCCCCCCACGCTAGTGATATGTCAGACCTGATGAAAGCCATTATGGCTGCTTTTGCGGCAACGGGTGAGTGCTGACCAATGGTTTGTTGCTTACCGTCAGCATTTGTAGCTGACGTATTCTAGGCTACCATATGGTCAAGGTTGACGGAAAATACCAGCCTGTTCGTATCTCAGATGGCCAACCCCTGGGTGTGACCAACGCGAACGAGGAGATTGATGGGGCCGGATCGCTGCCACTTCGTTTTGAGGTTTGCAAGAAGCCAAAAGGCTCCGCCGGCCGAGGCCCACCTGATGGCTATAACCTCCAAGTTGCATTGCAGATGCCCGATGCAGACTACAAAATATTTCGTGTAAGTGTCTTTTTAACACGTCAAATACATTATATTCACATAATTGCTATCACAGAGCGATCTAACGGCCATCCTCTGGCAGTGCAAGGCAATTAATATGACAGAACCGGTTACAAAACAGAGTCGCGATGCTTTAGTTCATTGTTTGAAGAAGGTATGTTTGTATACATCATTATGACACATTGTCTATAAGATTTTGTTAAATAGTTCGTGTCCAAACACCCCGAGTTTGAAGAATTTCGCGAGCTTCGTTTTTGGTGCATTTGGGCGGCCATGGGAATGGTCCTCCGTCAGTCGGCCAGTCGAACTCAGAGAGACAAGGCTAGGCGCCAGGCCGGGTTTTCTCTCCCCAAGATTACAACCCGGAAGAGAGGACGACCACGCAAGCAAGCTGCGGATACTCCTCAAGTCAAATCAACCATAACCGGTGAGAAAGCTCCAGGCGACCCATCTCCCACCCAAGATGTGCACGGCACAGACAAGACAATCGACACAACCGAGCTTCAAAACTCTGGACCGGATGCCGAAGATACCACCAATCCTCCGCAGGACGCTCTTGGAGGCCCTACAAGGGTGTCTGGCGATATAAGTCTAATCGACACGTCGATGCTTGACTCGTCTGCAATCGACCCACCTGGTAGCCAGTCGGTCGACATGTCCAGAGACCTTGAAGATGGTAAGTGTAGCAACCAAGTGCATATATGCGTACTGAATCGGACATACAGATGAAGACGAGGAAGACGGAGAGCAGTTTGATATCTCTAAGACCCAAGCAATAGCACTTAAGAAGCCGGTTCCTCACTCGGTTGCTCCCTCAGCACCCGTCAAATCCCCTGACTGCACCTCTACCAGCCGGGCCCCCACTCCCGTGCCCAACGGTGCATCCAAGGCCCGCTCTCGTGCAACTACATCTCTTACAACGTCTGATCCCATCACCGCTCCTATTCCAACTTCTGGTTCGGCTCCGTCTCCACCCCCTGGCTCCACTCAAGATGTGCCCGGAGCGCAGGCGACTGGCAGGCCTGCCGTTACCAAGGACGTCGCCCCGCCTACTGCCCAATCACCGGCCGATATTGTCGCCGCTGATTCGCCAAAGGACGATACGCCTGGATCCGTCTCTCTATCCGACATCGGTCAGGAGTCCTCCGAGTCAATCATTATATGGCACGGTAACGAATACACGAGTGAGGAGGTAGCCCAGATTCGCAAGTATGCGCACCGGGTAACCATAGGGGATATAAAACGCGTACCAGCGGTATACAAGGAATTTATCTACAAGTTTGTCGACAACCCGAATTACAACCCCTCGACCGACGCTCTTCCTCCGCCGCCGCCCACTCGTGGCCAAGGTGGCGCCCGTGCTCGTAAGACAGCTTCAAGTCCCGCTCCCACTCCTACTTCTCCCGTCAATGACTCCACAGCCCCCGACATCGCCAGCATGCCTCCGCCTCCAGTAGCAAAATCGAAGCCGAAGCCGCGACCGAAAGCCAAGGTCGTCGATCATACGACCGTTGCGGACCCCGTCTCATCTACTTTAGGCATCGACAAGGGTGCCGTCGACAAGCAAGCTCCTGGTACCGGCGCAAACAAGGGTAAGGCTGTGGCCGCCGGCGAGCATGGAGCCGCACGTACGAATCCTACGACAAAGCAGAAAGCCGGTCATACGCAGGTCAGTGTGAAAGCGACCGTGATGCTATAGATCGTACTAACATGGACACCTTAGCCGTCAACTGATGTTGAACAGCCCGTCAGTAGCTCCCGTCGCTCCACGCGCAAGAAGGTGTAGGCCGTGTTTCCGCGCCCACAAGATCTTAATTCTTTCCTCTTTTTTCTCTTGTCCATTTCTCGAACTTTACGATGCTGATGTGCTTACGATGCTGATGTACTTACGATGCCGATGTTTACTACGCTATTTCAATCGAATACACATTTTATACAACGCATACAATCAGTACCCGATATGAGAGGCGGAAACAACTAGATATTTTGGAACTGCGGAATCCGAAGCGGATTCATTTGAAGTCCTCTCGGGACTGACTTAAAGTCCTGTGGGCACTGAATTGAAGTCCGCACTGGACTCGCCAGAAGTCCTGTTGGATTAACTCACGGTCCGGCGGCTTTCAGGAAAGTCCACCGGATGGACTTTTTTGGCCAAAATTGGACTTTTTTGGCCAAAATTGGACTTTTCCTGATCGTGTAATATATTGAGGCTCAGGATCCAGCTCTTCGATCTGGATTTCAGGTACATCCGAACAGGACCGATCGGGAGTCCTTTGCTGGACTCCGGGATAGTCCCCCTGCCGGACTAAGGTTTGATCCCGTGACTTGTTACAGTGTCTACCATCCAGACCATCAAATACATGCTTAGAGACTGCCTTCTGCATTCTAGCACACGCTATCACTTACGCATAGGCTTGCCGTCGATTCAGATGGCTACCATCTTCGGCACTCTAAAGGGACTTTGGTCTCTTATTGATTTTCTGAACTCGCTCTTTTCATAATTTTGCTACATGCCGTTTACCTCTGTTCCACTTTCCGCCCTTTGCGTTCCGCTCTGTCCCGTTGTTTTGTTGGTTGTGTGTCCGGTCCGACCTTGTGTTCGTGTAGGACTTAAAATATGAATGCAAAAAAAGGACAGCTCACGTGACCCCCAGCCTCGTACAGAGGCTGGCAACGAGGTGCGTGTGTGTGTGCGCCCTCGCGTTCTTTTTAGCCCACCGCCAGCCTTCGGTTAGAGCTGGCTTCTATCAGTGGATACTGTAATTTGTTTGATATGAAACCGAGCCTAGTGCCGCTCAGAATGCGTCTGTGGGGCGGTCGCAGTCTGAGCGGCCCGGCCACTCGTCGGTCCGCTGCAGCAGTCCGACTCCCCCAAGCACACCGCGCATGCTGGGCTCGATGCATATAATTCGCATATGTCGGCAAGTCCGACTCAGAGCGACCAAGGCTGAGTTAAATATGATCTCAGCAGGCGCAATTTTGCATCGCCTGTAGATTATCATGAAGTGCCCTGATTTGGTGACGGTCGCTTTCAATCATAGAACGGACTTAGATGCTTGCTATGGAGTTGAGAAGCCGTAGGTACGTAGAGCGAACAGTAAGTAGGTATAGAAACATTGCTCAAAACGCGGATTGGTTGCGTTGCAGGCTGTCGGAGTCGTCGGGGCTAGTATAAGTATAGCCTCGCGTGCATGCTTTGGGCTCTGGGAACACGCCTGCCCTAACTCTCATGTTATCAATCAACCCAGTCGCACGTTCATGTTCGCACTCGCGCTCACGAGCTCGCGCAAAAGGTGGGATGGTTAAACGATTGGTGTAGTGATACGTTGCTCCATCATGCGCTCTATACAACGTATACGTCCAGATAATCTGGACTCTCGGAAGGGCCACTTTACTGACGTTTTATTCAGTTTTATATAGTGGCTCCACCCGGATATTGTGGTGGAGCAACAGAATATGGTTAGTTCATCCGGTGCCGAAGCTTTTGGCTCGGTTCCGGCCCCACTTTTCTATGACATTTTGTGACGTCAGGTGGGCCGCTTTTTGGATCATACGCCCAGATTCCATTTAATTTGGATCCCGATCCAGATAATTTGTATGTTCTAGTCATACAGAGGCGCTTTTCGAATGTTTTTGACTGCGGGAGCGGTTTCGTCTGTATGCACCAACAAAGGCGTCAGATCAGCTCTCCGCTATATGAGCAGGGATGTGAAATATCCTAATAAAGCAAATACAAGCTGGGAGAAGGGTGAGGATGCTAGTATCGGTTAAGAGGCAACTCTGGTAAGTGACCTTGAATATAAGACACTGGATACTATAGTCAATGTTCACGTCAGGGGCGAATCTAGCTTTTAAACGGCTTCTTTAACTTGGTAGATGTCATAACGCATGTTGATTATCTATCGAACAACTCGGCCAAAGCCTGCCCATTCTCTCTAAGTGCTCAAGATTAGCAGCGCAGCCAATTTCCCAAATTAAGTTCAGTGCCCGAGGCTTACTCACCTTTGACGCTAAAATTCGATGTTCTGAAGGCCGGATCAAGCTACCCAGACATTAAGACTCTGAACAGGTCGAATGGAAGAATATCCGATGTCTCTGCGAGAAAACCGAGGTGAGGAGGTGCAAAACACACACGAGCCTTGTCGCTAACACTCGCGATATCTCGCATGCTCTCGCTTGTCAGAGTATAGCTTCAGGAATTCCCGTACCTGCCATACGATTGCTCCTCTCAATCCGAGTAGATTCGCTTGTCAGGTATAAAATGCATACAACCCAGCCGCGACCCGTATCTGCACTTCGGACCCACTGAGCACATTTCCTACTGGCAGTATGGTTATAAGACTCAAACCGGTTTCTAGTATACTCCCCGGCGTCAGCTTACTATTTATGAGTGCATCCGCCTTGCCCACGCAGGCGTCCGAAATCGTTACCCGCGAAGTCAATCCGAATGGGGCCCATTTTGGCAAGGTATGTTTTCTCAAAATTGAATACTAAGCCGACTGTACTTCATGGATGAGGACCATGGTCTTACTCACACGATTTGTTCACATGTTTCACTCCGGTCTGGCCTCGCTTTTGTGTAGATATTGTCCTTATCATCGAGGTGCTGATCCGTAAACCAAATCCAACATGCCATGAGCTCGTAGCGGTCGAGGGGCAAGGATGGACATATCGACAACATACGTGCATAATGAGATTTCGGGCTGAAAATTTGACGAATGTGTGTGCATTGCTGTGTCTTAAAGAAAGGAGCCCTGGGAGCATCCTTATTCCTTAGTTTGTACCAAACCGAACAATCCATGTTTGAACTGGCTTGACCGAGATTCGGGTATACACCCGTTTCGCGATGCCCCTGATGCAAATCGTTTGGACAGGATATTTCATGAGATTATGAGCCAAACAAACGTCTTTCCACTGCAGCGGTTGTTATAGTCCCGGTCGATGGGAAAATACGAATCGTCATCCGCAAAACCGAGGCTTCGATCTAAGCGACCAGCTGTGTTCTCCGTTGCTTTCTTGCACACACATGACAAATGCAGTATCTATCCTCGTTTACCATGTAGCGCCGATATTAGAGCCCTCGGTCCGATCAGATTTCACGATTCTTAAGTCAGAGGGACTCGCCGGGTACGTTATAAATCGCCAGGCTCACAGGCTCGTTACCAGCCAATTCGTATCTTAATTTGTCTCATTATTCTCTAGCCCCGTTCGCTGTCATAATCACTACTTGTTAAAGTTATATATCCATGTCTTGACACACCCGTATGTATTCACTTACTCATGCCTACCGATGATACCCATGTATGTGTTTGTTTGTACCCAGTTATCCTAGCAGGCTCCCCCCTTGTCTTTTATCTATATCCCTTTCCAACCTCCTAGTTATACCCGGAATTTAAATTGAATTTACCTATTATGATCTGGAGGGACTTCGTCTTTGGATGACCGACTTTGTATTCTATTTAAATAAGTATGCCAGTAAACATCATGGGATTGCAAGTAGCTCACTCGCAGAACAAGACTGATCAATGAGCAGCTGTGGAGTGCATCTTGTTTACTATTATGCATACAAAGTTAGCTGGAATAAGCTATCTTGAATCCCGCCCTGCATTCAATTTGAGCGGCTCTTAGTTGATTCTTGATGACCTCCCACGCAATAGCGAGTCTTTGAATAGTTGACTTATGATATTTTATCGTTCTTTTGCACTTTGGCCTGTCATTGCCGTTGGCTGCCTTGGCATGGAGCACTCGTTGTTCCTTGGCAGAAAAAAACTAGGATATGATTAGTCACGTAAGTCACAACCTCTCTATTGTATGCAGAGACCTTTAAAGCGGGTTTTTGAGGAGATCATCGCAATGCAAACATTGATTAAAGGTGTAAGCTTGCTTTTCTATTTCCCTGGGAGGAGCTAGTACCTTTTCAAACATATGTTCCAAATTCCATCGATTTCAGCGAACAGCTAAGTCAGGGGTAACCTCAGTTTGAAGATGTATGCGATTTTTTTCCCGTTTATGTTTGAGCGGTCTTTGTTCTGATCGCCTATACAGCAAGATCTTTCCCGCTGAGTTCCATACCATCGCAACCGAGGGAAGTTATTCTTATTTGACATCCTGTGTACCGGCTTTGTTCGTATATCTATAGGACTCATATTACTAGCTCTCTGATAAATATCTCTGCTTTAGGTAGCGCTGGTGTTACTAGGGTCATGATAGGCATTTGGCTTTGACTACATCAAGATCTACTTGCGGGTTGCGCCTAATCCAAGCTTCGTCCTCTTCATTATAACTTCTAATGGATCAGAAATCCCACCGAGCACACCAATTGTCCCTCCCTCAACCCAGCCCATGTTCTTCAATAGCTGATGCCCAACATTGTCTGCTCCTATCTTGGCTGCTGTACTTCCTACCACCTCCCCGTCTTTTGTCTTGATTCTAACCTTTCCGCAGTTACCTCCACTTCTACCATCTGCTGTATGATGATCTCCTTGATTGATTGAGTTGGGTTCTTCACCTTCCACATGCTCGGCCCTGCGAAGCAACCAGCGTATCATGGGCTCGTCAATATTTGATCCAGTGGAGCTTGTTCGAACAACATTCAAGTATTTCCCAATGCCCTGGCCCTTAGTTTCCACCTTGATGCCAAAGAATTTTGCAAGGAATTCTACTTGTCAACGAGAATCCTTGTCCATGACCGGTAATGTCATCGTAAGCGTAGTACCCGAATTGGTCGCAAATGAGCGCAGTTTTGGTTCAGACACAAGCACTGAGGCTGCTGCTGAGTCGTTCAGCGTGAACGGTGCATTGCGGCCTGAGCCACGCGTGGAATCCGAGCTAGAAATTGAGGTTGAGGGACCCGTTGATGGGGGTTTCAGAATGGTAGGTTTGGATGAGACCGGGGATATAGATGCAAGACAATTCATTTGCTTTATGAGTATTTTATCTTGGCATGGCCTGTTAACCTGTACAGCCGGAGTAGTTTCACATGTGGTGAGTTGTCGTGCGGATGACCCCTGGGGAACTCCCGTAAGCTTTGTCGAAACCCATACATCTGATCCTACCTCCAGTTGGACCTCCTGCTTGGTGAGCGCAGCTTCTACGAAGTATGCGTCAAGCGTGTAGCTTCCTGTTAAATGATAGAATTTAACGAATACTTGAAATGTCATGAGCCAAATGTGGCTCATTACAGGAACTTGTGGCTATGACCAAATATCTTAGTAATCTGTGTAATTGTGATGAGTAATGGGCTGACTGATGTGATCAGTCAGCCACAGACTGTGGATTAGTCATGTGGCTTCCATGATTGGCAACTGCCAATCATCTGCTGACTGATCAGGGCTATATTTAGCTTATCAGATGGCTTCTGATACTATCTTTAGCTATCAAGTGCAGATCTATCTCACTTGACCCACAAACAAGATGTAGTGTCTATTTATAGATGTATGCACAGACCATGTACTTAGAGTATAAATACAGAGTCATGAAGCAACTCTGGAGTCCCCAGATTGCTTCATCTTGACAATCTCCCCACATCATAGGGGGGCAGGCTGGTTTCACCAGCCTGTCCCTACACATCCACTATGCATCCATAAGCAAGCAAGTAGTGGGTTGTGACATTATGAAGCAATCTTCACATCTGGTGGCTGCCACAAGATCCTACCCCCTAAGTCCCAAGTCTGGTCTGGTGGCTCAACATCATCCACTCAGAAGTCATACCCCAAGTCAAGCCACCAGACTCAACAAGAAGGGTAGCCACCAGAGCAAGTCCTTTGGCCAGTGACATAGCCCAGCCACAAGATCTGTGTCCATCAAACCTTGCAAGCCACAAGACCTGTGCCCATCAAACCTTATTACCAAGCCATCAACACAGGATCTAGGCCCATCAAACCTTATGACCAAGCAAGACACCAGATCTATGGCCATCAAAACTTATGACCAAGACATGACAAATCCACCCAAGGGATCAGATCAATCAAATTCAAGAATCACCCTAAAGGAAGGAGGCTACTTCATGCCCCTACCCTGAAAGAACCTCTGATGGATGAATGCCCTACCCCATATGGGCTGTGACCAAGATTAGCCACTAGACTAAAGCAAGAAGGGGAACCTCCTGGGTGTGCCACTAGATCCATAGCCACCAGACCTGGTGTGATCAAACCTTAAAAGTGGATATGAACTTTAATGACCAAGCCACATCAAGTCCATCCCAACCATCAAAGACCAAACACAGCCACACATCAGATATGGAAGAAGCACAGTCTCAACTAGACTTGAACATCCTGCAAATTATATCAAATCAACATGACCTATGATGATGCTGTCAGGAAGACATATGAAGGTGAAAGCACCTAAAGATGGACTAGGCTTAGGCAGGCTATGCCAGGGTCAAAGGACCACTGGGGCTTGTAAAGTACAGCCAGTCCACAGAAGATGGACTAGGCTTAGGCAGGGTATGCCAGAGTCAAAGGACTACTGGAACCTAGAGAGGCAGGGTATGCCAGAGTCAAAGGACTACTGGAACCTGCGAAAGTGTAACCAGTCCACAGAAGATGGACTTGGTTTAGGCAGGCTATGCCAGGGTCAAAGGACCACTGGGGCCTGTAAAGTACAGCCAGTCCAGAGATGGGTCTAAGCCTGATCAGCAAAAGAAGAAGAGTATGATGAAGGATAGCAAGAGCAGGATGGGATACAGTCTCAAGGACTAAAGCATATAGAAAGAGTAAGAAGAGAGTGTGATAGCTTGTGTCAGTACTGAGTCTCAGGTCCCCTAAGACTCAGCTTAAGTGGGGGATGATGTCATGAGCCAAATGTGGCTCATTACAGGAACTTGTAGCTATGACCAAATATCTTAGTAATCTGTGTAATTGTGATGAGTAATGGGCTGACTGATGTGATCAGTCAGCCACAGACTGTGGATTAGTCATGTGGCTTCCATGATTGGCAACTGCCAATCATCTGCTGACTGATCAGGGCTATATTTAGCTTATCAGATGGCTTCTGATACTATCTTTAGCTATCAAGTGCAGATCTATCTCACTTGACCCACAAACAAGATGTAGTGTCTATTTATAGATGTATGCACAGACCATGTACTTAGAGTATAAATACAGAGTCATGAAGCAACTCTGGAGTCCCCAGATTGCTTCATCTTGACAATCTCCCCACATCATAGGGGGGCAGGCTGGTTTCACCAGCCTGTCCCTACACATCCACTATGCATCCATAAGCAAGCAAGTAGTGGGTTGTGACATGAAAACCTGGAAAATCCGAGGGACATGCCTTGTTCCTTGTCCACTATTTCCGGTTTGAATATTTCATTCTTGTCTTTGAAAAGCGTCCGGGGAGTATGATGAGCGCGCACAAATAGGATTGGCTCTAATAGACGACTCTGGTTGTCTGAGGTAATCATATTCTCTTCTTGAACGTTTGGTGATGAGACAAATCCTCGCCCTTGGCCTTGTGATACACCACTGCTCGGGCCACCACCTCGATGACCTGTTTGTGCGTATGCCCTAGATGTGTCGCCTCCTCCGTGAGTAATATATGATTTTTGACCTTGGGATGTAACATTTTGGGCTCCTTGGCTACTCCGTCTACCTCGAGCATTTCCACGGTTGCCACCGCCACCACGACCGCCACCGCCACTTCGACTGCCACGACCACTAGGTCCGCCACGATTGTCATGCCCGCTACGCCCGCCACGCCCGGAGGACTTGGATCCACGTTTGGCCATGGCACTGCTGGGGAGGTAAATGAGTGGAGGAGGGGTGTAGTAAAAGCCGGAGGTACTAACGTGGCTAGCCGACAAGCGTTAGTCAGCCGCAGTCCCTTGTCGCCGAAAGCGGACGCGTGGAAACCGCATGTCACACTACATTGGGAAGCCGCTCTTTCGCCCATGATGAATTGATAGAAGTCTTGATATGAATGGGGCGAATCGAAAGGTCCTCGGACAATTAGGACCAGCAAGTTGCTGACGAATTAGAGCCTTGGCCTATTGGTGTTGATAGTTTGTCGCGTGTCCAAGTAGGACCTGGCCCGCTAGTATGAATACAGTCCAGTGCAAGAGATATGCGGTGTTTTCATAATACGAATGGTGGCTTCGGTGCTTGGCGGCATACAATGGGAGGCGTGGCAGGAACTGTCAAGCGTTTCAACCGTGCACGTGTACCTTATCAATTTAAATGTCAACAAGAGCTGAGAGATGCATTTGGAGCATCACAAAGTGGCAAATATTAGTTCACGCGCTGTACTTACACAAGAAAATAGGTCTATCGGATTGTTTGCCTGTAAATAAATGCAACGTCTTCTAAATCTCCGTTACGGATTTAAATTGACACGGGCGTATAAAGATATCTGATAGCAATACAACATCAACCGACTTACTACCCAAGAAGTAGTTGTGGTGGGAAACTCAGCGCAAAACGTGGAGAAGAAACGGTGACACTGAGACGCAAGGAAAACTCACGGGCAGATCGACATCTTGGGTTGCAACGTCAGATGGTGATTGACGTATTTGTAAGCAGTTAGTGAGCGGTCTCATCCATGTATCTTGTCCACCATACGTGCTTCTTGTTTGTTGCGCGAGGTTGTAAGCCTGACCGCAGGAGTACGATGCTTGAGAACGCGATGGTTGGGGGAGAGATCCTCCCAGCCTTAGATGCATACACGCGACGATATATATATCTGAGACAAATGATGATGCTGGCTTGGGCTACCTTGCCGCGCAACATGGTGTTCAATATACACATCCCAAACTTGCTGTCATTTTTGCAATCCCGAAAGTTGAGTTGATTAGAAGCAAACGGCGGAAGGACTCTCGCTAGTTGCAACACGTTCTTCCTGGACATTACAACAGCTAAAAAGCAGTTTGTTTGCTAACATTCCTTAACAGCTTGTCATACCCGGCTGTAATAGAGTAGTTTCAAACAGCCGCCTACGGTATAATTTCAGAGTGAGTTTACCAACTTCCATCTTAAGACCGTTCTCAGCTGGTTTTTCTATGTCAAGAACTGGGTCTGCTGGATTTTGTCTCCTTGTGGGCTTAATCTTATTTAGTGATACACCTTTCTTGGAGTGACGTATAAAACACAGCCCCGGATTTTCCATGGGCGTTGGCCTAAAGATTCCCTCCATTCAGCATCCACTCAAAAGCGTGAAGGGCTGCTGCAGGTTGATCTTGTGGTATCATATGCCTGTATCGAAAATCAGGGATACTAAAGGTACAGTGAGCTCATGATAACTAACCCTGCGTCAAAAAACTCGATGTACGTGAGTTTTCTACCCATAGGATTCATTAGGTTCCCTGAGCTTTCGATATGAATCTTCAAACGGAACTGACCGCTCTGTGTGATACCGTCCGTACTGCTGGCCATTGATAATCAATGGCGTAGTTATCGGCTTCTTGAATCCCTGAATACAGTCGGAAGTCAGCATAACTCTGTAAAACAATATTTAGAGTTCGTTTCAAACTGTTGGCCTGCCCAGGTTAAATTCTGAATCGCAAGTTTTGTTCCCTCGCTAAACAAAATTCCGTCAAGAGCGCTGTGCCATAACGAGAACCCCTTCGGGGGGTTGGCTAATAGGTCTGCAAAGTGTGATTCTGAGTGGGCAGGGTTCTCCTATATCGATATTTCAGCAGGTTGTATGCAAAGACCGTTAGAGCATAAAAACACTTACGGTATCATCGATGAATACGGGGTCATTGGCGCAAAACGTCCACTCTCCAAAATTCGGGATATGCAGCGCTTTCTGGACATCCGGGCGCTGCTCATCTTTCTATTGAGTATACGTTTGTTGCTCATAGAGGAAGACAGTCCTCACGCTGAAGTAAATTTGTTCCTGGTTTGGAGAAAATAATTTAATATTTCGCATAAAAGCGAATTGATCACAAAATACTCACGACCGGGTCTAACTCTGGGCACTGGGCCGTTATTTTGTCTGGTGAATTGTCAGCCACTACTGTATAGAATAGAGACAAGATAACACATAATGGCTAAAACATTCATTCACTTCGTATGATGCGGTGTTATAGATATCCCAGATGTCGCATCCATCCAGAATGACATCCTTGTTCCCGTTCGGTAGCGGAATCTTGCCTTTGGGAGGATACGTGATAGAATCCATGAGCTTTTGATAACCACAAGAAACCGAAATGTTGCGGATGTGGTTTACAGTGGTACTATTCAAGTTGAGGTACTTCTGGAATTCGGTCACAAAGTCGTATACCAGTGCCTGTTGAGCATGGACACTAGTATGCCCGAATTAGTTATGAATCCGGTATGCAAGAACCCGACTGACAAGCTCGAGTACAATCCATCAACGATTAGGAAGCTCTGGAAGTCCAATGGGAGAGCTTTCTTCTCGATTGCACTGGCATGAATAATACGGGCTGCATTGTACGGGATATAGAACCCTGCGTAACTCTCGCCTACTCGAACGTTACTCGGCCAATCCCCGAATATCCAGCTAGCACGTGATAAGGCCTCACTGTCTAACAATGCTTCTGAGCGCTGACTAGATGCCGGTAGCCCCGGCAGCCGGTGTTACTTCGGGTCTAGTGAGTACTCAGAAGCATCGTTAGACAGTTCGAGCTAGTGTATGCTAGCTAGATATTCGGGGATTGGCTGAGTAGTCATCAAGCCCGCGGGCAAAGTGTTGCAGACATACCCGAAAGATATAATTGCTTCTTGGCGAGTCCTGGAAATACATTATCTATAACACAATTCAATGAATTTGACTTTAAATAGTGACGAGAAGCTCGAGGCTTACAGAAGTTTGTCTACCAATGACATGCTCAAGATATCTAAGGAGATGCAGATTACTGAGAAGAAACCATAAAGCTGATCAGCTAGTTGGTTCTCGTTGGTGATATTTGGAGTTTCCAAATTGAAGGCTACGCCAATTGGCTAATTGAAGCGAATGTACTTGGCTTTCCTAGTGGCCCCAAACGAACGATGCTAACCTGTTCGACCCAAAGCTTCAAATGTGGGAAGAATGGTTGTTGTGGGCCGCTGTGGTTGAGGCTGTGCTTGTTGACAAACATGGTCGAGCTTGTTCTAATGCCCAGCTCCACGCTTTCTCATATAATAAAACCGCTAAGGAAAATCTGAAGACAGGGTAATAAAACCTTGTGCGCAGGAAGGTCAATATGTGGGGAGCGATCACTAGGGAACCGTGCTTTCCATGCTCGAAGCTGTTTGGGCTTGAGCGCGGTCCTTCAGATCTGATAGCGATGTGCACAGTATAGTACGGCGCACACCTACAGCTTTGCCGCCCAATTTCACGATTAGGATGGGAACATGTATGCGCCTCACTGTATGTGATCGCACGCGTTGGCACTCTCAAAATAGTATCCAGCGCCTCTTGAAATTCGCAACAATGAACCGGTTATGGGGGCGCGGGAGGGCCGGGCGTGGCTGCATCTTGCGAGATGATATGCATAACCTCCTGGGGTAGGATCTTTAGATGACAACCATAACTCAGTCTAATTACGATAAAACTTTACAAAATGTCCGTTCTGGATCATTAATCCATTATGTTACATAGATCATCCTCGTGTTTTATGGTATAAACGGGACTGAATGATGCCGGGTCTATTCAGAGCTCGCCTCCATTCAGCATCCACCTGAAGACGTGGAGGGCCGCCTCTGGTTGATCTTGAGGAATCATATGCCTGTATCACCGGCTGGTAAGCCCGCAGTCAAAAATAAGAATACACTTTACTTACCCTGCGTTATCGAACTCGATATATGTCAGTTTACTGAGAACGAGCTTCATTAGTACTGGTCTTTGCTAAGAAAGACCTTACTCACTGCTCGGTATGATAAACGCCACGCTGGGCACCATTGGCCATCAAAGGCGTCGTGATGGGCTCCTGGAATCCCTACGATGCGCATGCCGTTGAAGCATATAGCCAGTCCAGAGACTGATCCCACTCACCTGTTGCCCGCCCCATGTCAAGTTCTGGATCGTAATCCTCGTTCCTTCGCTGAAAAGAATCGAATCGACCAACCCATGCCAAAGCGAAATTCCTTTAGGTAGTCGGTCGAGGAGGTCGGGAAAGAGAGTTTCAGAGTAGGCAGAGTCATCCTTTGGGCCAACATATCAGCTACCAAGTATGAAAAGAGAAAAGGAAAAATCACCCCGTTGGGAAAGACATTCTCGTTCGAACATTCGAACCAGTCTCCAAATTCATCGAAATGGAGTGCCTTTTGAACATCGGGGAGCTGAGGTACACGTCAATCGGTATTTTCATTGGAAAGAAGGGATGCACACTAACCGAAAAGTACCCTTGATCCTGGATGTACAAAGAAGGGTTATTGGGAGAACAAAGTTTACAGATACGTACTCACGTTACCATACAGCGTCGGACACTTGTCTGTCACTCGATCTGCACGCCCAGCGAATCCATTAGACTTATTGTTTCTCGTGAGAATTCTATTGTCTCACTTACAGATATTGAAACATTCATTGGCATAAAGGGATGATCGATAAAAGAGCCCAAAAGCATCACAATCCGAGGAGACAAAATCTTGATTTCCATTTGGCAAGGGGATAATGCCCTGAGGGGGATATGTCACAGCATTGATGATATTTTGGTACCCGCAGGACTCGGTCATGTTCTGGAGTTGCTGAATCACCGTATCGCTCAGGCCGAGCGTCTGTTGGTTGTTTTTCGCAAAAGACGCGGCGGGGGCGTGCTGTCCTACAATGCTAGAAACCCATTGTAAGGGGGGGGGGACAACAGGAGAGGACCCAGCTTACTAGCTCGAGTAAACGCCGTCAATGATCAACAAGCTCTGAAGGTTCAGCGGAAGTTTATTTTTCTCGTTTGAACTTGCGTGAAGAATACGCGAGGCGATGTATGGGATGTACATTCCTGCGTAACTCTCGCCTAATCTCAAGGCGTTATTAGCCAACCGCTTAGGTGTGAACAAAAAAGTTAGGCTCACCCGTGATGTATAGCTCCTTTTGGACGAGGTCGGGGAAAACAGTGTCTAGGAAGCTCTATAAGGCAGATTAATGAAGAGTCAACATGTTGAACGCACAAAACTGTTTTCTAGGTGATAGGTAGGTATGTTATTAAACGGCAAGCACATGGTATCAAAATAACCCACAGGAACCCGTAAAATTGATTAGCCAGCTGAGTTTCGTTTCTGAGCTCCGGCGTGCCAAGTGTGAATCCAGTCCCGACCGGCTGTTTATAAAATCTCAGCGGAATGCTCTAATGATTCAGGGTACTAGTCCAACCTGTTCGATCCAAAGCTAGCAGTTCAAGATTGGTAGGTTTATTCAAGTACAAACAGTTGGTAGACAATACTTGCCATATCAGATTCGGTAGTCCAAGCGTACGGATTAGGCGCAGGTAAAATGGTTCCGGCCTTGAATGAAATCGGCCCGTTTTCCTGACAAAAACTCAAGTGAGGATGATGCACAACAAATGTTGGATAATAAGCACACCGTCAGGAAACCAATAAACGAGCTACACCCAGGACCCCCGTTTAGCCATATTGAAAGCTTGTTCGATCCACCAGCAGCACTACTTGGCCAATACCAGAAAGATAATTGCTACGGAAAATAAAGAACGTTATTCACCGAGGTTGTTGAAGCATCGGTCGCAACCAACCTTAGTCTCACTTTTTTTTGAAGAGATTGGGAGTCGGCCGGCGTAGCTGTCTTGAAGTGGAAATCTGACGAACGGCAGGGCCGAGGAGTTGACGAGAAAGTCGGATGCTTGGAACGTATGATTCGGGGCACGTGGAACGGATTCCCCGCGAGGCCTGAGAGCACGTGAACCTTCAACAGGCGACCCTCCCAATGCGTTGCATAGGCGAGCAACCTCGGGTGGGAGACTCGCCGATGCAGCGGTGGCTGTAAAAACTAGGGCAGCAGCAAGAGTCATGGGCCTCATCGCGTCAAAGAGGGGAAGAACCCAGACCGATCTTTCCGATCGCCGGGATTTATGAACAAGGACAATCCATGGTGCACTCAGGGATTGCACGTTTTGCGGTGATGTTGCCGGATCCAGGACTCCTGATGACCAAGGAGGCGTCTATTCGCGGTGCCAAGCAAACGCGAATGCCTACGCTTAGGCTTCGATGGCCCCAGGGCAGTGTTGCATTAAGGGCTAGGCCCCTTCGTACGGACGTCTCCCGCAAGGGGTTGAGATCAGAAAGCAATCGATTGACGCTGCGGCCTGCCAGAGCGAAAGATCCGGGGTCCATTCGCGAGCCGTCCGTGCGTGTCGACAGCCCAGCTAGTTGGCGAATCAGATATGAATGACAATAGATGATGAGCTGTTGTCAAAACGAAACGTCCATGTTCATCCGAATCTGGGACATATCCGTGTTTTTGACTCGCTTAGGTATGTATAGCCGCGGGGACGTTCGGGTGGAACGCGTGGATAAAACGTGTGGAACCAATAGCCAGACGCTTATGTAGGTCCCCAAATCACAGGTGTGGTTGAAAACAGGCCACAGGCTCTGGTGGGAAAATAGGCGCCCATATCACGTGGTGGCTAGCCCGAATTCGGTTCGGACCACTCCTTAGGACTGAGTGAGAGTGTTTCCAGCGTTCATAGGGCCCCAGGTTAAGCGTAGGTACTTGCAGGTGAAATATTTTCCTCTTTTACTGGTTCAACATCTCAGTCGTGACTACTATCGCGCAAGCGTTGTACTTCTTAGCATGCGTCACCTTTGTCGCATCAGAGGGTGACAGCATCAGTTTTTTATGCTCTTTTTCAATTCATTTACATACCCAAACGACACGAGATATCTCCAAAATTTCAACCTGAGTGAACGGGATACTCGTAGTCGAGCGACTACAGTCTTCACCTTTTGGAATTTTAAGCCTAGTATTGCTTAAGTATATGCGTGAGAATAAGTCGCTCGTGAGATCTTCAGGTTGTTCCCACCAATTGGACATATTTTTTCCGTTTGTATTTTGATTGCGTCGAGTACGGGATAAGATCCTATGGAGTATCCGACCGACTCGATCATAAGAGAATGGCTGTTATGTAATCGGCCTTGGACGTTTTGATCTTAACCACGACCTTACTTTATTACTTCCCAGCCCTCAAAATCACAGATTTGATGAAAGCTTTAGAAAACTCGCTTGCGGCCTGCGCCCTCCTAGAGCAGGGGGTTCTCGTGTTCCGAAATGCAACCACTGTGCTTAGCACAGTCACGCCGGCGATTCTGCTGCGGCAAGCCCGAGTACTTTTGATTTCGAACACGTGATACACGAAGTAGAGAGACATGTCAAACTCACCGAGATCGTAGAGGGTCATATGAAACAGTCGAGAAGCATGCTTCGCAGTCTATTCAACCATTCGACAACTCGCGCTGCTGTCAGCAGGCTAAGCCCGGAGATTCTCAGCCATATTTTCATGATTAACGTCGCTATGTCGCCTTGCATGTTCGTTGGAGACAAGTACGACACACGATCGATTATCCTGCTTGTGTGCTCCAGCTGGTATAACGCCGTCAAGACATCTGCGCTCTGGTCGCATATCGATATCTCACTGACCCAGTGGATGACCAACGGTGGCTTCGCTGGACCTGAACTATGGCTCAGTCGGTGCGGTAATATACCAAAGCACATTCATCTGGCAAGCAACCCCCCCCCGGTCCTAATCTGGAAGCTAGGCATCACCACCTGTTTCTTACTTTTGCTGCTGAGGTGATTTCCTTTCTGCGGTCCCATATACAAACCGCACAATCTTTGACACTGTTCGGGTTCCGCGCCGTTATCCCTCAACTTTTGGCTCATTTCCCAGCATCTTCGTGGAAATTGCTTAGGCACTTGGAAGTGGGCTAAATTGGTTTTTGTGAGCGTCAAGGGCGTGGTTCAGCCGCATCTTCATTCCAAGGACTCCAGGAGCTAAATGTTTGTTTCTCACACTGGGGCTACACAAATGCGAACATGTTCACGACTCTCTCTCTAACTGCCCATATATACATACTCTGTGCTTGAGTAGTTCGCAGCCGGGTTCAGGTATATCAATCTCTGACCTACCAATCGTCCTTCCCGCCTTGAGGCTTTTGGAAATTGATAGAGGACCTGTCAATATCGCACAAAATCTGCATACGTCACTCGAACTTGATATTAGGTTGTGCTTCTGGTCTAATGCAGAGGAACAGCATCATTCAGCTTTTCGGTTCTTTCTTAACCGTTCGAAGGTGGTAGCCATGAGATTTCTAGAAACTTACCGGACCCCTGACCTCAAACGCTTATTACCTAAGTTTGAAAGAGATCTTCCCCTATTTGCGCACGCTACGCTTGACGAGCGAAAACGTTGATGAGGACTATCCATTCAATCCGAAAATGACGATCTCCGATCTTGGCTCCTCTTTTTAAAACCTAGTATCTCTCTCATTTGACCGACATACATTCGACCAACGTTCAGTGCTTGAACCACAATCGCTGCTAGATCGAAGTCAGCTGATTTGCTTGGGACTCTGCGGATGTATATTCTTGTCACCATTGCTCAAATATGGAGACTCAAGCCTGTCCCAACGGATGTGCGTCTGACCGAATTGACAAAAAATGTGATTATACGTAAGAAAGCACCTTACGAGGCCTTCCACGGGGTTCATCCGTTTGTTCAGGAGATGATGAAAGCCAGTTAGTATGCGTATAGAAATGTACAGGCTAGTGAGATGCACTGAACTAATCTATGAGGTGAAACATATTTTTGATCGGTGGGTAATGCAACTCGATAAATCCATATGTACAGTTCTCCATTGGTCACAAAGGGACTGCGCGTCTCTGAAAAAACTCAACTGAGATATTGTCCTGGAGTGGTAGTTCATTCAGTCCATAGGCGTGAGATAGCTCTCCAGCCACTAACACACTCGTGTATTGGCGCATATATCTTGGTTCCTTATCGCTGTTTTCATAAGTCCGTTCAAAACAGAAAAATAAACGCCGAGAGCACAAACCGGTATTTCGACAAATGCTTTCCAACACACACACACAATCAAAAATGTAGATACATATCTGAGTTCGCCTCTCCGAGGCGCGCATTTCCATGTACGCAGTGTCATATTAGCCTCAGTTTCAGTTCGATCCCTCCTAGAAAGGGGTATACATCGAAGCGTGAGGCAACGAAGACACCTATCAAGGTGCGAGTTTGTGAAGGTCTAGTGTACTGTATGAGGTACATGTAAACTAAGTCTCGTGTTGATATGATCTCTACGAACCGAGATATCGCCTAGATACTGGTGGCAAAACCTGGGTCTAGGAGCTGTATGAGGCATATTTCGCTCTATTGCTGAGCTATCAACGCGAAACTTGGTTTACATGTACCTCATATAGTACACTAGACCTTCACAAACTCGCACCTTGATAGGTGTCTTCGTTGCCTCACGCTTCGATATATACCCCTTTCTAGGAGGGATCGAACTGAAACTGAGGCTAATATGACACTGCGTACATGGAAATGCGCGCCTCGGAGAGGCGAACTCAGATATGTATCTACATTTTTGATTGTGTGTGTTGTTGGAAAGTGCTTGTCGAAATACCAGTTTGTGCTCTCGGCGTTTATTTTTCTGCTTCGAACGGACTTATGAAAACAGCCATAATAACCCATTGACGAACAATATTCATGCAAACAATAACGATCTTACAGCTGGCGGTACGCTGATCTAGAGCGTTCCTCCGTTCAGTACCCACTTGAAGGCATGCAAAGCCGCTTCAGGCTGATCCTGAGGTATCATATGGCTACATCAACAAGAAATTAGCTCATAATCGAGGAGAGATAACGAGCCGCTTACCCAGCGTTATCGAACTCGATATATGTCAGTTTGCTATAAACGAAAGGGTCTAAGATTGATTGTTCGTCAAAGTGAGATCTACTAACCGTTCACTATGATAAAGCCCATGCTTTGTTCCGTTGACCGACCAAGGCGTCGTGATCGGCTTTTGGAATCCCTGTCGTGAATCCAGTATCAGAGCATATAGCCGAGCCGGAAGCCAAATGCACGCACCTGATATCCACCCCAAGTCAAGTTCTGAATCGTGATTCTCGTGCCCTCGCTGAGCAAAATTGAATCAATCAATCCATGCCAGAGCGAGAATCCTTTGGGAAGTTGGGTAAGAAGATCAGGGAAGAGCGTCTCGGAGTAGTTAGAGTTGTCCTGTTGAAAAATGATTTTAGCGAAGTAGCGGTACGAGGAAATAGACACTTACCGTGTTGTTGACAAAGACGGGGTTATTGGAGCACTGGGACCAGTTTCCAAAGTTACTGAAATGCAGAGCTTTTTGGACATCCGCGCGCTAGATACATTCGGATTAGCACAAATTTGGCTAGCAGACATCTTTTACAAACCGAAAAGTACGGCTCCAGCTAACGGTGGAAACAAGAATCAATTTGGGCTGCAAGACTTTGATTGGGTACTCACGTTGTCATGAGGTGTCGGGCATTTGTCTGTCACTCGGTCTATATGGGCAAGGGACGAATCAGCCTCTGAAGTTTCTTCTCCCTGTTTAAATTTTTACACTTACAGATATCGAAACAAGGATTCGCTTCGGAAGCTGCCTCATAGAAGAGCCCAAAAGCCTCACAATCGTCCTTGATGACGTCTTGGTTCCCGTTCGGTAGCGGGATTTTCCCCTTGGGCGGGTACGTCGCAGCATCGAGGATCTTTTGGTATCCGCAAGACTTGGTCATGTTCTGGAGTTCTTGAATGACCGTATTGTTCAAGCCAAGTATCTTCTGATTCTTTTCGGCAAATGCTGCAACGGGAACTTCTTCGCCCACGATGCTACAGATTCGCGAAAAAGGTAAGTCAAGTGGGCGAGGAATTGAAATGTTGGCTTACGAGCTAGAGTAAACACCGTCGATCATGAGTAAACTTTGGAGGTTCAGAGGCAGTTTTTTCTTCTCGCTCGAACTAGCATGAAGAATGCGCGAGGCAATATATGGGATGTAAAATCCCGCATAACTCTCGCCTGTCGCAACAACGCCATGAGACAGTGCGCTAAAACTGGACGAATTTAATACTCACCGGTGATGTACAACTCTTTCTTCACAAGATTTGGGAAGACGGTATCTAGAAACAAACCTCAGACAGAGTATCAAATAACTCAAACGATGGGCGCACAAAATTCTTGTCTAGATGGAAGCACAATGGGTCAGTCATCGAGATTGACGGCCATGTTATCGAATCTACTCACAAGAACCCGTAAAACTGATCTGCCAGCTGGTTCTCATTTGTAAGGTTCGGGGTACCAAGAGTAAACCCAGTTCCGACTGGCTATTAACCGAAATCTCAGTAACCAATAGAGAAAAGCCGAAATGCTACTCAACCTGTTCAACATAGAGCTATTGAACGGGAACAGCTCAGTTAGTCGACATAGTGGGTCGTCTCATAAACGATGCTGACCATATCAGAGGCGCTGGTCCAGGCATATGGGTTGAACGACGGTGCGCTAGCGCCTGCTTTGAAGGAGATAGGTCCGTTTTCCTAGCCAGGAATGCAATTAGCCGGACGTAGTCTTGGAAAACAACATCACACACGGTTAAGAATCCAGTAAACGAGCTACATCCAGGGCCACCGTTTAGCCATATTGATAGCTTCTTCGACCCGCCTGAAGCGCTGCTCGGCCAATACCAAAATGACAGTTGCTACAAGAGTAGTAGACTTTGTTGATAAGTACAAGTCGACGCTGCAGCTATTGTGATCACCCACCCTGCTCTCGCCTTTCTTTGAAGATATCGGCAGCCGCCCGGCATAGCTATTCTGGAGAGGAAAAGTGACGAGTGGTAGGGCCGAAGAGTTGACTAGGAAGTCCGACGCCTTGAATGCGTGATTTGCAGCCTGCGAGGTGATGGCTTCGGCACGAGACCGGAGAGTTCTGACGCTTTTGCCGTCTGACCCGCCCAGTGCATTACGCAGCCGAACAACATCGGGCGGGAGACTTGCTACGGCAACAGTGGCGGCCAAAGTCAGAGTGCCGGCGAGAGTCAAGGTCTTCATCCTGCCCGCGAACAGAACTGGGGGAATTGGGTTAAACCGTGCGCGTTTTATATGGGGCAGTGGTCCATGGTGCAGGCACACTCCATGATGGCAGTCGGATCGAGAATGATGAGTGAAAAAGAAGGGGTTTATTTCTGGAACGAGCCACGTGGGACAGCCTGCGGTTTTGACTTCGATGACTACGAGGCAATGTCGAGGTCAGGGTTGAGAGGGTCAGGCGTATTCAGACGGTACTTGGATTGACGCCTTCCGCGTGGTTGAGACAAGGAAGCAATCAATATAGGCTGGGTACAGTCCGGGACTGGTCGGGTGAAAGGTCCACAGAGTCACGTCGCAAGCGGAGCATGGGTGCTGACCCATCGGATATTAATAGCAGAGGGTGAGCAGTGTTGAATAGATATCAGCCTCGATCTCATCAGAGCGACCTTGTCCTGACGTGGAGGCTGTTAGCCGGGGGCCGGATGCGCCGTAGAGAATCATGCACAATGCAGGTTGAGAATAGGCGCCCCATATCACGTGATCGTTCTTGAGGCTGGTCCGACTGAATTTCAGGACATGGCTCAGCGGGATGGCACTAGTTTTCCATGCGTAAGTGAGTCAGACATCCTGCCGTTGGCTTGAAATTCAAGTGCTTTGAATGCTGTGTTAACCAGCTTTGAACATTAAATCACACTCCCTCGACTAGCAGTTGAAATATGTCATCAACTGAAGCACAACCTTGTAAATGCCAAACCTCCCTCCGCCCAAACCTAATCAATTCTTCGAGGCCCGAATATTCCTCTTTCGAGCTCGCTTCCTGGTGGCCCTGAATTCTTTTATTCGACTCACCATTGCCCTGCTCCCACGATCAAGGTCAGCAGGTACTTTGCCTGATAGGCAATCCCGGACTTCTGAGGCATCGAAGTTAACGAGCAAGCTGACCCCTACAAGCTTCGGCTCGACCCATGGAATATTATCTTCTGGCTCCTCTAGTCGAGAGCCGCCATCCCCTGAATGTTCGACACAACGTCGGTTACTAAAAAATGAAAAAACGTACTAAGTTAATGGTAGGATTGTTGATAGCACGCTGATATATCAGTAACGGCGCTGTGTCAAGAGACTCGGTAGCATATATGGCGCCCAAAAGACGCCCCATAGCCTGTGGATTATTCTCACTACTCGCCAGCTCGAGATGACTTAAATTTGGAACATCGCGCAGCCGTTCGCCCCAAAGATTTATCCGCTTGACCATCAACTCCACAAGGGTGGCGTTCTCCATAATACTAGCATTGGTATCAAGTAGCGACAAGATCCGAAGAACGAGACCAGCAGAATACTCCTTGTTTTGAATCTGGTCTCCAATATGTCACATATCTCGAAGAAGAATGAATAGGGTTGGGTATGAGAGCATGAGGATATAAATACAACCCATATTCTGTACAAAACGTGGTTAATGCTCAGCTAAAAGCAAACCAGTTGGCCTATTTGAATGCTAGTACTAACTAGTAGATCTGGTTTCGGCTAGCCACCGTACTTATGAACAAATTTCTATAAACTTGGCATGAGCGAATCGAATTTATGCTACCAAATGGGCGCGTGCTCAGGTGGTATTCCGGGTGGATCGTTTCAATACGGGCCACTAACATGGCCAGTAATGTCCATATTTTAGTGCAACCCGGTGAAAGGTGAACGTATGCGTAAATACCGCCCACTCAGTTCAAATTTAACTTAAAAATATGATCCATTATACGATAACCTAATGCATGGTCGGAAATCTGGGGTTTTCTAATCAAAATAGGTGTTTTGTACATGTAACAGGCATACAGCGGCCGCAACACTACACGCCAACGTGTATAAATGGTGCCCACCGCCCGATTTCTTCCTCTCCCACCTTCTCTCGCAGCGCTTTCACTGTTTTGTGCAAAGCCCTCGCCGATGCCACATGATCCATCTTTCCATCTTTCAATAGCTCCGAGTATACTATATCTGCTACGAGCGGCACATCCTCGCCCATGATTGACCACATTGTTGCGATCTATGCTCAACTTCGTGGCACGAGTTTGATTCTCTATTGCCTCGTTGAGGTCTGAAATCACCCTTGATTGGCTGAACCGACGGCAAAGCAGAGCGCCTAACAACCGAAGTCGCTCCATTATGGGAAATTGGCGCCTTTCGCTCAATCTCAACGCTTGCCGCGCGCAGGCAATAGATCTATCCAGTAGCTCAATTTTTCTCTCCCGCTGATATTTGTCTTGGAAATGTGCCAAAACGGTTTCAAGGAGTTGCACCTGTGCTTCTGGGCAATCGCTGCGGCGTTTGTCAGCACATGCAGTATCTCATTCCGAATTTACATTTGGTTCTTCTTACCTCGCCAACAGCATATCACTCGGTCCGTATAGCATGTCTACTATATGAGAGTCAATCTCGTCAGTATCATTTGACCACTTGTCTATTATTTCTGCCTCAACAATGCTGGTAGTCGGCCCTGAAGCGTCCTGAACAGGCACGGGAAGATTGTGTTCTGGCAACACATCTCGCCTAGATAAACGATTAATTAATAGGTTAGGCCTTTGTGCTTGAGATTATCCCGAGATGAGCTCACTTTTCACAATTGTTCATGGTAGTTCCCTAGCCGGAGCACTTATTGGTAGCTGACTAGGGTAAGTGGTTGGCCTTGCTCTCAACCTCGGCTATGTCCTTTATCCAGGCGTCCAAGTGGCTTATATGTCTTTCCTGGCTCCGCCGATCGTTCAGCATCTGATTAGCGAGAAGTAACTCCACAGCTTTGACGCTGCTTTTTAGCGCCCGCTTGAAAATCCAGGGTGAAGATTGGGAGAGTGATCACGTCGAGAATCTTTGATTCTCAATCGGTTTCCCAGCGCATTCGTAGTTGCCGAAAGGTATGCATAGAACCCTCAGGGACACAGAACTATCTACATGAGATAGAGTACAAATACGCTGTACATGCGTGTATGCTGTACGTGAACATGACAAATGACCGCATAGGAAGCGCTACGGATACATCCAGGCAGGCTGGGTATCAGATGGCGGTTAAGCCGACGGTTCATCAATCGTAATCCGTAGCTGTCTTACTATCGTACCCTCGGAGTAAGTACTCGTGGTATTAGGTTGCAATTGATTCTTCACCTCTTGTTCTCAACTGCGCGTATGCATTGTACACAGAAATCAAATGTATAGAGCATGATGTATAGAGCATGATGTATAGAAGTAAGAGTAAAGAGTGACAGTGAAAGTGCGTTGACGATGAGTACGAGTAGCCTACTAGAGACTCAATCGCAGAGACCCCTATATACCCTCCACTTTACTGTGAGTCACATGTTCGCCTTGCGTATATACTGCAAATTCAGTACTTGAATCGATTATATGACTCGATGTTCTCGTATCTCTACCAACCACATGAATATTATGCATTCCGCGTATATTCGCGATATGCTCCGAAACTTTTTTGTTGGTTTCACGCCCCAGGGGCGAAGTTGCTTTTTGTTAGAATTACAATCATATGCGTACATGTATGCGATGCGTTTGTATTTGTTTGCTCTTTCTTGTATTTCATTCGCCCTCCTGGTAAAATTTCTCTCATTAGTTCTCCACCTTTGTAGTTGAGCTAAGGTATAGTGTTCTCTTATCTTTTTTTTTACCTTTTTTGTTGCTCATCGTACCTGTAGTTTGTTATAACTAGGTACAGTCAATTGATAGTTCTTTACCTTCGTAGTTGAGCTAAGTTTGTTGTAACTAGCTCGCCCGAAAACCTCCCTACGCAAGACGTTTCATTACAGCTGTGCCAAAGCTCACGCCTGAAAATCTGAGCATGTATAGTCTCAGAGGAATGTTACCATGTCAAATAAAACATATTAATGTACCATGTTCTGACCTAGGATAGGTAGATAGGGGCTGTACGCCGCAGCTGGCCAAGGCATACAGCCCAGTCTCAGCCGCAAGCCGCGGGCCGCCTCGAGGCGCGTCTCCCGACACATAGACACGATCACGTGTGGGTGCTTTTTGCCCCCCACCACCATCACTCAAAGGCTTCACGGCTGATTAGAACCTACTCTGCCCCACTCTATCATACTCTTACCGAAAGGCTTCATAGTCCACTAGGTCCCATTGTTGCCGAAAGGCGTCACGACTGTCTAAGTTGAATTGTCACCAAACAGCTTTATTGCTGACTAGGTCGCAGAGTTACTGAAAAACGTCGCAACCAACTAGGTCGCACTGTAACCGAAAACTCCAGAGCCGACTAGGTCCTACGATTACCGAAAAGCTTTACGGCTGACTAGGTCCCACTCTTACCTACGCTTGATGTACGCGCCCCCCTCTAGTTCTTCGCTTACCATGTTGTACCGACCCCCGCCCTGGTGGCTGACTTGTTTTGCGTTCCTGGACTGTGTCCCTAGCGGTTTGACCTCGTGTTCATGTAGCTGGCAAAATATGTATGCCAAAAAAAAAGAAAAAAAGACACGATTATGTGCCGTGGCACCTTCCTGCTCTCGACCACTTCGTCTCGAGCACCGCACCTCTCTCCGCTTGTGTTTTATCCTTCCCCGCCCTCCATCCCACCGTACGACAGTAATTGTCCGGTTTGGCCACCCGACCCGCGAGCGAACTCGCGGGTCGGCCCCCCGGTCTCCCCGTTGCTCCGCTCCGGGTTCCCTGCTCCCTCCGGTTCGGACAGTTTCTGTCATATCCACTGTTATCGTTGCATCTATTAATGCATGCGCTCAATACAATCCTATTTCCGCCACGCATACAAGCGGTTGAATGTTAAGATAAGATAACAATGATTGGCGCCTGCGCTGAGCGGCAAAGTAACGGCCCGTAAGATGGTGCCCGTGAGATTTTTAGACAGGGGAAACTAGCCATGCAAACTGCTTCAGGCAACAGAATTTTGCACTCAGGGAACATAGTTTATTGTTCTAATAATATAGCACCGAACATGCACATGTACAAGCTCTCCGTGAACCACATCGTCGCAACCCCTTGATGCTCGGGGAACACGGAGGATAAGGTATAATCATCTGTGACCGGTTGAGTCAAAAGACTGTTCTACGAGACAAGATCGACTTACTTGTACATGAGCCCTACTTTCGAAAACAGGCCAACGCGGACCCCTAAACAGAATTTCTCGTGCGACTGAACCCTCTCCTCGGAACCAAGGCATGATGATTGTAAAGAATGAACGATACCGCTGGCGCTCCAGCCGACTAAGGCAGCGGTGCAGCCTGCTAGGGTACGTATAGTATCCATACAATCGCCCCGGTTCTTTGGGCTAGCGCACGGTCGAGTCTAGGATATCCGGCTAGACCATAACTCGGAAGGTGTAGTCTTCACAGAGTTTCCTCTGGCTGAAGGCCCCACGTACTTGCTGCGGTCAATGCCTGATCCAGAAAAATAGTTGACCGAGAACTTCTCGGCACAAAACAGGATGGAACTTACCGCACTGATAAAAATATCAGGTTGATGTTTCTTCGCGCGATATCGAGCGAGTTCAGTGGGGAGGAGGAGATCTCAGCGCCTCGTGGTGAGGCGCCGGCTGGTGGTATTCTGTCAATACAAATGAAGTGTGAGAACTAGATTTGAAGGTTACCTGCTTGTTTGCGTGATTAAATGGCCGGAAATCCGGGGAAGTCGATAAGGTTCTAGTCGGAAGCTCTACTTGATCTATTGCACGTCTGTACTTTGTTGGCACAGCTTGACCGGGAATACTGAAGAGTACTCACGAAGGTGCATGGTGATTCAGAATATAATATTAGGAGGGAGTGGGGTGCGAGCAGACTTGGTATGAATCTATGACTAGGCAAAAAATCAACGGTTGGAACCTACATCTAAGAGGCGTAGCACTTACTGGAGCGTTGGGGTAGTGGGCTGATTTGGATAAGCGATTGGGGAGTTATATGGAATTAATGGGTTTGTAGGATAGTGGGTCGTCCGTACCGGGAGAAGAGCAGGAGGACCTCGTGAAAGATGAGCAGAAATAAAATAAATGAGAACTTCCAACGAGCCAAAGTCTATCCTTTGGATCGAGGAGTGTTCGATAGTCTAAAAACAAGAATGGATAAAAATAAAAACAAGATGGAATATTTTGTCGTATTCGGCGGCTGTCAGAGGTTCGTCCAATTTCGTAGTGGTCTCGGTCGCCGCGGCCACGCCTTGGATCTAGGTTCTTCGTTGGACGGGAGCCCGTCGTCTAGTAGGCGATTCCAATCGCCTCTTCCTCGTAGTCCAGGCCATAGCTATCGTTTATCGAGCTCAAGCACTCCTGGGCGGTAGGTGGCAACGAAATATCCAAGTGTGTCGGCGTGATGGGCGGTGTCAAGTCATCGGACGACTCCTGGCTCCCCGTCGACATGGAATCGTCGAGGTCATCCGATTCGTCGTCGTCGCATTCGTCGTCGCTGTTGTCCTCGTCGGAGTCAGAGTAGTCCGAGTCACCTGGATAGCGGGTTCGGACGTAGAACGGCGAGAGATAAATAGGATCGATGTCCAGGTTTGACGAACTGGTTATCGCGTCCATATCATCTTCGTCACGAGTGAGGATGACAGTAGGAATAGGACATCCGATAGAAATCGGGGGCGGGCTTGTGGTATCCAATGTATCACGGATTCCGTCTAAAGATGTGGTGCTGGGGTCATCGAGGCTGTACTCGTCGGACAAGGTGTGGCTAGATTCGGTTATATATGCATCCAAGCGACGTCCGGTGCTCGAGTTGTGCCACAGTCGAGTAAACCACCGCTGGCGTCCTCCGTCAAGAATTCCATCGGTGCTTCGAATGGAAGCCACTTCGTTCGCCCCAAGCCCTACTGTACGGTTTCGTGCGGGCCTGCGCAGGCGAAGCTTGGGGACTTTGACGGTTGCGAGCATGCTCTTGAGCCGTTGCTTGGGGGTATGTCTGTGAATATAGCCCACGTTTAGCTTGGAATATCATATATTGAGCTTAAAACATTACCGGCGTAGGTGTTGACCGGAGTTGTATTCCAAAGGTGCATGGCCATCAATTTGATGGGGGTCGTCCAAGGTATCCAGAGCCGCCTCGAGATCGATGTCGGGCGAGTTTGTCAAGCGGGCAAGGTCGGTAGAACGAGTGAGGGTACCAGGAGCTGTGCTAGGAGCGTGAGGGAATCGACCAAGAATGTCGGTCAGGTTTGACGAATCATGAGAAACAAGGGTCGGTTCCTCTTTTGAGTCGATATAGAGCTCAATCAGCTCGAGCAGCACATCCGCCGAAGACACACCGGTATCCAAGTCAACTAAAGATTCTGAGCTTCCACTTGGATCACCCTGCGCAAGGTCTAGACTTATGTCGATAACCAGGGGTAGATATGGCGTAATAGGGGCGGATTCCTTCGGCTTGAAGTTCGTTGGTCCGGTACTCTTGAACAGCCCAGCGACACTCCTGCGCAGTCCTCCAAGGCCTTTGAGTCTAGATTCTGGTTTGTGCAGGATGGCAGGGGATGGAACTTGAATTGAGGGATGAGAGTGTTTCTTGGATTGGGAGTACGGGCGGTCGTTGTTGTTGCGGAAGCGGGAGTTGGCTCCAACTAGCTTAGAAATCTTGAGGAGTTGAGCTTGGTTGGATTTGAAAGGCATATTTAAGAATTTGAGTGATATAACAGCTATAAGCGTTGAGACGGTCGATGTTGAGTAGAGAGCTTGTTTGGCGCGTGACGGCCGCATAAGCGCCGTGCTCGCGTGGTGCCGCCACAGCGCGCAAGTAGTCTACGAAGAGCGCCCATGCTTTGGCAAGACAGGATGGCGACATATATGGACCCCTGCATGTAAAGAAACCGCGAAAACGTCAGAGAGAGGGACTGAGATGCTAGAGGTGCAGGAAGCGGTGGCCCGCTCAGATCCTAGTCGAACCAGCTGATTAGATAAGTTCTCCGCGAAACCTTTTTGTGATTAATGAACCACCGACCTAGTTGCCATCTGATGCCCAGCCTCTAATCTTTGAGTCTTGTCTCAGGATCGCAGTTTGTGAGCGAGTGCACGGATAGGACTGAAATACTTGGAAATGGGCTTGCTCTCGCGAGACCGAAGCAGATTGAGCAACACTGGCTAGGATTCATGAGCTGACCATACGGTGAATAAGCCCCAAGGGACAACTCGGCCGACGCAATTCTGACCAGTAGTAACCCAAGTATGCCGGTGGCTCGTTAGGCGTGGTTGAAATCCAAGAAGCATACATCGGGCCGACTGAACCGAGTAGGATCACGTGGCATCATCCCACGCCATCGGACACTTGGATGCGGATATCTCTGACGCAACGGCCGTCGGGTATTCTTCTGGGAGGCTTTGTCTTCACCGAACAACGACTACTCCCCTCTCTGGTGCTTGCCCCCGCACCCCTAGCCGAAGGATGCATGGCCGGATTTACTAGTCTGGCATACTAGCGTTTCGTTTCTCCAGTTCTCGGTCGGGGTACCCCTGCTAGTTTTGAATGTACCGCATTAGACAAGTTTTATAGACTTCTACGATGACTGGGAGCTCTCGCACGCTGAACGAGGTATGAAGAGTTGTATCTACAGAGCAAATTGTTGTCTCATTGTCCACCCAGTGCGAGAGATGTTCAAAATAGCCGAGTCCCCTGTTCAAATCATAAATCGGCTAGTAACATGGAACTGGTACCAATATGCATCGCCATACCTAGCAAACTCCTCTTATCCGTCGAGAGTACACCTAGTCTCGCCGCTTGAACGTGGCCAGCCTCGATTGCCCGAGAGCCCAAACTATATTCGGCACCGTTCTCTTTCAGCACACCGTTCTCGTTACTTCTGGTTTTCTCTGCTCGAATATGCTTCTCTCTAATATCCCCCCTACAGTTCTTAAGCCCAAGACCCCAAAGCTGCGCTTCCCCTTCTTACCGACTCTACCGTGCACTGCGAGTTCTTCCTCGACACGTTCTTCATGTTTTATCTAGTTCTCGTCATATCCACAACCACGTTACTCTTCCTTCCGCTGCCGAAACTCCAACACAGCTCCTTTCACTGCGCCATGTCTCTACGGCCGCCCAACACCAAAGATATATTACCCGGGGAAACAGAGTATAGAAATTATATTCTTATGTATATACAAAAATGAGAAATAAAATGGTGTTAAAAGCGTAGAGAAAAGACAGTAAGAGATAGAGAGAAATCGGTGAGGCTTAGGGGGTCGAAAGCACCCCTATTTATACCCTAAAATCCCTCGAGTCATACCGTAGTACGGAACCGCATATACTGCGCATATAGCGAACTGACTCGATTACTGACTCGCTTACTGACTCACTACATGATTCATTCATTCCAGAACATTCTACTATTTACACGAATCTTCTACACAGAGTACACCACGCGTCCGACACGGCGAGGAACCTGCCGGCGACTGGATAGTTATGAATTCTCCGTCCTTGTGGTTGTCTTTGAGGCTCAAATTACAGGACAAATAGAGCTGCCGCTTTCCAGACGAGTCATGTGAGCGCTGCGCATGCATCACCGGTGCTGTTCCACATAAAACTGAGGTATATTTCCACACCAGCCCCGTCAAGCCCAAAAGACGTGCCTTGCTTCAAAATGTCGCGGCCCTCTTTGCAATCGTCGCGCTGGTCGTCAGAGCTATGGCGCTGCTTGCACACGCTCAGGGTCAGGCACTGCAAACGATCACATGAATTAAGCATTGCTCCCGGCCTGATGTGAACCGGTCCGGCTTACAGATTGTTGTCGCACGTGCCCAAATAATAAAATATATGCACAATTGATCATATGGTCTAGGGTTGCTCTGGCATCGGTCAGACTCTCAGCCGACCGGGACTGGGGTACACAATGGCAATATCCAATATTGAGCCTACACTTTCCAACACACACATGGTAGCTACTTTAGTTGCTATATACGCAGTAACTTCCAAGTGTTTGGCTCGGCAGTTCAATGTGTCTCCCAGCCATCGACGGTTCTAGGCCGTAACATTTACACAGGCAGCGGAGGTGACATTTTCGAGGTGTTCGATTGAGAAAACCAATTGAGTGAACCCGTCAATACAACAGTGAGCAGAATTATGGCTTGCTTCATTGTACTGATGCAACCCTCGACAAAGTCAGAATAACGATACGGGCCACCGATATTTCTTCGCTCGATAACGCCATTCTTCCCAATACTATGGTCCGCCTGAAGCACTCCTTCCCCGAAATAACATATCCGTCATGCCTGCGTTGACTCCTTGGCTTGTGCCAGGCTGGTGAAGCACATGGACTTTTAACTTCGACGATCTCAGAGCGGTGCTTTGGTCATGGCTGAGAGGGCTGGGCGTATTTAGAAGGCGCCCAGATTGAAGCTTCCGTTCGGTTCAGATTAGGAAGCATTGATCGAGGCGGGGAATGACTGGGGAGAAGGTCCGCTACGTCATCCACTGTAACGTTCCATAATCGGTTGATGTATGGGGATATCCATAGCACTGCCATTAAATAAACATCAGCGATAATCTTTTGACCGCTCTTTTTCCCCCGATATTAGACCCGGTGCGAAGCCTGTTGTTAGGAAAACCTGAGCCACGCGCGCCACAGTGGATCGCGCGTGATAAAGCTTGATGATTACATAATAGACTTGCAGTATTATCTTGATCTTGACCACGTCGATCTTACCTTGACCCCAGATCAATATAACCTTTTCGATTGCTTCGTATATCTCCAATAAGTACGCATAATGAAGGCAGCGGAGCGATGGCTCACGGCCTGTTCGCTTCTAAAACATGCCGCACTCGAGTTCCTGGATGCGAGCATTGTGTTGACTGTGGCTACCTCTGACTCTATTGAGACATATCCTGGATCTTCTGACTTTGAAAGCATTGTGTGCGAGGTACAGAGCCGCATAAACCTCATCGAGCTTATAGATGAATATATGCTCCAATCACGAAGTGCCCTTAGGCAACTGCTCAACCGGTCCACGACTCGCGTTCCGATAAACAAACTCACTATCGAGATCCTCTCTCAGATATTAATCACCAACATCACCATGTCTCCTTGCATGAACTTGGTCGCCCGGGGAGACACACGATCGGATATCATGCTTGTGTGTTCGAAATGGCATAACATTGCTGTCAACACCCCTTTGCTTTGGTCGCACATTGATTTTTCCACGGACCAATGGGACCGGCTCAGGACATTCCAGGGGGCGCAACTATGGCTCGAGCGTAGTCGCTATTCTCCTTTGCATATCCATATAAAAGGTGATACCATTGGTGGTTCGCGTTTTAGGTTTGTGCCGTGCCCCGCTGAGGTTCCCGGTTTTACCGAGGAAATGGTATCGGTTTTACAGAACCATGTGAGGAACATAGCCTCATTTACTACGCTAGGTTTCAACTTGCGCTCAGCACCTCCCGCACTGTTTACTATAAAGCCAGAGTCTTGTTGGGCGTCATTAAAACACTTAGTTGTAAGCGAATTCAGAATTCCTCGCCTGGGCAATCAACCCCTGTCCCACTTGAAAGGTCTTCTTCAACTAGAAATTACTGGCGGCATTGGCTATGATCACTTTGATGATGTTTTGAATGCCTTATCCAAATGTTCCGATATGCATACGCTCCGACTGACACATGTGGAGCCAAGGCAGGTGCTGCCTAGTTCCATGCCGGTTTCCTTGCCCTCTCTCAGGCTATTAGAGATTGACCACCATAGCGCAGCAATACTTTGCATGATTAACACTCCACTAGAGCTAGATCTGAGGTTCCGTTGTCGGAACGATACAGAAAATACCCATGTACTTGAACTTGAATGTTTTATCGCTCGAAACAGGGTAGCTGCATTGACCTTGCAGGATAACCTCTCTCTTTTCAGAGCTACCAGACTGCTACCACGAATTTCAAACCTCCTGCCTAGAATTCGTGTATTATGCATCGATGAGGGCGAGAGCTTCTCCTTTTCTCACAGAGAGCCACAAGGGCACATCACTATCAGCATTAAAACGCAGTTTCCTGACTTGGTCTCTCTTGTTTTCAGGAGAAGCATGATCAAACCTGAGTTTGTATTAGAGCTTGAGACGGTACTGAGTAATCAGCAATTACTTTGTCTGAGCTTCCTTGAGTGCTCTTTTCTAACAGCGTCGGGCGAATCATCATCTTACAATCCATCCGACCAGGGAGTGCCGGAAATCCCAGAGGAGATGTCTGTACGTCTGGCCAAGTTGGCAAAAAATCTTGAAGTTCGTCAAGAGGCACCCAGAATCTTCCGAGGAGTAGATCCATTCATCCAGGAGATGATGAAGGTTGATTGATGCGTGATTATCCCTGACAATTGCGCTTTGGGTAATAGATGTACAAATTTGATAGTAGAAAATTTACGCTTCGCGGCTTAGCGTACGTTTTCAAAATTTTGAGGCAGCTTGCGTATTCAAGGTATTCCTAGATTGCCTAAAAATAGTCACGTATTTGGCATTTCGACCAGATCGTTCATCAATAATATAACCAAACAAGGCTGATATAACGTCACCTTTTTCTGCAATCTCCCAACCATCACTTCAGCCCAGTGAGGTCCCCACCCAACACCCAATTTGCTCGTCCCCTTCATACAAAATGAAAGTCTTGGAGGGCTGGTTGGCTGCTCATTCGACTCTCAAGTAGACTGCACTCGAATTTAGGAACGCAAGTATTGCACTGAACACTCAGGCTGCCCATTTTCTCGAATCTGATACCGGTCGCCCCGCTCTTGAACAGGTAGTTTACGAGGTGCAAAATTGTATAGATATCACCGAGCTTGTTGAGAGCCACATGGGCCAGTCGCAAACCACACTCCATCGATTATTCAACTGGTCCACGATTCGGGCTCCTATCCAAAAGCTTGTTCTCGAGATTCTGACCCAGGTATTCGCGTTCGCTATTGCCGAGCATGACCGTAGGGCCGCTCCTAATCGTGACACGAGAATCGACATATTACTCGTATGTACTAGGTGACACGGGATCACGATCAATACGCCTTTGCTCTGGTCGTATGTGAATATCTCTTATGAACGATAGGCAAGATTTGGCCATCTCGACGCTCCATGTTTGTGGCTAGCTCGTGCTGCTCATGGGCCTATACACAACGACCTCACACGTGCTGATATGCGTCACACCAACCAAGGGTTCACCATCTTTGCCGAAGCAGCCGTCTGCGTCTTGGGCCATATGTGGCAAAAAATAAAATCGCTTCTAGCCGTGGATATAGATATCGATCTGGTCGTTCTTCATTTGTTCGACAAATACAAGCCTCGCGCGTGGATGTCACTGGAGAACTTGGTCCTTGCCCCCCCCCGTCTGTAATCAACCTGCAGGCCGCTTGGTCTTGCGCTCGTTCAAGGGGTTGCTTGAATTAGGTATTTCTCGCCTGAATTTGTACACCAAAAGATCTTGGGCCGCTCTCCTCATGCACACACTCATGGCTGGGACTAGGCTCCAGGATCTGTCGTCACGGACTCCGACCTTGATGCCTCCATTGCGGCTTTTGACAGTTGATAACTCGAGCCTGTCTATATTATCCTTTATACAACCGGTACTTGAGTTAGTTCTTAGACTACAAGACTTGCAAAACGAGAGTTCCGATGACGAGTTGGTGCCAATTCAATCATCTCTCGCCCGTTCCAGGATCGTTGCTCTAACACTTATAGGCGGGGGGAAACCTTGGACGCAGCGAAGTTTCATGCTACCGTTGATCTCACGCCTAATTCCAAACGTGCGGACAATACACATTGGAGGGCACTTGCCCAGCTCGTGGGATCCCTATGAACCACCGCTTCCGATGTGCTGCGTCGCTTCGCATTTGCCCAGCCTTCGATCTATATCGATTTCAAGATGCTTGGTAACTAAACAAGTCGCATTGGATCTACGTACTCTTCTCGGCTCACTAAAGTTGATGGGGATGGTGTTCCTTAGGTGTTCGTTCGGGTTGCCAATCAATAGGTCTGATCCGAGTAATCACCCTATGATGGACTCACCATTATCAAAAGATATAGACCTCATGCTAACAAGTCTGGCGAATCATCTTTTGTTTGGCGGTGAAATGTACCACGAGACTTACCATGGAGTCGATCCACTCATGCAAGAGATGATGAATTGCTGATGAGATGTATGCGCTCGTATGTAGGCTAGTATCTCTGTATGAATTTTTGGTTGTGAAAGACCCGCCCGCTGGCGTAATTGAGCGACGGTACAGGGAATGCCTGGGTAAAATCGAATGGAAGGATTATAAATATTACTCGTGATGTACCGTGCAAGCGCCGGCGTCACGTGGTATCCCGTCGATCACGAAATTTCCCAGCTGTCCATCTCCCGATCGTCTGAGCCGTGTGCTCGCGTCCTGGACTCTGCTGCAGAAAGATTAATTGAAATTTGGATGTTCAAGTGCTGAACACCACTCCAAAATGGTCAGTCGCCCCCCGCCCCGCCTGACAAAAGCTGACAAGGTCCAGACTCTGTTTGCTGCGCTCGCACGTCGAGCGCATGCATATCCACCGTGCATACCTCTATTTCGAAATAACATTAGACTGCGGGCAGCTGCTACCGCTGCGGCAGTCAAAAAAGGACCACCGGCACCTGCCCATGCCGTCCACCAAGTGACCGCCGACGACACCAAGCGGCTCTCCAACCAGCGCAATATCGGCGTATCGGCACATATCGACTCGGGAAAAACTACGTTGACGGAGCGCATCTTGTTCTATACCGGCAGGATCAAGGATATCCACGAGGTGCGTTTGTTTCCTCGTGTCGGGGCTAGGTTTGCTCAACGGATTGGTGCAAGGTTCGAGGCAAGGATAACGTCGGTGCCAAGATGGACTCTATGGAACTGGAAAGGGAAAAGGGCATCACTATCCAGAGCGCAGCTACGTTTTGCGACTGGAAGGCTACGGATCCGGTGACTGGAGAATCGAAGGACTATGCGATCAATATTATTGATACCCCAGGTGGGTGTCTGTTCCATTAACGACTGTGGTCTGCTCACCCGATCCCAAGGGCACGTGGACTTTACGATCGAGGTCGAGCGTGCACTACGGGTTCTGGATGGCGCGGTCTTGGTTTTATGTGCGGTTTCTGGCGTTCAGGCATGTTCCGCTCTCCGAATCCTCTACTCAAACCCGAACTAACGTATTGGTTTAGAGTCAAACCATCACGGTCGATCGGCAAATGCGGCGGTACAACGTTCCTCGGGTTTCGTTCATCAACAAGATGGATCGGTGTGTTCATTTCCTGTCATGAGTCGATGCTTTTCCTCACTTCTACATAGAGCCGGTGCAAATCCTACTCGAGTCGTGCAACAAATTCGGAATAAACTACGTATGCCCGCAGCATTGGTCCAGGTTCCTATCGGCACGGAAAGCGAATTCAGCGGGGTGGTTGACCTCATTCGGTGGAAGGCAATCTACAACAAAGGCGTAAAAGGGTCCGTATCTCATCCTCCATCTCATCTGATCTCCAAAGCCAAAAACTCTCGCACACAGCATTGAAATCGAAGAATCCGACGAAATCCCGCCTTCCGTCCTCCCCCTCGCCGAACAAAAACGGGCGGAACTGATCGAAACACTCGCAGACGTCGACGACGCAATCGCAGACCTGTTCCTCGCCGAAGAACCCATCACACCAGACCAGCTCGTCGCCGCTATCCGTCGCTCGACCATCGGACTCAAATTCACTCCCGTCTTTCTCGGTTCGGCGATCAAGAATACGGGTGTACAGCCTATGCTCGACGGCGTATGCGCGTACCTTCCCAATCCGTCTGAAGCGCCTGTCAAAGCGGTCGATGTCGAGGCTTCCAAGGTCGTGAGAAACGAGTTGGCGGTACGGGTTCAGGCGGGAGAGGCTGCGGCTGACGAAAAGGCGCATGATGTGACGGTGGATCTTGTTCCGGCTGCGTCGGCCCCGTTTGTGGGACTTGCGTTCAAGCTCGAAGAAGGCAAGTATGGCCAGTTGACGTATATGCGGGTGTATCAAGGGACTATGAAGCGAGGAAGTGTGATTTATAATGCGAGGACTGGGAAAAAGGTCAAGGTTCCTAGGCTGGTGCGGATGCATAGTGATGATATGGAGGTTGGTCTTTTTTGGTTCTGTTTTCGGGTTTTGCTGATGGCAGTTTGAATTTTAGGATATTGATGAGATTGGCCCTGGCGAGATTTGTGCGATTTTCGGTGTGGAGTGTTCGTCTGGTGACACGTTTACGGATGGAACGACCTCTTACTCCATGGTGCGCTTCTTGTAATACCAAGATCTACTTGGACTTTGACCTGATTCGAATCTAGACTTCGATGTTCGTCCCCGACCCAGTCATCTCCCTCTCGATCAAACCAGTTGGAACCGAAACACCCAACTTTTCGCGCGCATTGAACCGGTTCCAAAAGGAAGACCCCACGTTCCGCGTTCATATCGACCAGGAGAGCCAAGAAACCATCATCTCTGGCATGGGCGAACTTCACTTGGACATTTACGTCGAGCGCATGAAACGCGAGTACAACGTCGCTTGCACCACTGGAAAACCCCAAGTCGCGTTCCGCGAGACGATCCAGCAACGAGCCGAGTTTTCGTACACGCACAAGAAGCAGACGGGCGGTGCTGGTCAATTTGGACGTGTGATTGGGTACATCGAGCCGATGGTTCTGGATCCTGAGACGGGCAAAGACATTGGGTTTGAGAATTTGGTTACGGGTGGTAATATCCCGCTTGGGTATATGCCTGCTATCGAAAAGGTTTGCTCCACTGCATTTCGGTATAAATGTTGACTGATGTTGTTTGGCAGGGTTTCGAGGAAGCTCTTCAAAAGGGGTTGCTTTCTGGGTATCCCGTCACTGGGTGCAAATTTGTTCTTGAAGATGGATCGTATCATCAAGTCGATTCGTCCGAGTTGGCATTCCGATTGGCTGCTATTGGAGCGTTCAAGGAGGCTTATCACAAGGCTCAACCTGTGATTATGGAGCCTATTATGACAGTCGAGGTTGTTGCGCCGATTGAATTCCAAGGTATGGTCAAGTCATTCACCTACTGGAGTAACGACTGACCTGGCACCACAGGTACTGTCATTGGAGGTATCAACCAACGCCGTGGGACGATTGTTGATACCGAAGTTCGAGATGACGAGTTTACCGTCACTTGCGAAGTCAGCTTGAACGATATGTTTGGTTATGCGAGCAACTTGCGGGGTATGACTCAGGGCAAGGGCGAGTTCTCCATGGAGTACAAGGTACGTACAGTCCGCTTTACCTTTTTCTATCGTCGCATTTATTGACGGGTTGATTCCTAGAACCACCAACCGGTTATGCCCAACGTGCAAAAAGAGATGATAGACGCATACAGGAAGAAGCAGTTAGAGAAACACAAGTAGACTAGGGGCTCCTTTTCCTTTCAATGATTTTGGATGCTGTATTCCCCCACTCACTCGCATAATTTATCTCTTGCATTCAATCACTTTCCTAGTTTGGAACACAAAGAGGAGTGTCCCGAATCTTAATTCTAAGATCTAATCATCATAGCTTCCACTCGCAAGGACAATCGCTGCTTGGCCCACTCGAAGTCGGGAAGGCATAAAAACAGGTGTGCTGATCAACAGAGGGGCTATGTGTCGACTGAGTTGGCGTATAGTGCCTAAGATGATCTTCCCGATCTTTCTCGGTTGAGTTTGCGGACGTACAACGATCCATTTGAAGGGGTGTATTCACCGAAAGGTTGATGCTGCCAGGGTGAAGAAGATCATGGTGAGCAGAAATTGTTTCTTGCTTGATGTCAACTGTGATTCGTTTTGAATGGGATGGGTATATGAATCCTCTCGCTAGGCAGCCTTATAGTAAAAACTCAGAAAGCTTCTTGAGGGCCAGAAGAAATATCCTGTATATTCTCAAATGGAGGAGTTTTATAAGACAGCAAGTCTTCCGTACTTATCACCAATACACACACCCCTCACTGATATTGATACTTGACCCAAACAGTTTAATGCTAATCAAATCACTATTGTTGCTGGCGAAACTAGATCTGGAAAGACATTCATTCTCAACGGTTTTTGCTGAGACAAATCTAGCATCCGTTTTGAACCTCAAATTGTATCCTAGTGACTCAAACATTACCCTGGCTACCTTGCTTGCCTGCCTCTGGTCATTCGATCGCCTTTCCTAGCTGGAGTGAGTTTTTATGCTCGCTCGACAGACAATCTCCTTGGGCAGTGTATCTTTGAACGATGAAATTTGTTCGACTCGAGGCTCTCAGCTGCATCAGAAAGATTTTTACGGGCGCGAGGGGGTACAATTATGGTAAAAGTGCATTACATCAACTACTCGGCCATATGACTTCTGGTAAAGTTTGAAATCTGGTCTGGTTGAGCTCGAACTAGTAGATTTCACTGGTGCCTAAGGTGTCTAATGATCCACGATTGGGTGAGCTTCATCCCGTTTCCTGGCCGTGCACAAGTGCAGTTCTCAGCCAAGTTATGATCGTTCCAGGAGACAGAGTTACGATTGCAATAAAACTTTTGACAAAACTATATGTTGATTTGAACAGAATTTATACAGTGGCGCAATTTGTGATTAAGCGGGGTTATTGTGCACATGTTGTACCACGAAGTTGGGTCGTCCAGTTCATAGCTCCACAACCCGAAGTAACAGCTTAGGAGTCCTTTCCATGTCGACCGGATCACTCTTTAGAAACGGGAACTGCACCCCTAGCGTCTGGAATCGAAGATGTCAGGTACTAATCCTCTGAAGCGGTTTATCGTTGCTTACCTCCCACTGTGATGGATTGTGCTGAGATGGTTCGAATTTGAACTTTTTCACCATGATGGCTATCATCACCTCTAAACTTGAGATATAAACGTGTGTACCGAACTGTGAGCTTAATACAACTCAACTGATCTCGAGGATTGCGAACTAAAGAAAGATGTTAGCAGTTGGCCCAATATCTCAATTCCTTTATCGTACCTTGAACCCGCTAAAGTGATAATGTACCATCAGAGAAGCAAGATTCCCACCATCGAAGGTTACTTACATGCATGAATTGGGTCCCGCACCGAATGACATCCTTTTGGATACCCAAATTAGCTTGTGAATAACTCTGAACTTTTTGAAACTCGCATCGCTGAATATACACCCGGCAGTTGGGCCCCTGCTTCCGTAAATTCCTTCCAATCGGAACCGATCCAACGATCTGGCCAGAACTCGTGCGCTCGCTCCTCCCAAATCTTACCATACCGGTTTGCCATAGAAATACTACAAAGAATACGAGTGCCCGCTTTAATCGGAATGCTAGAAATTTCGCCTTTTGGCGTTTGGATGGGATACCGCAGCGGGATGATTGCGTCCTTTTGACTCCTACATACTATGGTCAGAAAATGTCAAAGAGCGCAATGAGAATATTTACATCCTACCAAGCTGAGGTACCGGACCGTATAATCGCAGTGTCTCACGAACCACTGCATCCAAGTACGGGAGTTTCAAGAGCCCGTCATGATTTGCGTCATCTTTATGATTCTTGAAATATAAGCACACTTCTTCACGAAGCTTTACCTGAATCTGAGGTAAGTCGGCTAAGATGTTGAGAATTCTGGCTACCAATGTGCTAAAATTCATTTCAGTAGGATACTGATGGTCAAGTGTGCCTTTAAGCTACCTGGTAGTTTCATGACCCGCGAATATAAAGGTACTACGTTTGCGTAAATACCGGAGCTAAAATAGTAGCGCGATAAACTCAAGCCTCACTTCATGTGTCCAATCATGGCTTGGCGACTAATGTGGTTCTCAGAGCCTTCTGCTTCATTTGCTTTCACTATGACGGGCGCGATTAGTTAGTGACTCAGCCCCAATATTAAATCCTTTACCCACTAAGTAAAGTCATAATATCCCGCCCACGGCCAGCTTCCGCCGAAAGATCGCTACCTGAGGATAGCAGCGCTTGACGAGCTCGCAGGACTTCTTCGGCTTGTTCATTCTGAACTGTTACGGCATGGCGCATTTGCCGGACTATCTTGAGAGGAATGTACTGAACAGCCCAACGACGGAATGCAGGAGTTCCAAAATTGTATAGGAGGGGCAGTATTCTGGCATAGGGGCTAGCCTGAGTCGTTAGACGTCTACCGATCCGAAATATTAGTAGGCAACATTTTATGATGAACATAATCTTACATGACACTCTTGATGGCAATATTGTACTCATTGCGTTTTCCTGTGAGCGAATCAAACGAATAGCCGAGTCCGGCTTCGCCGACTAGCTCCAAAGCAGCGGCAGTCATCCATGGGAATATGTCTAACTCCTTGGATGAGCTCCTGGAGTTTGATAGATCCCTCTTGATCGCATCGCTGGTCTATGTGGCCAAAAATTCAGCCAACGGTCAAAAAGTAATACATTGGTGAATTTATTGTACAAACCTGCTCCGCGATGTTCATAAATACGGGCATCTGCACTCGAATCAATACTGTTGTAAAATCAAATTACATGCGTGTACCACACCACTAGATCGGCGATAAGTTCGACTGCGAAGTCAACAGGTACTGTAGCACGCACATTCACGAAGGAATTTCATTGTAAAAACTGGATTCAACAGCTAGAAAACGTTGTCGAATCATCAGACTCTGAAGCTACTAGCTCATTTATGCAACCAGACCTTGCGATGAAATCGGTGTTCTTCGCCTTGAATTCTATCTGAAAAATGGCCAAGGTGATATGAGTGGATGTATTTACCTGTCATACCGAGCAATCCGCCTCCAAAAATGATCCTCAGCATTCTAAATCCCATGCTCAGCGCGATCCAAGTGAGGAAAAAAGTAAATGCGTACTGAGAAAAAGCGAGAGGACGCTCAAAACTCACCCGGTCTTTGACAAATATTGCGTCCAGAGCAGTCGGATCTACTGTGAAGATGATCTCGTCCTGATATAGATTAAACCAAGATGAAAACGTGCAACGGGGAAAGAGTGAGCATACTAACACCAAAGGCTCCGTTTATCCTCAAGGTCGGTCCATACGTAGAAACCAGATACTCGTGGTACTGAGTTCCGTTTGGCCCAAACAGTTTCCTGTAATGGCCTAAATGAGGAGTAAGCTCAAAATATTGTGACCCAATTCAGCCACCTTACCAGTCATCCAGTCTTCTTTAGGTGGACCAGGCAGTTCAACCAGCAACCTACCGGACGCAATATGACGATAAAGTAGCAAAGAGAAACAAGCGCCAGCTACGAGGCAAGCGGTCGTAGAAATACCCGCAAAGGACGTGGGGAGTATTTCGGAAATCATCCTGAAGTTTGAGAGCGGGATGGCGAACGAACAGAGAATTATTTCCTTTTATCTCTTCTGGCACCAAGACAAGCCAACATTCCGGCGCGCACAGCCATTGAGGTTGTATCATGACTAGAAAGTTCCCGGAGGAAAAGAAGCGTTCCAGGATGAGGCCAGCCGACATTTGTCGCGTTAGAAGAGGGATAATACATCCTTTCACAAGTCAGCCTCGTGCTTCCACATAAAATGGGCGCTGCTACGACGTAATGTGCCATTACGTTAGTACATGTTTCGGTTCTAACTTTAAACAGGTTCATGCGTGGGGCCTGCCAAGACGCTAATTCGCTCACCGCTCGCGGTGCAGGGGCATTATAAGATTGTTCCTTAACATGCCGAGATAGGCTAACGGGTCCCAGAAATTTCGTTCAGCCTTGAATGGCGATAGCATGAACGCGTGACAATACGACTGCACAGGCCCGGTCTAACCGGCTACAAATAGCCTGCCAGCGTTTGCAACCACCCGGCAATCCTAGGTGGGGATTCAATCGCTGTCAATCGCGGGCTGAACTCTATTACAATACAGCGAATACCTTCCCATCGGGACTGCACTATATGCGACGATGTGCCATGCCGAATCGAAGCCCATAGATTGCTCTGTACAAGTCCTTTTGCTTGTTTTTTAGGTACTCTACCTATTTTATTGCTGTTTCACAATAAGATGGCGCGGCGCTTACAGTTTGATCGAATAAATACCTACAGTTTTGGGCTCGCCCCGCACGTAGTTTGAATATTGAGGATACGTGAGTGATACCAAAATGCTCGGATGAGCAAAGCGAATCGACTAACAGAACGGAAATGAGCCTAGACAGAAGGTTGAGATGAAATTCAGCCCCTGAAACTTGGAATTATCGGATTTTCTCTTTGTTAGTCGGTCCGCCTCGCTCGTGCGATCATTTTGTACTGTTCACGTATCCTCAATATCAAAACTGCGTGCGAGGCGAGCCCAAAACTGTAGGTATTCATTCGATCAAACTGTAAGCGCCGCGCCATCTTATTGTGAAACAGCAATAATAGCTAATCGTCAAAAGCAGCTTTTTTTCAGCCAGTCGACAGCGCATCACAGTCGCGCACCTTGCTCCAAACTCACTTCGCATTTTTACTTATAACGGCTTGTCTATTTAATATACCGATTGAACAGATTTAAATCAAGGCCCAGTTGACGATGTTCCAAAGTTGAACTTATAACATGTATAGTAAACAAATGCATGTGACGCACAACCTGATTTGGCCTATTTTAAGGACGCAGGATCCCTAAAAGGTACCACTCATTTTTATAGGGAGAAAAACTCCCAAAAAATTGAGTATTCTTTAGTCAATCGAGAACACTGCTCACGCCGAGTCGAGCACCGCATGCTACTAGTCAGCCACCTATGCATATAGGGGCGCATACATGTCGGCCCACAAATGGTCGGGGTCGCCGGGGGGTGGTTTCAGTCACCGAATGGTGCGATTTGCTGAATACCTGAGTTCCCGGCATGGAAATTCATTCCTCGAGCTACGCTCACGGAGTCATTCTACCTTGTGAAGAATCAAAATTTGTGAACGATAGTGACGACAAGAGACCTGGGGATGACATACCTTTAATACACAGGGGTCGGGTCCGCACATAGCTTCGATCTTGGACACGCCAATGAGCAGCGGGGCAGAAGAGCGATTGGAGGTAAGGGTGTCGGTATATTAAAGATTCCGAGAAATGTACGACTCAGCTGTGATGTCAGAGGCTTGGGGCCCGATCGGGTGGTGGAGCGTGCCCAATCATTCGCATTTTTTCTGGCCCGTAACCCTCACGTAAAGAAAAGAACCACATATTCGACCGCGCGTCGAATAGTGCTAGTTTCAGCCGAATCAAATGCGTATACAGCTTGCTGCCCTTAGCAGCTGGGCGCTTCCTCACCTTCTAAGGACCCATTTGGGATCGTTCGAACCTGAACTCATCCACGACTCACCTCTCTGCCATATCTCCAGCTTCCCTCTTTCCAATTGTGTGGTATAGCCAGCCACGGCGCTATTCGACCTATCCTCGCTATCAACAAATCCTGGTACGTCCCTATATACATAGCTCTAGCACATAGCATGAAATAACTACATCGCAGGGCGACTAGATGCGCCATAGCTATTTGCGCCAAGTTGTTTAGTGAGCATTTAGCCTCTACTCTACTCTATGGCGCGCTCCGACCAACTATTGATAAACAAACACCTAACAGCGAGAAGGGCAGCGTTGGTTGAGGCCTGGGCGATTCAACGAGTGGTCAGCTGAGGGTATCACCCCGTAATCAGTGCGTTGTTTGAACACTCCTAAATCAGTCGATGTTTCGCTGATAAGTCGCCCCCCGTACATGAGCTGAGGCATGGGTCGCCAAATGCCTCAGTCACACTAGCCCTGAGGTCACACCCCCCTGTTATGGATGTCGTCTACTTTATAATCCGTTTTGAACCGCAATGCGTATCCCTACCGACCGAAACATTGCTACGACTATTCCTCGCCCGATTCTCTGCGCCTACAGTCATTGCTTCAATGTAGACGTCAGTGGGAGTGAATGGCTTCACGCCGTGAATTTTTGAGTCGCCCATTGTCTGAATGAATTACCTCAAAAGACTTAGGGCGCGCTTTGCATGCTCGGGGACGCATCATTATGGTCAAGATACACATTTGGCTAACAATACGCGTTCCGGTAAATTTTGAAATCCGACCCTGTCGACTTTGGTGAACTTCACCAGCGCTGAGCACGGGATCAGGGTTTACCACGTGACTCCATCCCCACGTGGGGGGATCGTTTGGGAGTGGCAATCATCGATCAGGTTGACCACCATGAGCAATCGAGCCAGTGGCACTCACGGGCCGCTTGGCCCGGGCCCGTACCCGAAGTCGGGCACAAAGGGTCTAAGGATCCATTTCGGAACTTGATTGTCAGGCAGGTGGATGCAGGTAGTGCGAAAGGGATGCTCGTAAGCTCTGCTTCATTATGGACAGTCGATTGGTGGACTATTGACATGGGCATCTGTAGAATGGGTATATGAATCCATTTACGAGGCAGCCCTACTCGGAGAAGTACAAGAAGATTCTGGCAGCACGCGCAAAACTCCCTGCATTTGATCAAATGGACAACTTTTATAAGATGGTGGGTTGGCCTTGTTTGCATTATGCTCTGCCTATTTGATGTATGCACAACCATGGAATGCTGCATCGTTTATCTCAGTTCAATAGCAACCAAATCATGGTCATTATAGGTGCCACAGGGACTGGAAAAACTACCCAGTGAGTTTACTCTTTGTGTATACGAATTCATCATATTGAATGTATCAACATAGACTACCCCAATTTGTAGCATACACGGACATGCCCCATTCTACAGGAAAAATTGTTGGCTGCACGCAGCCTAGGAGAATCGCAGCTACTTCGGTTGCTCGACGTGTCGCAGAGGAAATGGATGGTGCGCGAGTCTCAAGCGTCTTTAATGAGCTTCTTGAATAAAATGATCTGGTGCTATGATGTCATAGTCCAACTTGGCAAACAGGTCGGATACTCGATTCGATTCGAAGACGTAACGCAGGAAGGAGTTACATTCTTGAAATATATGACGGATGGGATGTTACTTCGTGAAGGTTGGCTCCAATTGCGCGCATTAAACATATCTCCTCACGGCTAACCGATTGCTCTCGCAAGCGATGGTGGATCGAGACTTAACCCGATATAGCACAATCATCTTGGATGAAGTCCACGAGCGAACCCTTGCTACAGACATTCTAATGGGTGGGTGGTTTCATATTGACCGACTGATTGTTCAATAATATTTATCTTGGTTATCCTACGGCCCCTTTTAGGCCTACTGAAGGAGATAGCCCGGCGGCGAGATGATCTGAAGATTATCATCATGTCGGCGACTCTCGATGCTTTGAAATATCAAAAATATTTCTCAACCCACACTCATGGCGTAGTGCCTTTGCTGAAATTTCCCGCGGTAATTTATCCAGTAGATGTGCGTTCACCCATTTATCACATGAACGACCTGGTCTCGACTTGCCAACTTCTCGCCAGATCTTCTTCACTCCAGAGCCTGAGCCAGATTATGTCGAAGCGGCGATTCGTGCTGTTCTTACGATCCACCGATCCGAGCCTGCCGGTGATATATTGGTATTCCTAACTGGGGAAGAGGAGATAGAGGACGCGTGTCGAAAGATAAGATCTTGTGTGGACCTCTTAAATGCTAACCAAAAACGTAAGTAAATTCTTACGACCGAAGGATGGGTGCTAACTCCTCCATTCTCAGGAGGTCCTGGGCCGCTCTTATGCCTTCCCTTATATTCCGCCCTACCACCAGTCCAGCAACAACGAATCTTCGAACCTGCACCTGATGGGGGAAGGAAAGCCGTTATTGCGACCAATATTGCCGAAACGAGCTTGACAATCGACGGCATCGTATACGTCGTAGACCCGGGATTCTCAAAGCAGAAAGTATACAATCCTAGGTAAGCCAATGTATTACCTCGTATCCACTAGGGGGGGGGACTGAAGGAAGTCATCTTCAGGATACGCGTAGAATCTCTCCTGGTATCTCCAATATCCAAAGCGAGTGCTCAGCAACGGGCCGGACGTGCTGGAAGAACTCGACCAGGTAGGTGGTAGGAAACTCGAAATTGCTATGGTTTTGATGACATTTGGCAGGGCAATGTTACCGGTTGTTCACCGAGAAGACATATATGGAAGAACTCGAAGAACAAACTCACCCGGAAATCCTGAGATCAAATCTTTCCAACACTGTTTTGGAACTCTGTAGACTTGGGATAACTAATTTGGTACAGTTTGATTACGTCGGTAAGCATTCAGCATGCCATCGCAAGTCTTGTGTCTTGATATCGACTGATAGATGCTCCCGCGCCTGAGACGATTATGCGCGCACTCGAATTGCTCAGCTACCTTAGCGCTATAGACCAAGAAATTCAGTTAACCCTAGTGGGCGGGATGATGGCCGAATTTCCGCTCGATCCACAGGTGAGCCAGGCTGATAGAATATAACGAAGTGCTAATACGCGTTTTCGTAGCTCGCAAAACTGTTGATTATTAGTCCAGAATTTAAATGCAGCAACGAGATTCTGACCATAGTCGCTATGCTTTCAGGTGGGTTAACGTACATTCAATGTCTCGTTGTACTAGTGACGTAACAAAGCCCTACATAGTTCCTAACGTCTGGGTCCGACCCGTTCAAGCACGGAGAGAGGCTGATGCGGCCAAATCTCGATTCGCCCATCCCGATGGAGATCATATCGCGCTACTAAACGTCTTCAACAGTTATGTCGAAAGTATGGAACTCTCACACATTGAAGCTACTTGGTCCCTGATGGTCATATTTTGTCTAGACAAAAGCGATAAGAATTGGTGCTGGGAGAACTTTGTTTCCCAACGCGTACTTCAACAGGCTGAAAATGTGCGACACCAACTCTTACGGCTGATGAATCGACTCGACATCAAGCTCGTAAGCGAACCTCATGAACACAAACGGCACACCAGTATCCGGAAAGCACTGGTGTGCGGTTTCTTCATGCAGGTGGCCCACCGAGACGAGAGAGGTAGCTATGTCACAGTGAAGGACCAGCAGGTTGGTGCTTGCACTGATGATTCGCATGAAAATTAAAAAGGCGCATAGATCGTAACGTTGCATCCTGCTTGTGAACTAGCCGGCCGCCCCGAATGGGTCCTTTTTCACGAGTTTGTCCTTACTGCCCGACCATACATTCGAACCGTGACGACTGTGCAACCTGAGTGGTGAGTATCTGAAATAGCCAACATAGCTTTGTTTGATGAGCTTGGTAGGCTTCTGGATTACGCTGGAAAATACTATGATTTGAGTACTTTTCCAGATAGCGACGCAAAGCGGGCTCTCTTGGCTGTCTCACGTGCAGCAACAAATGGCCAAGGGGGTAGCGGGAAGAAATCCAAGAAGCTCCGATGAACTTGAGTCTGTTTCTTAATTTTTAGTGTGAATGAATCTAGTTTCGAATGAGCCGGGTATGAAGCGACGCTCCGACGAAGAACCACAATGTGTCTCATTTAATTGAAGCACCGTGAAAGTGGACTTAGGAAATATTCCTTCAGTCTAAACCTCAGTAGCGGCGCATACATCAATTTTAGTTCAACTCTCCGTTATCAAACATTTCTGAGATGGCTTTCATGCTACCCTCAACGGTTGCCTTGGCTTTGATGATACCTTCTTCCCTATTTTCTGCGACCAATGACATTTCCTTCATATCGAAAGTGAAACTCAAGAACCGGTCCCCCGCCGCAGTTTTCGAGATCACATTGGTGACGACAGAACCTGTGTCTGCTTTAAAAACAACCTAGTAAACACGGAAAAAAGCATGAGCCGTCTGTCACTAGTTACGTCGACAAGACCGCTTACCAGGGTAGGAGGATACAAGTCAAGATCCTCAACCTGTACGAGACCGTTCCTAGCGAGGGCCTCTTTGCGTTTGATATACCGAGGGGTTTCTTCGAGAACTTGGGCGGACGAGAAACCGGAAATGAATCTGCGTGGGTCACGACTTTTGGCGCGCAAGGCTTCAAAGGCTTGCTCTGTTGCAATTTTGCAGTCTTTGGGGAACGGGACAGAGTAGGCGTAATTGAAGCCAGATTGAATGATGGTCGACTGAAGGGATGGGTAGAGTGTCTGAAGGTGCTGAGGTCAATCAATCTCTGTGGGGACGATGGGTTGTGGTACATGTATTTATACACCAAACTAATTCAACTGGCAAAAAGTCGACGACTCACAATCATGCTTACGACACACAACGCAGGCTCAATTCATGAACAATAGAATCCTGGACCCGCGCGCTCGATGCTTCTCCTCCGTGGTGCAAGACACCGCGGAGACTACGGCTGTGGAGGGCGAGTTGAGGCTCTAAGGACCCAACCCTGCTCGTGTTGCGGTGATTGTGATTAATTGTGGCACCCGCTGGCCTTGTGATGGAGCTCGAGATCGAAGTAGTTCCTTGGCTGAAAATGGAGATATCGTACAGTCATTGATCGGAACAAACCAGTCGATCCCCGAGCCCGATATCAAATCGGAGTGACTTGCCGGTTCGAGACAAATAGCCGAGGTGCCGAAGTTCCGGAGATCCGAGGACAACAACCGAGAAATAACGAAAAGCAGACAATCGTTATTCCAATGTCTCAAGAAGCGGATAAATGAAAAATCAAACATCCGACGAACACAACATCTCAAGCATTACACCAAACCCTCCCAAACTCGTCCTGCGCCACACCCGGCCTTCCCCCTCGTTCGGTCCTGCCATCCCACGAATCGATAAACCCGAGTCCGTAGCTCACGTCTGCGTTTACTTCAACCGACGGACATTTCCATTTCAGTAGTGGCGGGCAACTTCGGTCGACGATGTTGCATGTTTCGATGCATGGTAGAAGTTCTTGATACTCCACGTTTAGAGAAGGCAGGAACGGAGATCGAGGCGCGGCGTTGGCGTTTCTAGTCACGAGAGCTGCTTGGGGGAGAGGAATGTCTGGGCGTCGGTTCGAGTTGGGATCGTTGAACGCGAGTTGAGGGGCCTCGAGAGCACTATCCGGGATAGGCTCGCCACATCGAGGGAATACGATCGAGCAGACCCATTTCCGGTAGGCGTTTTGACATCCTGTGCACGTTTGAAGCGGAGAGTACCAGTCTCGGCCACATGCAAACGTTTTTAGCGATGACGTAAAGTTTGATAAACTCGAGATGACGGTATCTCGTATATCTTGTGGGAGATTTTGGTCGGTGTACGAGGTGGCGCCGTTTGGAGGACCCGGGAGCGGGACTGCATAGGTCACCGCAGGACAATATGGCAGGGAATGGACGAGCGGGCATGGAAAGTTGTTGGATTTCGTCAAGAGGTACGATGGACCAGAGACCTTGACGCCATCCTCGATCACGTACGCACTGTAGTTGGTTGAAGGGGACAGTCCGTCGACGAACCACTGTGTTCGCCACCCGTCAGAGTCTCTCAAGAGAGTGCGGCTGACCGTATTGACGAGCGCCCCGCCGAGTTTTGAAGCGAGGGCGCAAGCCGAGTTCGTAAGCCAAACAGTCTCGTTCGCGTTGGCAGTAGGAAATATCAAGAGTGTGGTATTTGGGGCGGGAGGTGTAGGCGGCGCGGCGGGGATATCGGGAATCGCGGATTGGAGTGTATAGTTTGGATAGCTTGGTTCTGTAAAGTTGGGGGCAAGAAATGGGGGAGAAAAGATAATTGCTCGAGTGGAAGATGTGTCGCCAAGGAGGGGAAGTTGGGTCATCCGTTGATGAACAGGTCCTTTGATAGTTGGTTAGTCCATCTCCGAGTCTAGTTGACGTTTTTAATCATATTGCACACCTCTTTCGGATGTGGCTACGTCGATTGTCCAGTTGGCCTTTGCCTGTGCGTTTGGCCAAACTGCTAATACACCTCCATCGCGCGATTCCGTGTAGTAGGTAATAAGGCCGTCGTCCAGACTCAGCTCTTGCCCACCCTGGCTGCCGGGAGCCCCGCCCGGTCCGGGCAAGTTGACTCCAGTTTCGTTGGAAACGAAAAACTGAGGGAGTGGAAGTACAGCACCACAAACAGCGATCGTGAGGTAATAGGGGTTGTTGAACGCCGGAAATTCGAGCAGAAGCTGGGGAGAGTTGGGCGAGAACCTGAAGATGCGTCGAGATGGCACGGAAAACGTGGTCGTGTTTTGGGCAAGAGCCGAGGGCATAGAAATCAACACCAGATAGAGGGGTTTGAGTAGTTTCATTTTTGATTTCATGGGGTGTTCGCTTCAAGGTATTTCAATCACACTAGTGCCTGAAGCTAGCCTGCGGAGCATTCCTGGAGGTGGTTGGTGGAGGATGGCTTGACCGACACAGCCACAAATTTGGCGCTGCGGCGCTGTGATCCGGCTGCCTCCAAGATCACAGCCCTCGGCGCGCTAAACCATCACCGACTTTGTCTTGTCTTCTCATTCAACGATTTCTGGGAGCGTTTTCCGGGATGCTGAGGCCACTGTAGCCGCGGATGACTAGCCTCTAACCCACTGAGGATATGTCGGCTAAAGCCAGAGGAGATGTTCTCACTACTTGGACCCCATTAGCCCCAACAGACGTGAAATACTCCACACACCAGAAGACAAAGTGATGATACCTCTATTTCAACCAGCCCATTGTGAAAGTGGCTGCTCCCTCATCGGGTCCCATCGAGGGTGCCATCAGCCGTATCTCGCGTTCCGGACGCCGACAAATTTGTATACCAAGTACACGGATGAGCGAACATGCGCGTTGCTGAGCACGGCTGAGCGCAGGTGAGCAGAGGTGAGCGATGGCTAGCGTAGATGAGCACTGCAGAGCGAGGCCGGTAAGCAATAAAAACGCGATGCAGAGCGGTCTCACTGCGAAGCAATACGCCTCTCCGCATGAACCACACTCACGTATGCAAAGGTTGCACCTCGTCTCTGGAGAACGCGCTCAGCGCTCCTCAGGCAAACTCAGGCAACATTATGACACACGCTTCCAATGGCACTCTGAGTCACCATACCGCTATTCAGAGCCTCTGTCGGTCTTACGTTGAGCCGGGGCCCACAACAACCGCTTTGGAACGCCAGGAGACGGGTCTGGTTTCCATCATTTCGGACGCCTTTCCGGATTTGCACCTAGTTGACCTCCCACCGGTAGATCAAGAGATGTTTGTCGGTAACATTGAAGTGAGTCCATCGTTATCAAAGCTCGAAGAACTGTGCTGATTGAACACCCAGCATGTACGGTTCCTGCAGGAGACCACAGCCCAAGGGATCCACGAGTTCAGCGTAACTACATCAGAACACATGAGTGAGTCAAGCTTTCACGAAAAAACCCATAAAATACTACCATTCGGTCGAATCGGGTCTAACCCGGTTGATTCAGGCTTTCCACTCGTGGAAGTTCCGCCACAGGAGCCAAGTCTGAGTGCCGGCGGCTCGGGCATCGACTTTTTCTCCTCAAATCAGCTGTCGCAAACCAATGCTATTTCGAGCTGGAGCAGCATAGTTGCCCATCCTTCTCTATCTTCTATCACTTCGGCTCCAGCTTTCTCTACGATAAATGCAACAGTTCAGCACCCCTTACCATGGGAGCTTCGGGATGAGCAGACTGATTTAGCCTTTCAGGCACAAGACAGTACGTGTAAACTGTTGTTCACGAGGGTACCATGTTACTGAGATATACGAGCTCAGTCCCTGCTAGCCATACGGCCTTCCAGCAGCAGGAATCAAACCCTGTGGACGATTCTGAGGTCTATCGCTCTCCAAGTCCCAACCGGTCGCTAAGCCCGGCCCCGGATAGCGTGTCGGATGAAACCTCAGCGCCTTCCACCGAGGAGCGTTTGGCAGAACTCCGAGATCTCGACAAGCTTGGCGATTCCCCCACTTCAGAGCAGTTACTTAACTGGGCCAAGGATTTCGTAAGGCGCTGTCGAAGAAAAGGATGGTCTTATGTATGTCCTGCTTGTGGGCGAAAGCAAAGGCGCCCATCGGCCCTCAAAGTAAGTACGCTGCTCTGGAGGACCGTGAATCGTACTAAATGCGCGGCCTGATGCAGTGTCACTTGCTTCACCGTTACGGTATTCAGGGTAAGACATTATCTTGCACTACACTGTTGATGTTTGTATTTATCGGCGTGCTAGAACACTCGTGCAGCCAGGGTTGTGGCCTCGCGTTCACTACCAAGGCTAATAAGAAGCGTCACGAAAAGAAGTGTCAAGGCCCCCGGGCGATGGCTCGGTGAAGAAAAAACTATCGGGGACTGTTAATTGTGGCTGGCGGACTGTGGGCAAGTCGATTGCTCGACGTGGACCACGTGTTGCGACCAGTCCATGAACTGTTCAAACTCCTTTTCATCGGTGAACCCTGGTGGTTGACCGGGTACTCGTTCCGCTCGTCAATATTTTATGTTGTTTTGCCTTGTGATATTCTCTAATTTCTCCGCCATCGATCGAGCTTTGTGTCTTCCAATATTCAATTCCATGTAATTTCTTTGTACGGCACAATGCATATATTTATTCTGCGCTGGTTTTCACATTTGGGCGAAAAGTCCCGTGCCCTCTGCCTATCAATTTACCCGCGGGCACTCCACAACAGAATGGTCCGCGTCAGAGCTGGAGTGTCACTGAAATTCACGATGAGCGGACTACTCTAGGCTCGAGGATAACGCGTTGGCTTAAGAACTGAAAGAAAATCTGGCGTGTACAACGTTCACGCATAGATACATAACCCGTCTGCAAAAGCCCCTATCAGGACTTACATCATGTACCGTTGTATGCTGAAGGCATGTATCAGTCCTCATGTCGCCTATACCAAAGCGTGTCACGTAACCGTATGGTCAGCGTCTAAAATGGGTCAAACAACGTGTTTATTTTCACATCGAACGCTCAGCATCGCTCAGCTGGTGTTATCCGCGCTCAGCAGCGCTCATCCGGTTATTCCGAGCCTAACTGGTGATCGCGCCGAATAGCATGGCTACAGATGAACCCTTGCTTGATTTACCCAAGGCATAGCGTCAGTCTTAAATACCGGGCTTTCGTGCAGACCCAACCAGAAACATCCCACTAGTCAGTAAAATTTCTTAGAATAATGCGACTGGCAAACAACATTGCTTCATCAGTGAAGTTCTACTTGCCAGGAAACGCATCTTTGCCAAAGACCGTGTACCACTCAGCTCTATTTACAACTTATGGGATCGACTCGCGTTCGTTTGCATATTTGCTCTGTTAAATTAATGTACTGACCTAAGCTCCACTATCTCACTATTGGAACAGTCAAACCAGCCTCTGTCAAACATGACTCTGAGGCAGACGAAGCGGTTAGTGCTCTTGGTAGGAACTGTTATCCAGAAACGATAAGCCTGATATCACAATTATTGATAGATTCATGCCTCAGTTTTCACACTTTACGCGGGTTCGTTCCGCACTACGGAACACGCATCACCGGCATTCATCGTGAAAGATTGTGAGCTCAATCCGCCATTCATAGCACGTTTCATCTCGTTAACATGGGGTGTCTGCTGAAGCCAGTACTCCGCGCTCCTGTAACTCTGAAACAGTATGCTCACCTATCAATGAGTTGTGGGCTCTCGGTACTTATATTATACCAGCGGGATACGTCTTCCAAAAGCGAGAATGAATCACCCGGCTCCTGCGACGTGCTACAGAGTATAACTGACTTACGCTCTCTTGGAGTCCGGCCAAACAAACGAGCCGTGGATAACTGGTTGGCTGCATTTTTGGCTGAGTGTAGACAGTCCGGTGAGGATCTTCGTTGTCCTGCTTGTGGTCAAGCGCAGCGGCGCCCTTCGGCTCTCAAGGTAAGATTCAGCCGTAGTGACTCGTCCGATATGGTTAGACTTACCGACTTCTCTAGACCCATTTGTATTTCAGATATCGAATCGAACGTAAGATATAATAATCCTTTCCACGACAAAACTAATGGGATTTTTCAGCACACAAGTGTAGCAAGGGTTGTGGATTTACCTCTACGACCTTGGCAAATGTGCAACGTCACACACACCGATGTAACGGGTCGCCGCGACAGCGAGACAACTGGGTCCCGAGCTGTCGGGTTTCTAGGAAGAAGCAGTGAGCTTCAGGCTTAATTGTCCGGAGTTATTTTTGGAGAACATAGTGCAATCATACTAACTTTGTGTCCTGGTCTCAGGCGTAATACCATGCAAAATCAGACATGGACTTACATCGGAGTGAGTATTAGAGTTAGCATCAGCACAATGTTCTGACCACGCTTACCTCTTAACAATCCTAAGTTGATATATTTGGCTATGCAGTATCAATCTCACGCTTGGACTCGGTAGTCTTGTTTACATGGTCGTATTGGCCCAAAAAATCGAGCTGTTGGAATTGTAATGTGCTATTGTGTACGATATAGAAAGTCCACTTCGTATTAGATGTTTGTGAGAGTATTTTTTACATTGGACCCCGGTACCGACAGAGCCAATCATCTAGATTTATCATAATATGATTCTCTAATAAAGAATCCCATTCAATCATACCGAAGTAGATTAAGACTTTCCAGATTTTATCATCTGAACGCAATTGGTCATGGTCAACGACATGGTACTACGTTTCAAAGGTATATGGGGCATATTTCGCCTGTAGATGCATCTATCAACGAAATACTTGGCGCGTGTGCTAATAATATAGTCTGTTATCTACTCGTAGTTGTGCGAATTGATACGTATATTACTTGGTGAGCACTTAGGGCATACCACCTCTCAGCCAGGTCTAGTATTACGTCCGTATGACACTACCAAAATGACATGTATACTTCCGGACAAAGAATTAAGCCACCCTATATTCCCACTCTATACTGCATACACACGGCTTTCTGAAAACTTCTTAGGACTGTATTCAGCGGCGGCTTTAAAGGTGCCATGGAAGAGTTAGGGAAAGGCGCCATCGATTGCAATCTATATCGTCTAAAACGAACCAGATGCTGCAGTTGCGGAGACATAACCCTTGCAAAATTGAGGTATGATCGCATTTTGGGCAAACAGGCGGAATTTCGATGAAGCCATCGATTTTACGGGGGCTATATACTCGCAGCGGCTGCTTCGTTCTAGACGATATAGATTGCAATCGATAGCGCCTTTCCGTAGCTATTCTTTGGCAGCTTTAAAGCCGTCGCTGAATACATTCCTGGTGTGCTGTATTCTCCTCCTAGTATCTCTCGACCTAGCACCATTGTTTTTGCGAGTAAAGTCCCGTTTCGTGATGTACGAATAGCTACTGGTTGAATCCCCGTAGCGGTGAGATGACCAGATGGTCAGATGTTCGCTGGCCAGATATCGGATGCTTGCTTCCGGTCCGTTATCTGACCTACTGCTGTGAATTCGATTTTCCGGAGGCTAGATTTTGGCCGGTTGTAGGTCAGAGTTTTCAGCAGATCCCGTGGGTCAATTTTATGTTCTTCGGTGTTACGTGTACTATCCGCGCTCAGATATGTTTGGCTCCATTCCCCGCAGGCCCGGGCACTTAGCCTTTATCATGCCCGCGCCAACAATTCATACTTTCAGATATGCGCTGACGGCTCCCGCTTGGAACAAGGGGTTGGGTCAGCCGTAGTGGTCCTAACAAGCGGGCTGGTTACGCATAAAAGTGGTTTCTACCTCGGAGAATCGGATAGTCACTCTGCACTAGACGCGGAGGTGGTGGTAATCGTGTTGGCCTTATACATGCTCAGTCGAGTGTCGAGAGAAGGGGAGGCAACGATGTTTTCGGACTCGCAGGCCGTAATCCAAGGAGTTCCTAGTTCAAACATCGGAGTGGCGCCATGGTTGATAAAATGGGCAAGGAGGAACTTGAAAAAAGCGACCCTCGAGCGAGGCGGAGCCAATGTATCCCTAAAATGGTGCCCAGGACACTCGGGCAATTTCGGGCACGACCAGGCGGACAGGGAAGCCAAATTAGCTGCCAGGGGAAAACTTACGACCCAGCTGGGATACCGAACACCCTGCTCCTCCGCTCTGCACAGACTGGATGTCTCATAACTTACAACAAAATGTCTTGAGTTTTGATATGCTTAAATGCACTCAGATTTACATACAAAATGGGTCTATAGGACTATATATGCAAGCAACAAAACATGTTAAAAGGACAATTAAGATGAATTATGTCAAAGGGAAAACACTCAAAACTTAACATGATTCTTAAAAGAGAGGTCAATTATGTCAAAAGGAGAAGCCTAAAGGCCAAAAATGTTAAATTTTGACATGAATATGTTGAAATTCAACATGTCTAACTTGCATAGAGTCCGGCCACCCCTGAAAAACCCATCCGCACTCAAACGGTCAATCAAAGGCGAAAACCAAAAGAAAGCAATCCAGTATTGGCAATCCACACCGGCTGGGGAGACATTTCATCGTCGATACGCTCTACTGTCCCCCTTTGACTTCCTCTCGCGCACACGAAAAATTTCCAGGTCCCGAGCGGTCCTCCTCTTCCGACTCATAACCGGACACTTCCAGCTCAACCAACACCTTCACCGTCTTCAGGCGGTCGGTTCTCCCGATTGCACTAGCTGACCAGCCAGCCCAGAGACCGTCGCACGCTCCTTGCTCCGATGCCCCTGCTATGCGGTAGAACGGTACATTTATCTGGACTCGGTAGACCCCGCTTTCTTCTCGCTCGATTACCTCTTCTATGCGTCTGAAGCAACGCTTCCTCTGTTCGATTTCATTAGGGCCACAGACCGCTCCTCGGATTCTCTTAGATAATATCCCTGTTCTCTCTCTATATTAGTACCTGCTCTTTAAGCGTAGTAGTCCATACATAGTCCCCGGTCCAGTACCTACTGTCTCTCGCCTTACGTATCGCCTCGTGCATCTCTGTCCGCTTCTTTTTATATCTCTCGTGCTCGTTACAGGATGTCCTGTTCTTTGTAGTACGTCGCACCATAAGGCTTCGCCTCACAGCGAAGCTAAATAATACTTGATTCCAAAAAAAATGCATGTTTGAGAAAGTCTAGAAGTAAAGCAGGGATGCGAGCCACTGGGAACTGTCGAAAGCTTGCACCACTTACATTGCTTCGAGGTTCACACACGGTTTTGACCCGGGTCAGGCGCGACAGTAGCAAATGGGGCACTTTAATCGCGCAAAACATAGATTATTATGAAGATGAGCGCCTGGTTCGAATCTGGATGGATGTATGCGTCGAACCAAGTCGCCAAAAATGTGATGGTGGAGAGCGAAAGTGAGTTTGGGTCACTCAGAAGTAGTCCCTGAGCGTCTGACCAGACCCCCTCGAGTCGGCTTTGATCGAGTAAGGTGCGTTTCCGTGGAATAATATAGCATTCAGGCAACTGGCCAACAATTATCTGGCCAACTGGCGATCTCACCGCTACGGGTATTCAACCAATGGTACCGAAGAGTGTGCCAGGGATGCAGAAAACTGGTCAAGGGCGCGAGAGGCGTTTTCTTTATGGATGTCCTAATATCACCCTAGCTTTTCGATATTATCGAGGATTCTATCATTGCATCTATTCGAGTATTAGTTCCAGTTGTGGCTTATTGCGGTTTTCAAAAGTCTGAGCAGATCAAAAAAATAACCGCCGAAAAGTCGAAAACGGTATTTCGACGATACTTTGAGAACGGGAGCAGCTTTCAAAAATGTAAATACATAGCTGTGACCCCCTAGCTCGCACGAGTAGTTCCACCTAAATATCTCGACAATTTCATCATATGCAGCTTTCTACGTACCCGAAGGGGGTGTTTTGAATTATGTGCAACAACCGGGACACGTATCGAAACCTGTGAGCGGGAGTAGGTAGATATGTATCTTATGTATGAGTTTATGAAGTATTTTTGTGGTAGCTTGTATTTTCAGCGAATGGTGTACCAATTATGCAGCATCAACCGAAGGTTCGGATAATATACAGGTCATTGACGGACCATTATGAGAGTTCTCGGAAAGATGTTTCGTGCACTCATACATAATATACATATCTACCTACTCCCGCTCACAGGTTGCGATACGTATCCCGGTTGTTGCACATAATTCAAAACACCCCCTTCGGGTACGTAGAAAGCTGCATATGATGAAATTGTCGAGATATTTAGGTGGAACTACTCGTGCGAACTAGGGGGTCACAGCTATGTATTTATATTTTTGAAAGCTGCTCCCGTTCTCAAAGTATCGTCGAAATGCCGTTTTCGACTTTTCGGCGGTTATTTTTTGATCGGCTCAGACTTTTGAAAACCGCAATAACTATCATCCTACACACTAGCCAGACTTGCCAGCTTGGAATTGGTCTCGAGGATGTTTGCTTTGTCGAACTGACTTGACGCCGGGTAATATTATACTATTACTCCAATTCGCCATGTAGCTTGGCGGAAATATGTTGGATGTATGCCCGAATCAACAGCGCCGTACCCGCTGAAGGGTGCTCACCGCTAAGTAGTTCTAAATGAATGATAGATTCATGTGGAATAGCATGTTATTGTAGAGCGTAGTTTTGGAAATTTGCCTCATGGCTATACAGTATGCTTGAGGATGTGTAGTGATAAATCGGAATATCCGTGGTAGTTTATTGGTCTGTGAAGCTAGTACAGTATCACCAGAGATCACTCAACATTTTCCCGGCCGGTCCCGGCATACGGTCCTGGCGAAATTGGGCGGAAGAGTGACGGGACCTGTCCATAACTATGCCAGGACCGAGTTCCGTGACTGGCCGACAGACTAATCGGGATTCCAGCCGGGTTCCGCTAGGTTCCCGGACAGCCCTGGTCCAGTCCGGGTACTATTACGCATGGTCCCACTCAGGTTGTACAATAGAGCAAATGTATTTCTATACTAGGAACGTTGATCTACAATTTAACAATCGAAGCAACCCCTGGAGCATCCTTCCAGGGCGTTGACAAGTATAAGTGACCGCCTATTCATTCTGTAGATAAAGCGAAGTAGTTAGTTGGGGGGCGTGAAGAGGTGTTGCGACTGGCTACGTATACTTGACTGCTACCACCATGCCTCCGCTCAACAACCCTCCGCCAAAGACAAAGCATGTTGCCCCTGATGATATGCAAACGCCGACGCGCCCTTCCAAGCAGTACGGCAAAACGCCGACTAGACGTTCGGGGGCGCCGAATAGCAGTGTTCTGACGAGTGGCGGTGAGAAAAGTCAGTAGGAACTCGGGCGCCAGCATTTAAACGCGAGAGCTGACTTGATTCAACTCGCCTGGTCAGATTCCACCGCGAGTAGACCATTCCGCCACTTGATGAACCCCGCTCGCCAACCCACCGAAGAAACCCCAACGCGCAAGTCCTCGAATGCTCCAAAGTCGCGTCCTATCAGTGAGTCGAAGTTCATTCCTCGGTCGAGTACAGCTTATATGCGCTGATCCACACTAGCGCGCGTCTCGCCCGAGAGAACCTCTCGTAACGCCAATACGCCAATCAAGGACCAGTTGAAGCGAATGGACGGAGATGAACGTGAGCATTGATACTATTCGGTCTATTAGCACACTAACCTTTTGTCGACAGTAGAAGCACTTCTCCGCGAGATCAAGAAAGCTCAAAAACAGCAGGACGAGGATTCTGGCACCCCGTCACCAGTTAAAATCAATAAGCGTAAGTCAAGTTCCGAGTCTGTTTCTATTCGTGCTTACGTTCTTGCTATTAGAGGCCGGCTTGAATAGCTCGAACAAACGTTGTCGCCTTGACTCGGATGAAGAAAGCTCGCCCAAGTCATCGGGCAAATCCGCACATCGTACCAAAATTGCCAAGGCATGGCAAGACACGATCAGTAAGTACCGAGAGATGTTTTATCTATTCATCTACTCACTAATTAGTTCAAGGCGTTGTTCGTCAGGCTCGCCTAGGTGACGATAGCGATGTCGAGATGAATAGCGGGTCTGGCGAAGGTGAAACGGGAGAGCCGGACGAGGGAGACGAACAGGGAGAGGAAGGTGAAATGGAGGAGATGGACGAAGGAAAAGGGTGGGGAGAGGACGGGATAATGGAGGAACAGAATGGCTTGGTGGATTCGGGCGATGAGAGAGCCCGAGCACGCGCCAGTGTAAACCATAAATGTGAGTGTATGTATAGGTTGTATAGCCAAAAACTTATGTGGCCGATCCGTAGTCCAAGGGGCTCGCAGGCCCGAGTCCAAAATCAAGAAACGCATTGCACAGCTAGAGGACGATGTCAAAGATATGCGCAAGATGCTTGGCGATGTGCATGGCTTACTTTTCAAAGACCAACGCCCCAAGTCCGGCAGCATGAACCATAGTCATCCAGCAACCCAAGCTAAATCGAGGGATTCGGTCCAAACTTCTGTTGAATGGGAAGCCACAAATTATGGCGATGCTCTAGTAGACGAGGAGACGGACGAGATTTTGCACATGCCCAAGATGAAGAGAGGAAAGGGCGAGGACGAGGGAAAGGGGGGTAGGCGTGATGCTGCATTATCGGTGGGATGATAAATGCATAATACAATTGTTGACTTACGGTTCAATAGTCATATACCCGAGCAACTCTGCTTCGTCTGATGGGCGCCAAGTCTTGCTCGGATCTCAAGGAGCCACTGCCGCTGCAAGACGGTCAACCCGTGTTCTGGGAGAAGACTGGTAAAACAACGTATCTTCGTCCAGTATGGGGTGCAACAATTGGGGTCAACTTTACAGCCGAGAATAGCTGGTGCAAGATTTTTGTCACTGAATGCAAGAAAACGGCGCATATGGGGTTGAACAAGGCATACCTGAGCACAATCACCGGCCAGGAGTTCCTCGAATCCATGGTTAAAGGCGTATTCTCGACCATTTCTCAGTTATGGAGGTCGCACGCCAGGGGCACCGGTGAGGAAGACGAGCAATGGAAGAAGTATGCCAAGCAGCACCGAAATCGTCGCAACATGGTAAGCGTTATGATCCAAGTATGGTACAGGACTTACTATGAGTATAGTTGGCTGAAAAAAAAGACAAGGGCCGCCAGAACACCCCACTAGCCAACAAGAAGTACAATTGGGCCGTTGTGCCAGAGTGTCAATCCGCACAGCACTCGGACGCAGAAGACGACTCACGCTACATAGTCGAGGAGCCAATCTGGCGCTCAGAACTCGTAAGCAGTTGTATAGAGTTATTAGAGCTACTAACCAATGTGCATATAGGCCAACAAGTTCTCGGATATCCTCCGGGTTCAAGGTGCGGTCAAGGCTGGGACCAGCGCCTCGCCAAATACAAAACCAAATCAAGTCTATGTCCGCGTGGACTCAGCTGTCCCGGACCCTGGAAATGGACTTACCATGGGAGAGTGGGCGATTGACCAGGCCTGGAAGAAGGCCTTCCCAAACGATTATGAGGCTGCAAGCTTGTTCATAGTCAAGGAAGACCCACCAAAACTCGACAAAGTTGCTGCTCGTCTGGGCCGATCTTTGAAGCAGCGTGAATATCTCAATGTACGCCCTTCAACCAAGAATCCTCTCCCAGAGAGAGTCGATCTTTTGCCCTTGGTACAGAAACCGGACGATTCAGACGAGGAGACTGGTGAGTAATGTTAAAATTTCAAGTACCTGCTGAGTTTAATGTTTCCATAGCTGAGGACCACCAAGAAAGGTCTGGGTTAGAAGCCGAAGCGGTCGCTAAGTCCCCTGTCCATGAAAAAAGTCATGACGTACCCGAGCCTCCTGCCCCTGCACGTCCTTGCCCAAAAATGCGGCCAGCACCAGAACAAGTCGACCAAAACATGTCAGTACCCGCCGTCACAGCAGAGCAGGGCATGGATTTGGTTCCCATTGGTGAGTAAATCAAGACTTGGCACGGTGAGAGTTGCTCACCTTGTATAACTTATAGATCCAAATCTTGAGAAACCAGCTACGCCGGTGCAAGATAACTATGACCCCTCCCCTCATCGGCCAGACCCCTCCCCACATGTCCTGCATACAAACGGCCCAGGTATTGTACCTGAACCAAACTTGGGTGCTCCAATCGCAAACGACATGCCGCCTCCACCTCCACTCTCAACCAACAAAGAAGGGGGACTAGATATTGAGAACAAGGACAATGAGGAGAAGCCAAAGAGAAAGAGAGGGCGACCCAAGAAAGTTCCTACCCAGCCAATAGAAGAGGTCAAGAGTACTCAAGGTGGTCGTGGGGGACGCGGGGACGCGGGGACGCGGGGACGCGGGGGACGCGGGGGACGTGGGGGACGTGGGGGACGTGGGGGACAGGGAGGTCGAGGGGGCAAAAGGGGTCAAAATAGTCAGGAGGTAAACATGCAGGATAATCAGCAAGATGCTGAATTGGCAGCTCAGCCCTCAGATGATGAGATAGCTAGCAAGTCGAGTTATGGCCCTACGCTTAAACTGAGACTACGCAGAGCCGAGGGTAGTAAACGCAATTAACAGCCATTGTTGTTAGTTGTCTGTGTGTTTTGTTGTCCGTGTACTTTGTTATCCGTGTATGTTGTCCACGTATGCTGTCTCCTGTGTAGTAGTTCTCTAATTGGGTTTACCCTCTACATACTGTGTGTTTCTGTTGAGCAAAACGGTCTGACAAAATAAGAGATAAATTTTCATCTCATTACTGAATCTCGGTTAGTTCCTGTTGCAAATACCTGGTGTAGGGCTCACCCACCACGATATTATGTCTAGTCCAAATGCTCAGGTGCAACCTGTGTGTAGCGTTCAAAAAAAAAGAACGAAGAATGCTGAAAAAACCCACTGGTTTCATTCCAATTGTGAGCCAATAATCACCCTCTGGGAGCTCTATTGGGTATATTGCGAACGAGCCTGTTAACTCGTTGGGACTGATAGCCTCAAGTTTGTCATATTCCTCCACCGCCCAAGGTTGAATATGGGCGTGTTCGTTCCTAAAAGACTATTAATAATCTAATGAGCTAAACGTTAAACCCTACCAATCGTCCCATGGAAATATGGGGTTGGGGTGAATCGGATGCCGTTTGAACCGTTGAACAAGAACAACAATAAATCCATAAGGCTCGTCCCGGTTAGGGAGCTGAAGGAACGATTGGTATATGCGCCGAATGGTAACCGGGATGTTGCCGCGAATAAACCCAAACCGAGAGTTTTGGCCACGAACATGGCCTGAGACCCCAAACCGCATACCCGATCGAACAAGATGCGAGTAAGAAAGCGTCGAATTTTTGCGTGGTAATGGTATGCCATTATCGGGTGCAAGACCTTCTCCATAGACTACATACCCATCCAGTTCGGTATTGATACGCTCACAAATTAGTTCCCAGTGTCGAGGGGTTGTCCGTAGGTCTTTAACTTTGGCTGGATTTGAAGCGAGTCGACATCTGTCTGTAAAATATAAGTGTGATATATAAACCAGGATGATATAGCGCACCATGTCCTTCAAAATTCCCTTCGCCCACTAAAACGTCATCCAGCATCCCACGAAATATTTCGCGCTCCGGTCCAGTACGCAACGATTCAAGTGTTGCCTGGATCGTGGCCTTGTCATCATCGGTTGGGTTAGGGATACTTTGAAGTTCTCGAAGCTGTATGTAATATTAGCCTGAAAGTGAAAGAAAAAAACTCTTTGGCTACTCACCATGCGAATACACTCGGTTTTCCTCAAGTATCCACGAAGCATTGTGGTCTCGAGCGTCCCAAGTCCATGACCGTTGTGGTGAGTATTGATAAACACCTTGTGTTTACGCTCATGGGGGAAACACCAGCTATTCCGGGCACATCCATATTTGTGTATCGATTCTTCGATGTGCGTACCAATATGCCAGTTTGGACTCAGATGACAGTTCATTTGAGCAAATGTCGAGGCGGAGCGACTCAATAAATCAATTCCAAGGCAAGCGGTAGAGATAGAAACCGAATTATTGTGTATAATTGAGTGTCCGATACAGTAACGCAGGCAGTTACGATAGAAAGGGAGGAGGTATTGGGATGACTTGCAGTCATCAAGAGTTGGCCGGGGATCCTCTGGGTCGCCAAAGTGTTGATATATGCGCAGCCGATGAACAAGGAGAAGCTTGGCGGATCGTTGCTGGTGTTTGTAGACTTTTGTTCGTCTGTCGCCCCTTGGAACTAGCGCGAACGGGATGGATCTGCCGTCTCGCCATGCATCATACAGGAGAACCGGCAGCAGCGGTACCAGGTGATGCCATTGTTCTGACTTTGCGCTTGAGGCCACTTTGCTAGCCTGAATGCAAGAGTTAGAAGTTCATGCATAAGAAAAATAGATAACGTACGGATGGAGGGATCCAGCTGCAAAAAGATGGTAAGATGATACAACTCAAACCTCGGTTAAACCGGGCCAATGGCTGTTCGTCTTGAGGTTGACCGTCGTACAGTGCACCAAGCATTCCTGGACCAACAATAAGCTGGTTGAAAAGCCACTGAGTGGTTCCGGTTGCGAAAACATGCATGGCATCGACAGGGCACGACGTATTGCCGTAGAACCCGGGAACCTGGTCTAATATTGTCCAGCGAGTTCCATTTTGCTTGTAAAGACGAGCACGCTGGTCAGGGTTTTCCAGCCAATTGTATTTTGCCTGCAAGTACTGATGCGGATCTCGGAGTTCATAGTCTATAGTGTTTTAGTATAGCAATTAAAAAAGAAAGATTGGCTTACTTTTGAATTCAAATCCTTCTGGAATAGAGATGAAAGAATGTCGCATCCTACAATACAAACAGAATTCGCGTTCACTCGCCAACGCAGTATGGCCGCAATTTTCGATTCGTGCAACGTAATCGAGGATCATGGAATGGAGGTGGCCGTGAACAAGCTCACGCTGGGCTCGTCCAAATTGCACCTGATAGACTCGCATGTGGACTCCTAAGGAGGGTGAGCAAGAGTGTGCATATATCCGTATATTCCACTCACCCCTTGCCAGTTCAATCAGATCGTTTACTAGCGGTTGAAGCATTTGATCATATGCATACGCGCTAGCCTTGTTTGGCCCGGGCATAATCATCACAGGTATCGTGTTTTCGACTCGATTTCGTAGGTAGTATGGGAGGTTGTTTATGACAATATAAACCCCATTCACAGTATACGGGCCCTTCTTGAACACGCGAAAACTAAATAGGCAATTAGAACGATATTTTTGAATAGCTAAGATTGCTTACCCATCGATGCTAATCGAGAAACTGATCCCAAAACGACTTCGAGCAAGGGCAACTGGGGGATCGGGCGCAACATCGCCATATTGCCCAGTCTCTGGATTGTATTCCCTGGTCATACCTAAAACTTGTGTTCGCCACCCCCAGCCATCGTGAACTCCCGTAAGTGGGGCATGCTCATCAGTGGTCGCGTACCAATCGTGTTTTGAGAGTGGTGGGCCGTTGTCGATTTCGTCCCCTTCGCCTCTCCATAGCTGCATCGCCTCGTGCATGCCGACTCGTAAGAGCATCGATTCCAGCGCTTTGCAGACAGGATAGTATGGAAGTTGCTTGATGGGTTTCCGTTTTTGGACATTTCCATATAGGCGTACTTCTGTGTACAAGAGAGTGCGGCATATATTGCCGTCTTCCAACTCGTGAGTACAATTCGGGTTCTGAGTATCCTCTATATAGTCGGGCGTGTAAAGTGTGCCACAGGACAAGCATAGCGTGTAGATGATCAGATGGCGCTCTGTATTAAGACCCAGCCAATGTTCGAGAGAGCGCATAGTTAGAGGGAAATCCACGAGCGCCTCTGCCAGTTCAGGTTCAAGTAGGCCCTGCTCGGCCTGGGTCAAGAGGAGCAGACGTGTCGACCTGAGTGTGTTGTGTATGTTCTTTTTTGTTGCTCCATTGTAAGCTGCCTCGAGATACGTTCAAACATAATAGTTGCGTAAGTTTGCAGGTCCATGAAACGCTGGTGCAGCGTCGTCGTCCTCTGGTTTGTCTGGTGGATCCTCGTCACCAATGTCAATATCCATTCCATCATGTTCGTCTTGATTGATCTGAGGTTGAGGCTCGGGGTTGGGATCGGGTTCAGGTTCGGAGTCGGGGTCGTCAGGTTCAGGCTCAATGCCATAGTGTACGTTGTCTGGGTTGTCCAGGTCTTCGTCGTCCGCTTCAAGGTCGTGGTCTAGAGCCGGAGCCGGAGGTAAATCCTCATCTTCCAGTAAGTTAGCCCAGTATTGTCGTTCTTCGTCTCCACCAAGAAATTGGGCATTTGGCCGGGGTGGAGGCGAGTATCGATCGAAATCCCATAGCCACCCGTCATTGTCAATGCAATAATCCTGTCGCCATGGGGGCAGTTTCAAGGTAATATTCCGGCCAGGCGGAATCGGAGAGGGGTCGGGTATAAAGATTGTTCCCGGTTTTTGCTGAGACAGGAGATAACGAGGAGTGCAAAGCCCTATAGAACCTGGGCTGAATTTCGGGGTAAAGGTTGGTTTGGGCAGGCCGGGACTGTTCGATTGCAGAGAGTTCGAGACACTTGGTACTGATGGGCGATCTTGAGTGTCAGATATAGAACCGGAATCCAAAGGACTGAAAGCTGCGTTTGAGAGGTTTCGTGGGGACTGTGATACACGGCCACGACCAAGATTGTCGAGAACACCAAGCGGAGAGCTGAGAAGAAGTGATTCTTGGCTACGAGACGATACAGAGGGGGAATTTGGTGGGGGAGAGCTACCAGATGCAGCCAGATAATCGTTGGAAGGCGTAGCGGGATCCAAAGGCGCGTTCTCGCCTAGACTCTGTTGACCGTATAACTTTCAATGTCTCTTGACGTATTCATAAGACTGTTCGATGTGACATTTGTCAAAGCATTTATTACAATCGCATAACATTGGTCCACGGAGAGCTTTATGCGCCTGCAAATCCAAACTGGGTGAGGAACGAAAGTCCCGGTTGGGGAGTTACCTGCCTTCCGAGCACGCCAAACAGCTTCTCTCGATAACATCACGCAAATATATCGATCGTTGAACTTTATATCGTATTTTTTTACCGAATTACAGCAAAATAAGTAACTATATACTCGATTTAGCGATGTGGCGGGGAACAGTGGAGGTGGCGGTCGTGGTTAAGATTAGGTTTGGCTGGATCGGAACGGGTCGGATCGGGACACTCAAGCGCCGAGTACGTAATTAAATCGATAAAACATTATCCTGGACTTCAGCTGTTTCGCAAAACCCATGCGGTCCCGGCATCCAGTCCTCGTCAGGTCCTGGCCGGTCCAGTACCCGCCATAGATAAAATGGCCAGGACCGTATGCCGGGACCGGCCGGGAAAATGTTGAGTGATCTCTGGTGTATAGCATGCACGGGGCTGCATGAATTTGTGTGCCCATCCACCCACAAAACGCATTTCCTTTGCTCATTATTGTAAACTAGCAATCAGAACGAACCAGATGATACCCGACTCCGATATCAAACTGGGCAATGTGCCGGACCCGGCCTAGGTCAAATTGCCAGATCATGAGCACCAAGGATGCCGGTCAAGAAATAGAAAAGAACAAAGAATCGCTATTCCGAAATTCTTCAGAGTGAATAAGTATCAAAATACCCAGTGAAGACGAGTCCCCAAGTGTTGCACCAGACCCTCCCAAAATCGTCTTGCTCCATACTCCTTTTCCGTCCTGCAGATAACCCAGTCGTTAGTTGACATTTAAGTTCACCTCACCGAAGGACATTTCTATTTCAGTCGCGGCGGAAAATTTTGGTCAACGGTGTTGCTGTTTTGATGCACGGTAAGAGTCCTTGATAGTACTCAACCAAAACCCGAAACTCCAGTTTAGTTAGACTAGACATCACGTGGCTACCGGGTCTGTAAGTAGCGCTCGGTAGCATGAGAGTAGCGCTCACCAGACCCTGAGTAGACTCAATTAACATAACTAGAGTTTCGGGTTTCGGTTGAGTACGCGAAATCCATGGAAGGCCGGAATGGAGTTTGGGGCACGCCGTTGGTGTCTCTAGAAATGAGAGCTGCTTGCGGGAAGTAATTTCGGGATGATGGCTTAAGTTCAGATCGTTGAAGGCGAGTTGGAATGGCTCGGGAGCAGCATCCGGGGTAGCCCTGTGACAACGAAGGAACACCATCGAGTAGACCCGTTCCAGGTAAGCGTTGTAACATCCTGCACAAGTCTGAAGAAGAAAGTATCAATCTAGATCATACGTAGACGCTTTCGGCGATGACGCAAAGTTTGAGAGGCATCTCGCACAACTTGTGTAAGATTTTAGTTGGTGTACAAGGTTGCACCGTTTGGGGAGACCAGGGAGCGGGATGGCATGAGTCACCGCGGGAAAGTTTGGTAAAAAGTGGACGAAAGGGCATAGAGAGTTATTGGGTTTTGTCAAGAGGCATGATGGGCCTAGGAGCTTGACGCTGTCTTGGATCACGTACGCGGTGTAGTTGGTGGAAGGGAATACTCTGTCTACGAATCATTGTGTTCATCGCCTGTTGAATTCTCTCAAAGGTGTACTGCAGACCGTATTGACGAGCGTCCTGCGGATTCCTGATGTGGGAATACGAGCCGAATCCGTGGGTCGCACGGACTTGTTCGCATGGGCAATGGGGAATATCGAGAGCGTGTTGTTTGGCGTGGATATTATAGGCGGCGAGGCGGGAAATCAGTAACCGCGGATTGGAGAGTGCAGTTCGGAGAATTCGGTCCAGTAAGGTTGGGGGCAAGAAACGGTGGAGGGAAAATGATTGCTCGAGTCGAGGACGCGTCGCCAAGAAGAGGAAGTTGGCTCCATTGTTGATCAACGGGGTCTAAATTGATTGTAAGGTATTATTTAAATTCTATCCGCGCTTCAAAAAATAGCGGCTCTGGTGCCCTACTCAGATATAGCGTGCCCAGCGTCTAGTTGGCTTTCGCCCAGCTTTTGGGCCAAACGGCCTATGCGCCTCCAGTGCGTAAATAAGGATAGTACTTGACGAAGCCATTTACGAGGGTTGATTAGTGGCTCCCTCGACCTTCTGATGCCATGCTTGCTCCAGTCAAGCTCGCGCTGGTTTTTGTAAGGCCTCGACTCCTAGCCGAGCCTCACAGGCTCGTGATTCAGTTCATGTTCTTTTGATTTCTCGAACCCTTCCGCTCCTTGTTTGCTCGATTCGGCCGATGATTCATATGCACCTTCGTGCCCTCGGGCCCATTCCCTTTTACCCACACTCGCTAGTAATCCATGTCCATGTATGCGCTCGTTTGCACGGGTAGTTGTCTATAAAAGACCCTCCCCTCATCTTCCGTTCGCTGTCCTCTTACTTTACTTGGAATATTACATCGGATTTCAGGATTGTCAATAAAGGCGACTTCGTCGCCCGTGTGATTCTCTTATTCGATTATCTACAGTATTCTACGAGACCTAACAGTTTCATTGGAAACAAAAATTGGGCAATGCCAGCACAACGCCACAGACTGTGATGATGCAGCCCGCATCATCACCAACCAACAATCTAGAACCAGAGGAGAAGCCTTCGGAGATGATCTGAAGCCGCGGCGAAAAGGCAGAGAGAACACAATTTGGTTTTGGTGAGAGCCGCCTGACCAAACATTAGCACCACGGCAGCGAAAGCAAGAGCTTTCATCGAAGAAACTTGGCTCAGTATTCAATCAATCGTGACAAGAATCATTGGTTGAAATATCTAAGTACCTGATTATTCAAAGCAAATCTGAGACTCGTGATGGCGTCATTCTCCCGGTGCAGTGGCGGTTCAGAGAGCTACCCACGTAACATCTGTTACAGATATGGTTGGATAGCCACAGAATACTATTAAGCGCTGGCGTTGCCTCGAGCCGTCGACCCTTCACTACTTGTCCCAACGTCATTCAAAATAACTGATCCCCCTATGTCAAAAATTATAATAACTGCCATCTAACCCTTCCGCTGTCCTCTCAGAAAATTCGGATGGAGTAGTTTGTGCTGAGGCCCACGAGGACGATGGTGCGCGGAGATGAGCAGGGATGTGCATTCTTGGGGAGACACATGATGGCACCAACTTGAAATGCGTCAAATTCTATCTTCGCCGTATCCCGGGACGAGAATACTTAAATACGTAGGCAAGCGGCGACTCAAATCGGTTCCCTCAAACGACTTATGCTTGCATTCCGTAGATATGCGTGAATTATTTGGGTCTGAAGACTCTTTGTCTCGTATGCAACTCTTCCACTTAAATGCTATCACTGAAAATTCCCATGCCACTGGACCCGCCGACTCTTGGGTCCGAGACACGTGTAATTGCGCCGACTTGTCGAAAGGAGTGACAGCCGGTGCGACAACCAACTTCGACTTACCCTCTGGCTCGAACAACAACGATGCTCATTCTGATAGCGACCGATTTTTCAATTTACCAGCTGCTGAACCAAGCTTAATTGGGAGCTCTGATTTTGCTCATCAGTTGGACTTCCCGGGTAGGTTTTCATTTCCATTTCACGTCTCCACCACCCAGTCTGATGTCTGATCCCATTAAGGTTGTTGTGACGTGCCCTTCGTTGATTGGACCCAGAGTCAAGATCAGAACACCGATGCTTCCAGTACTGCGACAAGGTTGGCCCCATCCGACGTAAGCTACGCTTTGCATGGCGCATAATTACAACGTTCGCTCATTGCGAACAAAACAATACAGGATACTCACCCGTGCCTAGATTCACTATCCGGTCCTCTCTCTTACACCCATGAATCATGGTTCGCTCCAGGCAATGGTATGATCATTCTGCATTACAGCTAGCTAACATTGTCTGACACCCTGTTGGAAAGCCTACTTCTCCAGCTCCTCCAATATATATTGTTTTGATAGTGGATCATCCACTCTTTATCAGATGGTTGAATCTCGCGATCCCGGATATTATCTCTTTTATAGAACCGCCCAAACTCCCGACCCCCTGCCGTCGGTCTTTTATTTAGACTGTGTGGGATACTCGAAGGAAGGCTCGATAATTTATTGGTGGTGTCAACAAAAGAAGATTTGGAGTACCGTTATTATGTTTGAGACGGTGGAATGTGCTCGTGCTGGGATATGCGTATCCGCGTTCCGCGAGGCTCTGGGCCATCCTGGTGGTGTGCCCCTATCCACCAACTTATTTATCTTCCAGGGTATTGACCTATATTTCTCCAGGTCTTTGTTTCGGTAACCACTTGAGATCGACAAATGGCCACACACCTTCCACCGTTCGTCTGTCGACGCCATCAAACGTCCTAGCTGCTACACTAGACGGACCGAATATTGCCTGGTCCGGCTCGACATATCAACCTACCCCTCTAAATCAGTTTCGAGATCTTCTTTCTCTTGGTGACCGACCGACGAAACAAGAGCTAGACAAATGGTTTGGAGAGTACAAATCTTGGTGTAAGATGCATACAGATCCTACAAGTTATCGTTGCCCCATCTGCCATACAAACGCAAGGCGCCCATCGGCTTTGAAGGTGGGTGTACACTATCCATAAACAAGCAGCAAATCTCAAGCAATCGTAGAACCATCTCTATTTCCGCTATCGCATTCGAGGTTAGTGTAACTTAGAGTCACGCAGGAATACGTCTAACTGGCACTTGCAGTGTTCGGGTGTGCTCGATGCAGCTTATCTTTTGAGACTAGGCCTAATATGCTTCGACATGAGAAAAAGTGCAAAGGGGCATCCAAAAAGAGGTCTGATGAAGAATGGGTCCCCACTTGCAGCGCTCAGTGACCGAATTCCAACCATCGATTTCCTTTGCGCATATAAAGTTCTGTTGGCAGTCTCACGTATTCGTTTATCTATCTCAATCGCTGGGCATTGGATTATCGTTATGGTATATGTACCGTTCGACTCTTCTTCCTTGCTCAGCCGATTTGAACTCTTCTGTTCATGCATGCTTATATCTCCGAACTACGCAATACTAGCCCAATGCCGTGGTTGCGTAGCTCTGGACCGATGGAGTTTTGTATGAATGCTTTGATGTTTGTATTTATGATCCTCAATCGATAAACTTAGGCTCGGAGAGCGCGATTGTGATTCAACGAGTGTGCTTATGCCATGTAAAAGGGTACTGGTCGACACCACGAGTTGACGCACGACAAAAAACCGTCAGCCACATGCACCTACGCTTGAGCCACATGTTGAGATCGTACGATTGTTTGTGGTGGCATAACGGCCTAAGGCTGTTTCGGAGCTTGACAATCTAATAGATATGTTTGAGCTATCCCCACTAACCCCTGGCTCAACACGTGGATAAGGCTATGATACGATGGATGAGCATTCCGCAGCCACGGAAGAGACACATGATTTCCAGAACACGAAATGCACCGCATGCACCTTGGAAGGGTATAATACAACACGTTGTGTGAAAGTTGTCGTGATGAGCATAGATGAGCATAGATGAGCAAGATGCTCCAGAACCCACATTTAAAGTTTTGATGAAGCAATAGTACAGTCCGGCTTGGCCATTTGCTCTCTCGAGCAGTAAGCAAAGTCATTTTCACACGAATAGATTGTTATATCTAGTTCGAGAACTCGATTGAAGGGCAGCACTACTCACTTTCTTACATGACATCCAATAACCTTCCTACTGAATCGACAACTCCTCGTTCGTCTCCAGATACTTGTAGTATTAGCCTTCAAGCTCTTGGGACACAACCATCTAAGCAGGATGTCGACAACTGGGTTCTCAATTATCGTGCATGCTGTCGTCAACAGGGCGATCGGGAACTACGTTGTCCTGCTTGCGGAGGGGTTCAACGGCGCCCCACAGCTTTAAGAGTAATGTCACGGGATAAATGGTTTTCAAACGGATCTAATTCTTCGCTCGTTTACAGAACCATTTGTATTTCCGCTACCGAATTCAGCGTAAGCCATATGTATGCGGTTATCGAGGTGCTTTCTAACCCCCCTTCCAGCTTATAAGTGCACTAAAGGGTGCGGATACACCTTCTGCACTTCTGCAAACCTGCAACGGCATGTTAAGACTTGTAACGGGATCCCTCGACCTCCGCAGCCTTGGGTTCCCAGCTGCAGAGCTTCTGGGAAGTGGAGAAAGTGACCTATTGACTCGGGTTCATTCATTTTCCCAGTCCAATTCTGAATTGTGGGAATTTTTCATCTGCATGTCTGTCTTATTCGCTTGGTGCCCCAATTGAAACAGCGCCCCATACCAGATAACGTGCACTACCAAACCACCCTGGTACACAGGCACTCCCCGGGTTACAGTCACCCGCTGGTAAGAGAGAAAGCGGTCCTAGCTATCATTGGAACAAGGTACAGTGCGTGAAAATCCTGAAAATTTGAAAGGCGGTAAATCAGTCAAGTGCTGTCGAGTTGCGGCTTCATGGTTTTTTGCGCTACGACTAGGCCTCACCGCCAGCATATACAGTAACGCCTCATCAAAAATGCCACGAATCTGAATAAATTCCACTATGGCCACACTGTATAAAAGCTAAGTAGTATTATATACCGAATGTACATAGGCCATCGCCGCGATCGCTTGACTTGCATGGTAAATACCAGAGGCTTACCGAGTCGAGTTATAGGATGTACTAAAACGACCGCTTCACGTGTAAATAAGAAGCTTACTCCGACTTCATAGTTATTCACCCCAGTATTCGATATCATATCTACTTGATTATCTCAAACACACTGCGCTACGCGCATTCATCGCGTCACTATGTACAACACCAGTTTCCACGAACTGACGACCAGAGCCGACGGTTTTATCACGTGTATGATGATGTAGCGTAAGAGTGTATATTAAACGTACAAATACATCCGATGTTAATCTCAGGTCTCGGTGGTCTGGAAGACGCCAGCGCCCCCGAAGGCGGCACATGGTGTGACCGACGCCCGAAACGCGAGAACAACTCGCAGGGACGGGCCGGGACGGGCCAGGAACCTAACGAGAACAGCGGAAGGCGTGAAAGATCCGAACTGGGGATGAAGGGAGGGACGAAAAGAAAAACAGAGCGGCCGCGTGACGACGTGGTGGATCTGAGGAGCGCGTAATAGGAGCGCGTATGGTCACGTGTGGGATAGGGAGTGATCCCTCATTTTCATCGGCGCTTTCTGGTCAACAGTATTGCTTGAGCGAGCTCTGCCGGCTGCGTCTCACAATCACACACTGCTTAACCAAGTTTCTTAGCACACGATAGATTCTAGCAACGCCGGTGGTTCGTGCTACCCCGGATCTAGTCAGCGCTAAAATAGTCAATTAGGCGTGTGGAGCTACTCATGGTGCTAGTGAGACATTCGGGTTCCTGATGAGTCATCCGGGAAGCGGCGTGGCGAAATCAAACGAACAAGTGGGTTTTTGGATACTTTCTTGGCATTCGCTTAGCCAGACGCAGGCTAGGCTTCCTATAAGAGTCCCGTAAGCGGACAAAATGCTCCAGGCTTTGAAACTTGATTGAGACAGAGACTTCGGGAAACTGCTTCTAGAACTCGCCTGTTGGGGCTCATCATCAAGCGATCAGAGGAACTCTCCTGCACTGGATTGAAATATGTAAGCCGTACTTCAGTCCCCAAGATGAGCGTCAGGACGAGCATAAAGATCCGCGTTACACAGCTCTGCGGGATATAAAAACATGATGTACGATCTCAACAACATTATTGCTATCATGTGTTCTCCGTTGTGTCCGTGTGGAACCAACAACAAATACCCCGTATCGTGGGTAAGCACTAGCAGCATAAAGGGTATATCCGGCCTTGTTGCCTCTATGACGACGCACAAGGTTGGTCCCTACATACCTAACTATGGTACAGGATCTGAGTATGAAACATCCTCAGACGGAACCCTACACAACACATGTGAAATCTCTCAAGGAATCGCCAAGGCTCCGGCGGGTAGTGCAACTTTTAGCTCATGCGCTCTGCTTCACCATCAGTTGGATAGCTCAGCTGATCCACATAAACTAAGGCCAGACCATGCTTTAGAGGCCTATCTGAACTCCAACAGTTTGGCGCTCCAAGAAACACCCTCTAGTCTACGGCCTGACCTTGAAGCTGGCGTGCTTGGCGATCCGTATTCGTCATTGACAGGGTCGTTGGGCCCACTAGGTCTGTCAAACCCAAAATCTAGCTGACCTTGATCACCAATAGCTCTGGATTTTAGCAGTGGACCAAGGTAACGGTGTTAGTTTACCGGCTTGCCAGTCATTCGAATCAGACCTGGGTGTTCTCGGCATGAGAGATATTATGGCCGAACTCGCCTGTCAGGAGGTGGGTGACCGTGTCTAGATCCTAGATGGACATTCACGTTCTCGATCAGCAACTGTTCCCAGCGACGACTTTCGATCCATACGGATGGGGCACAGAGTATCACACCGCTACCAATAAAATACAAACCGCCCTGGACGCCGTTCTAGGTCAAGGCATGCTATACCATAATGCTTAATCCGAAGTAATATAACCTTAATTCTATGCAGGCGATCCTTGTAGCTCTACCTCAAGCTTTGACGTGGATTCTAGCACCCAGGGTTTCAGCCAGGCTCCTGGGGCTCCGCGTGCTCAGCGATATGACCGCATTTCTACCACCCAATCAGAGGCGCGCGGTGGTAGCTCGCTATCATGGCACAACAGCCAATCGGACCCGTTGACTCTTGAATCGTTGGGATCTCGACCTTCTAGAAGCGATGTGGATAGCTGGATTTTAAAGTATCGAGCTGAGCTTCGCCGCCGGGGTAATACCTCTCTCAAGTGTCCTGGATGTGAAGGGAATCAAAGGCGGCCATCTGCTTTAAAGGTAAGGCATTGAAGAAAGGCAATGGTGTGCCCCCAGTTGATTCTGTGAATACGGTAGAGCCACTTGTATTTCCGGTATCGAATTCGACGTAAGTAGATGGCTACAACGCATCGATCCCTTGACCGCATCGTTTATAGCCTATGAATGCAACAAAGAGTGCGGATGGGCGTTTCAGACATTGGCGAACCAGAGGCGACATGAGAAAACATGCAATGGTATGCCACCCTTGAACGACGACTGGGACCCGATGTGTGAGCCTTCAAAGCGGAGAAAGGGCGCTCATACTACTGTTGGCGGTCCGTCCCCCCAACGTTTTTCAATATGCACTGAAACTAAAGCTTTTATCTATATTAAAGAAATTTGATGATAGAATCCTTTATGCCCGTATTACGCCGCTGTTTCGTATTAGCAATATCTAGTTTACTGTGCATGTCCCATTTTTCCTATGCCGATCATACGCTGTATATCCTTCCTTTTATTGTGTCTTGTTGTTGATATTATTTATTGCAATATTTTGTCTCTGCATTTCACTCTACTTTGCATTACATGTATGTTTTGCACGATCGCATCTCGCTCATGTATTACACTTGTAGTACCATCTATTGATCTCTAACTCATGCATAAGAGCTTCGCTCTGCCCCGTTGTCTTTCCCCTTTTGTGATTGTTGGAGATCCGTTCGCCTAGGCGGATCATCGCGGTTCGCTTGCGCTTGATGATCCTGCCGATTCGCTTAGTTTACCGATTATGTATGAGTACAGTCGCGCTCTCGCTGAGGATACATCAGAGTTCTATCGGAGTTTTATTCATTTACCAGTACCATTTGGCTTCAGTTCATAACGCGTTTTATTTTTCCACTGCATATATGCTAAGGGAGAGCTATTGAGAATTTTCATTCTCAACAGTGATCTCATTTGTTGTCAAATACACTACCATGCGAGCCTAACAGTTCTCGCTAAGAAGCTTAATTGTTTTCGTTGGGAATCGGTCTAGTGTACCTGTTTCTATTATTGAAATGCGATTCTGAGATGTAGGATACAAAAGATAAAAGAATCGGTTAAGAGTTCGAGTAGAGACGGTATAGTAGAAACTACGATTTTGGGGAAGCTGATAGGGGGCCGAAGGCACCCCTATTTATACCATACAACCGTTGAGTCATAATGCCGTTCGGAACCGCATACACTGCGCATACAGCGAACAGACTCTATTACTGACTCGGTTACTGACTCGCTCGATGATTCGTTCATTCGAGAACAGCCTACTATATACATTAATCTTCTATATCTATACCATTCCAAAAGCCCGTCGTACTGTAACTTGTTGTAATTCGCTTGTATAACGATTACATGTCTAGTCTGGACCACATCGCTCACAAGCTTGAAATGATGCGACATTTTACTATGGCCCTGGCCCCTTGCGCAAAGCAGATGGCGAGGCAGGTAGCAGAAAGTAGTAAGGCGAGTCTATGCACTATGAACGGTATCTTTCGCTATGGTACAATACATGGTCGTAGAGTACTGTCAACATTGTTTGGCACAGATTGAATTATATTGGACTTGATTGAGTAATAGACATCAAATCATTCTAATGGTCAGGAGGCGGTTTGAGCTTGGCGCGATTGAGCGGCTTGCATTTTCATTTGCATCACCTGGCGGATGTGTGGGTACTTCCCGAAGGAAAGAGTGAGATCTAGACGAACCTGTAACAAATAGTTCATATTTTGTTGTTTCGTCTCGATCGTGTTCTGGAGCGTCGTCAAGTTGGTATTGACGAAATCGACTTTTTGCTGGTAATGCTGTTTCGCCTCTACTCGCGTCTGGTACAAAGACTGAGGGTGAGATCGGGTGAGAAGAGGGGAGAGGCGTACCTTTGAGACATAATATCCGGTTCCGACGTCAATTATGACGTTATTCGTATCGGACAGTTTGCCGGGGACGTAGAGGGAGTTGGTCAAGGGCACGAGGAGCGTTTTCGCTATGGACGTGATAAAGTGAGTAGAAACGCATTTAAAATGAGGAAGCAGCGTACAGGCTGTTTCCGGCTTGATCTCATCCAGGTTGTCTAAGCATCCCTTGAATTTGGCCTGGGCGGCTTTCAGTTGCGAGAATGAATTGGTAAGATGGGTCAATTCCTATCCTAGCACGTCGTTCGTCAGTCAACCTGTGTTAGGTAACCCAGAGACTCACCTCGTCCAGCTGCTTCTTGACATCGTTCAGTTGAGGCAGGTCTAAATCCGCGACGTTGATTTGTTGTGGTTGCTGAGCCATGGTCGCGGGCGGCAGGGGATAAATGGCCCACGTGACACAGGGTCTGGTGATCGTGCCCCGGGAAATCTTGGGCTTCATCTCTGACTCGGATGGTGGATGCTCTCTAGGGTCGTACTTCGACGTCCACTTGCTCTGCGACCATACCCGTACCCATACACGATACTGAATAGAGCCATGTCCACACCCGGAGACGCGCCTCCGCCAAAGGAGGTTACCGCGACCATGGAAGGAGAGGGCGGGGCACAGACCAAGAGTGCTGGTGAGTCTATCACAAGTACGCTTCATCCAAATGGTGCTGAAGGTATCTGCAGCAAAGAAAGAGGCCAAGAGATTAGAGAAAGCAGCCAAGTTTGCTGCCAAGACTGCCAAAACCGCTCCTGCTGCCGCCTCGTCTGCCCCAGCGGCCGAGAAAAAGAAGCCCGCAAAGGAGACCAGAGTCGAGGAGGCTCCATTTGTGAACAACACACCACCAGGGGAGAAGAAAGGTGCGAGTTTACGCTTGCTTTGTTTATCCCTCTATCTTACCACTCTCATAGATCTATCGCAGCCCATGGCGGCAGGGTATAACCCCATCGCCGTCGAGTCTGCGTGGTACGATTGGTGGAATAAGCAAGGCTACTTCAAGCCTCAGATGGGACCGGATGGCAAACCCAAGAAAGAGGGGCAATTCGTGTTGCCGTGCCCTCCTCCAAATGTCACAGGTAGTCTTCACATCGGTCATGGGTTGACTGTCGCGATCCAGGATTCCTTGGTGCGATGGTACGTTTATACCCTTTCCATTCGTACTATGTCGTATTTATGGCGTAAAATAGGTATCGAATGCTGGGCAAAACCACACTCTTTGTTCCTGGATACGATCACGCCGGTATTTCGACTCAATCTGTCGTCGAAAAAAGGCTATACAAGGCGACCGGCCAGACTCGGCACGATCTCGGACGCGAAAAGTTCCTGGACACTGTTTGGGAATGGAAACATGATTATCAAGGTCGAATTACTAAACAGATGGAGAGGCTGGGCGGGAGCTACGACTGGACGCGCGTGGCGTTTACGATGGACGAGGTATGGTTCGCCCATTTTATTTATAGTGATTCGAAACTGACTGGCCAAATATGATGGTGATAGAACCTCTCTCGAGCTGTCTCCGAGACGTTCTGTAGATTACACGAAGACGGGATCATCTACCGCGCGAACCGTCTCGTGAACTGGTGTGTCAAGCTCAACACGACGTTGTCCAACCTCGAGGTCGAGCAAAAGCAACTTGCGGGCCGAACCTTGCTCAACGTCCCAGGATACGACGAAAAGGAACGATTCGAGTTTGGAGTGATCACGAGCTTTGCGTATCAAATCGAGGGCAGCGATGAGAAGATTGTCGTCGCCACGACTCGACCGGAGACCATGCTGGGTGATACGGCTGTTGCTGTTCACCCGGATGATCCGAGATACAAGGCGAGTCATGTTGTTTGACGGCACGAATAAGTGATTGACTGCCGCATATCGTGATTAGCATCTCCACGGCAAATTCGTGTCTCATCCTTTCCTGCCAAATCGCCGAATCCCGATTGTTGCAGACGCGATTATCGTTGATATGGAGTTTGGAACTGGTGCTGTCAAAATTACTCCTGCGCATGATCCCAACGATTATGAGGTTGGCGTGCGCCATAACCTGGAGTTTATCAATATCTTGAACGACAATGGGACACTAAACTCGAGTGCGGGCGAAAGGTTCAAGGTGCGCCTTGACCTATAGGAGACGAAAACTTGATACTGATGGGGGTTTGGGTCGATAGGGAATGAAACGGTTCCATGCGCGACAGGCTGTGGTCGATGCGCTCAAGGAGCTAGGGTTGTATGTGGAGCAAAAGGATAACCCGATGACTGTTCCAATATGCAGGTGCGTTTTTTTTTTGTTTGGTTGCAGCACTTTGGTACGATCATGATTATATTTGCTATAGCAAATCCGGGGACATCATCGAGCCCGTGATGAAGCCTCAATGGTGGGTCAATTGCCAACCGCTCGCAGACGAGGCGATTAAGGTACGTTTGACTGTTGATCGATCTATATGTTATCTCATTGTGTTTGAAGCGAACCAAAGCTGGCGAACTCCTCATCACACCAAAAACCTCGGAAGCAGAGTGGTACCGATGGCTTGAGAATATCCAAGATTGGTGTATTTCCCGACAACTGTGGTGGGGTCACCGGTGTCCTGCGTACTTTGTCGATGTCGAAGGAGTAGAACAAGATGTGCGTTCTCTGAATCAATCTGACTTATTCATTCCCGCTCATCTTTACGATAGAAAAATGACGGCAAGTGGTGGGTTGTTGGAAGGACTGAAGAAGAAGCAAATGAACGAGCGGCGAAGCTTGCGGGCGGAGCCAAGTTTACGATCCATCAAGATGAGGACGTGCTGGATACATGGTTCTCGTCTGGGCTCTGGCCGTTCTCAATCCTAGGCTGGCCAAAAGAAGTACGTCTTGTGCATCCGATCGCTCATCATGCTCTTCCATACTCACGCTTACCCGCTAGACCTCGGATCTCGCCGACTTTTATCCTTCCTCGATGCTCGAGACCGGCTGGGACATTTTGTTCTTCTGGGTTGCCCGCATGGTCTTGCTGGGTATCAAGTTGACCGGCAAGATGCCGTTCAAGGAAGTCTTTTGTCACGCCATGGTTCGAGATGCGCATGGACGCAAGATGAGCAAGTCACTCGGAAACGTGATTGATCCTGTGGATGTCATCGAGGGTATCACGCTCGAGCGGCTCCAGCAAAAGCTTACGGAAGGGAATTTTGATGAGCGAGAGATTGTGAAGGCGCAGGCTGGACAGAAGAAGGATTTCCCAAAGGGAATCCCGCAGTGTGGGACGGACGCTTTGAGGTTTGCGTTGTGCGCATATACCTCTGGTGGTGAGTTTTCTACTCACGCTTGAGTCGATAAGGAGTGTTTGATGAGGTCATGGGCAGGTCGAGACATCAACCTAGAGATTCTGCGCGTGGAGGGATATCGCAAATTCTGTAACAAGCTATGGAATGCGACCAAGTTCGCTATGCTCAAGTTGGATGATGCATTTGTTCCAGCCGAGTCTCCCAAGGTGCTATTCGCCTTTTGAACCTACCTTCTTTTCTAATTTGATTTATTCTCCACTAGCCAACAGGACAGGAGACGATTGTCGAGAAATGGATTCTGCACAAGCTCGATATCGCCGCGACCGATACGAACAAGGCGTTGGAGGAGCGAAACTTTATGGCTGCGACTACGGCCGTGTACAACTTTTGGCTATACGAGTTGTGCGACGTGTTTATTGTAAGTCAATATCATAACTGGCTCTCTGTGTTGGTTTAAATTCCCAATTACAGGAAGCGATGAAGCCAATGACCGATGAAGGCGCCTCGGCTGAAGTTCGCAAGTCGGCTCAAAACACGCTATACACATGCTTGGACATGGGCTTACGGCTGCTGCACCCATTCATGCCGTTCGTGACAGAAGAGTTGTGGCAGCGGTTACCTCGCCGACCGAACGACCTGACGCCGTCGATTATGGTATCCCAGTACCCTGTTCAGGTATATCCCTCGATGCATTATGGAATAAATGTGGTATTGATGTGCGGGCAGGACCCGGCGTTTGCGAACACGACTGCGGAGAGAGACTTTGACAAGGTGTTCAGCATCATCAGGCAGAGTCGGTCGTTGGCTGCGCAGTATAACGTCCAGTCAAATATCCAGGGTGAGTACGGCGGCATTTTCGTAGGATAAGCACTCACTCGAACGATAGTCTTCATATCTTCAACCGCGTCCGACGAGGCTGAGATGATCACTACTCAGACGCCGACTATCTCATCACTCATCAAGGGATGCAAATCAGCGGCGGTTACGTCCGACGTTCCTGAAGGATGCGGATCGGTGGTACTCAGCCCGACGCTCACCGTTCACTTGCTCGTCAAAGTCTGTCGTGCATACACCCAGTTTAGATTCTTTTTTTTGACATAACACTCCCAGGGCATGGTGGATCTCGACGCTGAAGTGGCGAAACTCGATAAGAAGCTTGGACTGGCGAAGATGAGCGCAGACAAGATACGAAAACTGCAAGAGCAAGCGGATTATGAAAAGAATCTCCCGGAGAACGTTCGGGCTGCAAACGCCGAAAAGGTATGAGACTGCCGAGTTGCGGGTGTATTAGGGTGCTGATATACCTTTTTAGCTTGCGACGTTGGACACAGAGATTGCGGTGCTTGAGCAATCGATTGAGATGTTCTCAAAGCTGAATTGAAGTGGAACCGCGATAATGAGATGTATGAATGAAACATAATGACACCAGACATTGAGAGCAAGTAACCGAAATCATTTTTGAGACTTTTGGATTCACGTATTCCGCCTTCGGGTCAAAGAAAATATACCCGAAAGAGCACTGGAAAAAGTATCATCAAGGCGGCGTTCTGGCACGAATATATTGGAAGGTAGCAGACATACTGCATGCAAAAGGAAACCTTGTGTTTACAACACCCCCATTAGCAAGCGCGATTGTGAAGCGGCTCAAAATGCTTACTGGATAGCTTCCCGCAAGATCTAAAGCTAAGCTAGGCTAAACTAATCGGTTCTAAAGTCTGGATGACGTCACCTTTTACTGATGTCTGATTGCTCCATTTTGTAATGGCGCCTCCTTTAGAATAGCTTAGTTTAGGTTAGCTCCATGTTTAGACGTTGCGGGAAGCTATCCACTGTATGCAAGCCCAGATTCGGTAGCCGGCTATGCAGCTTACCTCACCAAGACCCCACCGCCTTGGCGCCTGAAGCCTCCCCTTACCCTGTCGATCGTCCTTGTCTGAGTGACCGTACTCATATACTACTGATACGAAAATATTAAAGTTCAACATAAAACGATATGAGCAATAAGCCAAAGCCAGGGATGAACGTTATCATTTTTGGTAAGAGATACTCGAATATCTCCCTCCTTTACCCTGCGGGCGCTAAATCGGGGACGGGATAGAGGGCGGCGTGGCTGGTGGACTCTCATCCTTGATAATCTTCAGGGAGTTAGTCCACAGGGTACGAGCCATATCCGGACGGTTTGACATCGACGAGATATGCCAGGTCATCGCGGGAACGGGCACTGGAGCGTGAGTCCTCCATTTCGTTAGAGCGGTTAAAGTCGGAGACTAAAGCTGAACTCCTGGCTCATAGGCTTGTTGCGTGCATGATCGGACTTTTGAGGATGGATGTAGATGCGGCAATCTCGGCCTACTCACAGCTAATCGAACGCGTGTTCTCCGACAAGAAGATGATCAGCACTAGCGGGTCTGGGGCATACAAAGCGAGCAAGCTTGAGGAAGAACTAAAGAAGATTGTACGAGATGCAACGGGAGATGAAAACACACGTATGATGGCGAATGTGGGAGGCGCAAATAAGTGTCAAGTGTACGTAGGCCATAGGATGCTTGAAGTAATAAGGCTGATAATTCCTTTCAACAGCATGGTGTTTGCGATGTCAAAGTCTAGCATGACTGCGTCGGTTCCTCGCATATTTCGGTCTTATACCGGACCGAATAACCAGATGCCGGACTGCCCTATATGGCAAGCGATCCGAGCGTCGATGGCTCACCCCGAGCTGTTCAAGAGCATTGTCATAGATGACGGTGTCCTCGGCGAGTCGCTGGTGGGAGGCGATTTGGGCTGCAGCAACCCGACACGACACGTGCTTAGTGAGGTCAACGCGATGCATTCTGACCAGGGTGTGTCGTCTATCGTATGTATCGGCACGGGACACGCTCGAACGATCCAAATACCGCAATCAAGCACACTGGGTCGAATGATGCCAACAAATGTGCTCATAGCAATGAAAGATGTAGCGACGGACTGCGAGAAGGTCGCACAGGAGATGGAAGCACAGTTTCAAGGAACGAGCGCGTACTGGAGACTCAGCGTAGATCAGGGTTTGCAAGTCGTTCGAGCTAGCGAGTGGCAGAAGAGAAATGAGGTTGTAGCGCATACACGAGCTTATATGCACAAGGCAGAAGTGACAAGTCGGTTGCAAAAAGTCGCCCAGGCAATGGTAGATAGGAACCCGGTCGTCAGCGTGAAGCACATCGGTAGGTGGATGTTCTTCGCCTCTAGCTGCAGGTTTCTAAGCCACCCTTCAGCCGGCAAGGCACTCGAGATTCCATTGCAACAGGCGGCTGGAGTGAAGCGCTGTCCGGCACCGTCCGCGATGTTCACAGGATACGAGCGGCATGTGTCTCAAGTGACAGGTTGCATTGTGGGACCAAAGAACGAGCGGCGCGTGTGCGTCATACACGGACTTGGCGGCAGCGGCAAGACACAGTTGGCACTCAAGTCCATAGAGCAGACGATCGACAACTGGAAAGACATCGCATACATTGATGCCACATCTAGGGCGACCGCGGAAAATAATCTTAGGGCATTCGCGTTAGCCAAACACGCAGGCGAGACTCATCAAGACGCAATACGATGGCTTGAGCAGTCCAGCGGGTCCTGGTTGCTCGTTTTTGATAACGCCGACGACCCAGGTCTAGGTCTGCGCGACTTGATACCCAGCGGGACGGCCGGCAGCGTTCTAGTGACGACCCGGTTGTGTACTCTTGGGCAACTCGGTCAAGGACCTGGGTGCGAGTGCCAACTTGGCCGAATGAGTCACCAAGAAGCCGTGGAACTATTGGCAAAGAAAGCGAGGATGAATATCGAAGATCTCTCGAAAGAAGAAAGTGATGCTGCGAACGGGCTCGTAGAGGTATGTGAAGCTCACTTGGGCTTCATTGATGTTACTCAGCGAGTATCTACAGGACCTGGGATGCCTTGCACTCGCTGTTGTACACTCCGGCGCATACATATCGTGCAAGAAGATAAGTATCAAGAACTATAGAGATCGATGCCAAGAGAAGATGAGAGGTGCACTAGAACTGTACAGCAAGCTCCCAGCGAACGTCGAGGAGTATGGAAAGACTGTGTATACGACATGGGTGATGAGCTATGAACGACTGTCGCTTCGAGCAAAGGAGATGCTTTGTCTGCTAGCGTATTTCCATCACGACATGATCAAGGAAGACATGTTCAAGCGAGCCGCGGCCAACTTGGACCGCGAGTCTATTATTCCTACCGACTCTCTCGGCCAAGGAAGCCAGCAGTATTTAAAGGATTATTTGACTTGTTTCCTCGACTCGGAGAAAAACTGGGACGCGAGCAGCTTCTCGAGACTGGTGGATGAACTCGTGTCTTACTCACTGATCGACTACGATCGCGTGAACGACGTATATAGGTTGCATGTGCTCGTACATGACTGGGCTCGATCGGTGGCATCAGAGTCAACATCTGAGATATCATCAAAGTGTGCGTCACACTTGCTAGCTCTGTCTATCGATCACTCGAACGATATCAAGGCGCATACATATCGGAGGTCCCTGCTTTCACACGTCAGCCGAATAGTAGCGGCAGCGGGTGAACTGAATGTGAACGACTCTGCGTACTTCGCTATGGTTTACAGAGATAATGGAATTTGGGCAGAGGAGGAAAAACTGAATATGTGGGTGCTAGACGCAAGAAAACATCATTTGGGCGAGCAACATCCATCTACACTCACCAGCATGGCCAACCTCGCAGTGACCTACCGGAACCAAGGTCGATGGGCCGAGGCAGAAGCGCTGGACGTGGAGGTGCTGGAAGTGAGGAGACGAGACCTTGGCGCGAGTCATCCAGATACACTCACCAGCATGGCCAACCTCGCATCGACCTACTGGAACCAAGGTCGATGGGCCGAGGCAGAAGCGCTGGAGGTGGAGGTGCTGGAAGTGAGGAGACGAGACCTTGGCGCGAGTCATCCATCTACACTCACCAGCATGAACAACCTCGCATCGACCTACTGGAACCAAGGGCGATGGGCCGAGGCAGAAGCGCTGGAGGTGGAGGTGCTGGAAGTGAGGAGACGAGACCTTGGCGCGAGTCATCCAGATACACTCACCAGCATGGCCAACCTCGCATCGACCTACTGGAACCAAGGTCGATGGGCCGAGGCAGAAGCGCTGGACGTGGAGGTGCTGGAAGTGAGGAGACGAGACCTTGGCCCGAGTCATCCGTCTACACTCACCAGCATGGCCAACCTCGCATCGACCTACCGGAACCAAGGTCGATGGGCCGAGGCAGAAGCGCTGGAGGTGGAGGTGCTGGAAGTGAGGAGACGAGACCTTGGCGCGAGTCATCCATCTACACTCACCAGCATGAACAACCTCGCATCGACCTACTGGAACCAAGGGCGATGGGCCGAGGCAGAAGCGCTGGAGGTGGAGGTGCTGGAAGTGAGGAGACGAGACCTTGGCGCGAGTCATCCAGATACACTCACCAGCATGGCCAACCTCGCATCGACCTACTGGAACCAAGGTCGATGGGCCGAGGCAGAAGCGCTGGACGTGGAGGTGCTGGAAGTGAGGAGACGAGACCTTGGCGCGAGTCATCCAGATACACTCACCAGCATGGCCAACCTCGCATCGACCTACTGGAACCAAGGTCGATGGGCCGAGGCAGAAGCGCTGGAGGTGGAGGTGCTGGAAGTGAGGAGACGAGACCTTGGCGCGAGTCATCCATCTACACTCACCAGCATGAACAACCTCGCATCGACCTACTGGAACCAAGGGCGATGGGCCGAGGCAGAAGCGCTGGAGGTGGAGGTGCTGGAAGTGAGGAGACGAGACCTTGGCGCGAGTCATCCAGATACACTCACCAGCATGGCCAACCTCGCATTGACCTACCGGAAGCAAGGTCGATGGGCCGAGGCAGAAGCGCTGGAGGTGGAGGTGCTGGAAGTGAGGAGACGAGACCTTGGCGCGAGTCATCCAGATACACTCACCAGCATGGCCAACCTCGCATCGACCTACCGGAAGCAAGGGCGATGGGCCGAGGCAGAAGCGCTGCAGGTGGAGGTGCTGGAAGTGAGGAGACTAAAACTGGGCGAGAGCCATCCACATACTCTCCTCAGCATGTACAACCTCTCTTCGACTTACTTCGGGACTAAACAGTTCGACAAGGCGGAGGCTCTGTTACTCGAGACAGTATCCGCCAATAAAAGAGTGTTCGGGGAGTATCACTCGAAGACACTACGTGCGCTCAGGCTACTTTCGAGGGTCTACCAAGGACAGGGTTGTCTCCGAGAAACAGAGCTTGAATCAATCCAGGAAGAAATCGGCAAGCTCAAGATCGGGCTGAAACTGTAGTCCATTATGGCTGGCCTATTTCGAAGTGTAGAATCTTTCTCGTCTCTTACGTTCGCTATTCAATTGCTTTTCGTGTTTGGGAGAGTAGTGATTGCTGTAGCATTGGAGCGTGTGTCCCATCTTCCTTTGAATCTGTTAGTTGTGTCGTACCTGATCCCTTATGTATTGAGTGAGAGTGACAAATATCCTTGCCTCGAACGAACCTACCTGTACAGAGAACGCAGCTTTGTATAATCGAATATCGACAGTATCATGCGATTCACATAGCATACATATTCAACAGCTCTTTTAATTGAACCCGATTCATAGCATTGCTTCACGATGGGTAGATGTCCTTTGAGTCGTGGCGACGGGCAATGATCTGGCTGGCCACAGCGCTTATCATCCAGTCACGTGTCGGAGCGGCTTCAAACTCGATCACATCCATCTTCGCTCTTGTGACTGGTGGCCGTGGGCATGAAGCATACCTGGTGCCAGGTAACGCCCAAACGCTCTGTGCTACGCGCTACGAACTGATGTTCTCGCTCATGGCGGCTGCTGATGTGCGTGACCTGTTATTCGGACGCTAGCCGGATGAGCAGCTGTAGGCCACGCCATGTCCTTCTATACTGGCCGTTCTACTAGCTCTGGTTGGCAAAGAACCGAGGCAGATGCGAGAAAGTGACTCGTATAAGAGCTACTTTTGTTGCCCTTGCGCTCGCCCACACCGACACGTCTGGATGCTTTGGCTCAACACCGGACAAGGGCTTGGAAATGCTACCAAGCACACCCCTGCCTCCACTCGCAAAAAAAGACAAATTCAACACCAGCCCTCGCCAACCGCTTCGCTTTGCTCCCCCCGCCGCACCAGCCCCCCTTTCACCCCTAAAGGCGATTACCCCACCAAACGTGTTGGTGACATCATCTCGGCAGCCTTCATCTCGATCGTTCAGATTTTCATCAAAGCCCACGAGCGCTCCACGACCAATATCATCACCCGAGCAAGGGCGATCGAGCACCGAGGTTACGTAGCACATGGGCATCGCTTTTTCTGTTGGTTTCTGGTTCAGTAGCTTTGGGCGCGGTCGTTGTCAATTTGTAACCGATACGTGGAGAGGCAGTCGGTCGGGGAATCATCTTCGCCAGAGCGTCAAGGTGGATGTCGTGATGAGGCGAACTGGATAACCCGACGCTAGTTTCGACATGAGTTTGATTCCCGTGCGTGGCATCTTCGAACCTTTTAGTCCAGCATTGGTATCATATCGGTTGACAGGACCTTTATCCCGTTGACAGAGCCTCACCGACTTTATTGGATAACCCGTTTGATCGACATGATATGGAAGTTGTCTGAAAAGCGCTTTTAGCAGCCCAATGGATCCCACGAGCCTCGGTACCACTCATCTGGAGACTCAATGTGGATCATGGTACAGGAGACCTGGATTCCGACTGGTTCTGGTGGATCTTCTTGGTATATTCTGGATGAACTGGAACAGGTCGTGTGGTGGCTTGGTCGGTCAAAGGATATATAGGGGATGTTGGTATTCGGGAGATGTGCGGCACTCTGCTAATTTGCGCCTAATAGGTTCGTGAATGGGTAGTGCACGATATATACGATATCCTGTTAACCGGGTGGCGGAACTGCCCGTTTCTGGCCCTGTTTGAGCCAAATTCTTCTTCTGGCTATCTCTCAACGAGCCGCGTATAGATCCAAGGGAGAATTGGCATTGATTAACCCTATGTACGATAATGCTAGGAGCGCTCTTCATACCAAAATGACTGTGGTGGGGGGTATTGGATTAGATGTACAGATTTCTCCTCATACCTATCGAAATGCACACTGCTATAGCACCCAGTGAAGCCGGCTTATACTAGAGTATCATTGGCTCCAGCTTGATGCGTTTCATGCGGATAGTAATTTAATCAATCATCACATGCACATTCTCGCGGCTGGTTCAACTACTCAAAGTTTTCGTAACATGATACGCAAGAAGAAATAAGAACTAATCAGGAAGAGAAATCGTAGCTTTTGAGCCTATGGTCAATAGTCGCAACAAGGCTCTTCTCGAGTCGCAGGCGGCGGTCTTGGCTAGGGTGCGGGAACTTACTCCCGAAGTCCAAGGTAACAGTTACTTACAATTACTTACCTTTTTGGTAAGTAACCGGGGGGTTAGCCACCGATATGTAAGTTACTGGAGTGTTGTATATAAATATCCATGTACATTTTGTGACCTCATCCCAATCAACATCAGCCGCTTTCCGAGCAACCTGCTCGTTGTCCAGATCCCTATCGCCACCTTGGACCGATGCCTTCCTCGACGTCCGGGCAGAAATGAAATTGGCCGGTGCCGCAGACGATGAACTGTAGAAATCAAATATGTATATTACGAGTATAGAAAGAGTGAGGGAAGAGAGTGTGTGAGTGAGTGAAGCGATGGCGTCCAGAGGGCCCGGAGAGCCTCCATTTATGCCTACAAATCGCTCCGAGCCATAGGTTCGCCTTACTGCGCATATACTGCGCATTCAGCACTTGACTCAATTACTTGACTTGATGTTCTCGTATCTTCTACAAAATACATGAACATTCTACATGAACTCTGGGTGATTGTAGCACTGGGATGGTGATTCAGTTTCAGATACTGCTGTCGAGTGAGCGAGCCCAGACTCCAACCAATCGTCGCTTTCTTCGTCGTTCAAAGCAACAGGAATCAACCCCTCAATTTGGTCTTCATGATTGTGTGACATATTTTCGAGAGAGATGTTACGATGCTTGGGCAACGGTCCTTCTTCAGCCGTTTGACATTTTCGACGTACTGGTCAATCTGGTAGATACTTTAATTGATGGTATGGAACGTGCTACGACGGTAAGCGCCAATTGATGCCACTGTTTCGCCTGAATTCGCTTGACCATTGTGTTTATATTGGTCCGTGAATGGATTTTCGAATATAGAAAGGCCGTTCTTGAAGCGGTGCGCACATCGTTCGCCAAATTTGGCATAGCTGAAAAAAGCTGGGTAAATGTAAACGGAATGGATAGCAGCGATGGTTACTAGAGCACTTGAAACACACGCAACACATACACCAAGTACTTTTGTATCTGGTCGCGACACGTAGTCGCTCCAATAATCCAATGCGGTTTGCTGACCAAGAGGCTCGTCGAATGGGTAGGCGTAACATGCATGCTGAACTGGCCGGGTGTTGAGTTCGTTCTTCGCCTGCTGAGTATTGGTCAACTTTCTGCCAAATTAAGCTCATTCTTGAGACCCAGGGCCGATATCCGAATGCGCGCCCAAGTTGAGTTCTGTATACAACTACTCGGGGACGTATTAGCAGTGCGTAGAGGGCTACGCGAAGCGGGGAGGACAGTAGAAGAGGCCAACGGGTTAGGATTTCGATAAATGCGTATTCCCCACATACCCGAATCACATTTAAGATAAATTTAGTCACTAGCGATGCGATAGTAATAGCTCACGAGCACCGCCAAACGACGCAACAACGTAAACGTCGTGTGGCAGATTATTAGTTGTTTGATTGAATCGATTGTTGATTATTTCGAGCATTTGCGTTTTCTCGTCGTCTTCAAACAAAGAGTCTTGTGGGTTTAGAACAGGGTCAGCGATGATCAATCCGGCCATTCACATGAGATGATTATCAGCAATTGTTGCATTCAAAGATTCGAGACACAAAAGTCCGGTTGGGTAAGAGTGGCTTGAGTGGTGGATCTATGCAGTTGAATTTAAAATTTGGTTCTGCATGGGAGTTACTTACCTCGGCCGAGTTTTCCCAGGTCAAGGTAACAGTAACTTACCAGTAAGTAACATGGGGTAACTAACTTCCAGTTAAGTTACACCTCAAGGTTCCCGCACTCTAACCTGTATGGAGAACGCAGCCTTCTATAATCAGATACCGGCAGTGTTTATCCATCACAACAGGACACACGTATAGCATATAATTCTTTGAGTGGGACTCATAGCGTGTATCTACCATGCATGGATGTCCCTCGGCTAAGCGTGGTGGCGGTCCCATTGGCCACGGCGCTTATTCTCCAGTCACGTGCTTGAGCGGTCGTCTAACCTCGACCACATCCATCTTCAGTCCCGGGAGCGATGGCCGTGCACATCAAACATACCCGGCGCCAGGTAATGTCATGAAAGTGTGATTCAAGTCCCCTGAACTGAATTGATTTCAGATGACGGCGGCGGCTGATGCGCGCAACCTGCTACTTGGACGCAAGTCGGATGAGCGGCAGTAGGTCCTGCGTTATTTATATATACTGATCGATATGCTAACTGCGTCCGGTTAAGAGCTGCTGCAAACACAAGGGAGCAGCTAGTGCGAGAGCTACTTCGGGCGACAGAGTGGCGGAACAGGGCTGGGATCGGTGCTTTTCCTCATCCAAGCCTCACACAGAACATACCCCCGAAGGAGCTGGTGCAGCACCATATCACTCCACTTTCCGAGTACGTCATATCCTTCTTTAACTCGAAGTACTCGTAGGACCAGCTGATTGACAGCGTTGAGCAGTGGCACGTTCCCTCCGCTGACCGACATTGTTCTTCGTGCTCTCGAACCGACACCCGAGCCAGAGCCGGAGCCTGTGCCAGAGCCCGAATCAGCACCACTACCCGAACTCGAGTCGACTCTTCTCCCATCGTCTTTATCTGAGGTCCCTGCTACTGTGGTTGAGCTTAGCGCTCCGTCTCCTGCGGTGAAGACTGAAGAGGATGACACAATGATGGAGTCAGATGCTGATGCTGACGGGGATGCGGATGCGGAAGGTGACGCCGATGTTGATGCCGACGCAGACGCAGATGCCGATGCCGATGCCGATGCCGAAGCGGATGTAGATGGTGATGGTGAAGTGGATGAAAAGAGTGAGGCAGAGGCGAGCCTGGTATGTTGTTATTCTCAATGATGGTCGAATAGCTAACAAATATGTCTCGCAACAGCCAATCGCCATCAATCTGTCTCAGCCTCCGCCTGCGCCTATAGCCCTTCCAGTTGTTCCTATCGACACGCCTGGATATTCTGGCTCGCCGCCAGACGAGGATGTGGAGATGGGGCCTAGCACACCTTTGCCTCCGCCAGAACATGAGACGAACTCGACGTCAGCGCCTGCTGATCCCCTTCCTTTTGCTCCCCCCGCCGCACCAGGCCCTCCTTCACCCCTAAAAGCGAGCACGCCGCCAAACGTGTCGGTCACATCACCTCGGCGCCCTCCGTCTCGATCGTTCAAGTTTGATCCATCAAAACCGACGAGCGCCCCGCGGCCAATGTCGCCACCGGAACAAGACGATCGGGTGCCGTCTGTAGACACCATTCGCACGTTGCTCTTCCCATCGCCGTCCGGTACCGTCGCTCCAGATCTGGTCACACCTCACCCGCAACCTCAGGAAACTCCGCAACCACCACCTACCATCTCACTTCCCCAAACGCCACGCACACCACACACGCCCTTTCCTCCAGGATCCCATCCTCGCATTCCGGCAACACCTACGACTCCGAAACCACTAACCACGCCCTATGCCGCGGGATTACCACCCCTTCCAGCTCTACCGGCGGATCTATCGCGTAAAGTTGCGGGCGTCAAGGTTCGAAGACGTGGCGGGGGAGCTGGAGCGTCGGGGGGAGTCAACTGGGGCGGGTCGGGTGTGTGGGGAGTTGGAGGAGCTGGAGCCGGGATGGGTGTGATGGGACCTGGTGGAGGAGGCGCGCAAGGATGGTGGGCGAGTATATCAGGTGTGTTTTTGTCATGTTTGATTTTAACGGAGAGCAGTTTTGAATATTCGCGACTGCACATAGGTGCGCAAGGTCAAAATCAGAACCAAGGTGGAACAGGGATGGAGTTGTTGAGGTGGCAGGCCGTGTTGCAGATCAATCCTGCACATGCGTTTGCGAGGAGACCGACAAAATGTGTTACAACGCACGAGTGGAGGGTAGGTTGTCTCATATTCTGATTTGCGCGTTTTGTTCTGACATCAAATATAACAGGTTTTGAGGCACGAGCTCGAGTATACGCGCGCGATGCAAAGGATAGAACAGCTCAAGTTGGACGGTGCATGGTCATTCAGGCAACCGAAGAAGCAGAGGGGACCGGTGATGCCCAAAACGCACTGGGACTACGTTATGGACGAAATGGTGTGTGGATTTGTCCGCTCCATATTCGGTTCTCGTTGAATTCTTAAAATTTGATAGAAATGGCTTCAGGTGGATTTCCGAGAAGAGAGAAGATGGAAAACGTTACTGGCTTTCGAAATAGCGCATGCCGTTCGAGAATATCATGAAGCTGGACCCGAGGAGCGACGGGCGATGTGTGTAAAATTCGTCAAACCCCAGGAAGGAGATGTCGAGGACGATGGGATGGACGTCGAGGCCGATATGGAGATAGAAGGAAAGTCCGAGGACGAAGCAGAGGAAACGGAGCAACTTGGGCCGGACGGAAAGGCTCTAGAGATCCGGGACGAAGGAGATGAGGATGCGGTCGCAGAGGGAGGAGAGCCTGAGGAACTGGAAGAGCAGGAGGCACACACGGCCGGACCTGAGCCTCGAGACGATATCATGGGTGCCGACGAAGAAGGGACAAGCGTGGAGGTTCTTCCAGCACTAGAACTGGAAAAGACCGAGGAGGAAAAGGAGAAGGAGAAGGATGATACGACTGTTGGAGCGTTGACCAAGGAATGGGCTGCTGCTACATCCGAGCCAGCACCTATCAAGGAGGACATTGTTATGGCCGAGGGAGAGGATGTCAAAAAGGATGCTGAAAGTGGGGCGAACGAGATGGCAGCCATTCCAGCCGAACTATCAAAAGAGGCCACAGGAGAACCCAAGTCGGATGAGGCTTTACCGGATCCTCTCGAGGGCGCGCTACGATCGGACGCCGATGGAAAAGTCTCTCTCGCATCCACCGCTCGGACAGAACTGTTTGAATTGGCCACAACTTCTGCGCTTGCAACATCCTTTGCGCTTCCTCCCCCAACAACCCCGACTTCTACCAGTGTTGACGCCCTCGCCGAACTCTTCCCCGACCTTTCTTTATATACGGGGCTGTCAGCCGAAATCGACCCGTCCGACAAGCGGCCTGATGAGAGCATGAGCTCGGCCGCAGCTGGAAAACTCGCTCACGCTTCGAGGTTGTTCGACGTCAAACCTGTCTTGGTCGGTGCACTTGAGCCTGCGAGGCATTTATTGAAGGGCAAGTGGATAGGGCTGGACGAGGTGCCGGCTGTGGAGGACGTCAAAGATGTGGGAGCCGTGAGGCAGGATACGGTGTTTGGTGGAAACTGTGAGTTTTGATTTGTAACATCTGGCTTGACCGCTGATTTATTGAATGACGAATAGATCTCTTCGCATCGGAGCGCAAGCCAGAGGACAAACAAGGACGTCGCCGGCCAGATAGTGGCATGACTCATCCCGTCGCAGCCCAAGTCCCCGCTATGCCTCGAGACGCAGCAGCGCGACTGGAGCGAATTCATTGGACATCCGAAGATGACGCGCTACTTAAATCCATCTGCGACGCTTATCCCAACAACTGGTCACTCATCGCCGATATGTTCAATTCGAGCCGGGTTACAATCAAACCAGACCTACGAACGGCCTGGGACTGCTATGAACGATACGGTCGGATATTTGGTGGGGGTGTGGTGGTTGAGCCCGGCTCCGAGTCGACGATGCAGATCTCTTTGGGTCATGCACAACGGCCTGGTTTTCCTGTCGAAATTGCCCTTCCGAGTCCTGGCGGAACGCTCGTCAAAAAAGACAACAAGGGGCAGATCAAGAGGGCCACTCCAGCATTCGAAAACCGAAAACAGGTTCGACAACATTTCTTGTATGATACGTTGCGCAAAGTGGTCAGGAAACGGGAGAATGCGGCCAAGGCCAATCGTACGCTCGCTCAACACGATATTTATTCGTTGATTTGACCTGTTTGCACAGAACCCCCAAAACGCACTATTCCTCCACCACACGAGACACACTCGCAGATCCAGAGTGGGCAGAGGATATATACACCTGCCGAATTGTCTAAACTCAAGGCCGAGCGTGACCAAAGGCATTACGCCGAAATGATGAAACGTCGGCAAGAGATGTACCAGCAAGCGGTTGCGGCTGGTCGTCCTGTGGTGAGTGGATGCCATGTTATGAAAAAATATGTTAGCTAAGTGATTCTATTCAGCCCCGGATACCGGCCGGGCTTGTCAATATTCCTCAGATTCGAAACGTCCAGCAGATGCAAATGCAACTTCAGCAACAGCAGGCTCAGCAGCAAGCTCAACAGGCTGGCCAGGGGGGTACGCCACAGGCTTCGGCTCAGCAAACACCAGGTCAATCGTCTCAAACTCAACAATCCGGTTCGCAGGACACGAGCGTCCAGGCCCAACTCGCTGCGGCCCGCCAGCGCGCGATGCCGAATCAACAGGTCACAGGGATAATGAACGGCCACACGCCACAGATGTCGCCACCCAACCAAGCGGCAAATTCCCCTAATCTCCATGCACCAGGGATGCAAACTGGAGCTCAGATCTCGCGGCCCTCGTCTATCCGGCCGGGAAGTGGGAACGGAGGGAGTCCGGGGATCGTGAATGGTCAAGCCATGTCCCATTTGTTGCGAACCAATGGAATGCACCAAATGCACATGAATCTTGCGAACGGGGTAACTACTCCGGGTATACAGCAGGTGGGTACGAACGCTATGTTTATGAATGGAGGCACAGCAATGAGAGGACAATTGGGAGCCGAGCAAGTGAATCAGCTGTTATTGGTAAGCCCGATAACCTAACTGGAAGGCGCAACCATTCTCACAAACTCAATTAGCAACAAGCAGCGAGGCACATGAGTGCGCTACAACAAAACCATCAGCAGCAACAGCAGCAACTCCAAACTCCGGGCGTCCAGCCATCGTCCTCAGACAACGATGTAACGATGCAATGATTTTTTGTGTCCTTTTGGTCAGTTATCGATGTACTAGTATGTATTACAATACGTTCCGGTTGCCTGTTGCCCCACAGTTTATATTTAGAATGTGGTTATGTATCTCGAGCTTTTTAATGGTGATGACCGAAAACTCGGAAGAACCGCGTCGCTCGTGCTCCAGACGGTTGTCCATTCCATGAAATCGTGCACAGGTCGCCAGCAACGCGGGGCACCGGGCCGCTCGTCGAACCCTTGCACTCATTGGTACCCCCATACTCGCTAATCCAATGATTCACAACCCTTCGCCGAGGGTGACCTTTGTCGTCACGAGGATCGGTTCAAACGTGCTTAGCGGGCTGTGAAGAGGGTCTCGTATGGCACATCGGCTACAGCGGGCTGTCAGGCTAGCATATACCCTAGGCTGAATATAGAGTTGGCACCCAATTCTCTTACTATGCGTAACTTTTATGTTGTAGCTGTGTTGTCCTGGGCCACATATGTTCTTGGACATGGATTTGTCCAGCAGTTGAAAATCGGGAGTAACTACGTGCAAACCTGGAACCCGTACAAGGTGTGAAGATATTCATTAGAAGATGCCCTGGCCAATGAGGAAATCGACAATGACATAAATCTATAGGATCCACAACAAAAGGTAGTTCGGATCACTAGGACACTCAAAGACAACGGCCCCATCGCTGACAAGTTCGTTGATTCACCTCCAATATCAACTATCTACCGATGCCTTTTTTGCGGAGCATTCAATACATTTTAAGTTCAGTCGCTAATTTACATAGACTTGAGCGATATCTGTGCCCCTGTATGCGGACCCCCGCCATCACATGCAATGTTTGTCTAATAAACGCCACCCAAAACGCCCCCGTGAACGCCACTGCGAGTGTCCCTGCCGGAGCCACAGTTCAGTTCTTCTGGAGTGATTGGCAGTCTGACCATCCTGGACCTAGTGCGTTCATCTCCCTGCCCGTATCCTCCGTTTTGTAAAATGGCCCTCGTTAACCAAAGGCGCATACAGTTATGACCTACCTCGCAATATGCCCAGGATCTTGTTCTACTTTCAAAGCTGATTCGGGTAACATCTGGGTGAAGGCGTTTGATGATTCGTTTGATTACTATTTTTCACTGTTGATTCACATTGGTCGTCCTCGGATTCAGGAAGACGGATACGATGGGGTAAGGATTTAAGCCAGTCGTTATTCGATATTTTTCCTCTTGCCTTATTTTTGCTCATCTAGAAAGACCCAGTCTATCCCTTGGGCGTCCAAACGACTTTCAGCAGTCATTAGGTCCGCCTTCGTTCTATTATACGATTCAATCTGCTAATCAATATGAGTGCAGCACTTGGTCCGCGACTATCTCCAAAAATCTCCAGAATGGCGAATATATACTTCGTCGTAAGCCCTCACCCCAACCTCCCGTGTGGCCTTTATGACACGAGGAAGTACAGACGAAATTCTGGGTCTACAGCGCACCAGCGAACTCGGTAGGGCTCAGTTCTACCCTGCATGCCATCAAATCACTGTCACAAACGTGAGCTCTCATCGGTGGTGATCCTATGAACTATATATGCTACTTCTTGAACTCAGGGAGACTCCAATGCACTGCCCACAGGCATCGCCCTCCCAGGCGCATATACGTTGACCGACCCTGGAGCAGGTATATCATGTGCTGTCGATACGTTCTTCGCCAATAAAATCACATCCAGATCTACCTCGAGTATCGTGATATCTCAGCTACAAAACCTTATACTCCTCCAGGTTAGAGTGTTCCGTCAGGTATCTAGGTAAATGACTCATTGCGCCTCCATATAGGTGGTCGCCCCTGGACTGGCTAAGATCGCTCATCTTCATCGTCAACTGGAGTACCACTTGTGGTCTGTTGAAACTTTACCACGCGTTCAATTTAAATTTGTGGTATTGTTCAGATTTGTTCTACATCTATTAAGATCCACAATGAAGGAGCAGACCTTACTCCTCGGGAGCTCAAGCGTCCTTTGCTGTTTCCACTGCTCGAATAGATGCTGATTCTTGAGCCGTGAGCCCTTCGGCCGTAGATTCGGGAGTTGGGCCAGCCTCGAGCAAGTCGGTCTTGGGCGCGTTGGGATCAGTGCCTGGAGCGGCCTGCGTAGGTTTCTTGCCCTTGCCGGGCGGAGGCGGGTGATACACCTTCTCCTATATTCGCCGCGCATTTAATCAACCGCTAATACGTATAATCCAGTTACGATTAGACAAACCTTCTTCTTTTTCACTTCCGTGACAGGCGGCGGGTAGGCCAATTTTTCGACCTCCTTCCACTCTTCGCTCGTCTCGAAAGCCTTTTGAATCGGCTCGAGCAAAGCTACGACAGCGTCGGCCACCGCGGCCTTCAGATCCCCGGGGTGCACCTCCTTAGCTGCGTAGGCCTCGCTCAACTGCTTCGCATTTGAGAAATGGATAGGGCCACCATATTCTGGTTTTCGAGAGATCGTGAACAAGGTGCCCTCTGGAGCGTCTGCTGAAACCAGCGGCTGCATTTGGCTTAGTGGGATACCACGTGCCAGTCGGCCCTCGACGACTCGCATAAGTACGGCTTGAACATATGCGAGGACCCCGTTTCCTTCAACCACACCCTCTTCACAGAACGCCGATTTGATCTTCTTTTTCACCGCCGAAGGTGGATCGAGAAAGTCGATCTTGGAATTGGCGTCAGAAGAGGACATTTTTCCGCCCGTAAGACCAGGGACCATGGCGTTCATGAGGTGTGCTCGTTTGCGGTAGCCAAGTTTGGGTAGATAGAGTTCCGCAAATGTGAAGATTTTTCGCTTGATTATGTGAATGTGAATGACTCGTCCAAGGATAGATTTTATGACTCACTTGATCCACTCCCCCAAACTGGAAGTCGCAATCCAAGTACTGTTCGTCTAGAGCTTGTAGACCAGGATAGAGTAGCCCACTAAGCAAAGGACTAGCCACCTGCTTGACTACTTCGGCACCCGCCTTCTTGGCATCGTGCTCCGTAACCGTCGCGCAGAGTCGGTAGTTGTCCATGTTATATTCCTTGCTCAATTGGTAAGATGAGCCAACGACAAACTTTAAACGTTCAAGCGGTACTCCGAGCGAAGTGAATATCGCTTTGAGGAGATGGGAGTAGTAGTTTACTCGATGAGCAACAAGCTCGACAGGGGCTTTGAGGTTGTCGAGAAACGCATGGAGATCTGGCGTGACGAACAAACTTGAGTATGGAGGCGATGCAATACAAACTCAATTATGAACCTGCTAGAAGAATAGTCACCTGGTGGTATAATTTGATCAGCCATCCAACAATTTCATTTTCGGGACGCATTCACCTCTACCCCAGCCTGCAGGAAATCGGCAATCTTCATTAGTGGGACGAAGTAACCAATGTGGGCTATGAATTGGTAGAATTTTTTTCAGCTTTCGCCAGCTGTAAGACTTATCAACGTACGTCGTCCGGTAGTTGCAGTGCCTAATATCCGCCACACGAGTCAAGAGGGGATAGCGTCGCCTGATTATACAAGAACATACCCCAATAGCATTTCGGATTCCTTCCCTCATCTAAGATGGATTTGATTATGTCTCCTCCGAGGACTTCGTTGAGATCTCTGGTGATGATGTTGAAGCGAGCTTCTGCGCTGGCAGTATCCATGGTCGAGTCAAGAGAAATGAGAAATCTAAACGCCGAGTGTTTGATAATAGTTTTCACGTGATTTCATTAGGGTCCCTACCTGTGAGAGTCTAGACTTACTGGTTACCAGCCTAGGCGACCTTCATTCTCGACTCAAATTCTTTTAGTTTTTCGTCGCATTACGATTCATTTCTCTCAATTATGTCGAAATCGAAATATCAACATGAAGTCTTATCTTTTGGCTCCTTCAGCTGAACGTACCCCTGTGATTTGTCTTGAGTTTCAATGCTTGCCTGATTTTGACTTCAATCCATCCAGAGGATCCACTAAACCTGCTGGCTTGTCCGACCGACATAACAAAAATATCTGGAACTCTCGTTGCATTACTGCGCTTAGGACTAAACATATGACCTTCCATCCAAAAATCTCGTGTTCTCGGTCGTTTGTTCAATTTTTGTGCCCATTCGGGCGAGCTGCCCTACTAGGCTGATCCATACGATTCGAAAGAAGAGTAGAGTCCAATTATATGCGTTTGCCTGCTGGGTTTTATCTACTATTACGTGCACCGGACGCTCAAAGGCTAATATGAGCTCGGACACAGACAAAGCCCCGAGGTCCAACAATTGGCACGCTTTGACCAAGTGGCTATTCCACGATGCATGCTTGGACCATTAGAGCAGCGCTACCCGCGAAACCCGCCTATTGCTCTGGTGGCTGCCTCTCCTCATCTGCAGCCACATTCTGAGTCCGACTGATCACTACGGCTCGCTTGCTGGCACAACCGGTATATTGAAAGTGGCATACCTCCTGTAAACTCGTTTCCACTCAGGATGAGTGCTCAAACGCCGCCGCATGAAGCCCCTGGCAAAGTTGAATTCCCTCGACCTTCTGGTCCGCCTATTCCGCCTTCTCCTTTACATTCCCTTTTCGATGAATCAGAGAGCGAAGAAACGCCTTCCAAGCAAAATCCTAGTGAGGACCATGGTGTTCCATGTATTAAACCGGTAGGCATTCCTCGATTTCTTAAGCTTTAAAAGTCGTTCACATGAATGCAAATCCCTCATTGAAAGCCCCCCGTCGTACAGGAGGTTCTGCCCTCGAAGTTGGTATCGGGCCGTGCTCAGGATAAAAAGCAGAGAGCATATGTTCGAGCCAAGCCACGATCACGCGCTACGAACCTCAAGAGAAACTCCAAACCAACTGCAACTGCTTCGGTACCCGACTCCGATTCCGAGGCAAAAGCTCGTCACCCAGTCACACTCCCTTCAGCGGACCAGGCTAGATATTATATGAACTCAAGAACCCCGACTTGGGCCGGTAGACCTCCTGAAGCTCATACGCCCGAGAAAAGAAGCCTATCAACGATGGATCCTCAGGCAGCTGAGTTGCTCGTCGCATATAAATAGTACCATGTGGCTGACATCGATTTCTAGCCCTCTAGGAAATCGAGGACTACCAAATCTAGGAATAGTAAGACGGAGACCGATAAACTTGCCCTTCGAAATACCTCTCAGCTATGTACTACATCAACTGCACAATCGCCATCCGATACAGGATCACCAGCTATCTCAATCTCACTAATTGATGGCTATCCTGCACAATTTGCGCGCTCAGCTACAAACAATCTGGCCGGTCGACCCAGAAAACAAATTGATGGTTCCGTCCCTTTCCTTTACCTGACCCCTAATTCAGTATCAGATTATGCCACCGGACTCAACCCGTCAAAAGAGTCTCTTGGATGCGCAGTCAGTACGAATGAATTTGGGCTAACCATCAAGGCCGCTCCTATTACCGCCGTAAATACGGAAGTCTGGTCATCTGAAGAGAAGTTACGGCTCCCTCAAATACGTAGTGAAACTCCCGTATTACCCGTTGGGCGCTTAGTCAGACGGGATTATATCCCACACATACCTGTATGCTCCGTACCTTCTAGTTTTATTCGGCCCCCGCCCCGCCTCTGTTTCTCCCTCCAGCACCAGTCGTTCAGAAACTCGATCCCACGCAGCTTCGTCGAATGGCCCAGTCTCTAGAACCAGCGACCATTCGGAACCGACCAGCCCCGCTCAATTACATTTCACCCTCCTGGTTATCCTTGCCTCTTGCTTCGCCCCCTCCAACCACACATGTTGTGGACTCGCCACACGAATGTCAACCGACTTCTAGGTCTCTTGGCAAGGTCCAAATGCTTCAGAGAAGCATTTCTGATCCAACCACCGAGGCGCGCCACTATTCGACCAGACTGCAAGCTGCTCATCAGGCATACAGAATATTTGATGGCGTTCAATCAACTACCCGTGATAGTCTAATGCGTTGGGACCAGTTCGACTCCAGTTCCTCCCCAGACCAAGCCGGGCTTGAGACGCTCCGGAGTGCAAGACAGCCACAGCCGGTCGCTCGGGCAGCTTCCATGAGCAGCCTCCAAAGATCGTCTGTGATATCGATTCGACACCAAACGGCGCGTCCGGCTAACACCACCACCAATTTTTCCGCGACTATTTGGAGGCGTAACTCACCCGTAATGTATGCCGCTCCGCGACTCCATACCTCACCTCTGCCCCAGAGTTATCCTTCCACTCCCGGCCAAAGTTCAGTGTTCACAAAGTGCCATCGTTCAATAGATGCGCCTATCGTACGTTCCAGTCTTTCCCAGTCGTATATCGTTCCATCTCAGTCTTCAAGCCAAAAGCGCCGCGTAGAAGAGATATATTACGATGATGATGCTCAGGAAATCTCCCAGTCTCAGTGTTTGAAGAGGCCTAGAGGGTCATAGCGTTCTTATCTCTTTTCTTCTCATCACGTACTGTGAGGCTAAAGCCCTCTATATAACGTCTACGCTCGAATCTCTCGACTTTCGAACTACTTGCTTTATTAATAGTCATGTACAATCACACATCCGTGACCCTCACAGCTTTTGTTTGCCTGTAAGTCTATATTTAAATTATCCAATTTATCCATCTGTGGAAGGTGTATTGGCCAGTATAAAGACGCAAACTTCGCCAGAGTAGGACCTTGCAAAATGATAATATTGATGGTCAGAGCTTCACCGCTGCCTTAGAACTCGCTCCTCGCTCCGCCCGTACTACTCCCTCTTGATTCGCGATCGCGATAAGCCTGGCGTCTCGTGTATAGAGCTTCAGTGATCTCAAATCAGTAGTGAAGGCTAGTCTATAGCTATGTATGCGTACCCTCCCATATACTATGCCTCTTCCCTTGCCTACCAAGGGTGAAACCATCTAGACTCAAATATTTGACGCCTCAGTCACTCCTACAGATAGGAGCTACTTACCACAAACATGATCCATTCCGTCAAATCAAAGTCCTCATCGTAAAACCAAACTGAGTGATCCAAGGAGGAAATCATTGAGAGACGGTTTGGGGTTGCCGCCCCCCTGACAAGACTAACAGCCCTGGCCACAGTGCTCAAACTGAAAAAGAAAATGAGTACATCTATAAAGAAGTGCATAACCAGAACTTACATATTCAAATCAGATAGAAAGGCGAGCACACACTTCAATACCGTTAGTGCGACCACACCTCCTCGGCCAATCCCCGAATATCTAGCTAGCACATGATAAGGCCTCACTGTCTAAGGATGCTTCTGAGCGCCGACTAGATGCCGGTAGCGCCGGTAGCCCGTGCTACTTCGGATCTAGTGAGTGCTCAGAAGCTTCCTTAGACAGGTGGAGCTAGTGCGTGCTAGCTAAATATTCGGGGATTGGCCGAGTCAAACTTGGAAACTATTTACTGTTCTAAATGCAATATCTTGAATTGGCATGGCCTTTAGGCGCATTCAGAAGACATCTTCAGTTAGACCATTCGCCGTTGGAAAAGACCCCGCCGTCTTCACTTCAATAGGAAATCCTCGTATTTGCTAAATTGAAATCATAATGTAATTTCGTTCAAGGGCGGATAGGACCCCGGCTTACCTCTGCGTGGGCAAGCAGTACAAGGCGTGTTTCAGTGGTTATCCCTGGCTTTGCAGCCAATTCTCTGTATACACCCTCTTGTTCAGGGTATGACTCGGGGGGAAGGACATTCGTGGGCATCCGGTGGCAATGCGAGGGCTGATCGAACTCGGGTTTTTGGAATGAACATACGGCTGAGGCAATCCATCTTCCCTTTTGCCAGCCTTTGACCATCAGGGTACAATACGTTTTGCCTGCTTTTCTAATGAGTCATCACACGTATTAGGACGGATTTGAGGTAAACCTTTCCGCATTTGCTCGACGGAGCACGATATCGATATCGAAGGATCCGCATTGAAGAGAAAGTGGCACTGTGAGTGAACCGTTCAGTTTCAGTATCTTAACAGGCACATGAGATGGCATTCACGTGAATAGACTTGTATCAGGCCTTAAGTTTTGTTATCGGCAAGGGTAGACGGAGCAGTACTTACATTGGCCAAATAGTTAGCACCAACACAACGGGTGGCTGCCAGAAGCGATTAGGCGATTAACTAGCCGCCGTACACCCCCCGCTCTCGTGGAGGTCGCCATAATGATTCGGACGCGAATCTGTGAAATTACGCAAAAAGAACAATCAGGGCCAGTATTTGCCAAAGACTAGAAGTGCTGACGACTTATTATCCAATTGTTTGAGTTCCAAGAAACTCTCAATATGGGTGTGATCTTCAGAAGAGTGCGGGCCCGTTGCTTGCGACATCCCCGGAACTGGGCATACGTTGGATGAAGGCAGTCGATGCAAATGCAAGCGGGAGAGGGGGGAGAATCTGCCAGCAAGCCACCAGCAACCTGTGTCTGTTATCCGAAGCATATCCACGCGGAGGTTTGACCCGGGGAAATAATTCCAGGTAACCGGAAGCCTGATCGACAATCAAGAATAGACATTCTGCTCACTTAATATATGTTAGGCGTTGGTACAGTGCATGTCGGCTTTGTATCGCTAAATAACTGTTGCAATACCCTGCCGTCCTATCACAGGCAAATTCACCTGAGCTCACAAACGCAGAACCTGCTCGTGACCGATTCTCATTATCTGGAAGCGCCTAGGAGTAGGCTCTCAGGATGCGAATTCTATATAGGGATTGATCACTACTTTCATAATCTCAGGCTAGTTTTAGCGACGCCCGTCATCCCGACCAGAACTTTACCCAGTCCAATTCGTGCAGCTGATTGCGGCGTCTGTACCCTCTTTAAGCAATTCGCTGGTTTCATGTCAGCCACCACTTATCGAAACACGACCCTTGGAGAAACGTGTAGGACTTTGATTGTTCGACCACAACCAACTCGATGATTCAGAAATGGTCAGAGGCCTGATACAGCAAAGCATTATTGGCGAAGTCGATTCTATTCTGGCTGCTTCACAACGCAGACACGGCTCGCCAATTTTTCAGACGCAATCGGGATATGGGTCTTTCCCGGGCGGCCTCGAGGTGTAGTCTTCCATGATCATCTAGCGAATCAAATCATCAACGGCAAGTCTACAGCCACGTTGTTTTATTCTCCGCTGCTTCCATAGATTGAGGCCTAAGTGCACAAAAAAACCAATCTCATTTCATTGATAGATCGAACCACTTGAATCTTCGTTATCAGTCATTTCGGCCTGATAGCATACTGTATGGGGTTTATTACAGTATGTCGTTCGTGTAGACTTGACCATTTTTTATGTAGCTGTCCTTTTGCTCTACGTGATAGATATTAGAAATATAGTGATGGTAGGCGCCTACATGCAGAAAGTTGAACTCTAGCTGGAAATACGAAAAACACAAAACACGCTTTCTACATACATAGGAGGTGGTCCATCAAACTAACGCGGTTGGAACATTGCCGGTTATAACTTGGCGATTGCCTTTTGTGTTCTTCCCGATTCAGTCCGTACTACACCCTCTTGAGTTACGACTGCAATAAGCCTGCCGCTCCGTGTGTATATCTTGAAATATTCGTATTCAATAATGCAAAGTGGGAACGAATGTAGGGTATATGCGTACCCTTCCGTTAACAATGCCTCTTCCCATACCCCCAGCAGGCGAAACCATCTGTGTTTTGAGCTACATCATCTCCTCCATTCCTGCTAATGAATGGAACATACCACAAACATTAGCCATTGCGTCATATCGAAATCGTCATCGTAAAACCAGACCGAATGATCCAGGGAAGAAGCCATAGCGAGGCGATTCGGGGGCAGCGCGTGTCTGGCGATACCCAACGCCCTTGCTACTGTACTCAAGCTAGAAGGATCGATTTAGGATAGATCTACAAAATGAAAAAAACCGAGCTTACATGTAAAAGTCTGACAAAAACGCGAGGGCACACTTCGGTGCTATTAGTGAAATTCTATTCAAGGGCCGCTCCAAAGGAATCAAGCTTACCTTTTTGAAAGAAGCTTCTTGGGAGGGGGTCGTTTTAAAACGCATCCAAAAGACATCTTCGGTGAGCCCATCTACCGTTGGATAAGCCCCAGCCATTTTCACTTCAATTGGGAATCCCTTTGGTAGGCAAACATTGATTAGTTCGGATTCTCATTACCGAATTTTTGGATTTGGCATGAAAAGGCCACAGCCTGTGACAAACGACCACGTACTTTACGAGCAAGGATCGGATTTGCTCCCAACGCCAGATACGTGTCTTCTACTTTGGAATACGACTCTGGAGGCGGAACGTTCCTCGGCATACGGTGCGAATGCGAAGGCTGGTTGAATTCCGGTCGTTGGAATGAGCATACGACCGAGACTACCCATCGCTCGTTCTGTTTTCCCTTGACCATCATCGTGGAATAGGTTTTTCCTATGCATAATTTGAATCGGTTGAAGCCATCAGTAGTGAAAAGGCGAAAACAAACCTTCGCGCATTGATTCTACTGAATACGTTATCGGTAGCGATGGGTCTGCACCGAGGAGGAAATGGCACTGTAAAAAATTGTCAGATTTTTGACATGATATCATGGCGCATAGGTTAATTCACATGGACAGACTAAAAAGGGTATTAGTACCCGAAGACGGGTCAGTAGACGGGCTACGCTCACATTAACAGAGAATCCTGCACCAACACAACGTGCGGCAGCCATAATCGAGTGAGCAATCAACTGCCCACCATAGACCGCCCGTTCTTGTGGAGGTCGCCATAAAGACTCGCGCTTGAACCTATCCAAAATCAGAGGTTAGCGCTGGTTTTCTCCAAGGACGAGAGGTTCTGACAGATTTGTATCCAGCTGCTCTAAATCTAAGAAGCTCGAGATACAGTTGTAACTTTCTGAGGTGTCTTGAACGTTCATAGCCATTCGTAAAATGAGATGAGTACAAGTGAGGAGAGGAAGAGAGTACAAGTGAAGGGAGTACGCCGGCAGCCTAGGCACTTTATTAACCGTGGCACAGCTTCTTCCGGCAAGGATGATTACGAGAGCCGAAAATCGGGCATGAGTCCGGATCAGCACACCAATTTCGCTAGCGGGCTGAACTTAATCAAAAAGTTCTTGCTATATCTAAACTACATACTGATTCGTGTCGTAAAATGGTCGCAAGTATTAGATACACGAAGGACTCATCCATAGTTGTTCATTGACAATTTAACGCTCTATATTAAACACCACCAGCCGCCTTCTCCCGACTTGCCTTCGTCTCGATGCGCACGTACTCGTCTTCCGCTCCGCCGTCCTCGTTCTTTCGTACGCTCAGGTAAGCCTCGCCGAGGATTTGCAGTCCCTCAGCTCGGAGATGGAGCTTGCTAGACTGGAGGCTCGGATCCGAGAGAACTCGATCGCATACTTCGCGAAGCACCGACTCAATTTCGAGTTTAGCACCCTTGAAGAGTGCGCGAAGGCCCTATTGGAGGATGGTTTCACAATTGCATTTAATTAAGCGAACGTGGTTTTAAGTAGCGCACCTTCTCAGCAGCTTGTTCTTCCAGCTTCTTCTTCTCCTCAGGGCTAACACCAGCCTTTTCCGCCTCCGCGATTTGGTCAAATACCTGTTTGAGCTCGAGTGCTATTGTGTTGGTGATTAACGTCAAGCAGATAAATACGGATATAAGCCTACACACCTGATCGAACGGTCGATACTCTAGGAAGATCAGGATGAATATACGCCCGTTTGAGCTGGCGAGGACGACCACTCACGTCTCGCTAAACACGTGGTATTTCCCCTGAATATTATGCAACCATCCTCCGACACCCATGAACGTCTGGTTCGTCGCGAGATAATGTTTAGCCTTGGCCGTATATACGAATCCGATCGCGTGTAGGAGTTCGACCCCGTATGATTCCGACTTGAGCTCCCTGAACCGAAAATCAGACAAGAAAACAGCAAAAAAGTAGGGACGAACTCGGCTTCAATCTCACATATCTGCTTCCAGCTACTCGCCACATCAGCATCCTGATAAGGGGACCCAGTCGCGCTTTCAGTGTATATCGAAAGCTTTCGCGAGAGTTCGGTGACAAGCTGAGCAACTCGTTCGGCGCGGGCTTTGGCTTTCTGGAAATTCATACATAAGCAATAAGATCATATGTAAAGGAAAGAATACAAGATCCGGTTAGGTTCATCCTAAAATAGATGGTTTCGTAAAAGAGACGTACCGCAGCATCCACTTGACGATCCCGTTCCTCTTTGCGCCGTCGTTTTGCCTCTCGTCGAGCTCGCTCTTCAGGAGTGATGATTTCTCGGCCTTTCGCGTCCCTCAAAACTGGTGCTTCTGGTTCTGCAGTGGCGGAGCGAAATAGATTTGGCGAAAAATTCCGAAATGAAAGGGGGACAGTTAGGATGGTTTTGAAGAGGAATGGAAATAGACAAACCTTCGTTGTCACTTTCCTCGTTCTGAAGAGCGTCTTTCATATCTTTGCCGAGTGATATATGACCGATGATGGGTACAAAACGATCGCCACCGAATATTGCACCAAAGATTTCTTCGGGATCGACCTACAACGACAAGAGATGAATTCGAACCTGAGAAACATGAGTTAAAGGCACGTACGAATCCAGCATCGGGCGTGCCTTCCTTTGGTCCAAACTCGTTGTACTTTTTTCGCAGCTCGGGATCGGACAAAACTTGGTAGGCTATGGATATTTGTTTGAACTGCGGAAACTAGTGTGTGAGAAAGTGCCGTAAAGCGAGTTGGCTTGAAATAGCTTTACCGTTTCCTCTGCACTCGGGTCATCTCGATTCTTGTCCGGGTGGTGCTTGATAGCCAAACGCCCTACACCACGCCACGGTTAATCTCTATGGATGAAGTAAGCGAATGGAGCGTACGGTAAGCTTTCTTGATGTCTTCGGTCGTTGCCGTCACCTCTACACCCAGTATCTCGTAATACGCAGTCTCGAGTGGCCGTTCTTGGGTACCGATTTTGCGTTTACGTTGCTGTGGCTGCGGCGTCGAACTCTGGGGCGGGGTCCCATTATAGCTAGGGCCTTTTTGTAGACTTTAGTACAGATTTAGCGCAGTCTTGCTAAATACTCACCTGCTTGGATTTGCGCCGCTCCAACCCGGTGAGTGATGATAGACGAGCATTTGTAGCATCGGATCCTCAGGGCGGTATTAGGAGGGGGTGGCGGGCTCGGCGCAAGAAATTCGATAGGAGTCGAGCATTGGGTGCATGTGAGCGGAACGTGTGGGACCTGCGCACGCGAGGGCAGCACTCCGTAATCGCTCATGGTGGGTGAGCGGTCGGTCACATGATAGACCCCTGCGTCATGGACCCTGGGCGCTTGCTGACAACCAAGCAACCGCCGCTGACCCAGTCATGACCTCATCCGCAACTTTGGACTAGAAGGCTCGCTTGCTGGTGTGCGGGATCTCCAGGATGTTGCTACTCGCTCCGTATAAATTGCTAGCAGGGGACACATTGGAATCGAGAGCTTGCCTGCTGGACCCAACGAGTGGAGCCATTCAACCGCGCAGGTGGCACTTCATCTCCTATTATCAGCCTTCTTCGGTGTCAAGACGAGTTGCCATCTTGGTATCTATACTCCCACCATTCGGCTCCGACTGGGCGCTTTAGCCTTCTTTGGCTTATATGGGCGCCGCTCAACATTGGGATTTAATCACACGATGCGAGCGCTAGCACCCACTTACCCATTGGGTTTGACCGGATACTTCATCCGCCCTCTAAACTAATTACAATCTATGAGTAAACTGCTGGTGGAGCAAACCTAATAGGCGCGGATTCAATTATCTCATGTAATGCGCGTGTTTTGAGCGATGGTGCGGACTTGCGCTTCTTACATACCAATGTGTACGCACCATCACCTCACATCGCCCGATCGATAGTCCTCTCACAAAATGCAGCAGATGACATCATATCAAATAGCGCCACAGGCGCGGTTTGCGGATTCCTCTGGCTAGGTCGCCAGTAGTGCGCATACTTGGCCCATCCGGAATCATTTTTAAGCCGACCAGTTACCTATTTAGGACGCTTCAATCGAAGTCAACTGCGACATAAAAATCGACAACTGGCTTAGAGCCAAGGAACCATCGCCCTGTACCGCTTTCGAACAATTCCCCAGAACTGTGCAGGCAGCGGTGGAGCACATCAGCAATTGGGCCACAGCAGACAGATCTAAAATGGGTCCGCTGGGTCAACGTATGGTATAAATCTTAGGCTGCCACCAATCGCTGAAATCTGCCCCGCCCGCGGACATCTCCGACGGTCTGATAGAAAAATCCCGCTTCCCAATATGCATTTTCCTTACTTTGCTGTCTTTGCCCTTGCTGCATATACTCTAGCAGCTCCTATCGAGCTCGCGCTCCGTCAGAACAGTCCATACATCTTCTTCTGCGATACAATAAATTTCACCGGGCACTGTGTGAGTAGTTATTCTTTGGACTCAACATAGAATATCCTTTTGACGTACTTACGTTTCGTGCTTCAGGCTGTCGCTGGTATCTCGTATGTAAATCCGACAGGTTGTCTGAGAATCCACTGATGACGAAGCGCAGCTTCAATCAATGTTTCAACTTCCCCAGCGACTACAGTAATACAATCAGTAGCTTTCAACCAAGTAACGGAACAGCGTGTTTGCTCTGGAGGTAGGTACCACATGTCCCATAACAATTCCGCTGTGGCTAATTCAACAAAACTCTATAGCGAAAACGGATGCACGGGAAAAACTCCAGGGGGATATTTCGTTTACCCAGGTACGAGACGAGCCACTTTCTAGAGTGAAATGTCTTCTCAACTGACGCATTCCAGGCTCAAAGGATCTGAGGCGACAGAACTTCAACGATATGGCCAATTCAGTCCAGTGCAAAGCCGCATAGTCACGAACCCTGTGCCATCGTGATGACAAGCGACGAACCAGCCGATGAATTCGACCTTTCGGAAGTCTTAACTGGCCTTAATTTGTACTAGTAATTGTATAGTAGCGTGCAATATATGCACTAGGTGTATCTTTTTAAATAAAAACATAGACACATTTGACCTTGGGCGCTTGCTTGCAGCCAAACAACCGCCGAGCGCACCTGCTAATGACCACGCCTTAGGCTTCGAATACTATACTTCTTTAGCAAATATACTCTGGCATCAGTTTTTTGTTACTGGAATATGGGCTTAGGGCAAGAGACGGGCAAGTGCCAGGGAGAGTAACTCAGCGAAGTGAAATTGCTCGCGCGGTGTTCCGTTCCGAAACCCAAATCTGCCTTCCGCTACATATTCGACCCGCTCAGCTTCTACTGTGGAGCTTCGCCTTCTCTGACACATACGGGCTCCTCGGCCAAGCATCTGCATATTGGGTCCACGCCATGCAGTGTACATATCCGCTTGCCACTCAATCTCGACCGTATTCTTCAGCCTCCCCCTGACTGTTCGGCGCCTATGCTGAGACTCCTATCGGAACAAACTGGGACGGTGCAGACTCTAAAGCCTAACCGAACGGGCGTGTTTTGCACTATTATGTACAAATTCGTCCTTCTCATCTGCTCGATTGAACACATTATCACGTCACCTGGCCCCGATCGACACGGCTTTAGCACATGATATCATATTCAACAGTGCCACCGGCTCAATCTACCGGCTCGACCAATATGTGCATGTGCTCTGCGTGTCGGACGCCGAGATTTTTAGCCCATTGAAAACCTGTGCAGGGAGCATGCCCGGAAAACGTCTAACGGATGAGCTGTGAATAGCGTTCGGCCTAGCGCAATAGCCCCACACGAGACTGCAACAATACATCGCAGTCACTGCGCGGGTACACCAGTGTCATGGCAGGGCACAGCAGCGCTAGGAATGGGTTAGTTGACCAGGGTCTTGCCGAGTGAACGCACCCTATATATTCTACTCTGCTCATAGTTGGGAGCACAACTCCTCCGTCGAACAACCCTCTACGATCTAATCGTACATTTTAGTCTTCACCAACATGCGGTTCTCTTTGCTCTCCGCTCTCGCCCCCGTAGGATTTTCGCTAGCGGCTCCTACCGAAGTGGTACCGCGCCAGAGCAATCCTTCGGTCTTTTTCTGTAGGGGACAGAATTTCACTGGGGGCTGTGTAAGTACCTGTTCCATTAGATGAACGAGTTGTTGTACTTACGACTCCACTTCTAGGCGGTCGCTCCTGTAAAGTTCGTGTATATAGCTACCTATTCAACAAATCATTAACAGTTCCCATAGCTTGAATACGTGTTTCAATTTCCCCAGCAGTTATAGCAATCAAATTAGCAGCTTTCAACCGAGTAGTGGAACAGCGTGTTTGCTTTGGAGGTACGTGTGCCATCTCCCATGTAAACCTCAACGGAACTGAAATCATTAATTGTCATAGTAACCAGGGATGCACAGGAACAACCCCAGGCGGGTTCATAGTTTATCCAGGTACGAGCCACAGCCATCGCCGAGTACAAACACCTCACGTTTAAAACTTCATAGGCTCAAAAGATTTAGGCCAGTATAAATATAACGACATGGCGAACTCGGTTCAGTGCAAGGCAACATGATTCTATCCTTAGATAATAAGATATCTAGCGGACACTTTACTCTGTCATTTGTAAGCTTCTCATAATTTCAATCTGTATCAGGCATAACTGTATAATAATGTCCATTGTGTACGGAATGGTGTGATATTTTCTCATATAAGAACATTAGCCAAACTGAACGTATAAAATGAAAGATGCAATACCAGAATTGAGCCTCCGATGCTCGCGGAAGAGCGGTGGATAGCAGGCTTACGGTCATCCAGTCTCGCTTCAATAGACTTCAACGGCTGAGTGGGGAATTCTAATTTTTGGATGGTCGGCCACCCTGCGGCCATTTTTTCGGCAAAGCCCTGGGCGACTCACTCGAGCACTTAGTACGCTAGGCATTACGAGGGTTAAATTAATAAGCACATACAAGTTCTCCTTTGTCAGCTGGGTTGGGGACAACAAACTATATCGTTTTCTGGGTGTCGAATCAAAGTCTACTGTGAAGCATGCAAACTGAGGCCGACTTCTTCATAATAGTTCAATGGATTTCTCCCCAGCCCAAGGACCTTCGGATGAATCAAGCCAAGAATTGAGCCGACTTTGAATGTCACAAACTGTCGAAACAGGTTGGCTATCCCCTATTATAGGTTCGACGTTTTCCTGAATCATATTGCGTAACACAAGTTGTGGTATATCTGAAAAAGTCGGAACCAGAAAAAGTCGGTGGTTCTCAGGCTATACTCTTATTCGGAGTGAACTGATGCGGTCTTGGCTAGAGTTCATGACTCTTGGTGTAACACGCAGATTACGTTCTTTGGCGACCTCCAAATGGCCGAGATCCAAGGCAAACATGTTCAGTCTCTCGATCAGAGGCGCATAGATTTTGAGCCTGCTAAATTAGCCCTCTGATATTGGCTCGGGGGGATTTCGTATTACGATTCAAACGGCCTAATGATCATCCGCAAGTAAAATTACACTACACTTCATTTCAATCTTGTCTTTATCCTCGTAGCGGGTGATGCCAAAACTGTCTACAGGTCTGAATAGGCCTAGGATAATATACAATAACTAACATGCTGCTAGCACTACGATTTCACACATGCGGCGGTTGGGGGGTCCAAGGCAATCATGTTACCAAGGATATAGGGGCTCAGATATTGCCCAGATGACTTCAGTAGGATTCAAAACACACTGTCCAGGCATTAAAATGGACCTGGGGGTGTTGAGTCCAAGTGGTTCGTGCTATAGTTGTCAGGGTCAGCGAGATGCAAGTGGGTCGACCGGCCTGTCTGAAATTAGACTTAGCTGGCCACGTGATCGATCAAGGTGAGTGGCGCAACGGACCCTGAGCGCCTGTTCGAAACCAAACAACCACCGACTCGTCCGTCCTGACAAGCCACGCTCAAGTCGAACCTAGAGCTCTGGAGCTCTCTAATCTGTATTTAATCGGCCTCCCAATCCTCTCACCGGCCATGACATGATCGTGTCTACGCGGAAATTGTTTGGGCGCACAGCTCGCTTGGCATTGGACGTAACGCGCGGGTGGAGCGGCTCAGCTACACCCCACGATGACAACATACCTTCTATCGGCTTGACCAGGTGCCGGGACTGATTTCCACCTTACTTTTTAATTCAGCTCTCTAGGTTCCTGCTGATCAGGTGGGCTTCTGACGGCATCTACGGGCTCCTCGGTCCTCGACTCATGACGGTGCGACATGAGGAGTCATTTGCCGCACAAATTTTTAAAACTCGATTATTTTCTTGGAATTTTTACTACGAGATTCCTACATTGAAGCCTCAATCTGAAGACACCAAGTGACATGGACATTAAAGGCTATGGGGCCCTTAGAAACCCCATCCCCCATATCACCTGATCTCGATCGACGCTGTTCCAAAGCGGAATACGACGAGTGATATCACAACAGTGCCACCGGCCCGTTCGCCAGTCCCTTGCGCGGCGTTTCTGGCCAGGCGCTTGTCCAACCACCAATCGTACGTGGCCTCGGCGTGTTCCAGGCCGAGATTTACATCCATCAACCATCTCTTTAAGGAATTCCGCATGAAAACCATATGGCCAATGATACAAGAAACGGCATTCAACTCGGCACGACCACACCACATGAGGATGTCATACTAGCCGAGCGTTACGTTAGAGGCAGTAAACAATCGTCACATCGGAGCACGGCAGTGCTCAAGCTTGGGGCTGCAGCCGTGTTACGCAGGGACAAGAGGACCCACTCGGCTTATTCAATATACACTCCCCGACATAAATATCTTGCCACGTGACCAAAAGTGCTCGATGAGAGTATATTTCGCGACCCGCTGCAAATATACAATTAGCCACATAGTGAAAGTTGTAGCAATCGATCCAATGTATATATGTACAAAATATAATAAGATTTGAATCAGTGGTGGGAGCGAGAATGCCTGTTCGAGAAACAGTAATTTGCAAATGAGATCTGATCGCTGAAAATCTTCAGACGATCTGCGCGTTTGTCTTGCCCATTGCCGCCGATTCTGCTCTTTGCTCCGCTGCTTTCAACTGATATGGCTCCCCACACTACTGCTGTGACTAAAGCATTCATAATAGCGCTAAAAAAGATGGGCCTGTCAGACCGAGAAGTGGCGAGACGAGTCACAACCAAATTGCAAGAGGTTTCACACACCACAGTCGCAAATGTCATGAGAAACTGCAAAAAAGGCTTACCTATCAACCAAGAAGCACCACGATCGGGCCGTCCTAACAAATTGACGCTTCAAGACGCCCACTATGCTGTTATATGCATTCATAGAAGTCGATATCCTAATGCTGCCCATGTTCAACGAACTAGTTTTCCTCAAATTTCTGCTCGTACCTTGCAGCAATACCTCCACCGCAATGGTTTACGTGCCTACCACTCTCGGAAGGTTCCTATGCTCAAAGATGAAGCTCAGCTGGTTCGTTTCCGCTGGGCTAGAGAGCGCCTATTTTGGTCTCAGGCACGCTGGGACGACACCATATTTTCAGACGAGTCAAGAATCGAACTGTTTGGCCCCAATGGACCTCCAGTCCACTGGAGGCGCCCGGAAGAATCCGCATACAACCCATGATACACCAGAAAAGTGATTAGTCATGGCGGTGGTAGCATATTTTATTGGGGGTGCATCACACGGGAGGGGGTCGGGCGGTTAATCCCTATCAACAGCCGATTAACAGCCGCAAAGTATATTGAAATCCTCTGTGAGGGTTTCCTTGGGACGCTGGCTGACTACAAAATAACTCCGTCTGATATTGTGTTTCAGCAAGACCGAGATCCAAAGCATATGGCTGCATTGACAACCAAATGGCTATCTGATCGGAAAGTCAAAGTCCTCCCCTGGCCAGCAAGGAGCCCCAATTTGAATATAATTGAGCATGTATGGGCTCACCTAAAGGAAAAGGTTCGCGCACATAGGCCTTCCCCTCAGAACAAGGCAGAACTGTGGGATGTAACTCACGAAGAATGGAAATTAATCAAGCCGAGTTACATTGCTGGATTATACGACTCTCTGCCTCGTAGAGTACAAGCTGTATATGCTAATAGGGGCGGAAATACCCGTTATTGATTTACATACTTGTCTGTTGTTGCCTTGTGTTGTCTGTGCTGTTGTGTAGGATCGTACTTGGTTAGTCAATTTTTGATCCGAACGTGCTTCAATTTCTGGCCTCTGTTTCTCTCTGGTTGTCAATTCAAATCTTTTTGTATCTCGTACATAGATATATTGAATCGATCACTACAACTTTCATTATGTGGCCGATTGTATCTCTCCAGCAGGTCGCGAGATATATTCTCACCGAGCAATTTTGGTCACGTGGCAAGATACTTATGTCGGGGAGTGTATATATCGACCGCTAGAGGCGTTTGACCCCTCACTCAGCTCAACTTTTAATATCGCCTTATCACAACTCTTCACCCCTAGTCAATAATGCGCTACTCTTTTTATCTCGTCGCCTTCGCTTCCTTCACTGGAGTTTTCGGCGCGCCTGCAGCGATTGCCCCTCGCCAACACCGGGTCCTTAGGATGTGCGATGGTATCAATTTTGTCGATCCATGTGTGAGTCGACCACCAGCCATCAATATTTCGGTTCACTTTAGGACTGACGTTCTCGTTTGATATTTTAGGGATACCCTGCGGTTCCGTGAGTCAATCATGGCTCTCAAAGATCAATTGAGCTCATCAATACTCTCTAGCGATGGATGCTTGAACCTGCCGGAAGCCTGGTCCAACATGATTAGCAGCTTCGAACCGCCCAACGGCACAGCGTGCTTGCTTTGGTCGTGAGTATTGCGAACACCTTTGTGCTTGTTCTTGTTTTGAATACCTACTCCAGTGATCCTGATTGCCAGGGATCTAACCCGGGCGGATGGATGGTAAATCCTGGTACGTTCATGAATCAGTTTAAAACGATTACCGCCTATGCCAACGCCCAAATCGTACCACAGGCTCGGCCGATCTGCGAAGCCTAGGTTTCAACGACCGGACCGTCTCCATTCAGTGTAAGGATGAGTGATCGAGCTCAAGTGTGGTCCTGGTGATGGGCAAAGACATGATGACTCCCAGTAATTGTTTGAAGCTTCCTATAATTGTTCAGATAGTAAACTGTATAGTAACACGGGTAGTTGAATCAATTATCATTGTATTTGTCCAAACACAAGACATGCCTAAGAATTTAGATTAAACTGAACATTTCAATCAATCTGCCCCTAGAGGGTACATATATGCAATCCCAATGATAGAACGTATTGCATTAGTTGTCACGGCTGGACTTAAATCAAGTAAAAAGAAATAATAAACTTGACGACAGGAGGTCAAGTTCTTGGGTTGTTCCCTTCAAACTTGACCCTGTTTATATATTCAGAGAAACACAGCCAAGAATACATGCGCGCAAACTACAATTGGTCATTCAATATCAAATGAAGACACGTCAGCGTATGACAAAGATTCCAGAATGTTCCATGAGTCACATGACATGTAAACTAACAATAAATATATGAGAGAAAATACAATAAACGTTATTTAATGTCTACAACGCTGGATGGCTCGTGACACTACCCCCTCCTCAAGGTCAGGACGTTGGAGGGCTCGTGGATTTTCCTTGTGGAACTTTCGGACAGCCCCCATAGCCGTATCAAGGTGCTCTTGTCACGAGCCAACAGGACTCGTAGACATAAATAGCAATTTATAATATTTTCTTTTATATATATTACCTATAGTTTACACATCATGTGACTCATGGAACTTTCTGGAATATTTGTAAGCGCTGACGCGTCTCTCATTTCATATCCAAAGACCAATTGTAGTTTGCGTATGTGTATTCTCGCCTGTGTCTCTTTGAATATATAAGCAGGGTCAAGTTCGATGAGATCCTCTCAAGAACTTGACCTCCTGTCGTCAAGTCTATATTCTTCCTTACTTGATTTAAGTCTAGTAGTGACACTAGGTCAAGTTCTAAAGGCATCAGGTAAAACAGGCTTGTCGTCGCCTAGTACCCCTTGCCCACCGTATTATACGCCGTTGGCGTGTCTCAAGCTCACACCTACCTTGCCTTCCAAAAATCCTACTCCACCCATCCACAGACACGTGCAGTCGTTGCCCTATTGCGTCACCGCACCCCGAACCTCAGTGTAGCGCTTCCTGGGCCTAGGCCGCGGCAGCTCCTGAGAATTAGGTTCTTGCACACGTAAACAAGCTTCGGCTCACCAATCTCGTCCTTCGACACGAGGTGGGGTCACCCTGTGCCCTTAAGTAGTAGGGTACCGGAGGTCTTTCTTTATTCCTTCCAGCGACGTGGGATACGTTGCATTCTTCATACTAGCGCATACCAGGCGGCTACAAGAGCACCCATATCCACTAGTAAGTCCTCCGGCGCGAGGCCTAGGCATATTCATCTAAACCGAATCAGTGTCGTGGTACAATATACTACTCGAAACCATCCTCTACATCTACAAACTCGTCCTTTATTGCAATCCTATTGCATCAATCGAACGAGAAGGACGAATCCAAGCACTCGAACAACGCGCTGACCAGATCTGGGAAGCACAGCGAGGATTCTACAACGAATTAGTGTTCACACGCGACCACGCACACCATAACCGCACCCCTCGGGAGACCATCGAAGTCATCGCCGACTATTATTTCGACGTTTTCCACCCAGGCGTTCCGGATCGCTATACTAGCCTATACATTCTCCACAATAACCCCGAAACCAAACGTTCCGGAGAACTCCCCTTATTGTATCCAGATTGAACTATGTCGCAGTGGGGATCCCATCTATCCTATGTTCCTCCACCTCCGGAATCTTTTGTAACTGAACCACCTGTAATGCATCCCCTACAACCCCATTTGACAGGTTTGACGGATTTTGGTCAGGGAGCGGGTGATAATACATTTGTGCAAAACACGCCAGTCGCACCAGCCCCACCTGAAACCGACAATCCTCTGATCTTGTTAAACACTCTGATCAATGAGTTTCGGTCATGGAGGGACGAAATAAACGGGCGTATGACTCAAATTGAAAATCATATGCAGGCCAATTCTTTCAATATGGCTCACTTTAACGGATTACACACGGACCTTCAAACTATCTTTGACCAAATCCAAGCAATTCCGACTGCCCAACGCCCTCAACTAACGGGTACAAATCGGCAACCACCTCCGCCGCCCGTTGCTTCGATACCGCAAGCCCAACCCGTCCGTGTAGCTCCACCCACCGCCCCGACTGTTCGAGTCAAACTGGCAAAACCAGACAAGTTTGATGGTAAAAAAGACAAGTCCACCACGTTCAAGGTTGCCATCACACAATATTTGCGAGCTACCTACCCGGGAATATCAGACGACGACAAGATTGCCTTTATTATCTCGTACTTAGACGGCAAGGCGTCGGAATGGATCAAACCGCACATGGAGCACGACGTACTTTGGCAAGCGGTACCCTGGTTGCATAACGTTAAGTTATTCTGGGCAGAATTCGAAAAACGCTTTGGAGAAATCGATCGAGCCACCAAGGCTCTTAAAAAATTAAAATCTCTTAAGCAGAAATCGTCGGTTCAAGACTATGTTACAGAATTCCAATCCCTAGCTGCGTATGTCAACTATGATGATCTGGCACTGCGAGATATGTTCTATGAAGGTCTGAAAGACGAAATCAAGATGGCCATGTTGTCACAACTGTTCGATGTCAAAGAAAACACCACCACCGGCCAAATGGTGGTTGATCGCGCTCTCCTCATTGATCAACATCTGGAACAATTCGCGGGCCGATCCATCTTCAAAAACAAAAACTCGTCCACATCTAACAATCGCACCACCACCACTGCTCCATCTCGCGAAAAACTATCCTCCGGTGATGCCGTTTACATGATTGGCACAGACGGTCGCGCCGTAAAAGGGAAGATTGAGTCGATAGGCCGCAATTCTAGGGGACAAGTAGTCCCAAATGTCAAATGGACCGGCCAGAGCTCCACCGTACAAGTCCCTTTCCTGGCGCTGAAAAAAGATGATCGACCAACTTCAGGCACGTCCCGTGTCCCTCCTCCACCCCCAGCACTTGCAAAAGGAAAAGGACCGGGCCCCATGGAACTGGACGGTGAAAAACGGTCAGGAGGAATAACTTGTTTGCGATGCCAAGGAAAGGGCCACATGGCTCGAGATTGCCCCTCCAAGCCCATTTCAGGGTACGAAGCAAAGATTGAGGAGGTAAAAGAACCGGACTCGGACGATGAGTCGGTAAAAGACGGCGCCTGAACCTGGCTAGGGGGTCGGTTTTGGGCGAAATCCTAAAAAATATGGACAATTTCTCGGCTGCACATGTATCCATTCCTGATTTGGAAATTATGTCACTTACAAACGAATCCCAATTCATGTTGATGTTTCGTGCGCAGCCGTGTGAAAACCCCCTAGAAAAACGTTCGGCCATCCAAGGGAAACCGTTCTCAGGATGGGCCATGATTGATTCTGGAGCATCTTCGGTATTTATTAATGAAAAAATCGTGCAAGACTTCCAACTTTTCAAAAAGCAACTCGAGAAACCCCGCCGTTTGAAAGTGATTGATGGTCGCAAAATCGATTCGGGGAAAGTAGAATACTATGTAACGATCAACTTAAAAATATTCGAACACGAGGAAGAAGTTGTGTCATGAGCCGCGCACATGACCTCTATCTTTTCTCGTGGCTTACACGCCGTATAAGCCACTCACTTCTTTTCTTCCCCTTAGTAAGGCTGATTGGCGTATTAACTAAGCCTCCACATGGATGCTTACTGATCAAAGCTATCTTTAACACGCACCACATGGACGCTTACTGATCAAGGCTATTTGTAGCACGCATACAGTCTTCTTGGACTATTCTTAGCTACGCTCTTCTTTTAGACACACACTCTTTTAGAAACACGTACTATCTTTAGCTCATGTATTTTTGGAACTGTAGGCACAGACCATGTACCCATGAGTATAAATACTCGGTGTGCAAGCTGCTCCAAGACCAGCTTGCTCTACCTCGTCGATCTCCCCTCAAGGGTGATAACTACTAAGACATACATAAGACTTATATACACTTAAGACTCAACCATTGATACTAGGTCCTATTAACTTAGGTACTTAGTAATACACTGCAAGCCACGAGTCAATCACAGTCTCTCCAAGAGACGGGTGCCTTCGACGTCCTACTCGCTAGACGAGCAGAGAACTATACTCCTAAGACCAAGAGGCTCGATACCCTACACAGGGCTGTCATCAACGCTTCCACACTCGACTACATCTACGAACAGCCACAAGAGGCTGCCACGCATCAGGCTAAGATCCGACGCCGTCGCCGTCGTATCCAGAATAGAAAGTAAACACCCTTAGAAACGAGGGTTGTGACATTGTAGAGCAAGCTTCACACTGATCCGTGGCTATGTCTCAACGATCTTCATCAAGAGTAACCAGGAGCCAGTCGGCTCAAGGAGAACCACTAGTGCCACCGGTAGATAACCCTGACCGGCCGTCGGTAGCTAGATCAGACAACGCAACGTCCCTATCCGCTCTAAGGGAACAAGTATTACAGATGACAACGGAAGCAACAGATGCTATCCACGCACGAATCAGCATACCAGGATCATATGCGGATCCTGATGAAACTATCCAAGCTGAACCTACCATTATAGTGGGTGAAGGAAATCCAAACGAGTCAACTGCAACAGCAGCTGATATTGTCGGAGGAAGATCTGTACCACGAACCACCGTGGAATCCGTATCAGACCCCGAGGAATCTCGACTCTCTGAGGATATAGGACGAACCCCAGATACAACTGAGCCTGTAGCAACACAAGTAGAAACAGCACAAACAACAGGACCCGAACACTTTTGGAATGCAAGGGCCAGTATATCCCCAGGAAGGATAATTTCCATAAGAAGAAGGGTACCGATTGACCCTACAGCAGGGATAGAAGACCAAGTCGACCCTGTACCTCCATATGCACCAAACCCTTTGGAGATACCGACCGGGAGATATGGTCCCACAAACATTCCAAGAGAGGAAAGACACCTATACTCGGCACATCCTCTGACAGGGATAAGAACCCGATCACAAGCATCGAATGCCATAGAAGCACCCATACCACAGAGACCCATACAAGTACCGGAACAGATAGAAGCTCCTCCCCAAATTAGGATTGAGCAGAGACCAGCGAACCCTACACCACCTAGACCTCACTCAGCGTCACCTGCACCCGAAGAAGTACCAGTGGAAGGGAATGAGGACGAATATGAGAGGCTTCTTAATGGGCCCATAGAAGATATCCGGAGAGCGGCAGCCAGGGATCCCACACTGGGATTTTTCTTCAGAGTACTAGACGATATCAAAGACCAACTCCTTGAAGGAATAACGGCCCAAATACAGGTGCAAGAAAATCGACAAGATACAGGGGTACAAACACTCAACACCACTTTACAACAAATGACTAATTCTATCTCGAAAATGGAGGCGTCTACAGGAAACATTAAGCAACAAGTAGAGAGCGCTGCCCAGAATGCGTGGACAGCGGCTAATAGCTCTCAACTAGGAGTCAACGAACAGATAAAGACCCAAAACGCCATAGAAAAACTTAGTCAACAAATGGATGCCATAGTCGTAGCAATGGGAGCTATGGGCAAAGAAGTATCTGCGGCCCTGAATAAACAAAAGGAAGCCATCAAGAAACTTAAGGTCGACACGGAAACCCTTCAGGAAACACTACAAGTAGTAGAAGAAAGGGTCTCAAACATTGATATCATGGACCAACACCATCAATGGGAACCAGAAGCTGAGTCTTCGCGGGCACAAGTCCCAAAAGGACCTCAAGGATTATTCCCAGGGGATAACCCCCCAGGACCTCCATCAGGACCGCCATCAAGAGGAAATACACCCCCTCTCAGAACCCCAAAACCTCCTAAGAAAGAAGGGAATACCAAAGATGAAATCCCAAAAGGAGCTAGAGCCAAGAAGCCTGAGGCATTTAATGGGAAGAGAGGACAAGAAGCAGAAATCTTCCTCATGAAAATGGAAATCTACTTCAATGATTACGGTACTGCCTTTGACAACAATCGAAAGATGGCTACCTTCCTCACCAATATGGGAGAGGGAGAAGCAGCCAAATGGGCCAAACCCCTACTCAGGAAAATCCTTGACGAAGAACCACACGAATATCTCGCAAATTGGAATGCCTTGAAGAACGCTTTCCTCCTCGCCTTCTCAGATCCCATGAAAAAGGAAAGAGCCATTCAAAATATTCATAAACTTCAACAAACAGGATGAGCCCAACACTACGTCTCAGCCTTCCGTACTCTCATGCAAGAATTAGACTGGGACGAACACGCCTTCATAGATGTCTTCAAGAAAGGACTCAAGAACAATGTCCAACAGGAGCTCCTCAAAGCAACCATCACTCAGGACACATCTACCTTCTCGCTAGAAAAATGGATGGAAGTCTCTATCAGGATAGACGACCTCCTATTCACTGGAAGAAGCTTAAGGGATAATAGCTCCTCTGGAAATCAAGACAGAAAATTCCAACCAAGGACAACCCAAGCTAAAGCAGGAATAGTACCATCGGAGGTCATCCAGAAAAGGCGAGAAGAAGGAAGATGCATCAAATGTGGAAGAAGGGGACACCGCATGAGGGAATGCAAATTCAAGGAATGGCAACAAGAACCCCAAGCCATCAAAGGAAAAGAAGCAAAGATTGAAGAAGTAAAGGAAGAGGAGAAATCCTCTGACTCGGAGTCGGAAAACTAGAACAGCAGGCTGAGTCCATGTCAGTACCTGCCCAGAAACCCTTGACCAAGAATCAGAAAAGAAAGAAGCGTGTATTATACCTAAAGAAATCCGAACAGACTGCGTCTATCTTTACAATGGTCAAGGGAATCATGGACCCCATTCCCACTCTAGTCGACTCTGGATCTTCAAAAAACTTCCTAGACATCAAATTTGTCCAAAACAACAAAATCCCCCTGATACCCCTAGTCAACCCACGAACGGTAATTGCCATAGACGGTAAAGAACTACCAAACAAAATAAAGAATAAAGCAACCCTAGAAGTAGAAATCGAAGGATGGACCTTCGACATAACCTTCTTTGTGATGGACCTAGGAGACACCGATATGATTCTAGGGCTAGACTGGCTACAAGAAGCCGACCCTGACATAGATTGGAAGACCCTAGAGATTTCATGGAAGGGAAGGCCCATCACTGCCAAAGCTGGAAAAGATCTACCTACTATACCAGAAGAATTTATGGAATTCATCGACGTCTTTAGCGAGGAACTCTTCAAGAAACTTCCAGAACACCGGTCCTTCGATTGCAACATAGACTTTGTGGAAGGATCAGATCTCCCAAAACCAGCAAAAGTATATCCCCTCTCACCAATCGAAAACAGAACGATAAAGGAATTCATTGACCAAGAACTGGCTGATGGAAAAATCCGACCCAGTAAATCCCCTATAGCCTCACCTTGCTTCTTTGTCAAAAAGAAGGATGGATCTCTAAGACTAGTAACGGATTACAGGAAAATCAACAATATCACTATACCAGACCAATTTCCTATGCCTCTCCAGGTGGAACTTGTCGACCAGGTCAAGAACGCCAAGATCTATTCAAAATTAGACCTTAGATGGGGATTCAACAACATCCGTATTAAGGAAGGCGATGAATGGAAAACCGCCTTCAGGACAGCTTATGGAATATACGAATACCTAGTCATGCCCTTTGGACTCAAGAACGCTCCAGCCGTCCTCCAGAGAATGATGAACGATATCTTCAGGCACCTTCTAGGTGTCACGGTAGTAGTCTACATGGATGACATCCTTATCTTTTCAGAAAAGGAGGAAGACCATGCGGAACATGTCAAAGAAGTACTCAAAATCCTAAGAGAAAACAACCTCTACGCCAAACTAGCCAAATGCGAATTCTTTGTCAAAAAGGTCATTTTCCTTGGGCTAGTAATCACCCCCGAAGGAATTTCCATGGAAGAAGAGAAAATCAAAGCAATCATGGAATGGAGTGCACCCAGGAAAATAAAGGAAGTGCAGGCTTTCCTTGGCTTTGTAAACTTCTACAGGAGGTTTATAGCTGAATTTAGCAAGATTGCTAGACCATTACATGATTTAACAAAAAAGGATACCAAATTCGAATGGACTCAGGAATGCCAACAGGCCTTTGAGGAAATCAAGAAACGGGTCAGCCAAGATCCAGTACTAATACACCCTGATCCCGATAAACCCTTTATCTTGGAAACCGATGCATCAGGAATAGCCGTAGGAGCTATACTTAGCCAACGAGGTGAAGATGGATACCTCCACCCAGTAGCATATTTATCAAAGAGCTACAACGACGCACAAAGAAACTATGATACTGCTAACAAGGAACTACTCGCTATTGTGGAATCATTAAAACATTGGCGCATATACCTTGAAGGGACTATCTTACCTGTGACTGTCTTTACCGACCACCGAAATCTAGAAAGATGGAAAAATGCAGAAACCTTCAACAGAAGGCATGCCAGATGGCATATGGAACTCGCTTCTTTCAACTTCGAAATCCACTACAGGCCAGGTAAAATGTCTAATAAACCAGATGCCCTGTCAAGAAGACATGATCACGAGGATATCCCAAACCCCCAACAAATCATGATCAATGCCGAACGATTCAAGGGCTTCAAAGCAAACATAGAAATCGACATCATTTCTATGATTAAGGAAAGCATCAGCGATGATGAATCCCTAACGACCCTTATTGAGAGTACAAAGAAAAAGGAAGACCTTCCACCCTCTATTAGGAAACAATACGACAAGTATGAATGGAAGGAAGATCTCCTATGGTATGAGGGACGAATAGTAATCCCTGAAAATAAAGAAATACGGCTAGCCATCTTGGAGATGCACCATGACAACCCAATAGCCGGCCATCAGGGACAAGCCAGAACCCTAGAGCTCATATCCAGAAGATACTACTGGCCAGCTATGAAACAACAAGTCAACCGATTTGTTGAGACATGTGAAATTTGCCAACGGAGTAAAGGCCATAAACAGTACGCCCCACCAAAACCCTTACCAATACCCCAAAAACCATGGGAAGACATTGCATATGACTTTATCGTCAAACTCCCTGAATCACAAGGCATGGACAGTATACTAGTGGTGATCGATCGCTTCTCTCGGCAAGCACACTTCATCCCCTGTCTTGAAAGCACCAATGCAGAAGGAGTAGCCGACCTCTTCATCAAAGAAGTCTGGAAACTACATGGATTACCCAAGACAACCGTGTCAGATAGGGGGCCGACCTTCAACAGCCAATTTTTGAAAGCTCTCTACGCCAAACTGGGTATCAACCCCAAATTTTCCACAGCCTTCCATCCGGAAACTGATGGAATAACGGAAAGAACCAACCAATGGCTAGAAGGCTTCTTAAGAAGCTTTTGCAATTACAGGCAAGACGATTGGGTCAGATGGCTACCAATAGCAGAATTCTGTCACAACAATCAAGTAAATTCCGCCACAGGGAAGACAGCCTTTGAAACCGTATACGGACTACATCCTAAATGGGACCTTGTAGATCTGGAAGTCAATGCCCCTAACGCCGCCGACATGGCAGACTCGATGCAGGAAATATGGGACGAAGCCATAGCTTCCATGGAATTCCATAGATCAAAGGAAGCTACCCCAAAACGTGAATACAAAGTAGGGGACAAAGTATGGCTAGTGGGCCAGAACATCACAACACGGCGACCCTCAAAGAAGCTAGATAACAAAAAATTGGGGCCTTTCGTCATATCGGAGAAAATCTCCTCACACGTCTACCGCTTAGAACTTCCAAAAACCATGCGAACACACAACGTATTCCATATCAACCTTCTCACACCTTTCACAGAAGACAAGGACTTTCACAGACGTCAAGCAAGACCACCCCCAATTGTGACAGAAGAAGGGGAAGAAGAATATGAAGTAGATCATGTGGTCGCATGGGAACAAAGGAAGAATGGCCTTTACTACCAAGTGAGATGGAAGGGCTATGATCCGATAGAAGACACCATGGAACGGGCCGAAAAAATAGCCGAACTACCCCAAATCATGGAAGATCTACTCAAACGCCATCCCAAGGCTCCTTTACCAAAGAACTACAAACACCCAGGAAAAGGGTATAAAAGAGTAGAGGGGAAAGCCTCAAACTTCACCACCAGCAGCTCCAGCTACCCTCCAAACCAGCAACCAAAAAAAAACTCTAACTCTTTTAACTCCTTACTTCTACCATGGCCCCCGTCCGCAACTCCAAGTCCGCCAAGGTCACCGGCATCCGCTACGACCCCCGTGACGCCAAGGTCGTCGTCAACCACACCCCCAAGTCAGTATGGGGAAAACAGCGTGTATCACATAAACTCACATGGGGCCATGGCGGCGACAGGCTCTATAGCTACCAAGACGCCATTAGGCGCTGTGATAGCTTCATTAGAAGCTCGGACTACGCTAAATCCCTCGACCCGAGCCTTACCCTTGACTATATCCCAATGGCCGAGCGATGGAACTGCAGGTGGCTCGCCACCCACACCCTCCAATGCCCTAAACGGGGCAACCTGTACTGGGTCGGTAAGGGGCCCCGGCCGGAGTCCGATAGGGCCATGCAGGCCACCAAACTATTTGTAATTGAAGAGTGGGTAGGGAGTGAAGTCGAGCACCTGGTGAAGGAGGTGCAAAAGGTCAAAAGGATGAGCTGGTACGAAGATTATACCAGGACCAAAGATCGAAACAACCGGCTAATTAAAAAATCGATAAACCATTTCAGCACCCCCCACCTCATCAAGCGCCTGGAAGAATGGGAGAACCAAGGAAAGGAGAAGGCGGTGCCCAAATGGGTGGAAAACTCGACGGAGTGGTGGTTCCGTCTGAGCGATATAGAGGAGATGAAGAAGGAGTGGATGGGGGCAATAGGCGATAAGGGTCAGAAGATGGCCATCGTAGCAAGGGTAGTCGAAGAGTGGTGCCAGGCCCCTGACATCTCGAAAAGCTATCAGGAAGTCCTGAAGGAAATATCCTTCGGGGAAGTAGTCGAGCTAGTCGAGAAAGAAGAGTGGTCAAAGAGGGAACTATTGGACTGGCTGGACCAGAAGGCCTGGGATAAGGGCAACGAAGACCTTTCGGTCGACATGGCCGACCTCCTTCTCGAACCCCTAGATGAAGATGAAGAGTGGGTCAAGCTGAAGGAAGAAGTCTGGGGAGCCGAGGCCCCTAATGGCGCCGGGGTACACCACCCTAAGGACACTGAGGAATTCTGATTATGGACATTTTTTACGGACTCAAAAAAGAAATTTTTGTAATACTTTACTTTTTCTATCTATCCTCCACGAACTTTTGTCTTGCTTGCTCGTCTCATGTCCCCTAAGACTCGCCATTAAGAGGGGGGTAATGTCATGAGCCGCGCACATGACCTCTATCTTTTCTCGTGGCTTACACGCCGTATAAGCCACTCACTTCTTTTCTTCCCCTTAGTAAGGCTGATTGGCGTATTAACTAAGCCTCCACATGGATGCTTACTGATCAAAGCTATCTTTAACACGCACCACATGGACGCTTACTGATCAAGGCTATTTGTAGCACGCATACAGTCTTCTTGGACTATTCTTAGCTACGCTCTTCTTTTAGACACACACTCTTTTAGAAACACGTACTATCTTTAGCTCATGTATTTTTGGAACTGTAGGCACAGACCATGTACCCATGAGTATAAATACTCGGTGTGCAAGCTGCTCCAAGACCAGCTTGCTCTACCTCGTCGATCTCCCCTCAAGGGTGATAACTACTAAGACATACATAAGACTTATATACACTTAAGACTCAACCATTGATACTAGGTCCTATTAACTTAGGTACTTAGTAATACACTACAAGCCACGAGTCAATCACAGTCTCTCCAAGAGACGGGTGCCTTCGACGTCCTACTCGCTAGACGAGCAGAGAACTATACTCCTAAGACCAAGAGGCTCGATACCCTACACAGGGCTGTCATCGACGCTTCCACACTCGACTACATCTACGAACAGCCACAAGAGGCTGCCACGCATCAGGCTAAGATCCGACGCCGTCGCCGTCGTATCCAGAATAGAAAGTAAACACCCTTAGAAACGAGGGTTGTGACAAGTTGACGCCTATGTTGTCAATGTAGGAAACCACGACCTCGTTCTAGGTATGGCTTGGCTTAAATGCCATAACCCCTCTATAGATTGGGATAAAAAATCTCTTGTCTTTTCATCCCCCTATTGCTCAAAAAACTGCCTTCACACCTCCCCCATCGTTAAAAGCGGTGAACCAGATCTGGAGATTGCTGCTACTTCAGAACTTCCCCCAAGATACTCCGAGTTTGCAAAAATATTTACAGAAGAAGAAATATCACCGTTACCTCCACACCGCCCCTACAACTGCGAAATAACTCTGAAACCCGACGCAGTACCCCGACACGGTCCTATCTACAGCCTCGGTCCCAAGGAAGACGAAGAACTACGAAAAACAGTCACTAAACAACTCGAAGCTGGTCTAATCCGTCCGTCAAAATCCCCTATGGCTTCCCCGGTAATATTCGTTAAAAAGAAGAATGGGAGCCTACGAATGTGTATAGACTACAGGAAACTCAACGAAATGACTGTAAAAAACGTATATCCCCTTCCCAGGAGCAACGACCTCATAGAAAAGCTCAGAGGTGCAAAGATCTTCTCGAAATTTGACCTCAAATGGGGATACAACCTAGTTCGGATTAGGGAAGGTGACGAGTGGAAGACCGCTTTTAAAACGCGCTACGGCCTCTTTGAATATCTGGTCATGCCATTTGGGCTGACAAACGCACCTGCCACCTTCCAACATTTCATGAATGACATTTTCAGGGATATTTTGGATGTCTATGTAATCATCTATTTGGACGATATACTTGTTTTCTCCAAGAATAAGGAAGACCACGAAAAACATGTTCGAGAGGTGTTATCGCGACTACAGAAACACCACCTGTACTGTAATCTGGCCAAATGCTTCTTTAGCGTGGAGGAAATTGACTACCTGGGGCTCATTGTATCCCCAGAAGGCATTCGAGTCGATCCGGCTAAAGTTGTCAAAGCTATCGATTGGTCGATACCATCCAAAGTCGTTCAAGTACAGGAGTTTGTGGGATTCTGCAATTTTTATAGGACATTTATTAGAGACTATTCACGTATCGCTGCCCCCCTTTTTAACCTAACAAGAAAAAACCACCCTTGGGAATGGACAGAAGAATGTGCTACTGCGTTTGAACATCTCAAAGAAGCACTCCGCTCGGCACCGGTCTTAATCATTCCTGATATTTCCAAACAATTCTTCCTAGAATGTGATGCGTTGGATTTTGCTACAGGAGCAATCTTATCGCAATTCTCTGAAGATAATCAACTCCACCCTGTTGCGTTCCTATCCAAAGCTATGACCCCAGCTGAACGCAACTACGATATTTACCATAAAGAGTTGTTAGCCATTGTCAAGGCACTCAAAGAATGGCGACACTTACTTGAAGGAACCGCCCTCCCGGTCCAAATCATTACGGACCACAAAAACCTTGAGCCTTTTAAGGCTACAAAAGACTTGAGAGGCCGATTAGCCCGTTGGGCAGGCTTCTTGTCCGAATTTAACTTCCAACTCAAGTATCGCCCTGGCAAGACAAACGGAAAAGCAGACATCTTGTCAAGGAAAGATGAACACCGACCTTTGGGGGGGGGGGGTGAGAGCCGAGCCCTACTCGATCCGCCTCTATTTATAGCTGCAATTGAACCTGACCAAGTCATCGATGACCGAATTCGCGACGCATATCTACAAGACGAGCGATTAAATCATATAGTAGAGGCGCTACAAAAGAATGATAAGGTGAAAAACTGGTCCTGGGAAAACGGACTCCTTATATTCAAAAACAAAATCTACGTCCCTAACAATGATTCAATTCGCAAAGACATATTAGCAAGTCGTCATGATAACATAGCTGCGGGACATCCGGGCCAGTTTAGAACGTTGGAATTGATCAATCGCAAGTATTACTGGAAATCCCTGAAGAAATCGGTCAATGCCTATGTGTCTAACTGCGAATCCTGCATACGCAATAAACACTCCAACCAACTTCCCCCAGGTCTATTAAACCCAATCGAACTACCTTCACGTCCATGGGACCACATCAATTATGATCTTATTACGGGTCTCCCTGAATCAGAAGGATTCGATGCCATTCTCACCGTAGTAGACAGGATGTCACGAATGGTGCACTTTATCCCCACAACCTCTCGCGCATCTGCAATCGACGTCGCAAACCTGTTCGTTACATATGTTTGGAAACTTCATGGCCTACCATCCAAAACTATATCCGACCGAGGTCCACAGTTCAATTCGGTTTTCCTCAAACAACTATATAAGAGGCTCGACATCAAACCATCGTTATCAACAGCCTTTAGACCACAGACGGATGGACTAGCGGAACGACTTAACCAGGTTGTAGAAATATATCTCCGTCACTACGTGGCGTATAAACAGGATGACTGGGTTGGAATCCTACCCATGGCAGAATTCGCTTATAATAATAGCATCAACTCATCCACTAACCAAACACCCTTCTTTGCATGCTACGGTTTCCACCCACGGTTCTCAATAGGACAGCAGACCGATGAATCAGTCCCACACGCAGACGAACGAGCAGACCAACTCAAAGCACATATGGAGGAGCTCCAAGCATTGGTGAACCTGGCCAACGAGAAGATAAAACATTACTATGACCTCAAGCACCGAGCACCTGCTGATATAAAAGTAGGAGATAAAGTATGGTTGGACGCACGAAACATTAAAACAGAACGGCCCGTTGCCAAACTTTCTGCAAAAAGGATCGGACCCTACAAGGTCTTAAAACGAGAAGGAACTCATGCGTTTAGACTCGAGTTACCTCACACACTTCGAGTCCACCCAGTGTTCCACACTTCCTTGATATCGCTCAAGACAGAAGACCCTTTCGGTCGCGATCCCCCACAGCCCCCAGCGGAGGTAACCCCAGACGGTGAAGAAGAATACGAAGTTGAAAAGATTCTAGATTCTCGTAAACGACGAAATCAGATCCAATACCTCGTTCACTGGAAGGGTTACGGTCCCGAATCGAATACATGGGAACCGATAGAACACCTCAACACGGCTATGGGAGCTGTTAGGAAGTTTCATCGAGATAATCCGAGGGCCCTCCGTCATCCAGACCTTGAGGAGGGGGTAGTGTCACGAGCCAACAGGACTCGTAGACATAAATAGCAATTTATAATTTTTTCTTTTATATATATTACCTATAGTTTACACATCATGTGACTCATGGAACTTTCTGGAATATTTGTAAGCGCTGACGCGTCTCTCATTTCATATCCAAAGACCAATTGTAGTTTGCGTATGTGTATTCTCGCCTGTGTCTCTTTGAATATATAAGCAGGGTCAAGTTCGATGAGATCCTCTCAAGAACTTGACCTCCTGTCGTCAAGTCTATATTCTTCCTTACTTGATTTAAGTCTAGTAGTGACAGCTCTAGTGGTTCCCAAGTATTCAATTCCAGTCCGTAGCCCTTCTAGTGAATAAGATATTGCACTTGGTTTCATTGTTTACAAGAATCTAGGATTTTCTCAACTTTGTATTCCTCTTCACCTTCAGGTGTCACTTCTGCTGGGGGTTGCGGAGGGTCACAACCAAATGGATCTTCTTTTTTAAGAGATATTAAAGAGGTATGGAAGACTGGGTGGACTCAAAGCATATGGGGTAACTCGAGTTTGAAAGCATGAGTTCCTTCCTTCTTTAGTACCTTATAAGGACCAATCCTTTTAGCAGAGAGCTTAGCCACAGGTTGTTCTGTCTTGATGTTTCTTGCGTCCAACCATACTTTGTCTCCCACTTTTATATCTTTGGGCGATCGGTGTTTGAGATCATAGTAGTGTTTTATTTTCTCTTTTGCCAAGTTCATTGATGCCCAGAGTTCCTCCATACGCAACTTAAGTTGATCTGCTTGTTCATCTGCATGAAGAACTGATTTGTCTACCTGCTGACCTATTGAGAACCACAGGTGGAAACCATAGCATGCAAAGAAAGGCATCTGGTTTGTAGAAGAGTTGATGCTATTATTGTAGGCAAACTCAGCCATAGGTAATATTCCAACCCAGTCATCCTGTTTATACGCTACATAATGGCAGAGGTATATTTCCACAACTTGATTAAGTTGTTCTGCTAGTCCATTGGTCTGAGGTCTGAAAGCGGTTGATAATGAAGGTTTAATGTTGAGCCTTTTGTACAGCTGCGTGAGGAAGGCTGAATTAAATTGTGGACCTTGGTCTGAGATAGTTTTTGACGGTAGACTGTGTAGCTTCCAGATGTATGTGACAAAAAGATTTGCAATGTTGGTAGCCAATGCTTGGGAGGTGGTGGGAATGAAGTGAACCATACACGACATGCGATCTACAACTGTGAGGATGGTGTTGAACCCTTCTGCTTCTGGTAATCCTGTGATTAAGTTGTAGTTAATGTGATCCCATGGGCGTGAAGGAAGCTCAATAGGGTTTAGAAGACCTGGGGGAAGTTGATTTGAATCTTGATTATGGATACAAGATTTGCAGTTGGATACATAGGAGTTGACTGATTTTTTGAGGGATTTCCAGTAATATTTACAATTCACTAAATCCAGCTGTAAAGGCCACGCTGTCACAACTAAGGCCAAACGCTGATGAGGTGATGGCGGACCTAAAGGCTATGATGGCCAAAGGTCAAACTGCAACATCTAAGGGTGGACGCCCAGTGAGGAAGGGGGTTGATGCGGTGAGATGCAAGGGTTTGAGCAAGGACGCACTTAGTCTAAAGAGACTTGGGCAAAGGACCACTGGCTGGGAGCCTAGTGGGTAGATGGTGTAGAGGGGTAGAACAAGAGGTCAAGTCCTGAGGCTTAGGGCTCTCAGACTCTCCCTTATATATTCACAATTGAGGGTGTACATGTGAAATACCAGGACAAATGAGAAGTACGTTATGCCACATCACTACAGAATATTCCGGAAGACATCAACTTGGGTCAACAACAACAAGGTCACATGACAAGAAGATTAATCAATGCATATATCTGAATAAACAGGACTTGTCCAAAACTTAGTCAAAACAAGGATTATAAAATATGGAAAAATCATAATAAAAATTGTGCTCATGGTCTAGGCCATGACACTTCCCCCCCATTAAGGTCCAGGCATGTCTGGATGGTCTTGGTGGAATTTGGCTACTTGTTCTGGTGCGTTTTTGAGATGGGATTTTGGTTCCCAACTGTTTTCTTCTGCGCCGTATCCTTTCCAGCTAACATAGTATTCAAGCCTTCAGCCACTCTGCTGAATCGACCTGCGCTCACAAGCAATTTGGAGCAGTCATAAGCCGATGAGCATGATGAGCTATCCCCCCCCCTTACGGATTGCTTATGAGCACCAGTCTATGATCACAAGCAATTAAGGGCAGCACGTGATTGAGGACTCACGAGCTCAGTTCTCATGATTGCTCACTAGCACCCAGGAGTACAAGCTGAATGGGTGCTCAAAAGTACTCAAGGTGACAGTGAGTTTGAGCGCTCGTGAACATTGTTCTGGATATGTTTATAACAACTCAGTTTGGTAATACGGTGTGCATGCGTGTTTAGACGCATCAGATGAGCCCATGTCTCTACAGGGGTGATACATGGATTTTACTGGTTTAAACCAAACTTGTCGACCTCTTAACCCTATGCCAACTGTGTTTGGCGACGATAATGGGAGTGCTAGTTGAGCGCGTTTTGGTTTGTAAGTGACCAGGCACGATAAACGTGCACCTCATACCGAACATTGGGCCATGCTAATCGCGTGATGGTCGGTCATGAGGCAGTGCTTCTTGTAGTCAACTGACAATTGTCTGTCATGTACTGATATAAGTTCAAGCATTGGCTTAATACAATGAAGTTTGCTCGACAAGTATCGTAAGAAACATTCAATGAAATACGATATGACAAGCTCGACGTTGAATTGACCAGTAGGCGAGACAGGTATGAGCAGGGATAATTGCAACAGAGCTTAAGGAGAAATATGTCAAGACCACCCTGGGGGCTTGGACGACAAAATTGAAACAAAGATGTACAAGGCCAATAGAACAGACAGATAGGGAGATGATCGTTTATAATTCAAGCAAAATGAACTATGGTCAACAAGACACACAGCAAGATTTAGGCAAGAGGTAACACCAAGAAAACATAAAACCACACACAGATATGAAACAAGAAAAGATAACCAAGACAAAAGGCAATAAGCAACGAATCTTGTTCGCGCCGTTTCAGTATGGATGACGAATCTCGTTTGTCACTGGTTCAGTATGGATGGCGAATCTTGTCTGTCATCGGTTCAGTATCACACAAAATTGATCGTACAAACAGTCAATATAACTCCTAATTCTTGTAAACCCCTCAAGCACGGCCTTTGCCCTTGGCACGTTTCGAATAGCGGCCACCCTCGTTGAGTTCCAACACGTGTTCTTTGCGCTGAGCCTCTGGCACATAATCATGTTTGCTTGACTCTTCCATTGTCAGGGTGTCAGGGCGAACATTGGATGCCTGGGTGACAGTCTGGTCAAACGGGTCCTCGAGCTCCATAGCTCCAGAATACTCGCTGGAAAGTAGTTAGGACAGTTGTATACGATAAAACAAAAGTACTCACAACCCAAAATCAAACCATTCCTGCGCGAGACGTTTGAAACGACCCTTGGCCTTACGACGTGCCGCCTTCAAGCCACGTAGATGCGCGACATACTTGTTGAGCATATCGGATGCGTTGAGCTCCCGCGCCTGAAACCTGCCAGTCTGGTACTCCTCGATTGAGAACTGCATCTAACACCAAGCTAAAGGTTAGCCGATTGGCATAGGGAGGAAACAAGCATCACTAAAGTTGGCAAGAACATATGCAACGGCTGTTTCTGGGCAAGGGTCGTAGTAGCCGCGGAAAACAACTCCGACCGCACCCGGATTACCAAAGAGAACGATCGCGATGGCCATCTTGAGTGCTTTGCTCTCATAGTGACCATAAGCTGGGTCACACAACTGAAACAGTTGTGAGCGATCGAAATCATATATTTGAAATGTCACACACCAAGCAGTGAAAGTTGTTTGGCAGCAGCTTCTGGGCAAGTTTGATGTTATGCGCGATCGCCTCGGGAGTAGTTGCGGGTTTCTTGAAACCAAAGTAGAATTCCGTGAATGGTTGCAGCGCCTCTTTAGACCTCCCTCGGAAGGCGGGCTGAGCATTGACCATCTAGTCAATATGTGTTAGTTAAGTGCTTGCAAAACCGTAGTGGGGAAGACTTACACATTGGATTGTATGAGAACTTGGCAGTTCAAATCAGAGGTCCGGGTATTCTTGCTCCCATGTGAGCTGGAAGATTGCATGCGCCCAGTTCGTGACAAGACCGCGGGTTTGCCATGCCCCTTCGACGACCGAGTAAGCAAACAGGTGGGCCTTTGCAACCATCAAGGCGTGGCGCTCGTTCCCATTGTCAGGACCCTGTTGTCTCTCTCTTTTGTTGTCCTTAAGTAGTGGCTACGTTCGTTTGTTGTGTGGTAGTTTGTTTATTTACATCAGCAAAATCCTTTATTTTCTACAGCGCACCACAGCATACCACATGGTATGCTGTGGGGCTCTGTAGGCTGCTGTGTGCCCTGTGGGCGGTCCCCCCCTCTATGTAGACCTCAATTTTCCTCAGCGGACTACAGGTGTATCATAAAATATACCACAGTGGACTACAACAGCTGTATCATTTTATTGTTTTTCGCCCTTGCATGGTGGTAGTGTGGCTGTAGGTCCCTGTACTCCATGGTATGCATCATGTAGTTCATATGTCCATTTGCTCTACAATGAGAGCAGTGTACTACTCAATCATTTGCATTTATGATGTATACGAATCAAATATCATTCAATACATTTAATTACATATATAAAATTTGGGGAGTAGCACAGGCGGCGTGTTGAGGTTTAAGCAGACCTGCAGAGTAGCAGTGGGTAAGTGGGCATTCGGCCCGCTAAACGGGTCAGAACACGGGTCACTAATGGTTCACTTAATCACCTACCTCTGGCCGAGTGGCAAGAGGTTGCAAGCATGCGACGCACGGGTTGGTGAATCGACGGCGTCGACATGTGCTGGCGCAGGAAAACGCAGATGGGGTACGGGCTGTTCCTTCCGGATCACAGACTCCAGGCAGACCGACGGGGTGCGCCGCACGTTCCTCATACTGGGCGAGCCGCAATACAAGCAGCTAGAGTCAGTGAATTGGCACGGTCACTTAGCCTAGTAGTGGTTGGTGAGGTAGGCTACAAGTGACCGTTACCGGCGGTCGTGTGATTGGGAGCACGATCGCGTCACAGGACGAAACGAGGCGGCGCGTCGTTGCGACGAGGTCAGCACGGCCCTCCATGAGGTGTCCAGCCACTCACCAATGGGTTGGCTGGTACACGGCCACCAGGTCTCGCTGTACATGCGAGTAAGAGGCCTTGGGCGCCAGGGCTGTCGCGGCAGAACGGAGGCGGCCAGCGTATGATAAGCATGCGCGCGAGTGAGACGTTTGAAGGGCCGCTAGGGTTGTCTGAATCAGGGCGGTCGCGTTTGGGAGCGGTCGTGTTTGGTAGTGGTCAATTTTGGGAGTGGTCGAGTTTGGGAGTGGTCGAGTTTGGGAGCGATCGAGGTTGGGAGCGGTTGAGCAAAGGCGCGACGGAGCGACAGAGCAGCGGAGCGGTTGAGCGGCGCAGCAACAAAGCAACAAAGCGACAAAGCAATGGAGTGGCCGAACGGCTGCGAGACGCTTGTCAGAGCGTGTATTGTGCCGCTTAGCGCGGCCGTGCGGGCAGGGGGAACTTGCCTTGCGTCGCATGAACGGTAGGTCACATGACCAGTAGCCCATGCGAACAACAAACAAGTGATCGAGTCACATGACCGTCCACAGCATCCGAACAAACGACGCTAAGTCAGCGCAGATATAAGCATGTCGCGCGGGATATCGGCCGCGGATATATCCGCAAATATCCGCTGTGGGTAGGGGGAGCGTGCCGATATCACGGCGGATAATCCGCGATAACCGGCAGCTAAGCGCCGGGATATCTGCGCGAATCCGCGCTGCGAAACCAGCATTGAGAGCTGCGAAAGCAAGTGGTGATTCTCCAAAAGTCACCACAAACGTATGTATACAATATAAATAAATAGCCTGAAAATCCAGCTTTCGATCCATATAAGAATCATAGTGGTTAGAATTTTCTGAGGGGGGGAACGGCGACATTGATTCCGAAAATAATCAGGCCAATGCGCAAACCACGTAAAATGTTCAGAACCAAGCATTTATGGGGACATATATATATGGATCGATGCGAAACGATGAGCCGAGAATGATGAGCTTACTTGCAGCTCTCTAAAATGCGTACAGCAGATGTTATAGGGGAGATACGTATTTGTACCCCTGAAAGTGCCACGCGCGCTAGCATTTCACACCATGCAATATGCGCGCCCTTGTGCGCAATCAATGCGAACGTATAATTCTATTGTATATACACATTTTCAAAGCTTTTGGGCAGGTTTTAGAGTCGTTCCAGGGCGATATACATCCCTTGGGTGCTGAAACTCTATGTGCACCCCCTGTCCAGCCGTGTCTAGGGGGTTTGAGCTCATGCCGACACCAGATATGAGGTCAGCGCACCCCTTAGCACTAGTTTCATATGCAGCTCATGCCTCTTCAATTGAAAAAATGTATACGTTCATGAGAATGCACTGGTCACCCCCCCTCAAGTGAGCTAGGTATCGGTTCTTGGTTATGCATCACACCAGTATGTGAAAGAGACATGTTCTCGGCGGTATTTGAGGTCGCTAAGTCGATTAGCGGTGTTAGTTTCAACTGGATCGGTGATCCTGGGGCTCAACTCAAAGGTGCGCATTTTTGCGATGTTTTCTGAAATTTATTTCACTTGTAAATCTTCGTACAGATTTTTCTGAAAGAATCGAATGATACCATTGGAAAGCTAGACGCTTTCTGCACCTAATGAGCATACCTACGGCATTTTGTGGTGGGATCTTACAAACCTTCCCCCCTTGTTCATTTTCGCGCACAATCGAATTCGTCGTATCTCCCGCCACAGCGCTTTGTTCTGGGCGTGTAATAGCTTATCCGGAAGCTATCGCTGCGCTCTAACTACAAATATCTATTTGATGTGTACGTTATGCGTTTTCACTAATCTCATTCCCGCACATCGCCGGATTCCCGCAGAAGCGCGGATAATCGCGGATACATCCGCATTCCGGCTGCGGGTGCGGGTGCCGATCTGGCCTCCAGCGCCCTGATAATCCAATGCGGGTGCCGATAATCCGCAAAAAACCGGCGGGACATGCTTACGCAGATATGAGGGTGATGGATGTGGTATAGAGGGTAGTGGGATATTAAAATCTAGTAAAATAGAGAAAAATCCTGGCTCTCAAGCGGTACCCTATGTGCCCTATTTTTATCAAGTACCAGTTCATTATTGTCGCCAACTAGCCAAACTGAAGTCCTTCAAAGGGGGGAACTTTAACTAAAACCCATCCAAACCAGTCGATCAGTGGCTCAATAAATGCGCAAAATTCAGACAACTTAGATTAATACTGTACCTATGCATGTACTGAGCAATAAGAGCCGCCTACAGGGGATTTCCACTCAAAAATAATCGTTCTTGTTCCGCACCACATTGTGTGACTTTGAAAGCTGCAAATCTAGCAAATCTGCCACTGCTGACTGATTCAGCTATCTCAAAAACCCTCACTATGCCTCTCAATGCTTGTCTAGTTACATAGCATTGTACAATTTGGCAGTGTTCTCTTGAACTGGGGGTAAATTGGAGCCCTAGAGTATCTTACAATATCCCAAAGGTCTGTGCAAGGCATGCTATTGGTTTCTCATCTATGTATTTCTCTCATGTAAAATAAAACTAAGACCTGTAGCTTACTGTAGACTCAAACTCTATGCTGTAGTGATGTATGAAGTGCAACGGTATTTGTGTAGTCATCATAAACATGTTGTAGTATTTACACATGCTGCTGTGGTACTTGTGCAAGGTGGCTGTGGTATATTGTGGGTGCCGTAGTACAGCTGTGGCTAAGTTGATACCACAGGCAAAATTGACCGTTTTGCTGATGTAGTGATCTATCTGTAGTTTACACGTATGAGTCCGGTGGTGGACAAGATAAAGCAAACTAGGGCTCCTAGCTTTGCTTCATCGTCTTATATACCCTGTGCAAGGGTATGAGTCATTGCTGTGGCGCAGTCCGCAGTTGTTTACTGGTCACATGACCTGTTTGAGTGTGTGATAGTAGTGTTAGGGGGGTCATGTGACATTGTTTATGGATTATGTAACTTGCTCTTAGGTTTGTGCAGCTCCGAATCTTATAGAGCCGCGCTTAGTCCGAGGGTCATGTGATTTAAGCGCCGGGGTCACGTGATAACTCGCTCCTCGCTCCAAGTTACAAGGCAGAGAAGTTGCTGGAGCGAGTTATGTAACCACAGTAAGCGCCGAGGTCATGTGACCTTGTTTATAGCATAATCGACCTTAGAGAAAATGCTATAAATCTGTATTATATTCTCCCTATGTCGTGTGTCCGTTGTGCGGGTCACAACACCCATGCACATCGCAAGCGACAGGCTTTGGTTTACGGATGCGTTTAGATTTCTGTAAATAGTATCAGAAGAAATACAAGAGTATGAGAGCTCAAACAAAACTCACCGGAGCACGGTTTTCGGCCTCGGCTGCAGCTGCCACTCGTTCCTCCTCGTCGTCTTCCATTAGTTCGGGTGGGGCAGGGCGGTAGGCCCACTCGAGCTCTTCTGGAACAGTGGTGACAGTGTTGGAACGGGCATCTTCCTTAGCACGTCGCTCGTGCTCAAGTCGAAGTCGTAGCCGATATCAGGCTCGGGCGAGATCGAAGGCCTGGGCCATGGCAGGAGGGAGCTTGGGTTTGGGTTTGGGCGGTTTGGGGGCATTCGAGGTTGTTGCGTAAGCTCGGCGTGCTCGACTTGACTCCTGGCGTGCAGTTCTGCGAGGGCGCGATGACCCCGCACCATTGCAAGAGCGTCGCGGTGGCGCTTCAGCAAAAACACCTTGCACTAGGTAGACTTGAGATCTACAGTAGATCTACAGTAGATGTTCTGGGTCTACCTGGCTCTACTGTGAACAAGCAAACCTACACTGACTCTACCAGAAATACAAAGACACTTCATGAAATTGTGGACTCTGCTTATGTGCTGTTTGTCAGCTTGTGGCCATTGATTGTGGCTAATGAAGTTGCTTACCCAATGTTTGAGAGATAAGCACTAATAAACATTGTGAATTTCATATGTTTGAGTGGCTTTGACCAAAAAACCGCTGGGTTTGGGAAAGTAATTTTCATTTTTCTCACCCATTTCTAAGACTGATGAACTCATAATGGTACAGAAAGCCTTCTAGAAGCATGGCGCATCTGATGACAAATTTCTGGAAATTTGAAATTGATGCATACAGTCCAATGGTAGCCTAAAAACGCCAAGACATTCAGGCACAAATGTTTTCAGGGAAATTAGATGCATCCGCCCCTTCCGATATGTGGTCACAGGGGCATATGAGTAAGCTCAGAAAATAGAGCATAATTCCAGCTCTTGAACCGTGTATAACTCATTAGTCAGAAAAACTTTATGAGGGAGATCGCAGGCTTACAATCTTCAAAAAAGAAATTGAGCCAAAAGCGCACCTATCCTTTACAGGGCAAACTAGCTCAAATCTTACACTTAGTGGTATCATTTGAATTGCACTGACATACTGAATCTAATGGTACAATTTTTCAGCACCAGAAACGCCTGGGGAATGCGTGAAGGGGGGATTACAGGAGCGCTTACCCCTGAAAGCGCCACACGCACTAGTGAATGCGACCATCCAAATGCCGCTCCCCTGCGCGAAATTGGTACGAAGCGCCTTGGGGAGTGTATATACCAAGTTTGAGCTGGTTTGGATAAGCTTAAGGGACTGAATGCGGGGGAAACATACCCCTGAAAGCGAAAATCTTGCCAAGAGCCCCTGTTCTGCAAGAAGGGGGGGATTTCAGCTGTTTTGAATACCACAAGCGTTCTCAGAGCGACTGATTACCATAGTACTCATGTGTACAACTCTTTTATCTATTCAATTTCATGTTGTTCCAGTTTGCAGACCCCGAGGGGAGACAACTCACAACCAGGAACTTGCTGACTTACTGGTTCGTATTGATCCCGAGCATCTATGACTTGGATGGGGTACAATCTGGGGGTTCTAAAGGTCACTGAATCCATTCGCAGCACCGAATTGGACCGATTTGCAGCCACTGAGGCTGCAACGGTTGGGGGTGCGATGATAGTTTCATTATTTCTACACAGAAACCGGCGCGAACACCGTCTACGTTGATTGATACATAAAGCGAGTATAATCAGCAAGGAGCTACGATTTTTGCGCATTTAATAAGCTACTGAGTGAATATTGTCGATGACTTTCAATTTCCGTCCCCCCTTTTGAGCACTTGTGCTGAAAGATGTTTCGCGATAGGTCCCCGGTTTTTCATCATCACCGGGTGCGTATGGTATCATTCGAAAGCTGGAATTCTTCTCTATTTTATGGTATTTATTAGGCTCATGTGTCGTGTATATTACATATATCGGCCGTACTCGTTGACTTAGCGGGACTTAAGCTCTGACTGGGCATCCGTCATGTGACCTGGTAGACTGTTTGTTGTTCGCATCGATATAGGTCATGTGACTCGCCACACAGCACTCGCTCCGACCACAATCACGCCTTGTACGTACACCACCCCGCTTTCGACTCAGCTCCCCTTGACTAAGCGACCACGCCAGCTGGCATGATCGCCGCGAGAGCTGCTCGCCCGCACTTGTATCCAAGCTACGCCGACGCGAAAGCTAAGCGACGGTCACCAAGCTCGAAACGGTACGTGTCCCTCCGCCCTCACTTACGCCGCTGACCAACCTGTGTCGCTCGCACGGCCGCCTGCAGACCACTGCACGAGTGCCGTGACGCGGGAAGCACGCCCACTTGGTCGTGTCACCTGCGCGATCGCCTTGCCGGCGTTCACGACTCAGAGCGAGACCTAGCCACGCCCTCGCCCTCGCCCGCGCTGGCGTCCTCCAACGACCCGGATTGGACGACGCCAGCGCGAATTGGCCGGCGTGCTATGCTCGTGTAGCCCCGGCGGTCTATCCACCTCGCGGTGAGTCACACCGACCCAAACGCGAGCCTCGCGCTGACCCAGCCTGCCGGCCGTCCGACTTACGTGCACGCACCATTGTCTGGACGACCGCGCGTGAACCGCCACACCGATCGGGCCCGCTCACGGCGACCTTCCCTAGGCTCGACGTGCCACGGCCTGCGCACCCACGACGCGTTCGCTCCAACGACCTGAGACCGACCGGCTTACCGGGGTAAACCATATATGGCCCGCTTTGCTGTCGTGTGCCGCCGCTAGCGCCACATACGAGGCGTATACCGACAGCGCTCACCCGCGCCTACGCTTTACGGCCGCCGGTTCCCCCGCCCTCCGAGCCGACCGACCAGTCTCTGCTCTGTATGAGACACCCGCCAAAGTAACCACGACACCTTCGCCCTGCCTCTTCCTGGCCCACCTCACCGCGACCAAGACCGCCCGGCCCCGCCTGAGTGCGATCATACGGACGTTCGGCCGCGCACATGGCCTGCATTCACCGATGGATGGACGGGGATTTGGCAAGTACATCTTATATTATGTTTCTAGTTCTTTTTTGGCGCTCTCGCCTTTCTACACCATGTAAAGTATGTAACTATGGTCATGAATATAAAAATGTCATGGTTTAAATCCTGCTCGTGATATAAGCATCAAGTACAAACATAACTACAGTAGCTACCCATACCTTGTAGTCTACGGTGGATGTTGAGGTCTATGGTAGATCTACGGTAGACTTTTGGGGTTCTACGTAAAGGGTCTATAACAACTATGCTACCGGGCTCTACGTAGAGCCCGGTAGAGTTTGATGGTTTTGCTGAAGCGGGCAGGACTTGTGCGAAGCGGGAGGATGGCCAAGAGAGACCGAGCTTGTTGATTCTTGTAGTGGTTTTCCGTCAGGTCCCCAACCTAGAGAGCGTAGAATTTCGGCTGTTGTTCGGGTATCGAAGGAGTCGAGGCGTCTGCTGGTCTCAGTATTGAAGACTTGGTGGATGCTGGGGAGGGGCGACGGCGTGTTGGATGTCGCGTTGAGAATTGCATGCAGGGTCGAGGGATTGGCGATTGGTTTGACAATGGGTTCAGCTTCAGTTTCGGGTTTGGTGTCGGTGTTGGATTCAGATTCAGTGTTGGTATTTGTATTGGTGTTGTGGTTCCTGTGTGGTTGGCCAGGCCCTTTACTCGGCTTAATACAACTCAAACGACTAGAATAGGTAGACTCACGGTTAATGTCTGCAAATTGATTCAAATAGTGGCCGCCCCCTACAGCAACATGTCCGATTCGCTCAACCTATTGAAGACGTTAGACCAGTTGATCAGGAAATGAGCGTGAAACCAACCTGAACCGCCTGCCGCGGAGGTCGTACAGTGTGCGCTGGTCCCTGAGGTTGGCGGCGACTGTTGGTACCTCCTTGCCGCGAATTGTTCGAGTGCGAGGCATCCGCTTGCGTGACTTGCCCGATTTGCCCGACTTGCCCGGCTTGCCTGGCTTGCGATTGGGAACCTTCCAAAGTTTGTTGGGTAGCTTGTTTGGAAGCCGGCACACCTCGAACTTGGCGGCGGGCGCAGGCGGAGAGGTCTTGCACATGAGCAAATAGCACCTGGGGTCCCAAGCACTTTAAGGGGGTTTGAGAAAAGTGGGTGTTGCGCTGAGGGCTTGGGACTAAGCGCCCTAATTTTGCCTAATTTTATCCACCCTTCCTGGGTCCTGTGAAGTCAAAACAGGTTTCAACCAAATTGGGAAGGTTTTGAGTGGTCAAAATCCTCCCCTCCTACCTTATATGGGAATTCTCATGCCAAGAGTTGCCTTTTTGAGTACTTCCATATATGGACACAGAAATAATAGAATTTTTGTTATTTTCTCCCAAATCTTTTTCTGTTTTGGGACATGTCCCAAAAAGGCAACTCTTGGCGTGAGAATTCCCATATAAGGTAGGAGGGGAGGATTTTGACCACTCAAAACCTTCCCAATTTGGTTGAAACCTGTTTTGACTTCACAGGACCCAGGAAGGGTGGATAAAATTAGGCAAAATTAGGGCTCTTAGTCCCAAGCCCTCAGTGCAACACCCACTCTTCTCAAACCCCCTTAAAGTGCTTGGGACCCCAGGTGCTTTTTGCTGATGCAGGATCTTGCCAAAGATGGCCCGGAGGGTTTGGGGTGGGAGTTGGGAGAGGTGTTCGGGATCGGCGTCTCAGTAATGGCGGATGTCGCGTTCAAGCCGCTCACGGTCAATTGAAAAGTCCCAAAAATTGTTGGGAGCTTCAGCTGAATCCCCAACTCGTTGGCTTGTCGTACGAGAAGCATTGCCTGGCGTGCGTGATGGTACGCCGAGTCCCTCGACAGCAACCACGCGCGGCTCCTCGAAAGAAAATTGAGGAATTTGCGGTATACCGCTTGCTGCTCCGGCCCCTGAAGCTAAATTAAAGATGAATTAAGTGCACAGTATTTTAGATAATAAGAGATTTCTTACCCCTGGTTTGCACACTCGAGTCGTGAAGTCCACTGTCAGCTTTGTTTTGCTGTTCAGAGGGTCCATCTTAAATAGAATATTAGTAATGGGCATTCCAGAGCGAAGAATAGAGCTTACCCGTTGCCCCACCCAACATATCATGCTCATGGCGTGTGTGACTTGATTTGGGGTCAGAGACGTAGGCGGTAGTGGCAGACTGGCTGGAGGTGGTGGATTTGAGGCTGCCATTAGAGGATTTCTTGCTAGCTTGACGGTTCACGCGCTTGGCCTTAAGCTTGGCAATAGTTGAGTCTAGCAGAATGTAAGAATTGGCCCAAGTAAAAAGAACAGGATATACATACTGAAGGGCGCAATCTTTTTGGTCAGGAGCCGAGTCGTGCGCAGCAAGTAGGAATGGGTGGTTGACTGTGGTTTGACCTCGGGCGTTGGAGTGTGGTTATCGTACAAGGCTTGACCGCGAGCAATCCCCTTGTGGAAAACGGGTGTTAGTAGTGAAAACAATCAATAGGAATAAAACAATACTGATGCGGTGACTTCAGGCTCGGGAGTTGAATCGGCGGCGGAATAGAGCGAGATTGGTTGGGAGTTGTCGAGTTGAGAAATGCGAGTGCGAGTGTTGCTGATGTTGAAGCTAGACATCCAGGAGAGGATGGCTGAGTTGAAGGCAAAGGGAGGGGTTATATAGCTGTAGATGCCCCATGGTGAAAGGACTTTGCGAGCGTAAAGTGCAAAGTCCAAGTCATCCCCCTGCTTGCATACGACCAAGACCGTTGGCTCGCAGTGTTTGGGCCGTGCTCACCAGGTGGGTGCGTTCCGACCGCGCTGTGGATTTGGTTAGAGGTGTTTGGCACGGTTAACGCTATTTCTCACCAATTGTTGGGCACACAGGGGCCAGAATCCGCTGCAGCTTTGTGGCGTATCGCTGATACTAACTGAGATGGGATTTTCGCTGCGCACCCAATGCTGTATAACCGTACATGTATTCCTACAGACCGGATGAGTGGTGAAATCAGGATGCAAGGAGAAATGGGGTGCACTCGAGTCGTGTAATGCATTAGCGGTCCTTGAACAAAGAGATGGTACGTATATGCGCCTGGATAATGGGGGGGGGGGCATCTAGGGAGATAATCATAGTTTACGAGAAATGAATGCACTACAAGGTACATCAGGGCACTGACCTGTCGAACAAATTCATACATTCATATGCTTGCGGCACTCCACAGCGCAATGTTGAGCCCATCATCGACGAGGCAATAGACGTCCAAAACACGGCAGATGTGCAAATGCTGACCTAAAATCCAGCTAAATGGTAAGTAGCGGTGGCTTGAGAAAAGTTAACATGGCAGTTGTAAAGTGAGGACACTCGAAATGGATGAACAGACGTTGGTTGTCGTACAGTGTGGGTGCTCGGCAGTGACCAGCTGATAGCTGTACATGGCTACTAGGCTATAAAAAGAATAGATTTGGCAATTTTTAGTACAACAAGGGAACAAACCGCACTCCAAAACGCAAGAATATCGAGCACGATAATGAAATCAAAGGTTGTTCCATGCCACAAATAAAATACAAGACCGGCTAAACCCTGCAGAGTATCCAGGCACGGCGACCCTGGAGCCGATTAGGTCACAAGTATGAGCATGATTGGATGAAGACTCACCGGACCGGGCTCGAGCCCAGCTCAAACCGCTGTTGGGCTGTGCACGCCCGCGCACCACAACACGTTTCCCGCTGCTCGGGTGTCCAACATGATCGAGCCTGCATTAGCTTAAACAAATAAATCCGTGAGGATAACGTTAATTTAGCCTGCAGACGTGAAATTCACCTAAATTTTGAACGTCTGATGCCACTATCAAAGCACACAATGCCCAAGCAGCCATAGCGCGCAGATGAGGAGCTCCTGCTGGCAAACCCCAAGTGCAAACATTATATGCAACATGTGGCACAAAAAGAGTGGTCAGCTGAAGATCGGGAATGTTGTGTCTACAGAGAGGCATATATGGAAAATTGGTAGTAGGATGTACAGGTGAGCACAAATTCCTGATTGTATGAGACTGCACATACAATAGAAGACCCTGGAGCCATGTTAGCATGGCTAAGCGAACGGCACTTAAACTTCTGCGATGCGGAAGTTTAAGCGCGGGGATTTTGTCCTAGGAGTCGGTTAAAGATTTCTTAACGCCCATTTTGGTTGCTCGGTTTGATCTTGGGAAACAGTCACGTATGATGATGTTCAGACACCACCACAACACGTTTCCCGCTGGTCAGGGCATTCCGGTATGATCGAGCCTAATTTATGCCTCCGTTAGCCCAAACAAGTAAATGCGCAAAAAAAACGTTAATTTAGCCTGCAGATGAAGGAACTCACCCAAACTCCCAGAGTTTGATGCTGCACGATGCCCAAGTGGTGATAGCATACAGGTGGGGAGTCCGGCAGGCAGCCGGAAGTTGGTCCGCACGACCCAGGCCGAGAGCCGATTGGCATGCCTTGTTTATACTAGGACTCGGAATGCACCGGTAGCACTCCGAGTGCGCATACATGACGGTTGACCTTCAAAGGAATGTTTTGCGATTGTACGGATTCATGAAAGTGCGAAGTTGGAATGCTCACCCGCATCCCGAAACCTCTCACAGGGGCTGCAGTATTGGCACAACTCCATCGTCGCAAAAGCGTGGGTCACGGCACCGTGCGGCACTCTGCGAAATCACTCAGTGGGCCATAGCGCTGGGTGGAAATCTTGGAATACGTACGAACTTGTAGCGGCGTAGACTGTACTCGCACACTCATCGTCCAGTCCTTGCATACCCTATCCTAAATGCCACGCAACGCAGCTCTAGCACATCACGCCAACCAAGGGCTACAAAAATTCATTAGCGAGGGTCCCTACGTCCGCAACCCAACTCACCGCTTAGGCCGCCAGTTTCCATGCTTTTACTGTCCACGCATATTGGGCTCGGAGTCTGGAAGGACGAGGCATATTCAGTTCAGCGAGACCTGCTGGGAGGCCGGCCTTCGACACAACGAATTATCACGTACCGGCAAGGATCTTCGTTTAACGACCATGCTCAAACGCGTGCGTTTCCAGCTCCCTTACGTTGCAAGTTCACTCAGGCGGCAACCTGAATCTAAACCCATACACGACATCTCATGTCAGTCACCCCCAAGTCAACTAGTTGAGGAGAACATACCTTTTCATAATCCCTCGCTAACACGCACGGACGGTGTACCCGATCTTGAATTTGATGCACGGCGCATGGTCTTCGTCAAGAAGTTTCCTGATCCACGCGCGGGTGCCCCAATCAGCAACGAGATAGCACGACCACCAGACCTTTGGGAGTGCATGGTTTGGGCAGGGAATCTTGGAGATCCGGACTATTTCGACATGGCCGAGCTTCTCATGACGACCGGCCTAACAAACATTGGGCGAGATGTCCATCTGAAAAGTCGATTGGTAAGCTGATTAGTCATAAGTCAAACCGGATTGTGAACTCACAGAGTGCCAGTACAAAGGACACGTCCCATGGGTCAACAACAAGCAGCTCATCGCAGATATCGATCGGCTACCCCATGGTCCTGTATGGGATGTTTTTGACATTCGCTTGAACGAGGTTGGGCAACACGTGCGCTGCAAGCACGATTCATATCTTTTCAAACGGTCTGTGGTGGAGACGCTCCATGATCTGATGGCGAACCCAGAGTTCGATGGCCACATGCAGTATGCGCCGTGTAGGGATTGGACTGCCATGGATAGGGAATGTTGTGTGTACCGAGAGACATGTAGCAGTAAGTGGTGGTGGGACATGCAGGTCAGTACACATGTTCAAGGTCACGGGATGGCTTACCTAACAGAACCCAGGAACAAATACCCTACAAGCATGCAACACTTATACCCCTATTAGTCTCCTTTGATTGGAGCGATTTATCTGTCGTATCTGGTGGACAGACGGTTTATCCCGTGTACTTAACCTTGGCGAACATTGACAAGTCAGTAAGGCGAAGGCTGAACAGCCGTGCTACCGCATTACTGGCTTACCTCCCGGTCGACAAATTTGCGAACGTGTCTGATGATAAGGAGCGCTCCCGTTTAAAGCGCCAGCTTGTCCATCGAGCTTTGGAACAGGTGTTCGCGGAGCTAAGGGATGCGTCTAAGGAGGGTGTTGTGGTCATATGCCTGGATGGTCAATATCGAAAGGCTTACCCGATTGTGGCTGGTGTTATGCTCGATTACGAGGAGCTGGCCCAGATGGCAGGGATCATGAAAGACTGGTGCGCAAAATGCCTGAAGACCAACGAGGGCGACGGCAAGCTTGGGCTGCCACGCACCAACGACGAAACCCTCCATGCGCTCCATTCTTGGCTAGAAGGCGAAGGAAGGAGTCAGGCCAATACTCTAGAGTTATGCGACTGACTGGTTTGGCCGTGGTGGGCAAACATACCTCATCTCGAGTTCCCCGCGTCCCTCATGCCGGACTTGCTACACCAGCTGCACCAAGGGATGACTCGACATCTCCTCAAGTGGTCGGCGACTGCAGCCGGGGAGGCCATGGTCGATCGGGGATTCATGCTCATGCCAAGCGCCAAAGGGATGCGCCACTTCAGACAGGGAGTTAGCTGATTGAAACAGTGGACGGGGCGCGAGAGTAAAGAAGTGGCAAAGCAGCTCTTACCGGTTGTGGCATGCCTTGGCGGCACGCACTGGGACAAGAACTTTGTGCGACTTGCTGCTGTACTACTTGACTTCACGTATCGGGCCCAAGCGTTGCGCATGACAGAGGACGATGTCTCTAGGCTGGAGCGGACCGTCGATGATATTCATAAGTACAAATCAGTTTTAGTCCAAATGGGGGTATTCCAAAGCAACTCACGGTTTGACCTAATCATAAAACTCCACATGTTGTCCCACTTCGGTCCTGATACACGCGCTATGGGAATGCCCGACGGATTTAGCACAGAGACACCAGAGCACATCCATATCGAGAGTAAACGAGCCTGGCGTGTGTTGAACAAGGTACAACCTACACTGCAAATGATCAAATTTATTCAGCGTTACGAGGCGTTGCGGATACATCGAGCCAGGATGAACTCATACCTTGGATCTGTGGCAGAAGGCGACAACGGTCGACGAAAGTCGCACGTTGTGTATGAGGATGAGCATGACGCATTCTACCCGGTACAGGAGGTGGGTGGCAGTAGAGAGCATGGCGCACAGTTTGCTGGAGTCGATACCAATGTATTTACAGACATAGACATTGAGCGCAAGAACGGAGAGGAGAACAGCGACAAGGACGAGGGTGAGGACGAAGAGCAAACACACTACACCGCTCGAATGCAAACGGCAGCAGATGCAAGACAACATGTGGTGTATCCAAACCCCATGTTGTCAATTGCCCTAAAGCCGACGTGCGGTCAAGTCAGGGGCATTGACATCATTGCCAATCATGGGGCAACCAATCTGGTCTTGGCCCTTCATAACTTCCTGAATAAGCACGGCACCCGGAAGCTGCCAACAAACTTCCTCCCAACCGCCCACCACGAGTATCCCCTCTGGCACCGACTCTACCTCTGGCACGACGCGTTGCCGTTTGATCCTGAATGGCCCAGGCGCAACGTCATCCGCTCTCGCCCGACAAGCGGCGACCAAGAGAGCACGTTCGACGTCGCTCTTGCTCTAGAACAGCGTGAGAGGTCAGGCCTCCATTGTAAGTCCCCCCACCCTATCTGCCCACTACCGCTGGACACGCCGGAGGGCAGCAGAGACTATCCAATAGCTATGGAAGACAGGAGGAGACAACCCTGGGCACAGCCACCCCACTACAGGCTCCCCCCCATAAACCCAACCGGCTGCCCTCAGTCGGCAAGGGACAAGCCTACACAGGGAGCAGACAACAGAGGGAAGAAAACAAAGTGGACAAAAACAGGAAACAACAGCAAAAATATGAAAAAGAAACTAAAGTCCAACACCTCCAGTCAAGGACACTTGGTACCATCCTTGGACAAAGTCCAGTACGGCCTCCAATCCATCAGCATCACACATCCTATCATACTGTCCTAACCCCCCAGGAAATAAAACCCGAGCCAAGTGCTCCAACAAACCAGGGACCCGAGCCTCAGCAAAATACATGTCAACCGCTGCTTCTTGTACTGTGTAGTAGTCACAGGGTCTCCGAGAATGTCGGCCTCGAGCTACAATGTACGCCATGTTGCGATCCATTTGCACTCCTCGGACAGTAAGTTCTTGAGCTGTCAGGGATGATGGGTAAGCCGGGAGCGAGACCTCCGAGCGAGTAGATGAAGGTGTTGACGGCAGACTGGGCTCTGGGGGTGAAGGCCAACCATAATCTCGGCCATCGGCAGGTCCGTTGGCTCGCTCGAGCAAGCCGGGAATGTTCCGAACAGACACTCGCAGGCTCGGTGGGGTGGAGGGACACGTTGGCACGTCAAACCCAGGCGATTCAAGAGCCTGCACGTCTAAAATAGCTGTGGAGGGGGCGGGGGCGCGTTCCGAGGCCTGCTGACGCGTGTTGTATGCCCTACCGACCGATTCGAACGCTCGGCACCGTTTCTTGCGTCGCCCGAGGCCATGCCAAGCCGTAGGATCGGGTGCTCGAAGACAATCAATGTCCCGAGGTTGGGCACGAGCTTTGGCAAGTCGATCCTCGCGCTCCTGCTCGATTCGGCGTGCACGAGTCCAATCGGCCCGAATATGATCGAGCAGGACCTTAGCCTCGACGAATGCGGCCTCGACGAGTTGTCCGCTACGTCGAACACGCTTTGGGAGCGCAGCAAACCACTCGAGCTCGACTGGGGGTCGCTCGAGTCGATTCACGGCGTCTCGGAGTGATGCCTCGATGGCACGCGCCGCTTGTTGATCAGTGGAGTCGGCAGCGGGCATGGTCGCGACGAGAACGGGTCTAGCGGCAGCAAATGAGGATCAATTCCGCCGCACTGAGTACCGTTGGATGCGCGTGGAAGAGGGGAGTCGAATGGTGTGCGGCGAGCGTTGAGAGAGCCAGGGACGAGCGAGAAAAAATTCAAACACTCCGGCGTTGGAGATCGAGCAGCAACAAGGCACGTGCTTGATTAGCACGGGTTTGTCGATGGTGGATGTAGCCGGTACAAGGCGCAGGTAGGCTCGCTGGATGCACGAGAGGAAGCCGAGTGAAATGGTACGCGGAACGAGTATAAAGGGCGAGATCTGGCCGTGCTAAAAATGAATTTATTGGACGATCGAATTTGACTGCCGGCGCGAGCCAGGCCTGGCGAGGATGGGTCTAGAGGGAAAGGCCGAGAGCAAAATGCACCGGAAGTAGTACCGTGAGATGCGCGAAGAGGAGAGGAGCTGAACGGTGTGCAGTGGGAGTCGAGAGAGCTCGGAATGAGCTTGGGAAAAATCGATTACTGCGGCGCAGTTGAAGCGGCGACAAGTGAGGTGCCTAACCAGAACGTAGATGTCGGCTATGAGCAAAGCCGGGGCGGGGCGCAAGATAGCTCGCTGGATGCACAAGAGGAAGGCGAGTCGAACGGTGCACGGTGGGTGTTGGGAGAGCTCGGAACGAGCGAGCGAAAAATCCAATACTCCGGCAATCGAGTGAGGTGAGGCTGTTTGACGCGTTGAACCAGAACAGCAGCCTTTGTAGCGAACCTATACCGCCCGGGACCTGACAGAGCTTGTCGGATGCGCTAGAGCCAGAGCTATCGGCGTAAGCGGTGGGTGTTGTGGCGGATAGCGAATGAACAATGAAAAGGGAAAGTATAAAAGGGGCGTATTAGACGAGAGCCCTCGAGCGAAAATTGACGGAGCGCTTCGAGCGGGTCACGTAGGGATGAGCGGGGCACCTTGTTCGAAGCGGGGAGCCGAGGGCGTTTGAATGAGCTACAAATCGAGATATATGACGCGGTTTTTGAGGACCGGATACGCGACAACTTGAGCCGGAGGCGTGAGAGGGTGAGAGTGATCCAGGGGAGTGGGTGCTGGATAAAAACGGTTGTTGAGGGTTCGAGATAATTGTCGGAGCGCTATGCGCGGGATGGCGAGATGTACAAAGTACTGGATAGTGCGTGTGCGTCAGAAACGCGTTTGGAAGAGGCTGGGACGGCCGTTTGGCTGTGTACGGCGATGGAACCGCTTGGGGACACGTAGAAAATGTTGAAACGCGTCAAAAGAAACGCAGAGAAAAGCTAGAGGCGTACAGTAAGCACGCAGGTTGTCGATTCCACTCTCGTCACCACGGTGGACACGCCGGAGGGCAGCAGAGACTATCCGATAGCTATGGAAGACAGGAGGAGACAACCCTGGGCACAGCCACCCCACTACACCGCTAACCATTTGTATGACATGAGGTTATCGTGCCGCTCGTGTCCGTGCCATTTTTGCCCTCCCTCGTGGCTTTGAAGAACTCTATCCCCATCCGCTCGTTTACGTCGAACTGTTCACGCCTTTTTCTCATGCCATATCCCCCTACCACGGCATGCATCAGCAAAACCATTGAACTACTACACGGTACTACACTGACGGATGTAGTGCAAAATGTTGTTTGCAGTGCATGCAGTGAGTGTATCTTGCCCCGGGCTGGGATGTATGGCAAATAGTACTGGTCAACATTTTTGTTACTACACAACATCTACAAGCACTGTTGCTCCACTGATGTATTCACTACTCAAAACGTTTTCTTACTGTTTCTTAGTGTTTTTTGTACCATTAGGGTTTATTGACCACTATTGCAACATTTGTACAGTTCACATATATTGTGGACTATGTATTGATTATTAGCAGGATAGATAATATATTACATGCTATAGCGGCAATCACTATCCAAAAACCAGCGTTACATGGTTGTTAGAATCAACCGAACTGTCAACGCATTGTCCAAACAGCCCATGTGGGCAAGCAATCCGGTCGGAGCATCGCCCGATAGAGCGACAGTCACAAACAGATCGCCATAGGCTGGCTCGGCGAGGGCGAGACGTTGACGGAGGCACGCAAGGGGTGGTTTATGTTGTTAGCCACGGTGGGAATGTCCAGCCGTTCAAGAGTGGCGGTAGGAGCGTGGCAGTCTGAGCGCAAACGGACCGACAGCACGCTGCTCCCGCTCCCTCAAATTTCTCCCATCTATGACAGGTGGGAGTGTCTGCTAGGCTAGTCAGCTAGCCGATACAGCACGTGGGGCAACGTACCGCATCGGGTTCGGGACGTTAGGCAGTGCAGAGGGTGGTTGGCCTGCCAATCGGGTTTGGCGTACCAGTACAAGCAGCTGTGTGGGCGGTGCGTGCGATCAGTGCTGTGGCAGCTATGCTGGCGCTGCACAGGGTAGCTCAGCTGCGCCTAGGCCTAGACAGCACCGGTGGGTGCCCATCAAGGAGCGGGTTGTGGTGGTGTTGGGGCACATGGGGTTCGTTGGTGGGCGTGGTGTGCGTTTGAGTGCCGGATCTGGCGTACCTGAGCCGCAGCAGCGCTGATGTCGCTAGCGTTGTTTGTTAGCAGCGACGGGGGCAGCAGTCAGCAGGCGTGAGGGTGCAGACACACCGTTTCACGACCGATGGGATCAAGCGGTGTGAAGCCGCCTTGGTGTATTGCAATGAGCCTGTGCGCTTACACCAGTGTGCAAACTGGCGGGAGGATTCGACCGTGAGCACACGACTTGAGGGTGAGCGGGAGATTAGGGTCGAGTCAATGCGACATACTCAGCAGGCTGTTCGAGTGCTAAGTCCAACAACAGCAGCTAAAACAGTCACGTGACACGCTCAAGCTGGCTAAGTGCTGAGTCACGCCAGAGTCGTACCAATGGTCGATAGAACCGCGCGATTGGTGAGCTAGGAAACATAAATAAAATATCATAAAATAGCGGTAAACTGAAGCTTTCGAAATATGTATTACAACGCCCAAAATCTCATCATTCCCACTCATCACGAGCCAAGTTGCCCTCTCACCGAGCGCCTGGACAGGGGGTAATTCTCAGATGTTAGCGAAATGACACCCTCGGCGACTCTAAAAATGCGCCGAAATTCCGGCTTCCAATTTGTATAGTATATACGACTTGAAGTGGACTGCTGAGCTCAACAGTCGGTGTTTTTTATGTAAAGATTAAGCCATGTCGCGCCGGATATCCGCTGCGGGTAGCGGGTGCAGGTACCGATTTGGCCTCAGACATGCGGATATACTTACGGAAAACCCGCGATAACCGGCAGCCAAGCGCTGGGGTATCTGCGCGAATCCGGGCTGTGAAACCAGCGTCGAGTGCTGCGAGAGCAGGAAGTGATTCGCCAAATGTCGCCACAAACCTTTGTATATAGCATCATTAAATATTCTAAAACTCTAGTTTTCGATCCGTGTATCCAACGTTATGATTGAAATTTTATAAGGGGGGGAACGGCGACATTGATTCAAAAATCTTCATGCTGATGCGCAAACTATGTAGGGTAGTCAAAGCATAGCATTTATATGGACATATATATATGAATCGATGCGGATCGGCGAGTCGAGTACGATGGAACCGCTTGCAGCTCTTAGGGATGCGCGTAGCATATGTTATACGGGCAATACGTGTTCGTACCCCTGAAAGCGCCACACACGCCAGTAGTTCCAGCCGTACAAAATGCGCTCCCTTGTGCGTGATCGATGCGAATATAAAATAATATTGTATATACAAGACCTCAAAGCTTTTGGTTATGTTCTAGAGGAGTTTTGGGGCGATATATAACCCCTGAGAGTTGAACCTCTGTGTGTACCCCCTGTTCAGCCGTTTTTAGGGAGTTTGAGCCCATTCCAACGCCACATATGAGCTCAAAGCATCACTTAGCACTATTTTCATATGTAGCACTGCCCTCTTCAACTGAAAAAAAGTATGCATCTGTCACACCCCGGGGGAATGCACTCGTCACCTCCCTCAGGTGGGCCAGGTGTCAATGCATAGTTATGCAACACACCAGTAAGTATGTTGCACATGTTTCTAGGGGTTTATGAGGTCGCTGAGTCGATTCGCAACATTAGATTTCACTGTATCGGTGATCCTGGGGCTGAACTCGAAGGTGCGCTTTTTTGCGACGTTTTCTGAACTTTATTTCACTCATAACTTGTATTACTGATTTTTCTGAGAGAATCAAAGCATACCATCAGAAAGCTGAATGCTTTCTGCACCTAATGGGCATAATGACGACAGTTTGTGGTGTTTCACACACTGTCCCCCCCTCGTTCAATTTCACGCACAATCGACGCCCCCGTATCTCGTGCTATAGAGCTTGGTTTCGGTCGTGTAATAGCTCATTCGGGAGCTATCACTGAGCCCTATCGAGTTATACTTATCTTGTATGTACATGATGCATCGTACCTAAGTGTATTCCCGCGAATCGCTGGATTCCCCAGAACTGCGGATAATCGTGGATACATCCGCATTCCGGCTGCGGGTGCGGGTGCGGGTGCGGGTGCGGGTGCCGATAACCCGCAAAAAACCGGCGCGACATGTTTAGTAAAGATATTCCTTCACCTTCGCACCTCCCAAAATGACACCAGTCAAATATAGCGTGAACAATAAAATGTTGCTGAAATGTAGTGCACAATGTGGTTCTGTAGTGAAGTTTTTCGGTTGTAGTATTTCTCATGAAGATACATGGTGTGAGGTAGTAGTCATTGATTCAAAGTTATGATGTACTGTCATTGTAGTGCAGGCATTGTTTTACATTGTAGTGTATTGTCATGTACTAAGTGGCTACTACACAATAATCTGTGGTTTTGCTGATGTGCACTCGGTTTCTCAGCTACGTCGCCTCGGTAAATGTTGTACGGCTGTTCTACCGGCCCTCAACCTTGCCGCTGCATGCCATCTAGCGCCGGATCTCACGCACCTCGATGATCTCAACCTTAGCTCGTTCCCCGACATGCTCGATACTAGTTTGTGCTTCTGGCTTAATCACTATTACAACCGTTTCTTCTATTTCCTAATCAATCACTGGCAAACCATTGGAAATCCTTAATACTTGGTAAGTCCGTCATGCTCGCCGCTCATTCACAGTACTAACGTCACTGATCAGCCTAGCGTAAACCAATCCCGCTTTTTTCTGTTGTTATTATCTTTTGTTGTCTCTTTCTTTTGTTGGCCACACTATTGTTGCCCCAGACTGCCGTTGTTTGATCTCGCTACATTGAATACATTCCATATCCAATACTGCTCGTGAAGTCCCGCTCCACAACACTCCTGAGTGATCATGAGCATCTATCAATTCCCTTGAGTGCCCATTTGCGATACCTTCGTGAGCGCTCGTGAGTCCTCCCAAGATCTCGTTTGTGTGTGCTGTTCAAGTACTAATAACTGCTCACGAGCGTGACTATCTGGAGCGCTCGTGAGACTAAGCCGGTGCTTTTAATAATACTTTATCCTACGGATCGCATGGCGCGCTCATGGGCGCCAGAGCAATTTAGCGACGCAATCTTACATGAGTCCAGGATTTGCTCCACTTTGTACTCCTCCTTGCCTTCAGGGGTTACTACTGTAGGTACTGGGACAGGGTCCCTTTGGTAGTTGTCCACTGGTTTGGGGTACAAAAGAGCAGTGTGGAAAACCGGATGTACTTTCATGGATTTGGGCAGTTCCAATTTGAAAGTATATTTTCCAATTTGTTCCACGACCTTGTAGGGACCAAAACGTGTCATGAGCCAAATCTGGCTCATTACAGGAACTTGTGGCTATGACCAGATATCTTAGTAATTTGTGTAATTGTGATGAGTAATGGGCTGACTGATGTGATCAGTCAGCCACAGACTGTGGATTAGTCATGTGGCTTCCATGATTGGCAACTGCCAATCATCTGCTGACTGATCAGGGCTATATTTAGCTTATCAGATGGCTTCTGATACTATCTTTAGCTATCAAGTGCAGATCTATCTCACTTGACCCACAAACAAGATGTAGTGTCTATTTATAGGTGTATGCACAGACCATGTACTTAGAGTATAAATACAGAGTCATGAAGCAACTCTGGAGTCCCCAGATTGCTTCATCTTGACAATCTCCCCACATCATAGGGGGGCAGGCTGGTTTCACCAGCCTGTCCCTACACATCCACTATGCATCCATAAGCAAGCAAGTAGTGGGTTGTGACAAAACGCCTATTATCCAGTTTCTTGGATGGTCAGATAGTCTTGATATTCAATCTGTCCAGGAAAACCTTTGAGCCTACTTCAATCTGTGCTGCCTCTCAATGCTTCTGGTTATAGTATTCTGAATAAGTACGGTTTGCTATTGAGAGTGCAGCCTTAGCTTCTTTGTGGATGGATTTGAGGTGATCAGTGTATTCATTGGCTTGAGGTACGCTGCTTTCTTTGGTATTTCCCACTGTGAAGTCTGGAATATAACCATAGCAGGCAAAGAACAGAGTATGTTTTGATCCAGCATGTTTCCTGTTGTTATACGCAAATTCCCCAAGTGGTAGTGCAGTGTGACAACTATGCATCAACTGGCGCTTTGCTAGTCTGAGCGTAGCCACCCAGCGCTTTGGTCTTAATCAAGAAGTATACCTGCGTCATGTGATTGCATGTCATCCCATGGGTCTATGCGCATATATTCTGTAGTTTCTGTATATATGGATTAGGCTGTACGTATATGTGGTGTCATACACTGCTTTCATCATATTCCTGTGTATTGCACTGCATGTACAGCAATGCTATGATTGATGCTCCACAGAAGCTCCACCGTACTGCCCTACACTGGTATGCACTGGTACGCACTGCTATCCTATGCTTAGGCAGTGCTCACCTGTGCTAGACACATAGCTTAGCTGTGAGATGGACACTGGTTTGCTGTATATCATATAGCTTAGCTGTGTAGCATAGCATTCATGTACTGCCTCATCCTCATGTATATAAGGAGGCTCTCCAAAGCCCCTCTCTGTACCAAATTCACATCTTATTACTCTCTACACTTGTGTGCATCAAGCCACCATAAGAGACTCTGTTGAGCACCGCTCCAGAAACATTGAGCTCAGCTCTGTCATTAACCTGCTGCCATCGACTGCAGTGTGCGTACTCCATTAGCAACTTAAGACTATGACAGTAGTCCCTCTTAGCAACATTAGGCCTGTGAGTCCCACAAACGGTAGCACCAGCCACTAGTGTGCTCCCAGCAACAAACCAAGACATATTGTAATTACTTTGAGCGCTTTGGACATACTACCACTCTCAGTCACACCCCAGGTTATATGACAGTTCCCAGCTGCATACTCTTAGTGTAGATTGTTGATAGTGTAAATCATCGGCAACACGTTTAGTAATACCTTGCATATAGAACTTGCTCCGTAGTTACATTAAATTGTCCACTACAGCTAATTGTTATTTGTACCCACTCATCACAGCCTTAGAGCACTCTGTTATTCTAGTGCTTACCTACCTTCCCACTACACCTTCACAAGTGCATATATTTAACAGTGTAAATGTGTCACAACCCTTGTTTCTAAGGGTGTTTACTTTCTATTTTGGATACAATGGCGTTGGTGTTGGATCTTGGTCTGATGCGTGGCAGCCGCCTGTGGCGGTTCATAAGTGTGTTCTGAGGTCAAAGTGTTAATGAGGGCTCAATGTAAGGTGTCAAGCCTCTTGGTCTTTGGACTATAGTCCTCTGCTTGTCTTGCAAGTAGGACTTCAAAGGCACCCGTCTCCAGCGGAGGCTGTGAATGACTTGTGGCTTGCAAGTTGAATGTACTGAGTACCTAAGTTAATAGGACTGAGTACCAATAGTTGAGTCTTAAGTATAAGTCTTATGTATGTCTTAGTAGTTATCACCCTTGAGGGGAGATTGACAAGGTAGAGCAAGCTGGTCTGAGGACAGCTTGCACACCAAGTATTTATACCCATGAGTACATGGTCTGTGCACACAGTTCCAAGAATACATGAGCTAAGGATAGTGTGTGTGTCTAAAAGAGGGTGCATCTAAAGATAAATTGTGGCTAAGAATAGTCTAAGAAGACTGTATGCATGCTAAAGATAGCCTTGATCAGTAAGCATCCATGTGGAGGCTTAGTTAATATGCCAATCAGTCTTAGTAAGAGGAAGAAAAGAAGTTAGTGACTTATCAGGCGTGTAAGCCACAAGAAAAAGACATGAGGTCATGTGTGCGGCTCATGACAGACCACTCACAAACATAGCCACTACTTAAGGATAACAAACACAGGGAAACAACAGGGTCCTGACATATAAGGCATGTAAGTCACAGGAAAAAGGTGAAGTCATGTGCATGGCTCATGACAAACCGTTTGAAGAAAGATCACACAAATATATCTTTTACACATAAATGGTCAATTACTCAAAAGCTCTGGTGGGGACTCCACAACTAGCACTGGTTTGGCTAAAAGCATTGAATTGCCAAGAACCATTGTTCAATAATTTTAGGACTTACTGAACCATGCTTTATGGCACTCATGAATAACCTTGCCAGCCATGCAAATTTCTTCTCAGTGTCCCACTATCCTGCCAGGTATCTTGAAGGGTTGGCAGACAAGTACTTGGATATAGTATCTTCAGATAACTGGAATGGTCCAGATGAGGGCCCGGGTCCAGCCCTGGCACTGAGTGATAAATCATGTGTGCTTGATCAAAGGTTAACCAGCACAGACAAAAGAATCAGTCATTAGGTAACCAAACAGTAGACTCCTGCAAGTTCCCTGAATATTTCAGGTTGAAACATCCAAGCAAAAAACAATCCTTGAGATCACAACCAACAGTCAATTCCTGTAAATGAGGGAGACATTGTGCAAAACAACACAGACACCCAAGTCTGGCTGGGTGCAAAAGTTACCCCAGTGTGTGCATATTCAAACATGTTCTCACTAAATTTGGGATTTTGTTGTGAAATTGACTGTTGCTGTCATGAGCCGCGCACATGACTTCACCTTTTCTTTTGATCTCGTGGCTTGCACGCTTTATAAGCCACCCCTTCTTTTGAACTTCTATCCATTACTAAGGATGATTGGCGCTTGACTAAGCCTCCACATGATAGCTGACTGATCATAGCTATCTTTAGCACGCATACAATCTTCTCAAACTATCTTTAGTAACACTCTTATTTTAGATTTACCTTCCTTTAGAAACACGCACTATCTTTAGCTCATGTATTCTTGGAACTGTACGCACAGACCATGTACTCATGAGTATAAATACACAGTGTGCAAGCTGCTCTCAAACCAGCTTGCTCTACCTTGTTGATCTCCCCTCAAGGGTGATAACTACTAAGAGATATATAAGACTTACACTTAAGACTCGACTATCAGTACTCGGTCCTATTAACTTAGGTACTTAGTACATCTAACTGGCAAGCCACGAGTCCCTCACAGTCTCCACTGGAGACGGGTGCCTTTGACGTCCTACTCGCCAGACGAGCAGAGGACTACGATCCCAAGACTAAGAGACTCGATACCCTACACAGGGCTGTCATCAACACCTCTACACTTGACTACATCTATGAACAGCCACAGGAGGCTGCCACGCATCAGGCCAAGATCCGACGCCGATGCCGTCGTATCCAAAACAGAAAGTAAACACCCTTAGAAACAAGGGTTGTGACAGTTGCTTTTGATATGGAGAGTATTTTCAAAGGCAAGGAGGCAAGAATACTCAGGTCTCCTTTTGTGAGTTTGAGCTTCAAAGGCTCACCAAACAGCTCATTTTCCATAGAGCAGAGTTGAGGCACTGAATATGCAGTAGTATAGTATCAGCAAGGTCAATACTTACCTGCTCGGTCCTGACATACAGCTCTGCTGAATGCTGTCAATAGGAGGTATTGAACCAGCTAGGACCTGATAGAACTGGATGGACTTCCCAAAAGTGTGAAGTGTAGCATTTGGATATTCAGGGGGAAGTACAATTTCTACAGTAGTCAACAATCCAGCAGCCACTCCTGCACTTGGTTGTGCGAGTCAATTTTGGGACTATTGTCAACCATAAATCTTTTCAATGACCCCTCACCACATTTTTTGACAGCACTACAACATTATTGTTGCAAACTCCACTCCCACCTGTCATGAGCCACGCACATGACCCTTATCTTTTTCTCGTGGCTTACACGCTTTATAAGCCACTCACTTCTTTTTTCCCACTTAGTAAGACTAGTGGGCGTATTGACTAAGCCTCCACATGGATGCTTACTGATCAGAACTATCTTTAGCACGCACCACATGCATGCTTACTGATCAAGGTTATCTTTAATACGCATACGGTCTTCTTGGACTATCTTTAGCTTCACTCTATTCTTGGACCACCTTCTTTTTAGACTTACGCACTATCTTTAGCTCATGTATTATTGGAACTGTACGCACAGACCATGTACCCATGAGTATAAATACTCGGTGTGCAAGCTGCTCTCAGACCAGCTTGCTCTACCTCGTCGATCTCCCCTCAAGGGTGATAACTACTAAGACATACATAAGACTTATATACACTTAAGACTCAACCATTGATACTAGGTCCTATTAACTTAGGTACTTAGTAATACACTGCAAGCCACAAGTCAATCACAGTCTCTCCAAGAGATGGGTGCCTTCGACGTCCTACTCGCTAGACGAGCAGAGAACTATACTCCTAAGACCAAGAGGCTCGATACCCTACACCGGGCTGTCATCGACGCTTCCACACTCGACTACATCTACGAACAGCCACAGGAGGCTGCCACGCATCAGGCTAAGATCCGACGCCGTCGCCGTCGTATCCAGAATAGAAAGTAAACACCCTTAGAAACGAGGGTTGTGACATTGTAGAGCAAGCTTCACACTGATCCGTGGCTATGTCTCAACGATCTTCATCAAGAGTAACCAGGAGCCAGTCGGCTCAAGGAGAACCACTAGTGCCACCGGTAGATAACCCTGACCGGCCGTCGGTAGCTAGATCAGACAACGCAACGTCCCTATCCGCTCTAAGGGAACAAGTATTACAGATGACAATGGAAGCAACAGACGCTATCCACGCACGAGTCAGCATACCAGGATCATACGCGGATCCTGATGAAACTATCCAAGCTGAACCTACCATTATAGTGGGTGAAGGAAACCCAAACGAGTCAACTGCAACAGCAGCCGATATCGTCGGAGGAAGATCTGTACCACGAACCACTGTGGAATCAGTATCAGATCCTGAGGAATCTAGACTCTCTGAGGATATAGGACGAACCCCAGATACAACTGAGCCAGTAGCAACACAGGGAGAAACAGTACAAGCGACAGGACCTGAACACTTTTGGAATGCAAGGGCCAGCATATCCCCAGGAAGGATAATTTCCGTAAGAAGAAGGGTACCAATCGATCCCACAGCAGGGATAGAAGACCAAGTCGACCCTGTACCTCCATATGCACCAAACCCTTTGGAAATACCTGCCGGAAGATACAGTCCCACAAACATTCCAAGAGAAGAAAGACACCTATACTCGGCACACCCCCTGACAGGAATAAGGACCCGATCACAAGCATCGAATGCCATAGAAGCACCCATACCACAGAGACCCATACAAGTACCGGAACAGATAGAAGCCCCTCCCCAAATTAGGATTGAGCAGAGACCAGCGAACCCCACACCACCTAGACCTCACTCAGCGACACCTGCACCTGAAGAAGTACCAGCAGAAGGGAACGAAGACGAATATGAAAGGCTTCTTAATGGGCCCATAGAAAATATCCGAAGAGCGGCAGCCAGGGATCCCACACTGGGATTCTTCTTCAGGGTACTAGACGACATCAAGGATCAACTCCTTGAGGGTATCACAGCCCAAATACAGGTACAAGAGAACCGACAAGATACAGGGGTACAAACACTCAATACTACCCTACAACAAATGACCAATTCCATCTCTAAATTGGAAGCATCCACCGGCAATATCAAGCAGCAAGTAGAGAGTGCAGCCCAGAACGCATGGACAGCAGCAAACAGCTCTCAACTAGGAGTCAACGAACAAATAAAGACTCAGAACGCCATCGACAAGCTCAGTCAACAAATGGACACCATAGTCGTGGCTATGGGAGCTATGGGTAAAGAAGTATCCGCCGCCCTAAACAAACAAAAGGAGGCCATCAAGAAACTTAAGGCCGACACAGAGACCCTTCAAGAAACACTACAGGTAGTAGAGGAAAGGATCTCAAACACTGATATCATGGACCAACACCACCAATGGGAACCGGAAGCTGAGTCTTTGCGGGCACAAGTCCCAAAAAGACCTCAAGGATTATTCCCAGGGGATAACCCCCAGGACCTCCTTCAGGACCTCCATCAAGGGGAAATACACCTCCCCCTAGAACCCCAAAGGCTCCTAGAAAGGAAGGCAATACCAAAGACGAAATCCCAAAGGAGCCAGAGCCAAGAAACCTGAAGCATTCAATGGGAAAAGAGGACAAGAAGCGGAAATCTTCCTTATGAAAATGGAAATTTACTTCAATGATTATGGTACTGCTTTTGACAACAATCGGAAGATGGCTACCTTCCTCACCAACATGGGAGAAGGAGAAGCAGCCAAATGGGCCAAACCCCTACTCAGGAAAATCCTTGACGAAGAACCACACGAATACCTTGCAAATTGGAATGCCCTGAAGAACGCTTTCCTCCTTGCCTTTTCGGATCCCATGAAAAAGGAAAGAGCAATTCAAAATATTCACAAACTCCAACAAACAGGATCAGCACAACACTATGTCACTGCCTTCCGCACCCTTATGCAGGAATTAGACTGGGACGAACATGCCTTCATAGATGTCTTCAAGAAAGGACTTAAGAATAATGTCCAACAAGAGCTTCTAAAGGCAACCATCACCCAAGACACATCTACATTCTCCCTAGAAAAATGGATGGAAGTCTCTATCAGAATAGACGATCTTCTATTTACAGGAAGAAGCCTAAGAGAGAACAACTCTCCGGGAAACCAAGACAGGAAATTCCAACCAAGGACAACCAAAGCTAAAGCAGGAATAGTACCGTCTGAAGTCATCCAAAAAAGGAGAGAAGAAGGAAGATGCATCAAATGCGGAAGAATGGGACACCGTATGAAAGATTGCAAATTCAGGGAATGGCAACAAGAACCCCAAACTATTAAAGGAAAGGAAGCTAGGATCGAAGAAGTGAAGGAAGAGGAGAAATCCTCTGATTCAGAGTCGGAAAACTAGAACAGCAGACTGAGTCCATGTCAGTACCTGCCCAGAAACCCTTGACCAAGAACCAGAAAAGAAAGAAACGTGTATTATACCTAAAGAAATCCGAACAAACCGCGTCTATCTTCACAATGGTCAAGGGAATCATGGACCCCATCCCCACTCTAGTCGATTCCGGATCCTCAAAAAACTTCTTAGATATCAACTTTGCCAAGAACAACAACCTTCCTTTGACACCCTTAGTCAACCCACGAACTGTGATCGCCATAGATGGAAAAGAACTTCCAAACAAAATAAAAAATAAAACAACACTGGAAGTAGAGATCGAAGGATGGACCTTTGATGTAACTTTCTTTGTAATGGACCTAGGGGATACCGACATGATCCTAGGTTTAGATTGGCTACAAGAGGCAGACCCAGATATAAATTGGAAAACCCTAGAAATTTCATGGAAGGGGAGACCCCTTACCGCCAAAGCTGGGAAGGATTTACCTACCATACCAGAGGAATTCATGGAATTCATCGACGTCTTCAGCGAAGAACTTTTCAAGAAGCTCCCAGAACACCGATCCTTCGACTGCAACATAGATTTTGTGGAAGGATCAGATCTACCAAAACCAGCAAAAGTATATCCCCTTTCACCAATCGAAAGCAGAACAATAAAGGAATTTATTGACCAAGGATTGGCCGATGGAAAAATCCGGCCTAGCAAATCCCCTATAGCTTCACCTTGCTTCTTCGTCAAGAAGAAGGATGGATCCTTGAGGCTAGTAACAGATTATCGGAAAATCAACAATATCACTATACCAGATCAATTCCCCATGCCACTTCAGGTAGAACTTGTCGACCAAGTCAAGAATGCCAAGATCTATTCAAAGTTAGACCTTAGATGGGGATTCAATAACATTCGTATCAAAGAAGGCGATGAATGGAAAACCGCCTTTAGAACAGCATATGGAATATATGAATATCTAGTCATGCCCTTCGGACTCAAGAATGCCCCAGCAGTCCTTCAAAGGATGATGAACGATATTTTTAGACACCTACTAGGTGTCACTGTAGTGGTCTACATGGATGATATCCTTATCTTCTCAGAGAAAGAGGAAGACCATGCAGAACATGTCAAAGAAGTACTCAAAATCCTAAGAGATAACAATCTTTACGCCAAACTAGCCAAATGCGAATTCTTTGTCAAGAAGGTCATTTTCCTTGGGTTAGTAATTACCCCTGAAGGAATTTCCATGGAAGAAGAGAAAATCAAGGCAATCATGGAATGGGGCGCACCCAGGAAAATAAAGGAAGTCCAGGCTTTCCTTGGCTTTGTAAACTTCTACAGGAGGTTTATAGCTGAATTTAGCAAAATAGCCAGACCATTACATGACCTAACAAAAAAGGATACCAGGTTTGAATGGAGTCAGGAATGCCAACAAGCCTTTGAGGAAATCAAGAAACGGGTCAGCCAAGATCCAGTACTAATACATCCTGATCCCGATAAACCTTTCATTTTGGAAACCGATGCATCAGGTATAGCCATAGGAGCTATACTTAGCCAACGAGGTGAAGATGGATACCTCCACCCAGTAGCCTACTTATCAAAAAGCTACAACGACGCACAAAGAAACTATGATACGGCCAACAAGGAATTACTCGCTATTGTGGAATCATTAAAACATTGGCGCATATACCTTGAAGGGACTATATTACCTGTGACTGTCTTCACCGATCACCGAAATCTAGAAAGATGGAAAAATGCAGAAACCTTCAACAGAAGGCATGCCAGATGGCATATGGAACTCGCTTCTTTCAACTTCGAAATCCATTATAGGCCAGGTAAAATGTCTAATAAACCAGACGCCCTGTCAAGAAGACATGACCACGAGGATATCCCAAATCCCCAGCAAATTATGATTAATGCCGAACGATTCAAAGGCTTCAAAGCAAACATAGAAATCGACATCATTTCTATGATTAGGGAGAGCCTCAGCGATGATGAATCCCTAACGACCCTGATTGAGAGTACAAAGAAAAAGGAAGACCTTCCACCCTCTATTAGGAAACAATATGACAAGTATGAATGGAAGGAAAATCTCCTATGGTATGAAGGACGAATAGTAATCCCTGAAAACAAAGAGATACGACTTGCCATTCTGGAAATGCACCATGACAACCCAATAGCTGGCCATCAGGGACAAGCCAGAACTTTGGAACTCATATCTAGAAGATACTATTGGCCGGCTATGAAACAACAAGTCAACCGATTTGTCGAAACATGTGAAATCTGCCAAAGGAGTAAGGGCCACAAACAATACGCACCCCAAAAACCTCTACCAATACCCCAAAAGCCTTGGGAAGACATCGCATATGATTTCATCGTCAAGCTCCCTGAATCACAGGGCATGGATAGTATACTGGTAGTAATCGACCGCTTCTCTCGGCAAGCACATTTCATCCCTTGCCTTGAAAGCACCAATACAGAAGGAGTAGCCGACCTCTTCATCAAGGAAGTCTGGAAATTACATGGATTACCCAAGACAACTGTGTCCGACAGAGGGCCGACTTTCAATAGCCAATTCCTGAAAGCCCTCTATGCCAAACTAGGTATCGACCCCAAATTTTCCACAGTGTCACAACCCTCGTTTCTAAGGGTGTTTACTTTCTATTCTGGATACGACGGCGACGGCGTCGGATCTTAGCCTGATGCGTGGCAGCCTCTTGTGGCTGTTCGTAGATGTAGTCGAGTGTGGAAGCGTCGATGACAGCCCTGTGTAGGGTATCGAGCCTCTTGGTCTTAGGAGTATAGTTCTCTGCTCGTCTAGCGAGTAGGACGTCGAAGGCACCCGTCTCTTGGAGAGACTGTGATTGACTCGTGGCTTGTAGTGTATTACTAAGTACCTAAGTTAATAGGACCTAGTATCAATGGTTGAGTCTTAAGTGTATATAAGTCTTATGTATGTCTTAGTAGATATCACCCTTGAGGGGAGATCGACGAGGTAGAGCAAGCTGGTCTTGGAGCAGCTTGCACACCGAGTATTTATACTCATGGGTACATGGTCTGTGCCTACAGTTCCAAAAATACATGAGCTAAAGATAGTACGTGTTTCTAAAAGAGTGTGTGTCTAAAAGAAGAGCGTAGCTAAGAATAGTCCAAGAAGACTGTATGCGTGCTACAAATAGCCTTGATCAGTAAGCGTCCATGTGGTGCGTGTTAAAGATAGCTTTGATCAGTAAGCATCCATGTGGAGGCTTAGTTAATACGCCAATCAGCCTTACTAAGGGGAAGAAAAGAAGTGAGTGGCTTATACGGCGTGTAAGCCACGAGAAAAGATAGAGGTCATGTGCGCGGCTCATGACATTACCCCCCTCTTAATGGCGAGTCTTAGGGGACATGAGACGAGCAAGCAAGACAAAAGTTCGTGGAGGATAGATAGAAAAAGTAAAGTATTACAAAAATTTCTTTTTTGAGTCCGTAAAAAATGTCCATAATCAGAATTCCTCAGTGTCCTTAGGGTGGTGTACCCCGGCGCCATTAGGGGCCTCGGCTCCCCAGACTTCTTCCTTCAGCTTGACCCACTCTTCATCTTCATCTAGGGGTTCGAGAAGGAGGTCGGCCATGTCGACCGAAAGGTCTTCGTTGCCCTTATCCCAGGCCTTCTGGTCCAGCCAGTCCAATAGTTCCCTCTTTGACCACTCTTCTTTCTCGACTAGCTCGACTACTTCCCCGAAGGATATTTCCTTCAGGACTTCCTGATAGCTTTTCGAGATGTCAGGGGCCTGGCACCACTCTTCGACTACCCTTGCTACGATGGCCATCTTCTGACCCTTATCGCCTATTGCCCCCATCCACTCCTTCTTCATCTCCTCTATATCGCTCAGACGGAACCACCACTCCGTCGAGTTTTCCACCCATTTGGGCACCGCCTTCTCCTTTCCTTGGTTCTCCCATTCTTCCAGGCGCTTGATGAGGTGGGGGGTGCTGAAATGGTTTATCGATTTTTTAATTAGCCGGTTGTTTCGATCTTTGGTCCTGGTATAATCTTCGTACCAGCTCATCCTTTTGACCTTTTGCACCTCCTTCACCAGGTGCTCGACTTCACTCCCTACCCACTCTTCAATTACAAATAGTTTGGTGGCCTGCATGGCCCTATCGGACTCCGGCCGGGGCCCCTTACCGACCCAGTACAGGTTGCCCCGTTTAGGGCATTGGAGGGTGTGGGTGGCGAGCCACCTGCAGTTCCATCGCTCGGCCATTGGGATATAGTCAAGGGTAAGGCTCGGGTCGAGGGATTTAGCGTAGTCCGAGCTTCTAATGAAGCTATCACAGCGCCTAATGGCGTCTTGGTAGCTATAGAGCCTGTCGCCGCCATGGCCCCATGTGAGTTTATGTGATACACGCTGTTTTCCCCATACTGACTTGGGGGTGTGGTTGACGACGACCTTGGCGTCACGGGGGTCGTAGCGGATGCCGGTGACCTTGGCGGACTTGGAGTTGCGGACGGGGGCCATGGTAGAAGTAAGGAGTTAAAAGAGTTAGAGTTTTTTTTTGGTTGCTGGTTTGGAGGGTAGCTGGAGCTGCTGGTGGTGAAGTTTGAGGCTTTCCCCTCTACTCTTTTATACCCTTTTCCTGGGTGTTTGTAGTTCTTTGGTAAAGGAGCCTTGGGATGGCGTTTGAGTAGATCTTCCATGATTTGGGGTAGTTCGGCTATTTTTTCGGCCCGTTCCATGGTGTCTTCTATCGGATCATAGCCCTTCCATCTCACTTGGTAGTAAAGGCCATTCTTCCTTTGTTCCCATGCGACCACATGATCTACTTCATATTCTTCTTCCCCTTCTTCTGTCACAATTGGGGGTGGTCTTGCTTGACGTCTGTGAAAGTCCTTGTCTTCTGTGAAAGGTGTGAGAAGGTTGATATGGAATACGTTGTGTGTTCGCATGGTTTTTGGAAGTTCTAAGCGGTAGACGTGTGAGGAGATTTTCTCCGATATGACGAAAGGCCCCAATTTTTTGTTATCTAGCTTCTTTGAGGGTCGCCGTGTTGTGATGTTCTGGCCCACTAGCCATACTTTGTCCCCTACTTTGTATTCACGTTTTGGGGTAGCTTCCTTTGATCTATGGAATTCCATGGAAGCTATGGCTTCGTCCCATATTTCCTGCATCGAGTCTGCCATGTCGGCGGCGTTAGGGGCATTGACTTCCAGATCTACAAGGTCCCATTTAGGATGTAGTCCGTATACGGTTTCAAAGGCTGTCTTCCCTGTGGCGGAATTTACTTGATTGTTGTGACAGAATTCTGCTATTGGTAGCCATCTGACCCAATCGTCTTGCCTGTAATTGCAAAAGCTTCTTAAGAAGCCTTCTAGCCATTGGTTGGTTCTTTCCGTTATTCCATCAGTTTCCGGATGGAAGGCTGTGGAAAATTTGGGGTTGATACCCAGTTTGGCGTAGAGAGCTTTCAAAAATTGGCTGTTGAAGGTCGGCCCCCTATCTGACACGGTTGTCTTGGGTAATCCATGTAGTTTCCAGACTTCTTTGATGAAGAGGTCGGCTACTCCTTCTGCATTGGTGCTTTCAAGACAGGGGATGAAGTGTGCTTGCCGAGAGAAGCGATCGATCACCACTAGTATACTGTCCATGCCTTGTGATTCAGGGAGTTTGACGATAAAGTCATATGCAATGTCTTCCCATGGTTTTTGGGGTATTGGTAAGGGTTTTGGTGGGGCGTACTGTTTATGGCCTTTACTCCGTTGGCAAATTTCACATGTCTCAACAAATCGGTTGACTTGTTGTTTCATAGCTGGCCAGTAGTATCTTCTGGATATGAGCTCTAGGGTTCTGGCTTGTCCCTGATGGCCGGCTATTGGGTTGTCATGGTGCATCTCCAAGATGGCTAGCCGTATTTCTTTATTTTCAGGGATTACTATTCGTCCCTCATACCATAGGAGATCTTCCTTCCATTCATACTTGTCGTATTGTTTCCTAATAGAGGGTGGAAGGTCTTCCTTTTTCTTTGTACTCTCAATAAGGGTCGTTAGGGATTCATCATCGCTGATGCTTTCCTTAATCATAGAAATGATGTCGATTTCTATGTTTGCTTTGAAGCCCTTGAATCGTTCGGCATTGATCATGATTTGTTGGGGGTTTGGGATATCCTCGTGATCATGTCTTCTTGACAGGGCATCTGGTTTATTAGACATTTTACCTGGCCTGTAGTGGATTTCGAAGTTGAAAGAAGCGAGTTCCATATGCCATCTGGCATGCCTTCTGTTGAAGGTTTCTGCATTTTTCCATCTTTCTAGATTTCGGTGGTCGGTAAAGACAGTCACAGGTAAGATAGTCCCTTCAAGGTATATGCGCCAATGTTTTAATGATTCCACAATAGCGAGTAGTTCCTTGTTAGCAGTATCATAGTTTCTTTGTGCGTCGTTGTAGCTCTTTGATAAATATGCTACTGGGTGGAGGTATCCATCTTCACCTCGTTGGCTAAGTATAGCTCCTACGGCTATTCCTGATGCATCGGTTTCCAAGATAAAGGGTTTATCGGGATCAGGGTGTATTAGTACTGGATCTTGGCTGACCCGTTTCTTGATTTCCTCAAAGGCCTGTTGGCATTCCTGAGTCCATTCGAATTTGGTATCCTTTTTTGTTAAATCATGTAATGGTCTAGCAATCTTGCTAAATTCAGCTATAAACCTCCTGTAGAAGTTTACAAAGCCAAGGAAAGCCTGCACTTCCTTTATTTTCCTGGGTGCACTCCATTCCATGATTGCTTTGATTTTCTCTTCTTCCATGGAAATTCCTTCGGGGGTGATTACTAGCCCAAGGAAAATGACCTTTTTGACAAAGAATTCGCATTTGGCTAGTTTGGCGTAGAGGTTGTTTTCTCTTAGGATTTTGAGTACTTCTTTGACATGTTCCGCATGGTCTTCCTCCTTTTCTGAAAAGATAAGGATGTCATCCATGTAGACTACTACCGTGACACCTAGAAGGTGCCTGAAGATATCGTTCATCATTCTCTGGAGGACGGCTGGAGCGTTCTTGAGTCCAAAGGGCATGACTAGGTATTCGTATATTCCATAAGCTGTCCTGAAGGCGGTTTTCCATTCATCGCCTTCCTTAATACGGATGTTGTTGAATCCCCATCTAAGGTCTAATTTTGAATAGATCTTGGCGTTCTTGACCTGGTCGACAAGTTCCACCTGGAGAGGCATAGGAAATTGGTCTGGTATAGTGATATTGTTGATTTTCCTGTAATCCGTTACTAGTCTTAGAGATCCATCCTTCTTTTTGACAAAGAAGCAAGGTGAGGCTATAGGGGATTTACTGGGTCGGATTTTTCCATCAGCCAGTTCTTGGTCAATGAATTCCTTTATCGTTCTGTTTTCGATTGGTGAGAGGGGATATACTTTTGCTGGTTTTGGGAGATCTGATCCTTCCACAAAGTCTATGTTGCAATCGAAGGACCGGTGTTCTGGAAGTTTCTTGAAGAGTTCCTCGCTAAAGACGTCGATGAATTCCATAAATTCTTCTGGTATAGTAGGTAGATCTTTTCCAGCTTTGGCAGTGATGGGCCTTCCCTTCCATGAAATCTCTAGGGTCTTCCAATCTATGTCAGGGTCGGCTTCTTGTAGCCAGTCTAGCCCTAGAATCATATCGGTGTCTCCTAGGTCCATCACAAAGAAGGTTATGTCGAAGGTCCATCCTTCGATTTCTACTTCTAGGGTTGCTTTATTCTTTATTTTGTTTGGTAGTTCTTTACCGTCTATGGCAATTACCGTTCGTGGGTTGACTAGGGGTATCAGGGGGATTTTGTTGTTTTGGACAAATTTGATGTCTAGGAAGTTTTTTGAAGATCCAGAGTCGACTAGAGTGGGAATGGGGTCCATGATTCCCTTGACCATTGTAAAGATAGACGCAGTCTGTTCGGATTTCTTTAGGTATAATACACGCTTCTTTCTTTTCTGATTCTTGGTCAAGGGTTTCTGGGCAGGTACTGACATGGACTCAGCCTGCTGTTCTAGTTTTCCGACTCCGAGTCAGAGGATTTCTCCTCTTCCTTTACTTCTTCAATCTTTGCTTCTTTTCCTTTGATGGCTTGGGGTTCTTGTTGCCATTCCTTGAATTTGCATTCCCTCATGCGGTGTCCCCTTCTTCCACATTTGATGCATCTTCCTTCTTCTCGCCTTTTCTGGATGACCTCCGATGGTACTATTCCTGCTTTAGCTTGGGTTGTCCTTGGTTGGAATTTTCTGTCTTGATTTCCAGAGGAGCTATTATCCCTTAAGCTTCTTCCAGTGAATAGGAGGTCGTCTATCCTGATAGAGACTTCCATCCATTTTTCTAGCGAGAAGGTAGATGTGTCCTGAGTGATGGTTGCTTTGAGGAGCTCCTGTTGGACATTGTTCTTGAGTCCTTTCTTGAAGACATCTATGAAGGCGTGTTCGTCCCAGTCTAATTCTTGCATGAGAGTACGGAAGGCTGAGACGTAGTGTTGGGCTCATCCTGTTTGTTGAAGTTTATGAATATTTTGAATGGCTCTTTCCTTTTTCATGGGATCTGAGAAGGCGAGGAGGAAAGCGTTCTTCAAGGCATTCCAATTTGCGAGATATTCGTGTGGTTCTTCGTCAAGGATTTTCCTGAGTAGGGGTTTGGCCCATTTGGCTGCTTCTCCCTCTCCCATATTGGTGAGGAAGGTAGCCATCTTTCGATTGTTGTCAAAGGCAGTACCGTAATCATTGAAGTAGATTTCCATTTTCATGAGGAAGATTTCTGCTTCTTGTCCTCTCTTCCCATTAAATGCCTCAGGCTTCTTGGCTCTAGCTCCTTTTGGGATTTCATCTTTGGTATTCCCTTCTTTCTTAGGAGGTTTTGGGGTTCTGAGAGGGGGTGTATTTCCTCTTGATGGCGGTCCTGATGGAGGTCCTGGGGGGTTATCCCCTGGGAATAATCCTTGAGGTCCTTTTGGGACTTGTGCCCGCGAAGACTCAGCTTCTGGTTCCCATTGATGGTGTTGGTCCATGATATCAATGTTTGAGACCCTTTCTTCTACTACTTGTAGTGTTTCCTGAAGGGTTTCCGTGTCGACCTTAAGTTTCTTGATGGCTTCCTTTTGTTTATTCAGGGCCGCAGATACTTCTTTGCCCATAGCTCCCATTGCTACGACTATGGCATCCATTTGTTGACTAAGTTTTTCTATGGCGTTCTGAGTCTTTATTTGTTCGTTGACTCCTAGTTGAGAGCTGTTTGCTGCTGTCCATGCGTTCTGGGCTGCACTCTCTACTTGCTGCTTGATATTGCCGGTGGATGCTTCCAATTTAGAGATGGAATTGGTCATTTGTTGTAGGGTAGTATTGAGTGTTTGTACCCCTGTATCTTGTCGATTCTCTTGTACCTGTATTTGGGCTGTGATACCCTCAAGGAGTTGATCCTTGATGTCGTCTAGTACCCTGAAGAAGAATCCCAGTGTGGGATCCCTGGCTGCCGCTCTTCGGATATTTTCTATGGGCCCATTAAGAAGCCTTTCATATTCGTCTTCGTTCCCTTCTGCTGGTACTTCTTCAGGTGCAGGTGTCGCTGAGTGAGGTCTAGGTGGTGTGGGGTTCGCTGGTCTCTGCTCAATCCTAATTTGGGGAGGAGCTTCTATCTGTTCCGGTACTTGTATGGGTCTCTGTGGTATGGGTGCTTCTATGGCATTCGATGCTTGTGATCGGGTTCTTATCCCTGTCAGAGGATGTGCCGAGTATAGGTGTCTTTCCTCTCTTGGAATGTTTGTGGGACCATATCTCCCGGTCGGTATCTCCAAAGGGTTTGGTGCATATGGAGGTACAGGGTCGACTTGGTCTTCTATCCCTGCTGTAGGGTCAATCGGTACCCTTCTTCTTATGGAAATTATCCTTCCTGGGGATATACTGGCCCTTGCATTCCAAAAGTGTTCGGGTCCTGTTGTTTGTGCTGTTTCTACTTGTGTTGCTACAGGCTCAGTTGTATCTGGGGTTCGTCCTATATCCTCAGAGAGTCGAGATTCCTCGGGGTCTGATACGGATTCCACGGTGGTTCGTGGTACAGATCTTCCTCCGACAATATCAGCTGCTGTTGCAGTTGACTCGTTTGGATTTCCTTCACCCACTATAATGGTAGGTTCAGCTTGGATAGTTTCATCAGGATCCGCATATGATCCTGGTATGCTGATTCGTGCGTGGATAGCATCTGTTGCTTCCGTTGTCATCTGTAATACTTGTTCCCTTAGAGCGGATAGGGACGTTGCGTTGTCTGATCTAGCTACCGACGGCCGGTCAGGGTTATCTACCGGTGGCACTAGTGGTTCTCCTTGAGCCGACTGGCTCCTGGTTACTCTTGATGAAGATCGTTGAGACATAGCCACGGATCAGTGTGAAGCTTGCTCTACAATGTCACAACCCTCGTTTCTAAGGGTGTTTACTTTCTATTCTGGATACGACGGCGACGGCGTCGGATCTTAGCCTGATGCGTGGCAGCCTCTTGTGGCTGTTCGTAGACGTAGTCGAGTGTGGAAGCGTCGATGACAGCCCTGTGTAGGGTATCAAGCCTCTTGGTCTTAGGAGTATAGTTCTCTGCTCGTCTAGCGAGTAGGACGTCGAAGGCACCCATCTCTTGGAGAGACTGTGATTGACTTGTGGCTTGCAGTGTATTACTAAGTACCTAAGTTAATAGGACCTAGTATCAATGGTTGAGTCTTAAGTGTATATAAGTCTTATGTATGTCTTAGTAGTTATCACCCTTGAGGGGAGATTGACGAGGTAGAGCAAGCTGGTCTTGGAGCAGCTTGCACACCGAGTATTTATACTCATGGGTACATGGTCTGTGCCTACAGTTCCAATAATACATGAGCTAAAGATAGTACGTGTTTCTAAAAGAGTGTGTGTCTAAAAGAAGAGCGTAGCTAAGAATAGTCCAAGAAGACTGTATGCGTGCTACAAATAGCCTTGATCAGTAAGCGTCCATGTGGTGCGTGTTAAAGATAGCTTTGATCAGTAAGCATCCATGTGGAGGCTTAGTTAATACGCCAATCAGCCTTACTAAGGGGAAGAAAAGAAGTGAGTGGCTTATACAGCGTGTAAGCCACGAGAAAAGATAGAGGTCGTGTGCGCGGCTCATGACACACAGCCTTCCATCCGGAAACTGATGGAATAACGGAAAGAACCAACCAATGGCTAGAAGGCTTCTTAAGAAGCTTTTGCAATTACAGGCAAGACGATTGGGTCAGATGGCTACCAATAGCAGAATTCTGTCACAACAATCAAGTAAATTCAGCCACAGGGAAGACAGCCTTTGAAACCGTATACGGACTACATCCTAAATGGGACCTTGTAGATCTGGAAGTCAATGCCCCTAACGCCGCCAACATGGCAGACTCGATGCAAGAAATATGGGACGAAGCCATAGCTTCCATGGAATTCCATAGATCAAAGGAAATCACCCCAAAACGTGAATACAAAGTAGGGGACAAAGTATGGCTAGTGGGCCAGAACATCACAACACGGCGACCCTCAAAGAAGCTAGATAACAAAAAATTGGGGCCCTTCGTCATATCAGAGAAAATCTCCTCACACGTCTACCGCTTAGAACTTCCAAAAACCATGCGAACACACAACGTATTCCATATCAACCTTCTCACACCTTTCACAGAAGACAAGGACTTTCACAGACGTCAAGCAAGACCACCCCCAATTGTGACAGAAGAAGGGGAAGAAGAATATGAAGTAGATCATGTGGTCGCATGGGAACAAAGGAAGAATGGCCTTTACTACCAAGTGAGATGGAAGGGTTATGATCCGATAGAAGACACCATGGAACGGGCCGAAAAAATAGCTGAACTACCCCAAATCATGGAAGATCTACTCAAACGACACCCCAAAGCTCCCTTACCAAAGAACTACAAACAAAACGAAAAGAGGTATAAAAGAGTGGGGGGGAAAACCTCAAACTTCACTACCAACAGCTCCAGCTACTCACCAAACCAACAATCCACTCAACCTCAAAACTCTCTTAACTCTTTATCCCCACAATGGCCCCCACTCGCACCAACAAGTCCGCCAAGGCCACCAACGTCCGATACGACCCCCGCGATGCCCGGGTCGCCTCAGACCACACCCCCAAGTCAGTATGGGGAAAGCAACGCGTATCTCATAAACTCACATGGGGCCATGGCGGCGACAGACTTTATAGCTACCAGGAAGCCATTAGACGATGCGACAGCTTCATACGAAGCTCGGACTTTGCCAAGTCCCTCGACCCCACCGTCTCCCTCGATTATATCCCTATGGCCAAGCGGTGGAACTGCCGATGGGTTGCCACCCACACCCTCCAGTGTCCTAAACGGGGCAACCTGTATTGGGTCGGTAAAGGACCCCGACCCGAGTCCGATAAGGCCATGCAGGCCACCAAACTCTTTGTAATTGACGAATGGGTGGGGAGTGAAGTCGAGCACCTGGTGAAGGAGGTGCAAAAGGTCAAAGGGATGAGCTGGTATGAAGACTATACCAAAACCAAAAAACAAAACGACCAGCTAATCAAAAAATCTATCAACCGATTCAGCACCCCCCACTTTATCAAACGACTGGAGGAATGGGAGAATGAGGGAAAGAAAAAGGCTGTGCCTAAATGGGTAGAGAACTCGACGGAATGGTGGTTCCGGTTGAGCGATATAGAAGAGATGAAGAAGGAGTGGATGAGGGCGATTGGCGACAAGGGTCAAAAAATGGCCATTGTAGCAAGGGTGGTCGAAGATTGGTGCCAGGAGCCCGACATCTCCAAAACCTACCAAGAAGTCCTCAAGGAAATCTCCTTCGGGGAAGTCATTGAGCTGGTAGAAAAGGAGAACTGGTCAAAGAGGGAGCTACTGGACTGGCTGGACCAGAGAGCGTGGGATAAAGGCAACGAGGACCTCTCGGTCGATATGGCCGAACTCCTACTCGAGCCCTTGGATGAGGATGAGGAGTGGGTCAAACTGAAGGAAGAGGTCTGGGGAGCTGAAGCCCCCAATGGGGCCAAAGTATACCACCCTAAAGACACCGAAGAATTTTGAATATGGACTTTGTACGGACTTATAACAAATTTTGTACTTTTTTCTTTACTTTTCTATCAATCCTCCACGAACTTTTTGTCTTGACTGCTCGCCTCATGTCCCCTAAGACTCGCCTTAAGAGGGGGGTAATGTCATGAGCCACGCACATGACCCTTATCTTTTTCTCGTGGCTTACACGCTTTATAAGCCACTCACTTCTTTTTTCCCACTTAGTAAGACTAGTGGGCGTATTGACTAAGCCTCCACATGGATGCTTACTGATCAGAACTATCTTTAGCACGCACCACATGCATGCTTACTGATCAAGGTTATCTTTAATACGCATACGGTCTTCTTGGACTATCTTTAGCTTCACTCTATTCTTGGACCACCTTCTTTTTAGACTTACGCACTATCTTTAGCTCATGTATTATTGGAACTGTACGCACAGACCATGTACCCATGAGTATAAATACTCGGTGTGCAAGCTGCTCTCAGACCAGCTTGCTCTACCTCGTCGATCTCCCCTCAAGGGTGATAACTACTAAGACACACATAAGACTTATATACACTTAAGACTCAACCATCGATACTAGGTCCTATTAACTTAGGTACTTAGTAATATACTGCAAGCCACGAGTCAATCACAGTCTCTCCAAGAGACGGGTGCCTTCGACGTCCTACTCGCTAGACAAGCAGAGGACTATACTCCTAAGACCAAGAGGCTCGATACCCTACACCGGGCTGTCATCGACGCTTCCACACTCGACTACATCTACGAACAGCCACAGGAGGCTGCCACGCATCAGGCTAAGATCCGACGCCGTCGCCGTCGTATCCAGAATAGAAAGTAAACACCCTTAGAAACAAGGGTTGTGACACCACCGCCATTCTAATTCTGGATCTACCACACGGGTAGTTTGTTGCACTCCGGAAGGTCCTTGCTCCGGTATGATGGTGCGTGCAGGTGTTTTGTCTTCATTGTGGGGCAGCGACAGCCAATAACAGCGCGATATTTCCCTGGTTACTCAATGAATGAACAAAAACATATTTACTTTTTCTTTCAGAATTATTTCCTCTCAGTAGCATCGCACCAATCGGCGTGATGCTCGCATCAAGAAATAGAATCGGATCACGTCTAGAATGCTGCTTGAGTTATAAGAAGCAATCTGGTATATTTTAATCTAGAACCGTAAACGGCTGTTGAACGAGGGTTGAAGAGAGGGAGATAAAAACAAAACCTTATGTTCGGTCTCCTTGGGGCATGGCTCCTGGGACCCGTCATTGCATGTTGAGGATGACCGGATGTCCCCGTCTTGTGTTATGTTCGGTGTATGCGCATTATCTGAGCACTTTGAGCCCCTTTTTGGTCCATTTAGGTGATCTACCTCCCAATCAATAAAGCACTTGCCTTGGCCGAGTTTTTAGAGCTACTTTCCGCCGCCGCAGTAGTCGAACTAGTATTTTTGTCAACCATCAAACTAGAAGGAACGTCTCGGCCAGGGATGTCGCTGGCGGACGGGTTTTCCCACCCGGCCACATAAGCTACTACTTCAAATTCGCCATGAGTAGACCCAAATACAAAGTCGTCCATTCTACCCAACGCTCGACGTTGCCAAAGGCTTGAAACCATCCCGAAGTAAAGTTGTTACTGGACCTCCGGCGAGTCGTTCTTCTTGTACTCCATAACTCAATGAAGGAGTTCCATGTTTTTGACTTCGCAAGTTGTGCAGGTAGTACCTCGGCGGAATTCACTGTTCAACGTTTGATAGGTATAGTTGGTTACGTCCGGTCGAAAGACAAATATCTCCGAGTCAAGAGTTGCATCAACCACGTGAATCTCGTCTGTACGTGGTAGTTTGGCTGCACATTTGGATCTAAGAGTAGGTATGACATATCTGTTACAGTGTAATTTGTAGGTTGGACCGACCGAAAAGCGTAGTCTTGTTTGAATCCAAATTCCTTGAACCAGATATGGCTAGCTAAATGATCCATCGGCTGACGGAGATCTGATTCGCTGTACATGGCCGTGTGTAGTTCCGTAAGCGCATTATGGCGCTCAGTGAGATACATGATATGCTGGAGTGCGTGAAACAATGCGAGTATCGCATCAGGGTCGGTCGGCTCGCCAGATGTGAGAAATTCTCTTGGCAGCTGAGTGGATGTACTCTAGTCCATAGAATGATGCCAAAAGTTTGAAATATTCGGATTCCTGAAAAAACACCTCAACGTTTGTAATGAGCCTGATTTAAAAACGAGGCTCATTACCTGGTCCAACAACCAGCCAAGTATTGTAGTCCTTGCAGCAACTATCGCCGCAATCGAGCCAGAGGGGTCAACCAACTTATCTATGCTCATGTGTGGAGGGTATTCAGCCGAGACCTCTTGACACCCGAAACTGAAAACTCCAGGTTTTAAGCGTACCGTAGACGCCGCAGCATAAGTGTTCGTGCTTTGCTCCTTCATTTGGCGGTGGCAATGAAAAGTGGCCCACATCACGTGTTCTGCTTTCTGCTGTTTTCGCACACCCTCCAGTCACCATGTCCGAAGAGTACATAGTTGTTGTTCAAGGAAGCACTTTTTGTCTTTCTCGTAGTCAAATTGAATACGATTCCCCAAACCTCTTTACCGATTACTTCCTCGGCACAATCCCACAGCAGCCGCAGGCTCAACTTCAATTGTCAAGAAACTCGGCGTTGTTTATGCTTATAGTTGAGCATCTTTGCGGGTATGAAATATTGCCGCTTCATGAAAATGCACTGCCTACTCGCATGTCGCCTGACAATGCGGTAAAAAATCTGCGGGCCGACGCAGCATTTTTCCGCCTCGAGAAACTCAAGAATATTATAGATAAGCATATCAAGGTATTTAGGGTTTAGTGACACTTCGCAGCTCTGGGTAACTATCTACTATAGTCTCAGATCCACCCAAAAGTCGACGAAGTTGTCCCAGTGAATATGCGGGACTCGTCATCGGCTGCTGGGACAAATCCATACTTCCATTTTCCGGGTCGTATTGTCAATTGGGTACACTGGGATCGGTGAGTCACTCAATGGCAATTTGATTCGTAGTACTGATGAACCCGGCTGGCTCAAATAAGATACTCGCACTCTCCAGCAGGATACATGGAATTTCCTCTTTCAATTGACCTTACTAAAAGCTTCTCTGTGTACGCGCTCTTCTTTATTGATTAACTGAGAGAGATGCTGAACTGCATAAATGTTTGATTTAGGACTTGTTGGTATAAGGCTCGATCTAATGATGGGTGGCACACCTTAATTTCTATTGATGTGCCTGCCGCTCCACATCCGCTGCTCTACATTAGCATCAGCCCAGAAAGAGATTTCCGGTTTGAGATTGGGGTCCAGGGTGACCCAGATCGGTTCTCTTCTGAACCGCGAGGGAATGCAGTGGATTTGAATGTGTGGACTCACCTTGCATTTGTGCAGCAGGTTAATGATAATGGCCCTGCGGGACGGAGAACTCTCTACTTGAACGGGACAGAGATTGTTTCAACCTTGTCGAATCCCCCAATTTATAACCCATCCCCATCTCAGGTAAGCCTTTCTGTTTTGCGAACTATTTCTACTCCTTATATTTAGTAGACCAGGATGGCCATCATGCGGGGTTCATGGGACCACAAGCGCACGGCAGGATTCATTGGACAAGCCGAGAACATTGCCATCGTCCAGCGGGTCCTTAGCCAAGTATGTGTTTAGCTAGAACATGAGAAGGAAAATCTAACACTGTCGTAATAAGACTGAAATCAAGACTAAGGCTTCTAGGGTAAATACACCGGGAGATCATGGCTGGGCAGCTGATGATGACTACACGGATGTCTATTAACTGGTAGTAACTGAGGTTGATTATACACCTCATGGGTTGACACCTTGTAGATAACGACATTCTATCTATGCATTTCTAGAACACGGCGAGGCTTGCCCTAAAATTTCAGTTTGACAGATAGACGCCTATGATCATCAAAATGAGCACGTGTGACAGGTCTTATAATCCACTGGGACCTTCTCCTTGGGCGTTGATTCTCCCTGGCATAGATATATTACCCCCTACAAGACGACTGGAAAAATTGATGGCAGAAGTAAGCAGGATTTTTGCATGTTAAGTATGTTAATATCGACTCTGTTGTATACAGGCAAATGTTGTGTTCCACTTCTCCGAGTTGAGAACCCCAGATAAAAACACGATACAGCAACCGGCAAGCGCTAACACAGAATAGTTTAAGGTACATCTCTCTCATCACTTTCACTCTTTGATAGGCACTAGTCCCAGACGTGCGGCCGGCTGCTTCAGTTCCATTAAACCATATACCAGCTGCGGGGGACACAGGAAATACGGACCCATACACAAGAATCGGTGCCGATATACTGGGCGAGGAGCTTGAGCCTCATGGTGCGATCTGGAAGATGTATGTCGAAGAAGCCGCGGAACAGGACAACGAACTAGTAGATACCCAGAATAAAAATCTAGACTTGATGCTGCTTTTCGTAAGATTAACCTTGAGAGTTGAGATTAGTTGTCTGACATTACCCATTGGATTACAGGCGGCACTGTTTTCTGCAATCTTGACAGCTTTTCTGATCGAATCAAAAAACCTCCTTCAACGCGATTCTGGGGATACATCCGTTGCATTGCTTCTTCTAATAGCACAATCTCAGCAGCAAATCAGTCTAGGGTTGACTCCCGAGGCCACCAAAACGATAGAACTACCAGAATTTTCGCCTTCTTTGGCCGCTCGATTCGTAAACGGGTTATGGTTTACGGCTCTTGCCCTATCCCTTTCTGCTGCACTCGTGGCTATGTTATCAAAAGAATGGCTAGCTGGGTATGTAGCTGTCACGGTTCGCCCAGCATTTAATCGAGCATTGGCGCGTCAAACCAAATATGATGGACTTTTAGCGTGGCGAACATTACCTATTATCGCATTTCTTCCATTATTACTACACTTGGCTCTGCTCCTTTTCTCTCTAGGGCTTGTAATATATCTCTGGAGTCTGGATCTTGGCATAGCAATTGTTGTTGCCGTCATTACGGCCACCACAGCGTCGTTCTATCTCATCACTGCGGTGCTCGGCACGGTGTACGAAGCGTGTCCTTACGTGACACAGCTATCCAAATACGCCCGTGAAGGAATCAAGGCCTATTCCAGGAGCTGGGCCCCACTGCAAGCTCGCTTCAACTTTGAGCCGCTAGTGCTGCATGGTGCAGTCGAACAACGGGTTTCGCAAGCCCTCTCTTGGCTCGCAAAAAGCTCACACGACCCTGCGATTGTTGACTGTACCTACCAAGCGATTGCAAGTTATGTGGCAATGCGTAAAGAAGATTTTTACGAGCCTGATACTCGGGGCGGCAACACTCTAGACAGCAATGAGCACTTGAACGCTTTGGCCAGTGTCAATACTGTTTTCTTCCACTCGATCTGTAACAGGCTTTCCCACGTTGCTCGTCGTGGCCCTAAGAGTGCAACGACATACCACGGCTCCACTATAGCTAGATATGCGCCAGTATTGCCTAAGCTGCTAAATCATCTAGATACAAATGTAGGGATACCAAAAGTGGCGGAATTTTTGGGCGCCTTGGAAACAGTCGACTGTCCCAATGATAATGTGACCATGGTATGTCAATTAATGCGCTACATAGTTCCACTCAAATGAACCCTCTTTTTATCCTGGTAGACGAGACTGGCGTTTGCTGCATTACGGGACATTAACACAGCCTTTGCAGACAAATGTCCCGCAATTAGCGCGGACGCATATGCCTTGATTAGCGCTGCTAACCTAGAGCTTGTCGCCGTTCTGGCTCGAATGGAGGATCGTCACCCAAATCAGCTCGCTGTTCATCCCAACCCCAACCAGGAGGTGGCTAATATCCTCACTATGGACCATTACGAGACATTGGATCCATCCGTGTCATGTAATGCAGGACTTCCTTATTTGAAACAAAATGCGGGCATTGCTTTGGCTCGGACATCTATTCAACTCCAATACCATATTAGAGGCCAGGCTCGAATCAACTCCCAATGTTTGGTTCATCTGATGAAGTCGATACCTATCGTAACGGCCTACGAAAACCTAGTAGATAGCGACCAGAAATGGGATATCCAGGTGGTTGGGGTGGGTGTTGAGGAATACTCGCCACCAAGCGAGTCGCAATTTTCTCGCAATAGTCTTGTCGAGAGTCTAATGCAGCTGCTCCAAGTAACTGAATTATCACAGCTCCCCAAGGTTTTCCTTACCACCGGGCAGGCTCTTGCCTCCGTCTCCTCACGCTATCTGAATAAAAAACCGGAGAGTCTTCCAGAAGAGTATTGGAGATCATTGAGGGAGAATCGTTTGCTTATTGATCCCTCAACTAGTGTCATTGAGGTTGCCCGAGCTCCTCGTCTCAGTTCATGGATAACCAACCATTTGGTCGCGCTATCATTGCTACCATATCATACCTATGATTGTCTACCGGTTATTGCCCTCAATGCACTTTGCGGTCAAGCTCAAGATCTGCCCGATGTACTTTCTGGCTGGAGCAGTCAGCAACACGGTAAACTAATTGAGTACTGGATCGGAGAAACCCATAAGCTGGAAATGGGTACTGCCGCTTTCTCGCAACTTGCTGGACGAGCTCGTGCTAGCCTTGTCAGTCTGATCGGGCAAATAATTGATCAAAGGTTTACTTACTCTCTCGATGAATGGGGCTGGCTAGATCTGTCTTGGGACCAGGCACTCGTCCCGCTTTTGCAGATCATATCAAAAACTATTGATCAGAAAAATGAAGTCGCGACAATCATGGATTATCTTTTATCAAGGGATTCCACCGCACACAAAAGTATGAGAGAGCTCTTGGAGGGGTCAAACGGCTTCTCCATGCTCGCCTTGATATGCCAGGTGAACGGCTACGATAAGCTTGTCTCAAAGTTTGTCGAAAAACTGCTAGCGTGGAACGAGCTTGAATTGAACGAAGAGAGTCTTCGAGAACTGCTGAATACTATTGGAGGTCAAAAATTCGACAGCTCGGTTCGATCGAGAGATAGCTTCATAGAGAATCTGATTAAACAACTGGAAAGTGCTCACCAGAGAGGCGTCATCCTGCCGTGGGATAATCTTGTAATGAAGAATCTGCAAAAGCAGATAGAAGGAGATAGGAGTGAGCAGGGAGCTCGTCGCCTGCATAGATACAAGAATATGCAAGGCATTGATATTATGCGTAACGATAAAAAATCAAGAACCGGACACCTAGTAGAGCATGTCTGAAATGGCTAGTGTCGATTGCCCCGGTAAGCTATGATTTGCTACACAGTTTTAGTGCAAGGGCGTTTGGATTGACGTGAATATACAGCTGATATATATTAGTGCGGAATGTGACGATGAAAACGGTTAATTTCGCGATGAAAGTGTTGCGATTCGCAAGCCCGCTGGTCTTTGAAGCATATCATAGGTAGAAGCAAGTTCCGAAGGATATGCTCGATTTTTCACAGAATGGAATATTTGACTGCTTTGATTCACTACTAAATTTTACCTTCCGCTATTCAAGAATAACTTCCCCTACGCTCTGTCTGTTTGTACTTCCAATCTAGCCTTGGCACTAACCGATATATCGTGTATGCTTAGACCAAGGCTAAGTCGTAAGGCGATCGAATCGGCCGTCAAATACCCGAATATTATGCCGCTAAAGTGTCGCTGGGTAGTTCAGGTTGAAAAACTCTGAGCGAAAGGCGCCGCTCGCGATCAGGATTGACGGCCAAGTGCCGTAAATGAGTCTTGTGTAATGCGAAATGGCACAAATCTTCGAGCGTCACTTGTGTCAGAGGAAGTGCTACTCCCCGCATCTTCGACAACGAGCCTGCTAAGCTTTAAATACCCTAGTCGGAATCAACTAACGTTTTCGATATAAAGAGTGTTTCCAAAGGCAAGGTCGTAAGAGAACCTAGCCTTCACTTTACGAGTTGCAAGTTGCAACTTCGAAGATTCACTAAACAACTCATTTTCCAGCCGCAGAAATCGCATTCTCAGAAAAAAAGCATGGAGCGATTCTAACACAGTAGCGTACTGAGTTGGTCTCGAGTTCAAAGGGACCCTTGGGGACAGGAACCCGCACAAAATGTGAGTCTGAGAGTGGTCAAGCTACGGATCAAAGGTAGTATCCCCCACCCGAACCTCATGTTCTCTCCCGTTACATTACGAATGAATGAATTGAGCAGGTTTGTGTTCACAACACAACCAGCTAGTCAAACAGACTCAAGGCAAGTACCTGAATAATTTCGTATGAGTTCCAAAGTACGCAACAGAAACACGACTGACAAAGAGCGTGATGTCACTGTTACTTTCATCTTCATTGGAGCTTATAGCGCAAACTTTGACGACAAGTAACAATAATTGAACTATACCTTCAACGCCATGCCGTGAATCAGGCATTGTGATTCCAAGAGAACGGTAACTGAGGATTCCCATTCGAGCCGCATCCTGGGGATAACAAAAGCCGCATAGGATCTCTGATAGTTCTAGAACATCAAGTACAAAGCTATATTTACGAGCCATTTCTATATTGGTTCTTATATGTTACTGTTCTGCATTATTGGTGGTCTGTTGTGTCACGTCGATCTCATTGTCAGGCACATAAACGGGAACAAAGCGAGCTGAGGCAAGTTTGCGGTAGGCTGGGTGATAATGCATTTAAAAGAGGTCCAAGGACGATGGTTTCAACCATGAACAATCTTACCGAGGCCGGAGTAACTCTCACTCGTGGTCGTACAGTATCACAACAGATGTGGTCAGGAGCTTGATGGCATTGCCAAGAGTCACGTGCACGGCTTCCAGATCTGTCGGCCATCGATGCTGCGGCGTGCTCTGGCAGTGTTCCGTCGTCCCACCACACCTACTCGACGGACTGCTATCAGCATCACACTCGTCGGCGTTGGATCTATTCTCGCGCCAAGTGGATCTCGATTCTCATACTCGTTATTCAGATTACAGCCCATGTCGATCAGTAAGTCTCGGATGATCTATTTGCTTCGCTGTGCTCATCTACCGTCCTGGGGATAGAAATCCCGCCGCCACAAGCACCGCTCCGGTGGGACCACACACCCGAGAGCGTGCTCTCCATCACCAAAGAGGCAATCGCGACGTCTCGCACGCTTCAAGACCAAATCGCTGCACTCCCTGCCGAGAAATGCACGTTCAGCACAGTGTTTCTCCCACTCGCTCTCTCCGAAGCACAGCTCGACACGACGGTCGAACCGCTCTCGTTCTACCAAAACGTCTCTCCCGACAAGGCATTGCGTGACGCGTCGACCGATGCCGAGAAACTCGTGCGCGACTTTGCAATTGAGAGTTCGATGCGCGTCGATGTCTACAACGCGCTGTTGGCCGCCAAGGACAAGGGCGAAAAGTTGAGTCCTGAAGAACAGAGGCTGGTCGACAAGATGATCTTGGACGGGAAGCGGGCCGGTTTGAGTCTTCCGGAGGACAAGCGCGAAGAGTTGATGAAGCTCAAGAAGGAAATGTCGATTGCGTGCACTGATTTCGGGAGGAACTTTAACGAAGAAAAGGTCTGCATTCTGATATTGTTACAGCATGACATGGCTCATTCGCCTGTTTTTAGGGAACCATTGCTTTCACTCGCGAAGAGCTCAAAGGAGTCCCCGAGGACGTTGTCGGCGGATATGCTGTTGTGGAAGGCACCGATAAAGTTGCTGTTACGTTCAAAACTCCGGATATCTTCCCGCTGGCAAGTACAGTCACACGTATTGGCGCGATTCTCGTCCTGAACATGCCCCCCCCCCTCCAGTTCAAATACGCGCAAGATCCTAAAACCCGCGAACGCGCTCATGTTGCATACGAGAACCGCCTGGAGGTAGGCTACTGCATTCCGTTCTTACCACTATCCCTGATCAGTCTTTAGATAAACGTTCCTCTGCTTGCTCGTATCCTTGAACTCCGTCGTCTATGCGCAGAACTTCTTGGTTACAAAACTTGGGCCGACTATGTTGAGGAGGAGAAGATGATCAAGACATCCAAGGCCGTCGTTGACGTAAGCTTGCATGGTGGATCAGTTTGTCGCCTCACCTCACTTTGATCTTCGGTTAGTTCTTGGCCGACCTTGAAGAGAAGCTGCGGCCGATTGGTATCAAAGATAGGGATACACTACTCAAGATTAAGGAGAAGGAGCATGCCAAGGCGGGTCTTCCGTTTGATGGCCAGTTTTATATCTGGGACTACAGGCACGATTATCGTCTTTTTTCGTTTCGTGCAGACTGAGACTCTTTATTCTAGGTACTATGATCGCCTTTTCATCGAAGAGTCTCTATCTCTGGACGATGCCCTCGTCAAAGAGTACTTTCCGGTCGATGTCGTCGTCCCGACCATCCTCGAGATATATCAAGACTTGCTGGGTGTCAAGTTTGAGGAAGTCAAAGGCAACTTGTGGCACACTGGTGAATATAAGAGGATAACTAAGGAAACGCTTGAAACTGATCACTATCTTTCAGAGGTACAACAGTTTGCGGTCTGGAACGCAAACGCCAAAGACGAGAGCGACTTTTTGGGATGGGCTTATCTGGATTTGTTCCCTCGTGGTACGTTCTCTATTCAAACACGCTTCCTTGCCAAGATCTCTCTGATCGATACATAGAATCCAAGTACTCGCATGCCGCAGTCTGGCCGCTTCTCCCAGGCTACACGGGTCTTGGCGGAGAACGTGCATATCCTATAGCTGCGATGGTCGCCAATCTCGCCAAGCCAACTCCTGGCCGTCCGGCGCTTATGCGACATGATGACGTCGTTACGTTCTTCCATGAGATGGGTGAGCATATTTGCGCGTGGCATTTGTGGTGAAATGTTTATCATGAACCGATAGGTCATGTTTTCCACGGCTTGCTGAGCAAGACACGGTTCGCGCGGTTCCATGGCACGAGTGTTGCGAGGGACTTTGTAGAGGCACCTAGTCAAATGTTGGAGAACTGGTGGGTCTGAATTCTATGAGGGCTGCACTGGAATTCGTCGTGACTGTGGGGGTTTATAGGTGCTGGGAACCCGAGGTACTCAAGAAGATGTCGAGCCACTTTGAGAAGAAGGAACCACTTTCGGATGAGCTCATTAAGAAGCTGATTGATAGGTACCCTGGAATATGCTTCTATATGAACTTACACTGACGAGGGGACTCTAGTCGATACGTCAACGTTGGCCTATTCTACCTTCGTCAAATCTTCTTTGGCAAGTTTGACATCAAAGTACACACCCAAACCGAACCCGGTACGTCTTATCCACCACACCGTAGCGCATACATTTGACCACATGATTCCTTGTAGCCAACACCGATTACAGCAAGCTCTGGGGCGAACTTCGCGAGGAAACCTCGCTTGTCAAGTCTGGTGCGGCAGCCACTCATGGCCAAGGTACCTTTGCGCATATCACTGGTGGATATGATGCTGGGTATTATTCGTACGCTTATTCGTTGGTGTTTGCGGCGGATATGTACAAGACTGTGTTCAAGGGCGCGCCGTTGGATCCAGCTAAAGGCGAGTGGTCTTTTAAGAAGCATGCTACGCATGTGTATCTGACGATGGGTGTAGGCAAGCTGTACCGAGAGAAGATCTTGCAGCCTGGTGCGAGTAGGGACGAGTTTGATTCGCTCAAGGTGGGTAGCATTTCGATCATCACGACGATACGTGCTAACATGAACAAACCTAGGACTTCCTTGGGCGCGAACCAAACTCGGATGCGTTCTTGGAGAACCTACTTGGTAGCTCCAAGAAAGCCTAAGGATGGAAAAGACTGTCTCGCTTTCTCGAACTCTCGTTGTCGATGTATCAAGTATCGATTGTGTAAAAGCTGTATCATGTATGAATAACAATGAATCAACGGAAGATCGGTGTACACTCCGAACCCTGTACAGGCGGCAGGATTTCTCAAAAACAGTTGAATAGTGGACTTTCATGGAGTCTTTGGGACTGTCAACCTGAACCATTTGTGCGAACTGATTCGAAAGCGGGCTCACCAATTGTCAACTAGTGTTCTGAGGAGAAACACACGCGAATGGCACCACCACCCATGAGTCTAGACCGCCCGCGCTGTGACCCAAAATATGTACGAACGGCAGACGTAGACGATTCCTATTCTCTATAAGCTTGGACTCTAGATTGCGGGACGATGCGAGCTACTTGTACCAAATGACCCCCACTTATATTGAACACTTTATAGAACACGAGAATCGAAGGATTACGACTGCTGCCACTAGACATTATACATACAGGATTTACCCTAACCTTCGAAGTTTTTGTGAAAGTTATTGAAATGCGATTCTTATATGTAGGATACAAAAGGGAAATAAAATGGTTAAAATTTCGAATAGAGACAGTAGAGTATGAAAGTAGGATTCCGATGCTGGTAGGGGGCCGAAGGCACCCCTATTTATACCCTAAAACCGTCGAGTCATAACGCCGTTCGGAACCCCACATGCTGCGCATATAGCGAACAGACTCGATTACTTACTCGGCTACTGACTCGCTCGATGATTCATGCATTCGAGAACATTCTACTATATACATGAATCTTCTACCAAAGTTGCGCTTGCACTCAAAATAATATACCAAGGTGGTCTTGAGTGATTCGGCATACATCTGGACAGCTTGCGACGATCTCCAAGCCTTGTCATTGAGTTCAGCCGAGTATCCATTCAACACTGCTATCTATTCAGCGGTTTGTCCGGAGTAGGGTACTTGTATCAGAGCTCACATGTGAGTTCGTGGAGGACTTTGGCTTTCACAACGTTGACATCGTTGTGGGGAGTTTTGAGCCAGGCTATATGAGCCGCTAGATCACTCTCTTCGTTCAACTTAACCTTCATCCCCAGGTTCATGAGAATCGATAGCCCCCATGAGTAAACGGGAAAAAACTTACTAAATACGACCCAGGTATGCCACCGGATAACGCAAAATAAACCTTTTGGCGGATCGGTGTGTCCGTGTGAGCTGTGAATACGAAGGAAATTTCTGGCAGTGAACTTTAATGTCGCAAATCACCTTGTGTGACGTTAGTGCGATGTCTGAGGTGAAGGAACGGTTTCAGTTGGACCAAGATACGACCAGAGTCGGTGGACCTTGGCTGGATCCAAGCGCCGTTTGGCCACGTTTGCCTATGGTAGCAAACAATCGGTGGCCAGTGATCTTAGGGGTGGGGTCCCGGAACTCAACACCACGATTTTAACTCAGCATAGTGGGAATGGTATAAGTGGCTCTAAGGCCACGCTTGATATGGTGTGTCCAAAAATCCGGAAGGAAATCGAAGATGTTGCGACCGGGGCGAGTGCTCGCAGATGAGCCAGATTTCGTTGTATGATATGTAACCTTGTGAAGGGTAGCATCAGTACAATGAAGTAAGCCGCAGTTCTGCTCACTGTTGCATCAGCGGGTTTACTCATTTGGTTTTTGCAAGCTAACACGTCAAAAGCGTCACCACCTCCGCTGCCTGGGTAAATGCTACAGCCTAGAACCACCGGTGACTGGGAGACGCATTGAACTGCTGAGTCGAAGACTCATAAATTACTGCTCATATGGCAACCAAAGTAGCTACTATGTGTTTGTTGGAAAAGGTCATGAATATTTCCATAATTCAGCCCCGGCTGGCTGAGAGTCTGGCCCCTGTCGAAGTGACGCTGTGCCATATGTTTATTTGCGCATATATATATTACTGCTTGGGCACGTACCACAACAATCTGTACGTCCAACGGGTTCACATCGGACTAGGAGCAGGGCTTCATTTACGCGATTGTTTAGAGCACTCGGCCCTGAGCGTGTGCGAGCGATGTCATGACTCTGACGAACAGCACAACGATCGCAAAGAGGGCAAAGCATACCTTTTGGAGTCGACGTGGCTGGTGCGGAAATATGGCTCAGTTTGATAAGCAAAAAGACCGGGAATGTATACGCTCACCTGACTCTGAGAACCGCCAGCTCTGTTTGCTTTCAATTTGCGCCCCAAATGCTGTACATTCACAGGCACAGAGAATACATAGCTATCCGCTTGTTGACAGATCCCTCGCTACTTCAGATCCGGCGTACTCGGTTTTCCTACCTAGTAGGTCTTGGGTGTTGCGCAGCCATGGAGACCTGGCGCAATGAAAGGGGCTGTTTTGGATCAGTGTCTCTAGCGGAAGCAAGAGTGACGTGCTTGTGAATATGCCGAGTAACTGATAGAACATGAAGCACCTCTCGAGGTAGAACTCGTACTACACGCTGTTGAAGACAGAATCGAAAGTCTTCAATAGCTGTGACTTAGCGTGGGGCATGCAGGGAAGCGAATGGATAATCTAGAACACTGATACTGATGATGATGGTGCACAGCTAGCGTTTATATACAGGTAAATTGACAGGACGCGTATATGCACGGCAGGCAGACTGAGACAACGTATCATCACGAGATCCGAGCGTGAGATCTCCATCTATCTTTAACACACGCTAGGGTCAGTAAGTACAACGCAGCTTTAGGAGCTCGGGCTAAAGAGCCGTAGGGTGGATATTGGAAACAAGGAAACTCTCGAACCGAGAGCCGAGAAGTAACCAGAGCGGTGTGCCGAAAGAGAACATTGCCGAATATAGCTTGAGCTCTCGCGCATTAGAAGCTGGCTGTGTTCGAGTGATGCGTTGGCAGAGATGAAGTATATTCTCAGCGTACAGGGTGGTTTGGTATGGTGATGTATAGCGATACTAACTCTACGTTACAAGCCGATTTATGGGTTGTAGATGTGACTCGCCTACTCTAAACACCTCTTGTACTTGGTAGACCATGAGACAAAACTTCTCTCCGTGATCACGACTCTACATACCGTTTTCAACGCGCCAGAGCTCCTTGCCATCGTAGAAATATATGGCACCTGTATGATGCGGTACATTCAAGATTAGCAGGAGTATCCCGACCTGGAACCGGAGAATGAAACACCAGTGTGCCGGACTAGCACATCCGGCCAGATGTCCATCGACCGGGGGTGTGGGGCAAGGACCAGAGAGGGGGGCGGTCGTCGTTTGGAGAAGACGCGACGACTGTTACGTCACAAGTGCCCTGAGGTCTCGATCAAAGTGTTTAAGCGTGAAAGATCGGGTGGGACGATGCCACGTGACGTCGCTCAACCGCCTCCAGCGAGCTGGGTTATGACTAGTCAGAGTTACGTCGGCCAAGTTATCTCTTGAAGATTCATTCGTTGCATGGCCTGCTCGTTAATACTAGTCACTCTTGCTTAATTTGCTTCAGTTTTCCTTGGGCAAGCCCATTTCCAAGTATTTCAGTCTATCCGTGCATTTGCTGGCGAACTGAGGTCCAGAGACAGGGCTCGGTTATTAGGTTCTGGGCATTGGATGGAACTTATTTTGGCGGCTCATTGATCACAACCAGGTTTCTAATCAGCTAGCTTGACTAGGATCTAAGCGCGACGGGTTATCTGGCATTCCTTGAGCCCCGAGTATTCCACTTCATTCACCCGGTTTTTTTAGACTTGCTATACAGTGAAGGTCTATATACGACTCCATTCTGTTTTCTCAAGCATGGGTGTGCTTTGTATATTACCCGCACTCTGAAGCGGCACACGCGAGCACGGCGCTTATGCAGCCGTCACGCGCCCAGAAGCTTTCTACTCAACATCGACCGTCTCAACGCTTATAACCGTTTTATCGCTCAAAGTTTTAAATATGCCTTTCAAATCCAACCAAGCTCAACTCCTCAAGCTTTCCAAGCTAGTTGGAGCCCACTCCCGCTTCCGTAACAACAGCAATCGCCCCCACTCCCAACCCGGGAAACACTCTCAACCCTCAACACAAGATCGATCCCCTGCCACTCTACGCAGCTTAGATTCCAGAATCAACAGCCTTGGAGGATTGCGAAAGAGCGTCACTGGGTTGTTCAAGAACACCGGATCAAAGAACTCCAAGCCGAAGGAATCCGCCCCTATCACGCCACATCCACCCCTGGTTATCGACATAAGCCTAAGCCTCGCGCAGGGTGATCCCAGTGGAACTGCAGAGTCCCTAGTCGACCTTGATATCGCTGCGTCTTCGGAAGATGTGCTGCTCGAGCTGATTGAGCTCTATACCGACTCGGAAGAGGAACCGAACCTTGTGTCTCATGACTCGTCGAACCTGACCGACGTTCTTGGTCAGTTTCCCTGTGCTCCTACTACAGTTCCTAGTATCCCCACTCCCTCTCCCGACCTTGTTCGGTCGGCAAACGTGGCCGGCAATGGTCTCGAGACGTCTCTGGATAGCTTGGAGAGCCCCCATCATATCGACGGCCAAGCACCTATGGAATATGATTCCCGTCAACACCTACGCCGGTAATATTTTAGGCTTAATATGCAACATTTTAAGCTAACGTGTGCTGAATTCGCAGAAATGGCCGCAAGGAACAGCTGAAGAGGATGCTCGCGACGGTCAAAGTCCCCAAGCTTCGCCTGCGTTGGCCGGGACGAAACCGTACTGCGGGCCATGGGGCGAACAAAGCGGCTTCCATTCGAAGCACCGATGGAGTCTTTGAAGGAGGGCGTCAGCGGTGGTTCACTCAACTCTGGCACAATCCACGCACTGGACGTCGCTTGGATGCATATACATACGAATCTAGCCACACCTTGTCCGACCGGCACAGCCTTGATGACCTCAGCATCACATCTATAGCCGGAATCTACGATTCATTGGATACGACAAGCCCACCCCGAATCTCCATCAGATGTCCTATTCCGACTGTCATCCTCACTTGCGACGAAGATGATACGGACTCGACGACCAGTTCGCCCACACTGGATATCGATCCTGATTATCTCTCACCATTCTACGTCCGAACCCGCTATCCAGGTGACTTGGAATGCTCTGACTCGGACGTGGACGACGACGAATCGGATGACCTCGATGATTCGATGTCGGCGGGGAGCCAGGAGTCTTCGGATGACTCGACACCGCCCATCACGCCGACATACTTGGATATTCCATTGCCGCCTACTGCCCAGGAGTTCTCGAGCTCGGCGAACACTAGCTATTACCTGAGCTATGAGGAAGAGGCAATTGGAGTCGCCTACTAGACGACGGACCTTTTTCCAACGAAGAACCTAGATCCCGGACGTGGCCCCGGCGACCAAGAAGGCTACGAAATTGAACAACCCCCTGACAGCCGCCGAATAGAATCAGATCTTCCCCCTCGTTTTTATTTTTCTCTATTTTTTTTTCAACTATCGCGCAGTTACTGATCCAAAGGAGAGACTTTGGCTCATTGGTAACGTTCATCCACCTTGATTCTGCTCCTTTTTCTCGAGCTGCTTCGGCTCTTATCCCCATACCAACCGCCCACCACCAACCCACGAATCTCACCAAACCCATATAATTCCCTCATCTTGTACCAATCTCAGCCCGCTACCCCAACGTTCTGGTAAGTGCTATGCTGCCTATATGCACGATCCGAAAGTTGATTTTTGCCCAGCAATAGATTCACACAACCATTACATCATAGAAACAAGCAAGTAACGTTTAAATCCAGCTCCCATACCTCGTTTGTATTGACAGAAGACCCCTAGCCAGTGCCTCGCCATGAGGTGCCGAGACCCCATACCCCCCACCGAACTCGCTCGACATCGAGCGAAGGAACATTAACCCAATAGTCTCCTCAGCGGGGTAAGTTATGGTCTGTTTCGCTCCGGAAAGTTCTCGCTAAAGGGTCTTTCTGAATCAGGCGTTGGCCGCAGCAAGTATACGGAGCTTTCGGCTAGGGGGGCGCTGTCAAGGCAGCCCCTTCTGAACGAGGGTCCGGCCGGATATCCTAGACTCGACCGTGTGGTGGTCCGAAGAACCGTGGCGATTGTATGGATATTACACGTACCCTAAGCAGGCTGCACCGCTGCTTTAGTCGGCAGGAGCGCCACGGGTATCGTTCATCCTTTACAATCATCATGCCCCTGTTCCGAGGTTCAGCCACACGAGAATTTCTGTTTAGGCACCCGCGTTGGCCCTTTTCCGAAAGTAGGGTTCATGTACAAGTAAGTCGATTCTGTCTTGTAGAACCATTTCTTGACTCAACTGGTTGCAGATATTTACGCCTTATCCTCCGCGTTTCCCGAGCGTCAAGAAGTTGCGACGCTGTGGTCCACGGAGAGCTTGTACATATGTTTTCTTAGTGTTATATTGTTTTAAATAAAACAATCAACCCTATTCATTGAGTGTACGCTTAGCTCTAAGGAAAAAATGGACCTCAAATTTCAGGGGTTTTACTCTGGGACACAGGGGGGTCGTGCAACGGAGCCCGCGGGGGTGCACGACCAATACAGGATACTGGAGACGGACGGCGCGGCGCGCAGATCACGTGACACTCGCCGACGCGACAACTCGCGCTTGACCACCACCATGTCGTATCAGCGCCCATCGGCGCGTGGAGTTTTCGTCCCACCCACCGTCCCCGCTCGTAACTCCTGATAGTTTGCTCAGTTGGACCCTCCCACCCGTGGGTCGCTCTCGCGGTGGGGAGCCAGGCGCGCATGCGTCGCTTACACCTTCCAGTATCTGAGCCGATCGTCAGGTCGTGCGGCACACACCTGCATGAAGCGCTGGCCGCCATCGGCCAGTAGCATTCCGACGCTTTCGGTAGAATTCTTTCCGCATATAGTTAGGCTATGCTTCCTTGCTATGATTTCTCTTTGGTACAGTGCATAGAATCCAACTACTTGCATGCCGCGGTCCGGCCTCTTCTCCTGGCAAGTCCAATTCTGGTCGTCCGGCGCTTATGCTACATGGTAACGTCGTTGATTCACTCAAGGTGGGTAGCATTTGGGTTATCATGCTGGTGTGTGCTAATACAAATCAGGATTTCCTTGGGCGTGGACCAAACTCAGACGCGTTTTTGGAGAACCTGCTCGGTAGCTCCAAGAAAGCCTAAGGATGGAAAAGTGTGTAAACTCGCGTTCTCGAACTCTCGCCGTCGACGTATCAGGTGCCGATTGTGTAAAAGCTGTATCATGTATGAATAAAAATGAATCCACAGAAGATAGGAGAGCTTTCTGAATCCTATTCAAGTGGCCGGATCTATCAAAGAAAACCCCTAGGTGATGAACCTCAATTAAGCCTTTGGGACTGTCAACTTGGGCTATTCCCGCGAGTTGACTCGAAAGCGAGACCACGAATTGTTGGATGCTCTCTTGAGAACGAATACATGCCAATGAAATCGTCAATTATCTTGGCTGACGTTGAATTGAAGATGCACATCCGCTAGTAAAAAATCGTTGGTTCTCAAAAACTTGCCTTCTAGATCCCCGGATGATTCAACCTATATGTACCAAACGATCCCAAATGATATCCAACTGCTACTAATCGAGTTTTTACATGAGGAAGCCACTCATACGGCAGAAGGTCTCGCGAAAGGTTTAGGCTCAGTCAAACTTGGGCCTAATCTAAGCCGCCAGTTCGTTCTTGAGTGATTTGCTTCACATCTCGAGAGCCTGCGACTATCGCCAACGCTTTATCGTTCAGTTCAGCCGAGTATCCATTCAAAACTACGTACCATTCAGCGTTTTATCTCATGAATATAATAGTAGTACCAGAACTCACTTTCGTATTCGTGGAGGACTTTGGCTTTCACATGGTTGAGATCATCATTGAGAGTCATGAACCAGGCCATATGAGCCGCTTGATGGTTTTCTGAGTTTAGATGAATCTTTATCACCGAAATTTCTGAGATTCGGGGGCATTCTTGGGTGAACAGGACAAACTTACGATATATGTCTCGCGTATGCCACGATATGGCGCAAAAGAAACCTTCCGGAAGATAGGTGTGTCCATTACCGGGAAAATAAAAAAAAAGTTTTTGATAGTTCGAAAAAGACCCCGTGTGATGATAGCGCGGTACGTGAGATGGAGGAACGGCCCAAGTTGGACCCAGGCAGGACCAGATATATATCAAACGCCGTTGGTGACGATATACACCGCCACGCTAACTCAAAAGCTCGCTGATCCGATTTCACCCAGTGTTTTAGGGATTATGCTTTGGGCTACGAACATCCCGACAATTTCAATCGGATTCTTTCCGCATATACTTGGGTACGCTGTTCCTGTTATGTTCCATCTTGTTAAAAACGAGGACCCATGGAAATCAGGCAGAAGCTTACGACGTTTGGAAGAACCTCTTTCCTAACTGTAGTCTGCGAGAACAGCGTCAGATTAGAACTCACGTGTCCGACACAAGCAACCACCAAACAACCGTTTTCTGGGACCAAACACGATGAGGATAGACACGGAGTGCATAGGATTACGTAAGGCCTGCGCTGCAACCACCACAGGGATCCATCATATCGTCACCACCTATAATAGCCACGACCTCATTATGCACCAGACCGCTGTCCCCCTGAGCACTACCACACTGTCCTCGCCGTCATTATCTTTGGCGAACTTTGACTATGACTCGGACGTATCAGTGCCTCAACCGCGCGCTGTTGAGGAATCTGGCAGTATGTGAGTTATCAATAACATACTACCTATGTATCTCAAGCTAACTAGAATGAGGAGGCTTCCTCCAGGAGCCATAACTCGTGCCGCGCGTCATATTGATACAGCCAGCCCATTCATCTCTCCCGATATGCGCGAGGACCTTGCGACACAATCCGACATCGCCGATCTCCGTGCTATGATCCAAAACGAGTTCTCCGACTTGAAAAAGCAAATCACCGAACCGAATCCCCCTGTCCCAGTACCTCGTCTCTCAGTTTCGGTTCCAGAGACAGCATTCGCAGACGCCCTCCGCGCCGAGCTCGCGGTGCAAATGGCGAAAGCATCAGTGCTAGAAGAAGAGAACCGGAAACTCCGGAGCGAGAAGCAGGGGCTACGTGTTGAGCTTGAGCGTGCCAGGAATGGGGACGCGACACTCACCCAGTTGGACGCTGCGAATGCCGAGTTGCGGCGCTTATATGTGGAACGGCAGGGGCTATGGGATGAGAGGGCTGATCTCTGGAAGTAAGGATTGACACTATGCAAAACTCGAGAATGAATTCTAATCGAGCCTACTATTTCAGAGAGAGGCAGGGATTGTGGGATGAGCGGGCGGACCTGTGGAAGGAGAGAGGGCAACTTTGGGAGGAGCGAGCCGATCTGTGGACCTTGCGTGATCAGTTGATGGGTCAAGTGGAGTCGCTGTCTGGGGGGAAACGTGAATGAAATAACCAGTGAGTGAGTTCCGCTGGCTTGACTATATTCTATCGGGTCCCGTTGGACTCTATTATCTGTTGACCATGTGTCATGTTACTACGCGTGATTGTTAATTTCGAACAATCAACTTATATTTGCATGCATATCTGGGCTTATACACCGGAAAGTCGCCGAGAGTGCAACTCTACAGCTGATGTAGGAGCGACATTGGTGTCACAGCGGGCAGGTTCACTGCCCTGATATATCAACGTAAAGACTGGCCATGCCCAGGAGCATAAGCTATATAACCCGGGCATCAGACTAGCGCATTCATTTTATCAAGGCTTTTTGCTCATAGTGATGTCTCGACTACTTCCTGCCTATGCCTAACGAGAACGACTCAATCATACCCCATAGTGTGACTTGACAGAGGACGGCAACGCTCCCTGGATACGCTCAAGTGGAAATCACGACACGCATATACATTATGACAGTCGCGGGTAGACCAGAGTACAAAACGAATGTAGGAAAGAGCGACTCTGGTTGGTGGAATAAATTTCTGAAAAACGACCGAGGAGAATCGAAGATTGTGACAACACCAAAGTCGAACCGGACAAGTTCAAGACTCTCCCTAGTGGCTCAAGCCAGAGCGCGGCGGCTACGGTCGAAATACAATCAGCATACTAGTCCGAGACATTGCTTATACCTGGTCACTTACCCCAAATAGACTGGAGTGAAACTGCGCTTGGAGGGAGGGTTGTTGATATTGCCAGTAGTGACGCCCTGTCATGTAGATCGTTGAGGGAACTGAAACTCTAATTGTCTCGAACACTTACGGCGTCGTGGCAAAGCTGGACAGCATAATCGTAAGCAGCCTGCCAGTCGCTTTGGCTGCACCTGGTCGATAATTCAAAATCACGGAAATGGCACGACGAGAACAACGCAGACTTACGAAGTACTGAAACAATCGTTGGTAGGGTTGGTATAGGCGGCGTTGTTGCACAGGCAGGAGTTGTCGTTCATGCTACAGCTACCAGGGTCAGCTTGACCTATGCATGCTATATAAAAATCATTAGCATCAACTCATATGCATGGATGGAAGTCCAACAAGCAACATACATTGAGCACAGGGCGGGAAATCAGCACGGACTGCGGATGTATAGAATATAAAAGCAGTCAGAACAACTGGGAACGTGCGATAGAACATGTTGGCCGTATGTCAGCTAGAATGAAGGTGGGAATGCAGGGAGAACGGATGCCGGAAGAATTGTTGCTTGCTCGCTTTAAGTACTTTGAACCATTCGAACTAAAACCGAAGATTTTCTCGGAATTCATTGGATCGACCATCCCCTCAGGGCAACCTCCTCGAACATCATCTTCTCGGACCGAGACCTCACTCGATCACAAGATCCGAAGTGACTTTCGGCTTAACTTCTGACAGCCATCAGGCAAGAACGAGACTAGATCGACCAACGAAGATCTCGGCCTTACCAAATAGGGTTGATGCTAAGACCTTGATGGTACTTCTCGTTCCAAAGTGTTGTCCGATTATGTATAATACGCCGCTTGTTTGACATCTTAGGTATGGTGATATTGACATTATTCGCGGTTGAAGGGGAGTCCAAGACGCTAAAATGCTAGTGTACTTTCGCAGGTAGATGTGCCAAAGGGACACCTGAACTAAGAGAAACGGGGGTAGTTTCGGGACGTTCCGTTTACCCATAACCAAATTTCAATCGACTCTTCGAGGGCGTAGGATGACTCTTCCTAAGTAGTTATCCGGGGATGGTGGCAGATTTGCATCGAACAAGTTTTGTCAATGGTGCCTTGCTCGATTGACTGCGATGGAAAAACGTTACGACAACAGGCGCGAGGCGTTATATATTCGGATTCGGGCGTCAAGGCTGTGCCGGATTCACCTGATCGCCAATCAGCCCGACGATCACCACGTCGTTTCAATCTCCGCTCCAATCGTCTCAGCTGAGTATGCCCCGACTGAAGAGACCTGACGATGGAGTGACCATACTAGTTGGAGGTTAGTCAGGAACTGAGCATTATGACTGGTGAATAGGACTGATGCTAACCTGTCGTCACGCGAGCCTAGACAGTAGTGGGGCAAGTGGACTTTCAACTGCCGTCTTACTCGACCACCTGATGAAGAGAATACAAGTCGACGAAGGGCTAGCTCAAACGCCGCTAGTCAGTGAATATTTTGATATTATAGCTGGCGCTGGAACCGGAGCGTAAGTCCTGGATCCCTCGTTATCGATTGAGTGCTCGCATGAAATACGCATATAGAATCATCATGACACTGGCAGGAAAACTGGGCATGTCAACGGAACTGGTGGTTCAGAGTCTCTCCAGGCTATCGAAGGAGGTGTACTCGGGCGGGGGTGTTGCCGGATCACCAGCTTTCAAGGCTTCGAGACTCGAGCACGGACTAAAAAACATCATATAAGAGCAAACAGGGAGCGAAGATACACTACTGTACGATGAGGCTGTGCCTGACGATAGTAAAATGTATGTACATCAAGTAGTTTGGGGTGAGGCTATGGTTGATGTTACTGCGATTCAACAAAATGGTGTTTGCTATGTCAAAACACAACATGAATGCCGGCATCCCAACTATCTTCCGCTCCTATCACTTCGCCAATAGCCCTGTTGCAAATTATCCTATATGGCAGGCTCTCCGTGCATCGACCGCTCATCCTGAGATGTTCGAAAGCATGAGTATCGAAGAACTCGGCATCAGCCAGCCATATGTTGACGCAGCCATGGGATGTAGCAATCCAATCGAGAACGTGCTAGCAGAGGCAAAGGAGATATACCCAAACCGGCGGGTGGCGTGCATCGTGAGCATAGGAGGTGGACATGCCCGTACCATCCAGATACCCGACTCAAACATCCTCAGCCGTGTGTTTCCGACCAATGCGATCACAGCTATGCGAGACATCGCGACGGACAATGAAAAGACGGCGCAAACAATGGCCAATCGATTTCAAGCGATACCAAACTTGTACTTTCGCCTAAACGTAGATCAAGGGACTCAAACAATGAAGTTTGGCGACTGGGATCGGCTGAGCGAAGTCATAGCGCATACGCGAGCTTACATATCGAAGGTTCAAACGAAGGAGCTCGTGAAACACGCTTCGGCATCTGTGAAAAATCGGATTGGCGTAGTGCCGATGAAGTATATTGGTATGTGCCAAGAACGTAGTCGAATAGTGCATGAAACTAACTATAGGGTTCTCAGACGGGGAAATCCAACTTGATGTAGCGGCCCATCCCTCAGGAATCAAAGAGTGTCCTGCCCCAACGTCTGTTTACACGGAACGGCTTGAGCCAATACAACGAGCAATCGACTGCCTTACCGATCATTCCCAGGAGCGCCGAGTGTTTGTATTCCATGGGCTTGGTGGTGCGGGCAAGACACAGCTTGCGCTACGGGCGGTACAGCAGACGAGAGACCAGTGGTCGGACGTCGTGTACGTTGACGCTAATTCCACGGAGACACTGAGGAGTACACTGGGAGGCTTCGCGGCGGCAAGAAACATTGGAAAGACGCATGAAGATACGATCCGATGGCTTAGCTTGTCCACTGCGCCCTGGATCATGGTGTTCGATAACGCAGACAATCCCTCTATCGGCTTACCACAGTACTTTCCAAAAGGCGCCCAGGGTCGTATACTGATCACTACTCGTGCGCGTGAACTGGCACTACTCTCACAGGGACCCAATTCGGAATACAGCGTCTCAAGCATGGAGCCGGGTGAGGCGCTACAGCTGCTTCTGACTCTGTCGCGCATGGACATGGTTGGCACATCGATGAGTGAGAAGGATTCTGCAGCTCTACTAGTTCAGGTGCTCTTTCTATGCTTCAGTCATAGTATTGAAGCTTACCAGTGAGAGTTCACTTACAGGATCTAGGATATATGGCGCTTGCGGTAGTGCAGGCAGGCGCATACATCTGGCGAACCTCGTGCGACTTTGCCCAGTATCGACATATGTATTCCAGGAGACCGAGGCAGATACTTGAGAGATACAATAATTCGCTTTTGGAGCTGAGCGGGTACGAGAAAACCGTGTATGGGACGTGGAGGTTGAGCTATGAGGTTCTGAGTCAGCGTGCCCAGAAAACGCTATGGCTAGTCGCATATCTTCAACCAGACAGGATTACTGTGGACATCTTCCGACTAGCTACGACTCGATTGATAGACATCGGATCTGATACGTTGGCTACAGACTCAATACGGCAGAGCCTTGCAGACATCAAAGAATATCTGAGTGGCTTTCTCACTGATGGCGAATGGGATATTGAGGGATTCCTATCGGTGATGAAAGAGATAATGTCGTACTCGCTCATCTCGTACGACAGAGTGAACGCGACATATGTGCTTCACGTGTTAGTACAAAAATGGGTTCAAACCGTCATACCTTACTCTTCGGACGAGGCCCTGGTACAGTCAAGCCTCTTGCTTCTCACGGCCATTGACCGCAAAGAGGACTCGAGAAGTCGTGTGTTCCGCCGCTCCCTAGAGCTTCATATAGACGGGCTGCGGCGATATCAAAATAGTGCTATCAAATATGTTGCTAGAGAGTTTGGCTACATCATGCAGGAGATTGGCCGATACTCGGAGGCAAAAACTCTACAGCTACAAGCTCTTGAACTATATGAGGAGTTCTTGCCGCAAGATTCTGAAGAGACACTGTGGCTGAGAAGCGAGCTCGCTGATACATACCGCTACCTTGGATCTTACAAAGAAGGAGAATTCATTCAGGTGCAGGTGCTAGAGATAAGAAAGCGGATACTTGGCGACAAACACCCCCATACGCTCTCAGCTATGAGCAACCTTGCGAATGCGTACTGGTACCAGGGTCTCCATAAGCAAGCAGAGCTGTTACAGGTAAAGGTACTGGAGTCAAGTAAGCAAGCTCTAGGCGAAGAACATCCCCACACACTCGCTGCTATGAGTAATCTTTCTCTTATATATTGGGACCAAGGTTTATACAATCAAGCGGAGGCGCTACAGGTGCAAGTGGTGAAGACTATGAAGCGAGTACTTGGCAATGGGCACCCGAGCACGCTTGATGCTATGAACAACCTTTTCAACACATATACACGCCAAGGTCGACACAAGCTAGCAGAAATGCTACAGGTGCAGGTGCTAGAAGAAAGAAAACGAGTCTTGGGGGATGAACATCCTCGCACGCTTACGGCTACAAACAATCTTGCTATCACATATTGGGACCAGGGTCTGTATGAGCAAGCAAAATCGCTACAAATGCAAGTGCTAGAGGGAAGGAAACGCTTGCTTGGGGATGAACATCCCCACACGCTCAATGCTTTGTGCAATCTCGCAAACACATACCGGTATCTAGGGCTATATAAGAAAGGAGAAGCAATTCAGGTACGGGTGCTGGAGGCGAGGAAGCGAGCGCTCGGTGATGAGCATCCTCATACCCTTAGCGCTATGAGCAACCTTGCCAATACCTACTCAAACCAAGGTTTGCACAAGCAAGCAGAGGCTATACAAGTGCATGTACTGGAGACAATCAAGCGAGTCCTTGGGGATGAACATCCCAATACACTCACTGTCATGCGCGGTCTTGCTATAATGTACTCAAGCCAAGGCCAATGGCATAAAGCGGAATCGCTCGAAGTGAAAGTGCTGGAGGTCGTAAGGCGTTTGTTTGATGCACATCATCCTCAAACTTTAGGGGCTCTGGAGAATCTAGCAAACACATACAGACACCTTGGTTGGAGTCGGCGACAAAAGTATAAGGCGCTCAAAGCAGAAATTGACGCACTTAATCCTTCGAAGGAACCCGGGCGCAGCCAACTTCGAAGACTTCTCTCCTTTTGATCCAGTTCATGTACTACTGTCAGTTCTTCTGTTTTTTTGGAACCAAATTTATTTCCCAGCGGAGAAACATATGTATTTGTGGATCTCGTGGAGTATTCTAGCTCGTCATACACGTCGACCGATCGGACTCAGCTGGCTACGAGGAGTTGGACGAATGGGTTTATCCTCGTCAGAATATTTGCTTGAATGCGGCAAGCCTGGCAACCGATTCCATAAGATCATGAGATCATGAGAGTATTATCTTCTCAGCTGAATATCTCAGAATGCCTTATAATCATGCCGAAACGCAGTTCCCTGTTTATCAGTTCGGTTGTCTCTCTTTCATTCTGTCACCAGTAGCCCAACACCAACGCTTATATTTAACAACGCAAAGCCCCGCCCGTTCCTCTAGCCGAGGGCTGTTTCTAACGGGGCATTTTCATATTTAATGTCCGGCCAAAGACAAGGCGTATATTCGCACGATTTCTAGGGTCGTAACCACATCCCCTCGTCATCGCGAGACTGGTTGTTACACTAGGCCACAAGATTAGCAGGCACGTAATCCGCCGACTCACAGGCCAACAGCGAACGAAGGACAGAGTGTAAAATTAGATTGAAAATACCTTTCAGTGCGCGGATACCTGAGAAGCCATCGAACAAGTTTGCAGACCGATAGAGCTCAAAACGATTGAGTAACAAAAGCAGGAAGCAAAACAAACCTGCAAATCTTTTGCGGCCCAACTGAGGCCACAGAAAGTCAGACAGAATGGGTGCGATGTCGAGGTTCAAAAAATCTGCGATTATGGCTGTTTTCATAAGTCCGTTCCAAACAGAAAAATAAACGCCGAGAGCACAAACCGGTATTTCGATAAGTACTTTCTAACAAGACACTATCAAAAATGTAGATACATACCTGAGTTCGCCTCTCCGAGGCGTGCATCTCTATATATACAGTGTTATATTAGCCTCAGTTTCAGCCCGACCCCTCCTGGAAAGGGGTACACATCGAAGCGTGAGGCAACGAAAACACCTATCAAGGTGCGAGTTTGTGAAGGGCTAGTGTACCGTATGAGGTACATGCAAACCAGGTTTCGCGTTGATAGCTCAGCAATAGAGCGAAATATGCCTCATACAGCTCCTAAACCCAGGTTTTGCCGCCAGTATCTGGGCGATATCTCGGCTCGTAGGGATCATATCGACACGAAAATTGGCTTACATGTACCTCATACAGTACAATAGCCCTTCACAAACTCGCACCTTGATAGGTGTCTTCGTTGACTCATGCTTCAATGTATACCCCTTTCCAGGAGGGGCCGGACTGAAACTGAGGCTAATATAACACTGTATATATAGAGATGCACGCCTCGGAGAGGCGAACTCAGGTATGTATCTACATTTGTGATAGTGTGTCTTGTCCGAAAGTACCTGTCGAAATGCCGGTTTGTACTCTCGGCGTTTATTTTCTGTTTGGAACGGACTTATGAAAACAGCCATAATTCAGTCGCGTCAGACTCATGTTGCGGCCTGGAAATGTAAGTTTCATCAAGCCCGAGAGGGTCTAAACCTGGGTTATAAAATCACATAACTGAATCGACTATTGGGACTACAGCATATATGCTACTAGGAGGAACACCGCAGCCAGTACTAAGAGCAAGTTTTTATAAGTCTATAAGTAGCCTCAAGCCTACACTGTCAGTTAGCAAGCCCAGGTTGCTCTGATATGAGCTTGAATTGCAAAACCAAGAAAAACCTCCTATGAAAGACGGCTGCCCTCTGTCTTAGCTATATGTCGCACCGCCTGGTCGATGCGCTGGTTATATGTGCTATATGTGCTACTACTCATGTCCCAAGAATGGAGCAAATCAGTGCTGTATCATCCGAGGCGCCATGGGGTGCAACATAGATCTTGTCAAAAACACAAAATTCATATATAAAATCACATAAAAGTGGTAGCTTCAACTTGTATCCCGTGGTGCCTCGGATGATACAGCACTGATTTGCTCCATTCTTGGAACATGAGTAGTAGCACATATAGCGCATATAACCAGCGCATCGACCAGGCGGTGCGACATATAGCTAAGACAGAGGGCAGCCGTCTTTCATAGGAGGGTTTTCTTGGTTTTGCAATTCAAGCTCATATCAGAGCAACCTGGGCTTGCTAACTGACAGTGTAGGCTTGAGGCTACTTATAGACTTATAAAAACTTGCTCTTAGTACTGGCTGTGGTGCTCCTCCTAGTAGCATATATGCTTTAGTCCCAATAGTCGGTTTAGTTATGTGATTTTATAACCCAGGTTTAGACCCTCTCGGGCTTGATGAAACTTACAGTTCCAGGCCGCAAAATGAGTTGGAAGCGACTGGATTAATTGCAGATTTTTTGAGTCTCGACATCGCACCCGTTCTGTCTGACTTTCCGTGGCCTCGGTTGGGCCACAAAAGATTTGCAGGTTTGTTTTGCTTCCTGCTTTTGTTACTCAATGGGTTTGAGCTCTATCGGCCTGCAAACCTACTCGATGGCTTCTCAGGTATGCGCGCACTGAAAGGTATTTTCAATCTAATTTTACACTCTGCCTTCGTTCGCTGTATGGCTTGCGAGTTGGCGGATCACGTGCCTGCAAGTCTTTTGTGGCCTAGTGTACGTTCATCAGGACATGTCATTTTAGCTCTCCCGGGCGCCCCTGGGATACAAGTCTATTGCCCACCTTGCCCTATCGGTCTCTCCTCTCCTGATTAGTCGAAGAGTTCGCGCATTTATCCACAACTCACCTCGCTCCGCTCGGTTCGTCGCTCTCGTCTCGCGTTCGCTCGTGTTGGGTCTCGTATTCGCTTGCCTCGTTCTCAGACGCATCGGTCGCGTCGTACCATCCCTCGCCTCTCCATCCCGTCTTCCACAACGCGTCCAACAGGGTTCTTTCACCGTACCCGACCAACGACTTCTCTTTGCTCCACGCCAAATCCTCGTCGCTAGCCGTCCGAATATCGCTTGCAAGCTGCAGCAATGGCATCCCGATGGTCTATTTCTCGCCAAAGATCGGCGCTCTGCCAGTGGCTGAGTGCGGATAACTAGACGCCGCTCGTTTTCTGGGAACCTCTTTTTTGTGGAGAGTGCTGCAAGATTGATGATAGGGAAAACATGAGGCATTCGAGTGAGTGGGATGAAATCAGAGAAGCTCCAGGGTAGCCGGGACTATCAAAGAGGACTCTTGTACCGGAGAATTAAGGCGTTGGCAGAGTTGTCCTAAACGCATGCTATGTACGCTGCTCGGTGGATGAATGTGTGGGGAGAAGTCGAGATGATTGCATGGGCTCTTGGGACAAGCGACTAGTGGTAGGCGTAGATGGCCAGGGCTAGCCACAGCGGCTATGAGGTAAGACAAACCTCCCTTATGATGCATAACGAATATGGATCGTCGGATGTTCAAATTGGAGGGTCACTTGACCGGGCTGTGTCTTGATGAGACATGCAGTACTTTGACTCGGTAGCAGGCAGCACTAAATCAGACGGAGTTCGACATTCTCGATCCATTTTAGCAAATGGAGGGCCCAGAGGATTAACGAAAAACACCTACTCTCAATATGAGACCGGCCATAGCTCCTCACCCTCTGACACACACCTTTATTGCCACTGTATTCAACGCCCCAAAAAATTCCTTCTCCAACCCAGACCCCTTGTTGTAGCGAATGGCGGTGACACATTCTGTCTAAGAGAAGCAGGGCGGGACGGCGTTTCGATAGGTGATGTCCTGTCTGTATACTATCCTGCGAGTAAGAGGCGAGGAACATCACCTTTCGACAGTCCAGACCATTGCGTAGAGGGAAAGCCATGGTGGATATCTGTGACATCGAGTGTACCAGCCGGAAGATGGGTCGTGGAGTACGTGGTATAGCTATTCGAGTCGATCTCACAAACATCGTACCAATAAGGCTCCGCACAGAGATCGTAAGTTATGTATAATAGAGGGTCATCACATGCGCCCTCGTTTCAGCAGCAGGGGGGAAGCAGACCGGCGCGAGACGTCACTGCGTGAATACAGCAACATGGACGAAGGGACTGGGCCTGGGCGAGAATGGTGATCGCAAAATCCAGAGGACCGGTCTGCTTAGTCATCACGCGTCATACCCCACATTTGCACCGTCTCGCACTAGCCCACCACACACAGCACTCGAGCATCTCACGCTGCAAGGGATACTAAAAGCCTGCCGAAAAAAATAAAGGCTCTGTTGTGCTTTCTCCCCAGTCTCCCGCTCTGTGTCTGTCACCTTGGATTTACGTTCACTTGAATCTGATGAGCGCAGCGAATCGGGCGAGATCTAAAGAATACAGAGATCTCAGCACGAAAGGAGTCGAGCTGAGGATGTACGAATGGGAGGTGGCGTATATATATCACTGTGGGAAGTTGGGGCCTTAACCTAACTCCCGGGCGTGGATGTACCAAAAAACCCAAAAGGCTTTGACCAAACGCCCAATGAAACGTACCTGGCGGCCACAAATGCGTTTGTGCGAAAAGGCTTTGTAAAAGGCCAAGCCGTCAAAGAAGGCCCAAAATGTCCAAATACGGCCCAGACAGGGCCGCTCAAACGCGCCGCGGCCTTTCAAACGCCAATCTGGCTCGGGAACAAAGACGTTTTGACCCCGAGGCCAAGCCCTCTGGGCCGCAAACATTGTATTCGTCCCCGTGAACGGTCCGTTTGGCCGCTCGGTATGCATACAACGACCTCGGTATGCGGCCTGTCCGGCATTCTAGTGTGCTCCATTTATATTGTTATAAATTGCTTGTTTTACGGCCCGCCATAGCACAATTATGGTAGAATATCATCATATCATTCGCATCTCTTGAGACATCGCGCGATCGTTACAGAGTAAGAGATAACGCCAAGCGAGAGAGGAAAAGGTTGAGAAAAATGAAACGTCATGAATTGGTCGTGTCGTGAAAGATGAGAAAAAAAAAAGCAAGTCCGCCGCCGAGGGACACACGATTGAAGTCAAGAGATATAGACGAGCCGTAGACCGTACATCCTACTTCTTCCTAGTGCGGCTCGGCTTATTCGGTGGGGGAACTGTCACAACCCTCGTTTCTAAGGGTGTTTACTTTCTGTTCTGGATACGGCGGCGTCGGCGTCGGATCCTAGCCTGATGCGTGGCAGCCTCCTGTGGCTGTTCGTAGACGTAGTCGAGTGTGGAAGCGTCGATGACAGCCCTGTGTAGGGTATCGAGCCTCTTAGTCTTAGGAGTATAGTCCTCTGCTCGCCTAGCGAGTAGGACGTCGAAGGCACCCGTCTCTTGGAGAGACTGTGATTGACTCGTGGCTTGCAGTGTATTATTAAGTACCTAAGTTAATAGGACCTAGTATCGATGGTTGAGTCTTAAGTATGTAAGTCTTATATGTATCTCTTAGTAGTTATCACCCTTGAGGGGAGATCGACGAGGTAGAGCAAGCTGGTCTAGGAGCAGCTTGCACACCGAGTATTTATACTCATGGGTACATGGTCTGTGCTCACAGTTCCAAGAATACATGAGCTAAAGATAGGACGTGTTTCTAAAAGAAGGTGGATTAAGAATAGGGTGTAGCTAAGAATAGTCCGAGAAGACCGTATGCGCGCTAAAGATAGCTTTGATCAGTAAGCATCCATGTGGAGGCTTAGTGATACGCCAATCAGTCTTACTAAGTAGAAGAAAAGAAGTAAGTGGCTTATACAGCGTGTAAGCCACGAGAAAAAAGATAGAGGTCATGTGCACGGCTCATGACATTACCCCCCTCTTAAAGGCGAGTCTTAGGGGACATGAGACGAGCAGACAAGACAAAAGTTCGTGGAGGATAGATTTTTGAAAAAAGGTAAAAGGCAATTACAGCAAGATTCTTTTGAGTCCGTATACAAATGTCCATATTAGAAATCCGCTGGAGGAAGGTGGGACTTGATGTTGTGGCTACCATTGGGGGCCTCTGCTCCCCAGACCTCTTCCTTCAATTTGACCCATTCCTCATCTTCATCTAGGGGTTCAAGTAAGAGGTCGGCCATATCCACCGAGAGGTCTTCGTTGCCCTTGTCCCAGGCTTTCTGGTCCAGCCAGTCCAGCAATTCCTTCTTTGACCATTTCTCCTTTTCCGCCAATTCGATGACTTCCCCAAAGGTAATTTCCTTGAGGACCTCTTGGTAGGTTTTGGAGATGTCGGGTGCCTGGCACCATTCCTCGACCGCTTTTGCCACGATGGCCATCTTCTGTCCTTTGTCGCCAATGGACCTTATCCATTCCTCTTTCATTTCTTCTATGTCGCTCAACCGGAACCACCATTCCGTTGAGTCTTCGACCCATTTCGGTACCGCCTTCCTTTTCCCTTCCTTCTCCCATTCTTCCAACCTCCTAATGAGGTGATGCGTACTAAGGCTGTTTATTGAGCTTTTGGTGGCCCGCGTGTTTTCCCTCATTGTTTCTGTATAATCCCGGTACCAGCTCATTCCCTTCAGTTTTTGTACCCCCTTTACCAAGTGCTCGACTTCGTCCCCTACCCACTCTTCTATCACAAATAGTTTTGTAGCCTGCATGGCCTCGTCCGACTCGGGTCGGGGTCCCTTTCCAATCCAGTAAAGATTACCCCGTTTGGGGCATTTGAGGGTGTGGGTCCCGATCCATTTGCAGTCCCATCGTTCCCCCATACGGATGTAATCGAGGGATACGGTGGGGTCGAGGGACTTTGCAAAGTCCGAGCTTCGAATGAAGCTGTCACATCGCCTAATGGCGTCCTGGTAGCTGTAGATTCTATCGCTGCCGTGGCCCCATGTGAGTTTATGTGATACGCGTTGCTTTCCCCATACTGACTTGGGGGTGTGGTTTGAGACGACCCAGGCATCGCGGGGGTCGTATCGGACGTTGGTGGCCTTGGCGGACTTGGAGTTGCGGATGGGGGCCATGGTCGAGGAGGAAGTATAAAAGAGTTTGTTGTTTTTGGGAGTGATTTGGGAGTAGAGCTAGAGCTGCTGGTGGTGAAGTTTGAGGCTTTCCCCCCCACTCTTTTATACTTCTCTTTGTTTGGTTTGTAGTTCTTTGGTAAGGGAGCTTTGGGGTGTCGTTTGAGTAGATCTTCCATGATTTGGGGTAGTTCGGCTATTTTTTCAGCCCTTTCCATGGTGTCTTCTATCGGATCATACCCCTTCCACCTGATTTGGTAGTATAGGCCGTTCTTCCGTTGTTCCCATGCGACCACATGGTCCACTTCATATTCTTCTTCTCCTTCTTCTGTCACAATTGGGGGTGGTCTTGCTTGACGTCTGTGAAAGTCCTTGTCTTCTGTGAAAGGTGCGAGAAGGTTGATGTGGAACACATTGTGTGTCCGCATGGTCTTTGGAAGTTCTAGCTGGTAGGCATGTGAGGAAATCTTTTCTGAAAAGATAAGGATATCATCCATGTAGACTACTACTGTGACACCTAAAAGATGTCTAAAGATATCGTTCATCATCCTTTGGAGGACTGCTGGGGCGTTCTTGAGTCCAAAGGGCATGACTAGGTACTCGTATATTCCATAAGCTGTCCTGAAAGCGGTTTTCCATTCATCGCCTTCCTTGATGCGGATGTTATTGAATCCCCATCTAAGGTCTAATTTTGAATAGATCTTCGCATTCTTGACTTGGTCAACAAGTTCTACCTGGAGAGGCATAGGGAATTGATCTGGTATAGTGATATTGTTAATTTTCCGGTAATCCGTTACTAGCCTTAGAGATCCATCCTTCTTTTTGACAAAGAAGCAAGGTGAGGCTATAGGGGATTTACTAGGCCGGATTTTTCCGTCAGCCAGTTCTTGATCAATAAATTCCTTTATAGTTCTGCTTTCGATTGGTGAGAGGGGATATACTTTTGCAGGTTTTGGGAGATCTGATCCTTCCACAAAGTCTATGTTGCAATCAAAAGACCGGTGTTCTGGGAGCTTCTTGAAGAGTTCTTCGCTAAAGACGTCGATGAATTCTATGAATTCCTCTGGTATAGCTGGTAGATCTTTTCCGGCTTTGGCAGCAAGGGGTCTTCCCTTCCATGAAATTTCTAGGGTTTTCCAATTTATATCTGGATCTGCTTCTTGTAGCCAATCTAGGCCTAGGATCATGTCGGTATCCCCTAGGTCCATTACAAAGAAAGTTACATCAAAGGTCCAACCTTCGATTTCTACCTCCAGTGTAGTTTTACTTTTTATTTTGTTTGGAAGTTCTTTCCCATCTATGGCGATCACAGTTCGTGGGTTGACTAAGGGTGTCAAAGGAATGTTGTTGTTTTTGGCAAAGTTGATATCTAAGAAGTTTTTTGAGGATCCGGAGTCGACTAGAGTGGGGATGGGGTCCATGATTCCCTTGACCATTGTAAAGATAGACGCAGTTTGTTCGGATTTCTTTAGGTATAGTACACGTTTCTTTCTTTTCTGGTTCTTGGTCAAGGGTATCTGGGCAGGTACTGACATGGACTCAGCCTGCAGTTCTAGTTTTCCGACTCCGAGTCAGAGGATTTCTCTTCTTCCTTTACTTCTTCAATCTTCGCTTCCTTTCCTTTGACAGCTTGAGTTTCTTGTTGCCATTCCTTGAATTTGCAGTCTTTCATGCGGTGTCCCATTCTTCCACATTTGATGCATCTTCCTTCTTCTCTTCTTTTTTGGATGACTTCGGACGGCACTATTCCTGCTTTGGCCTTGGTCGTTCTTGGTTGGAATTTCCTGTCTTGATTTCCTGAGGGGCCATTATCCCTTAGACTTCTTCCGGTGAATAGAAGGTCGTCTATCCTAATAGAGACTTCCATCCATTTTTCTAGGGAGAATGTAGATGTATCTTGGGTAATGGTTGCCTTTAGTAGTTCCTGTTGGACGTTATTCTTGAGGCCTTTCTTAAAGACATCTATAAAAGCATGTTCGTCCCAGTCTAATTCCTGCATGAGGGTGCGGAAGGCAGTGACATAGTGTTGTGCTGATCCTGTTTGTTGGAGTTTATGAATGTTCTGAATTGCTCTTTCCTTTTTCATGGGATCTGAGAAGGCGAGAAGGAAGGCATTCTTCAGGGCATTCCAGTTTGCAAGGTATTCATGTGATTCTTCGTCAAGGATTTTCCTGAGTAGGGGTTTGGCCCATTTGGCGGCTTCCCCTTCTCCCATGTTAGTGAGGAAAGTGGCCATCTTCCGGTTGTTGTCGAAGGCAGTACCGTAATCGTTGAAGTAGATTTCCATTTTCATGAGGAAGATTTCCGCTTCTTGTCCTCTTTTCCCATTAAATGCCTCAGGCTTCTTGGCTCTGGCTCCCTTTGGGATTTCGTCTTTGGTACTTCCCTCCTTATTAGGAGGTTTTGGGGTTCGGAGAGGAGGTGTATTTCCCCTTGATGGGGGTCCCGATGGAGGTCCTGGGGGATTATCCCCTGGGAATAGTCCTTGAGACCTTTTTGGGACTTGTGCCCGAGAAGACTCAGCTTCCGGTTCCCATTGGTGGTGTTGGTCCATGATATCAGTGTTTGAGATCCTTTCTTCTACTACTTGTAGTGTTTCTTGGAGGGTTTCTGTGTCGGCCTTAAGTTTCTTAATGGCTTCCTCTTGTTTATTCAGGGCAGCGGATACTTGTTTACCCATAGCTCCCATGGCCACGACTATGGTGTCCATTTGTTGACTGAGTTTGTCGATAGCGTTTTGAGTTTTTATTTGTTCATTGACTCCCAATTGGGAGCTGTTTGCAGCTGTCCATGCGTTCTGGGCTGCACTTTCTACTTGCTGCCTAATGTTGCCGGTGGATGCTTCCAGTTTGGAGATGGAATTAGTCATTTGTTGTAGAGTGGTATTGAGCGTTTGTACCCCCGTATCTTGTCTGTTCTCTTGCACCTGTATTTGAGCTGTGATCCCTTCAAGAAGTTGATCCTTGATATCGTCTAGCACCCTGAAGAAGAATCCTAATGTGGGATCCCTTGCCGCTGCTCTTCGGATGTCTTCTATGGGTCCGTTCAGCAGTCTTTCGTATTCGTCCCCTTCTGGTGGTACTTCTTCAGGTGCTGGTGATGACGAGTGGGGTCTAGTTGGTGTAGGGTTTGCTGGTCTTTCCTCAATCCTGATCTGGGGAGGAGCTTCTATTTGTTCCGTTACTTGTATGGGTCTTTGTGGTATGGGTGCTTCTATGGCATTTGATGCCTGCGATCGGGTTCTTACCCCTGTCAGGGGATGTGCCGAGTATAGGTGTCTTTCTTCTCTTGGGATGTTCGTGGGACCATATCTCCCAGTGGGTAATTCCAAGGGATTTGGTGCGTATGGTGGTACTGGGTCGATCTGGTCTTCTATCCCTGCTGTGGGGTCAGTTGGTACTCTTCTTCTTATGGAGATTATTCCTCCTGGGGATATGCTAGCCCTCGCATTCCAAAAGTGTTCTGGTCCTGTCGTTTGTACTGTTTCTACTTGTGTTGCTACGGGTTCGGTTGTATCTGGGGTTCGTCCTATATCCTCGGGGAGTCTGGATTCATCAGGGTCTGATACTGATTCCACAGTGGTTCGTGGTATAGATCTTCCACCAATGATATCGGCTGCTGTTGCAGTTGACTCGTTTGGATTTCCTTCACCCACGATGATGGTAGGTTCAGCTTGAATGGTTTCATCAGGATCCGCATATGATCCTGGTATGCTGACCCGTGCGTGGACAGCTTCGGTTGCTTCCGTTGTCATCTGTAATACTTGTTCCCGTAAAGCAGATAGGGATGTTGCGTTGTCTGATCTAGCTACCGACGGCCGGTCAGGGTTATCTACCGGTGGCACTAGTGGTTCTCCTTGAGCCGACTGGCTCCTGGTTACTCTTGATGAAGATCGTTGAGACATAGCCACGGATCAGTGTGAAGCTTGCTCTACAATGTCACAACCCTCGTTTCTAAGGGTGTTTACTTTCTGTTCTGGATACGGCGGCGTCGGCGTCGGATCCTAGCCTGATGCGTGGCAGCCTCCTGTGGCTGTTCGTAGACGTAGTCGAGTGTGGAAGCGTCGATGACAGCCCTGTGTAGGGTATCGAGCCTCTTAGTCTTAGGAGTATAGTCCTCTGCTCGCCTAGCGAGTAGGACGTCGAAGGCACCCGTCTCTTGGAGAGACTGTGATTGACTCGTGGCTTGCAGTGTATTATTAAGTACCTAAGTTAATAGGACCTAGTATCGATGGTTGAGTCTTAAGTATGTAAGTCTTATATGTATCTCTTAGTAGTTATCACCCTTGAGGGGAGATCGACGAGGTAGAGCAAGCTGGTCTAGGAGCAGCTTGCACACCGAGTATTTATACTCATGGGTACATGGTCTGTGCTCACAGTTCCAAGAATACATGAGCTAAAGATAGGACGTGTTTCTAAAAGAAGGTGGATTAAGAATAGGGTGTAGCTAAGAATAGTCCGAGAAGACCGTATGCGCGCTAAAGATAGCTTTGATCAGTAAGCATCCATGTGGAGGCTTAGTGATACGCCAATCAGTCTTACTAAGTAGAAGAAAAGAAGTAAGTGGCTTATACAGCGTGTAAGCCACGAGAAAAAAGATAGAGGTCATGTGCACGGCTCATGACAGGAACTGTACAGTAGACTGCCGGTTACTGCTCGCTCGCAACCTGCTCGCTTCGATTGATGGAGCTTTTCGGAAGGGTCAACTACCGGGCGGCTGTGCACGGCCGCAGTAAGCGCCGAATACTGTGCTTGCTGCGTCAAGATTTTTTGTACTCCCCCTGTACATATAAAATGCACTTGAGCTGATACAAAAACTTCAAAATACTCTCGCTCTTTACTCACTCCTTTTTTCTGAATTCTTTCGCACCAATATTGCTGTGAATCTGTAAGATTGCTGCGCATACACCTACCTTTAAAGCATATATGCTGACTGAAGTCCAAGTACATCATGCCAGAGACTCGCCATCAGCTCACATATGGCCAAAAGCTTGAAGTTATTGATCTTTACAAGAAACACCGCGGAATGCCAATGGACGACTTTCTGCAACTGCTTCGTCGTAAGGGCTTTACAACAATTTGCGAACAAACCATCCGTCGATATGTCCGCAATGAAGACTCCATTCGTCAACATGTCAATAGTAACTTGTCCAACGCGGACAATTGTCGAAAGTCTTCAGCCGCTCATCCAGAGGTAGAGGAGCGATTGTGTGACTGGATCATAGAGGCGGAGGAACGGCAGCTACGCCTCAATGGCATGCTCATCCGTTTGAAGGCAAAGCAGATAGCCAAGGAGATTGGCATTCCTCAAGGCGAGATGATTGCCTTTTCGGATGGTTGGCTCACTCGGTTCAAGCAGCGATGGGGTTTGAAGCACTATGTATTCCATGGAGAGGCTGGTTCTGCTCCTGTTGACACAATTGACAGACACCAACAAACCCTCCGTCAAATCCTTGCTCGCTATACCCCCGAAAACCGCATCAATGTCGACGAGACGGCACTTCCATACCGAAACAGTCCCACAGGCGGTCTTGCTTCAAAAGCTTTGCCTGGGCTCAAAGTCGATAAAACTCGGCTTACATACGTTGTTGGCACCAGTCAGACGGGCGAGAAGTTAAATCCGTTAATTATTGGTCGTGCTAAGCGTCCACGATGCTTCAAACACGGTCCCCCAGAGGACTATGGATTCTACTACCGGTACAACTCAAAGGCGTGGATGACTTCAGTAATTTGGCACGAGTAAGTTCGTTTCTGTTTTTTAAAACTAGAGTTAATTCAATTTTTCGAATGTAGATATCTTTCCATTCTCAACACCCAAATGCAGCAGCAAGACCGACATGTCTTGTTGCTCTGTGACAACGCTAGCTCGCATAGCCTCAACGGTGCATCGTACTCGCACATAGAGGTGGCCTACCTACCCCCGAATCTCACGTCATGGCTCCAACCGATGGATGCAGGCATCATCCGAACATTCAAGGCAAACTACCGGCGGTTGTTAGGCCTGAATGCGCTCGATCTCGACGCAAACGGTGTCCAAGATCCCTACCACGTCGACCAGCTCGATGGAATGCGCCTAGCGCAACAGGCCTGGGATGAGGTAGATGCAAAGACAATCCAGAACTGCTGGCGCCATACTGGCATTTGTCCCGAAGTCTAGATTTGTCTCCTTAAAATATTCCGTCCCCCGTATTTTTTGTTTTCCATCTCTCTTTTGTGTCTCTCGAATACGAGCTGTACTCTTAGTCCTGTGTCTGTAACGTCTGGAATGCATTTTTGTATCATCTTACGAGCAGGTACATTCGGGGAAGCAAAAGCACAAGCGCTGACAAAGCGCTGACCAATGTAGAAACACTTAGGGTCCGTTGCGAAGCAGAGGCTCGCTTGGGGCCCATCAACGAGCATGTAGCGGCAGTCTACTGTAGCGACACTTGTCTGAAATGAAATGTATGCGTCAGTTCGATCATTGCTACTGCATGAAATAGCTTACCGAAGCTACTTGTCGCGAAGAGCGACGAGCGGGCTGGGTTTGCAATGCTGAGCTCGACCCCGAACCGCTGGCAGCAGCGGGAGGCGCCACCCCTTTGCCCTTTGCCTTGGCAGTATTGCGGTTCCCGCCCATGGCATTCGCTGTCTTACTCTTGGTAGCGGGTTGCTTCCCCTTGCGACCCGCATCGGCAACAACATCGTTGTCCAGCTCCATATCCTCGTGGTCAGTAATAAGCCCCCCCAGGCGCTCGGGGACATCGCTAAGCTTGCTATCGACGTCCGAGTTGCCATCAATATCTGGGGTTGGTTCGGAGTACGGCGGGGGGCGGGATCCATCGTTTTTTGTAGGACTCAATGCGAGGACAGCCAGGGGATCGATCGGAATTGCCTTGGTCTCTAGACGGTCCAGGATGGACATGATCGATTGGATGGAAGGGGCTAGACGGCTACGGTGACTTGCAGAGAGCGCCTGCCTGAAGCCTTGAATCTGTGCAAGTACTCCAGGCGACATCTCCGCATTGGCTTCCGAGCGCAATGGAGTAGGCGGAGCTCTTGAGGGGGTCGAAATAGCTGGAGCTGAGACTGTTGACATGGCTCTTGAAACGGATCGATTTGTTGCTGTGGCAGTAACGGTCGAGTTGATTGTGACTTGGATTGGTTCAGCTACCGTGGACGATTTGGGCGAGGTAGGCACGGTACGCGAAGCACTGGAAGCCTGAGGCGCGGATGTCGGTTCGATTTCCATCGCGGATGATGCATCCCGGGCACTTGCGGTTAGCTCCGGGGGCAGGGAGAACGGGGGCAAGTTGGCAGCCTCATCTATCATAGGTGAACTACGTTCAGCATATAGACATGTTTCGTGAGATAGATTCACTCACTGCAAACACGAGAATGATCGATCGACATATCATCGACTTCCTTGATCAAACCGGCGACTGGATCGTTCCTGGCTGTTGATGGGACCGCTGCGCCTCGTTGCGTGAAGGATCGAGAAGGGGGATTGCTGGCTGGGCTGGTTTGTTCGGGTCTTGGAGGCTCGCACTCTTGATGATTGGGCTCTTGATGATCAAACTCTTGATGGTCAGGCTCTTGATGGTCGGGCTCTTGGTTCTTGGTCTCCTGGTGCTCGGACTCTTGACGTTCGGAATCTTGATTCTCAGACTCCTGGGCCTCTGGTTTTGGCTTCTTTGGACGGTGACGGTTCTGGAAACCGTTGGTTGTATTCCGGAGAACTTTGGTTGCAATGAGCTTTAGAGGCCAGTTGCCGTAGTTCCTGTAAGGTTCGAACTCGGGTAGGGCCATTAGAACCTATTTATGTAACGTCAAAGCGTGGTATATGAGCGATAAATGTAACATGATCATACCTGATCGACAGCCGCATCCATAAGATCATCCACGAGTTGCTTTTTACTGGTTTGGCTCATGTCGATGCCAGGTGTATGCTCCAGAGCGTACTTTGTGACTCGCTATTGTTGAAGTGTGTTAAGTGCAACAACCGGGTGTAATAAGTTTTGGAACTCACCCGCACGATAGCATAATTGTCATCCGTTAGACCAAGTGTCGCAATTAGTTCGGACACCTTGGTGTGACTCCCCTTGAGATTAGTAGGCTTGAGACCCACAAACTTGACATGGATCGTTCTTCCCCCAACGCGGAGCTGAGCAAGTTGGCGCTGAAGCAATTCGGACTCGGTTTTGTTCAGTTTGCGTAGAACAGGGATCGAACGTTGAGATGGTTGTGGGTTTGCGTCAGGCGCATCCCCAGTAGTCGAGCCGGCACTTGGGCGGTTTACTCTAGATCCGGCTAGGGGTCCGCTGGCTGCATTAAGCCTGACTGAGCGTGACGAGGTTACCGGGCGAGAAGGAGCAGTAGACCGAGCGGTAACAGACTGAGCAGGTGTCGAAGATCGAGGTGTTGGAGTAGACTGAGCGGTCACCCTGTTTTGAATGGGCGCAGCAGGACCGGTGCGGTCTTCTGACCGGTTGGGAACAGCGGTTGGGCCAGTGCCGACAACTGGCACAGATGTGGCACGCTGGGTAGCCGCAGCAGCTTGGGCAATTGGCGGGGGTTGGGCGGACAATGCATGTTGAACAATTTTGGTTTGTTGACTGGGCGGCGGACGCGGGACAGGTCGGGCGCGCTTGACGGCCGGGGCGCTTTGAGTGACTGGTGTCGGCTTGGTGGTTGGAGTTGATTGAGCTGGTGCGACCGATCTGGCGGGTATGGTTTGCTGCGTGGGGGCAGGAGCAGCTGCTTCAATACTGGGAGCTGGTTCGGCCAGCGTGGCGAGCTGGCTAGGTATACTGACTCCTGTCATTGCCGTACATGTGAGCTAGGGAGGCGGCCAGTAAACGAATCAGAGACGCTTACCTCTAGCAGCCAACATGGCCAAGAGCTCCTCTGTGCTCAGCTGCGCTATTGTGCCGAGTCGGGAAGGGGAGGGAGAATAGCAAACGAAATGTCAGTGCTTTTAGAACGAAACAAGCAAAAGGAACCCTGAATAGGGGCATATTTGGTCCAAACCCTTGCCTTATTACGCGGTAAGAACGTCAGATGGTTGTGGCAGTGTATGAAGTATCATGGGCGGCTCTGGTCGCATTGGGTGTTGCCGAGCACGTGCATTATTTATGATTTGGTGAATGAGTGTATTGCTAAGGGTGTAACAAGCATTCAGGTAAGATACAGGATCATGGTGTCAAACCAGTAGTACAAATGAATTGCAGGCATTACAGATTGATAGGTGCAAACAAGATGAGATACACAGATGATGAAACGTGCTGCCAGATGTATGATATCTCCAAGAAGAGGGTTCAGATGCACCTACGAGTGTGTAAATTGTTAGCTCGATTGAATGCGTAACTGTACGTCTCGTACTTGTAGCTATCACGAGAAAAGAGCTCTTGGAAGAGCTTGCGCAGATACGAGTAGTCAGGCTTGCCGTCAAAACGGAGGGCGCGACAATAGTTCAAAAAGATGCCGAACTCGTTGGGGAAGTCACGGCAAAGAGGACATGCCGGGTTTGCTGCCGCCCTGGACTGCTCGCATGAAACGATTCTAGTACTTGCTGCAAAGCAAACCGAGTCGAGTTGAGATAAAGATGGAGTATCAGAGACGAGGAGTGTAACGTGAGGGATCATGGAGCGCTGCACGGTCGTGAGGGAAGTGTTCGGACCAGAGAACAGGTGGGTGATGAATCTGGCGCACATATTGGCATATGCGTCAGACATCACCCACTGGTACACCGTCGATAGATTTCCGCCCAAAAGACGAGTGCGGCGCAACGAAACTAGTGACGATGAGCACTATTCGAGCTTTTGTTGCAAGAATAATTTCTCTCACCAGTTCGTGTATTGTCATCTTGTACTATGCTATCCTGTCCTAGGCTGAGACGAATACTAGGAAAAGAAGTTAGCTGTGCGACGATAGACCTATCAATCAATAACGTACTTTACCGGTAGGAACCAGTTCCTTAAGACGGGACCGCAGGATGAACACTCGTCGTAACTGTCGAGTCGTTGGTGTAGGCGGTTGAGAAGGCATTCGGTGCAGGTCATAATAAAGAGAGGGGACAGGACGGTGGGTGGGACAAACGGGCGTACAAGAACACTTTAAGGCATTGCTGGACTCCGACGGGCATGTGGTAGAGGGCAAGAGTTGTGTGTTGAAGGTAGTGGGTTGATGGCGTCCGCATGCACCAAATAGCCATTCGATTCGAGGGAGGCGTATGCTGATAGGGGGCTGGCTGAGTTGACGATTGTTCAGGGAATTGTGTGCCGGTTCTTGAATTGCACTAGGATCTTTGAGCAAATGCGGCAGGTTCCTAGATCTAGTCAGTTGCTGCTGCATTCTTTACTCACATTGTACGTAGTTCCAGTGGACCAGGAAACTGGCTCAATTGAGCGCGACTATTGCTGAATCCGAGAGTAGAGAGCCTCATGGTGATAAGGCTGAATCCAACCCCTTAGGTGTGTCCGATAGAATAGCAGGTTGTTCTTCAGACGTACACGTGGGGCGGGAATGAATTATACATACCTCGGTACTACCATCGGGAGAAACGAGAATAATGAGACCGACAGTGACCCAAGTGCACGGGGTTTTGTAATTTGGCTGGGGATTCGCGTTTCGATTTGGTGATGGGAAGCAAGTTTTAGACGAACAGTGTTCCTTTGTAACAATATTTGTTGTTGTTTCTATTAGCCCCCTATGCTCATGCGATCTCAAGAGGAAGCAGCTGATAATTAGAACAGAGGCGAGAGGTGGGCGGACAAACGAAAATTGGTAGAGCAAGCCGGGAACACAAACAAAAGGCAAAAGTTGTGATAGGACTGATACAAAACGGTGTGATACTTAGACCCGGCTACGATTGAAAACCCAAGATTGCGATCAGTTACTCGGCGTCCAAGTAAAACACAAGCTTGCGGTGATAAAGAGCCAATATAAGTATACATATTTTCAGAGAAAATTTGGTTCTTACCTGGTATATCGCATCACGCTGGAGGCGCTGGAGAGCAAGTGGAGGTATTATTGCTGGGTAGCTCCTCAACGAACGTTTGGTACGCTTTTGTAGCGGGTTTCATTGCATTTGAGTTTGAGAACTGGGAGCTGTCGCGTACACGATTACTCAACGTGTAGCAGCGATGATGAGAACTTACTTCAATTTGTCATTCTGGTGCTGGTTGGGGGGCTCGTAGCGGGCGCAAGCAAAGTTCCACATGGCCACATTCCAGCTCGCAATCTTGGCGGGGGCCTCAGAGCTGCACATTGTGGTACGGTTGTGGAGCACTGGCAAAGTTAGGCGTGTCAGTGCACGCGCGGCTATATTGCTGTTCTCAAGATCGATGGACATTTGAAATGACTTACGTGCATGAATCTAGTGTATAAGAGACAGAGATAAGAACGAGACCTGGCGAACGTTTGTCAAGCCTCGAGGGAGAACCTGAAAAAGCGTGAGATCATATTGGCTGGCCTGGCATAGCGTATTTACCTGATACACAGGTTGAGAACAGAGAATTCAGGGGAGGCGTGCTAAGAAGCCATGAACGGCGAGATGGCGGCCTTAGATTAGTTGAGCTGGTTGAATACTAATCAGCAACGTACAGGACTAGGATCCTATGATAAGTGACATACCAACACCGCTCCGTGATCAAAACAACGGGGTCGTAAATCCAGGTTGCCGTCAGCTAAATAGACGGGCAGGAAGCAGCCTAAATCGTCAGCATTCTTGTGTGAGCGTATATACCACAGTTAAAAACATATACTACGGAGCAACCTGGTCTTTGAAGTGATGTCTGCTTATGCCGGAATAATATGTTAGCACAAACCGTCGCAATTGCATCCTGGAATCGTACGTACCTAACCCTCAAATCTCAACACAAAGCCGCGTGTTGACTACCCGAGGATATCAAAATCAAGGAGCCCCAGTAGGAAAAGCTAACGCTTTGGTGCGTTAAAGGCGTGGTGGCAGAATTGGGGCGGAGTCGATCAGGCCTCAAGGCGAGTCCAAGGCACGTGACCAGATTCGCCTCTCGATCTCAACTATAAAGTATGACCCTCCCACACGACTACCCATTCTCTAAGCAGCAATGGACGTGCAAGACGCGCCCAACCCTGTCCCTGACGGCAAAAGACTTTGCTTCTGCTGTAACAAGTGGTATGATACTCGGACACTTGCGCGACACCTTAAAATCTTCTTGGAGCGCTTCAACCAGCACCTCCTTCGAGCGGGCCTAGCCGAAGATGCAGAGGCTCTGGAACAGGAGGCACTCGCCGGTGTTGATGGACTAGCCGGGCATGCCGCGATGGAGCTAGACGAGAACATGGACAAAGGTGAGTATCGCTATAATTGACATGCCAGCATGCTGACTGTGTTTTTGTTCTAGATGCCGTTGAAGCTCCGGTCATGGTCCATCAAGATGATGACCTTGGTCCCGAAGACTTAGATATCGCGGCCGCTGGTCCTCACGGTGGTGAACCACCCCCACACGCTCGTAAATACGATCATTATCTCCCTGCGATTCGGCTAATCTATTCCATCACAGAGCCCCGACAAGCCCACGAGCCCGCATTCAACCCTCCTGTCGAGATTGACAACTGGCCCGACCCTCCAAGCGACATCAGCTCTGAAGGTTCCGTGGAAGAGCTCGCTGACGACCTCGATGGGGATCCAGAGTTTGACGAACCGCCCGTCGATCCTGCCAACTTTGGACTCGATCCACTCTATGAGCCGAACTTAACCGATGGGCAGGCACGAGCGCTCCTAGAAGAGCACATTGGCGATATGGACGACGAAGAATGGCTAAACTTGTGTGAGTAGCTTACGCCCTGTCGTGAATCAAGACGGAAAACTCATTTTTAAAAAAGACGACAGAACTCTATCGACTAACGATAGAACCACCCTCCAGTTCTTAGCTACTCGGCTTCGCACCCACTTTTCCCGCCAGACCTACAACGAGCTCCGTTATGGGCCTTGCAAGATGCTCGATATACCCAGTGAGTTCATCGCCTATCGACGTCTAGCCATCCTGGCCGGATTTGGGACTCGTGCATACGACTGCTGTGTCAACTCGTGCTGTTGCTTCCTTGGGAAGCACAAGGATCTGGACGCCTGTCCGTACTGTGCGGAGCCTCGATTCTCTGTTGCCGGTCGCCCACGACGCTCCTTCCACTACACCCCCCTCATCCCGCAACTTCAAGCTCTTTTTCGGAGTCGCCAAGTTTTGGCAAAGCTGATGTACCGGTCCAAAGTTGAGGGGAACTCGGAGCCGGATATGATTGAGGACGTTTACGATGGTGAGCACTATCGTAAACTTCGGAACACTCAACTCGATCCCGACACCGAATATAGGATTTTAGACAACCCTGAGGATCTCGTACTCGGACTTTCGACCGACGGTTTTACTCTGTTTAAGCGACGAAGGCGTGGGCTGTCTACAGCGTGGCCACTTATTTTCATCAATTACAATCTGCATCCAAAGTACCGTGTACGTCTTGAAAATATCATCTGTGTTGGTGTTATCCCTGGTCCTAGACAATGCAAGGACTTGAACTCGTTCCTTGTGCCAGTCCTCGAGGAGCTCCTACGACTTGAGCAAGGCGTGGATTCGATCAAAACAACCCCCGCCACAACTCCCGAACACGAGGAACATCCCGAAAATGAGGGCGACGGGGAGCTCACGGAGTTCAAGCTCCGTGCATTTCTCATCATGATCTTTGGCGATATACCGGCCGTTTCCAAGCTTCTTGCTATGAAAGGTCACAATGCTATGGTCCCTTGTCGCACCTGCTACACTCAAGGCGTGCTGTGCAGGCGCGAAAAAAACTCGGTTTATTATGTTCCGCTCACTCTTCCAGGCAATGAAGATGGATACCCTCCGGATATGTTACTCTTACGCACTCACGAACTCTTTTTACATCACTATGAGTCGCTCGACAATCTGGATGATCGACCAGGGCGCCGTAAACAGTTAGCAAAGGAGCTCGGTATCAACGACCGACCAATTTTCGCCCGCTTCAAGTCCTTTGATTTGGCATGCTGTGCTCCCTACGATATCATGCATCTCCTGTTCGAAAACCTTGTGCCGAATATGATTAAGCATTGGATCGGTAAGTTCAAGAAACTGGATCAGGGGACTGGGCACTACCAGTTGGCCGAGGCAGTTTGGAAGCAGATTGGAAAAGAGACGGCAAAGGCTACATGTACGATACCGGTATCGTTTGTTGGGACCTTACCGGATATCGCGGAGGATCAGACGTTATACAAGGCTGAAGCATACTCGTTCTGGATCCAATATATTGCCCCAATCGTCCTTGCCGGCCGGCTCCCCGAACCATACTTTGAGTAAGTCTGTGCACCAATACACTCGCGTCTTATTTATGTTTTTATTTCAGACATTTTCTCTTGATGCGCGATATCATCATTATGTCTATTCAGCTCGATATTACAAAAGAACAAATCGACGAGCTTCAAAATATGGTCAATCGTTGGGTGGTAGAGTACGAACGGTGAGTAATATTCAGTTAGTTGGTTTGGAAGGTCTTATCGTGAAATAGGTATTATTACCAACACGATTACCATCGCTTGCCCACTTGCCCGCTCACGATCCACGCACTACTTCACATGCCATATTATATCAGAAAAACAGGCCCTCTCTGGGCGTCGTGGGCGTTTGTGATGGAACGGTTCTGCGGCCATCTCCTTCCAGCTGTGAAGAATCGATTCCAACCATATAGACACCTCGACAATGCTGTGCTGCGTCGTGCGCAGATGCAAGTAGTAGCTCATACTTACGGTTTGCCTACCCTACCTAGATCGACAGTCAAATGGAGAATAGATGGCAGCGAACGACTATCTAGTCGCGAATGCCGATATCTACAGTGTGAGCATGTCGACACTTTTAGCGAGAAACGATCTAACTCAAACTATCTCAGTCCCGAAGATCATACTTGGTATTCCGGTCAAAAAGGCCCCTCCTATTGATATCCAACTCACAAACCAGCTCACGAAATTCCTTGGCCCGATATACCGCCCACACGGACTCACCACAGGAGCACAACTGCGCGCACGCATTGATTGGCAGACGATAGTTAGCTACGGTCGTTTCCGCATGGCCGATGACGGGGACCGCATTCGTACAGCGAGTTCTGTTCAACGCACTCATGATTCTACTGGATCCTCTCGCGACAACTCATTTGTCAGGGTGAGCTCTCCAACATCCACTCTCGGCTTGGCTTATAGCTAATTCCTTTTCATAGTTCACGGTGCTACCAGACGCAAATGCGAGCAATAATGGCTCAGACGACCCATATGAAGAGGTAAACTACGGTCAGCTCATAGGTATCTACTACCTCGAATTCATAACGGATTTTGAGTACGTGTCCACTATTTCTAGTCTACAGGTAATATTCTGACTCGATTTAAGGAGTAATGAACGTGATTGCTATCTTGTTGCGCGTATTCGATTGTGTAAAGAAACTGGTTCCCTGGACGCAGCACTGCCTGAAAACCCGAAGGTTACATACCGAACCTTGTCGACACCGGATATCTTTCATCTTATGACCATAGATGCCGTTGTCGGGAGAATACAGGTGGAAACAGGAGAATGGGCGATCATTGATTGTAGTAGAAATGGCGCGCGTACTCAGTTCACGAACGACGACGACGACGACGCTTATGATTGATTTTCTTTTTCTTTTTCATGTTCTTTTCTCTCCTCTCTTGTATGCTTTTCTGTTCATATATTCACAATATTTGCTATTTCTTCGGCTTAGTTGTATTACAGTTCGTGAACGGTCGAATGCGCAAGGCCGAAACGGCCTTGTCGTTCTTGGCCTTGTTGTTCCCGGCCGGACTGGTGGCAGTGCGACAATGGCCGCAACAGATCACCCGATGAGTGGCTGTGCTGGCCACACGTGGCCAAATTGGCCTCTTTTGAAACGCGGGGCCTCTTTGCCAAGGCCGAAAAAAAGTCCTTTTCCGGCCATGGTTCGGCCTAGCGGCTGTCTGGGACGCCCTGAAAGGCAAAAGGCCTGTCGGGGGTTAGGTTACGGCCCTGACTTCCCACAGTGATATACGGCCATGCTCCTGAGACAAACGAAGAACAAACAAGGGCGATAGAATCAGCCCGAAAGAATAAATGACAAAGCAAACCAAAAATGGAACCATCTGCTACCGTAAATCCCCCTGGATGCAGCGGTCTCGAAGGATCACCGAATATACGAAGATATGCTCCGGTGACCCCGTCACTCAACAGAATCTCTCACGTGGTGACAGCCCAAGCCCATCCTGATATGACCGCCACGGTTTACGTGAGCTGATGCTACGGGCCTTTACACGGGCTGTTAAATCACCTCTAGGCAAGAAATGATTTGAACCTTCTCGATTCGTTGTAGGAATGACTTGACTTGACTGTGAAGAGCGTCACCGCTTGTTGACATAGCGACCTCGGACTTGGATAATCCTGTGATGTCGATTATATATGACAACATTACTACTTGTAGGAGCATTATATCCCCTTTCCATCAAATCCATAGTTCTCGCTACCTATAGCCCGCTGCTGGGAATCGAAGATCACATGAACGATTGGTGGGCTATCTCTGCATCCGACACATATTAGCTCCAACAATGGTGCGTTCCATCTTTGGTGCATCATAAATAGTGAGAAATTAACGACACATGTAGATACTTTGAACGAATACAGTTACCTAAGAGTCCGTGAGCTCATCGACGAACCGGGGCTCTTGTACGGAACAGTACTGTAATCAACGAGCGCAAAGAAAGATCCAGGAACCAAAAACAAGTAAACGCGTAGGCGCTCCGGATAGAAACAGGGTAATAAGGCAACCGCACGACTGTTCGTAGGCTGTTGTTGAACTCTGTGGCAATTCGGGATCCTGGGGATTGAGCCTACCACTTTTGCAAGCGAATATTGTGTCGCACTCGAATAATCTTCGATCGATCAAAGTTCGTTGTACGCTCATGCCAGATGAATAGTTGAAGGCAATCGTTGGGTTTGAATACTTTCGCGTTTGATAGATATAGACTTGGCGCGGGGCACGAAGTGGAAGCGATGGGGCGCGCTAACTCAATGATAGAGAATGATGAATGAGTAGCCTTGATATGCATGCTCTATGAGACGAATACGACGGGAGGCATATATGCGCGGCGAGTGAACTTATATATCGCAGTCAGAATAAAATTCGAGGGAGTTGGTAGTCAACTACCGGAGTCCTCGCCTGGTACAGCAGGTTGGCTCAAAAAATCACCATTTGATGTGGTCCCTTGAGAAGTATAAACTATGAATCAACGAACTAGTATCCAACACACCGAAGATTTAGTAGACAACGAAGCGATGTTAATTCAACGAGGCTAGATTGTTGTTGGAGACACATAGCAGATCTCGATGTGGCAAGTGAGCGGCGATATGTCCCGTGCTGGCCAATTAGTTCATGAGGTAATCATATGGAAACATGTACGAGCCCATAGTATAGTTGTGTATGATATATAAGATCTGGATGAAGCGTTTCATATATACGAGGCGCCGTATGCTCTGGTTTGGGCGTCAAGGCTGTGCTTGAGCCTCGTGGTTGCCAATCCACAGAGGGTTCCGTTCAACCATCTTACTATCAATCTCTCCCTGGTAGACTTCAGTCGATTATGCCTCGACGCAGAACAGAAGACGACGGAATCGCGATACTCGTGGGAGGTTCGTCATGCACTAGTCTCACGGTGTAAGAACCCACTTGACGCTCACCCGCCCCGGCATGCACACAGATAGTAGCGGCGCCAGCGGGCTTTCCACCGCCCTTCTACTCCACCATCTGATGAAAACCATACAGGAAGCAGAAGGACTGTCTAAGACGCCGCTAGTCGGTGATTACTTTGACATCGTAGCCGGTGCTGGTACTGGAGCGTAAGTTTTCGTTCTCGGAAGCTTGGCCAGGCACCCATATGATAAGCGTACACAGGGTCATCATGACTTTTGCAGCAAGACTCTGCATGTCGACGGAGAAAGTGATCGAGAGTCTCGCAAGGCTGTCTAGAGAAGTATACGCGGACGAAAACATGATCAAGGGGCCAGCATTCAGCGCGTCAAAGCTCGAGCGGACGCTCAAGAACATCGTCCGAGAAGAAACAGGGAACGAAAATCAGTTGATGTACGATGAAACTGCTTCTAACGAGACTAAAACGTATGTGCTCCACGCGGTTCTGAATGGAGCTACTGATCATGCGCTTATATAACCTCGCAGTATGGTGTTTGCAATGTCAAAGCACAACATGAATGCCAGTGTACCGGCCGTCTTCCGCTCCTATAACCCGGCTGATAACCCTGCTCCCAATTGTCCCATATGGCAAGCTCTGCGCGCATCAACTGCCCATCCTGAGATGTTCGAAAGCATGGGTATCGAAGAACTCGGCATCAGCCAACCGTATATTGACGCAGCCATAGGATGCAGCAACCCCATAGAGCACGTACTGGCAGAAGCCAAGAGGATATATCCGAACCGGCGAGTGGCGTGCATCGTGAGCATTGGCGGAGGCCACGCTCGTACCATCCAGATACCCGACTCGAACGTGCTAAGCCGGATGTTTTCTACTAATGTCATCATGGCTATGCGAGATATCGCGACGGACAGCGAAAGCATCGCACAGACGATGGACAGGCGGTTCCAAGCAACGCCGAACGTGTACTTTCGGCTGAACGTAGACCAAGGAGTGCAAACGATGAAGCTCGGCGACTGGGACCGACTAGGCGAAGTTATGGCGCATACACGGGCGTATATATCCAAGGTTGGCACGAACGAGCTCGTACAACAGGCTTCGAAATCGGTGAGGAACCGAACAGGGGTAATTCCAATGAAATATATCGGTGCGCATTCAGCCACATATGTCGACGCTAAGTAAGAAACTAACCCTATCACAAGATGGAGCGATCCAACTAGATGTAGCACCCCAAGTGTCTGGGATCAAGGAGTGTCCTGTACCGACGTCCGTATTCACAGAGCGACATGAGCCGTTGCGGCGAGCAATCGATTGCCTTACTGATCGTACCCAAGATCGACGAGTGTTTGTGTACCACGGATTGGGTGGCGCAGGCAAGACCCAGCTTGCCTTGGAAACTGTACAGCGGACGAAAGAGCGATGGTCGGATATCGTGTATGTCGACGCTACTTCGACTGAAACGATCAAAAGTACGCTTGGGGGGTTCGCGACAGCAAAAAGACTCGGAGACACTTATGAAGATACGCTACGATGGCTTCGCTTATGTACAACAACCTGGCTCATGGTGTTCGACAACGCCGACGATCCATCAGTCGGTTTGCGACAGTACTTCCCAATAGGGACGGGAGGCCGAATATTGATTACTACTCGAGTTCGCGAGGTGGTCTTGTACTCGCAAGGGCCGGATTCTGAGTACAACGTGTCAAGTATGGAGCCAGACGAGGCATTGCAGCTGCTTCTGACTGTGGCACGAGCTCCTGAAGTCAGCTTATCGGACAATGAAAAAGAGAGCGCGATGCTGATGATTCAAGTAAGCCGAATTTATCCATAATTACCTAGTAACTTACAAAAAGGCCTCGGCCAACAGGATCTCGGATTCATGGCGCTGGCATTGGTACAGGCAGGCGCATACATCTGGCGCACCTCCTGTAGCTTTACCCAGTATCGAGAAATGTACGCCGCACAACCAAAGCAGCTCCTCGAGAAGTACAGCAACGCCGCTCTGGAACTGAGTGGATACGAGAAAACAGTCTACGGGACATGGGTCATGAGCTACCAGCAGCTAAGCCAGCACGCACAGAATATGCTGTGGCTAGTAGCATACCTGCAGCGAGACAGGATCAGCGTCGATATCTTTCGCCACGCGGCGGCTCGGGCAAAAGGATTCGAGTTTGAGCTGCCCCTGGTAGACTTGGTACCACAAAAAGCACTTGAGAGCGTTAGGGACTACCTCAATGGCTTTCTCATCGATGACGAATGGAACGCTGAAGCATTTGTGTCAGTAATGGAGGAGATCATGTTGTACTCGCTCATCTCGTTCGACCGCATAAACAAAACATACGTGCTGCATGTGCTCGTACAAAACTGGATCCAGGGCGTCATACCTTGCTCGCCGGATGAAGCGTTGGCTCGTTCAACCGTCCTGCTTCTTATATCCACTGACCGCAAGGAGAACTCTGGAAGTCGCATATACCGTCGCTCATTGGAGTTGCATATAGATAAAATCATCCAAAACCGGACTAGCGCGTCGGACCACTCTGCTAGACAATTCGGTTATATCATGCAGGAGATAGGACGATACTCAGATGCAGAGAGACTTCAGCTGCAATCCCTCGAGTTGTACGAGGAGCTTTTGGAAGCAGATGATGAAAAGACGCTGTGGCTGAGAAGCGATCTGGGATGGACTTTCTCTTGTCGAGGTCAATACAAGCAAGCAGAGACGCTACAGGTGCAGGTGCTGGACGCAAGGAAGCGAGTGCTTGGCGATGAGCATCCCGACACGCTCACTGCCATGAGCAATCTTGCTGTGACATACTCGAACCAAGGTCTACACAAGCAAGCAGAGACGCTACAGGTGCAGGTGCTGGACGCAAGGAAGCGAGTGCTTGGCGATGAGCATCCCGACACGCTCACTGCCATGAGCAATCTTGCTGTGACGTACCGGAACCAAGGTCTACACAAGCAAGCAGAGACGCTACAGGTGCAGGTGCTGGACGCAAGGAAGCGAGTGCTTGGCGATGAGCATCCCGAAACGCTCACTGCCATGAACCATCTTGCTGTGACATACTCGAACCAAGGTCTGCACAAGCAAGCAGAGACGCTAGAGGTGCAGGTGCTGGACGCAAGGAAGCGAGTGCTTGGCGATGAGCATCCCGACACTCTCATCGCTATGCGAAACCTTGCCGCGACGTACTCTAACAGAGGTCTCTGGCATGAGGCGGAATCGCTGGAAGTGCAAGTAGTGGAAGTTTCGAAACGTGTGCTAGGCGAGCGCCATCCTGACACGTTATCGGTCATGCGTAATCTGGCTAAAACATACAAGCACCTTGGTTGGAGTCGTCGGGATGAGTATAGAGCACTCAAAGCTCAAATCAAACCGCAAAGTTCCCCCAAAGAACGCAAGCGCGATCGATTCCGAAAGCTTCTCCACCTTTGATACAGTTAGATTGTTACATAACATCGATACGATTCAATCCTGTCTTGCTTTGAGACTCGATCTGTTCATCCAATTTTGAAATACATTTATTTGTGCTTCCTTTAGTGCAATTCAAGTTGGAGTAATCTGTCACGATGATCGGCAGCGGGTCCGCCTCTTCAGCACGAGTGGATGATGATGTCGACGAGGCGAGCTTGTCCAATCAACATCACTTGATTATGTTTTATACAACCGTTTTCTATTGTTTTTGTATATTCCAAAAGATCACAGAATCATTCTCAAACCCACCCCTACATGCATCACTTCGATAGATCCCTACACGTATGTTTTGTCAGATCTCACATTCCGTACTACACGTTTGGAGAACGTACCTGTATGCGCTCTCAATACACGCCTTGATCTCCTTGTAAGACACTACCAGACAGTTCCGCTCATCTCTCGACACAAGCATCAATCGTTCCTCGCTTCCCGCATCCAGCTATTCCCAATTAAAATCAGAATGTAAATACGACGTGAGATACGGCCATCTCCTACCTTGCTAAGATTCGTAAACACATGCGTCAGATTTAGCACCGGTTTGCCCCGCGTGTCCAGCTGATGGAAAACGTGATCTCGGAAGAGCTTGATGATGTATCGATCACCGGTCTCGGCCCATCGAGGATCATGATCAAACCTAAACCGGTTTAGCCTTTGTAAAAGGCATCAGCGTCAAGGTTCGACATACTCTGGTCTCTCGTTGATGAATCCGAATTTACATAGCAGCCGCACCAGCCGGCCGTTTTCTAGTTCCTTTGAGAGTTCGTTTTCCAACGAGTCGGCGTGACTAAAATCGTAGGCAAAACAACGTCAGCCCAGTCCACGGGTGGAGGCGTATGCGGAAGCGAGGCGAGAAATGAAAGTGGAAAGTCGAACGAGTGACCGCAGAGTCGCGAAGATAGGCAACGTACTCGAGCATTGCGTTCATCTCTGCATTGATGATGTCCGGGCTGATCTCCTTCCACAAATGATCAATCGTCTGTTCCGTGTTTCCAAAATTCAGTATCTTGCGAGCTTATAAATGTGAGTCGACATGCCTTTCCTACTCCTGGTGTAATCAGCCAAACAACTGCCTGTCTCAGCAACGGCGAGAACCGGTTCAATGCGCCAACGGCCGTCGAGCGAGGTGACTGCGGAGGCGAAGATGACGATGTGAGCTGGAGGAGAAGTGAACCGAGGGCTATCAGGTCTTCTTGCTGTTATCCCAAGGGTATATGCCGGTACGATCGGTGTAGGTCGAGAATATATGGGAAGCGAATAAGCGGATTTATATCGTGATTTAGTTTTGAGCCAGGCAAGAACGAAATTCCCCGTACCAAATAGATATCTGGAGTACCCTGACCGTCATACGACATGATGTCGATGATCCCCACGGTGTTGATCCGTACTCGACCGATCCCAGTCACCAGCACCCTCCTAGGGTCTAAACATCGTATCGCCAAGTTTCGTCCATGCGCTGACCGTATAGCACTCGCGAGCTGCAACAGGTACGTCCACACCAGTCGCTCATCTACCGGTTGCACACCTTGCTGTTGACTGAACCCGACTGGTTGAGTGTACGAGGTCTGTGGAGAGAACCCCATCTGTGGCGAGAACTGATATGACGAGGACTGCGAGAGGGTCTGGGAGATCGAATGAGCTAAATGTGGGTTCGACGCTTGGCTCTGAAGCGAGTAGTTCGAAAAGCTGTTCGGGAAGCCGTACGAGCCCAAGGGACTCCCTGGACCAGAAAAGTGAGACGAGGGAGAGCCTATGCGCGAGGGGGAGAACGTCCGCTGCTTGGAGGGCGACGTATGTGATGAATGGGAATGTTGGGGCGGAGGGGTTGACGGGTTGAGGTGGTTCGACTGGAGGGTTCGAGCGAGCGGGTGATAGTCGTACACCACCACCAGGGCTAATTGTGGGACGCGTGTGAGCGATGATAGTCTGCATTGATAGACGACGCACATTGGTCGTTGAAGGCTCGTGTCGTGAAAGCTTCGTGGGGCCGTACGATAGATGGATGGGGCATGGTAGACCATGCTTCGATGGCAGAAAGCGCGGAGTCGTGCGGCAAACGACAGTCTAAGTTCATTCCAGTTAGTCTAAGCCAGGAAAAAGGACGGGGCGGCTTACTCTCAATTCGATATAAGACATAACTTCCTCCATCATTCCTATTCACAGCCCTATACACGCTCGTCGTAAACCCCCCGAAGAATCCTTGTCCGGATGCAGGTTCAAGAAGCGCCAGGGAGTGATACGCATGTACTTCGTCGGGAAGGGCCGGAGTGGGATGCCCGTACGGCGTCTGATGTGCCGCGTCTTGCTTCCGTTGTAGTTCATCCCGCAGGTTTGGCGTCATAAAATAATCCCTCGGAGGTGCCGAACGTGGAGCGGATGGATGGTAGTTGTGGAAATCCAAGGGCTCCATCGTGTAGGCGGGGAGAAGGGGCGCATAGTACGGGGTATAGGCGCTCGGTTCGTAAGGAACATGATGCTGATAAGACGCCGCAAAAGGATCGTCGTTCGCGTGCTCCGGTTGAGGAGTCTCGTGCGCGGTGCCATTCTCGGGGACGGGAGCTGAGAATCTCGGGACGAAAACGGGAGCATGTACACCCAACGACTTGAGCGCCGTCGGCGATTCCGGAGGCGAAGTCGGCCTGGAATCCCAGTTAGACGCGCAGTATTGGCAGTGAGGAACTTACCCGGTCTGGCTCGGGGTTGAAGGCCGCTTGGTGGGGGTGTTTGTGCGTGATCCCGGGGCGACGATGGGGATGGCCGACGACGTGCGCGGCGGCAGCATCGCGGTGCAGGGCGGGGTCACGAACCAGCACGTGAGCGGCACATTATGTGAGTATTAGATCAGCACTACTGCTCCACGTGACCGCTATGTCCCGCCCAGCGCCCCGCAAGGGTGAGTATCTCCATCTGTCTTCTAGGCTATACTGAAGCATATATCCAGGCGAGAACTACGAGCTACGTGCGGACCTAAACTCGGAATACCGCGACCGACGAAAAGATGCGATCAAGCGCGTCATTGCCAATATGACCGTCGGGAAGGATGTCTCTGGGCTCTTTCCCGACGTGTTGAAGAACATGCAGACCGAGGATCTTGAGCAAAAAAAGCTGGTCTACCTCTATCTCATGAACTATGCCAAGACCCAGCCCGAGCTTGTCATTCTCGCCGTCAACACGTTTGTCAAGGTACGTTTACGCGGCCGCTCATCTATCTTATCTGACTCCTAGGCAGGATTCGAATGATCCAAACCCGCTCGTTCGAGCGCTGGCGATACGAACCATGGGCTGCCTGCGCGCCGAAAAAATCATAGACTATCTCTCCGATCCATTACATAAAGCACTCAAAGACCAAGATCCCTACGTCCGAAAAACAGCCGCGCTGTGCGTTGCTAAACTATACGAACTCAAACCTGAACTCGCCATCGACAATGGATTCCTCGAACAACTCCTCGACATGGTAGCCGATAGCAATCCCATGGTCAGCCACCACCCCCACCTTCTCTACGCGCATCTAACCTTGAATGCGAAACAGGTTGTATCAAACGCAATAGCGGCCCTCGTCGACATTCACACCACCACCCTCGAAATGCCCGACCCAGACCCAAGAGGCAAATTCGAACTCACCCAGGACATCCTCTCCAAACTCCTCATCGCGCTCAATGAATGCTCCGAATGGGGTCGAGTCACTATACTCAGCTGTCTCTCTCGGTACAAGACGACCGACGAAAAAGAGGCTGAACATATTTGTGAGAGGATCATGCCTCAGTTTCAACATGTAAACGGGAGTGTCGTTTTGGCTGCTATCAAGGTTCGTTTCGTTCGAGGGTATCGTGAAGATATACTCATGAAGGGGAATCATAGGCGATTATGGTCCATATCAAGTATGTTTCGAGGCAACAGCTCAAGACCCAGCTCGTACGGAAAATGGCCCCTCCGCTTGTGTCGCTCATTTCGGCAGAGCCTGAGGTCCAATGGGTCGCACTGAGGAACATCAATCTGCTGCTCCAGGTGAGCTTCTGACCGTTCGCCGACGTAATCAGTTTCTGATAACCGACACAGGTTCAACCTGATCTCCTTCAAAACGAAATGCGTGTATTCTTCTGCAAATACAACGACCCACCTTACGTCAAAGTAGAAAAACTTGACATTATGGTATATACTTCCCTATACCTCTGGCCCCGGCTAATTTGATGTTGCAGGTCCGACTAGCAGCAGAGAAAAACGTAGACACACTTTTGAGCGAACTCAAAGAGTGCGTACCTTTTTTTGCACCATCCTTTCACCATCTCTTGTTCATCATGGGCGCACATCTAACGTTTTACTCTCCCTCGTTGGTTTCCCTTCTTTTCCCCTTGCTCCTAACCGGACACACGCAATTCACCCCGATATTCTACGATCCAACCCGCACTCTTCAACGATCACACTGTTTTGAATAATTCGCCTCCCCCATCCCCCACCTTCAGGTACGCATCGGAAGCCGATGTTGATTTCGTGAGGAGGGCGATCAAGACTATCGGTTATTGCGCCATCAAGATTGAAGCTTCAGCAGAACGTTGCGTCAATGTGTTGCTCGATTTGATCGCCACGAGGGTTAGCTATGTTGTCCAAGAGGCTATTGTAGTTGTCAAAGTGAGTCAATACGCTCTTCGTCCTTTCGATTCGACACTAATCTAATCCAACAGGACATTCTACGAAAATATCCATCCCGATACGAAGGTGTTATCCCAATCGTATGCACAGCACTCGAAGAGTTGGACGAACCCGAGGCACGCGCGAGTCTAGTCTGGATCGTGGGTGAACATGCAGAAAAGATTGATAATGCCGGGGATTTGCTTGAAGGATTTGTCGATTCGTTCTTGGAGGAGGCGTATCCTGTGAGTTTTCCTGAGTTCTTGCCTTGTTCCATACCTCGTGCAAGCTGGACCCAACGTGTCGGCCACGCTTCGACCAGCCTGGATTCCCCAAACTCTATGAGCTAACATAATCAATGGTGCCTGGATAGGTTCAATTGCAAATTCTTTCCGCGACTGTGAAGCTCTTCTTGAAGAAACCTGGTCCAGCTCAGGCGGTGGTGCAGAGGGTGCTGCAAACTGCTACGCGAGACTGTGACAGTCCGGATGTGAGGGATAGGGCGTATATTTACTGGAGATTGTTGTCATTGAGTTCAGACGCAGGTGCTGGTGAGTGTTCCGTTACGTTTGGTTTCAAGTGATGCGTCGGCATATGCCCTTTGCCCCCTCGAAATTTCAACTCTTTTGTTCTGCCATGGTTTTTACGTGCACTGAATTGACTTGATTCATGCAGGAAAATCGGTTATCCTCGCTTTGCGTCCCCCAATCGAGTTGCCTCGCACGGCGATACCGGTCCCTGTCCTCGAGGAACTCATTCGGGATTTGTCGACGCTTGCAAGCGTATATCACAAGCCTGCTGAGACATTCATCGGTACTGGACGGGTTGGCGCTGGAGGTCCAAAGGGTTTGGGTGCCGAGTGAGTAAATCTTTTTCAATCCCGATACTTTCTTGCGACATCATCGGGGCTGTGAAACACGATCGGTTTCATTTCGCTTGGAAAGCTCGCCTTGCGGTCGCCACGTCATTCTTCCGTGCGCCTCAGTCCGCTTAGCGCTGGGCATCCAGTCACGCCACCCTCCCCCATAGGGAGATTTGCACCCCCGTCCTTTGCTCTTTCTCGTCTATCGCCGATATACAGCCATCGCTGACACTATTCAATTTACCCCTCGCTTCTTTTTCTCGAATTTCTATCTCGCAGTTTGGAAGAGGACGTCGAGCGCGCGCTCCAAACTGTCGCCGCCGGCCGAAAGGCCGAAAATCTTCTGGACTTTGACGAACCCGCATCCGGAACCGGCAATACGAACTCGCTCGCTAACCTCAACTTGACGACGAGCCCAGCCGCGATTCTCACATCATCGAATCCGCTCGCCGATCTGGCCGACATCTTTGGTGGTGATTCGATGAATCTCGGCAGTGCGGGCGCGGTTATGTCCCCAATTGCTGGCTCGCCAAGTGTTGGAGGAAATAGTATCATCTCACCAGTCGGGGGTGGTGGTGGATTCGGCTCGTTGGGTGGGATGGCCGCGCAGCCTCAGCAGCCAAAGCCGCAACAGCAGGCGAGTGATGATCTGTTGGGGTTGTTTTGAGTAGATTTGTGCTTGTTTGCTATTACCGAATTGATCGCTTTTTGGCTCTTTCATCTGGCCAGGTCCAAGTAAATCTTCAGCCAAGAGCACATACACACCCATACGATAGATTGTCCCGTTTCCACTCGCTTGGCTTGCGCTCAATATGCCGCTCTACACATTTACGGCGGTTGGGCGCTTAGTGGGAAGTCGTGTGTACACACATGCACACCTTAACCGAGGACCGCTTCGCGATAGGCCGAGCCTCGGTTCTCGAGCCTCCGCCCCTTGCGACCTTGCGATCTCGTGTTCTGGATGTCGCGCTTATGCGTCCGTCGTGAACCCACGGTACTTTGTGCTCCCAAATGTAGTTGATTCTAACACGCTTGGTCAGGCGAAAGATGCACATTCTGGCCGTATCACTTGATAATTTCTATTGAAGAAGATTATTGAATCTATCATACGTGTGGGCAATGGTTTGGAAGTCTCGGTTCGCATCGGGTAAGGAGGCTACGGTGGGTCGTTATGGGCGACACTGCCGTTATGTTGGTCAACGAAGGTCAGATGGGCCTGATACATGCTTATTGGACTGTCAAATACTATATTTCTGAACAATTTCGGAGGGAGGGGGAGTATAAAATATCACAGAGGAAGCACGACTGGACTTCAGTACACCCACTCCTCTCCGGCTCGGACATCTTCAACATGCACTACCTATCCTTTGCTCTCGCTTTCGGTGCTGCCCTCTCCGCTTCTGCCAGCCAGATTCATCACCGCCCCGAAAACTATATCACCAAGGCGGCACCCAACACCCCTCTCTCGAACCGTACTGTCACCCCCGTACCCGCTCATGAGCGTCGAGCTGTCTTGGATAGGCGTGCGAATGGCAAGGTTAACATTGGATATTTTGTGAACTGGGGTATCTATGCGCGTGCTTTCTGTGAGTACAAGAGAGCTAGTTTAGAATGGCTGAATGCTGATGCTATATATAGACCCTCAAAATATTGATGCGTCAAAATTGACACATATCCTCTACGGGTATGTGTAATCATACTTGTATTTCAGGCACAATACTTAGAGAACGTAATAGCTTTGCCGACACTGACGCTACCACTGGTCAAGTCAAGCTCACCGATACCTTTGCGGACCAAACAGTAAGTCGCAATTGACGCCTCGCTATTTATTACTGGCCAACTGGTTACTCTAGAAACACTGTAAGAACTCCACATGGCACTGGATTTTACGTACTTGACATCTAATATCCACTAGATGACACCGACTCTTGGAACGACGTCGGAAACAACGTCTACGGCAACTTCAAGCAACTCTACCTGCTCAAGCAGAAGAATCGATCCTTGAAAGTATCCCTTTCTATCGGTGGCTGGACCTATTCTCAAGCCGGACACTTCGCCTTCGTCACTAACCAAGCCGCTCGCGCCACTTTCATTTCTAGCGCTATTCAAATCCTTGAGGACAACGGTCTTGACGGAATGTAGGTTTTAACACACACAGTCTACCGAGCTTATGTTAATTCAATTTGTAGTGATATTGACTTTGAATATCCTACCGCTGGAGCTCAAGCACAAGGTCTCGCTTCACTGCTCAAAGAGTTGCGTGCTGGACTTGACGCACATGCGGCCAAGAAGGGCGAGACCAACCCTTATTTGATTACGGTATGGTTCCAGTCCTATTAGAGCTTTACTTGTACTGAATAAACTTCCAGGCTGCTGTCCCTGCCGGCGAGCCCAACTACTCGAACCTCCTCGTCTCTCAGATGGATCCTTACCTCTCCTTCTGGAATTTGATGGCTTACGACTACGCAGGCTCTTGGTCTACCACTGTAGGTTTCGGTGCATCAATGCGTTTGCCAGATAATAACTCTGCATTTAGTCCGACGATCAAGCTAACCTGTACGGACCAACCAACTCGAAAACCGATACCGATACTGCCATCAAGTGGTACGTCGCCAATGGTGCTACTACCAGCAAGATCGCTATGGGTAAGCATATTCGAAATTGGGGAAATATATCGATGAAAGGTACTTATTGCTCATTCAGGTATGCCACTTTACGGACGTGCCTTCGAGCAAACTAGCGGTATTCGTCAACCTTTCAACGGCATTGGTACCGGAACTTGGGAGGCTGGTGTATACGACTATAAGGCTCTCCCGATGGCAGGCGCTCAGGTGATTGAAAACTCGGCTCTCGGTGCCAGCTATAGCTACGACTCTTCCAAAAAGGAACTCGTTTCCTACGATACCCCCAATATCATTCGTCAAAAGGCCGCATACATCAAGAGCAAGGGTCTTGCAGGAGGTCAGTATACTTTTTAATTAATATTCTAATTCTCATCTCAACGTAAATCTAGGCATGTTCTGGGAGCTCTCGTCTGACAAGACTGGCGCGGACAGCTTGGTCTCAATCTCTGCGGCTGGCATTGGTGCACTCGATTCTACCCCCAACCATCTCTACTACCCATACTCCCAGTTCGATAACATCAAAAACAACATGGGCACCGGCACAGGACAGCCGAACACCACCGTCAAGCCCACGTCGGCCACTGTCAAGCCCACGACCACCGCTCCTCCTGCTACCACCAAGCCAACTAGTTCACCCGCTACTACGACTACCGCCGGCACCGGAGGCTGTGCTGGTCTCTCGGCTTGGAGGTCTGATATTGCTTACACTGGCGGTCAGGTCGTCAGCTACGGAGGTAAGGATATTCTCTTTCCCTAAGGAACATCCTCTTACTCGTGATACTAGGCCACAAGTGGACTGCGAAGTGGTGGACACAGGCTGATACCCCAGGAGGTGCTGCTGGGTGAGTAGCAGCTTTATTAGGATATCCATAGTAACTTAGCCTGACATGCTTTACCCCAGATCCTGGACTGACAACGGCGCGTGCTAAATGGTAGCCGATTTGGCATCCACCCAAAATTCTGGTTCAGACGGCGCATAGATTTCTGGTTTCTCATGGCGGTTTCAAGACTTGTTGAGATACAAAATGTATTGATACATTTGTCTTCAATCGACCGTTTTTTATTCTCTTAATGCTGAGGATCGCCAAAGGCAACTAGGCTCAGGCTTTTTAGGGAAGGCTTGAAGGCTCTAAATTCGAACTCATCTACGTCAAAGAATAGTTTCAAGGCGGTTGTTGGTGTTTGGTGTGTCATTTCAGTAATGATATGGTTTCGGGTCTGCGGCATAAAGTGGGCTGACTGAAAGGCTATTTGGAGTGGTGTCATACCACGGCGAAGTTGAATCCGAATTCAAACAAGTCGCAAGATGCTATTTCGACGGACCAATCGGACCGAGATAACCTCGAACGCAGCTCGTGGCTATGCGTTCGGGGGCGCCAAACTCTGCCTCGCCCCGTTGATCGGGAACTATGTCTGAGGCCTGCCCTTATCAATAAAGGCGCATGTTCTGTACACACCTGCTCTCGCCCTAGGCCTCTCCCCATATCATCCTCGCTCGCATATCCCAGCTACCTTGGCCGAGTGATAGGGTATCATCACGTCATAACCCTCGACAATGGCAACGCCCCAGAGCTCGCGTAGAGCTGGCTTGGGCTCCATGTCATTTCTTCCTCCATATCGCTCGGATAGCAAGGAGCAGGTAAGAGTACCCGCCTCGCGTCTTGGTTGCATAATCTGATGGCTCTGCTATATAGTTTAGCCCCATTAAAGACCAGGTGCGCTATTCTGGTTCATAATTGATAATTATTGAACTGTTCCATATGCAGTTTTATACCGATAAAGCTCGAATCATCGATGACAAATTCGAAGATCCATACGGTCCGAGGCTAGGCAAGGCAGCCCGCTTTTGGAGGGTGTATGTTCAAGAATCCGATCTATCTGACGAAGAACTTTCCAGGGGGTGGAATGAGTATGTCAATAGTTTCACGACCATCGCGCCGATCATTAAATACATTTCCTTCGCTGTTGCAGGATGTTGGACGTCATACTTCGTGAGTATATTCCCTTGTCGGGATCAGCACATTACTTACCCCCTCGCCGTAGTTTTTGTGCGTACTCCTCACAGCTTTAATTCATCAGTCGTATAACGAATGCCATAGGCGGCTTTGTTCTCTGCCATTTGCACGGCGTAAGAATTCATTACATCAAGCTTGCACAGACGTTAACCCAACAATATCTTCAACAGCTTCATAATAGAGAGCTTGCAGTACCTCACACCCGATGAAGCCGAAAAGACCAACGACATGCTTTTGATAATATCTAGATCCTTGCTTGCTAATGCCAATCATTCCATCTCGCTACCAACTGAGGCGATGCTCCAGCCCGCAGAATTCAGTCCCCCAAAACACGCGATTGTGACCAACACACTTTGGTTCCTTTCGCTCATGATCAGCTTATCCGTCACGCTTATATCTATCCTCGCAAAGGAATGGTGTCATGTATACATGGCAGGCAGAACTGGGCCCATGCATGAACAAGCGCGGAGACGGCAACAGCGCTTTGACGGGTTGAACAAATGGCGAATGAAAGGACTGATCGCGTTTTTACCGACGTTCATGCATATTTCACTCTGTACGTTCACCCGAAAGATTCGCTTGCATTCCTGCATCTCATCTCATTGGACAGTCCTTTTCGTGATCGGATTGTCAATTCACCTATGGGCCATTTACAATAGTATCGCCAAACCAGTCATCGCGTTTACCGCCGTTATGATATTGCTCTACTTGGCCCTAACAATCACCCCATTCATTTCCGAATTCTGCCCATACACGACAGCGTTCTCCCGACTCTTGACGGACCTATGGCTCAAAGGACGGGACAAGATCAACCACACGAACGATATCCCAAGTGACAACATCCCGATGGATATCGTCACCAGCAGAGCCCTCAGCTGGGTCATATCTCACTGCGAAAATGAAAAGTCGGTCGACGTCGCTCTTCAGGCGATCGCGGGTGCCAACCATTCCCTGCCCTGCGAGCCACTATGGAGATGTAATGCGGCAGGTTTGGTCAGTCAACGTCTGCATGGCTGTTTCCTGGCCGAAGGATTACCAGTGACAAACTCGGGTTTCGAAAGTCTTATTAACCTCGGCCATGAGTCATCTACGTTTCGATTGTGCGTTTTGTATGCGCGGGTCTTGAATGTGCTTGCGTGGCATGGTACACAGGATAGTTCCCACCACTCGATGAGGGTGTTTCGTGATATTTGGTCCGAGTTCGAGTTATTCTATGAAAAGTAGGTCTCATATGATTGTACATGATTCCGAGTAGTAGATGATAGTGTTTCGTTTTCATTTAGCCTTTCCAAATATTCTGATCCCGAGACACCGTCATATACGACGGTCGGATATGCCGGAATCAGCATATGGAGACAACATCGGCCGTCCACCATGTCGAATTTGATCAAAGGGACGAATTCTCCATTAGGCGTATCAGCATATATCCTACGAGTACTGGAGCGCCCGCGGAGCTTGCAAAATCACGAGGCCCAGCTTTTTGAACTTTTCTACGCGCTCTTGAGGGGCATTATGGATTCCAACATCCGTTCCATTCAAAACCACACCGCATACAAGCAGAATCTCATCAGCAACCTAGTCTCAATTCTCAAGTTCATACCATGCGATAGCCTCTTGTCCGATTTCAGCTTTGTTTCCCAAGTACTTGCCGCGTCGGGGTTGATTCTCACCGGACACCAGCTGGACCCAGAATCAGTTTTCAGGACGATAGGGCGGTATGCTCAACTCGATGAGCACCAACCCGGGCTTCTTCTTTTCATTGGGTTACTTGGATTGATTCAAGCGTCTCAATCGATCGATGCTGGCCACACAGAAGACATATTGCCCACCCCTGAATTAGAGGTCGTGTTCGAAAGGCTCATTCAACTAAAGGTTTTCCTGGTATCAAATACCGAGGGCTCGTGGCCTTCTCAGTCTTTGCGGCTTCCTTTCAAGATTGGTAATGTGGAGTATACTTATACCGAATATGCTCTCGATATCATATCCAGCTACTACATTCAACATATCAATGCTGACTCGATTAGTCAACACCGATGTGCGGGCTTGGCAGCCGGCCTTATCGTCGCCAATGTCATGGCCGACGATTGCATATTGGATTACTGGCGCCCGATTGTGGACGACGCTCTGTCTCAGACCGGAAGCCCTAAGACGTTGAGATGGGTTTACCCCAACACTCGGTCTCACGCTGCTGTCCGTGTCAAGGCGCCTTTCCTTGACGTTGCACTTCTCGCGGTACTTACTCTTTTGAAACACGAGCCCAAGACAGAGACTCAGGCTATTCGTCTTGTACAATGCTTCCATGAAATGGCGGATCAACTGCAAGAGGTCTCTCGCCGAGTAGACGAACCTATCGTCAACGATTTGCTAGAAAGGATTATCGAAGAGGACATGATCGATCCGTTTGTTAATGCTCTGCTTTCAATTCGCGCGGACCGCCCATATTCCAAGTATTGGCGAGGAATCGATGCTGAACCAAAGGTTGCTTGGTGGGGTGCACGACTCATATGGCTAGTTCGACGATCCGTTCGCCGGCGTGAAAACGAAGAAGACGGGGGTGCTGTCGCCGATATTGTTGAACGATTCTGTCTTGGCAGGGACAAGGTTCTCGAGTCCGAAAAGGATGAAAAATCAGAAGTCAAGTTGTCGATTATAACTGAGTATCAAGAACGCGACGAACGTGAGAATTCAGAGGACCCCAAACCTCTACCGGAACGCTTGGCTTTGTTTAAATTTGTACTTTTGAGTGAAATGAGTCAGTTGGTTCACTTCGCAACGATTCATGAGGCTGACGTCTCTTTTCTAGGTAACCCCGGTGATACACAAAGCATTCTGGAAGAGGTCGACGAACCTCCTAAATTGAAGCGTTCTTGGACACAGTTGGTACATAAGACTCGGCGAAAGCTCAGTGGCCCTTCTGAGAATACCCAGTATTCAGCTCTAGTCTGATCTTCATATAAGCTCGTTTCCTCAGACAATTTCAACTTCGGGTGGACATTGGTTATTATTGTCCTATCTGAACACTTAGGGTTCTGAATGTACTTTCAATCTCATCGTCATCGCCCAAGTTGAAAGCATTGTCTAAGTCAGTCCCAAACAAGCTCATAGAATTAGGTAACGCAATATTATCAAAGAGCCGATCTGAGTGGAAGTAGATGATGTACTAGTCCTACCCTAAAGTAAGCGATCACGTGTGTCGCGCATACCCGCATTTACCCTCGATTTCGTGACCACACGGCGACAGAGCGAGCTTGAGTAGAAGTTTTTATATTCATCATGTAGTATGATATGCATGAAATGTGTTAGAACTGTGTATGCCCGCCATGGGCAGCTTTCAGGGCTTAGACACGAGCATCCATTTCACGGGTGTGTTTGTTGATCTCGCTAATGTCAATCGAGTCCCATGCAGTTTTGATGGTAGTTCGAACGCTCTCGCGTTTTTTGCGATAGCCGAGAATCTCTGCAGCAGCTTTTTTGAGAAATTTCCAAATTGGTTTGATCGAATTGAGGTTGAGAGAGTTGGGCGGGTGGTGTAAGTGTTTCATACTAAGCTTATCTCAAGCTTCTTGTGCAGCCTTTCCTCTATGTGATGGGGTCTCATCCTTAACAAGGAGCATCGTATGACCACACTCTTCAATTCAATGCTGCCAGAACACCTTTAGAGGCCTGGATATAGCTTGATCATCATAACTATTTACATGAAGGCTGGTACCCCATTTTTGCCCACTTGCTGTCGGGGCATGTTGTGACATTTTGAGAAGCACAATCGGCCATTATACGCCGCTGTCAATAGCGCCGCAGGCCGTTAAATAGCATCTTCTACTATGGTAACTAGAGATTAGGTATTCAGGGAGATAGGCCTCATGTGGCCGATAAGTGACACGATCCATATATGCTCGAATCTAAGCCCTGAAAGCTGCCCATGGCGAGCATACACAGTTCTAACACATTTCATGCATATCATACTACATGATGAATATAAAAACTTCTACTAAAGCTCGCTCTGTCGCCGTGTGGTCACGAAATCGAGGGTAAATGCGGGTATGCGCGACACACCTGATCGCTTACTTTAGGGTAAGACTAGTACATGTAGAAAAGAATGATCAGCTTGCCAATTGCTGGGAAGGGTATCGTTGCGAGTGTTGGGGGGGGGGGCGGAGAGTTGGGTGGGTTCAGCCAATAGAACTTGCGATCTTTATGTATATCGTCCCCAAACTATTGTAGCCAACACTATGCAAGTAAAGCTCGATATTTTGTGAGGCGCAACTGGTCCAACCTCGAGTCGGGTCATTGATTGCAATCCCCATGTATCGTTGTTCTTAGTCTTTGAAGCAGTGTTAGCTAAGATCTGAAAACAGTAACGGGAATGTGCGAATACCACCATGGGGAGGGTTTCAGGCTGCCGTGAGATGATATGTCCTTACAATGCTCATCCGACCCAACAGAATAACCAGCCTGGCGTCTCTATTATAAGGTCGTGCAATTCACTGGCTTTATCGGCCATTCTTCGAAAGTTCTATCCAGCCTGCTCAACTGGTAAATCTTGCGGAAATCATAAGACTGCCCTGTAAATTACCAGGTCATACCAGCACTTACAATCTAAGGAGTGGCGAGGCACATTTGATCCTTCATTGGTGCATAAATTCTGTATACAATATATTTCCCACCCGACTGACAGCAAATATCTCAGCCGCAACACTTAGACGTTTTATTATATATGGATGGGATGCATAGCATGTATATGTAACTAAATAACGTAGTTTTACTTGTATATTTAAATGGAGCTATGGAGGTGGACAACGAACAAAGTTAACTGATTTCAAGGCCAAACGCTTGCGCCGGTGCGCCCTATTAGCTGGATGACCCCCTGGCAAGGTTTGGGGGATGCAAGCGTGGTCGGACCCCTGAACTGCGAGTGCGACTCGCGGGTCTGGTCGGCCCCAACCAGCCAGTAGATCGCACCAGGGGGGGTGGGAGGTGGGAGAAAGAGCGACGCGCAACGCTGGGTGCTGTCATGCGGTGGTCGTAGAGCAACACATGAAGCCACGTTGTGGCGTCAGCGCACGTGACCGGTGCGCCGTACTAGTCTTTCGCATCGATCAGTACACGTTGTGCGTCTCCGCAGGCTGCGTCGCACGATTCCATCATATATTATCTATACAGGCATTTTTTATTCCATGTATTAGCTCGATACAATTGAACAGACTCACCTATACTAGCTCTTAGAGATATCCATCGCGCTGTGGTAAAACCTATCAAAGTAGATCCGGCGTGAGAACTTACGAACAAGAATGTATCCTTGACACTGACTCACCAGATGGCCCCTGAATCACTGGTCAAACGAATCGGCCAAGTCAAGCTTGAGAATACACCTTGTGGTCCGAGTGGTTGAAGTGAGGATGAAGGTTCGTCTCTCCCTCTGTGCAACCCAAAATACCTATTTATTAGGTGTCCACAATAGGCGAAAGTTGCTTGTTTTATAGAGCATCTGTTTGCAAATAATAGGCATTATTGACTCATTATTATAGCCTATAGAGATAGGTATTAGTACTAGGTGGTACCTTTTGAGTTGTTTCTGCCTATTTTTATAGATATTTTGTACATGTTTTAAATGCCATACCAGAGAGAGTTTGCACACAATTACCAGCAAGAATAACATATAATACTGTATGAAGCTACAAATGTAAACTACTGCCACTGAACAAGTACAATAATAAACAGGTAAATTCCAAATAAGGCAAGTGATTAAGTCTTGTCTGAATTAGGCAATCTATGAGTTGTGACATCAGATGGACAAACATGTGACATCAAAATGGTCATGTCACAAGGCACCTTGTCACTCTGCTCCACTGCTGCAAAGTTCTGCCTTGCCCTGGGTCCACCACACATGCCCCTCCCTCTGCCCCTGTGTGTGGCCTGGACATCATGCCCAGGGGTACTTTATAGCATATGGTCCACTTGGTGCACAAGGGAAAAAGAATTAATGGCTAGATAAGGAAATTGATCTAATCAGTCAAATATATGACATCATATGCTGTGCAATTTCAAATTCATGAAAGTTGCAGACTGGTCCAAAAGTTATGTAAGCTCAATCAGATTGGAAATTGTTAAGTAAACCGCAGAGAAATTCATGTTTTTTGTTTGGAGACGCGATTCTTTTCAAGTTGTGTGGACTGTTTTGCTTGTTTCTCAATCAATTCATGTTGGAATCAAGTTCTGATTGAAGTTTTGGTACTTTCAGGGCTAAGGGCTCCTCTTGGCCAAATCTTGTACATTTCCTTTTTGGGAAGGAGAGGTCTAAAAAATAGGTGAAGGCTAGGTGGTACCTTTTGATTGGTTTTTGCTTATTTAAATAGAGATTATCAGCCTATTTTATGCTATTCACAATATCTCTCAATTACTGCTGAATTGAGCAGTTCTGTCAACTTGCTTGAGTCAGAAATGATATTTCTTGCTGAGACACTCTGATATCCCAGCTTACACACACTGAACACAAAACTGACCTGCCTATTTTTTTAGGTGCCTATCCTAAAAAATAGGCCAGATGACTCCCACAGAGTCCTTGCTGCCTTTATATTCCGCCTCTCTAACGCTTACACATGTTCTCTCCAAATTTCAAGTACAATTTCCAACTACATAGCCGAGCCCCACAGAGGACCTGTGTTTGAGTATCCCGGAGACAGGATGACGCGTCTCCTGGTACATTGTGCCTCAAGCCTTCTATAAACAAGTGCGGCATGACCGAAATATTGTATGATATATGTAAGACCTATTAAAAATCGTAATTGTGATGAGGAATTTTGCAGTTAAAAAACAGGCAGCCCTTGTGCGGCTGCTATTACAACCCTTGTATCATCCCGGGTGGGATTGAGGAGCCTTTTATGAGATTATATGCGCTCATAATCGTCAAACTCCTTGATGAAAAACACCTAACTTATATTACGATCGCAGCCTGCTACCTTCCTTGTGATGACCATAAAGTGCCAGGACATATCTATCAGGCCCACTTAGCTTAGGAAGTTTCTCAATTACCAGTGTTGCAAAAAGGCTCATGTCGACGACAGAGTAGTCGGGTCCGGATCTTGCCAATATGGTGAAAGAAAAGGTTCGAACTTTCTTGTGTTGGGCTTGTATTCAAAAATCTAGATGACCAGGCTCTAATTTCTTGGGACCAGAAATTCTCAAGAATGACGGAAGCGGAATTTTCATTGTGGGTGGTAAGTTAGCGACGCGATGGTACAGCGCAGAGCGCTAACTCTACTTTCAAGCCCTAAATTTACCTTGCTCCCAGGTCACCGAGCTACATATTATTGTCTCTTCTAGTATGTTCCCCGACACATTATCTGAATTCAATTTTGTTTTGGATTGATCAACACCCATCTGTGCCCATGAATTATCATAGAATGAGTTTTAAGTGGGATGACATCGTACCTGGTAGACACATCCGGTCTTAATTTTCTTTTCCACTGGAGGATAGCTTAGTCGTATAAGATGCCCAACAATAAATACTAAGACGTTAGCTTCTGTTTAACTTATAGTACTATTTCTACTGGTGCTGATCATAAGCATGGGGAGTGTGGACCGAGTCTTTTGCAGGTTTACATGCATAAGTACAGTAGACTTTCGGTTACTACTCGTTCGATACCTGCTCATTGTTTTGATGACATCGGTCAAATTCCTGCTTTATGGCTCTCTGACCACAGCCACGTCTTAAAGCGCCAGACTACTCATACGGCGCCATATCATCCCTGAGAGGATATACAACAACCCTTTTGACGTTTCACATAGAGCGGTACTGCATCTACTTCCTAGTTAATTATCCAATTTTTCGAAATTTATCCAGCATACCGCGAACATAAATGAGGGTGGGAGCACAAAAAGCACCGTCCTGACATATCACTGACTAGCCCAAAAGCCATGGTGGCTTGTTGCGAAGAGAGCTCGCGTTTAGGGCCCATCAACGAGCATATAGCGGAAGTCTACTGTACAAAACAAACGATTAGCCAGCAGGAACGCGCCAGGTCACGTGACCCCGCTGACGCATGAACTCCCAATTGGGTAAGTTAACCCTCAGCTCTCAGGCATAAGTTACATGGGTCTGAGATCTCGTTTCGGCCGCTAAGGCCGCTATGGCTGTGCAAATCTGCCAAGCTCCCACGTTTTGGGGCGAGAGGCATCCGTTGACGATGATAGGAGGACACTGATTCAGGTACAAGATATGATCAAGTTCTCTGATCATTGTAGCCTTATTATGGCACGTTTTTGGCACGCGAGCGGTATCAAACGCACAGGACCCAGACAATGTGCACCCCTCTGCTCCGTGTGCCTGTTTGCCACCTTCCACTCCCATACAACAATCAGGCGGCCCAATGACCTCGCTCAAGCGGCCGGACTACCTCCCTGCAGAATATTTATTGTTCTATGAGTTATAAAAACACAGCATGGGCGCTCTCGACTTCAGTATTCTCAGTTCGCTTCTTCCGTGGTCTCCTCCAGTTCACACTCTTCCACATCACCTCTGCTCACTCATGGATTCCGTCGCCTACATCGAGATCCCATCTGACGCTCCCGTCAATCAGGAGGGTTCTGACAGCAAGGGCTACTACTGCGTCATCGCATAAGCAACTTCGTTCTCGCCTATACTCAAGTATATGTACTTTTATGGGCCGCCATTTCTTCGTTCTTTGGATGCTTCTTTACGGAAATTATGTGTGATATCTTTGATTATTGTAACTTTTTATTTGTTATATTCGTTCAATCGAGGAATGCACCATGAAATATACTTGAGCTTGTAGCGCCCAAGTGCACATCTCCGATGAACTCACGTTTATGCGCAGGAAGGTTCACTTTTTTAGAGTCTGGCTCGTTCTAATTGAGTTCGTATTAGGGCTATTTACGCAACGCGATTTACTTGTTCCCCTCAACCCGGGTTCTACATTACTGTTGTAGCGCATATACCACATAATATAAAGTACTTTAACACTGATCAGCCTTTGTAGTCTTCTTTGAACGTCTAAGACCGTCCGAAGAGGATAGGCATATGCCCCCCGCTTTATTACGCCCGAACGCTCTAGAACCTTGGGCTATTGGGGTACTATTCGTGGCTAACAACAACACTAACCGAAAGCCTTTGTAAAGGGAAAAGACCCGAAGCGAAACAGGGCAACAAAGCGTCAAAGGCGAAAAGAATACAACGCAAGACCGACAATAAGATTTCGGCTTTGGCCGAACCCGTCCGGGTTTTCATACAGCCATATGCACATCATTATTCGAGATAGGATAGGCGCTCGGTAGTTTCGAGGCTCAGTGGGTCTTGTGAGTCTGAGGTTGGTCTCGCTACAATGTGACACAGACCGAAGCGCTAAAGACGAAAAGTGTATTCTTGTGAAGGGGCCGAGAAATGAGCCTACAGAGATCCTAGAAAAAAAAAAAGACGAGCGAGGAATGAGCACTGGGGAAGGCTGGAGGTCATGTGATGTCCTCGTATTTTGTTCACCGGCCATGAGGTGAGGACACCGATTCAGGCACCCGATACGATCACACCGCCAATTCATCGTGGCACCATTGTGCCTTTATTACGCCGGCGGTACTAAACCCAAAGTAAACCCACTGAGCCCAGACAATCGACCTGCTGCGATCGACGCGCTTGTTTGCTGCTCTCCTATTCACAAAGGAGATCGGCATCCGTATGATCATTCGAAACCAGCGATTGTGCTCATTATGTTCGATTCTTTATTGTTGGATGACTTATAAAACCTGATGGTGACTATCCTCCACTGCATTATCCTCTGGTCACTTCTTCTACAGTCGCCTCTTCTTCACACATACGCCCACTCTTACACTTACTCATGGATTCTGTCGCCTACATCGAGATTCCATCTGACGCCCCCGTCAACCAAGAGGGTTCTGACAGTAAGGGCTACTACTGCGTCATTGCATAAACAACTTCGTTCTTGGCTGTGCTTGGATATTTATATCCTTGTATGCGTGGCTATTTTCGTTCTTAAGCTGCGTCTAACAGGTATAATTATGTTGAATACTGTGCATCATTAACTTTGTATCTCTATATACGGATATGTTCAATAGAGATTTCAGCTATTAAACATGATTGTAATGATTAGTTACTTCTCTAAAGGCGGATCACACCTTGGGTAACTGGACCATTGGCTCTCTTGCTACCCTAACAAGATTCTCATGGTCCTGCGACTATGTAGATGTTCTTGAGCATCACTGCTGCTAGATATAGTGAAGGTCCAATCATTATTAAAACCACTACACAAATCGTCTACCATGGTACTATATGGTAGTGAAGCTGTGCGAGTGAGCGTGAGATCAGTGTAAAGCAGCGCGAGGGACCCGGTGGAGGCGTGATGGTCACGTGCCTGCGTGCATCCTCTTACGCCTGCCCACGGTCGTATTGTGGCAGCGCCTAACGCCGTATGTTGTGTTTTCATCCGCACGCCAACGCCATAGCCTTCGGAACACACCGATGTACGGAGCCGTTCTCAAACACCATGTTTTCGCCTTTCTCTTTCACGTGCTTCCACCCAACTGTGGTGGCCCGCAAGACAGGGAGACAAAATTGAATGCATTGTGGCGCGGATGTATGTAAAACTCAAATTGGCCGAACTCTGACATACTCTCGACCGAAAATTATTGCAGCTCATGCGGTCTCGATTCAGTATGCCTACCCGGGATCTCACATCTTTTTGTGCCATGTCCTAGGGAATCAAGCTATCACTCTTCGCCAACTCGTAGTATGAACGTGCTCTCGCTCTTAGAACATGAGCTAATTCGATACCAAATTCGATATCCATGGAGTGTAAACGAACGCCATCTTGTATTCGTTGGCAGGAACATTGTGTTAGGAGAAGTACACCCGTCGCTCGTGGATTTATTATCTAATCGTAGCCCCCAGTGGCTTCTCCGATTGGTGAACGAATGTCCCTATCAAGTATTGTGGCTGTTTTGATAAGTTCGTTCCAAACAGAAAAATAAACGCCGAGAGCACAAACCGGCATTTCGACAAGTGCTTTCCAACGAGGCGCACTATCAAAAATATAAATATATAAGTGAGATCGCCTCTCCGAACCGCGCATTTCTATATACACGGTGTTATACTAGCCTGAGTTTCAGTCCGACCCCTCCTAGAAAGGGGTATACGTCGAAGCGTGAGGCAAAGAACACACCTATCGAAGCGCGACTTTGTGAAGGGCTATTATACCATATAGATTACATGTAAGCCAATTTTTGTGTTGATTGAATTCCTACGAACCGAGATATCGCCTAGATACCGGCGACGAAACCCGGGTTCACGAGCTGTATGAGGCATATTTCGCTCTATTGCTGAGCCATCAACGCGAAACTTGATTAACATGTACTGTGTACGGTATAATAGCCCTTCACAAAGTCGCACTTCGATAGGTGTCTCCTTTGCCTCACGCTTCGACGTATACCCCTTTCTAGGAGGGGTCGGACTGAAACTCAGGCTAGTATAACACCGTGTATATAGAAATGCGCGGTTCGGAGAGGCGATCTCACTTATATATTTATATTTTTGATAGTGCGCCTCGTTGGAAAGCACTTGTCGAAATACCGGTTTGTGCTCCTCTATGGCACCGTGACGTACTGTTTTTTGGTAGTGGAGCGAGATTAGGATCACCCGTACTAAAACAGGCCCAAACGCGATGCTCAAATTCGTGGTCGGTGCCGACACTCCACTGCTAAAACACGATGACGGAGTGCTCCACACTATCTATCCCGTTTTTGACAGCTGACACAGGGACCAAACAACATCTATGACCTCAAAATGGGCCCACTATGTTCTCCCGAAAACCCGGACATCGGGGGTTTGCCGAGCTCTCGGCGTTTATTTTTCTGTTTGGAACGGACTTATGAAAACAGCCATAATCAAGCTAATATTGATACTAAATAGCAATGCCTTAAACAACGTACACAGGTGGGAACTACAGTGGTCCGTATTCGCGGTCGTTTGTAACTACGTGCTTCTCCAAATATGGATTTGGACCATTGCAAACCATCTGTTTAGGTCTGCTATCGGGTGAGTGCCTATCTTTGTTGGAATACAATCTCAGTTCGTAGATGTATGCGATATGTTTATATATGTTTGCTTTTCCCCTTATTTCTTCCGCCCCTACGGCAAATTTTCTCTCCTTAGTTCTCCACCGCCGTAGTTGAGCTAAGGTCTATTTCTCTCTTGTATTTTGTCTATTTCTTTTGCTCACTGTCCTGTAGTATTTACATTGGATGACTGACCGTAGCGCGGAATTCTTTTCTGGATCTTTTCTATCCAGTTCTAACGGGTCTATCGGCCAGTCGCGCCTAGGGCATAGCCACATGTACATCCAGACACAAATGAGATATTGCGATTGCTCCAGTGGCGCCACTTGACAGGTGTGGAGCGGGCTGATTGTTCGCCTCTAGCTTGATGCCATCTGAGTGCGCAAGTCGAGCGCTTATCTGGCGTGGGCTGCGGTGTTACCCCCGAGGGTATTTTCGCAAAAAATTGACATTGGCGCATGTACCAAACAAAACGCGCGGACGGATGGGCATAGAGCCTTGAACTTCAAAATCGGGTTGTGGAGCGCACGTGTTGGAAGCTGTCAGGGTTACTACCAAATTTGGACGATTCGCTCATCCGTCGGCGCGTTTTGCTTGGTACATGCGCCAATGTCAATTTTTTGCGAAAATACCCTCGGGGGTAACACCGCAGCCCACGCCAGATAAGCGCTCGACTTGCGCACTCAGATGGCATCAAGCTAGAGGCGAACAATCAGCCCGCTCCACACCTGTCAAGTGGCGCCACTGGAGCAATCGCAATACCTCATTTATGTCTGGATGTACTAGTCCTACCCTAAAGTAAGCGATCACGTGTGTCGCGCATACCCGCATTTACCCTCGATTTCGTGACCACACGGCGACAGAGCGAGCTTGAGTAGAAGTTTTTATATTCATCATGTAGTATGATATGCATGAAATGTGTTAGAACTGTGTATGCCCGCCATGGGCAGCTTTCAGGGCTTAGACACGAGCATCCATTTCACGGGTGTGTTTGTTGATCTCGCTAATGTCAATCGAGTCCCATGCAGTTTTGATGGTAGTTCGAACGCTCTCGCGTTTTTTGCGATAGCCGAGAATCTCTGCAGCAGCTTTTTTGAGAAATTTCCAAATTGGTTTGATCGAATTGAGGTTGAGAGAGTTGGGCGGGTGGTGTAAGTGTTTCATACTAAGCTTATCTCAAGCTTCTTGTGCAGCCTTTCCTCTATGTGATGGGGTCTCATCCTTAACAAGGAGCATCGTATGACCACACTCTTCAATTCAATGCTGCCAGAACACCTTTAGAGGCCTGGATATAGCTTGATCATCATAACTATTTACATGAAGGCTAGTACCCCGTTTTTGCCCACTTGCTGTTGGGGCATGTTGTGACATTTTGAGAAGCACAATCGGCCATTTTACGCCGTTGTCAATAGCGCCACAGGCTATTAAAGAGCATCTTCTACTATGGTAACTAGAGATTAGGTATTCAGGGAGATAGGCCTCATGTGGCCGATAAGTGACACGATCCATGTATGCTCGAATCTAAGCCCTGAAAGCTGCCCATGGCGGGCATACACAGTTCTAACACATTTCATGCATATCATACTACATAATGAATATAAGAACTTCTACTAAAGCTCGCTCTGTCGCCTTGTGGTCACGAAATCGAGGGTAAATGCGGGTACGCGCGACACACGTGATCGCTTACTTTAGGGTAGGACTAGAACATGTGGCTATGCCCTAGGCGCGACTGGCCGATAGACCCGTTAGAACTGGATAGAAAAGATCCAGAAAAGAATTCCGCGTTACGGTCAGTCATCCATTACCAGCTCGTCTAGAAACCTCCCTGCGTAAGAATCTTTATAACCGAGTTTATGGATAAGTTGAGCCACCTTGAACCTTGGCCCGTTATACGTTTTATCCTGCGATCTGGCGGATATCAGCAATTGTTCACTTGGGTCCGTTTCTGGAGGATGTTTGCGCTATGCCTTTCAACACCGCCACTATGGGTCATTGCAGGAGTCTGGCTCGAAATCAATTCAAGCCAAGTAATTATTCCCAGCCTTGGAAAACGACTCGATATATCAATTTGCTCTATGTTGTCCATCTGTCTCGGTTCAAAGAAGGTCCCAACGCATCATTGATATCCGTGCTACAAAGCAGAGATGGATACTTCAAGGTGTGCATATGACGAAAATCTTGAGCTTAAAGCGGAGTTAGAGATTGGCTCGCGCTTCTCAGCATTTTGCCTTTGTTGAAATAGCAAATCTCACCACGAATTGACCTCCAAGACCTTTTTCAGTTCTCAAAGCCAACCCCACGGTATGGGAACCCGGCCGCCGGCGATGTTTCCTGCTGCATGGGAAGGACCCGGAGCTCTCTTCCATCGGCCGGTCAGTATTTCACCTTATCTTCGGTACTATAGCTTCTCCTATTCTCCTATTCGTTGTCTCCGTCGCTGTCCAACCTGCTGCGGCCCAAGCCTCATCTCTCAATCGGATCCAGCAGCCCCTGGAGGGCTCAACAAGCTTGCCAGGACTTCAACCGGTGCCGCGAATGACGTCCCCACCACCGTGCCTGCATCTTGTTGTCACATTCTGCACCCGCAACGTCTATTTCCGTTCAACTCCCCGCTTCGATCAAATCGCGGAAGCCACCTAGGCCCGATTTGAGAGTTGTAATGAGTACGCTCCCGCAAAATGAAGTCTTTTGGTTGCGCTGGTTGTGGAACATGCTGCTCTTGGAGCGTTGGGAGGCCAAGCTCGAAACACTGTTGCATAATCGGGCAGCCGATATTTAGACCATTAAAAGTGAGTTGAAACAGCCTTGTTATGGGATGCTGTACTCACTCTGGATTCGTAGCGCTGTCAACGCTGGCGCACGAAGAGCCTTTTGGTCGTGTCCAAGGAGTTGTTTCCCGTGTGCTAGAAGCCCTAATCTCATACCTCGGTGCTCTCGAGTAGCTTATGGAAGAGACCAACGCGAATCCGACCTCAAATACTGAGCACGATATGGAAAAAGGTCGCCCGACCTGTTGCGGAAGGTTTGTCCATGATCTATGGGTTTCCGTTCAGCATAGCATGTTAACGCATAAAATGCAGCCCTGAGGGAACACATCCGCATGATCGCACCAGAGCTCAGCCCGCGATTGAAAAATTTTGAGTTCCCGCCTAGGATTGCTAGATGGTTGGCAGCGATGGTAGACTACTCGTAGCTAGTTAACTGGGCATGTATAGTCGTGTTGTCACACGTCATGTCAAAGACACGTCAAGCGCCGGTGAATTTTGCTAGACCAGGAGTCTAGCCAATTTCGAGCTACCATGTCTGTTCTTCGAGCCTTTTCGGCGAAGCCTTTTACATGCATGTAAAAATACTGATCTCATTTGCCTATGGAATGTCGAGCTATATCCAGAAAGCTGTGGTTGAGATATGAGCTAGGTGTTGGGACAAATAGTTTGGTGAATTTACTGGTGCTTCACATCTCCAATATTATTTCCGCTTACGGCTGGACGAAATTTCTGGGCCCGGTAGCTTATCTTGGAGTGCCAGGGAGCAATATGGTGATATCTCTACATGGTGCACGATGCACGAATTCGCGCATCTTGGCAGGCCTCACGCATGAATCTCTTCAGGGTCAGGGCAGAAACGTGGCTGATCGTAATGACTGCTTACTAGTAGCACTCGTTTTACTCAGAAGCGCGCGGCCGGCTTGTGGAAAGAGGCCCCTATGCTTCCTTTAACGTGACGAACGTTGACAAACCCCACTCAGGAACGCTTCTTTTCCTTTCCCGAGTCTCGTGACTGGATTCTTGTTGCATCGCTCGGAGGCCGGAACGTCATTCGACGTCCAGCATGGAGGAATTGTCCGGCTATGACACAGTGGCCGATGACTGTACGTGCCAGACATACCGGATCGTCTTTGTGCTGAAAAGGATAAAAGGAAACGGCATTCTGTTCGTTCGCCATCCCACTCTCGACCTGCAAGATGATTTCTGAAATACTTTCTACGCCATTTTGGGGTATTTCCACTATCACCTGGCTCGCGGTTGGCGCTTGCTTCTCTTGGCTTCTTTATCGTCTTTTTGCGTCCGATAGGTTGTTGGTTGAACTGCCTAGTCCACCTAAAGAAAGTTGGACGACTGGTAAGATGGCTGAATTTAGCCACAGTACTTACAGCTTACTCCTCGTTTAGGCCATTATAGGAAACTATTTGGACTAAATGGAACTCGGTACCACGAGCATCTGGTTTCGACTTACGGAACGACCTCGAAGATAAATGGTGCCTTTGGTGTTAGTGCACTCTCTCGTTCTTCGTTGTACGTTTTCATATTGGCTTAATCTATATTAGGAGGAGATGATCTTCACGATAGATCCTGCCGCTCTACACGCGATGTTTGTTAAGGACCGGGCGAGTTTCGAGCGCCCTCGCGGTTCGACTATGTAAGTGTTTGCTCATCGTATTTATTTGGTGGAGTCCTACTAAAAATGGGTTTCAGGACGATGAGGTTCGTTCTTGGAGGCGGGTTGCTCAGTTTGACAGGTAAATGCATACACGTTGAGCCGCCTGGCAGCCTTAACATGAATTTCAAGACGACGAACACCGGCTTCATCGCAAGGTCAGGTTATACCAATGAGTCAGCAAGTTGGGAAGCTGATAGTTCGACGACGCTTTCCAGCTGTTGAATCCAGTTTTTACAATGAAATTCCTCCGTGAACGTGAGTGTCACATTATCTGTTGACTTCGTATTTGAACTCATCGTTGATCTAGTGGTACGGCCCATGCATATACTTTGATTTTGCATCAGTACTAACCCGAGTGCAGATGCCGGTATTCATTAATATCGCCGAACAGGTTCGCATAATAAATTCACCAATGCACTACTTTTCGACCCCTGAATGGATTTATGGCCTCATAGACTAGCGATGCCATCAAGAGGGATCTATCGAACGCAAAGAGCTCGTCCAAGGAGTTAGATATTTTCCCGTGGATTACCGCCGCTGCCTTGGAGCTAGTTGGCGAAGCCGGACTCGGATACTCATTCGATTCGTTCACGGGACAACGTAACGAGTACAATATTGCCATCAAGAGTGTCTTGTGAGATTGGATTCATCATAAACTGTTGCCCACTAATATTTCCGGCTGTTAGACGTCTATTTAATCAGATTGGCCCCTATGCCAAAGTAATGCCACTCCTGTACAACTTTGGAACTGCCGCATTCCGTCGTTGGGCGGTGCAGTACATTCCTCTCACCATAGTCCGTCAAATCCGCCATGCAGTAGCAATTCAGAACGAACAAGCCGAAGAAGTTCTGCGAGCTCGTCAAGCCCTGCTATCCTCGGGTAGCGATCTTTCGGCGGAAGCAGGGCGTGGACGGGATATTATGACCCTGCTCAGTGAGTGAAGGGTAGCATGTTCGGGCTTAGCTGCTAACTAATCGCGCTCGTGATAGTGAAAGCGAATGAAGTAGAAGGCTCTGAGAACCACATCGATCGCCAAGCCATGATCGGACACATGAAGTGAGGCTTGAGTTTATTACACTACGAATTCGGCTCTTACATATACTCTAATGTAGCACGTTTATATTCGCGGGTCATGAAACTACCAGGTGGATTGAAACACACTTGACCATCATCATCCCACTGAAATATTTTTAGCACATTGATATCCAGAATTCTCAACATATTGGCCGACTCGCCTCAGACTCAAGTAAAACTTCGGGAAGAAGTGCGCTTGTATTTCGAGGGGCACAAGGATGAGGTAAACCATGATGGGCTCTTGGAACTCCCGTACTTGGATGCAGTAGTTCGTGAGACGCTGCGATTATATGGCCCAGTAACTCAGCTCGCTAGGGTGTGAGTATTCTCGTTGCCTTTTTTGAATTTTACTGACTGTGAGGTGTAGGAGCCAAAAGGACGCGATCATCCCGCTCCAGTATCCCATCCAAACGCCAAAAGGCGAGATTTCTAGCATTCCAGTTAAAGCGGGTACTCGGATAGTTACTAGCATTCACATGGTAAACCGGTATGGTAAGATTTGGGGGGAGCGAGCAAACGAGTTCTGGCCAGATCGTTGGATTGGCTCTAAGTTGGACGAAGTCACGGAAGCAGGGGCCCATCTACCTGGCGTATATTCAGCGATGTGAGTTTCAAAAGCTTCAGAGGTATTCAAATTTTAATTTAGGTATACAACAGGATGTCATTCGGGGCGGGACCTACTGCATGCATGTAAGTAACTTTCTATGGCGACGATTTTAGTTACCTGATGGCACATATATCAAATCAGTGGGTTCAAGGTATATATAGTGAAGAAATTGAAATATTGGGCAAATAGCTAACACCTCCCCTCAGTTTGCGCTCCTTGAGACTAGTTGAGCTGGATTAAAGTCACAGTTCGGTACACACGCTGATATCTTGAGTTTAGAGGTTGTGGTAGCTATGATGGTGACAAGGTTCAAATTCGAACCATCTCAGCACAATCCATCACAATGGGAGGTGAGCAACGACAAGCCGCTTCGGAGGCCTGGTACCTGACATCTTCAATTACAGACGCTAGGGGTACAGTTCCCATTCGTGAAGAGTGATCCAGCCAACATGGAAAGGGTTCCTAAGCTGCCACTTCGGGTCGTAGAGCTGTGAGCTGGAAGGCTAAATTCGTCCGCGAGAACTCTTCTTATCAATCACAATCTGTGCCACTGTATGAATTCTTTTCATACCAAATTATTCTTGTTCTTTCAAAATCTGTATCCTAATGGCAACTTATTTCCTGATCGTGCACCAGTACAGTTCTCAACAACAATATGATCGCCCCGGGAGACCAAGGTTAAGCGTGTCTAATCATGGATCAACACCTTCCTGAGCTTCCAAACTATTAAATTGAATACTGCCTCCTAGCTCGAGTCTGGCAGTCTCGTAAGTGAATGAGTCAATTAAATATGAAATCACTCGTAGAATTGCTGTAGATACAGAGTAAAGAGCGAAGCTCTTTATACAGGTAGTAGACGCCTGTCGTTACATCAGATGCAATACATGAGTGATGAGCGATGTGTGCATGCAAAGCATAGTGGAATGCAAAGCGTTGTTGCCATTCGTCAGATCGCCATTCACCATATCGCAACACAAACCTCGAGCAATCGCATTCTCAGTGTCTTAGTTCGTGTGCTTGTGTATAATAAGATCACCGTGTGCGATGACCGATCCAACAGTCACCAAGCTTGCCATGATAGTCACCAACTGACCTGATAACACCGGGTCCGGCGTTTATTGTTTACGCAAGGTATAAATAGCCTTAGCATGTATGCAGTGGAACTGGTCATATATCCAGGAGGGATTTTGAACATCTGCATAGAGTATAGAATGAGACCAAGAGATACTAAACTAACCACTGGAAATTAACGCGCGTATTGTCATACGCATTTACTCAGCCTTGGTCGCTCTCGGCCGGACATGCCGATATATGCGAGCTACATGTACCGAGCACAGCTTTCGCGGTGTTGCTGGGGGAGTCGGTCCGCCTGCAGCGGACCGACGAGTGGCCGGGCCGCCCAGAGTGCGACCGCGGGGATCGCCCCCACAAACGCATTCTGGGCGGCACTGGACTCGGTTTTATACCAATTAATTCAAGGAATCAACGCATATAGTCTTATTTTAAATTAGAGCGGGCGGTGGGCTAAAAAAGCACACGAGGGCGCACACACACGCGCACCTCGTCGTGGGCCTCCTCGGCAAAAAGCCAAATATCTTACTAGCGCCCACTATGACCTCACTGTCTAATTAAGCTTTTTAGCGCCAACCGGATCCTGGTAGCGCCAGTAGCCCATGCTACCCATGATCTAGTGGGCGCTAAAAAGCTGAGTTAGACATTCAGAGCTACTTTGCGCTAGTTAGAGTTTCAGCTTTTGGCTGAGTCTGTACGAGGCCAAAGGGTCACGTGAGCTGTCCGACCCGCTCTTCTTTCGGCCGAGTATTCACGATGCTTCCTCCGCAGACCTCGTCCCATCGTGTCACGGATAGGTATGATTACGGCGGCGTAGCTCGCGCTGCGACAAGTGATCAAATGTGAGAGTTCCAACAAGATTGGCTACAAGCTGATCTGCTCCAATAGTGTGTCTCCGCTTCGCATGCTTGTATGTTACTTGTGCTCTCGACGCAAGAATCAGGCGCCCCCGTGATATATTTCATCAACAACCGAACTGCCTATCTTTTGAAACCCCATTTCTTTGCGAACTATGAATGCGTAGCACGGACGTTCTCAACTTCCGTAGTCTCAGGTTTCTCCCTCAGTCCCCTCCAGTTCGGACTCTTACACAACGCCTGCACTCACTCCTGGATTATATCTTCTACATTGAGGTCCCAAATGACGCGAGCGTCAACCAGGAGATGGCCAACAGAAAATATTACTACCGTATCATCGGATCAATAACCACGTTCTTGGCCTTACTCGGATATATGACCTTGTATGCGTGGCTATTTTCGTTCCTGATCTGTGCCTATACAAACATAACTACGTTGAATACTATTGATGGTTACATGCTTGCGTTTTTAAATATGGATATGTTCAATAGAGAGTTGAATTATTAGGCATAATGGTAGGAAGTAGCTACTTTTCTGAACATTGATCACGTTTTCGGTCCTGATCCGGATCATTAGTTCAGTTACTGGCCGACGAGAGTCCCGTAGCGATATGACTCCATGGAACCGTGGTTCCTGAACACAACTCTTTCAATATATCTCAATACTCCACCATCGCACTACGAAATGGCTCGAACGAAGTAGAAACGACTGCAACTCGGGAAGGATTGCTGCCTAAGCGGTGGGGATTATTGCTATGGTAGCACACAACACTGTAAATATACGACTGATTGTTATATCAGTATATGCGCTTCTCGAATAAGTAAGAACCACCGACCTCATAGGCCGGCATCCAAATCGTACCCGTCTAACCTCGCTTGAGCCACTTTTTCTCTACTAGGGACATTTGGAGCCCCCAGCCAATCTTCCAACCACGCGCGTAGTGCACCTTCTGGCCCTACATCCTTATCACCTTGGATCGAGCTGCGTTGGCGTTCGTGTAATGCTCGTTCGACCATTGTTTCTCTAGCAAGTTCGAGCGCTTCCCATCGTACCAGTGCATCGACGAGTGCAGCTCTCTCTGGTCGGAACATGCGTGTCTCTATGATAGTGATATTTCCGCCCGAGGGTCGCATAGACTCGTCGGCAGTCCTCATCCAACCCAGCGCTTCTGGTAAATTTTGAGCCGGAAGAAGAGCGAGATACGCGGTCCATGCTCGAGGCGAGGGATGAGCGTTTGGAAAACGCGGAGTCGGTGAAGGGTGGAGTGGTGCGAGCGAGAGTGTTTCTGGAGCTTTAGGTTTAGGCGAATGTGTAGGTTTGGGAAAGAGTTTGCGTTTAAGTGGGCTAGCGACGAATAAAACCATGTTTCGGGTTGCCAGTGTGTCGGTAGTGTGGGTTTTGTCGTGTAGAGCAGATGCGATGTCGATTTCCAGACCTGCAATGAATGGCCAGTTTCCGAATATAACACTTCGGAATAGGTCTATGGCGTTTTTTTCGGATAAGAGATTTATCTCGGGTTCGATGTGCGGGGTCTAGGGCCAGATTCAACTGCCTTTCATACCAATTCCAGTCATCGCGTGTTTCAGATACGTCTGGAGAGAGACGGTTGAATTCTGGCTTGGACCCCTGGGTAAGAATTTGGCGAAACCCTTCTCCGAATTCCCGCAGGTTTTCCCGAAAACTTGACTCTCCCGATGGCCAGTTGTCACCTTCCCTAATGCCTTTAACTATACGCAAGGCGCTCTGCATGACGATTTCGAGAGAAAGACTGTCGGGCTGGATATCCCATCTTGAGGCCGAGTGTGTAAAGACTAGGTGTTGGGCATGGGGAGGAAGATGAGGCAGAACTTGGTTCAATGCGGTCGGCGTGATGTGAGGGCGTTCTGGGGAACGAGCTTTTCCTCCTTGGGGGACCGCCTGCGGAGATGCCAGTAGTGAAGGCTTGTTGGTTGTGGGTGAAATTGATGCGTATCTATCGAGCATATCAAGCGCACCACGAAGATCTCCAGAGGCAGCATATACTGATAGGCCCGCATCAAACAGTTCAGATGTAAGAGTGAGAGTAGGGACCCGAGGTATTGAATCGGGCGTTAAAGCTAGAGGATGAGGCTGGTTTATAGGTGAAAGCTTTCGCTCAGCATCTTTCCAAACCGCCTTGGCCCGTTCGTAGGCCTTTCGCTCGACTAGCCCATTGATGAGGATCGCAAGAAATGTTTCGTCTGGTGGTTTTTGTGGATCTGGGGGTCTAGGATAAAACCCGTGAATGAGAGTATGGGCTACAGCAAGGAGCAGTCTCCCGGAAACGTGTTTGGATTCCGCGGCGGCTTTGAGTGATGCTGTAGTCGAGTCTGACGCATGGGTGACATCCGATTTGGAATGAGATGCACCTTGGGTATAAGGTTTGCTGGGCGGGGGATGGTATGTCAAAGGTAGTGATACCCCTATTTGTCGCATTTTGGATAGCAACCAGCCGGAAAAGTCTTGGCCCAGAGTCCTGTTTATTCCCCAACGCTCCCAGATTTGTAGCCAATCATCCGGAGATAGCACGCGTGGGTAGTGCATTATGTCTTCAACAAGACTCTTGAGAGTGTCAGTTACGATAGGACAAGGGGCAAGACTCCTGCTAGACAAGAGTGATACTAAATGCCGGTGATTTTTGCCCGGCAAAGCGAGGACGCGAGAGAGAACGGCAGGCAGAGCATACACAAGCCCATACTTTGTGATATGTTCGAGGGTAAGAATCAGAGGTGTTTCGTGGGCAGGTGCCAGTGTTCCGCTGGAGGGAACAGCCAATAGAGCCAGATGGGCAGCAAGCGAAGCATCTCTAGCGTTGTGAATCTTTCGACGAAGCATATGACTAGTGACCCAGAGAGGCGTGGATGATTCGGCACCACAGATGTAATCAAAAGCGTCCTTGATGTTGGGGGCGACACAGGCATTCCGCCAACGGAGGAAATCGACTTCGCTCACGCCATTGACCTCGATTAACCTTCGCAGTTTCTCTCTCTCGATGGAGTCCGGTTCAATGTCTCGCAAGTTCCAGATAGGGGTAGGTCTAGTGCCAGCAGCAGGGAAAGAGTTGACGATGACATGCTGGAGTCGAGTCCCCCTGGCAAGTCGGAGCATCGAAAGCAAATAAATCCATTTGCAATTGGGTGGCTTTGCTGGCTAGCTCTCACGTGATCTCTCGCCCATCCTCCAAATTTCGCCACCATGACCAGCGCTCCCAGGGAAAATCCTTACTTGGCTCATCTCAAAACTGGTGCCTACCAGGATCCATTTGAAGGATGTATACCACGAAAAGTTGACGGTGCCAAAGCCAGGGAGATCATGGTGCGTCCAACAAGCCGAGTTGGAGCGCTTCGAGGCTAACGTTCACTAGGACGGTGACATGAATCCCTTTACGAGGCAACCTTACTCGGAAAAGTACAAGAAGATTTTAGAGGGTCGTAAAAGGCTCCCGGTGTATTCACAGATGGAGGACTTCTTTAAGATCGTGAGCAGAGCAGATTCTTGACCACAGCGTCGCGGGTTGATCTCAAGCAGACCAAAGCTGACTTTTCATAAATTCGTCTGGCCTGCCTGAATCTGGGGTGTGTGATGTATAAAGTTTAACGCAAACCAAATCACCGTAATGGTTGGAGAAACAGGATCAGGAAAGACCACCCAGTGAGTATATTGCCGGGATGTTGTTGAATAACACCCTGATTTCTTCCTTCAGAATCCCCCAGTTTGTTGCATATACAGATATCCCACATGCCCGAGGCAAGCTTATTGCGTGCACTCAACCCCGTCGAGTGGCCGCCATGTCCGTAGCCAAACGTGTGGCTGAGGAGCTGGATGGTTAGCCAAATGCCCCCGCCTGGAGCCTCGAATACCGAAGCTGACATACGTACCCCACAGTTCAACTCGGGAAGCAAGTCGGTTACTCGATTCGTTTCGAGGATATGACCGAGACGGGCACCACATTCCTCAAGTATATGACTGACGGAATGTTACTCCGCGAAGGTACGCACTTTGCTCGATATTTTGTCGCCACGTTTGTTTGCCCCGTCCTTGCGCCACGACCAATATCATAAGCGCCCGCGCATCGACTATATTACTCTTCATCGTTTTAACACAATGAGATGCTAATCACCCTGGTTTTTGGTTTGCAGCCATGAACGATCACGACCTTACTCGGTATAGCACTATTATTCTCGATGAAGCCCACGAACGTACTCTTGCTACGGATATCCTCATGGGTATGTCAAATAGAACATGCCGATGAAGGCCTTAAACTTATCCTGGATTGAACAGGTCTATTGAAGGAAATTGCAAAGCGACGCTCGGACTTGAAGATCGTCGTCATGTCTGCCACGCTCGATGCCCAAAAATTCCAAAAATACTTCTCGACTCGAAACGATGGAAGCGTTGCCCCGCTGTTCAAGGTGCCGGGACGAACATTCCCTGTCGAGGTAAGAGCCTTGCGCCTTTTTCGCCCGAGTAGGCACTCACCAGTACTGATATATTTAGACGTTTTACACTCAAGAACCCGAGCCAGATTATGTGGAAGCTGCCATTCGAACTGTGCTTATGATTCACCAAGCCGAGGACGAGGGCGATATCCTAGTTTTCCTGACCGGAGAGGAAGAGATTGAGGATGCATGCAGAAAAATTCGTGTGGAGGTGGAAAACTTGGCTGGTCCAGGAAAAGGCAAGCCATCTTATTACTGTATTGGAGAAATTAGCTGACGTGGATTCACGAGCAGATGGACCAGGCCCACTCATGTGTGTTCCTCTGTACTCCTCACTTCCACCTGCGCAGCAACAACGTATTTTCGATCCCGCGCCTCCTGGTGGAAGGAAAGTTGTCGTGTCGACCAATATCGCCGAGACTAGTTTGACGATCGACGGGATTGTGTATGTGGTTGATCCTGGGTTCTCGAAACAAAAGGTCTACAACCCTCGGTGAGTCGAATATAGCTATGGCCGTAGTTGATCATGAAGGCTTACTTGCATTACCAATAGTATTCGAGTCGAATCGCTGCTCGTTTCGCCTATTTCCAAGGCAAGCGCCCAACAGCGCGCCGGTCGAGCTGGGCGTACCCGACCTGGTATGACTACCGTTTATACGAATTTTACCATATGCTAACCGAGAGTGAAATCACAGGCAAATGTTTCCGCCTTTACACGGAGAAAGATTACATCAAAGAGTTGGAGGAGCAGACTCATCCCGAAATTCTGCGCTCGAATTTGGCGAATACCGTGTTGGAGCTGGTTAAACTTGGGGTGACCGATCTGGTTCACTTTGACTATATGGGTGCGTCACTAGTGTCAATACAACGAACTGGGTATTGACTAAATCTGAATAGACGCCCCTGCCCCCGAGACTATTATGCGCGCGCTCGAGTTGCTCAACTACCTTTCAGCGCTCGACGATGACGGCAATATCACTCCACTTGGCGGAATTATGGCTGAATTCCCTCTTGACCCTCAGGTAAGCGTTAAATTTGGCATACCATCCGTTGCGGGACTAATGCAGATATTCATTTAGCTGGCCAAGATGTTGATTGTGAGCCCAGAGTTCAGGTGTAGCAATGAGCTACTCTCAATTGTGGCCATGTTGTCAGGTACGTTGTCTGGTTCTTGTTAATCGGTGCTCATTATAACTCCCACCGATCCACAGTTCCTAACGTGTGGTTGCGTCCAAACAACCAGCGTAAAGAAGCGGATGCTGCGAAACAGCTGCTTACGGTGCCCGACGGCGACCATTTGACAATGATGAACGTATACAACAGCTATGTCAATAGTGAGTCTATGTGGTTTATCTATTTTCTTTTGCCACGTACTCAGCCGTATCGCAGACAAAGACGAGAAAAACTGGTGTTGGAATAACTATCTTTCCCAGCGCGCTCTTCAGCAGGCGGAGAATGTACGCCAGCAGCTTGAGCGCTCAATGGAGCGATTCGATTTGGATCTTGTCAGTCAAACCGACCCACGCAAGTTGCATATTAGCATCCGACAGGCCTTGGTATGCGGATTCTTCATGCAAGTCGCCCACAAAGGAGAGAAGAACAATTACGTCACTGTGAAAGATAACCAAGTGAGTGGCCTAGCATGCTAGATATATGTTGATGGTTTAACTGTCCGAAACGAAACCAGGTTGTTTCTTTACATCCATCCTGTGGTCTCGACAACAGCCCAGAATGGGTGCTATTCAACGAGTTCGTCCTTACGTCCCGCCCGTATATTCGGACCGTCAGCGACATACGGCCGGAGTGGTGAGTAGGTTTTATCTAACCATGATACGAATTTAACATAAAATACAGGCTCCTTGAATACGCTGGGATGTACTACGATTTGGCGAGTTTTCCTGACAGTGAGGCGAAACGAGCGCTCCAGCGTGTTGTTAAAAAGAAACTTGGGAAAGCTGGTAGTGGTGGAAAGGAGGAACGTCAAGCGAAGAGGCAGAAAAAGTAGCAGATGCTACGTCAGAGACATGCATGTAGTTGCTCAGCGCATATAGCTGGATATAATATTTCTTTCTTGGGTCCCATCTGCATGAAACGTGGGGTTGATACCAACGATTGGTTTCCTCTTACCCCGACGGCTTCGGCATGATCCAAACATCCTTGCTCGAGCACTAATCTATAAATAGTCCCCGAAGAACCCCGAGATTCTCGGGCATGTGAACATTCGGCCCGCTAATAAGACTCTCCCATTCTTGTGCGAAGCAAACGAGCGTCATATACATACCGCAACGTAGATGCTGGCCGTGACGCGTCCCGCTCGGAGATCAACCCCGGCGTCCCGACAGTTGTACCCAAAGGCTACTTATCTCCTTTGAGAGGCGCTCCTTGACCACGCCTGTCAAGAGGCCATAAAACCAGGCCTTCAAGTCACACCCTTAGCGGACAGCCCTCACCCCTCATAAAAATTCCTCAATATGTCTACTGTCCCTGGCGATAACCAAGGTTCTTACCCATCTCAACTACTCTAAAAGTCGAATCAACTAATTTTCATCCATATAATAGCATGTTGCACCATCCCCCCGGCCGTGTGTGAGTTCATATTTGCATGCAAAATGTGATGGCTGCTGACCTATACTAAGCCGACTACAAGCCAAAAGGCACCTCCGAAGTTATTGAAGGTATTCAAACCTACGTGATAGGAGATAAATCCAGTAAAAAAGCGATTATTGTGGCACCGGACGTCTTTGGCACTGTGCCATTAACCCAACAGGTTAGGTTTCTTTCTTGACTTTGCGTTGCCATACTTACTAGCGTGAACAGGGGTGCGATCTTCTCGCAAGCCAGGGATTTTATGTTATGTTTCCAGACCTACTCGGGTATGCCTTAAGAACTCTGGACATCACACACTATGTTCTCATCACGCTTGAACGAATTCAGAGATCAGGCGATGACCGAAAAGGATCTCACTCACCCGTATACGCCTGAGGAGCGTCAAGCAATGCGGAGCAAGTTCTTCGGCGGAATCGGGAACCCGACGAATCACGTACCCTTCTTCACTAAAGTCGCAGAGCGTCTCAAAGGCGAAGGGTTCACAGTACGTCTTTGAGCTACTGGATCTGAGACTTCCAACTATTGAGACTCTACAGGTTGGAAGTATAGGATATTGTTGGGGAGCAAAGATCGTATTCCTAGCTGGAGCCTCTGGCCTTTACAACGCAGTAGCCGTAGCACACCCCTCGTCAGTGCCATCTCTTATTCTCCGAGAACTATGACTTATAAATTCTGTAAGAATGCTCACACTAGAAGATGCTGAAAATTGCAGAGCTGCGATCGGACTATATTTGACTAAGGATGAATCAGTTGAAACTGTATGCGCGCCCTTTATTCGTGTACCGCCTCAAGCATATATGCTCATTGACGAAATCAGATGGAGGCTATCATCAGCCGCGCGGCAGACTACAAGCTATACTCCGAAACATTCCATGGTAACATTAAAAGCTACTCGATATGCTAGCTGTTGGGGAACTGAACCTTGAAATATGTAGGATTTGCTGCTGGTTGGGCTAATTTGGTTGATCCGGTTCATAAAGCTGCGGTGGGTAGATTTGGGCTTTCTTGATCGCATTCCCATTGTTTAAACCCTCTCAGTATGAAGACGTCTACCAACGGATGTCCACCTTCTTCAAGAAACAGCTGTGAACCTAGGAGGGATATGTTATAAAACTTAGTTTTGGTCAATAAAGCGTGCAGTGGTGCTTGCAGCGATCTGTGTTTCGATCGGCTTGGATTTTAAACCCGGTTCGAAGAATCCACTTAGACATATAATGGTATACGCATGTTTGCTTCACTCGAGCGCGAACGGCTCGTTGGTACGCTTACAGACAAAATAAACAAAATACCATACTCTCTTTTACCACACCACCTATATGACGCGCTTCGGGTTTGTTGCAAGTATAACCTGGTACTCCTGATAGTTCTGTAAGTAAGAGAATGCAAATGAAATCGCCGTATGAAGGAATCTTGTGGGGGTAGTTCGCAAGTGGATTAGAGGGGCAAAATGCCGAGACCGAACGAGCCCTCGAACTGCAGTTATATGCATGTGATAGTGTAGAGGCACAAATTATAGGGCTTCTGTAATGCAAAACATCTGAAAAGAGTCAGTGGTTACGAAACACGCGTGATACAAGACCGCCGTTTTTGTGGGAACTTGGTCCAAAAATTAGCAGATCATCACAAAATAGCGAACTTGGGACGCGTATCTCCATAACTACACATTATTTTATGATTTTATAGGTCACAGACCTCATATTATTTGTGCCTCTACACTATCACACGCATATAGCTGCAACTCTAGAGCTTGCTCGGTCTGGACATAATTCCCAAATGCAACTTAACTGCTTAATATACTGTAACAAGTAGGGTACTCAAGGTTAATGAAGCGAAAGAATTCGGCGTTCAATGTTAGCCTGAAAATACATAACCTGCGCTTGAGCTATTATTATTATTACACACAGTTAGAATTGGTTTGAGGATTGACTTTTAGTCATTTTTCTGGTCGATGGTCCAGCCCTCGCCACCCTATTGGTGTCTAAACGTATCAGTTTTAGCACTAACAGTGTTCACTTCAACAATCAACGCAATTTTACATATTCATCAGCCGGTCTTTAACATCCCCTGGACAAATGGATCAAACCCATGAAGAAACATGTCATCTACTTCCTGACGTATAACTACATCTTTGGCCAGTTTAGCCAGATGGAATCTTAGCTTCTCTGAGGGACTAGATTGTGCCATTTTAGACAGGTTTGGATCTCTATGTTTAACGGATGGTGGCAGGAATAGGCAGCCACGGAGACATAGACGAGGGAGTTGCCGTTTACGCAACAGAAATTGTATCTCACCTATGGAACGTTGGCTGAACGTATGTTCTTCAAAACAAAGAGATACCAAATTGGGAAAAGTGGAACTAAGATCACAGGATATCATAGACTTTGGCTTGCTTAGAATCCCTCGACCCGCGTAGTCATCAGCTAAACGTAACATACGTAAATGCGGAAGATCGTTCGCCAGCTTCGGCAGGAGCACTTCGTGGTTGGGAGAGCGGGGAGGCTGTCGAAGCGTCAGAGCTACAACATTTGAACGGCTAAGAAAAGACCGAAGAGTGTGATAATGGATTTGCTCTGTGTTTAACCAATAACCCAATCTAATATCAAGTTCAAGCGGAGTGTGCAGATTATGTAACACCCCGACACTTCCATCGTCTACTTCCAGCAGCCGCAAGCCGGGCATGACGATTGGTTGGCAAATAGCTGATAGATTTATATGCAGCTGCGTCCTGCTAATGCGGAGTGTGTGCATCTTCGGACAGCTTGACAGAGTTGATGATATATCCGCATTCATGTGCTCCCAGCATCCACCATACAGGCTCAGTTCGTGCAGCCCCTCAAATGGTGAAGGTGCCGGACGAGGTCCTTTATATTCACGAGAGGATATGCAGCCTATATCCAAGAGCTTGAGTGACTTCCACGAAGATGCTGGGCAACGTGTGAATAGCTCAGGAACAACGGGGAGAAACGTCATCCCGGATATTATTAAGGACCTTGACGTTGGTGTATGTAGCTGCAATACTGAGAATACCTCACTGGAGAACGCGGACATTTGCTCAGGGGTAATAGGGTCAGCATTGAACGTTGGGAGCCGGCCCTCCAGGTGAATGTGTTTTAATGTGTTCCCACATCGACTAAGCCATAGCCGAGGTCCGTTTAGATTACCCCTGTTGAGCCACTGCTTCAGAGACATATCGACATGCGACCAGAGGGGACGTGTGTCAACAGCAAGCCTATGCCACCTTGCGCACACAAGCAATATGTTCGAGCGTGTGTCAAGTTCATTCCTGGCAAACGTACACGGCGACATGGCCACGCTGATCAAGAAAATCTGGCTGAGAATCTCCGGGCTTAGCCTATTGATAGGAGCGCGAGTAGTGTATTGGTTAACTAGACCATGGAGTGTGCTTCTTGAATGCTGCATATGAGCCTCTACAAGCCCGGTAAGTCCAACACGAGTTCGTAGCTCGTCTGCTACTTGTCCGAAACGGTGAGTATCTAGACCTGCCCCGGTGGGGTTGGTGGCGACCGTGCTTAGCACATCAGTTGCATCCATAAACTGTAGTACAGCCTGTTCAAGGCGAGCATGGGCTGTAAGCCATGTCTGGAGATCTTTCATTATACCCGTTACTTTGAAGGTTGGGGGAAACGTGTACGGCGGGCCGTGATCAAAATGCAGCCGAAGAGTGGTTATCCTCAAGTGTCGCCTTGGGGCGGTGTGATTCGTTACATTGTCGCTCAGCGCTAACAGCTTTAAAATTATCTTATCTACCTGGTTCTACAATCTCTCGATACATGACGATAAGCAATGAAATGCAAGAGCGCGGGGCGGGGGGTCAACCAGTAAGCGAACATCGATAAACGGGGCGTGAAGCAAGCGTTGGTCTACGTAAGGCTCCAGAGGCTCATGTAATCATAGGCCATAGTCGAGTTCTATCGTGTCTGTAAGTGTAATCGCCCATAACACGATTCGATTCGGGGAGCGTGGCCCCTGGTAAATTCTTATACACTGTCGAACTTGGTTCTAGATCATGCATAGATTAATTAACTTCATTCCTACGTTGCTACACTTCAAACTGATCGAATAAGCCTCCCTCCTCGGCGCTCACGATGAATCGGCTTGCTGCAGTTCTCCTGCAACAAGTGCAAGGGTCTCTGCAATTGGTGCGCATTGAAGCATTTCGTAGATTTCAGGTTGACCGTCGTAGAACCATGTAACCAATGCCTAAATACCGAAGAAGAGCCAACGTGATTTCCGTAGCATATATAACAAGACCAAGGGACAATACGTACAATTATGATATAAAAAAGGACCATCACCATCCCCTCTGCCCAATCGGTTTTGACATCAGCTGTAACATAGTTGACGAGGAAGACTGCGCCAACCAGCACAGTGATTTCCCACAAGTCTGAAGGCAGTGGCATTAACAACCAATCAAAATTACCGCATATAAGCTTAGACTCACCGAATAGCAATGTTATATTATAATTCGACCACCATCCAATAAGCACAACCAGAGGTGTCCAAAACAAAGCAAATTGAACACTCATATCGATACTCCGAACCTTGACCAGTTCACTTGGAGGTTCAGGATGGAGAAAGAGGACCGATCGAACGAAATAGAGGACAATGATGCATGCGTCTGCGGCGTAGCTTAGCATGGGTAGTAAAACGATACCAAACCATTCGGAGGTGATGGCATCTAATTGTTGAACTGGTTCGATACTTCCCGAGAGCCATTCAGCCGTGACGATCGTAAGTCCAACGACAAAGGCCAATAAGATCAGTCCAAACCACGGGTTGATCTCTGGATCTTCATTCTCCCGTTCGTCAGCTTCGGCTTCGTCCAATGTGATACTTGATGCGTCGTCTCCGTGTGAAGGAAGGTATAGGTATATGCGCGACCCGATATATCTTCACAAACGTGTCAGAACGAAACGAAGAATGAAGTGCTATTGTAACCTACGCGATGAGCAACAAGACCGCCAGTCCACGACTTAGTTTCAGGACGGTATTTCTTGTCGTATCCTGTATAGCCAATGTTTTTACGGCACGCATAAGTGCTTCTTGGTAACCAGTATCCTGATTTGTTGTGTGATTGTTTATCTCAGCCGCTTGTGACGCAAGTCGCTTGAACAAAGCCGGAGCTGGTGGGGCACCGGCGCTGATATTCGGGAGAGTCCTAGGAAGTGCTGCAAAGAATGAGAGGGGAAGCAGAAGAGACAGGATGCTGACAGAACAATAATTGTCAACGCTCAGCCTGTTCAAGTCCATAAAGCAAACATACCCAAACATGAGAAGCAAGCGATTAAGCTGTGTAGGACGAGGTTCAAGGCGTTGTTCCCTAACACGAGCTCCGCCTACGAGAAAGGTCATGCCTGGAACTAAAAGCAGGTGCAACAAGAGGACGCCTAGAAATATTCAAATGTTGAACGCCGGTATAAATGAATTTGTGTACAATACATACCTATAGTGGTACTTTGAAGCAATTTGAGCTGGCAACTAGTAAGGAGAAAAATAGCAAGGATCCCTTCGATAGCGCTTCGAAGAGGTAAGTTGGAAAATGAAATACGTCCTAGAAAAGATAAGACCTACTTGCCAAGAGTGATGGATAATAGATCCCCCAGCGACTACATTAGACTCAGTTCCCATGTAGACGTTACCCAAATTACGACTAACTTCACCCAAGTAGAGCGACATCTGTTCACCACCGTAGTCTAAAAGCTTGGTCAAGGGGATGACCCCCAGAAAAGCAACTGCAGGAAAACAATCAGCATACAGAACGAAATCCGGGTCATTAGCTCACAGGCAAAAGTTGTTGAATGATTCCAACCCGCCCAATGGCCCGCCCATGACAGCGGGATAAATACTAAGAAAACATCAAGCCCTATATGCCCGGTGGTACAACTTCGATGAATGAACGACTGCAACACAGAATGTTTCGCACTCACAACTTTGTGTCAATGTATTTTTGGCTGACTCGCTCCACCCCGGAACACGCCTGCCTTTTCCCCTAAACCTAGCCAAGAAGAGTTGCGTGCGAGACAAAGATCTGGTTTTGGCCGAGTGAAGGCGATGCCTAGGTCTCGTAGATTCATACTGCCCAGCCTTGTTGTTCGCCTCCAAGTCCCCAGTTGGAGAGGTACACCTCGGCAAGTCGTTGAGGGTGATATCTTCCCCAAAAGTCGAGAACGAAACAGCAGTAGTCGAGGAAGCATTTGTCGAAAGAGTATTTTTGCTCATCGGGGTGGTAAAAGTCTTGGCCTGGTCCAGTCACCGATCGTCGTCAACACGTGTTCGATCAGGCCCGAGTTGACCGATCTGGCACTGCCGTCGGCCGCTCGCTCCACCTCAACAGGGGGTAATCAACCCATCAATCGTACTGCTCCAGCTAAACTGCATGTTCGCAGTCCTAAATTAAAACAACAACAGATATCGCGTACACGACACGGATATATCGGAGAAACAACAAAACCAAGATCGCACCAAACTCTACTCTACTCGTACACCTCCCATCACAAATCGTTTGAATCGTAACCTGGCCGCCTAGAACAACCTCGCGGCATGTGCACCTGCCTCTCCTCCACCCTCGCTAGATGTCCCGTTCAGAGTCGCAGCAACGAGTGCGAGCGTCTCCGAAACCGGTCCACACCGGAGCATCTCATGGACTTCAGGCTGGCCATCATAGAACCACGCGACCAGGGCCTAGACACCAGAGAAAAAAGTGAGCCACGCCCAAAAGAATAAACAAATGAAACAAGGTACGCACGATCATGACGTAGAACAACACCATCACCATTCCCTCCACCCAATTAGTCTTGGCGTCGGCCGTGACGTAGTTGACCAAGAAGCACGCGCCAATCAGAACCGCGACTTCCCATAGATCTAATACACGGCCCCTACGTCAGCGCTCTTCCAAACCTGAATGCGTGCTCTAAAACTCACCAAACAACAAAGACATTTCCCGATGCGTCCACCAACCAATAAGCACAACCAGCGGCATCCAAAACAACACAAACTGAATACTCAAATCAATGCTCCGGGCCTTGGCAAGTTCGTCCGGACTATCAGGGTGGAAAAACAACGCGGCCCGAACGAAATAGAGAATCGCGATACACCCATCGGCAGCATAACTCAGCAGCGGCAGGAGAATGATCCCGAACCACTCGGCGCTGATCTTGTGCTGATCCCGGACGGGTTCAAAACTCGACACGAGCCATTCGGCCGTGACGGCGATGAGGGCGACGGTAATGGTCAACAACACGATTCCGAACCACGGGCTGATTTGCGGTTCTTCGCGCTCGAGTTTTTCTTCTTCGTGTTTTTCGGCTGCGGGTGCGTTGGGTGCCGGCTTGAGCGAGTTCTCGTCGCCTGGTGGGTTGTGGAGGTAGATACGGGAACCAATGTATCTACAAAAAGTAAATGAGAATACGAAATATGAGTCATGATCCTATTGGGACTTACGCGATAAGCAATAGAATCGCGAGCCCACGACTAAACTTCAAAAACGTGCCCCTCGTCGCATCCCGCACAGCCAAGGTCTCGACCGAACGCATGAGAGCTTCTTGGATCGCAACGTCTTTGCCATGACCACCTTCCTCAGCCGCCCGGGCGACCAATCGCTTGAGGACAACCGCAGACGAAGGAGCACCCGTCGTCTGGTTCGGCAGACTCTCGGGTAGCGCAGTAAAGAACGCGAGAGGCAACAACAAGGACAACACGCTAAGAAAGGAATGACGATCAGCGCCACGTTTTGGGGGGGAGGGCACGGTATGGAGGCTGGACGTACCCGAACGTGAGAAGAGAGTGGTTCAGCTGCGTGGGGTGGGGCTTGAGGTGTTGTTCCCAAATGCGGGCGCCGCCCGTGAGAAAGGCCATGCCCGGAACGAGAAGCAGGTGGAGGAGGATGACACCTGACATGCATTGGCAGTTAGCCGAGTGATCGTCCAAACGGATGTGCACAACACGAACCGACGATGGTACTCTGAAGGAGCTTGAGCTCGCAGTGGGTGAGCAGGATGATGGCGAGGGTGGCTTCCACAACGCTGGATAACGGGTTAGACGGGTGACATGCCGGAAAGAGATGGACTCACTTGTCGAGAGTGATAACCAGGAAATCTCCAAGCGACTAGACGATTCTCAGTATCTCGGCCTGAATAGAGTGATACCACCTACAGCACCGAGATAGAGCGCCATCTGTTCGCCTCCATAGTCGGATAATTTCTCCAAGGGTATGATAGCGAGGAAAGAGACTGTACGTGCGACTCAGTGATCAGCCTCAACCCCCGGTATTTCAAGGCGCAACTCACAAGCAAAGACGATGGAATAATGCCAGTGCGCCCAGTGTGCAGCCCACGAGAATGGTATAAATATCACGAAAGCATTGAGCCCTGTGCAATGCTCGGTTAGCCGGCGGCAGTGAGAAACAGAGACGCAGCTTGGCACGTACAACTATGGGTAAGCGCATTTTTACACGACTCTGCCCAGCCAGGAACGCGCCTGCCGTCGCCCTTGAACCTCGCAACAAAGTCCTTGGCACGGGGAATGGCGCTGTCCTCGATGAGATGAGGCATGTGGTGTCGGCGGTGATGTTCATGAGGCACGTCCCCGTCGTGCTCGGCCCCATTCACGCCCGCTTCCAGATCTCCGTTGCGGGTCGTGTTGCCTCGGGAGAGATTCCGGACCATGCCTTCGCGGGAGGACGACGGCGAGACAGCCGTCGCCGTCGCCGTGTTTGTCGATGGCGCCTTTTCGTTCATCGCAGGGGAGAGGACAAGAGACTTGGCGATGGCTTGGGGCCCATCCTCGTGGGTTTAAATAGGCACCTCGCCAGCACCCTTTCTGACGTCAACACGTGTGTCGCGACCGAGGTCGCTCCTTGCCAAGCCCTGCCCAATTTAGCCCCACATTAGCATCGCCACCGGGCTTAGCGCTTCGGTCTGTGGCCCGTGACGATTCCATGTCGGCCAGCATAGGTTTGATGTGCGTCGTCACCGAAACACAGCCTATAGTTAGTAGTTTGGCGGAGGCTAGTGCGCATACAGGCTGGATGTGTAAGTCGAGGAACTCCGAACTTCGCGGGCGTCTCTATCTCGGAGTTCTAGTGCCGGAGCGGAACCTGAGTTGCTCCTGAGCCCGAGACGGCTCATTCAATGTACAGGTACCCCTAAATATAGAAAAGTACAACGACATTTGCACACAGAGCACAAGCTCGATGAATGTTCTAATTTTCTAAACGTGAGATCGATGTATTTGCGATTATTTCCCGAGCCCTATTTGGAGTGAAAACGCGCGTGAAATACGGTTTGACCTACTGAAACGATTTGTGACATTTTAACCTCCTATCCTTATGTTTGCTCTTAATTTCGTTGCACGGAAGCTTTATAGTGTTCGGATTGAGCATGCTGGATGCTGACAGAAGTTGATGAAACATGCCCAGGCGCATGTCAAAAAACTCTGTGGTGTATGCACGCCATGAGTTCAAGTACGATATACACAAATACGGCAATGAATACACATGGGCACAAACGCGCGCGATCAACGTGCTAAATTATGTTTTTCTGGAACGCATATATTCTTGGTTTGACGACGTGCAAATGGGGGCCAACAGGAGCGTATAAAGTGTCCCTCGCTCAATTGCCTTTGGAGCCTTCAATTTCGCTTATCTCTTGAATTATTGTTATATATTCTTGTTTACGACCGGCACCAAGGCGTAGGTAGGTTGCAGCAAGCCATTTCATGGATGGGATGGTGCTGTTATGATGAAGGCCAAGCACCCTTTTCGTCGCTTGGACCGCGAGCTTAAACAAGGGCTCCGCCTGCTCGTAGCGGCCTTGATGAAAATGGATACATGCGAGATTACTTGTGGCGGTGAGCGTGTCGGGATGCTCATCGCCAAGTACTCGCTTGCTTGCTTCCAGTGCCTGCACCTGTAGCGTTTCTGCTTGCTTGTGTAGACCTTGACGTACGTATGTGATCGCAAGGTTGTTCATAGCAGTAAACGTATCGGGATGCTCATTACCAAGGACTCGCTTTCTTGCCTCCAGCACCTGCACCAGTAACGTCTCTGCTCGCTCGTGTAGACCAAGGCGTGAGCGTGTAAGTGCAAGACTGTCCATAGCAGCGAGTGTGCGGGGATGCTCTTCGCCAAACAATCGCTTCGTGTCCTCTAGTACCTGAACCTGTATCGTCTCCGCCTGCGTGTAAAGAGACCGCCTGGAGTAGGTATTGGCAAGGTATCGCATGGCCTTCAAGGTGTGGTAGTGGTTGAATCCGAGAAACTGTTTGCAGTCTGCCAGCGCTGATACTAGTAGTTCTTCAGCTCGACCATAAAGGCATTTGTTACTGTACGTCCCAGCAAGTTCTACTTTTGCTAATATTGTTTTGGGATCCTTCTCTCCTAGCAGCCTCGTTCTTGCCTCCAGCACCTGTGTTTCTAGAGTCTCCGCATGTTCGAACGAGCCTCGGCGGGCGTAAGTCTCAGCGAGGTCACTCTTGAGTACCAACGTTGCTTCAGCGTCGTCACCGAGGTCTTCTGAATATGATTTGAGCGCATATGAAAGCAACGCCTCTGCTTGTTCGTATTGCCCACTGTGATGCATGATATATCCGAATGTTATTGCTGTACCTGGGCTAGGATAATGTTTGTGACTTAGTAGCCTATCCACATGTAACTGCAGCGATAGGCAATATGCATAATCCTGAGCATTTCCATCGCGAGTTATTGACATCGCGAGCAAGTAGCTAGATTCTGCGAGCGCTCGCTCAACTGAATGCGGTATGACACTCCGTATCCAGTCTTGCACAAGTATATGCAAAGTGTATGCATTGTTGGTGCGGTCGTATAGAACAAGTGAGTAAGAGGAAATCTCCGTCATGACTGTCAGGAAACCATCAAGGTTCCATTTTCCGTCAAGAAGGAAGTTGCTTAGGTACTCTTTGAGGTTCACCAGTGCCTCACAATCCGTCTCTCTAGGAGGAAAGGACGTCTGGAAGTTCTTGGAGCTAGTTACAGCTCGACGAAAGATGTCCTCGGTTATTCTATCCCGTTGTAGATAGGCCAGTAGCCATAGCATTCTTTGAGCCTGCTTAGTCAACATACTGTAGCTCATGACCCATGTTCCATAGACAGTCTTCTCGTAGCTGCCAAGCTCCATTGGCTTGCCCCTATATTTCTCTAGTATCTCCTTTGGCTTCATTGCATACATTTCGCGATATTGAGCAAATCCGCACGAGGTACGACAGATGTAAGCGCCAGCTTGTACAATGGCAAGCGCCAGCAGACCTAGGTCCTTTAAGGGTGGACGATATATAAAGGTGAACACGGTGACGAGTGGGTGTACGTACTTGTGTCAAGGCCGTAGCCGTTTCCCTTTCCTGATTTGTAAGTGACTCGAAATCACTTCTTGTCATGGTGAAGAGCAAGTCTAACGCTTCTTCCGGTTCCATGCCCGACACGTTATACTCGGAACTAGGGCCTTGTTTCAGGAACGTGAGGTCTCGACTACGAGTCGTGATGATTATCCTGCAATATACACCTGCCGGAAGGTACGATCGCAGGTCAATCGAGGGGTCATCTGCATTGTCCAACACAAGTAGCCATCGCTTAGAATATCCCGTCAGCCAGCGTATAGTATCCTGGTGGGTCTTGCCTATCCCCCTCGCGATCGCAAAAGTACTGAGTGTGCTAGTAAGTGTCTCGACCGATGTGGCGTCAATGTAGATCACGTCCGACCAATGCTCCCGCGTTAATTCGACAGTCCTTAGTGCCAACTGAGTTTTGCCAGCACCTCCTAATCCGTGAAAAACGAAGATTCGTCGGTCTCTCGTGTCGCTAGTGAGGCAACTGATTGCTCGCTGTTCTGGAATATGACGCCCTGTATACATGGATGTGGTGGTGGGACATTCTCTGATAGTGGCTTGTTGCGCGTCTTCCTCAGCCCGTACAACTCCGTCTGATTGATAACTCATGAGTATAGTTTCTCTAGAATGCCCTCATCGAGTCCAAGGCTTACCTATGCGGTCCATTTGTATCACGCCTTTTCTCTCCCCGATTGCTTTCGCTACTTTCTTCATGTTTTTTTCTATCTCCGTTTTCTGCATGTATGTCCTTGTATGCGCTACAATTTCTCCTAGTCGGTCCCAGCTACCTAGCCTCATACTTTGCATTCCTTGATCAACATTCAGTCTGAAATATACGTTTGGTACCCCTTGGAACCTTCTAGCCATAGCCTGTGCCATCCGCTCGTTATCCGTCGCGACGTCTCGCATAGCGACTACCACATTCGTAGGAAAAACTCGAGTGAATACGCTGCGCTGTGGGATACAGATGGTGCGAGGGTGTCCACCACCTATGCTCACGATACATGCTATCCGCCGATTTGGGTACAGTGTCTTCGCCTCCGCCAGTACGTATTCGATCGGGTTGCTACATCCCATAGCTGCATCAACGTATGGCTGACTCACGTTATGCTCTGTAATATCCATCGGCTTGAACATCTCCGGATGGGCTGTTGCCGCACGTAATGCCTGCCATATAGTGCAATTGAGACCCATGTTGGAATTAGATTGGTACGACCGAAATATGACCGGTATCCCGGCGTTCATGTTATGTTTGGACATCGCGAAAACCATCCTGCCAGGCACGTACAAGTGTATTCAGTCAGCATAAGTAAAAATTATAAGATGAATCATCATACAGCTTGCATTTGCTCGTACTCGGTCCCCCTTCCATCATCAGCTCATCTCTGTTTTTGGTCCTTCGTTGCACAATGTCTTTTAAAGCCTTCTCCATTTTCGACGCCCTGAATGCCGGCGTCCCAAATATCTTCTCGGTTGAAAACACCTGATCTGATAGGTGTGCGAAGCATTCGATTGCTTGTTCTGTTGTCATCTCAAGTCTTCCTGTGAGAGTCATGGTAATGCTGAATAAATCGCTATCGGTTCCCGAGTTTGGCTACATGCGGATGGAGCTACTCACGCGCCGGTGCCGGCACCTGCGACAATGTCGAAGTAGTCTGTTACTAGTGGTGTATGCAGCAGTCCTTCTTCCGCTTGTATTCTTTTCATCAGATGATCCAAGACCACAGCAGTCGATAAACCGCCCGCCCCACTACTATCTGGGTCAAAGCCAGCGTGCGTTAGTCCTATAGACTTTTAGTATCGGGGGTATCGGCCTTCACCTCCTACCAGTATCGATATCCCCCGTTCCTCATTACATTCCCCAGACATGATAGAGGTTAGATGGGAGTTGTAAGGTGGTCAAGTCTGGGTGCTTTACTCTAAGCGCTCATATGTTGGCTGGTCAATGCTGTGCTACGCAAGGCGGAAATGCCTCAATGAGACGGGATTGATTTGGTTGAAGCTTATAGAGATATATATCGATCATTCAATCTCAGTGCGTTTCAACTTGCGTGCGTATCAACTATATACAATAGCTGGATCGTATACGCCGCACTATATGTCGCTCAAGGTCCCATATCAGCACCGCATCAGCCGTGAGCATACGGTGTATAAATGTTCATATGCTCGTGTTGAATATTCTCCATATCATCGCCCTAGCGATCGCTTATCAGAAATTTAATACGGATATACGTGCTAGACTTACTGGCATCCCTATAATCATGTTATTATCAATCATCCATCCCGAGTGCTTCGGAAGCGGTCGCACTCTTCTGACAATTCGATACGGCAACCTCGAACGAATAATCTCCCCATTAAACAGAGTTTCCGACGGGACGTCCTCGTCAATCGTATCGACAAACGCTCGATCACCATCTTTAACTAAATCGGCTTGAGCGCTCCGCAACGCGTTGAGCACGCACTCCAAATCCTCGTCTCGGCTGTTCACATCAATATGCCGTCGGTCATCCTTCGACTTCCATATAGATAACCGTCTGTCGCATTCGAGACTCGAGAACCGGCGCACAGTAGGAGGATGGAAGTCGAGGATAGAGATGTACTCGTGGGGAAATTCGTCTCCCTCGTCTCGTAGCGGGTTGGACTGGATAAATCGGGTACCATACGCCCGACATATCCATGGACTAATCGCCGAGCGAGACGCGAACCACCTAGTCGAGTATTCGCCCCACTCGCTCCACGGCACTTTGATCGAGGACTCTGATTCTTTGGCTCGTCCGCCGAGGATCGAGAGATGTTTGAGCAACTTTTCTTTGCTGATAAACACCTGGTACTGGCGCAGTCCTCGTTCCTGGCCCTGGTTTTGTATCAGCGTCATGCTGAGTTGAAGTACGCGGACATCCGGGCATGGCAAGAACGGAGCCGATCCCGAACGAGTCATCGTAGGCACTGGCTCGCCCCTGAGTAAAAGATACGCCATCGAGCCAGGTGGAAACGCCGGAAACTCGAATGCGGCGTAGGGGAGGAGGGGGTCGTATAGCGAGACACGGTAATAGCGGGCATGATCCGACGATGGCGTTTGAGGTGTTCGAATATTGTTATAGATGTGAAGCGTAACCCCAGCCATTTCGGAATTTTCCGAAAGGAACAAGAGTAGGCTGTCCGATGTAAGGAAACCAAAGGTACATGACGCGCCGGTGCAGGGGATGCGGTTGAGCAGTACGCCCCGTTTCCAGTTCCAGATCAAGATTTCAGTGGTATCTTTGTCGAACGATGTATACTTGACGGCGAGCAAGTCGTCCATGACTTCGATGAATATACCGCTTGAGCGGCGGTACATCGGGAACGGGAGGTGTACCTTCCAGGAGGGATGCTGTGTGCCTTCGTGTGGACTACCTTTTAGGGCCGAACGGAAATGTATAGTAGATGTCTCGGATCTGATCATGTGTTATTGGCGAAACATGTTTAATGTAATTATGGATACTCACATAGAATCCTCAATACCCACCAAGACCATGAGTTCCTGACTGATATCAATCTGGAACTCGCTAAAGTTCAGTCCCAGACTTAGTATGCGACTCGAGCCGCTGCTCAACTCGAGAAGTTTGACGATTCCGGGAGGGTTGAGCGAGCTTGACAAAGCCGCCGCATAGTACCCTTGTCGGAGTTCATATAGCCGCATGTCGTCATCCACGGGCAACTTTCGAGCGGATCCCATTTTGAGATATAACCAGCCTACAAGCGCCTCAATCCCAGCAATCAAACGGGCAACAGACTTCACACGCACCATCCCTATATCTCTTAAACTGGTTGAGCAGCTCCAAAGCTGTACTCTCCGGCGCTCCTTGGTAGAATTCATCAGAGTGTTGGAACCCACTTGATTCGAGTTCGATTCGTAGCTGAATGGCACTGGAGCTTCCCACCAACACCCAGTACAATCTACATGTCTGCACAGAAATTAGCGAGAAATATTCTGATTCAAGGTGAGTACCCCGTGCTTACTGTCGAAAAGCGCACAATAGAAATATAGTCACAATACAGAATAGCTTTCACGACAAGTTCTTGCGGAATAGAATCCAGAGATAACATGGCGACCAAGTCAAAAGCGAGACCGAAAAGCCCGAGAGTAAAAAACGATATAAACCGAGCGACTCAATCAAAGGCAGGATCTGAGAATTAAACTAAGAACCAGGGGGACTCGAGGCGCGTCAAGAACCGAACGAGCGGCGTGGTGATCGCACGATTTGGAGTGGGATCGGTGGCTGTGTTATGCCGTAAGAGTCCCCATAGTCTGGCGTGGTGGTGGCTATTTCCACACCCCAGCAGATTGGCGGGCCCTCCGCCGAAAACAGAGGCACACGTGCACTATGCGTACAGACAAGCCCACAAAATATGTCTTGTTACAACATATCCCCTTGTTTTATCAGCCGGCGAGTACTCCCGCTCAACCCCAGCATCCTCGATCGCTTCGTACTCAATGCCTTACCCCAAGCACCCATTTGGGACACTTTATAATAGATATAACGAGGTATGTGATGACTAACATATGGGATAGCCTTGAAGCACTGGGTGGCAAGCCCTGATGAGCCGAAATTGGCAGTGGCAAACAATTTCGTTGGCTGACATACATATCGAGTTCTGTGTAAATATGCACGCACGGGATACAATTCTAGATACAACATAGATATTAGTGAGCATGTATGCTATATGCAAAGGAACAAAGGAGAGAACAAGACAGATTGTTGTCTGTATCTCTCGAATGGGATCCAGTGCGAGCGTTCACGTGACGCACATCCATCCACCTAGCTTCTACCACCATGACCTCCATTTCGAACCTACCAGAAGAAATAGCTAATCTCATATTAAACTATCTCAACGGTACTCAGAAATTAACCGACGCTTCACTAGTATGCAAGAAATGGCGTATTCTGGCTTTCCCGGTCATGTGTTCCTATTTGGATTTGTCTACTGACGATGCGCTTTTACCCATGATAGAGAGAATAGAACTAGAGGAAGATGACTCTTTCTTCTCCGTATCCAAGCACATTCGATCGTTATATTTAGGATCTCTGTCGTTTCAACAGGCCGATGAAGCATGGTCTTCACGATTCATTCGTATCGTACCAAAATTGTTCCGACTCAGATATCTGAAGCTCCAGTTTCTGCCAAAACTCACGGATCATGAGGCAGTGGGAGAATTGTGCCAACACTGTATGCAGCTGGAATTTGTAGATCTGACGTACTATATAAATGGGCCCCCAGGTGTGTCTACTGGTCGTACTTTCCGAATAAAACCTGATGATTTCAATTCAAGAAGAAATGAATACAGTCAGTGGCATGATATGGCTGATGAGATGGGAAATGCTAGTATGCTTACCTATTCGAGGAGCAGATATGCCAGTTCAAAGGGCTGAAACATTTGACCTTAAGCACCCTCGATTTCAGTGAGTTCGTGAAATACAACAGTTGTATCCAACTTGATTCTCAACCTGATTTCTAGCAAACTTGCTAGATCCAATCGACTGGATCACCACTTACAGCGCTATTCTCAACATAGCAAACTCATCTCCCAACCTTGTCACTCTCGGGTTATTGCTTCATTTCTCAAAAAACACCCGGATAAACTGGCTACGAGACGACCACTTTGGCCAAATAAACACCCAGTTTGCCTCGCTTCAACAAGTTGAACTGGGACGGTTCGTGGAGGTTGACTGGTCGGCTCTCATGTACGGCCAGGCTCCGTATCAGCGACTACATTCCTTTTTTCAGCGACACCCTCGCATACGCAGCCTGGTTTTCGACTGGGTGCACGTCTACCAGCCACACGTATCATGGACTGTACCTTTGGTCGAACGCTTATTCCCTTCATTAGTAGTCCTATCCGCCCCAGCCGACCTATGTATTGCGGTCATCGCCTCGGACATGATTACCATGCAGCTCGAAGAGCTAACGATCACCATAGAACATGACCGAACCCAACTTGGCGGAAGGGATGCTTGGAATTGTCTCGCCAACTCGGCGTCAATGTCTCCAAAGCGCATGCCGAGGCTTAGAAAACTTATATTTAACGACGAGGACTGGAATGTACTCGTACCCACTTGGTTGAATCTTGACACTTTTGGCCAAATACTTTCCGCCACTCCGGCACTGACCTATCTTGAGACTCACCACTACATGGATATGCCGGTCGGTCTACATTCGGTGTTTTAGTCCCCGCTATTGTGCTGATATCCAAGCCAATAAACAGGTTCTGTTTCTCGAACCTCTAAGACATGTGCCACAGCTTCGTTTCATCGTCATCAACTCCAGACCTCTCGACTTGCCGGGTCCGGTTGAAGGTGTATTATCGCATTTCGATGAGTTTGCGAAGGGGATCCAGGAGATCTGTGGAAATATACAAAACGTGAAAATCCCACAGGATACCATGCTACTTTCAGCATGGGTGTTACAACGATCTCCGGGGGAGCAAGGGTTATCTGGAACTATGGTTTCTTGAGTTAGGTTTTATTCAACAGAAAACAATTAGATGTAGCTATCTTATGCTACACTGCTCTTCGTTACTGAATCTAAAAGCAGAGCGGATATGTAATTGACTAACTCGAATAATGCTCTTTCGCTCACAAGATAACTGCATTCTTCCTGTCAGTCTTCGTGGTCCGAGAGTATATGCTTCGACGCCACTCAATAGAATAGGGAACTGGGGGGGGGGGGGCTAATCAATTAATATTTAGCGTCTTTGTGAAGCCTAGCCTTATGGTGCAGTGTACAGTAGAAAATAAGAGGACCTGAGGAGATACTGAATAGGGAAAACACGCGGATAGAAAATTCGGGAGGCAGGACGGATTAGGAGAAACTGTATGTACCGAACCGAATAACGTTCTGCCGCGTAACAGAGACATCGGAGAAGGTAGTATGCGACGGTTTCCGGGCTGCCTGGGCGGCCGAGGGAACTCGGTTGGTAGTAGCCTGCATATATCGAAATCACCCGCGCCCAGTTTTTCACGTGAGATGTATCCGACTTTGTAGAAATCATATTTGTATGTACGTACATAAATCATATGGTTCATGCTAGAACAATCGTATGCCCGAAGGCACTAGAAGGATACGGTCAAAGGACGCGTACGCGTTCCATACCATTCTACGATGTTCGCGCATATAGCCTGTATGCATGTATAAAAGGGGCGCCTTCGGCCTCATAGCTAGTCACCCAACCATTGAATATATTACATTTACCGTTATATCACTCACACGCCTTTGGCGTCGTCTTAAGCACACTGCGCGACGAGTACATTATTGTATTCGTATTATATATACAGAATTTCTATAGGTTATGAGCCCCGAGCTCACCGCTTAAGACCCGAAGTACACTGCGTGATTACCCCAGACCGAAGCAACAAGGCCCCGCGTCGCCAGATACGTCACACAGTGACCTCAGAGCCCAGAACCAACGAGTAGACACTCACCGCGTGAAAGCAAGCCTACGACACCGACATGTCCGATATGAACTCGAGCTCCGGTACATCCGTCTACCGGATTTCTCCGCTGCATGGCACGGAGAACTTCAACACATGGCGCATACAGATGGAAGACATACTCACCGACCTAGGCCTATTCGACTATGTGAGCGGAACAAGCCAGTTCCCTCCATACGACCTCGTCAAGGTTCCAGACCCAACGGCAGTTGGAGCCGATGGGAAGCCCGATCCCAACGCTACGAAAGAAGTATTGAGCACGACAATGAACAAAGAACAGGAGAAATGGATTAAAGAAGATCGGAAGGCACTCTCACAGATAAGGCTAAGGGTCGATGCACATGCACTAACGCATATACAGAGCTGTAACTATAGTAGAGAAGCGTGGAGTCTTCTGATGAACACTTTTCAGGTGCAAGGAACGGTAGGACTAATCGACTTACGAAGGAAGTTTTTCAGTCATCGTATGACTGATGGAGAAGATGTCGAAGAACATATGCGCAAGATGCGCGACTGGTTTCAACAAATCAACATAATCCTACCGCAAGCAATCAGTGAAGTCGATTGGATTACGACTTTAGTAGCAAGTTTGCCCGATTCGTGGGATTCATTTACCCAATCGGTAGATTTCAATTTCGACTTTAAGAATGCTAATCTCCTGAATAGCAAGGTAGCTGACCTTCGATCCCGCATATTAGCCGAAGCGCATCGAAGGAACACACGAGGCGATAACGGTAAGTCCTTTTATAGTAATAACAGACCCAATTTTAGCAATGGTACACGAAGTTTCAACCCAACAAAGGCCCCCTCACGCACTCCCGACAAATCACAGTCAAAGTGCAATAATTGCGGACGAACGGGACACTGGGCGAAGGAATGCCGACAGCCCGGCGGAGGCGCATACAAACAAGGAAATAACAAGCCGCAGTTCAGAAACCCCGGCAAAAGCACATTCAACCGATTTATGGGACCGAACCCAAACAATAAGCGCAACAATGCGCGTGCTCACGCTGCGATCGATTCTAATGACACCCCTATGCAGCCAAACGATAGCTTCGCATTCTCGGCCTCTGATAACGAGGACAGCTTCTTTAGCCGGCCCGGCAACCAATGGATTGCCGATAGCGGCACGACAACCCATATCGCACGTGATCGATCATTTTTCGATGATTATAGGGACGCACAAGGTACAGTTACAGGAGTAAGCGGAAAGAACCCAATTATAGGTAGAGGCAATATATCTCTTCGTTGTAAAAATCCAGTTACGAATGAGTATACAATGATAACATTGAAGGACGTTGCACACGTACCTTCGTGCCCTACTAATCTAATCAGCTTATCTTTAGTGACCGATCATGGGTTAGGCGTGAAAATGGATTCGAAGAACCTACAAATATTATCCCCAGATGGAAATACCATCGCGGTAGGTGAGAAATCAGCGGATCGCACCAAAGGAAATCTATGGCAGCTATTGTGCGATGCCGTTAGCCCATCTAAGCGCATACAGCCAGAAACCAACAAAAAATCAGACCGAAACAGTACTCACGAAGATAACTGGACGTACTTGGTACGATTGGCACAGGATTCTTGGACATATCGGCGCCCAGGCTCTCCAGAAAATCCAGTCAATGGGAGCGATAACGGGCATGGAAGTTTCTGAAGGTAAGGAAGGCCTGAACTTCCAATGCGAATCATGCATACAAGCGAAGATGTCAATCAGGCCGTTTCCGAAAGAATCAAAAACTAACATCACGCATATAGGGCAATTGATAGTTACGGATGTCTGGGGTCCTGCACGCATACCGTCGATAGGAAAATACTTGTATTATGTATCTTTTACCGATGTATCCACAAGATTTTCTACAGTAGCTTTTCTAAGACAGAAGGATGAAACTCTTGCCGAGTATAAAGCATTTGAATCATTTTTACTAACACAGAAAAATGCTAAGATTTTAAAGGTACGGTTCGACAATGGAGGCGAATTTGTAAATCAGAACTGGAAAGCGCATACAACGAAAGCGGGTACTGTCCTAGAAACGACTGCCCCATACTCGAGCCAGCAGAACGGAATAGCCGAACGGCTTAATCGAACGCTTTTAGAGCATGCTCGTGCGATGATGCTCGAAAGCGACGCACCGAAGTTCCTCTGGAGCGAGGCGGTCGCATACGCGTGTTATCTGAAGAACAGAGTACCTACGCAGGTACATGGAGTCTTCCAGTCAACTCCATACGAACAATTTTGGGGCATCAAGCCCGATGTAAGTCTGCTGAGGCCATGGGGAGCGAAATGCTATGTGCTAGATCAGGCAGTGAACAGGTCAAAACTCGACCCGAAGGCATTCAAAGCGGTATTTACTGGAATATCTGACGTACAAGGGAAGTCCTGGCGATATTACAAGCCGAATGCGATGAAAATCCTTCATTCGCGGAACGTGGCGTTCATTCGGGATGACGATACAATGACGAACAATGAGGACGAAGTACTGATTCCAATTGCTCCGCCTGCTGAGGGGGAGATTAAGAAAAATTCTGAAGAGTCCAGCAAGTCAGAGCAATTGACACGAAATACTGGAACAGGGGGAGACACGAAGCCTATAAAAGCCAAGGTCAAAGACGAAGCAGAGTCACCATCGACTCCAATCCCATTCGATTCAGTTCAATCTACTACTAAATCGTCTCCCACCGTCTCATCTTTACTTGAACCACTCGCGACATCGTCTACGACGCATACATCCACCTCACAACCGTCCAAAGTTGTACGTACGTTGTCCAGAATGTTGAAGTCCTCCGGCGCTAATCTCGGCGCTAAACCTCAAGGACCGTCGCGACCTCCAGCAATGTCGAAACCAGGCGCCACTATTCAAACTCGCTCTGCCCGCGCTGGTCAGCCCCTCATGCGACTCGAATCAACTCGTGGCGCACCTAAGGTTACCATAATGGACGATAAAGGTGATCTACCAATTACCGCGCATACAGGCAGCCAACTGACAGAGGACTCAGCTGCCGAAGACAACGAGGACACCGAGACGGCCAATGTGTGTGTCGACGATCCATACGCCGACATGCCACCTCTCGAACGGATCTACCCACTCAAACACACGATTGACCTCCCACCTCTGGTCCCGATTCCTCCAGAGCAACTCCATCGCTCTCAGGACTCGCTTACGGCAACTCTCAAGGCGAAGGAGAACGCATTTACGAGCGCGTTCTACGAAGGTTTTACGCACCAGACGTTCATGACCCGAACCGACCCCGAAGGCGATAATCCCTCCTACGAGGATGCGATGAATGGACCCGAACGCGACAAATGGCTCCGGGCGATGCAGGAGGAGTATGACCAACTCGTCCAAATGAAGACATTTGAACTTACGAGCCCGCCGAGCGACAAGAACATTATTCAGAACAAGTGGGTTCTCACTCGTAAGCGCGATCAAGACGGCAACATCGCTCGCTACAAGGCTCGCCTCGTGGCGAAAGGTTTTACTCAAATTCCTGGTCAGGATTTTTACGATACATTTGCCCCTATCGCCCACCTTGATTCGTTGCGTATCTTATGCTCTCTCGCTAACTGGTACAATCTTGATATTCACCAACTCGATGTCGTTTCAGCTTTCCTTAACGGCGAACTGAACGAAGAACTCTACATGCGCCAGATCCCTGGCTTCGACGATGGTTTAGGCACTGTCCTTCGTCTGAATCGATCTTTGTACGGACTTAAGCAGGCTGGGCATGTATGGAATAAATATCTAGATGCGAAGTTGAAATCACTAGGCTATTCGAGGCTTTTGACCGATTCGTGTGTTTACCGGCGCATTCGTCGTGATGGAGATGGTTATTTTCTTGTTTCATTTTTAGCAGTACACGTCGATGACTGTGTTCTTGTTACGACTCCTCATCACACGTACGATGCGATCAACGAGTTACGCCAGGAGTTCGATATGCGTGACTTGGGCGAACTGCGACATTTTATAGGCATACAGTTCACTCGCGATCGAGCAAATCGAACACTCACGCTCTCGCAGCCCGCATATATCCTCAATATTGTCGACGAGGCCGGTCTACTAGGCGCATACCCGGCCGACACCCCTGCGTCGACATCTACGCAACTCATGCGTAATACTGGGCCGAAGCCGAACTACCCGTACGCTCGAATGATAGGACGGCTCATGTACGCCGCCATCTGTACACGGCCCGACATCGCATATATCGTTAATCATCTCGCGTCGTTCACTACGTGCTACGGGCAACCTCATGTTACGGCGCTCAAACGAATTATTCGATACCTCGCTGGTACGGTTAGCCACGGACTCGTCTATCGTCGCTACGCCGATCTCTCTACTGACGAAATGGGCGAAGTCAGCTACTCGGATGCTGACTGGGGATCGAACCTACTCGATCGAAAATCGATATCAGGCAACTGTTTCTTACTAGGAGGCGCATCGGTCAGCTGGTCGTCGAAGAAGCAACCTACGGTCGCTCTATCGACTATGGAAGCTGAGTACATGGCTCTTGCGCATGCTTCGACTCAAGCCCTATGGATCCGTCAATTCTTTGATGAGATCAACATGCCCTCGAGCTCTCCGACTCTTATTCTATCCGATAACCTCGCTGCGCTCACTCTCTCGGTCGAATCCCAATACCGTGGCCGATCGAAACATATCGATATTCGTCACCATTTTATTCGTGACTGCGTCGAAAAGCGTTGGTTATCTCCTATGTATGTTAACACAAAGGATAACTTCGCTGACGCCCTTACCAAGCCACTACCGGCGAATCAGTTCCACATTCTGATGGAAGGAATTATGGGCGAGCAGGAAGAACGGGATATGGAAATAATTTGAGTAGCATACATGCGATTGAAATAGTTGTAATAAATGAAAACGGAATTGTAAAGTTTGAATTTCTGCGAAATGTGTTTGAATTTCTTTTTCTATAATAGCTACATTTGATTGTCTTATTCTCTTACGGTCATTCGATTGAGGGGGAGTGTAGAAATCATATTTGTATGTACGTACATAAATCATATGGTTCATGCTAGAACAATCGTATGCCCGAAGGCACTAGAAGGATACGGTCAAAGGACGCGTACGCGTTCCATACCATTCTACGATGTTCGCGCATATAGCCTGTATGCATGTATAAAAGGGGCGCCTTCGGCCTCATAGCTAGTCACCCAACCATTGAATATATTACATTTACCGTTATATCACTCACACGCCTTTGGCGTCGTCTTAAGCACACTGCGCGACGAGTACATTATTGTATTCGTATTATATATACAGAATTTCTATAGACTTCGCAGTTTCCACCACCATGGCATGCATTTCAAGCCTACCAGAAGAGCTGCTTGTCGTTCTATTAAATCACCTAAGCCTTGTTCAGCCACTGGATAGCTGCCCGTAACACTAAAATCACGCCTAAAGCTATTCTATCCCGTTCCAAACGGTCCTATCGGCCAGTAGCGCCATTGGCACAGAGAGTGGGATTTGACAGATGTGGAGCGCGCTGATCGTCGGACCTCGGTGAAAAACGAGCGAGATGACCGAGACGACGACCTCGACTGCATGACCAGCAAGCGCGCACACGAGGGTAGTCTCGCAAAATAATGAGATTGGCGCATGTACAAAACAAAACGCGCGGACGAATAAACATACACTCTACAATTTTAAATCGGGCTGTGGAGCGGTGCATTGTCCGGGCGATTACCAAATCTGGACAATATTGCTGTCTATCCGCGCGTTTTGTTTTGTACATGCGCCAATCTCATTATTTTGCGAGACTACCCTCGTGTGCGCGCTTGCTGGTCATGCACTCGAGGTCGTCGTCTCGGTAATCTCGCTCGTTTTGCACCGAGGTCCGACGATCAGCGCGCTCCACATCTGTCAAATCCCACTCTCGGCAGATCTTCATTGGGTCTGTATGTGCATGCGGCGGTGGCTGTGCCAATGGCGCTACTGGCCGATAGGACCGTTTAGAACGGGATAGAACAGTTTTAGGCGTGATTTTAGTGTTACGGGCAGCTATCCACTAACCGATGCTTCATTAGTGTGCAAAACATGGCGCACTGCAGCTTTCCCAATCATGTGTTTCTATGTGGATCTATCTGTCAACGGCAGGCTTCTGGTGATTGAAAAAATAGAACTAGAGGACGATAGCTCGTTTGTCTGCACATCCAAGCATGTTCGAGCATTGAGTTTAGGGTTCTTGCTGTATCCAAGCGCGGATCGAGCATGGTCATTAAGATCTATTGGCATTATACCAAAACTGGTCGGTTTGAGGTCTCTGAAACTTAATTTCTGGTCAGGGACTACGGATAAAGCTCTTTTGGCGCAGCTCCGCCAGCATTGCCTGCAGCTACGCTCTGTAGAGCTGAGCTGGTACGTAGAAGGTCACTAGGTGTGTCTAACGGTTCCGTATATCGACCGAAGTCATACTATTTCGATCTAAGAGCAATCAGACGCGTTAATTGTAATATTTTTATTCATACCATGAAGATTTCAAAAATCTAACGAGCTCGAGGGACAGATATGCCAGTTTAGAGGGCTGAAATGCTTATGCATGAAAGTTCTCGTTTTGTGTGAGTTCATTGGTAGAAAAATGGTGTTCAGCCTCATGCTTTAATTATTCGATAGGGTCTCATCCAGAGCAAGATAGGTTGGTCACCGCTTGCAAAGCTTTCCTTGACATGATAAACGCGTCCCATGGGCTTGTAACTCTCGAACTATCCCTTAATTTTCTGCTTCAACCTAGTCGCCGAAAGCGGATAAACTGGCTACATGACAGTTATTTTGGCCGGGTAAACGCTCAACTCACCTCACTTCGACGCGTCAAGCTTGGGAATCTCATTGAGGTTGACTGGTCAGCTTTCACGCATAATCGGCCTCCTTACCAGGCGCTATATTCGTTTTTCCAGCGGCATCCTCGCGTATGCGATCTGGCTTTAGACTTGCAACACGTCTATCAGCCGCGAGTATCGTGGGCCTTATCAGTGATTGAAAGCTTGTTTCCTTCGTTAGCAGCCCTATCTGGGCCGGCCGACCTATGCATTGCAATCGTCGCCTCGGATACTCTATCCAAGCAGCTCGAGGAACTAACGGTCGTTCTTGAACGTGACAGAACTGAGCTTGGCGGCACTGATGCTTGGGCGCGTCTTGCTGGTTCTGCATCAATGTCAGCAAAGCGTATGCCAAGGCTTAGAAGGCTTAAATTTAACAACCAGGACTGGAACAAGTTTGTAGCCACTTGGCTTAATCTTGACAATGTTTGTCAAATACTTTCCGCGGCTCCAACATTGACTCACCTTGAACTTTACCATTACATGGACCAGCCGGCCAGTATAACTTTATCTCTTTTCGTACCTAAAATCCCACTAAAACTGGACCCAAACGATAGGCCCGGTTTATCGAACCATCACGAAACGCGCCGCGACTTCAGGTTCTGATTATTGACTCTCTACCTCTTAAATTGCAGTGTTCGATTGGACAGGTACTATCACACTTTGAAGAATTTGGGAAACAGGCCCAGGAAATCTGTGAAGACATACGCAATATTAAAATTATATACGGTGGACTTCTCGCTTCAACATGGGTGCTGGAGCGAGTTCCGGGGGAACAGAAATTCAAAACCCAAGTCAGATAGAGCTTAAGTTGATGTAAGAGACCTGACGAGCCCACTTGCCTTACCCTATCTAATACATTCGACCTGTACTAAATTTAGGAAGAACAGCTCGCGTATCTCCAAAGCACTTGAATAATATTTCGTTGTGCAGGATCTTTGAATATGAAAAAGAAGGTTCAGATGTCTGCCCAAGGCTTAATCATAGAAAGGCGCAGAATAATTATGAGACAGCATACAACACGAAAGCTCAAACATCATCAAGACACCAATCCGTTACGCCCCCGGCCTAGAGAGTTTCAACTTCAATCCAGTCGGCGTTCCCGCAGGCGGACTAAACGCTCGACCAGAATACTCGTCCGGTTCATCAGCGGTAATCGGAGGACTCGTGGCAAGAGGGCTCGTCGCAGCGCCGAAATACGATCCTTGGCGAGCGGGAAGACCCGTGGTAAGGCTGGGAGGTGAGGCGGCTCCTCCGTATGGCGGGCTTGCGGCCGTTGGGGCGGGTGATCCTGACGTGCCCGCCGCACCAGGCTGGTTGAACTCGGCCCAGCGGGGACATTTTCGGTTCGTTTCTGTTCAAGCAAGTCATAAGTTCTGCTGTAGAATACGAAGGTGGACGCTGAAACGCACTCATATGGCCCAACTGCCCACAGTTTCCACAACGCCTCTCGCGTCCAGGCGCATCCGGTGTGCCGGCTGTAGCAGGCATAGGCATAGGTGCTTCACCAGCCTCGATCGCCTTGGCGTTCTTCCTGTTCAGCCGACGCTCCTGGTTCCTCTTCATCTTGTTCAGTTGATCCAAGAGCCTTTACAAATGGGCGATGAGTAGAACCGTCCAGGTGTGCAGGGGGCGACTTACTTGGCCTTCATGCGCTCATCCTTGGCTTTATCGCCCGTTGGCACATAATCCTCGGCCCGCATGTTTTCCTCCTCAATCTCCATCCTTCTCGCAACATACGCCGAGATGACGTTATCGTTTCGCACAATCTCAGTCGACCAGGACCCATCCGACTATCAAACCTCCATTAGCCTGCTGTAAGCCTTAAACCACGCTATAAACTCACATTTTGCCTCCTAATCCTCAAAACCCGGGAAGGCTTCTTCTCAGGGTCGACACTCGAAGCGCGACTCATCGCACCAACTGATGAATGTCGGGACTTCAATCCACTCTTCATCGCCTCGGGCTCTTTTGGTAGCTTGTAAGTCGGCGCAGCAGCTTCTTCAGCCGTGAGTTCGGGCGGAGTCTTGTTGCTCAGCGATCTAAACTGTGCGCGCCAGATTCGCTCAATCTCGGATTTGTAGACCTGTTGTTGCTGTGCGACGTTGTACCGGTGCTGATTCTTCGGTCGATTGTTTGCTTCGGCTAAAGGCACGATCCCCCTGTTATTATTTGCCTCCAAGAAAGGCACAGAGACGCACCATTGAGCTCCTCAGGATCCTCTCCAGCAGGAACAAAAATCTCCTTCATGCTAACACGGATAAAGCTGAAACCTTCTCCACGTCCAGTCGGATCTCCTTCGCCATGGAGCTTCAACATCGCCTTGCCCTGAGTCGCATGAATAAAGTTCTTGGTCGTGATCCAGGGTGCGAGTCGCTGCTCCGTGTCCAGCTTGCCCTCGTCTCCGTCCTTGACGTCCATGTCGGCTTCAGATTTTCCGTAACCGGCATCGAGAAGATGTCGCTGGCCGACAATCATCGATTCGGTCAAGACTACATGCTCGGGCTCGACCATCTTTAACATATCCGCCGGACTAGGACGCGCAAAGTTCGGTTTAAGGCGCCAGAAGGTCTGATGTTCACCACGTCGGTGGTATTCCATGAAATCTTGTAGATAAGCCTATATCCCCTCCCCATCGATCCTGTCTTCTTCGGGCCAAAAGGCGGAAAACGCGCACCTTTAACCGCTGCCTCATCTGCAGCTCATTCTGATCTGGGAAATACTTCATCAACCTCGATATCTTCAGCCGCTCGTGCTTGCTCTTGGACAAAAGCTTGCACGCAATAATGATAAGACGCTGCTTGATCGTGTGTGTAATCTTGCGCGAGTGCGGCCCAGGCACTTCGACGACGGGGAACGTTTGGCCAACGACATAGAGGTGTTTGATTTCGCGAATGAAATATTTCGATTCGCCTCGGGTCGTGCTCCTGTCGAATCAAATGAGTTTAAGTATGAAAGAAGTAGAAGACGGACAAGGACACACTTGATGATCAAGAAATCCGTGGGCTGGACAGCGTGCTTGAACAATGGCGCCCTCACAAGGTTGTTGTACATTGCAGGAATGGTCTGGCCGTGCTGGATCGAACCGTACTTGAAGAACGGAGACTCGTCGTTTGGTTCGAGGACAAATGGTTCACCAAGATCACCCTGTATCATTGTGAGACACGGACAGTAAGAGGAGCATAAGAAAACGCACCTTGGGAATATGATCGTCCTTCTCTTCCTTCTTCCTGTAGTAGTTGACCAACACGCTGCCCATTCCGAAATTCGAGATAACAGGCGGATGTTCTTCCTGAATAAACAACACCTCAGTCAGTCTCCCTTTCTGTCCAAAACTCGAACTGAACCCACTGAATACTCCCATAGCACAAAATTACTATTATCCTTCAATGTCAAATCGCTCGTCTTTTTCAAAATCTCGTTCACAACCCTCCTGCCGCTCTTGTCCTTCTTCTTTTTAAGATTCCGGACACGCGTAAACTTGACCTCGACGTTGGTCGGGATCTGGAGTGCCGGACGATGAAACGCGCGTGCTTCTTGTTTCGTAAGACGAGTTTTATACTATCGCACACGTCAATCACAGAACGAAAAAAGTAGCAAAACAGACTTACGAACGGCAACTGAAGTTTCATAGCAGGATAAGCATGCTGCACGACCAAATTGCCAAACGTCTGGCGAACGCGCTGTCGTTCGCGAGACACCTCGTAATAATGGTCGTTGCTCAAGTTGTACCGGTCCTTGACGAGCGCTCCGCCTGCTGCGTCTGCCTTTTGCTTTTTCTTTGGCCGTGTCTCAGCTGTTGTAGATTCCTTGGGTTGGGCGGGTGCGGGCGGGAGTAATGGGTCGTCGAGTGCTGGAGGTGGAGCGGAAGGTTCAGAGGAGCGCGTCCAGAGAATAGACGCATCCCAGTCGTAGGCTGGATGGGTGAGGTAGGGGTTGAGTGGTGCTGTGGAACTTGGCCGAGGAGCGAGTTTCTTAGGTTCCCTATTTCATTTCACGTGTCAGTAAATGAGGGAATTAGAAAGCGAGGAAGGAGCGTACACATCGCGATCATACATGATCTGGTCCTCCCAATCATCCAATACGATGGGATCAAAGCTTCGGTCATCGAGTGGGATGGGTACGTTACCCGACGAGGTCTAGAATACTATATCAGCCACGCCCAGCAATATAATGCCAGGAAGACGTACAGTCAAGGCCTTCCTCAATGAATCGTCCACCGTCTCTCTGGGAGCCACAGTCGGCTCAACCTCCATCCTTGTCTCTGGAGCCGAAACAAACTGAGCGAGCGAGATATTCGCTGGGCGGGGTCGTCTCTCGGGTTGGACGACCTCGGCTGAATCATATCATTTAGCACTATAGCAAGCCGTTAAGTCAAACAACAGCTGCTTACATCGAAACATCCTCGTTTTGTTGATCCTCGCCTTGGATGGCACTCGTCCTTTGAATAGCTCCGTGAAGTCGCATGGCCGCGTTGGATCGAATGCAGGAAACAAGTCTCGCACGTTTGGTTCCTTGGGTATGACCACAGTTCGCGTCTTTTTCACCAGTCGTCGCTTGGGCGTCGTCGGTGGCGGCGAGAACAGGTCGCCGGGAGCGGGACTTTCGACTTCATCCTTGATTTCCGCATCAACGGTGTCTTCCCAATCGTCCCCCTCGCCTGTTCCAACTGCCCCCTCTTCGTACGCCCATGCGGGGTTAAATGACGAGCTAGGGTCACCAAGCGAGAGCCCAAGTCCGCCACTGAAGTCGAGCCCGAGGGCGCTAAACGTTCCAAGCGTACCAGCGTTGACGTCTCCACTCGTCAGAGATTTGATCACGTCATCTTCCTACTCGCCGTCAGTAGAGGCTCACCCACAGCCAGCCAACTCACCGAGTGTTGGGGCATGGTCGTTGGTGCCAGCTAAGAGCCCGGCGCTTGAACTCATATTAGTCACGCGAACCAAGGTGGGAGCTGGCGCTTTCTGCTCTTGCATGGCGCATTCATACATACCCACCTGTCGGATGCCCGTCCGGACATACTCTAAATGTGTGTTTGAGTCTTATGTATGGCTACACGAACGCCACCTAGGCCTAGGTTGTGCCATGCAGAGCGTCTATCAGCCATACCGAATATCAATCTTCCTGCACAATATTCTAGAGCGCGACCTTCGGCAATAACAACTTTGCTCGATATTATTAAGAACATGTTTTTTATACAGATTTCATAACACTTCATTTTCAGGCTCATCACAGAAGGGCTAATTCGTAGCACAGTAGATAAAGATAGATTTTGCACAAGCCGAATCACCATATCCATTGTTCAGCTAGCGCATACCACCTATACTTGCGGGCGGTAGTGATTCTTTTTGGCAGTACTTAGATCTTTATGACCTAAACATACATCTATCACCTACTTAAACTCCATTTCCCATGCTTCCCATGCGAAATAGCGCATACAACCTCGTTCTTCAGCTCGCGGATCGTTCAACCGAGACATAGCAATAATCAACACTTGAATCAGACAGAATTCTGTTTCGTCACTGAGACTCTTCCCATTGTACTATGATGATTTGGTAGCTCTAGTCGGATATTCAGGTGTCTCGTTTCATATCGTTGGACAACTTTCACAAGACAGATGAGTCGTTTAGCGCGGGTTGATGCACGTGATCGCTAGCTTCAGATGCCTGCCTCGGCCGTTTCGGACTCGGGGAGTACAACTAGTTGTATGGTCAACGTATCTGCCGCTCATTCTGTCACTGCAAGCGCGGAGAAGTTCTCATCATGGGCCACGTCCGTTTCTTTACCGTACCCGTCTGACGGTAGTGTGGCGGACGAGACCGCTCTACCCCAAGATCTCAAAGACCTTCTGCGGGAAAGCAGAGTCGATCCTTCATGGATAGAAAATTCTGCGAGTGATGGTCCCGAAAATTCTTCTAGCATTTTCATTGAGCAGAGACAGGATTTGAGGGAGTACGATACGATTCAGGATCAATTCCCGACCATGCCCATGATTTTCCAGGTGTCGTTACCCGAAGAGTTTACCAGGAGTACGGAAGACAATTTAAGTACAGACGTCAAGAACACCCTCCCTTGGATTGCAGGAGCTATTGGATGGGAGGCTAATCTTGACCTCTCGGCTCCAATCAGCGAGTTGGAGCGATGCATTGCGCTTGAGAATCTGGCAGGATACGTGTTTAACATCGAAGGGAAAGGAAGTTTCGCACACAAGTACGACCTTTATTCTAAGCTAGGAGGTCACATTAATCGCTGATTTTGATAGACCTGAATGTCCGGTTCACCTCCCCCGGTTTGGCACCCCCCGAGTATATGCTGCTTGTCCAGATAGTACATTCTACTTTAAAATCAATACCCGGGTTCCCACTATGGTTTCCGGTGAACATCTGTGAAGCTGCGCCAGCATTGCCGGCCAGGTACTGCCTTTCCACTTTGTGGTACACCGGGTGTCAGATTTCAAACGGGAGTCAAAGGAGCAACAGTCTAAGCGACAGATCTGGATGGGTATGGCATCCGCTCTTTATCAGCGTCGCTGCCTTGGATTTCCCGAGCAGTTCGTGTTTGGGGTCGCTCATCACTCAAGCAACCACCTTTCTCTTTATGCCGGCAGTTGGAGGATACTCAACGTGACAGGGCAGACAACAAGCAGCGAGGTATTTACGGTTGCCCTGAAACGTTTGTCTATACTCATCAACTTAAAGATCGTTTTATATCCTCTCTGCAACCTATACCTAGGCACAGTACACCAAATGCTTCAGTTTTATTTGCTGCTGAGATTAATCCGGCTACTTGGTCTACGCTACAAACAGGAGATTGAGGACTCGATCTTGAAACGACAGGTGGCAGTAGTTCGAGAGCCTCTCGCCAAGACTCTTTTGTGGGCCCCAGTATGGGAGATACAGAAAAGGTCTTTAATATCTAAATCCGACTCTAGGTCTTTGAAACTGGCTAAAATGACGGTTTCGCTAACCCAGGTGACAGGGAATAAGGAACTAGGCTCGGTTACGCCCGACGTCGTCAATGAGAGTGACCAAGAGTCGGTCCACCCTGCTGACCTAAATTACCACTTTATTCATATATTCGCCAAGGAGCTTAATCAAGGATATCCTGGTGCCAAAGTTCGCGGGTATCTTTTATCCTCAATTCATGATTCTTACGACTATGCAGTTGACTACTTTGGGAATTAGTTCATTTGATTAGATTGAAACGTTTGTACTTGTATCGTTGAACTCTAGAGCTCCAGATGCATAAATAAATGTTCAGCAGGCTATAATAGTTACATAATCGTAACCAGATTCATCGCCGTGCTGTAACGCACTCCTAGAACTTCATGCATACTCCCTCGATTGGTTTTCATGGCAGATAATAAGATTAGAGAAGCGTTCCGGGCAATTTATGGCTTTATTCATCTATGAAGGAGCAACTTTACTTCCCTGCAGAAGATTCTTAAGATCTTAGGGTAAAGCGTTTTCGTGTATCACATCATAGTTAGACGGGTACAGGAGAGGGCCAGATTTGGTCCACAATGAGAAGCTCTTTGTACTCGAGGTGATATGTATGATGAGCAACAGATATCGAACGTATCACTAATTCCAGTTAACTCCGGCTTCCTGTCACGAGCAGGTGTACGTAGACCACCCGTTATAGCTAGTACAACAAGCTGTATAGCTCACGCGCCCCAACTTTTTTCGTTGACAACCGTATTGACTCATTTCCACAGAGCGCTCAACTACTCTAGAACAGACAGCATCCCCTGAAATCTATAAATATCTGCGATTATTTTTAGCGCACACCCTATGGAGTTTGTTGCTGGCTCATCCATGCATCTAATTTAGTAATGGAAGCTTAGGGTATGCTAATCCCGACGTGTACAGCCATGTAGGCGCCCCTAAGTCGAATACATTTTAAATCTACCCCGGTCATCGTAGTCTTTCATCCAACACACCTCCAACATACCTCATGCCCCCCGCGCGTGGTATATCCATACTTGTGGTTGGTGGGTGACTGAGAGCTCCTTCAAACAGGCTGGACGCTCAAATTTCCAACGTTTGCCTCAGACAGTAGTGGAGCGTGCGGTTTATCAGCAGCCATAATACTCGATCGGCTGATGAGGAAAGTTCAAGCGGAGGAGAAATTATCTTATACACCGCTAGTGAGAGACTATTTTGACATTGTGGCAGGATCAGGTACTGGGGCGTGAGTCATCTGGATATTGGAATTGCTCAGGCTCGGTCGCTGAGTATCCGTTAGGGTCACCGTGACTCTGACGGGGAGGCTTGGGATGCCAACAGAACAAGCGATAGAATGCTTCATCAAACTATCTAGCGAGGTCTTTTCCGACAGGAATTTGACAGGAATACCTTTATTTAAATCCTCCAAGATGGATACGGCGCTGAAGAATATTGTATTGAAACAGACTGGGAATGAGAACGAACCCATGCGAGATCAACATGATTTATCTGAAACTTGTAAAACGTGTGCGGATTTTCTGATCTCAGGAGCCGGTTTCATTAACAGCTATCAACCATTAACTCTTAGGATGGTATTTGCCATGTCGGCACACAACACACGTGGCGGACTACCCGCAGTCTTTCGCTCATACCGCGCCAGAGGCGATACTTGCCCCAACGGCTCAATCTGGCGAGTGCTCCGTGCGGCTACCGCGCACCCAGATATGTTTGAAAGCATGGTGATAGAATATGTCAAGGGCGTGCGCGAGCACTTCGTGGATGCAGCGATGGGATGCGGGAATCCGATCGAGCACGTGCTGAAGGAGGTGAAACGCATATATCCGAACCAACGTATTGCTTGCGTTGTGAGCATCGGAGGCGGTAATCGTTGCACCACTCCCATTCCGGAGTCAACCACTTTCAACCGGATTTTCCCCGTCAAATTGATCAATTCTATGCGCGCTATTGCGTCCGATAATGAGCGAGCAGCGGAAACAATGGCCGAACGATTCCAAGAGATACCAAACGTATATTTTCGCCTCAATGTCGATCAAGGAATGCACAGCCTACAATTCGATGATTGGGATAGGCTAGGCGAGATTCAGGCGCATACAAGGGCCTATTTGAATAGGCATAGCACAAGTGAGCTGATGAATCGAGCTGCTAATAGCATCAAGGAGCGATCAGGAATAGTCTATACAAGACTTATAGGTATGTGTGATGTCGTTTCCAATGTACGATGACTGATGCTGAGTTGTTCTTCAGATGGTGCAATACAAGCAAATGGTGCATCACGAATACTCTGCCTTAAGGAGTGTCCGGCTCCGACTCCTGCGTACACAGAACGACGGGGGCCAATTGAACAAGCAATCAAGTGCCTTACCGCCACTACGTCAGAACGGCGAGTATTTGTATTCCACGGACTTGGGGGTGCAGGCAAGAGTCAGCTTGCTCTGCAACTAGCCAAGCGAACGCGAGAGCACTGGTGGGAAATCATATACATCAACGCTTCCTCGGTCGAGGCCTTGAAAAGCATGTTGAAGGGGGTTGCCGTATCAAGAAGCATAGGCGATTCACATGTTGACACAATCCGGTGGCTTGGAGAACGCAATAAACCCTGGCTACTTATATTTGATAACGCGGACGATCCCTCGCTCGATTTACATCGTTACTTTCCCGCAGGAGCCAGTGGCAGGATACTCATCACAACTCGTAGCCGCATCGTTGCATTTCTTGCACAAGGACCCGAATCAGAGTGTCATGTGTCAAAAATGGAATCCCAAGAAGCACTGGAACTAATCCTCAAGGTGTCGAAACGAAACAAACAGCTATCAAGACAGGAGTTGGATGCTGGGATTGCGCTTATTGATGTATGTATCACCGCCTTATTCTCCTGATTCGCTTATTTTCGTCCTGGTTCTACAGGACTTAGGCTTTCTTCCGCTTGCCGTAATGCAAGCAGGCACGTATATTTGGAGCACATCATGCAGCTTTGTCCATTGCTTGGACATGTATTCTAGACAGCCTCGCGAGGTACTGGAGAAACACGGAAATGCGCTATCGTATACCACCGACTACGAGAAAACCGTATTCACGACATGGGAGATGCACTATAAACGACTGAGCAAACGAGCTCAAGGGATGTTTTGGCTACTCGCATATTTGCCACCTGATGGTATTAGCCAAGAAATCTTCAGACGCGCCGCTAGTCACATCGACCGCAAGCCTATAGTACCCCTCAACACTGTCGATTCTCGGGCTCTAGATCGTGTCAAGTCTTATTTGCGCCCTTTTCTCACCGCTAGAAATGAATGGAGATGCGACCTATTTACGGACGTAATGACAGAAATTATGTCTTACTCACTTATTGCACACGATCGAGTCAAAATGACATTTGAGCTACATGTCCTTGTGCAGAATTGGATACGTGGGGTCATACCTCATTCGCATGGGTCCGCCCTAGCCTGTTCAACTCTCCTGCTCACGTTATCGATTGACAATGAAACGATGGCCGCAGGCCATACGTACCACCGATTGCTCGAACTACATGTTGATAAAATATTGACTTACGGGGCTCGATTAAGCTCAGAAAGCAAGAAGTGGTTTGCGTTTGTACTAGAAGAGAACGGACGATACAACGAGGCGGTGATGCTAGGAGAACAAGTCTTGGGAACCAGCATACAACTTCTGGGTCATGAGCACTTTGAAACTCTCACTCTCATGCATGACCTGGCCCTTACGTACTCTAAGCAAGGTCTATATAGTCGAGCGGAGAAGCTACAGGTGAAGGTCCTAGAGGCAAGAAAACGACTAATTGGCGAAGAGCATCGTGACACACTAGTTGCTATGAGTAACCTTGCCCTCACGTACTCTCATAAAGGCTTATACACAAAAGTAGAGATGCTGCAGGCGAGAGTGCTGGAAGCGAGCAAGCGAATATTTGGCAAAGATCATCTTGACACGCTTGTTGCTATGAACAATCTCGCATCTACATACTCTGACCAAGGCCAGCACAACCGTGCAGAGACGCTACAGCATCAGGCACTAGACAAAATCAAACAGTTGCTCGGGCACGAACATCCGAACACCCTGACCGCCATGAGCAACCTTGCCTCCACATACTCGGACCAAGGTCAACACATGCAGGCTGAGACGTTGCAGATACAGGTACTATAAACTACCAAGCGGATGGTCGGTGAAAGTCACCCCGATACGCTGGCAGCTATGCATAGTCTTGCTCTCACATACTCCGAGCAAAGGCTACACGAACGAGCAGAGGTACTACAGGTACAAGTCCTTAAAGCGAGTAGTCAGCAGCTTGGTGACCAGCATCCCTACACGCTTACCGCTATGAGCAATCTTGCTTCAACATATTCTAACCAAGGTCGCCATAAGCAAGCGGAAGAGCTACAGTTACAGGTACTAGAGGCGAGCAGGCGACTGGTTGGTGAAGGGCATCCAGACACACTGATCGCAATGAACAACCTTGCTTCTACGTACCACGACCAAGGTTTATACACGCAGGCAGAGGCATTGTTTCAGCTTACAGTGCAGCATAGGAAGAATGTTCTTGGCATATACCATCCCTTCACGATTACATCCATGGAGTGGCTGTCCAACGTCTACAAACGCATGGGTTCGGTGCGTCGACAAGAATGTGAAGCCCTGAAGGCTGAGCTAGGACAACTCGAATTCCTCGAAGACGGTTAAATGCTTCTAACATCCTGACGGTTCATTCGATTCTTCGCCCCCGTCGGCGTTTGCCTTCCTTCTACAATTGTATCAGTTGCTGTCAATAGCAGCGCGACAAATTCTCTTGCGATAATATGATGATAAATTTCGTGGTGAATATTAATAGATGTAAATGAAAATATGTCCCAAATGATCAGATTCCGAGTGAATCTCGACTTAACTATGTGCTCGCCTACTCGCCAGAATTGGATGACTGCAATAGACAGGTTGCGCTGGGCGCCTATCCGCTTAGAATGGTTGCGCCACGTGCCTTTCCCACCGTTTCTAAAACCAACAACTTTGCCATTTTTTTTGTTCTATGAGATCATCTCTCACAAATACAGTAGAAATATCATATACACGCTCGGTTCTGTAATGCTCACGTACCTCGGGAGCATTCATATGGTTGGTGACTCCACCTGTGTACATCGACATCCTCAATTTAGGCGCGTCTGACCGGTTCAAGAGTGTGAGGTCCGTAGACCGAGCTGTCGTAGACGGGTGCTTTGGCGATGTCGAGGCTTAGGAGGAAGCAAGTGACTAGCCAAGTACTCGTGTTCGAGAGCAGTGTAGATACAGAACGAGAGTACATACGAGTCGCTTATATACATGCGGAGAGAGACCGTCAGGGATCAATATGAAACGTAACGAGATAAAGGCCGTATCGAGTGAGAGAAAGATAAGATAGCACAGCCGTAGGCTGTGCCGTTTGTGTGAAGCGCTCCGCGCCTCACATTCGCCCTTCCGGGCCGCGAAGCGGCCCGCCTAGTGAGTTCCGGCGTCTCCGGCGTCCTCCATGGTCTCGTCTTCGTAGTCGATAGTCGATTCGTCGTGGCTCTCGTGTGCTGCTGCAGTGGTTGCCTGGTTCGTGGCGGTATCAGTCGGCTGGACTTCGGTAGGGTTCGTTAGGGCGCTTGACTGGATATGGGTGGAGTGGGCGGGTGCGATTGAAGCGGCGTTGTCCGGCGGGGTGTATGCGGGTGCTGGGACGGGTGCAGGCATGACGACGGACAGGGACGGGTCGGGCTGGGCACCAGTGAGTAGGTCTTGCTCGGTGAGTACGGGTCCCTGTGTAATGAATGCCGTGTTCGTCCAATCGGCCTGTCCGAGTCCGAGTATGTTGTCGTTCGGGTGGTTCTGAGTGTCGGTATTTGGTCCGCTCGTGTGGTGGGTGGTGCCATTCGCTATACCCGCCTTCGCCTTTGCCTCCTTCGCCTTGCGATACCGCTCTCTACGATTCGACTTGCCGGTCGTCTTCTGGGTAGTATTCGATTTCTTCTGGGTCTTCTTGGGTTTCTTCTGGGGTTTTGTTCGATTCGCCTGGGCTGCCTGTGCCGCTTGAGTCGCTATCTTGCCTGCGACTTCCATCGCCTGGATCATTGCCTGGCGGGATTGCTCATGCGTGCGCTCCTGGCTCTCAAGCGCGGCTTTGTGGGATTCCGTCATCACTTGGAGTGTATGCAGGTAGTGTTCGTGGGGATTCATGTTGGTAGGTGGCGTTGGTTGCATAGTTAAGTGGGATTGGGAGTGTGGAGTGAGCTGGTGAGTTTTTCGTGCACTGGGTCCGTCTTTATAGCATATATGCTGATCTAGTGTTATGCAATTCAGTTCGAGGTCCTCGGGTTCGCTTCCGTCTGCATCCCCTTGTGCTCCAGCAAGCTTGCCCACGCTAGTTACACCTTGCGCCTCGAAATATGACTCGAGTGCCTCGAGGTGTCGAACTACTCGATATGGCTCCCAAGTTACGTCACCAGATCTCCATTTGAGCTGAAATATCGCTTTATGTCCTTTTCCCTTGTGCGATAAGATTCGATCGACTGCCCACTCGTTCGGTGTTTCCCCTAGCGAAATAATTTGCTGATATTCGCGTCCAGGGAACTTTCGGTCATCTGAAGGTACGTGTTTTCTCAACAGCGAGGCATGGAATACGGGTCGAATCCCTTTTGCTCGCATTTCTTTCGGTATATCGACCTCGAACGATGCTCCTTCGGATATCACTCGTAGTACGTGATATGGTCCGACAAACTTCGGTGCTAGCTTACGAGCTTGTCCCTTCGGTAAGCGCATATTTTGAGTCGATACGTAAACGAGCTCATTTTCTTTTATGTCGGCTTTCCTTCGGCGCTTGTTCGCTTGCTGAGTCATCCTCGCCCGAGTATCGATGAGTGCATTGTGGGCGGTCATGACGGCTAACTTTATTCGGTCGATATGCTCGCGTACTCCAGGAAACTTGGAGTCCGTTTTTGTGACGATTAGTGACGGTGTTCTACCATAGTTGAGGTAGAACGGCGATAGCCCTGTGGCTTCCGACCTCGCCGAGTTTATCGCAAACTCTACCGCTGGTAAGTTCTTTGCCCATTCTTTTTGTAGCTTACCCGCGCATATACGTAATAGACTTGTGTATGTGCGCTGTACTCGCTCGGTCATGCCGTCGGTCTGCGGGTGATATGACGACGACATCCGGAGTTCGGTCTTGGTGAGTTCGTTCAGTCTTGTCCAGAACGTCGACGTGAATAACGAGTCTCGGTCCGATACTATGCGTTCGGGCATCCCATGTAGTTTGTATACGTGTTCGAATATGACTTCGGCTACATCCTTTGCCGTGTAGTCTTGTCTAGTTGGGATTAAATGTACCATACGCGTTAAATTATCAATGACGGTTGTTATCATGTCAAACGCGCCGTATCGTGTCTCTGACTCCGGCAAAGGGCCTACAAAATCTACTCCGATGGACTGCCATGGGTACGATGGGATCGGCATTGCCTGTAGTAACCCCATTGGTGATCTAGCATCAGACTTATTCGCTGCGCATATAGTGCACGATCTGCAATATGCCTTAACGTCCTCGACTATCGTTTTCCACCAGACTTGTGTGCGTAACCACGCGAGTGTTTTTTTCGCTCCGAGATGAGCCAAGATCGAGTGCGCGTGTGTGATAATCACTTCTCTAACGGACCTATTGCCTATTTTGACGTCGGGTATGCATAGCAGCAATACATCGTCGCGACGTAGGTAAAGGGTTCCGTCACGCAGCTCAAAATTTCGATACTGACTTGTCTCCGTTGCTATATGTTTCAGCGTTGGATCTTCGAGGTATCGGTCTTTTAGGCTGTCTGGTAGTGTGAACTCGGTAACGCACTTAGTTAGGGTTGATTCAAACTCCAACTCGGGTTTTGGTTTTTGTCGCGACGTTTTCCGCTCCTCTTCGTGCGACTCGGTGATTTCTTCTTTCGCCTGCGGCTCGACTTTCGTGACCTCTGGCGATTCGGCAGGCTTTTCAGGCCCGCCCTTCATCCCTTCGTCAGGTATGTATTCCATGTTCATTCTACGCTTTCGGCGCTGCGGTTGATTCAAGTATTTTTCAACTTGTTTTTGCTCACGTTGGCTTCGCCTCGGCGCTTCGGCCTCTACCTGTCGGGCTTCGAGCTCGGCTTTGATCTCATCCCCAACGTACAAGGGTTCGGTAATAGGTTTTGTCGAGTAGCTATTGGGACTGACCGATCCGACTAGTATATGCGGTACGTCATGATCGGGATTGGTCACATACTCTGTCGGGTGCCTGACCACTCCTGTCGGTTCGTTGCTGTATATTCGCGACAATGCATCAGCGAGTACATTCGTTTCTCCTGGTATGTACTTTACGTCGATGTCGAACTCGCTGATCTTTTCCATCCAGCGTGTTTGTCGAGCCGACAAGTTCTTTTGGGTGGCGAAGAACTCGAGCGCCTTGTGGTCAGTGAATACTCGAACTTAACACCCTGTAGTAAGTGTTTGAATCGTTCGAGCGATTCTTTTATAGCTAACAATTCTTGCTCATGTACCGGATAGTTCTGTTGTGTTGCGGTAAATTTTCCTGACCAGAATGCCGCTACCTTGGCAGTTTTCAGGTCCTCGCCTTGGCTCACGACTCCGCTCGCTCCCGTACAGCATGCATCCGTAGTGAGATTGATAGGTGGCGCACCAGGTGAGTAATCTAGCGCCACTCGTTTTGAGTCTCGGTGCTTAGCCACTATATTTTTTACTTCGGCAAAGGCTCGATGCTCAGTCGCTTCCCATCTCCATGGTTGCGTTGCCGCGGCTCGCTTGGATAGTACCGCCATTGGTATCCGGATGTCTGCGCAATTAGGTGCGAGATATCCAACCGCACCTATGAAGCTCATCAATTGTTCTTTCGACGTAGGTACCTTCCATTTCTCTACCGCATCTACTTTATGCGGGTCCATCTGTATGCCCTCGCTCGTAATCACATGTCCTAGGATCTCGAGTCGCTCGGCGAAGAGTTGCATCTTCTTCGGGCTAAGGTACAGTTTCTCCTTGCGTAGTACGTCGAAAATCATTTTAATGTGTCTCTCATGCTCTTCGGCCGTGTCTGAGAACACGATGATATCGTCCAGGTATACGTACATGAACTTCCCGATAAATTCGGCGAATATGTGATTCATGAGCGACTGGTACGTCGCCCCCGCGTTACAGTCGCCTTGTTGCATAACGTGGCTGACCATAGTTCCGTTCGGCGTCATGAACAACGTCCTTTCCACGTGTTCGGGAATAACGCGGATCTGCTCGTACGCGTCCTTACCGTCGATCAGACTTCGGTACGGGTGTCGCGACACCTCCGTCAAGATATTGTCAATATCGGGCAGTGGCGACGCGAGTTTGTACGTATTAGCGTTCTGTTCTCGTTTGTCTAGAACTGTTCTAACGGCTACCTGACCGGAGTTGCTCTTCTTCATCAGGATGAGCATGGGTATGGCATTCGTTCCGGCTCGGTACTCCCATCGGCCGGTGTCGATGTATGCGCCCATTTTCTCGTTGAGTAGTCCTTCGAGGGGTTTGGGACATCTAACCGTGCGAGTTTTATAGCGCTTTTTCTCGTCGATCAAGGGGATCGTATGGTTTATCGCTCGAAACGGGGGTAGCGGCGTTTCGGCCATGGTTTTACAAAGGTCAGCTCCGTATTCTCTTAGCGCTTGCCGTCGTTTCTCAATCTGTTCTTCAAACAGTTCGGCTGCGCATGATTCGATCACAATCGCTGACTCTCGTGATATTGGGAGTGCTTTGTTTGTGCCAAGGTGGACAGCTGGCGGGTTTAATGACACTAGCGCTTTGTATTGGTAGATAAATGGGGTACCGAGTATCATATCGTAATTGTCAATGTTAATGACATAAAACCGGCGCATCTCGTCGATGTCCTGGTAGGAGAATCTCTCTTCGACTACATAATTAATAGCACTCCTAGACCCCGCGACCGCCATTTGAAGTCCAATCGGCTTAGCTAGTGCCTGGCACTTGAGCTTGAGCTGGTCGGCGACTGTCGTGGAGATGAAGTCACTAAGGGATCCACTATCGATCAAGGCACGTACCTTCTCTCCGTTAATCGATGCTTCAACTATAACGGGTTTCGGTAGCTTTTGGGTAACGTCCTTGGGGCGAGCTGCATTCCGTTCAATCACCTGCGTGGTCTGCTTTGTACGCTTTTTGCCTCCTACGCGTAGCGCATATAGCTGAGCACACAGGTTATTCCCGTCTGTCTCGGGGAATGGATTGGTTATGTTAGGACGGGTGCTTGGCCCTGCGACCGGCCTCTGCGTCTCCTCATCCTCACTCTCGCTCCATGGTATCACCCAGTCACTGTCGGTGAGTACCAATTCTTCTGCCTCGGTTGACTGTGCGGGTTCTTGGTTGTTCTCATCCTCGTTCAACGGTGCGGGTCCCTGGTTGTTCTCCTGTTCGGACCGCTGGCTCGCTCGTTCGCATGCTTGGTAAGCTTCTCGCACATGTTGTGCGATCTCCGCGTATGTCATCTCAACGCTGACCAAATCGTTTGAGGTGATACGGAATCGATCGTTATCTGTTACTACGATCTTCGCGTACGGGGTGATCTCCTCGAGGATTTCGCTGAGTAGCGATCCAGCGTGCGATACGTCCACATCTAGCGTACCATAGGAGGTTTCGGAGCCATCCGATTCGTCCTCCATGTGCTCTTGTGCGGCTATGGGTCGGATACTCGCTACAGGTATGTTCGCTATCTCCCGTTGCTTCCGTAGCTGCTCAATCATATCGTAGACTGGCTGAATAGCTGCGCTATAGGTCCCCGACGGTTTGGCTGTATTGCGGGATGGGCAGTCCTTGGCGGTATGTCCAGTCTCTTTGCATGCGAAGCATTTGTTCGCTGCCCGTAGCTCATTCCGTTCTTCCTGAGACATCTTCGGTTTGTTAGACCGGGGTCTCTGGTTCTTCGGGCGATTTGGTCGGGACGGGCCTGCCTCGTTAGAGGCTTGTGTTGGGCAATTAGGGCGGGCTGAGCTCGGCGAAGGGCCTGTTGATGGAGGCGGCGGTGGAGGTGGCTGGTTCGGCGGTTGGTGGGTAGATGTATGCGGTGAGTCTGTTCTCCGCCGTCTAAACCTGCCGTGCCGACTCATTTGTCTGAACGTACGCCGTCCGTGGTGCTCATTTAATGAGTGCGCCCTTCGTCTAACGTCCTCGGCTGCTTCAAATCGCTCGGCACTCTCACACATGCGTTCGAGTGTGTCGACTTCGGCGTCGATCCCTGCCTCGATCCACTTGACCTTGAGGTACGGCTGTACAGTATCCCAGAGTTTCACACAGATCTGCCTGTCTGTGATGTCCGGAATCCGTCTCTGTAGCCTTCGTAGCTCTCGCATGTAATCATTAAATTTCATATCCCCTTGTCTTGCATTTGTGAACCGGCGCCGTTGCTGCGCCTTGAGGTCCGGGGGGAAGAACTGGGCGAATAGGCCCATCGTCACATCTTTCAGCGTGAAGTTGGACGGATTCGTGGCTACTGTGTCCATGAACCAACGGCCGGCCGATCCTTCAAGGAACGCCGGTAGGTACTCCACGGCTTTTCGATTGCTGAATCCGGCGGCTTTGAACCATTTTGTAATATTATAGCACCAGCTCTCGAATGCATCGTAGTCGGGTCGCCCGTTGTACGGGGTAGGTTCTTTCATTTTGATTTGGGCACGGCGCGCTTTTCGTAGCTCACGTTTTAGCTTTCGTCTCTCTTCACGGTATCGCTCGCGCTGACTTGCCCGTCGACGTCTATAGCTTGGGCTGCTATGGTTCCGACGTCGGTGCCTATGCCTGCGGCTACGCCTGCCTCTCGATCGACCCGAGCTGGAAGAGCTCGATGAGCTTTCCGAGCTATCAGATTCGCTCGAGTCGTCCGGACTGTCGGAGGAATCCGAATTGTCCGAACTGTCCGAGCTTTCTGAGCTGCTCGAGCTCGAGCTTGAACTACTCGGTGGGTTCTGGCGTTCCCTTCGATCGCTTCGCTTCGCCTGATTAGACGACCGGCTTGCACGCATTTTCTCAGCGAGGTAACCACCGCCTGGTAGCGCTGCCACGCTAGCTCCCAGGTTGAATGTTTTGTTCGGGGTCTCGGCTGGAGTTTTTTGTTCGATCGGTCGTACTTCATCTATAGTGAGTCCGAGAGATGGACGCGCCCTTCGGGCCTTGGGTTTCTCAGGTATGTTCTCTTTTGGTTTCGGATCTGGCTCAGCGGCTGACTGTCGTGCCTGCTTGTATGCCATGTTGGCTTCATAATCCGTGTCCTTAACCCACTTGCCCTTGTCGAAATATGACGGGCCGGCCTGAGGGCTCTCCTCGTCTGAGCTTATCTCCACGAGTTTGATCGTGATCGGATCGGCCTGTGCGCCACTTACGATCGGGTGCGTATTTTCATCCCACATGATCGATTCGCACCCTGACTCCTCGCTCGTCTCCCGAATTTCTTCGAGGAGTGATTTCGTATTCGGGATCTCCGTGTCCAGAACGTGCTTGGCGTTCAGGAGCCGGTTTTTGTCCTTAATGATCTGCCTCAGGTAGGCCAGATCCTCGGCTCGCTGATGCTTATCCGACTTACGCCTTTTGGCTCTCGGGACCTGCTTGAGGGTCTCGTCGGATTTTTGCTCTGGCTCGTTGTACGTATCATTAACGTCATATGTGTCTAATATATTATTCCCGAAGTACATTGCGCCGCCAATGCGGACGCTTGGGGATGAGCTCGAGCGACTCTTGGCCTTGCGGCTAGGAGTTTGGAATGGTGTGGTTGACCCGGCAATTTCACTAATCGTCGTGGCCTCCGCTGCCGCATGGAATGATGGCGTGTTCATGCGTTCGGATCGACTCACACGTTGCGAGAGCGTGTCCGCTCGATCGCTTGTTGCGGGGCGCGGCTGATCGCCAGTGCTCTCCGCGTTGGGGCACGCTTCCGCAATGCTCTCCAACTGGGGGCGCTCCTTGACTGCGGCCTCGGTAGTGCTCTCCCCGGAGGGGAACGACTCATCGTCGTTGCACGCCTCCATCACGGTTATATGCGCCTCCGTGATGCGCTCGTCGTACTCGTCTTCGTCGAGCGACGATGTTAGTCCATCAGACCCCTTACCTTGGTTATTCATCGGGCTCACTGCGAACGAGCCGGGGATGTTGAGGTCTGCGGACCCCTCGCGTTCGAAGCCTGGGGTACCGTCCAGGTTCTCGGTCTTGGTCGCCTTGCCCCTCTTGCTCTTGCCGGCAGCGGCCGGCGCATTGCGGTCGACGGGGAGGGACGCGAGGGTCGGGGCAGCGGCCCCTAGAGCCTTTCGCTGGCTTCGTGTATTCGTCATGACGATTTGTATATACCTAGGTTAGTTAAATAGCGAGAAATCCGGATTTTAGAAAAGGAAAAGAAACGCGACGTCGATAGGGGAAGTGGTGAAGGGCAAAATAGAATAAGAAATATATGGGGTTTTGTGCACTTATCGATGTTTTTGGGTCCCTAGGGGTGATCAGGCCCTCGGGGTTTTTGGGTTTAGGGTAACGAGAATTAGTAGAAAAAAATTCGAGAGATTCGGGGCGTTGGAGTCGTCGTACTAGGTCGGTACAACGATGTCGGAGGTTGTCGAGTTGTCGAGTAGGGGTCGGCTTGAGTCAAAAAATGTGAGGTCCGTAGACCGAGCTGTCGTAGACGGGTGCTTTGGCGATGTCGAGGCTTAGGAGGAAGCAAGTGACTAGCCAAGTACTCGTGTTCGAGAGCAGTGTAGATACAGAACGAGAGTACATACGAGTCGCTTATATACATGCGGAGAGAGACCGTCAGGGATCAATATGAAACGTAACGAGATAAAGGCCGTATCGAGTGAGAGAAAGATAAGATAGCACAGCCGTAGGCTGTGCCGTTTGTGTGAAGCGCTCCGCGCCTCACAAAGAGGCGGCTTTTGGCTCTGGTAGCAAGCATTATACTGTTCATAAGTTCTACAAATGGTAGGATCTACAAAAACGAGCATGAACCGCTGAACCTGTTAGGCACGTGGCGCAACGTTTCTAAACAGATAGGCGCCCAGCGCAACCTGTCTATGATTGATGACCCCCTCCAGGGCTGTCAAATCGGGTGGCGACCGGATGTGGCGCACGGTCAGATGCCAGCGCCTATTCGTGATGACATAATCCGATAACCTGAGGCTGGTTCGAGACAACCCATCCGGGCCTTTTTCACCCTACCACTTTTTTCTCGTTGCACCCACCCCCGTTCTCTCGTTTAACTTTTTTCCAAGATGTCGCAAGATGACAAGCCAGCATCGCGAGTGAAAGTGGTGCGTATTCTCTATCTATTAGAGTTGACGTAGCTAATTCTGAGCAGGCGGGAACAGTCGTGTTTTACCTTATCGCTGCCATAGCTGTACGTTTGTTCCTCATACACCAACTCACTCTGCTGACACGCTACTAGATGGTCGTTGCGTACGCCCTGCTCAACCTATCCTTCCACACCAAAGCTAACCCGCCGAGTACAGCAACAAATGGGTGCTGAACGGAACAAAAACGCCGCTGTTCTTCCTCTTGACCCAGCTTATCATCGCATGCATCCTCTTTGTTTTCGCACACATCCTTGGATTCTTCAAGCTGCCTCGCACGCTGGACATGCACATCGTCCGCGGGCTCGCGCCTCTTATCGCCTGCAACGTGCTCGGGCTCAGGTAAGCGCGTTTATCTATCCCTGAACGCCCTCTATTCAATTATTTTCTATAGCTTCAACAACTATTGCCTCAAATATGTTGACGCCTCGTTCTATCAAGTCGCCCGAGGCTTGGTCCTTCCGATCACGGTTGCTACTTCGGCCGTCTTGATCAATTCGCGACCATCCCTCAAGGTCCTCTTTGCCTCGGCGATCGTGACAGCAGGATTCTTCGTTGGTGTCCTCCTGGACCGCGCATCGTCCACCGGTTCTGCCACCACCTCTTCTCCCTCGACCATCGGGATTTTCTTTGGCGTGTTGTCGTCATTCACCACCGCCCTCTTGGCAGTCGTGATTAAATCCTGTCTCCCGGTGGTCGGAAACTCTGCGCTCGATCTCGCATGGTACAACAACCTGCTTTCGGCATTCGCCCTGGCACCATTGATTGTCCTGGCTGGCGAGGGCCCAGACGTCCTCGAGCTCCTCTTCTCGCCCAAGGCGACCGACGCGTTCCAGACATTTGTCTACGGCTCGGCCATTACAGGCTTATTCGGGTTCTTGATCAACATTGCTGGATTCATGAGTATCAAAGTCGTGAGTAGCCTGCACGTCGAAATGGCGGTGTCGTGTCTCGTTTAGATTAGATCATTTTTAATTAATTGGGTTTCTGTGGGTTTATGTTTGTAGACGTCCCCGATCACACACATGGTCTCGAGCGCTGTCAAGGGTGTCCTCCAATCGTTTGTGGGGGTTTGGTTCTTTAGTGACGTGATCTCGAGGTACGAAACGCCTCTTACCTCAAACTTACCTTCGGCTCCGGTTAACTGTTTATTTTTAATTTAACAGCGGCCGCGCTACTTCAATCGCACTCATCCTTTTCGGCTCGATCTATTATACGTGGATCAAGAACCAGGAAGTTGTCGAACGCGAAAAGCGCGAGAGCAGCCTCCCGACGACCAACGACACTGGCAAGGGAGTCTATGAATCTGTTCCGCTCAAGGAGCGTGAGAACTAGATGACAAGAGAGGCAAGACGATAGAAAAAAGATTGAGTTTGGGCTTCATAGATAGAACCTAGTGTTTTATGTATTCCGTTGTTAATTTTCTTGGTCCTGTGTTGCTGCGCTCGCCGGATCTCAGCAGGCTTTGGTAGTAATGCTTATACAGGCTGTTGCTAGATGCTTTTGTGTGTGTCTACAAACCTCAGAGCGAGAATATCGACATGATATGCGAGTGTTCATTTTAAATTGGGTAAATAATTTCTAGTACCGGTTGCCCTTGTTATCTTTGTTCTTGGCGTCCGACCTCGGCGTCGGGCTTCTTGGCAAGCTCCTCGGTTTCGATTTCGTCCTTCCGTTCATCCCCATCGAGTAACCCACGACCTTCCTCTGCAGCAGGGGCCAAGTCCCACATGGCAGTTGATTCTGAATTCGCCGGCGCAGAGGATTTCGTATCGGGCTTGTTCATCTTCCGACAACTGGTGAGCATACAAGCCATAGATGTGGCGAAAAATGGGACACACCGCAACATAAATTGCACTCCCCATGATTATGCACGTTCCAACCACACTCAACGCGCCGGGGACAACTCCAAATGCCAAACGCTCAAACAAGAGAGAAAAGACGATCTGGACGTAGAGCGCAAGGGTGCCCCGCGACGCCGTTTCGCGTTGGAGACCAACTGTCAAAAGTAGCTAAATATAGCATAGCGTTAACAATCCCAAGTCAAGAGAAGGTACAAGGAAACATACCTGAGCCAAAAACCCAAACAGCCCGATTAACAGTAGCATTCCGAGCCATGTCCATCGAGTCGGGAAAACCCATTCGGTATGTCCAGCGGCCATACCGATGACCGAGACGATCACACACCAAAGAGAGAAATAGGACATGGTATGCATCGGGTGTGCGCGTTTGCCAATGACTCGGATGGAAATGTCTGTGAAAATGTTAGAAAGTATGCAAGAGAAGGGAGAAGATATCGTACATGCGCCTGTAGCACCCAGAACACCGATCAATGCGACGCTGATCAAGGTATATCGTTATCCTAAATGGGAATATCGTAGGCCAAGACGTACCCGACTGCGATCATCCTTTGCGCCTCCGTGACGACTGGTCCGCCCGCTCCGACTCCCGCATCTGTCTTGACGCTTCCGAACAAAAAAGTCGGTTTGGCGATGAGGATTACCCCCAGCAAGGATGTCACTATGTAGACATATCAGTTATGCATACAGCCTGGACGAAAAACAGACATACATCCAGCAAGACCCTGTTTCCACGAATATGGCTCACGCAAAACCAGATATCCAACCATGGCAGTAAAAGTCGGAGCCAAGAACGTCAAGACCGTCGCGTCGGAAAGAGACATGTACTGAAGAGAGTAGTAGAGACCCGAAAGTCCAAAGAACCTATACATCTACTAGTGTCAAACCCGTGGTCCGGCACAAAAAGGTTCACTTACCCAACGACACCTCGAATAACGAGCCACATCCTGACTCCCTTTGGACCCAGAATGGGGTCTGCTACGCCCGAGGCAAACCTGCACACACGAGTCTCGTCAGACCTTTTTTTTCGGTTGAGAGCGAGATGAAAATAGATCGGACTCACATGTATACCTGACAGCATACATACGTAATCGTCATGCGCACAGCGACCAGCTTAGTCCTTTTTTAGTCCTTGTAGATCAAATAAAAAGAAAAAATGCACACCTCGAGTGTAGGAACGGGTTTTTCTAGCACGGTCAGAATCTTGACACATAGATTCATCAAGCTGAAGAAGAATTGGCTTGCGGCGATGATAAACAGTCCTTGGTTTCGTTTGAAGAATTCCATAACGGCGCTGGGAGCTCGAGTAGGCATGGCGTCGGGGTTGTCTTCTGTCGTAGAGGGTACGGGAGCAGGTATAAATGTGTGTCGTTCGGAAGAAGTCGATGACCGCGACATGATGAAGATAAGGGAAAGCTTCGGATGACGAGAAGCTTTTTTTCGTGTGCTGGCCGAGGGCAACGAGTGTTAGGCAAGGGTGAATCAGGTACACTGAGCGCTCTACACCTACCAGTCAGCCTAGGTTCTTGATTGAGTTGTACCTTGATGCTTGGAGCTCCACTCGAATAGTCGAATCAGGTTTATTCCCGGTGGGCGCGTGACCAGAAAAACAAGTGCGCAAGAAAAACGATGGTTAAACAGGTCCCAAGTTTAGGTCGACCAGCGTGGTGGTGGTCAAGAACAAGACTCGTATAGTGTGGATCACATTAGCACAAGTCATCTTGCCCTGGTGGTGGGGAAGCCAATTCTGCCGGTGTTATTTTCATCTCGGTTAACGTCACCGATTGGTAAGCTTTGCACCGACGTCGCTTGATAAGGTAATTGTTCGGACATATGGCGGCGTAAATGCTATATATGCATATGTGGAGGTGATGGTGGTCTTGTAAATGTACATCTGCTTTCAAAGCGAATAAAAATAACCCAGCATACATCACTTGCGTGTCCGTGGGTAATAAATTACCGAAAAAAAGAGGAATCAACCCGAAAGAATAGAGAGAGAGAAGAACGACTCGTTCGTGCCCGACGAACTACTTTGCAGCCTCGATGCAATTTACATGGCGAGCAAGCGCGGATCGCTCGAAGGGTTAAAGTACTTCAAGTTGAACTCGGGCTTGGCCTTGTTGGTAGACTGAGTCGAGGTCGACTCGGGCGAGAGCATCGCACCACCGACAAATGGCGAGTCGACAAACATCTGCATGTCCGTCTCGGCGTACTTTGATTTGGGCTTGGATGCGGCGAGTGCGGAGGTTGTGTCTTGAGCCACGCGACCGTCTGATGGGACAAGGCAATCAGTACGATGAAGGTTGGTGCGATGAGAAAAAGGGACGTACTGTTTGATTTGTTCGAAGCCGAGGTAGCCATGATCGCAGCGTGGACGGCAGAGCTCGATGGCAAGTTTGATGCGCTAGGACGGCGTTGGTGGTGCATTACGGTAGCGCGAACAAGAGGGGCACCGAACATGGTTGAGCGAGTCGTTTAGAGTTTTAGAGTTTTGGGCGTTGAGGATTTAACGAGAGAGTTGTGAGAAAAAGTAAAAAGCAAGTGAAAGAATGAAAGCAGATGGGGCAGCCAAGTGGACCAGACTGGGCGACCTGGCATTCGATCGAGCTGGGACAAGCATTTTTATATTCGCCGGGGGACAAGGCTTCTGATACTGTTTGCCTTCTAAAGGCTTGGCGCGGCGCGGGTGTCGTCGAGGTGGTGATGGATGCGTTGCAACAAAGTTTTGCGGGAAAAGGCAACGCGTCGCTACCAGAGATACGGGGGTGCGCCAAGCCTTCTCCGCTGTGCTGCGGGCTGTCGACGTCGAGAGGCGCTTTGCCACTGTCTCGACGCATGACATAAGCAGGGGTGTTGCCGAGACTCTGATGCGCGCCGTGTGGACGAGCCGCTCGAATCCCAGTCAGGTACTCATTGTACAGGGCTGTCACGATCGACCTTCCTCGATGGAATTTACTGCTTCTAGAAATCATGGTCAGCATAGTTCCATGCGTATCCTCGGTCATCGGGATGAACATTTTTCGTCCGCATTTTGGATAATTTATTACAACGCGCGGGACAGCTTGGACGCAGGTGGAATGCACTCCGGAGTTGACGCGCCCCCGAAGGCAAAGTGAGGAGCCCCGCCTAGACCGATCCGGAGATCGGTGGAAATACCAGGTGACCGCGACTCGAGAAGCCTCCAATTGAGAGGCTTCTGCGCTGACAAAATGCTCAGGAGGCGAACACAGGAGCCGCTTAAGACGGGCCCAAGCGGACCAGCCCCACCTCTTGTTGTTCTCCTCCCGCACTGCTCGCTCATACACGGGTCGCTCACTCTTTGCGCCCGCCTCACAATCACTTTAATCCCCTCTGTCGCTCACTGGGTTCTCCAACCATGATGCTCATATCGTTTTCGCTCTCTCTCCTCACTCTTGTCCCCGCCGTGCTCGGTGAACTCGAGCCCCACAAGGCTCGTCACCACCCGTTCCACACGCGTGCCCCTAAACTCCGCACCGACTCGGCCACCAACGCAACCCACACCAAGCGTGCTCCCGCTCTTCGCTTCCCGTTTGGATCGACCAAGGTCCGTGGCGTCAACCTCGGTGGATGGCTTGTGCTCGAGGTGAGTGTGTACACGACCCTGGATAACATCTTGCTAAATGCATCACCAGCCCTGGATCACGCCGTCCTTGTTTGACAACACCGGTAATCCCAACATTGTCGACGAGTTCACGTAGGCCCCTATCTCCTGTCTATCGTACATGGTTCTGAATCTTTCCTAGGTTTGGTCAATTCCAAGACTTCAACACCGCCCAGTCTGTCCTCAAGAAACACTGGGACACTTGGATCACCGAATCCGACATTGCCGCCATTGCCGCGGCCGGGTAAGCAGTTGCCGCCAAGTTTTTAGCATGTTACTGATTTCATTGATCAGTCTCAACCATGTCCGTATTCCGATCGGATATTGGGCGTTTGACATTTCCGCCGGAGAGCCGTATCATCAAGGTCAATACGACTATCTCAAAAAGGCCGTCACTTGGGCCGGAAACCACGGCGTCAAGGTCTTGATTGACCTGCACGGCGCTCCAGGTAGCCAGGTTAGTCGTGTTGCGTCAATTCTATTTCCGTATTTGCCTATTCACATGTTGGACAGAACGGATTCGACAATTCTGGTAAACGCGGTGACGCAACTTGGCATACCAATTCCCAAAACGTCGCTAGGACCAATGCTATTATCAAGACGCTCGCTGCTGAATTCAGGTGGGTTGTTTTTGTTCAGCGGATTGAATGCGTCTGACGTAAGATTCAATTCCAGCAAGGATCAGTATGCTTCGACGGTCACGTCTATTGCCCCACTCAACGAGCCTGCTGGGTTTGTTGGGGGAAATGTCATGGATGTCATTCGCCAGTATTGGTATGATTCCTATGGAAACATTCGCTATCCATTTGGATCTGCCACCCAGGTGAGTATGCTGTGGGTAAGCTTGGGCATCAACTTATGTTTGCATAGGGCCCCTTGCTCGAGGTTATCCACGATGCTTTCCAGCCTCTGAGCTCTTGGAACGGATTCATGAAGTATCCCAACTTTGAGGGTGTCGCGATGGATACTGTGAGTTTCGATCCAAGTGGCGTACTCTGCCGTTCTAACCCACTACTTTCCGCAGCACCACTATGAAATCTTTTCCGACGCCGAGGTTTCTATGACCTGGCCCCAACACATCCAGACCGCCTGCAACTTTGGCCGAAACACGGTCGGATCCTACTCGTCCTCGAACCTCTGGGTCATTGTCGGCGAATGGACCACCACGCCGTACGACTGTGCCAAGTACCTAAACGGCCGTGGCGTCGGCGCTCGGTACGATGGCACCAAGAGCGGCTCGACCAAAAAGGGTGATTGCGGCCCGTTTACGGGTTCTCGCTCCAAGTTTACCGACGAGTACAAGACGTTTATGCGCCAGTTTTACGAAGCGCAGACGAGTTCGTTTGAACAGGGAGGTGCTGGGTGGATCTACTGGACTTGGAAGGCTGAGAATGCCGACGAGTGGAGTTATCAGGCTGGGCTTGCGGGTGGGTGGATTCCGGTTAATCCGGCGGAGAGGAAGTATCCCAATATCTGTGGATGAGTTTGTATTCTAGGATGTTGTGCTTTTGAATGCTGTGGTCATTTTGTTTTAGTTTTGTCTCTTGTGTGAAGGTTGGTGTTGGATTTTGATAGGTATGCACATCGAGTGTTGCCAGGATTGAAAGGTTGGACTCTCAGATACCATCATGAGACAACGAGAGATTCAGACTCGCGTTGTTTAACGAAAACCAAATGGATTGCATAGATTGGGGGCGCATACAGTCTATATATCTAGAGTGAACCGGCCGATGATAGCCCATATAACCATGCCAACTTAGTTGAAGTGCCAGGTGGCGCCGTAGAGGCGGCCAGCCGAAAGAGGGGCGAGCTGCAGCAAATGTTAGACAAAATTTTTCGCTGCGAAGTATTATCTACGTACCGCCTGGAAGGCAGAGGGCGAGAGATCAACGTCCCAGAGCGCGCAGCCCTCGCAGCGGTCGACAATGCCGACACGAATGGTCTTGCCGTTGTCTGTCCAAATTGGTCAATGAATTGCCGTGCTAAGAAGATATATAGATACATACAGGTGATGTCAGCGGTGTGAGGCGTCGTGCAACTACAGCGACCAAAGTGAAAGTTAGCCTCGAATGAGGAGTGGTCGGTGTTGTAAAGCTTACACAGGGTTGTTGTTGGGGTTGCCGCCGGCGTAGCCTGGCCAGCCGTCAAAGAGCTCGTGGGAGATGGCGGCGACCCATTCAGTGTTGGACTGGTAGTACGACGTTAGCAGAATGGATTGATAGTTGTGTATTGGAGACTTACGTTCCACCAGCCGCAAGCGCCGAGACCAATGTCGACTGTAAGATCAGGTTAGCATATGAATCCAAATTCAAGAGAGGCGCATACAGTAGGTCAACTATTTCGAGTAATTAATTAGGGCTATTTGACGTAGAAAGATGATGAGACATACCTGGCCAGTGTGAGTTCCCGCGGGGTTGATCGAGCGAGCAGTGATCTCGGTCGCGTTGGTGGGCAGAGCAGCCGCACCCATGAACATCGAGCTCATGCCAAGGACGGCAGTAGCAGCAACAGCGAACTTGTTGAACATTTTGAAGAGTGTGGTAGAGGTTGGGAAGTGAAGATGTAGAACGAAGAGAACTGATGTCGACTCAAAGCCAAGTGTGTCCGCATTTTATGGCCCGGCTAGGCGCATATATCTTCGGAGTATTTAGCAATCTAGACATTGTGCAGGAACATGTCCAGCGTTGCTCGGGCTGATGGTTCGCAGCCGAGACCGCCCGACGATCCCGAGCGCGTTGCCGACGGCTCCCACGTGTAGCGTACCGCGGCTCCACTTTCGCCTGCGCAAACGATTTGTTGCCGTCATTTAGGTAACTGATCCGATGCGGAATATAATGACCGAGAGGAATGACGATGTCGGTAGGACGCTATAGCGAGTAAAAGCATATGGTCTTCAAGTTCAGCTCGGCCAATTGATGCTACTGCCCGTGTCGCTAGAATGTTAGACGCTCCGGTCGACCGGAGATGAGTGTAATCATATCGAGATGAAGGAACAAGAGCGATATCTGATTGGGGGAAACAGCGTACCGAGACGAACGACGTGGCAGTCATATTCATCATTAGTGCAGGCTAATTATTCGGGAAAGACAAACAGCACGGATGGCATTGAATGAAAGTAGCGCTAGTAGTGTATGTATCCTCACTATGATCCAGGAGTAAGGTAAGACATGATGTGCATGTATATGGGGTGTTGAACTACGTTACCAGCTGTAAGTTGATCCAAAGTCCTTCAGACGCGCGTGGGTAGTATAATGGTTATTATCTCGGTTTCCCATCATATGGCCCGGTGAAAATCGGGATTCAGGCAGCAATAGCTTACGTCATACCGAGGAACCGGGTTCGATTCCCGGCTCACGCAGAATTTTTTATGTGATCGGAATATGAGGCAAAAAAGTTTCAGATCCTACGTCGTTTTTTTGGGCCAAATATAATCTAGCTTACGTTTCTATTCACACAACGACAAACTTCACTCGGTGAATTTTGTTTGTTGTACCCCTTTGGTGCTTACTACTCTGGGGCTGTGCACGACATAATCCATGTGCCACGCTTCAATTGGCCGTTTGGAAAAAGACACAACCTGTGTGAGGGTTGGGGGTTGGAATAACTGCATTGCAACCTCCAACCAGAATGCCACCTCTGTTTACTCTATACAATATCATCTAAACACAGCCAATCGTTGTTCCGGCTCGGCCACCCTATTTTCCTGCATTTATGCTACAGAAAGGACGCATAGAAATCACTCCTCAGTACTGTGATTGATATATGCGTGTCATTCAAGAAGACGTCACATTTCTCAGGATTAGCCTTTCATGTCCTATCAGGCTCAACTTGGGAGACGATATCTTTGGCCACATTCACGAATGCTAATCTCACCTTTTCAATATCGGTATCGTGGGCGGTCCTTATTTATACTCTAAAGCAGCTCTAAGGAATATTTACCTGACCGATCGATCCGTCAGCCTTTGCATTCTGTAATACTCAAGACCCCACAAACGAACAGTAAGAAGAAATCATGTACGTGAGGCGAGTAAAAGGACGACCCGAACGCCATCCGCCCCTTATCCAATATGTCCACACACATGCGCTATGTTGCTCATTATCGTGCTCACATTAAAAGTTTTACTTAAAATGACCTTTCGCCCAATCACAACTACCCGGTAATAGATCAAGGTCGATCTCGGCAGTTCAGGCTCCGGACGCTTGTTCGCTCCATAGCATACCGCATATGATTCTAACAGGAGTACCTTTGCGGTAGAATGCCGTATTTGGGTGAAGCTTCTGCTGACATTCATTCGAAGCGTTTCTTGCCAAGGGCGCCTCTGCGTCTCGCGGCCCGCGAAAACGCTAGTAGACCCCAAGCCTTGCGGTGCGGAGTAAGCAAGTATCTATCTGCGGGAACGATGCGCCTCGTCAGGAGCGTGGGACATAACCAAACCAAGCTGTGTAAGCTGGACTATGAAATGCTCGACTCGATGGATGCTCTGTCTCCACCAAGAGCAACCGCGTCTACTTGATCACCCGCACTCTTAATCCCTCGCATACCACATCATGACCTTCCAGAGCGGCGACTACTGGCTCTACTCCGTTTACGGAGCCAAGGAAAAAGGTCGCCTTCACGTTGCTCAATTCTACGATGAGCTCTTGCTTGTTTCAGTTGACTGTCGGGTAAGATATGGATTGAGAGTTAACAGTTGAACAATATTTTGCTCACCTTAGTCTAGAAAAGCGTAACGGTCACGAAGGCCCGTGACGATAGCAGCAACAAGTATATCATTCAATTCTACGGCCATACCAACTATTTCCAGTCTTCAGACTACGAGAACGTGAGTGCAACACTACTCAGTTTGAATGTATCGCTAACCGTTTGTTTCCGGTTGGGCACGTTGTCTTTAGGGGCTTAGAGTCCAATCTCTTCCAGGATCCTACGAATGGGTGATCACTGAAGTCGGCTCTATGCTGTACAGGCGAGCGAGTCGGAACTTCAAGCGATAGCCCATATGTTTAGTTTAATCATGTTGACCCAGAATCTCAACCGAGGACAAAGATATCAGCTGGCGCCTTCTCAAGGATGCCGGCGAAGAGAGTTCGGTAAGAATGTGCTTGGCCAACCATGTCAATTTACTAAGAACTCGAGGGTGTAGACATTCTTATCCGTCACGGACGGTACTCCGGGAGAGCTATGGTTTTTCAGCAAAGCAACTTAGGTAGAGCTATGAAGTGAGATTGATGAGAACCGGAATGTCAACGGATGAAACATGTACCAATGTTCTGCGTAAAACAATGGTTATCATTTTTCACTGACAGATACGTGCATTATGTGTGAGGAACATCTACCATGCCGTTGAGCAGCTCAATCTGGCTCGTCTATCAAGCGGTGAGCACCCACGCCCTTCGAAGCTCCCCCGATAGGGTATGATTCGACCATTTATCGCTTGGCCGTCAGATTAATGATAGAATGGTAGGGATTTTACAACTCTCGGAGTTTTTTGTTTTGAACCCGGCACTAGTTTCAAATGTTCAGTTACTTCAAAGGCATAATCTAGCCTAATTACAGGGCACATTTACACAAGGGCACTCAAATCTACTTGGAAGCTAATCGAGACAGCCTTGTTCTGCTGCCTGTTGCACCTGAGTTTGATTGAGCTTACTGGATTCGAATCATCTGGGACTAGGTTTATAATAAGGTACCTTCCGCTCGCCAACTGATTCTCTCTCATGGAGACCGAACGAACACTCAACGGACGTGAATGTTACGATAATGTAGACAGATGCTGTGCTCTTTTGCTGTGCTGAATTGCGAAATGACTTAAGTTATTTTTACTTCTCTCAGCTCCAATATAAAGTTTTGTTCGATTTTAGCTACCAGAGTCCACGATGCATATAACATTAGTATTGCGTTTCATTTTTTTTTTTGCGGAATTCTGATAAAATAAGGTGGGGTCGTGGCGCACAAGCTATGTCTGCATGAAAACCCGGATGGTTTGGCTTCGGCCAGAATCCTATTATGAGGCTCACGTACTGATCTTTTTGCCTTCGAAGTTTTCTTGTCTTTTCTCTCTTTGGGCATCTCTTCTGTTTTTTCTCCCTTATTTACATCTCGCTCTCTCCCTATCGCTGTGTTTTCGACACAGCACCCTCACATTCCCCCTGATATGCTTTCCACGTTCCTGCTCATTTCTATCTCGTCTCTCGCATATGCCGTAGCCAATCGGCCGTTTGGACTCGGCCCGACCGCGGTTTGACCGATGTGTTCATGTAGTGGTATATAAATTGTATCATCAATCGTGGTGCACGAGCAATACTGGGTCGGGAGGAGCCCGGCACTCGGCACTCCGATCACATGCACAGCCATATCGCGCTCTGACCTGTACTTACCACCGATGGTAGAGATACAAGCCGGGATGATGTGGGCCAAGCTGTACGGTCGTATTTGGGTTCATTCCTTATAGAATATCCGACATCGGCCCTTTGGGCCCGGTCTTACATTTTATTGTAACGGAAGAGGTCTTTCATGGGGGTATTTCGTTCTGAGTAGTACCCGTAGAGCGCTTGTAGCGGTCTTGTCAGACACATCGTGTCGGACGATCTTTGTAGTGTTTGCCGTATCGAGGCTGCGTGACGAGATGCTGGTGCCAGCGCCGTATTTGCCGTCAACCACCAAAATCACAATGACGATTCGACATATCATAACTGTTCTCACACATATCGCATCCATCACAGTTGGTTGTGGGAGGATAACCCAGGCTATCTAAATGCGGCTATAACCCACCCATCGCCGACCCGAGAGCGCGAAACCCACAGGTACCCGAGATCTTCGGGCAGATTGGAAGACTCTACGTCTAGGTATACTTTATCGGACTCATTAGACCCTTGTGGCACTGATATTCCATGCCGCGAGGCTTCCATTGGGCGTTAATAAGCATGCTTAGACGCTGAGCTGCTGGTGCGCGCTAGTCAGATTTTCAGCTTTTAGCAGAGAACTTTTTGATTGCCCCTGACCGTGTATGAAAGCATTTCCGTGAATTTTTTTTATTCCGGCTTTGGTAGCCTGCGTGGCTGATCGATTACAACTTGAGCGACCTGTAAACATTCTGGTGGATGAGAAGGGACGAAACTGAGATGATAAACCCGGCTCGTTTCCCTAGTCCAGTTCATTTCCTGGTCCAGTGCGTTGCGCCACTGTCCGTTGTGAAACCCTGTGACAATTGGATCCTGTAGTAGGAAAGCGCGTCCACAACGTGGTTTCTGATGCGACTCATATTGAGTTGACATGCCTGTTTTGACGTCAAGAATCTACCCATCACCTGTCCGCGCCGACAACCCGTACGACATGTGGCTCTCGGGCAGTTGGCCGCATTCCCAATACCTATCAGATCCTGCGGTTACGGCCAGGGGATACCGATGTAGAGTCCTACTAGGGACACAGTGCTGGGGTTCAGTGTCTGAATCATGCCGTGCTTGTACAAATTGTATAGGAGAAGTCCGCGTAAAGAAAATAACACCGTTTACAAATTCAAACACCCAAGAATCCCTGCCATTCTCGACTCCCTCCTCAGCGTAACTTGACGTGTATGGGTGAGACATGATTCGGGTACTGGGCTCATGAGCCCGCTGCATGCCCGTCTACCCTCACAAGCTTGTTTAAGCGCATTATGCTGCGGGATGCACATAAAGTCTATGCGATATATCCCCTTCAGCATCAGACACTCCTCTACTATCTCTTGAAACCCCTTTTACATAATCTAATAGCTCAAGTGAATCATATTCTAATGGATACCGTTCAACTCATGAGCAATGCGACCGAGGTGCCCAAATCTCCTGTTGACATGGAATACCCATCCAAGACAGGCGGCCCCGGCGCGGCCTGCACCATCGCATAATGGTCATCCTGTAAAGACAAATTGCTCTTCGTTTGGCGGGTTGTTCACTGACGCGAGTATTAGCATACACCACACAAAACCGCCCTGAATGCCGGAATTGTGCCTTGAGATAGTGATTTGCTTATCATGAACCATGTACTTAAGTTGAATGTCTGGTACTATGCTATATTCTACCAGAAGTACATCAGGGTCGGAGCTTATATCGAAATATGTGGCTGGATGCGCTTCGTAGTTGCACATTGTGCTGATGAGCACTCGTAGTACACTGATAGTGAGCACATCAGGTACATCATACTACTGCAGCTCTTGCGTTATCCTTTTCTTAATGGAGCTGCGAGGTCAGACACTGATAGCGGTTTTATATTTAACTAAGTCTGCCGTGGCTAGTACAACGCCTCCCTCTCCGTAACTTGTGTAAGCAGAGCGCCTCGCGCCGCGGATGCTATCTCGGTAAAGCCCGCTAATGTAGTTGGTCTGCTGCTATGTTGGTACTAACTGAGCCACTCGGTTTTCGGTCAAGGCGTTTGAACAACATGGAGGTACAGTCTTTTGCTAGTGCCGTTCCCGTAGGCTTACACACGTGGCCTTCATTACAGACGTACAGCTGAAGTAAGCTTACATAGGTGCATATTGTGCGAGGTCGCAAGTGTGGCTGCGCAACTGCGATAACTGAGAACACGACGGTCGGAGGAGAAATCCCCAAGCACCAGGTGCATACACGCACAGCGTTTGCCCTTCGTCTACAGCACTGCCAAATCCGCCCCGGCCCACGTGGTGTCACGGGCGCTCACGGGGTGACGAGCACGGGATGCGCATACCCCCTAATAGCGAGCGCGAAGAACCAATCAGGAGCCTAGGGATCGGTTCTTGGGGGTTATCACGGCCAGTCACAAGCGCTCGTGAGTAGGAGTCGTGAGGTTATCACGAAATCTAGCCCACACGAGAAACATGAGGCTCGTGGCCACAATCACATTTTCCCGAAGAGTATTGTAAGAGGGCTCTATTACTAATCACACCCAGGGCCCTCGTTGCTGGATCCATGTATTATATGCCCGGCTTAATCTACGGCTTTATACGATACTACTTAACTGGAATTGAGGGACGGCGCAAGAACCACGATTCAGATATTTCCTGCATACAAGAGCGGTACCGTAAGAACGATGCAGTCCGCCAAGCTCATCATTACAACAAAGATGATAGTTGAGCTCAGATTGATATCAAGCATAGGTTTCTTTTTTATTACATGTGTCAGCTGCCTGTTTGTAATTACGAATCGTATGGCTGTCGCCGTTACGATGGGCACTATATGACATAATGAAGGACATGTTTTCACTAGTCAACCATGCCAGTGCACTCACCGAAACGATATTATGCCGTTTACGGACCCTACAAGCGCTTATACGCCAATATCTTTGGGCCGATGGCGCTAGACGAGTAGGGTAGCCTAATTTGCAATCCCTCGATCCAAACAAGCACCAAGTTGACCATCCTGCTCCTGACCACTCCCGCCAGATTGCAGGCTTCGCTACTTTTCACGGCTAGGTATTCCCGTGGCTGGGATTTTGTGCCGTTTTATTCGGTTATCAGCTACATTTTGTGTGACTTGGGTCTATATTTTCATGTACCCCGACACGAGGGCGTAAAACATCTTCGTCGCCTCGGTAAGTTGGTTTGCATATAGCTGTCCTTGGCATAGAGTTTTCTCTCACACAAAATCTATTAGATACAGCTGCATCTTAATCTATCCCCTCGCTTGGTCCTTGGACGGTGTGTCTTTGTCGGCTACACGTCCTCTTGCTATCGTTTGGTCAATGCTTACAAGCCGCGTTTGTGTTCCTTCGACAGGCCCCCAGAATGGCGCTCAGCTTTGCCGCTCCTCGAAAAAATGCTCTGACACGCGTACTCCTCGGCGGCGCGGTTGTCTACATCTTCTACTCTCTGTTCTTTTCCTCGAAAACACAACCCCACGAAATTGTTGCACACAGCGTGATCGACCGAGTAACAAACGCAGACCGTACCCTCGACGTGCAACGTCACACCTTCTTGCAGGCACGCCTAGGGCGGGACGACCGCCCAGACCTGTTGAGCGACTGGGTTAACGACGGCGCGTTGGACTTTTGGCAGCGCTTCCAATTACCATTGTAGGGTTTATCCGATACTATCGAGGTTGTGTCAAGGCTAACTGTCATTTATAGCATGCAAGGGAAGCAGACAGCACACATGGATGACCAACTTGTTCGCGCCGCGATTGATGATATGCTAAGCTTGAATGGCTGGGTCGCCGCTGCATGTCCAACCCTGATTCGCCCTTTTGGTCAAAATAAACGTGAAGATAACTACGAGGATTTGGCGCGTCAAGGCCATCTCTACTATATCGCGATCGTTGTTCATAGCGCCGACCATTTCCTGGTCGATCAACTTGCTGTCATTGTCCAAATGGCTCGCCGGCTTGGTCCTACCAGCCTTTTCGTCAGTATCCTCGATTATGGTAGCACAGACTCGACCACCACGCTTCTGGACCTCGCCGAGGCCGTTTTAATTTTGACTGGAGTGCCGTTTAGGATCCGCACAGTACCCGGCATGACGCACGACCCCTCTGCGGCGTATTATCCTGTCGAGGAAGCCTATACTCGCAATCTCGCGCTCGAACCATTGCAAGAACTTTACGAAAAACGGCGCATTGTTTTCCACCGTGTCGTCTGGCTCAAAGGTTTTACTTGCCCCAACGATATTCTCGAGACCATCAAGGTTAGCCAGGCCAACAACGCTGCAATGGTGTGCGGAATGGATTGGGCAGAGCACAACGGTTTTTTCATTTTCTCGGACAGGTATGTCTTGCTAGCGTGATTCATTTTTTCCTTATCTCATTCCTTGCCTTCTAGGTGGCGTACTCGCGATATGGACGGCGACCAGTTCAGGCAATCCAAATCCTCTGCTTCTTCCGCATCCGGGCCTCCTCGGGATGCTATTGGATCCAAGCGATATGCTGCCCACCTCCCCTTCCAAGTATTCTGCTGCGAATCGGGCACCCATATTGTCGATCCAGCACAGTCGTATTACCGTGGTCTTTCGTATCGCTCTGCGTTCAACTTCCACAACCTCAGCACCTCGGAGAGCGCACCCGACTGGGACCCGGAAGGCCCTTGCATGGACTCTAGCCAGGCATGGTTTTGCCGTGATTTATGGGTTCAGGCAGCCAAGGATGGTGTTTCTCGTGATGGACGTGAACGTATCCCGGAAGTTTATCCAGTCGAGAACGATCCTCCTCAACCTGGCCAGCCCGGCGTGAGGAAACGACAGGAAGCTGCCCCAGCTGCAAAGGAGCCCGAGGCTGCTGCCAAAAAAGACGACCCCGCCGCCAAGGGCCCTCCGCCTCCCGGCCGACCTGAAAAAGCTAGCCCAGACTCGGATGCGGATGCTGGCTCGGACTTTGACGCTGTGTCTGGTCCATCGCCACCCTCGGTCAACATTCCTCCTCCATCGATCCCCAACTCGGCCTACCAGCCTGCGAGGATCCTTATCAACCCACGTTGCGTTACGACCTATGCCGGTGTTAGCCACACCAAGCTTGCGGCTGATCTTTTCGGAGAGGAAGACGATAACGATAGCGGAGCGCCTCGACATGATCATGACAAGCAGGCGAAATACGTGCTGGACGATTGGATGGGTGCCCCGCCTGCGTTTGTATGCCAGGAACAAAGGTGCGCTGCAAGCAAATTTGCAAGGTTTTACAGATATTGACGTTAACTACGTTTAGGCAAACTGGTGGTCGAAAAGCAACAAAAACTCAAAGGCGCTTGGGTTTCGCTATTCACTCCGAGTTGGAGCATGATAAGAACTGATTGTGTTTCCTTGGTGTATGTAACGGTATTGATAGAGATCTTACCTTGAGTGGTTGTAGCTTCTTCAAATATTATTTCGGTAATCCTTTGCTTCAAATGTATGTGATTGGACAGGGCAGTACAAGTCAAGTTGTCCCTTTCGTACATTCCCCTCATGAGAACCCATTCGGTTGAGTACCGGACGACTATGGCAGGATTTGTCCACCATTGGCAAGACGTCAAGCGCCAATGGGAGAGGTTGAACATAACTTCGAACAGTTAAGATGCAAAACATAACCCAATCTCCAGCTCCTCCCTTTTGCGTACTGGTACCTAATAACTCCCTGAGATTCTAGGAGGTCTCATGCTATCAAACATTGTCTTCTCGGCTCCGAAAATCCGGAGCTAGTGTCACTAACAGAGCCACATACAGTACCATGCAAAAAGAATACCCCACGTGACCTGCAGACGCTGAGCTTTGCCTAGCCGCCAAACGCCGGAGGTTTTGCCCATGTAGCTGGTGTATTATAGTAGGGTACAAGCATGAGATATTGTCAAAACAAAAAGCACGAAAATCGATTAGGAAAATGGGTAGATACAAGCAAAAGTATAAACGGATATGGGGTAATCTTTTTGCCTGGTACACCCAGCTGAGCGAGAGACCAGTAAAGCGCAGGGCTGGTACTGAGCCCTGAGCTATTGCGTTATAGTAGATGAAGGCGCCTTCATAGTATATCAAGCCTATATGCACTAGAGGGGCAGGTGATTGCAGGTGGAGGGTGAAACAAACTTACAAGTTCACAGCATATACGACAATACAGTGTCCGAGGCAAAGAGAAAAAGACTATGGGTCATTAATAAACTATGAAGCGGTCACATGAGGGACTTGCATGGTGTGCGATTCGAAGCTTGCGGGTGAATTGTACAGTCAGAAACAAGTGGAAGACTGGTTAGACAAAAGGACTAACTATACTATATCGCTAATAACATGCCGTTGAGCATGGCATGTACGATGAAACTTGGCGTGCGCATGCGCTACATATATGCGTACCTTATTGCAAAATATGGAACTTGTTGGGCTCCTACAGTGGGAGTTGTGTATGACATACCGTCGGACAATCATCAAAACATGCAAATTCCATATAAAATTCATATAAGATGCTCCAAGTTGCAGATGCTTGATCAATAGCTCCTGCTGTAGGAGCCCAACAAGTTCCATATTTTGCAATAAGGTACGCATATATGTAGCGCATGCGCACGCCAAGTTTCATCGTACATGCCATGCTCAACGGCATGTTATTAGCGATATAGTATAGTTAGTCCTTTTGTCTAACCAGTCTTCCACTTGTTTCTGACTGTACAATTCACCCGCAAGCTTCGAATCGCACACCATGTAAGTCCCTCATGTGACCGCTTCATAGTTTATTAATGACCCATAGTCTTTTTCTCTTTGCCTCGGACACTGTATTGTCGTATACATCAGCAAAATCATGGATTTTCCGGTAGTGTTCACTTAGTACGCGACACTACGTGCGACTACTGCACACTTTCACTACATTTCTACAAGGGCGCAGCTTTTTGCAGCTACTACCTGGTTTCTAGATCTATGTTTTAACAATGCTGCTGAAATAAATACTACATAAGATAGTTGGCTAATACAAATGAGTAAGACTAATGAAAGAGGCTATTTGAACATTATCCATTCTAAGAAGCCGTAAAGAATCGCCAGTCCGTCTGCTCTAAGTCCCTTGAGTAGTTGGCTCATAATCCAATGCTTGGTATTCATGCAGCGAGAACACATTTGGACTAATCTTCGTAGTCGGTCGATGATGGACATACGGTTACTGTCTCGAAATCTGTCGAAGGGCAGGATTGAATAGTGTCGAAATGGGACTAGGTCGCGGCTGAACCCTCTGCGGTAATAAACTCCTCGCTTCCTTTCGTGAGAGAAACGACTCGGGCGGTGCCAGAAATAGCAGTGCGGCTACGACTACGGGACTCTGTTTGGTCGATCGTGAACTTGGACATATCGCTTCTCTCGCATATTTCATAACCGATTGTGCCATATGTGGATGGCCCTTGAGATCCTTCGCCCGCGAATTCATATCCAAGCGACGATGCGCGACACCTGAACGTGACCTGGGATCCCGAACGCGGCACGAAAAGTCGCTCAGACGCAGTGCTGTAACCGTCGACTGGAGAAACTGAGATACGACGGTCGGTGGCAGCGGGGGAGAGCGACTGCGTGCAATCGCGCTTTGGACGACGAAGCGCACCAGAGCGACTCAACCCTGACGAAGGAGACACAGCAGACAGCGTGCGACGACGCGAGTATGTGGCCGTCGAAATCCAGCTCTCACTAGGACCTGATCCATAACCCGTCGAGAATGCATCGTGGCTGCCGCCAAGTATCGAAGACGAATGAGAGCCCCGGAAAGAAAGCGTGTCTGCTTGGATTCGTCGTACCCCACGGAGTGTAGACCGCTCGGTATCGGTGGGCACATAGGTGTCATCGCGGCCAGTGACATTGGAAGAAGCGCAGAACGAGCTAAGAGGACGATCGGTCGGAGTATGTTGGCCACTGGTCTCGGTTGGAGTGTAGGCACCGCTACGATGACGGCCCGGAGGCAGGCTCATTAGCGTGCTCTCACCCTAGCTAGCTCCACTTGTGACGGTTACGAGCACACCTCCTACGCTGCTCCTGTTCAACGCCTTATCGATGTCGCCTTCCAACTCCATGTCGGCGATCGACGCCGTACGACGCAATCTCGGCGTGCGCGCGGGAGGGACGAGAGATGCCACGGACATGTCATCGGCAGCCCGACGAGGCATAGCGAACGACGATTGACGGGAAAGCGTGCTGGGCATGGCCGGGATGTTGTCGAAAGGTGGAACAAAATGAGTGGACGACGATCCCTCGAGCTCGAGGATCGAACAGAGGACAACCGTTGAAGAGACGACTCGGACGGGGAAGCTGAGCGCTCGGTAAGAGCTCGTACCGGCGTGGGCGCGATCGTAGCCAATACCTCCCTAGAAAGCAAATCAAACCCCGTACGATGATAGATCAATGGAGATCCTTACCAGATAGCACCAACCCAACGAACTCGTTCCCTCGCAGTATCAGTTCCCAACCGCTCAACGCCATCGGCGTACAGGAGCTGGAACGGGCACAGAGTTTCTGCCAACTCAGCGCTCTGCGGTCTCGCGGCAACACTTCCTACATTGTCTCGTGCGCTCGGATGAGAAGGCGACGGCGCACTTCGAACTTCAGTGCAATTGACCAGATCGAGAGTCACAACTCCACGGCCACAAGTAGGCGCAATCCAGGTGAGGATCAAAACATTTGGGTAGGGTACGGCCTTGGTGCGAAGCTACTCGAACGGCGGCGGGGCGTGGACGTTGAGGTACCATAGCGCGTTGATACGAATAGGCTATGGTGGTCAAGATCAAGTCGATAAGCGCTAATGAACTCGGACGCCAAATATACGCACGTCTTCCCTGTGAGTGTCCCAACACGATCGTTTCGCTTTTGCCCGGAACCGGCACGCTATTCACAATCTCGCGGCTCATCCGCTGGCGCATCAGTCCTTCAGCGCTCGTCGGGGCGGTCGATGCCTCGCTCAATGCTTTCCCTGACCTTCCTCCTGGTGTCCTTGGGGTCATCGAGCCCGTCTGAGATAGCATATCAGAACCTGAAAACACAAGAAACACGAATGAACATACCTGCGTCCTGGGCATCATCAACAATCCAACAGTCTTCGGCGTCAACGGCATCGTATTGGTATATGGAGTCTTGTCTCAGGGTTGTGGTGTCCTCTCTTGCCAATTGGCAAACTTGTCTTCGTGATGGGGATTGGGGGTCTTGGGGGTGGTAGGGATGACGGGGGTTTCAGCGCGTTGCGTGCGCGTCGCTCGAGGAGTGGCAGGAGATTTGGGTGGGACGGGAGGGGAGGAGGCGACTCGGTACGCGAGCCTTGGGTATACGTGTCCGACCCCTGGGTATACGTCTCGGAGCCGTCAGTGTAGGCACTAGTGGCGGGCACATAGGTTGTCGGTCCTTGATTATAAGTTGTAGTTCCTTGGTTATAAGCTTCGGACGCCTGGTAAGTCGCGGAGCGACGACCATACGTGCTCGATCCTTGACTAAATCCATCTTGAGAGCGTCCTTGAGTAGGAGTTTCGGCCCTCTCCTGCGACTATTCTCCGTCCGACCTGCCCTGGGAGAAAGCGCTCTCCGAACGGTCATGCGACCCAGACCTCGAGCCGGTCATAGTGCGAGACCCGATTTTAGACGCCGGCGGGTGCATCGTGCCCAAAAATCCGCTCACGCTAGCATCACTTCCACTAGCTCGGTACGTATCGCTCCCGGTCCTAGACATGTACGCGTCGCTGTGATACGACTCGCTTGCGACGGACCTCGAACGACCGCTCACGCTACCAGGACGAGAGGTATCGCTGCCAGCGCCGGTGTAGGTCGGAGTGTTGCTTCGATAGGTCTCGGCTCGCAACCGACCGGAACGCGCGCTGCCTGCGCTTCGGACCGTAACGCTCCCGCTCGCCCCAGTTCCACTCCGATAGGTGTCGCTTCCGCCGCTCCTATAGGTGTTGGACGCATTTGTTTCCGATCGATAGGTGTTGGACCGGTTGGTGTGAGAGCGATATGTATCCGAGCGATTGGTCTCAGAGCGGTACGTATCGGACCTGTTCGTCTCCGAGCGAGCGCTCCCAGTCGTCCTGTAGGTCTCGCTTCCAGCATCATCACGATCCCTCTGCGTGCCACTGATATAACTTCCGCTCGCAGCGCTCGCGCTTTTGGTAGGCGACAAAGGCCTGAAGGGGCTGCCCGCACGAGCCGTGGGGGACGACGGTGAGAACAACACGTCGAACCCGACTCCAACGCCAGTTCCGCGTGAGCGAGCAAAGGGAGATGAGACGGTCGACCCCAAATCTGATCCTGGAATCGCGAATGAGATCAATTCAGACACTGGTCCAAGATACGTACCTGATCCTGTATAGCTTCCACTTCCACTTCCACTTCCACTCTTGCTTCCCGATCCGCTTCCATACGTCCTCGTAAATCTCGACAAACTCATGCTCATCTTCCCGGGCAACGAGATCACCTGTCCGTACAAACTACTTTCACTCGTGCTACTCCTTGGTCTAGCGGGCATGGCCCCCTCGCCAGAGGCCGAAGCGGCACTCACGAAACCCACATCACTTTTGGTTGGGCTATTCGGACAGCCCGTGGCTCCGCTCGCACCGGGCTCGAAGAATGCAATCAACTCGCCGGCACGTCGGCCAATCGAAGTGCTCGGGTGGCGGGCGAGGGACTCTGCCGTCTCCTTCTCTTTTAGGGCCGAAGTTTCGGACTTGGGTGGTTGTAAAAGGGGCGAGAAGAGGCTCATAGGCTGATTTTGGCCAGCGGCAGGAGATAAAAATAAACCATGGGTGGACGGGGAGAAAAGGGAACCGCTGTCACTCAAGCCGCGAGTATGAGAGCCGGAACGGCCAGTGTGGCATGAGAGGTCACTACCTATATACATGTGCTGTAAACACCATTGTCAGTGACTATGAACTAACGGGCAGAATGTGAACGTACCAAGTTCAAGGTCGCGTGGCTGACGAAGCAGAAACAAGAGGACGAAATGGATAGGATATTATATGACGGGCTGAGGCGCAGTTATTGCAGGACTCAAGAGGTACAGTTGGATGCGCAGTTGAGCAAGGAGTTGAACGGTGTATGACGCTCTGCAAACGGAGCAGATGTGACCGAGTAGAAAATTAAATATGGTCGAGGTAGCGATTGGTGGATAGGCAAGCGGGCGCTCCACGAGAACCGGATACGGAGTCGAGAGCCGATGTGTGTTTGCCCAGGTCAAACGTGATCTACTACACCGCCCACGTTAAAACTGGCCGCGTATCGCATTCGTGATCCGGAGATCATTAACACGGCGGATGAGTAGTCATGGGCGGCGTAGAACGCCTGAAGCAATGGGTTATGCACGTATGTGAGCTATCATGAGCTAGCCAGCGTTGCCTTCTTGACCCCAGTGTCGGAAGAGCTCGTACAGAAAGTAACTAGCAAAGATATTCAGGAAGAAATAGTCGCACAGTCGCAAGACATCGGAGTATTGAGTCAGGGGGTCGTCGGGTTGGAACATGCGATATCGAGGGGCAAGGTGACAAGTCATGGCGACTTGCGATAGGGGAACGACGGCGGTCGAGCGTAGGCCGTCGGAGATCGACCGAGCAGTAGTGAACAGTCCGGTCGGGGCGTTTGGCGCTTGGCTGACAACATTGAAGAGCTCCACATACACGAGCTTGTGGTCACAGAGGTTTTGGAGACGCCCCGAAAGTTCAAAAATTGCCCGGACACGAGCCGGACGATAACCTAGCCGTACATGTGTTAGCTGGAGGTAAGTTGATAGCAAGGAAAAACGTACGGTGTACTCCCACACCGTGTGGATTTGGGACTCGGATGAGTACCGTGTCAAACCGGGGGGGTCGACAGACGCGCTGGAAGCGGTCGACCTTCACAGGCTGGGCCTGTATGACGTCGATATGCGGTCCCTCAGAGGGCTTGAAGATGGGCGGAGCATGGAACAAACGGGCTCGAGACCAGGTTTTCACCTTGGTTTGCGGGGTGACCAGCGCGTGGATCTCGCGAGAGGGAAGGTTAGGCTGGGTTTTGCGCAAGTAGGCATGTAGTGACTGCTGGAGTCGGGGCGCGTCGTTTGACTTTTGGAGGTCATCGAGCGTGACGGAGGCGTCGGTAGGAGTCTTTGCCGTCACAACCTCAGGGACAGGGTGGAAGCGCAGTGGACCCTGATCGACACCTTCCACACGTTCGCCTTGCGGTTCCGCCTCCCATCTACCGCCAATCCTGCTCGGCTTGTCACCCAAAAACTCGTCGAGCTTGATTGCCAGCTTATATCTGACCCCGGCGTCGTTCAGCTCATCTGGGTCATCCATGTCCTCCTCGTCCTGCCACTCATCCCACTCGTCATCCTCATCGTCCAGCGCTTCGGCGTCATCAGCTGTGAGGTCGAGAAGTAGCTGAGCCTTGTTTAACCGAGTGCCAGTGTCCTCTAGGTGCTCCTCGTGCATAGCTATCGCTTCAAGCCTCTGGATGTACAACGCCATCTGCTTGATAGCGTTAACCCGATTTGACGCCCGATAACCCATCTTGGCAAAATCTATGTGCAGCCGCTCTGAGGTTTCGGTATTATAGCCATCTGGAGTACCCAACATCTGGATGAGCCTTGCGTAGTGCTGCATCATGTGGATTTTTGGTATCCCATGAAACGCCGCTTTGGTCTTGACCTTTCCCAATTCCCGAAACACGACCTTGTTTGCGTGAAAGGTACGTAGCGACTCTTCCATTGCACGAAGCTCACTATCGGCTAGCGAAGACGAGTGAGCAAGATACATGAAGTCCAGAAGTGCTCGTGCAGCCGCAACTACCCGTCGGTCTTGGTCAGATATTGCCAGTAATAGTATTTTTGCCATTTCCTTGAGCTCACGTCCGGTCCACTGAGAAACTCCAGTGATTCCATGCTTGAAATGGCGCATCCCGTGGTATTCGGGCATTGTTGTATGCCGCTCATCGATTATCTGCTTTCCCAGAATTTCGGTGACCCACTTGGTAAGGTGATCCTTCATCACGCCCTTATGGAGCTGATGTAACAAGTCCGGCGTCATCAAGCAGTCCAGGCGCAGATACGGAAAGTCCTTCCAGAATGGATCGACATCGTAGAGACCGAGCCGTTCAAACCGCGCAGATCCTTTGTCTCGGTGTTTATTCATGGCATCAATTATGTCGTCGCGGTTTCGAAGAGGTGCGTTACCAAGATCACCTTTTTCCCCAGGATGTACTGAGCATAGCGGGCAATGGCTTTGTTTTATGCATGCCACCTTGCACTGCTCGACAAAATCCGCAATGTAAGCAGCAAGAACTGGGTATATGCGCCTGATTGATCCATCCGCACATGCCACCTCAACGCCATTCTTGCAGGCTTCAGCAAGAGGCTTCAACATAGCACGCATACAAGTATGAAACAAGTTACGCCGATGGAATCTGCGTTGCTCCTCGTTCGATTCGCAGTCAAGCTTCGGTACAGGTAGGTATCCCAAAAGGATATTCGCGCGTTTTGAGGTTCTCCTTCGAAGTCGCTTTGGAAGGTTTCCAATGGTCAGATAAACCGGGTGAGCTTTCTTGTCACCACTAAAATTTGTGAGCTTTGTTTCGTCAGAGGATATGATTATTGGTATGATGGTTCCGTTGGACACGCCGACGTGGCAGAGATGAGAAGGTGGGATGACATTGGGCACGTGAGCAGCTAGATGTAGGCGCTGTAAGCGCCGCCCCACTACAGGCTCCCCCCCTTAAGGCAACCTACGCCCTCGGAGGTACAGTACACTGAGACAGGAAGAACATGGTCGAGAAACAACAGGGAAAGCAAGACTAAGAAAGTGCCCGTGAAAAAATAGAAACTCATACACAGGAAAATAAAAATAACATGAACAAAAGCCAGAAAATTAAAACGCCAAGGAACATCTCACTCAGCTGGAATCACCGCCATCGTCGTCGTCATCTTGGTATTTGTTTGGCTGTGTAGGGTCTTCACGATCCAGCGGCAAGCGGCTTTCGGGGCGAGGCGTGCGAGGCAAAGACTCTGGGCTAAAGTAAGCGTGCGGCTTGATTGCGGTCTTGTCAAGTGCTCGAGCGGCTGCGAGGCTGCGAGAGTAGTCGGCAAGCGTCGAGCCAGGTCGTGGAACAAACGGACGCAGGAGTCGAGCATGGGCAGCCGTCGTGAACAGGTTTCCCGCCATGTCCTCAAGCTTGTAAGAGTTGGCGAGCTTCTCGACGACTCGGAGTGGGCCAGACCATCGGGGGGCAAGCTTGCGGAGCGTGCTGTGTGTTTCGTCTAGGCGTGCATCATACTTCTGAACAAGATCGCCGGGAGCGTACTCGACAGCTCGGACTCGCTTATCGAAAGCCTTCTTGCGTCTCTTTGCATGTTCGAGTGCGTTCGCGAATCCATCCTGCTGAAGGGAATACGTCAGTGCTAGATTGATATCCGCATCCGTGACTGCCCTGTTTGACAACGCATTCCCGATCTCGGCTCTTCGTTCTGCTGAGAGCTGGCCCGTCATGAGTTCCCGGGGCGTATATCCTAGGCTTGGGAGGACCCGATCGTTGAGCTGCGACACAGCGGTTCTGAGGTGCTTCGGCCAGGCGGTGGGAGTCGTGTTCGGGTCTTCGATGTCTTCTGGATCTTCACCGACGGTCGGGGCACAGAGGGTCTTGAGTCGACCGATGAGCAGCTTGACGTATCCTTCTGCGAGCCCGTTCGCCCACGGTGCATAGGGAGGTGTTTTGAGCGCTTGCACGCCTCTGCCAGCGGCCCATGTTCGAACCTCGTCACAATCGAAGTGTTTGCCGCCGTCGGCCATGAATGTTCGAGGCGTCAGCAGTAAGTTCGAGATGGTCTCGAGGGCGTCGACGGTGAACTTGCCAGTGCCGGGTTTCCTAGAGGGGAACGCAAAAAGGTAGCGAGAATAGACGTCTACAATCACCAGTACCGTTTTGAATCCCCCATGGCCCTCTGGGAGCGCTACGTAGTCCCCAACTAATAGGTCGAATGGCCTTGCTCGAGTAATAGGCTTCATGAGTGCTGATAAGAGCCGCGGACCGAAGTTCTTGCATCGCGGACAGGTCGTGACCGCTTCGGTGGCGTGCTGGCGTAGTCGGGGCCAGTGATATCGTTGCTGGAGTGTCAAAACCGTCATATCGCGACCGAAATGGCCTCCTGCTTCATGAACCAATAGAGCTAGTTCTTGCCCCTCGTTAACAGGAATACACTCAACTCGGTCTCCATTTCTCGCATGCTTCCCAGCTGCAAGCCAAAGCTTTCCGTCCACAATGAGGTAGCCCTCTGCTTTGTGAGCTCGTCGTGCTCGTTCCTTCTGCGCATCTGCACTAATCGGGTTATCAGCATCGTCTTCGAACAGTAGGTGGAGGAGAATGTCTGAAAAATACTCGTCCGCCTCAAATCTCCGGAGCAGGTCTGCAACGCTAGTGTCGGCTACCAGGTGGTACATGTCGTTAAGCAAATCCTTTTTCGATTCCCAGCCTGGGTCAACATCGGTATGTCGTCCTGGGCCTTCTTCCGAATCTTGACGTCCTTCATACATTCAAGACAACGCGTCGCAAGCCTTGTTGTCTTTACCCCGGAGATGTCGCACAGCTACGATATTGCGGGCTATAATCGATTCCCGCCAGCGTTCATGAGTTGAATTGAGCTTTTCGTTGCCCAACAAGTCGGCGAGCGCTTTGCAATCGGTTTCGAGCTCGATTGCTTGGCCAAAAATTAGGCTGTCGAATTCGTCGCAAGCGAACTTTAGAGCTGCAAACTCGAGGAGGAACGGGATGTATCGCTCCTCTGTGCGTGAGGTCCGTTTCGAAGCGTAAGCAACCGGGTACGTGACCTTATGAGTTCGACCGTCGGGACCTGTCTCCTCCCACTCTTGTGACAATGTTGCTCCAAAGCCGAACTTCGAGCCGTCGGTAGTGATTATGAATGGTCGGCCGTCATAGACTGGGGCTCGTAGGACGGGATCGGACGTGAGCGCAACCTTGAGTTTGACGAAGGCGCGTTGTTGGGGCACGTCGAGCTCGACTTTCGCTTCCCGTAGCGCTCGCTTGTAGTCATGGCTTCCTTTCGCAAGTTCAGCCGGACGAACGTCGCGGGTGAGGTCGGAGAGGGGCTGAGCGATCCTGCCAAAGTTCTTGATCTTTGCCCGCTGCGAGCCGGCAAGACCTAAAAACCCCATTGTGTCGAGTACCGACTTAGGTTCAGGCCACTCAAGAATTGCTCTCACTTTGGCTGGATCCGGCTTGATGCCTGCCTTCGAGACCCGCGCCCCTGCAAATGTGGCTTCCGACATGAAAAGGACGGTCTTGGCGGCGGACAGGGAAATCTTGTGAGTTCGACAACGTTCGAAAATGAGCCGGAGACTCCCCATGCCCGTGTCAAAGTCGTCTGCCGCTGTGGCCATGTCGTCCATCCATACTTCGAGCGTTTTCCCTAAAAGATCGTGAAAGGCCTCTGCTACCATCTCACAGAAAACGGTGGGCGCACCGGTGAGTCCGAACGGCATACGCAGGTACACATAGTGTCCCCGTCCTTCAACATAGAACCCTGTGTAGGGAATGCTCTCGGGAGCGATTGGGATAGCGTGAAACCCGGCCTGGAGATCCATCACGCTAGAGATGTCGTGCCAGAATTTTGCAGGAGACTGTCTCCTGCAGGCGGATTCTGGCGGAAATTTTTGATTCCTGCTCCGGCTCCGTCTCCAGCTGCCAGAAGCCGGATTCCGGGCGGAATTCCGTCAGGGTTGCAGGAACTGCAGGAGTGGAGGAGCTCCTGCTACTGACATTTGCCAAAGGTCCTCCAAACAAGATGTTGTATAGCTCAAAATGTGCGCGCTGCCTTTAGCTATCGAATGGTGTATAACACGCTTCATAGATATGCGCAGGGACGGAATCGCGGGCGTTTTAACGCTCCAGAAAGGGGGGACTGAAAATTGACCCCCCTCCAAACTCACCACAAACAGTTGGTTAGTAGCTCATAAAATGCGCATAATTCTCAGGAGCCGATCCATATTAGGAAGTATATGCTCATGAAATCAATCAAGCGCAGCGCAGCGCCATCTTTGTGACAAAAATAATCCCCCACATGCGCTCACCATGCTTCTCATTCAAGGAGGCAAAATCAGCCATTTCTAATGCTGCGAATCAATTTCTGGCTATTATTAACCCTTATCAGTATATATATCTAATATGTAGAGGGGGCGGAATATGGTTAACTGACTGTGGTGCAGGCAAATGCTGCACACAAACTGCTGAAACAGACCCAGTACAGCTCTGAGACATTTTACCCAACATAACTGGACACTGTAGCCATGCGAAAAGGGGTAATTTGGGTCGCTGAGCTGAGCTGTCTCATGCGATTAAGCTCAAAATGAGTGTCCAAGGCTGGGAATGCGCTGAGTACAGTTTCTTGCTCTCAGGGGGCTTCTACCATGTGTTTCACCCACTAATACTGCTTCAAATTAGCTGATTTTTTGTATATAGCATCTCCTCTATGGTTCGCATCCATAGAAACCAGGGGAGCAAGGTTTACACGGCTAGATTCACTAGTGCTTGTGGCGCTGATCAGGGGTTTCCCCCCCTATTTCACTGATATCTTCACATAGGGAGCGCTGGTGACTTAGCAGGTGGTACCATTAGACTCTCCTGGCTTGTGCGCATCGATTCATATACATATGAGTGCTAATTGGCCAACCCTACCAAAGTGTCTACATGGCCGCTTACCCCTGATTATTTCCTGGATGTATTTGGCTAGCGATTAACCCAAAGAATTTTTTTTACCATAAATGTATTATACCATTCGAAAGCGGCGATTTATGCGCATTTTTCTATGTATTTAGATTTGTGTTGCGGTGGGTTTAAAAATTTGCTTCGCAGCTGCCAGTCGCAGGAACTGCCGGATTCCTGCAGGGTGCCAGAATAGACGGTTTCTTGGCCAGAAACTGGCACCCCAAACTGATTCCTGCTCCGTCTCCTGCTCTGGCATGCCGGAATTTTGACGGAGGCGGAGCAAGAATTCCGTATTTTTCTGGCAGACGGTCTCTGGCACGACATCTCTACATCACGCTCACAAACTCGCGCCCCGCCACCGCTTGTTGCTTCGCTCCTAGGTCGCCCATCGGGAACGGCCGAACCTGGGTGACTTTGTTAACTGCCGCGAAATTTTGGACCAATCGCCACTTAGCTGGTTGACCCAACGGCCTCTTTGCTCCTTCTTCGTAGAATCCAACCTCCGGGTGCTCAATGGGTAGGCCATATTTCCTGCACTCCGAGTTCGCCATTTGTTGAAGGGTCGTCAGAGGGGGGCGCTCGGCTCCGCCAGGCTTCGGGACCATGTTGATTGGAGAGACCGCCGCTACCTGGTCTTGATTAACTCGTTCGATGATCTTCGCCTCTTCTAGCTCGTCCAGCATCGCGTACAGGGCCTGGCGTTGTGGCTCGGTGAACTTCTTCTGGCCTGCACGCTTCGGGAAAGTCGTGCCTTCTGGTACATCGAGCTTCATCTGTGTAAACTCCACCGGCAGCACTTCTGAGAGGTTTCTAGCGAACACATCCGCAAACTCACGGATTAGGTCCTGAACTCTGCTTCGTTGAGCCTCTGAGAGCTTGTCTCCTATTCGGATCTTGCTCATAATCTCGGCCACTCGTTCCGGCTTGAAGGGATCCGAGAGTCGCTCCGAATCTGGAACTGGCGGCTTAGCTCTTTGAGGGAGTGGTTTGAGGTTGCCCACCGGCTCGTTCAAAGAAATATCAATCGGACCGGCTTTTCTTTCGCGGTTACGGTCTGCCCTGTCAAGAATATTCGTGAGTGCATCGTTATTGACCTCTCTCGTGACCTCCTCGACTGCCATCACTCCCCGCATCTGCTCCTCCTCATTCTCCAATATTGCCGCACTCCATAGCTCCTCCGGGCTACACATCACTGGCGCCTCTTCGTCCGCTACGTCTACGCCTGCCACTTCCAGCAACGCTGACTCTGTCACCCATTGTATCTCTGCCCCCTCCGCCTTTCTCCTCAACCGACTACTCCTGCGCGGAACAAACTCACCGGGGTTTGGCAGCTGTTCAGCCGGCCGTTCTTCGATCTTAACCTCCGACTCCGGCTTCTGCATTGAGTCCTTGCTTAATCTCTCGGCTGGTGATATGGGAGGGTCGGGGTCTTCCTGCTGCTGGATTTCTTTGGCGCTCAAAGCTCTCGGATTCTCGTTTGCCACTACGATAACTCCTGCTGGGGTTGCAAGCGAGAGTGAATCTCTATGGAACAGTTGCGAAGCACTCGCCATTCGCAGCCAATCCTTCCCCAACAGTAAATCGAACGCTCCTCGTGAGTCGATAACTTCAAACCGAATGGGCCAGGACGCTCCCTGGTACTTGATCATAGCCGTCCCTGTGCCGACACTAGGTACGCACGAGCCGTTGGCCATCCGACACACGATTTTCGAGCTCCTAAGCCTGTCAAACGAGTGCTCAACCTGCGCCCAAATAGTTGAATCAAGAACGCACAACATAGCACCACCATCGACCGTGCCCCAAATATTGCAACCCGCTTCATCGTCTTTCCTCGCTAGACTCAATCGGAGCTTGAATGGCCACTCCCTGCCCTCGCCTTCCACACTCTTCACATCTACAACCACCTGCTCGTCATACGAAGAAAAACAGATTGAATTTGAGCCAGTATCTATATCAGAAATAAGAGAAACCGAGACTGTCCTATCTGCATCCAAAACGTATTCCGAGCCAACGACGCAAGTATCACCCTCCTCGCTGGCTACGTTCGGGTCGACGAGGTCGCCATGTGCCGGCGTCGACCCTATTCGTTTCCCGAGCCAAGGTCAGATTCTGGATCGAAATCAGGCTCCTCAAACTCGACCAGCGCGGTGTCGCGGTATCTCTGTGCCGGCGAGGGAGTAGATGGCTGTGCGCCAGCGCGACGCTCTTCTCTGAGCTTGCGTGCAACCAGCCTTCGGTAGCCCTGCTCCTTGTCGTCTAAGACATCGGCTCCCTCGGCCTCGCACTCGTAAGAGAAATGGTCTCCCATGCCGCACATAGTACATGAGTCGGCCGTCTGCTCGTAGGTGCCTGGGCGAAGCGGAAACGGGCGTTTCAGCGAGTGCGGCTGCTTGAAGTTCGTCGCCTTCCAAGCCTGGACCTCTGCTGACCACTTGGTCTTATCGCTTGGCGTGTCAGGGATACGCTTGGCACCAGCCGGCGGGGGCTGAGCCAACGCCGTCGCTCGCGAGAGGACGCTGGTGAGGGGGCCTGGCGTATGCGGCGTCGAGGGGGCTTGTGGTAGATGCGGGGCTGGTTCACGAGTACGCAGAGTTGGCTCCCGAGCGCGTTGATGCTGAGTAGGTGGTCGCGTGAGGGTGTTAGGTGCAGGCGGGGCTGCTGTAGGTTCCGGAGCGATGTGAGGAGTGGGATTGAAGCGCAGGTTCGAAGCTCGACGCGCCGGGGTAGCTACTGTGGGTTGTAGTGGTGTGTGACTGGCTGGTGTTTGCCCCCAAGGCATGGATGGCCGGGGCTGAGGCTGAGGCTGAGTATCTCCAGAAAGTGAGACGGCCAACATAGAGCCGATCAAGGTCTCCTGGTGGTATCGGTGAAGGAGGAGACGGGAGCTGATGTCGCCAATGTCCTTGATCAAGCCTTCCCAGTCGTCGCCGTACTGGTCTTTCTTGGGCAAGAGTTCAACAACAAAGACCGGCAAACCCTCCAGCGTCTGTAAGACCTTCTCTTCATCCGACATAGTACCCAGAGCCGCTCCGAGCGCCTTGTGTTGTGCTGCCCACGCCTGATGCGGCTTAGTGGACACCGAGTCGTCCGCTAACGCCCCGAGCATGTCCTGGATGTTGAATGTGTGTTCGCGCCAGCGTGCACGATGCCTGCGCTTCGTCGCCTTCCGATCTCTCAGCGGGGTGGGCCACCGCTTCTCAATCTCCGGCTGGAGGGTAGACCATTTTTCTGCAGCCGTCTTGCCCTGGGCGGTCTGGATGAGGTCGTCGTACCAGTCGTACGCGGGACCATCGTACACCAGGTTATTGATCCAGAGACTGGCGATTTGTTCGTCAGACAGACCGATCGTAGCGGATATAAAATTGCGGCGGTACTCAACTTCGGGCTTTGGCCGACCGTCGTCGTAGAACTGACCCCCGCACAGACTCAGGATCTGTAGGAGCGCGTCTCTAACCGACATCGGGCCGACCAGGACACTAGCGGCGGCACTGCCTAAAGTTGGGGGTGTCTGAGGCCCCGTAGGAAGAGTGGATGCGGTCGTCTGTGGGGGCGGCGGCGCGGACGACACGACCGGAAAAATTTGTACGACCAGTGAGGGAGTTACGACTGGGTGAGCCCGAGAGCGAACGACCGTGGGTGAGTCTAGGTTCGATTCTCTCTCTTGCTCGTCGTCGCTGGAGGTCGGCGGATGCCGGGCTGTATGGGGTGCAGTAGCAAAGGAAGAGTGTCTTCGCCTTGGGCGGCGTGGGGTTCACGGGGAGTCAGGTTTGGGGTGGCGGTCCTCGTCTGAATCAGCGCTTGGGTGGTAGCCTGCGTCAGCTGCGGGACTCTCTGGGAAGGGGATATCGGAGGCAGATGCTTTCGGGCTCGAGTCAATCGACTCTAGAATAGAGGAAAGAGAGGGAGGGGTTGAATCGGAGTCGTGGCTATTTGCCTGGGGGGCGGGCGAGACTGAAGGGTCGGGTGTGAGAAGTTGTTGTGACTGTGTAAGGCGGGCGACTGCGCCAGCTGAGAGAAAGCGACCACCAGCACCACGCCACCGTCCGCTAAGGTCTTGGAACGCCGTGATGGGATGTAATATGTGTGCTCGTTCAAGAGCAAAAAAAAAAATTCAATAAAGGCGCGTTGTTGTGCGCAGTATGTCAGAAACGTGCTCTAGAATGCTCCACAGGAGCTGGATGACTATGGCCAGTCGGGCGATTGTGTTGGGACCCGCTCTCGTCACCACGGTGGACACGCCGACGTGGCAGAGATGAGAAGGTGGGATGACATTGGGCACGTGAGCAGCTAGATGTAGGCGCTGTAAGCGCCGCCCCACTACACCGTTTTCATCCTCAATTTCGGCCTATTGGTGGTGAGTGCTATTCATATAAACTTGTTCGAGGCTGTAAACGGTAGTCACAACTCGCCTGTATTTCCCACATCCAGTCGCCGGTATATATTTCGTCCCTGACCTGCTCGGTCATATCAGGTGATGTCCATTTTTTGATTGGTTTAAACTGCATAAATTTCCCCAGTCGCTTGTTTTGTAGAAGCCGCTTCACGATCTCCAAGGCGTCCCTCAACCACATTTCCACGATCTCAATCCCTCGATCACCTTCGATTGCTAAAGCATGAACAATCCAACCAGCCCCATGCGGTAATTTATCAATATCTTTGAGGAGTGCTCGATTGTTTGGCCACGGCATTTGAGATCGAATCTAAACAAAGTGAGCTTTCCAAATACAGAAATATATATGAACTGACTCTTGGCAGGCGCAATAATTTGTTCCGATACTTTGCGCTCATACCAGATTCCATGAGGACTTGGGCAATTTCAAAGCACTCTTTGTCACTGAGCCGCCCCACGTCTGGATAGCCACGCCGGCCCATTTCCCTTTTGGTTGCTCTACGAATAGCACCTCCGACTGTAGTTATCTCGTACTCCTGAATATATACCCGATGTCCATACTGATCAATTTCCTCCTGTAGGTGGATAGTTTTGTCGCTCCGGACTGATGGGTTTGATGGCGAAGAAGGGCAAGGCGGGCTAGGAGCTGGGCTATTTGGATAATGTAAGTTTGTTATATCGATATCATCGTCAGCATCTGAGTCACGAGTACTGCCCCCCCAGTGCTCTGAGTCAACATCTTCATCTTCGTTTTGATCCTGGCCTGCTGCACGAATGCCCGGACTCGCCCCTCTTTCTTCGCCTTCTACAGCATTACCTAGATCCCCCATATCATAATCGTTGCCGACCCCAATGTTGTCGCCAATATCAGACAAACCATCGCCTTCATCCGAGTGTATGCTACCATGGGCTGATCCCCAACTGCTATTGCTGCCCTGGGGTGAGAGCGGAGATGCTTGGCCACGGGATAGTAGAATCTGATAGTCTAGCCATGCGTTTTGTAATTCTTGACACTCTTGTGTTTTCCTTATGTGTTTTGTAAGCCCTGCGTGCGTGTCGATCCATATTCCGCAGTGGCGACACGGCACCCCCCGCCCAGGATTTGATGGACCAGCTCCTTTGTGGGTTGCCAAATAGTGGTTAGCCAGTGCCTGATCACGAGTAAACTTAGCTGGACACTGTGGACATGGGTACTGCCTGAACTCCTGCATAGTGGGAGTGACTAAATGCGTGAATCCGGGTAGTGTTGGTAGTGTCGGTAGTGAGATTTTCAGATTTCAAATTGCATAAATGAAACCCTAATGTTGACATTTGCCTTTTGCGAACAAGGGTCCACAAGAATCTCACATGCACTCAACCAGAACCATGTCCGCAGATCGGGAGACACTTGGCCGTGGTCATCGTGTATCAATCAAAACCAATGCCATGCTCGAATACGGTATGCTGTATTCTTCTTCTTTCCTTTTACCTACAAGAGCTAAAATCAAGCTTAGAGGCCGGGCGTAACAAGTCAAAACAGAAAGTTGCGAGCTACGCACGAAACAAGAATGTTCGGGCTGAGGAGGAACTTTTGACCCAGGAACGAGTTGGTCTCCAATCAAGCAAGACAGCAAAAAGCAAGAGCAAGTCCAAGGAATCGAAAGGCCAGCCAGAAAGTCAGCAAGCTGCTTTGGGTATGTAGTCATACCCTTTTCTAGTCAGTACTAATTGCTATTTCAGTAGATTCAGAAGAGCAGCGGAACGTCGCTGAACTTAAGCAATACGAAGCACGGTGTTTGGAGCTCAAGTACATGATATACGGACGCATCGGCCGGCCTCTTGCCGAGCTTGATCGTATGGATCTCGACGAGCTTGAAAAGACCTGGGCTGAAGCTCTGCAGAGCACCGCTCTCAATGTTCAACCAGCTCTGTCTGCCGGTGCCGCCACAAAGGCCAAGGCCAAAGGGTCAACCGTGAAGGATAAAGCAATGGTGCCTCTTGCGCTTGAGACACCAGCAAAGAAACTACGTGCGAGCAAAACATTTGCTAATAAGGTACAATCGTAGAACATATTCCACTCACTGGCTGATCTTTTGACAAAAATTGCAGGTTTCGATGATCGGATCGCCACTTGTTGCTTTGAACCAGGCGCAAGAGCAGTCCGCGCGCGTTGAGGCATCCCCTGTAGTCCGCAAGAGAATCCGCGACGTCTCGCCGGACGACGAAGATGATGATGGCCGCCGTCGCTGTCCTACAGAACTTGGTAAGCCATCTGTAACTTTGCTGTCAATCATTCTTACTAGTCTGTCGCACAATAAAGTTCAAGCGCTACCTAAGAAGCCAGTTACCGTCCCGAAGCCCCCTAAAGTTATTGTTCGTCCTGCAAAGTCCAACCCACCTACTCGTGAGAGCTCTCTGGCGCCTAGCTCTACTTCCGCCCGTTCCAAATTGACCGCTCCCAAGCCCGCCCCCAAGCCTGTCCCCAAAGCCGTCTCCAGGCCTCCCTCTAATCCAGCTCTCAATCTTCACTCCGGGTCCTACAGTGTCCATACTATGGACATTGACGCTGAACAGGTTGACTTTGGCGATGAGGACGAAAATAGTGTCATTGATGAACAGGCACACGAGATTGCTGGTTTGGGGGACCAAGGTCGAAGCGTATGTCCACGTAATTATGCATTCTACTGTGTATTGACAAAGAATTGAACCATACTTAGGAAGCCAAACCGCGTCCCAAGAAAAGTGATTACAAAGACACCATCGAGGGACTTGTCATTGATTGAGCCATTGAAGATATCGAGGCACGACTGATATTGAATATGTGTCCTGTTGCTGACGAATACGAGCTCATGATTCGACAAGGCTGGGAGGTGGGTGTCAAGTTCTATGGTCGGTCGAGCAACGAAGTAGTCCTTACGAAGGACATCAACACAGTTGTAAGTCTATCTAAGCACGTTTTATCTCTCAATATCTGATTATATATGTTCCAGATTAAATCCTTAATTAGCTCATCCCGTACCCGTGGGCGTAAAAGGATTGCCAATCTTCTTCAAAATGCTTTTGAGCTTGGGCTCTCGCCCACGCAGACCAAGGACAATGTCAAATCAGTTGCTGCCGATCTTATCCCAATCAAGTTTCATCAAGACGTGAGTTTATGGATTCAAACTGGGATTGACCTAACCAACGTTTGTAGCCTGAGGCCAAAAATGAAGATGCTGGCCACTATCGAAACCCATACGTTGCTCAGGCACTTGCTGCCCTATTCTTCTTCGGCTCCCGGCCACCTGGCATTCGTGCCGGCAAGGCAATGAAACCTATGCCTGTTCCTGCCATTGCATATGCATGCGCAATAGTGAGTATGCCGTCATAGCTACACGTAGACACTACCCTAATCTACAATCAGTCCGAGGATGTTCTCAAGCGTTTTGCAAAGGACGGGTACATGAAGACTGAGAAGAAAGCGAAGAAGGGTGAGGGACAGCAGAAGAGGACAAAAAAGGCGGCCGACGAGATTGTTCCCCGAGCGGGAATGGATGATGTCAAAGTACTGATGGTTAAGCATCTCAAAGGCCTGGCCAGTTTCCAGAAGGCCTTGCCACTTGTCTTCAAGAAATATCGAATCGATATGTACAAAGACGCACTGTATGTATGTTTTTTATCCTGTTACCGCTCAACTAACTGCCACAATTCCAGGTCATATGCAGGCAGATCTACCTTGGATGATGACGAATCCAAGGTAGACGATGGGGCTCTTACGACGGCATCCTTTGCTGGTGAGAAGGACCTCACGCCTGAGGAATATGCTGCGCTCTGCTCCTCCGATTCGGACGAACACACCGAAACTCTTCAAAGCTCTAAAGCAAAACCTCAATCCCAGCCTCGTCCTAAAGCTCTCCCCAAGCCCACGCCATCCACTGCTGCTAAACCCCACCATGACAAGCCAGCCCTTTCGAAGATCCAGGAGGAATCTGGGTCCGAGCCCGAGTCCAAATCCGAATCCGAGCCTGAGTCCAAGTCCGAATCCGAGCCCGAGTCCAAGTCTGAGTCCGGGTCCAGGTCTGAATCGGAGATCAGCGGTGGCAATCGCTCACCTAGGCAAGTTCTGGTCAACTCGTTAACTAATCGGTTGTTCCGTGCTCTCGATGATGATGAAAACAAGCTTGAATGGGGCGAGCTAGTACACGAAGGGGCCGCTGGGGGTGCTGCAATCACTGATGGCAGCGGAGAAGTTCTTGAAAGTGAGCAAGCAGTGGGGGGGGATGTCGAAATGGTGGATCCCGATCGCGACGCTAGCCCGGCCGTTGTCAGGACCCGGAAAAGGTTTAGCCGCCAGCCGCTTACCGACGATGAAGAGGAAGCTATAGGTGGGGACGAGGGTGAAGGAATAGGGGTGCCCAGTGAACAAGAGCTTGAGACAGGGGGATTTGCCAATGATGGAGACCCTGTAGACCTGGTCCCTCGTGCATCCTCGCCTCTCTCGCCCCCTCCTCCGACACGCACCACCCGGGGCTCCAAGGCAGCAGCAACGGGTATGAAACCGTCCATGTCGAAAATGCAGGATGCCTTGGAAAAGTTGCGCAATGTGTCAGAGCCGGCAAAGAAGAAGGGGGGAAAGACAGCAAAGAAGAAGTAACCGCTATGTTTGGTGCGTATGCAATCCATTGCATTTGATATTCTGATACTAATCCATGTATTCAAACAGATTTGATTTCTTTTTAACAAACATCCGCCTCCTCGCCAGTCGCGGTCCAATTGTAATTCCGGCTTTTGGTTTTCTTATGTCTCGCCGTGCGTTCTGGTAGTCCTTGTGGACTCATAATTCTTGCTTTTCCAATGCATAGTATAGCCTTTCTTGGTTTATTTTGTACATATATCCCACCCGCCCGAATCAATATGAACCAGTGATATGCACTCAAATACGCTACTTCCAGACAATATATCCGGCTTCGTGTACTACCGATCACTACACCTAACTGTGACCACAGTACTATGTCCAAAAATAAGGCATCCACCTACTACTATCTCAAATCTTGGACTACCGCGAACACTGCAATTGATGCAGTGGGTACTGCAGATCGCTACTTTATACTACCGTATACTACATTTGATAACACCATGCTTTATTGTGATTGCCACTTCTCATATTTCATGTTGTTTTTTAGGCAATTCAGCCGGAAATAAATGTTTAGGAGTCGTTATGGGAGCACAAGAATACAGCATCAACGCCATCTAGCCATTCTATTTTGTTCTCACACTCCAATGTATGATCAAGATAAAAAGTAAATATTTCATAAAATAACAATACCAACGTAATAATACACTACAGAATCCATTTACAGCAATAACACATCATGTATATCACATTCTGTCCACAGTAGCAGGCACCGGAGTATTTGCCCATAGTAGCTAAACATAGCCTGTAGTAGGTCAACACTGGAGCGTAGAAATGACACATGTTGCGTAGGTCCGACGAAACTACCAACGCTACGGGCACTACTACCGTGAATTTACACTACATATGTTGAGGTAGTACACGGTATTGTAGTCATGGTTTTGCTGATGTATGCTGTGAACTTGTAAGTTTGTTTCACCCTGCGCCTGCAATCGCCTGCCCTTCTAGTGCATATAGGCTTGATATACTATGAAGGCGCCTTCATCTACTATAACGCAATAGCTCAGGGCTCAGTACCAGCCCTGCGCTTTACTGGTCTCTCGCTCAGCTGGGTGTACCAGGCAAAAAGATTACCCCATATCCGTTTATACTTTTGCTTGTATCTACCCATTTTCCCAATCGATTTTTGTGCTTTTTGTTTTGACAATATCTCATGCTTGTACCCTACTATAATACACCAGCTACATGGGCAAAACCTCCGGCGTTTGGCGACTAGGCAAAGCTCAGCGTCTGCAGGTCACGTGGGGTATTCTTTTTGCATGGTACTGTATTACTCATAGCCACCAGGTGTTTGGGCGCCTAATCAATCTTATGTTTTAGATTCAAAGGCCGAGGGGGCGTCAGGAAATCTCGGTGACAGCGATTGCGTGGCCGACAAAAAACATGCGAAAGCGCGCAGAAAGATCGGCACGACGCGAATAAACGGCCGGCAAACGGCTGTAGTATTTAAACTCGGAAATTATTCAGTTCGAACAACATCTTCACCTATAACAGATCATCCTGTCTAGAAAATGCTCGGGCAACATAACGAAACAGTACAAGCCGACCATTCACGAGACCCTTGGTATGTGTGGTACTTATTCTATGGTTAGTAACTCACCAAGACTGGGCAGCCCTTACGTTATTATACACGACGCTGGAGAAGGCTTCGCGGGCGGGGCAATCTGTGGGGCGATTTGGCATGGTATAAAGGGGATAAGAAACTCCCCTAAAGTAAGTGGTGCCGAGAAAATAACATACTAAAACTAAATCACGCAATGGGGATGTAGGGATGCCGAATTGAAGGCATGATGACAGGTATAAAATATCGTGCACCAGTCACAGCTATGCATTTCGGCAAATGGGGAACATTCCTGTCGGGCTTCAACTGCCTAGCAACAAACCTTCGTCAAAAAGAAGATAGATGGAATCCTATCATTGCAGGCGTGATGTCGGGGGGTTGTCTAGGAGCACGCGGTGAGTGGTTAGATAGCTAGCTGCCCACCACGGGCGAAATTGCATTACCATGCACCAGACTAAACCTGAATCAACCGCGCTCAGGTGGTCCCAGTAATGCGATACAATCCGCGATAGCGGTTGGACTGTTGTTCAGCGTTTTTCAGGGAACCGCTATCGCCTTGGAGCGTGCGCTGGTGTCACGTAATAGACCAGTTCCACCACTATGTAGGTAACAGTGGCCACCTATGATTCGTGGTGTGCGCTAACACATATCACATCAGTACCCTCGACTATTTTATCTTGATTATCTCTGTTTTGTGAAATGTATGCGCGTCACACAGCTGGATCAAACCTGCTCGCTTGTGTACTATTACTATGCTTAGTGTATATTCTACATGTTTTACAGGCAGGCTCTACGCACGCCGCTCGTTCAGCCAGCATGAGCCGTCCTGTATTAAATTTTATTTAAGAAGTCCTAGTATACAGCTGATTTTCGGCACAGAAACACAGTTGTCGGAGAACCGAAAGGTCATATTCAGAGACATATGCGAGTAAAAGCGCGTGCTCCACTTTTCCTGGATTCGAATGGCACGCCGGATGTTTTTAAATTTCCCCAAGTTCTGTGAGCTCAGTCTTGCGGGATCCTAACGCTAAGCATCGCTAACCAAACGAAGGTGTAGATTTGCGAATACCATACGCTTTATGGGGGTATGATACTGCTGTAGAGCGGTGTATGAGCCAACTTGTTTGTCTGTGTTAGGCGTCCGACTCTTAAAGTCGCGCCCCTATCCTTCGTACCGGCTCAGTCGACCACGTTCACTGAGCCGGTACGTATTCCTTTATTTCTTTCTATAATTATGTATCTAACACCTCTTGTATCGCTGCCCCCCCCCGTTTGTTTGTTAGGTAGATATTTTCGTATCGATGCTGAGTTGACCACGTCGCTCCCCATTTGTTTGTTAGGTCCGATTTGACCTATTCGTGGTTGTTGACTCACGTCAGATACTCATTTGTCTGAAGCAACATGCAGTTCGATGTTATAATGCACGATAAATCTTACTCGGGGCAACATTGAGAGCTCCAATTCTGGCTGAAATTAGAAGATTGTTCAACGGTTGAGTTAAATTTCAGGCTCCGCTGTCTCGGGCGTCAAAATGTCAAAAAGATCTGAACCAAAAATGAACTGGGCAGTGCTTTGGGCGCTCGGTGATTCCGGGTAAGTCATTGATCGAGTTATGATATAGCGCCAACCAATGTTCGTGGTGCAAAGCACAGGTCCTTGCTGTACTTTTGCTGTGTACGGTTTGAAAAGCGCCACAGTGGCTACGATAAAATTTTTGATAATACGGAGGGCTATATGCGGCACTGCTGAACGGCTACACGCCTAGACGTGAACAATCGGCAAAGTCCAATGCCCGAAGATCACAGAACCCGGCATGGCAGCACGTGTGCCCACCATAAGAAGTGCTACCGATCCTTGTGGAGTGATCCTCATATAAGTCCCGGCGGACGAGATCAAACAGCGGCTTGACCTTTTCCCCTCTACCCTTCCGCCTCGAAATGTGAGGTTGGTTCTACTGTTTAGTGGCCTCCTCTACTCCTTTTCGCAGGCCTGGGGATTGGGACTCTCGTGGCCCGCTGATGGTGGTATCATATGCAAGTCGACTCGACTTTGGAGATTGGTGAACATCAAAGACTAATATATCATACGTTATCTTAGCAAGCAAGACCATACAGATATCGTTTGACGGTGGCACGGTAAGTACGCCATCGGCTAAGAGGTTCTCTAAGCTGATTGTGCCGCAACTTAGGCACCTTATACCTTGACGGTCTTGGGCTTCAACACTAGGAATGCAGATACCCAACTCGATCAGGTTACGAACCAGCTGGGACCAAACGTACAATGGCAAGGCGGTCAATTTTTTTGTTCTAAATATATCTGCTAATCAAATCTTGAGTTTCAGGCCTGTTAGCGTTCCGGATGGATACGTTCGCTTCAATGTAACAGATGCAACAGGAGGGAGTATCATATCATACTGGCAGGTCGTATACGTATGTTTTATTTTCTATACATACCCTACTTGATCTTACGTCTGGTTCGTAGCCTAACCCAAATGTAGCCGTCAGCACACTGAGCGTAGCGAGCACTGCATCTGTAGTGAGTATTTGTGAGGTGCTGGTAGCATAAAGTGTGTTCATTGCTTCAATAGGCCTCTATGCAGAGCCTACAAGCCTATATTAGTGGTTTGAGTACAAGTGTATGCCCCCACAATCAGTGGCAGACCCACATTTGCTAAAAAAAATATCGTAGGCACAGGCTGCGACAGGCACCGCTCGACCTCAGGAGTAAGACAACAGTGCTCTACTATCGATTACTAAATCTTACACTTTTGTATATTGCAATAGTGGTCCAACAAGTGCACCTGTTTCAACCTCAAACTCGTCTACCAATGTTGGCCCGATTGTTGGAGGAGTAGGTCCCGTGTCGTTTTTGTTCAAGTGATTTACTGATATGTGCTCTAAGGTTATTGGTGGAGTCGCTGGTCTCTTGATCATTGCCATCTTCGCACTTTGGTGGATACGCCGATCATATCCCCGACCAGAATCCTACAATAGCGATGATGCGACAAATACTGCATACGGCGGGTGGAGCGGTCATCAAGCACCAGATAAAGGGTCGAATTTGGCACAAACATCGATGCCATATAACCCTCTCAACAGGCGGGATCCCCCGATGTCATCTCACCCACGCCAACAACACCCAGTCAAGTCCAGGCTCAGCAGATGCAAGGAGTGTATGGAGGGCTGCCAGAGATTCACCGCGGATACCGCTGAATAAATCAATGGGCATATTGCTGTAAATGGCAGCTCTGTTTTGTGCTGTGTTAAGGGTTGTATCGCTAACTTATGGGAATGACCCTACGTTTTCCTGCTTGGCATCACGCATATAGGGGCAAGAAGCATTAGATTACACACACACACATATATATATATATATTCATATTAGACACACAGCATCCCACGTCGACGTCCTGCCGAGCCAGGCTGCATAGATCACCAGGCGCTGACCCACTTTAATTGCCGCCCAGAACGGCCCTCTGTGTTGGTCTAAACAAGCCGCATTAAGTCATTCTTATGAACTGAATTCCACACGAGAACCTTCGGCTTGCGTGGGCACAGCCAAACGTTCTGACCGGCCTGTCAGAACATGCCGATCTTGATGAAAATAAGAACTCAGGCGTGGGCGGGGGTGCTGGGCGGCTGTTGCCCTCTTGGCCGGGGCCGATCCTTTGCACCTTCGTATGAAGTTATATCAAGTCCGGACACCACCACATACTCCCAAACGACTATCATGATCTGGGTTTTGCGAACTCCACGGGGGGCTAATTCCTTCGTGAGTAGTTCACAACAATACCCTAGCCCGAAACTCGAAGGATTGAGGCCATGTGGCAATCTCCTCTACTTCATTTCTTGATAGACGCGTGTTTTTATGACTATTGTAGCCCTATTGTGTGCTGTCTCTCCCGTCCGAGGTTTAGAAATGTCATGGCCAGACGATGGTGGAATCATTGGTGAGCTTAATGACTGTCACATCGCTCATTGTCGAGTGACGTGGGCTGCCGCAGCCGGCGAAACTATTCAGATATCATTTAGTGGTGGCCAGGTTCGTGCAGTCCATGATATTCGAGGAATTGGCTGATGCAACTTGATCGGACTTGGACAGGCGCCATATATATTATCCGTCCTCGGCTTCAATCCTAAGAACGCTGACGACCAGCTTGTTCAGTTTACGAATCAGCAGGGCCCAAACGTGCAATGGTGAAATTTTTTTCATCAGTTCTTTTTATTTATGTCTCACAAGTTACACGACCACTAGGGTAGTCAACGTGCCTAATGGATATGTCCGGTTCAACGCGACTGATGCTACTGGATCGACGATTATGTCTTATTGGCAGACCGTCTACGTAAGCTGATCTCTATAATCCACAATCTCAACCTGAGTTCAACAATTTACAGCCCGGTGCAAACGCCCAGGCGAGCTCAGTTAGTATAGCCAGTACAGCTAGCACAGCATCAATAGTAAGGCCATGTTACTTTCCTACAATGAACACTACTCATATCTCGTCTAGGCTTCTATACAAAGCTTTCAGGCATATATTAGCGGGTTAAGCATAAGCGTGAGTTAGAAACTCTCTTTTAGCGAAACGTTTGACACTCGTAGAACTCTCTAGGCGCAACAAGCGACGAGGACTGGCTCTACGTAATAGCCGCGTTGATTAGCCATCCTAAGCCATCATTTGCTGACTCGATTATGTAGGCCGCCAGATACTTCTAATCGGCAAATCAATCCTGGTTCGATCATTGGAGGTGTAAGTCTCATCACTCAACTCGCAAATGGTTACCTAAGATCTGAATAGGTCATGGGTGGGGTAACACTGCTGTTGGTTATCGGTGTACTTGCATTTTGGAGGACCCGCCGCGGATATTCTCAGCTCTCCTCGGAGAGGCAAGAATATGATGCGCACAGTATAGTACCGACAATAACGCCTTACGTTCACCATTACGACCCAGTACCAGTGAGCTCACCGCCTCCACCAAGCAGTCTTGGCAGCCTCCCTCCATACCCAGCATCTGTAAAGGGGAGGGTAAATTAGGAGTTCTGACATTTCGGACAGGTTGGTTATGTATCCCACGTTGTAACTTATATGTAAACCGAGCCTTGGTCTTGGAATCTTTCATAACTGAACGAGCACTGTTTTAAACCAGCCCAAAAGCCGTCAGGTCCAGTTAGGCTACAAATGAGGGTGTTCAAGAATACGGTAATATCATGAGATGTCTACTTCTGTTGCCGTTAAAAGGCGCAAGTTTGTGGACTTAGGATTTCCTGGCCGGGTGACTGTGGTATTGTATGTAAGCCTAGACACCTTCAGCGAACCCACCGAAAGCTTTCGTAATGGGAAAACGGTCCCAAAATGAAACAGGACAACAAGGCGTCGAAGAAGAAAATAATACAACGCGAGACCAACAATAAGATTTCGGTCAAAGCCGTGCCATCCGGGTTTCCGGATAACCATATGCGCATCATTATTCGAGGTAGGATAGTCCGATGCCCATGAGTGGGTTCTATTAGTCCGAGGTCGATCTCGCCACAGTTTGACGTAGACCAAAGTGCCGAGGACGAAAATCGTAGTCTTGTGAAGGGGACGAGGAATGAACCTACAGGGGCATTCCAAGAAAAAAACGAGGAATGAGCGCTGGGGAGGCTGGAGGTCATCTGATGTCCTGGCATTTTGCTCACCCAAGACGCGAGGACACCGATTCAGGCACCCGATACGATCGCACCGCCAATTCATCGCGGCACTATTGTGCCTTTATTGTACCAGCGGCACTAAACCCAAAATAAACCCACCGAGCCCAGACAATCGATCTGCTGTCTCAATGTGCTTGTTTGCTACTCCCCTTCTCACAAAGGAGTTGGGCGGCCGTACGATCATTCGAACCCAGCGATTGTGCTCATTATTTTCGATTCCTTATTGTTGGATGACTTATAAAACCTGATGGTGACCATCCTCCACTGCATTATCCTTCGGTCACTTCTTCTACAGTCGCCTCTTCTTCACACATACGTCCACTCTTACACTTACTCATGGATTCTGTCGCCTACATCGAGATTCCATCTGACGCCCCCGTCAACCAAGAGGGTTCTGACAGTAAGGGCTACTACTGCGTCATTGCATAAACAACTTCGTTCTTGGCTGTGCTCGGATATTTATATCCTTGTATGGGCGGCTATTTTCGTTCTTGAGCTGCGTCTACACAGGTGTAATTATGCTGAATACTGTGGATTATTGTAATTTTGTATCTCTACATACGGATATGTTCAATGCAGAGTTGAACCATCAGACATGATTGTAGAGGTCAGCTGGTTTTCTAAAGACGGATCGCATTTTGGATCACGTTCTGGACTATTTGCTCTGTTTTTTGTCTAGCAAGAGTCCCATGGTGCTGTAGCTCCACATAAGTATGGTTTTTGAACATCACTGCTGCAAGATATCGTAAAGGTCCGACCACCATATTACTGCAAAGCTCAAATGAAACTAAAGTGGCGGTAACTCGGGAAGGGTTACTGCCCAAGCAACGGGAGCTTCTACCATGATATTATATTACACCAAACCTGTGCGAGTGAGCGTTATATCAGTGTGAAGCAGTGTAACGGACCCGACGGAGGTACACGAGACATATGGGGTGAAGGAAACGGCGTGGCGGTCACGTGCACAGGCGAGCGCGTATCCTATCCACAATGGTAGTGCGGCAGCGCCCGATGGTGCGCGTCGCATTTTCATCCGCACACCAACGCCGTAACATTCGGATAAGACCACTATGGGGCCGTTCTCTAACGCAGCCACCTTTTTCTCTCCCCTTCTCTCTGACGCGCTTCGAGCTTTGGTGGCCCGCAAGATACACAGTCAAGTGGCGCTATATTGTGGCGTGGATGTATGTGAAGCTCAAATTACCCAAGTTCTGTCCGGCCCTCGATCGAAAATTTTGGTAGTTGATACGGTCTCAATTCCCTATGCTACTCGGGGTTGCACGTCTTTTCGAGAGCAGCCTCAGCTTCCTTGTCTGCCAGCTCTGTCAGTAGTCATATCCTAGGAATCAAGTTATCCCCTACATCGGCTTTCAGCACGAACGTGCCCTCACTTCCAGAGCATGAGCTAATTCGATACTAAAGCTAATAGCCATGGAGAGTAAATGAACGCCGCCTTGTGTTTGTTCGCGGGAACATCGTTTTGGGAGCCATTGCTGGATTCATCATCTAATCGCAATCCCTAGTGGCTTCGCCGGTTGATCTATATGCTAGGAAGGCCTTAAACAACGAACACGGGGCGCCACGTGCAAATCGGCAGCCCAGTCGTCCGTATTTGCGGTCGTTTATTCGCTCCCGTCTATCCTTCCCCAGATCTTTAATTGGAGCATTGCGAACCGCCTGTTTGGGTCTGCTATCGGGTGGGCGCCTGTCTTTACACCCGAGTTTATAAATACGCTGAGCTATCTTAAACCTAGGTCCTTTACGCATTTTGTTCTGCGGCCTGGTGGATATCGGTGGTTGCTTTCTTGGTTCCTTTTCTGTGGTGCGTTTGCGCTACACCTTTGAACACCGCTGCTATGGGACACTGCAGGAGCCTGGTTCAAAATCGATACAGGCCAGGTAATTAGTCCAAGCCTTGGAAACCCACTCAATATCAATTTACTCTATGCTATCCATTCATTTTGGTTTAATGAACATCCTAACGCATCGTTGATCTCCAGACTGCAAAGCAAATATGACTAAGTCAAGGTGTGCCTATGATGAAACTCTCAATCTCAAAACGAAGTTAGAAATTGACTCGTGCTTCTCGGTATATATTTTACTTTCTGCTGAATTGGCCAATGTCAGCACGAATTGCCCTCCAAGACCTGTGGCTCTCTTTTTGGATATCAAAGCCGATCCCACGGTATCGGAGCTAGTTTGCCGGGGATGTTTCCTGCTGCTTGGGAAGGACCTGGGACACTCTTCCACCAACCGGCTAGCATTTCATTTTAACTTTGATGTTATAGCTTATCCCATTCTCCTATTTGTCCCTCCCCCGTCGCTGTCCAGCCTGCTGCGGCCCAAGCCTGCAGACTTTCAAAAGACCTAATCTACAAATCGGCTCCAGCAGCCCCCAGAGCGCTTGATCAGCTTGTCGGTACTGCAACCGCTGTCGTAAACCACGTCCCCGGTTATGACCCCCATCTTCTTGCTGTCGCATTCTGCATCTGCAGCGTTTATTAATTTCAGTTCAACTCCCTGCATGAATCAAATCAAGGAAGCTATCTCAACCCGATTTGAGTGTTGTGATGAGCACGCTCTCGCAAGATGAAGTTGTTTGGTTGCGCTAGCTGTGGAACGTGCTGTTCTTGAGGCTCTGGGAAGCCAGGCTCGAAGCATTGTTGACCAATCGGGTAGCTGATGTTTGGGCAACCAAAGGCGAGCTGGGAGGGCCTTGCTACGAGATGTTGTAGTCACTCTAGATTTGCAGCGCCATCCACGCTGGTGGCACACTCGTAGTACGAAGATCCTTGCGGTCGTGTTCAACGAAATATTCCCCGTGTGTTGGAAACCTTAATCTCGTACCCTGGTATTTTCGAGGAGCTTGTGGGAGAGACCAACGCCAATCCGACCTTAAATGCTGAAGATGATGTGGGAAAAGTCGCCCAACTTGTTGTAGAAGGTTGGTCCACGATCTACGGGCTTTGTTCGGCATGGCATATTAGCACATAAAATGCAGTCCTGAGGCGGGTCATCCGCATGATCGTACCGGAGTTTGGCCCGCGATTGACAGCATTTGAGTTCTCACCTAGCTAGACGACTGTAAATGATGGTAGACTATTTGTAGCTGGTTAGACTAGGCATGTGTAGTCGTGTTGTCGCACGTTGTTATGCTTCCTCTAACGCAACAAATGTCGGCAGACCCCGCTCAGGAATCCTTCTTTTCCTTTCCCGAGTCTCGTGACTGGATTCTTGTTGCATCGCTCGGAGGCCGGAACGTCATTCGACGTCCAGCATGGAGGAATTGTCCGGCTATGACACAGTGGCCGATGACTGTACGTGCCAGACATACCGGATCGTCTTTGTGCTGAAAAGGATAAAAGGAAACGGCATTCTGTTCGTTCGCCATCCCACTCTCGACCTGCAAGATGATTTCTGAAATACTTTCTACGCCATTTTGGGGTATTTCCACTATCACCTGGCTCGCGGTTGGCGCTTGCTTCTCTTGGCTTCTTTATCGTCTTTTTGCGCCCGATAGGTTGTTGGTTGAACTGCCTAGTCCACCTAAAGAAAGTTGGACGACTGGTAAGATGGCTGAATTTAGCCACAGTACTTACAGCTTACTCCTCGTTTAGGCCATTATAGGAAACTATTTGGACTAAATGGAACTCGGTACCACGAGCATCTGGTTTCGACTTACGGAACGACCTCGAAGATAAATGGTGCCTTTGGTGTTAGTGCACTCTCTCGTTCTTCGTTGTACGTTTTCATATTGGCTTAATCTATATTAGGAGGAGATGATCTTCACGATAGATCCTGCCGCTCTACACGCGATGTTTGTTAAGGACCGGGCGAGTTTCGAGCGCCCTCGCGGTTCGACTATGTAAGTGTTTGCTCATCGTATTTATTTGGTGGAGTCCTACTAAAAATGGGTTTCAGGACGATGAGGTTCGTTTTTGGAGGCGGGTTGCTCAGTTTGACAGGTAAATGCATACACGTTGAGCCGCCTGGCAGCCTTGACATGAATTTCAAGACGACGAACACCGGCTTCATCGCAAGGTCAGGTTATACCAATGAGTCAGCAAGTTGGGAAGCTGATAGTTCGACGACGCTTTCCAGCTGTTGAATCCAGTTTTTACAATGAAATTCCTCCGTGAACGTGAGTGTCACATTATCTGTTGACTTCGTATTTGAACTCATCGTTGATCTAGTGGTACGGCCCATGCATATACTTTGATTTTGCATCAGTACTAACCCGAGTGCAGATGCCGGTGTTCATGAATATCGCCGAACAGGTTCGCATAATAAATTCACCAATGCACTACTTTTCGACCCCTGAATGGATTTATGGCCTCATAGACTAGCGATGCCATCAAGAGGGATCTATCGAACGCAAAGAGCTCGTCCAAGGAGTTAGATATTTTCCCGTGGATAACCGCCGCTGCCTTGGAGCTAGTTGGCGAAGCCGGACTCGGATACTCATTCGATTCGTTCACGGGACAACGTAACGAGTACAATATTGCCATCAAGAGTGTCTTGTGAGATTGGATTCATCATAAGCTGTTGCCCACTAATATTTCCGACTGTTAGACGTCTATTTAATCAGATTGGCCCCTATACCAAAGTACTGCCACTCCTGTACAACTTTGGAACTGCCGCATTCCGTCGTTGGGCGGTGCAGTACATTCCTCTCACCATAGTCCGTCAAATCCGCCATGCAGTAGCAATTCAGAACGAACAAGCCGAAGAAGTCCTGCGAGCTCGTCAAGCCCTGCTATCCTCGGGTAGCGATCTTTCGGCGGAAGCGGGGCGTGGACGGGATATTATGACCCTGCTCAGTGAGTGAAGGGTAGCATGTTCGGGCTTAGCTGCTAACTAATCGCGCTCGTGATAGTGAAAGCGAATGAAGTAGAAGGCTCTGAGAACCACATCGATCGCCAAGCCATGATCGGACACATGAAGTGAGGCTTGAGTTTATTACACTACGAATTCGGCTCTTACATATACTCTAATGTAGCACGTTTATATTCGCGGGTCATGAAACTACCAGGTGGATTGAAACACACTTGACCATCATCATCCCACTGAAATATTTTTAGCACATTGATATCCAGAATTCTCAACATATTGGCCGACTCGCCTCAGACTCAGGTAAAACTTCGGGAAGAAGTGCGCTTGTATTTCGAGGGGCACAAGGATGAGGTAAACCATGATGGGCTCTTGGAACTCCCGTACTTGGATGCAGTAGTTCGTGAGACGCTGCGATTATATGGCCCAGTAACTCAGCTCGCTAGGGTGTGAGTATTCTCGTTGCCTTTCTTGAATTTTACTGACCGTGAGGTGCAGGAGCCAAAAGGACGCGATCATCCCGCTCCAGTATCCCATCCAAACGCCAAAAGGCGAGATTTCTAGCATTCCAGTTAAAGCGGGTACTCGGATAGTTACTAGCATTCACATGGGAAACCGGTATGGTAAGATTTGGGGGGAGCGAGCAAACGAGTTCTGGCCAGATCGTTGGATTGGCTCTAAGTTGGACGAAGTCACGGAAGCGGGGGCCCATCTACCTGGCGTATATTCAGCGATGTGAGTTTCAAAAGCTTGCAGAGGTATTCAAATTTTAATTTAGGTATACAACAGGATGTCATTCGGGGCGGGACCTACTGCATGCATGTAAGTAACTTTCTATGGCGACGATTTTAGTTACCTGATGGCACATATATCAAATCAGTGGGTTCAAGGTATATATAGTGAAGAAATTGAAATATTGGGCAAATAGCTAACACCTCCCCTCAGTTTGCGCTCCTTGAGACTAGTTGAGCTGGATTAAATTCACAGTTCGGTACACACGCTGATATCTTGAGTTTAGAGGTTGTGGTAGCTATGATGGTGACAAGGTTCAAATTCGAACCATCTCAGCACAATCCATCACAATGGGAGGTGAGCAACGACAAGCCGCTTCGGAGGCCTGGTACCTGACATCTTCAATTACAGACGCTAGGGGTACAGTTCCCATTCGTGAAGAGTGATCCAGCCAACATGGAAAGGGTTCCTAAGCTGCCACTTCGGGTCGTAGAGCTGTGAGCTGGAAGGCTGAAATTCGTGCATATAATATATGCACGATAACCCCTCTTAATCACAATCCGTTTCATTGTATAACTTCTTTCAAATCAACCTCACCTGATTTTGTCGAAAATTTTATCCTACTGGCAACTTGGTTTCCCGGGGCGATCATAACGTGGCTGAGAACTGCACTGATGCGTGACCAGTAATGAGGTCAAACTTGTCCAAGCATGGATTACCACCTCAGATTATCTGCAACTAGTAGTCAGTCAAATCTATCAGGCAATTTCCTTGGTCTCCCAGCCAATAATGGCGTTCCCATTGGCTTAGTTTGTGCGCTTTTTTTAATGAGATTATTGTCTCAGACGGCTGCTCTACATAACGGTCGCCGAGTTTGCCATAATAACCAGCAACCGACCTGTGCCCCTGCGCGAGGATGACACGCTAGTTCAGAGTGGACGGTTTACGGGCCGCGGTGTTTATTTTGCTTTTTGCTTCCATCGCTACCTCCTGCAGTAGCTCGTACTTTACCCGACCTCTGCGCCCTCCAGTATTTCCTGTGGCTCGCGCTGACGGCCTTGCTAATTTGACTTGCCCTATCTGACAGTAAAAGGCGTCTCTTCTCATTACTCCTTATTTCGAGAGCGCATAAGACTGGACCCCTGTACATAGATCCCGACGCACGGCTGAACACCTCCAGAATTTCATTTGTTCCGCTACACCCCGAACCTGTTGCATCCCACGCAGTCGCCCCTACGTTGGTGATACTCCATATTGCCGAGCTCCGCCGTGTATGGGCATACGAGCCCTCCGCTTAAATACATGGACCAACCCCAATAATTTAGGGTGAGTCAGCCTGAAGAGCACGGGGTTGCATGGGCCAGAGCTTAGGGTATATAAGAGCGGAAGGGGAGACACAGCTGGAGCCATCCGTGTCCTCCCAACCACCCCCCTCGTTGCTTAATCTCGTGAACCTCCGCCTCTTGTACTCACACTCTTACTATGGTGAAGTGTCCGTATCACATACGACCTGTCATAGGTGCGTCAGGAAAAAACCCCGGAGCAAATTACGGCAATTTGCCAGCAATTTGCCCTTTTGCCTGGTTTGCTTGTGCCAACTAGTGTACTAGTATATGCTTAGTTATTCGCGTTACCTTCACTGATTTCAAGCCGGCCAGAATGTTCTCATTATATGATCGGTGGCCTCGGGTTTTGTTTCAGTCCAATATGGAGTTGACTATAGCCGTGGGCCTAAGTCTAGGTCCCTCGCTATCGCTCCGGCTGGGCGTCTGTTGCCCTCATTCGGCAACCTCTTGGGTAAGTTATTTTTCTAAATATTTTATGTGTACACTACGATTTATCAGTGCACCGGTTCTAGGTTTCTATCGCCTCTTAGACTAAGCTGCCTCGAAAACAAACAATAATCAAGCTATTCCAAATTAAATCGTTTTTCTCCGTCTCTTGTACTCTTTCTTCTTCCTCATCCCGTGTTTTGTGATTTCCGCTTTCGACTCGTTACAACTCCTCCAATTGGTATGCTCATTTACTCACCCCCCATAATCACCCCTGACTCTTCCATCTAGCACTTGGTATCCACACGCGCGCCGCTCGCCTATAACCCGACCGCCGTTCCCTGGTCTGCCTGCATCCTGCGTCGTGCCCGCAATGGGTATGGCTGCATTCATGGTCAGCGCGGCCCGGACCAACGACCCAGCTTGGACAAAACGCTGCACCAGTCTCTGGCCGTCAAGACCGTACCAGACTCAAGCTCGACCGACGCTAGGAGGCCCTCTGAGCGCCCAGCAGGTCGAGGAACTTGTGCCTAGTGTACGCGGCCGGACGTCTAGTCAGCGCCGAGCGGTAGTTTGAAGTAGGCAACCAAATCCATCTGCTCGGTCATGCATTCGTGAAGGACGGGCTGCGCTGAAGTGACCTACTGAAGTGACCTACAGTGGCTTGGCAGCCCTTCGGAAGAGCCCGTGGATGAACCGAGGTCTCACCGCTATTGCAGCTCAGCAAGGCCGTTATGCGTCCATAGGCATATGCAGACAGACTGCCTTAATGACGAGCGGATAGGAGATGGGTGAGTAAGGGTACGAATGCTTTACCATCTAGACGGACCACACCCCTCAAAGAGTAAGCATTGGTCAGCCCCTTTGTTCATACTAACAGACCCCGATGTAGAGTTGAAAAAAACTCAACTGAACCAAAATATTCTTCTTCTCGAGCTGGGTTATTTAAAATTTTATCTTTCTGTTCTTGGCCGTATCTGTGCGGCCGCTTCAATGAATTCCTCTGATCCCCAACTGCTTCCTTGACATCGCCGAAGTGGCGACTGTATGCGCTGCTTTCGTGGGCTTATACCAGTAAGAACCAGCCCTGGGGCTTAAACGCTCATTCCAGACACTGTCCCTGATTACCGCCTTTTTGTTTTGACTTGCCTTATCTGACGGGAAAAGACGTCTCTTCTCGTCGCTCCTTATCTCAGAAACGTACCAGAGTAAGCACCTGTACACAAACTCCGCCCCGCGACCGAGGCACCCCTAGATCTTACCCTTTCCGCTATACCTCGGTTTATCATTGTATGTTTGAGTCTTTAAGAAGCTGCATGCATTACAAGAGTGTTACAAGCCGTGAACGCTTGGTGGCGCAGCCACCCGATTCGGCATCATCACGTGTGTCTCAGGTGTGTATTTAGTTTCACGTGTATACATCCAGCTCTGGGGGTATTTCTCCCTGGACCGTCGTGCTCTCAGTCAATGCAGTCGCGTAACGATGGAGGCGAATGTTCTCGTGGGGAGGGGAGTGCGAGTGACACACTGGATCCTTGGCCTACACAGCCAGAGGAGTTCGACCTCCAAGGAACATTCGAAGGCGGGTGTCCGTCGAAGGTTCCGGATAATATCCGTGGGATGTTCACATGAGATCTGAAAAACGATTGGATTAGAACCTCCAGGCAATGCGGTCGCGATGCCTATGCGACACGTCTGAAACTGTCCTACGAACCTCAGAGCCTCAAACACCTCTCCGACATTGCCAGATGCCAGGAGCTTGTAGATGGATTGACGATCGTCAGGGGAGGGGCATTGGGCAGTATAATTGGCCTTGGGAGCTCGCGGCCCTTCGCCATCCCACCACCACCACCCAGTCCTCTCCCCCTTACTAACACCTTCGACTCAAATTCTCTCGTTGATATGTAATATAGTCAGTTGGCGTCATTGAGCATCAGGTACGATCCACCTATTCCACATGTGAGCCGGAGGCTCACTGCCAATCACACAGGCCATCGACTTCCTACCATCGACGTTTGCCACAACCTGCAAGATAGTGAGGAAATTCCGACTGGTTTAGCCCTGATTGTCGTAGTGATAAACTTTGTTTTAGATTTTCGGCAGCGAATATTCAGTTCCAAGATAGAGCGAATGGCCAGGTTTTGTGAGTCGATACCGGAGAGCACTCGAGTGGTAATAGATGTGACCTATGCACTTCTTCATGATGTATTTATGTACGAAACGCGTGTACCTATTGTGCATATAAATACATATTGCTATTTTAATCTATAAATGCGGTATATAGACGCTTTGAATGCTTATAACAATGTCCCCATTTTGTTTATGTGTGCCATGGGATTGCCGACGATCAAGCCATTTTACCCGGCGGTCTAACACCCATTTCAAATATTTAGAAACCTCGCTGCGATGTTCTCGTGTCAATTGACGGTCATTTAACTCGCTTCCAGAGCTCCGAGAGCTGTCGCGGTAAGGTTGTTCTGAGGTTCCACGCGTAACGCCCAGGGAACATTAGAAAAACCTCTGTCCGACATCCACATCCGCTGGCTGTGTAGAGTATTCATTTGATACCCTCTTGTTCCCACGTAGAGATCTGGATTTTTTGAAATTTACTCATCCTTCTACCCAGCTGAGGGGGTAATTTGAAAAAGTAGCGTGCGGTTTGATATCTCAGTCTCACTCGCTTGAGACTAGTTGACCGTGGCTATGACGTAGCCACTTTAGCGACGGACACCCAAACAAATACAAGCACATTCGGCAACATAAATTTTTTTAGCGCGACCACGACTCTCGCTTCGACAACCGAGATAGCTGTTTGTTTTTCAAGATACTCAACTTATTGTACTAGCGCTACGCTCTTGCAATAACTCAAGTCTGGTCGCAAATGAACAACCAGACTCTTGGTCAAAGCCAAAAACCAAATGAATAAGAATCAAGACATGTCTTGGCATGTTATCGAACAATGCAATATTTCTGTTCGAATAGATAACAAGGTATTTGCTCGTGGAACTTGTGCTATCTTCTATCGTTGACGTCATGTTTTGCTTGCACCTTCAGATGCTCCCCGAAACCCCAGTGCATCGAATCTCAATGGCTTCCGTAGCCCCACAAATAGGTCATAATGCACTAAAGCCTGCAGAGATGCGCCCATGGCGAATGAGCACAATATTCTGACATCATCGGGCCGACACTCTCTCCGCGATATGCAGCACAGGGTAATGAACAACCCTTCCCACTCACAATCGCCCCCGTCCTGCAGACTAAACTGTGCGCATCCCGTATCTGCCCGTCTTTCAGCCCGTCTCCTTCCGCTTCCTCCGAGTTCTTATTTGTATTTATCTACTCAGTAGCGTCGAAATGCCGGGGGGCCCCTCTCGCCGGGCCACCTCCGCACGGCGTATCATCCGACGGAACAGCACGGGTTGCCGGCTAGACCTACAGGGCATGACATAACTTGGTTATAGTACGACAGTTGTATGCACACCCAAGGCATACTCCGCTCCTCGGCGGGGCGCTACTGGATTTGGATGCCGAACCTCGTGACACCGTGTGACAGCTGGATGGGGTTTATCTACGCCCAACCCCCGGTGCTCGTTTTTAGCTGGCAAGACGAGCGCCTTTTTCTCTATATCTGTTTCTTTCGTGCGACCACCAACACCCTCTTCGTTGTGTTCTTGAATATCCGAAGATGACTGCTAGACTCGTACTTGACGCTATTCCATCCGAGCTTCAGCTGCATATCCTCCGGCAGCTAAAGACGCGTGATGTCCTTGTTCGCGTCGCGCGTTTGAACAAGTATTGGTTCGATCTTGCGTCCGAGCTTGTGAGGCAGCGCGCTTTGTCGGTCCTGGGCCGACCTGGTGTGGGGTTAGCCGTGAGTAATTTCACGTGTCGTCCTCAGCTTTCAAGTCTAACTTGTGGGCTAGTTTGAGACGAGCGATCCGGCTGACTACAGGTCGCGTACAACTTACTCACTGCAATGCGGCTCGAGCCTGTTCGAGCCGACGCTTGAATGCGCGTCTTCGTTCACCCTACCCAAACTCTCACTCGGGTTTCCTTCGGACGCACCCACATTCAACTTTTCGTTGGATGAGGACGAGCATTTTGGATCGCTCTTGTGGGCCGTGTTGCTCACTACGCAACGAATGGTCAAGTGTCGAGTTTCCCCGCCCGCGTCGCCCAAACTCGTCGCGTTTGATCGGTCCACGACCCATTATCAGAGGGTGTCAGAGGGGCTCGACCGGTTCAGGCGGAGTGAATTTACGTCTGGTTCAGCTGATAAGGCTGAGGAGAGGCTGTTGTCTGGGGATGCCGGGCCTGGGGCGAGTTTGAATGCGCGGCTCGAGGGCGAGGGGTCGGAGGTCGGAGAACAGGGTAAGGTGGTTGAGGCTGCGGCAAGGAGAACGTTCAAGGTCGGACTGGAGGGTATCAAGCTTGATGCTGCTAGTGTGGTTATTGCTAGTGAAGAGAACACAAGAGGCGACGACATGACTGTGCTGTTTTGTGGACGGTAGAGTAGGATTAGATTAGATTGTATTTAATAGAGTTTGATGTATATTACCGATAATAATCCTACGCTGCGCTTCCGGTTACACATCAAGCGATCACCGGCGAGGCTGTTGGTTTAGCCAGCGCGCTCCATGACGTCGGTATGACCGGGATTGCTCTGGCTCCGATGGGGTGTTTGGACATGTTAGCTGTCGGCCTTTGTTTGGGGTGGAATCGGGACAGAAGCCGGTGTCTAAGCGAGCAGAGGGGCTGGCTCGGGTATCTACGTAGGTCTGAGGGTTGGGACCCGATTCTCACACTAGAGCAAACAGATCGCCAGAGTCAATGAAATTCCATCATATGTGCGAACCAAAACTCGGGAGGAAAGAAGGATAATTCGATGCCGAGTGGGGAAGTTTGAGTCGCATGGGCGACGCATACAGGGACGCAACGGCCCATGTGCATAGGTGTGCATAGATGCCAGCACACACAAACTCCGCCGTAAGAGTCGGTGCTTATTCACATGTGTGCGGGTGGGTCCGCTCGGGTGGGGCTTCTTCAGGGTCCAGGTCGGTCCGTTGCATCCGTCGCGCGATATGTAAGCCCCTAGGCTGCCCCATCTCCACCAGCCTTCTCGCCGCCGCATCTGTCGAGCGAGCCCCTATCGACGACGCTGCCAACCCTTGCCCTGTCTTCGATCGATCGTGCTTATCGTCCCCAGGAGACGACCACACTCGCTATCTTGTCTACCACACCTCACACTACGCCCACCACGGCTGCGATGAACGTCATGCCCGCCGCCGTCCCAATCTCGAATCCGCGCTTTGGCCGCTCAGACTTCAACTTCAACTCGGGCACCCGCATGGGCGCTGGTGATATGCCGTTTACCAGCGGCACTCCCGGCGGCTGGAGCGGGACCCCCATGTCGCTTGGCTTTGGCATGGGCACATCTTTCAAGCCAGAGTCCCTCAACACCGTCGGCATGGGAAGCAGCTGGAAGGCGGACACCGCCATGCCCGGCATCGCTACTGGCACTTCGTTTGTGCCTAGCTCGTTCAACGGCATGAGCTCGAGCTGGAAGGTCACCCAGGATCCCACCACGAGCATGTATTTCATGTCCGACGTCCCAGGTGGCACACTCGTCGGCCCTATGGAGTGAGTACTTGCGCAACGTGCGGTGGCAACCAGGCTGATAGCGGTCCAGCGTCTACGATTTCAAGTCGCACCTCTCTTCCTCCATCGATTCAGAGCACGGTCGATTGATTCGTTCGCTTGGGGGCGACGATCCCAACGTGTTGGGCGGCGAGGAATTTGTGAGTAGCGTGCCTGCCATGAAATCCCCATCTCAATTTCAGGATCGTATGTAATGCGTAAATCGCTGACGTCTCGCCCCGATCTGGTAGTGCCGGAATTATACATGCTGCGGCATCCCCCTCCCCGACCTCCATTCGCTCGTCGAGCACTTTGAGGAAGCCCATGTTGTCGTCGTTGACCCCAGCAATCCCATCCCTCCCTTTGACCAAAACGGCGCGCTTGCCTCTCTCCAAAAATCGGGCGCTAATCCGACCAATCCCCAGGCCAATAGCACCAACGGCCACGAGCATGGTGTTTTCCCTATCTCGCCCAACACACAGCCTACCCACACCAATCCCGGCGGATTCGATCCGGATACTATGGAACTCGACAACGGTGCGGCAACGGCCTCGCCTTCTCGCTCGAATACTCCACCGAGCGCCGTTTTCCCAACCGCAATTCTGAAGGCCCATCCTGGCAAGGCCGCAAATGGAACCAATGGCCAAGCCGGTAAACCAACGCCATTGATGCCCTTCCGGCCAACCAGCATGCAGTCTATGCAGCCCAATCCAAACGAGGCATTCAATCGGTATGCGGACTACTCGGATTTCTCAAGCCGCATGCCAGGGACGATCCCACCCGTTCCGACCGCCCCTGTCGCCGATAAGGGTGTGAGCTCGAGCAGCGACAATGTGATCGCCCCGGGAATGTTATTCGAGCGTGGACGAAAGAACAGCCGAGACGGGACTCCCGCGGACAGTCGTTTGACGAGTCCTGGACCCGTGGCGGGCATCACGGTATCCGGGAATCCACATGGTACAGACCAGGCTGAGGGATCGCGGGGTGGGTGGGAGAGCGGCATGTCGTCTCAGCAGCCGTCCCCAACCGCGTCTGAGCTTGCCGAGTACTTTGGACAAAGCTCGGCCGACGGGTCAGCAGACCCGAACGGGATGTCTGGACCCCAAGCTTCGACTACCCTCTCGCGGCCGTCCACTTCGTTGTTGTTATCCAAACCGTTCAAGTGCCCGACCCCTGGGTGCAACAAGTCGTATAAACAAGCAAACGGGCTCAAGTACCATATTACTCATGGCCAGTGTTCGTTTGTTCCGATGGATCCTCGCCTCGAGGGACTCGAGGAAGAAGACTATGATCGTGTCACGCGCCCGTATGACTGTCGGATCGGCAACTGCACTCGACGATATAAAAACATGAACGGTCTACGTAAGTATTTTCATGAGGCTAAATCGCTGCCTGCTGACAGTTACCCGATATAGGTTACCATTACCAACACTCTGGTGCCCACGGTGCCGTCGGTCTCGCCTTGCTTGCTTCGGGCCAGCACCACCTCCAGACAGGCGTTAATGCCGGCAAGGGTCTCGGTTCTCTTACGAACCTAACGACGCTGAGCAACGGCCGGAGTAATATCGACATTAATGGGAATAAGATCCCTGGCCCGCCCAAGCGCAAGGGCGAGCCTTCGATGCCACACAATCCTCATTTAGACGCACAACTTGCGATGGGTGTGCTCGGGATGAACCTGCGTGCGCCCTACAACTCCATGGTTAGCTCAGGCCAGTACAGTAGCCAGCCTTCTCCTCAGGCCGACCACCGCACGGTGGACGTGCAGAATTTCCCGATGGACGTGTGAATGTTTATCTCGCTTTTCTGGCATCTTGCTCGTCATCGGCTCTAGAAAAAGAAAAAGAAAAAAGGCTACGCTTGGTGGCTACATTTGACGTGTCTCGTACGTCTATTCTTATTTTTCTCTGGTATCTGTTGTTCGCGTCGTGTTTACCTGCGTGGTTGCTTCCATTATCCCCCTCCATTCAAACTCTCTAGATTTTCGCGCGATTTTTTCTTTTTTGATTGTCTGTGTCAGTTTCTGTGCTATGATGAATCTGTTTGTATTTGATGTAACGCCGCAGTACGATTGTCTTGTGAAGTAATAATAGTGGCGTGTTGGGTCATGTGATTTGGTTCTCTACCAGGTGTTTATTCATTTAGTACTGGGCAACATTTGATTGGTAGGTGTAGAGAGTAAGAAGCTTACGCCTAGCATGAATGTGCTGACAAGCAGGCGGCCTAGCTCCACGCAGCTCTTTTTGATTTCCGTGACGAAGGCAAATGGGATTGACGGCGGCTTTCGACACACAGGCACCTTACGTGCTGCATGAAATGGTGAGGTCCGAAGTTGTTTCAGCAATTGAATTTTAGTCAATTAAGTGTCAACCGATCTTCGATTTTCCGCCGGAATGTTTGGTTTGTGCGATGAGAACATGGGAGTAGCTGTGAATGGGTAGCCAGTTGAATTGTGCGGCTCTTATCCAAAGTCTCAGACAAGAGCCGAAAGAGATGAATAAAAAATGTAGCATATATGTAGGTCAGTGCAGGCAACAACATGGTGGAGAAGCCTGCCCTGGTGGAACGTGGCCCGGATGAGGTAAGTATGAGGGTCGGTGGCGTGTATGGTCGTGTTGTGCCCGCGTCCTGTAAAACACCACGGTTCTTAGCCTGCCCTCACCCTGCGCCCTTTTTCTTGTCTCCCACTCCCATCCTCCACACTCAGTCTCTTTCTTTCTTTCACGAATAAAAATCCACGTGAGTCGACTGTCTTGTTCGTTGATGGCTGCTGTACACGCGACGTCGAGACCGGGATGCGTGTTGTGGATGGAGAAAAAAACGCGTCTACGTACGCGTTCCGGTCTTTGTCGCGTCTCAGTTCTTGCTTGACGGCTTTCGGTGACGTTTTACTCATGATTTCTATGCCTTTCATAGGATGCGCGAGATTGTCCACCTCCAGACTGGCCAGGTGCGACGCGTTTTTTTGTAGTGTGGCTTCATCCGATGGCTAATCAAGACGCGTTTTTCATTGCTTAGTGCGGTAACCAAATTGGTGCCAAGTTTTGGGAGGTCGTTTCCGACGAGCATGGCATTGACAAGGACGGTCTGTAAGTATCACGCCTGTCTATTCCCATTTATAGAGCTTGTAGCTGATATGCCATCGCATTGAATAGATACAAGGGCAACAATGATCTCCAGCTCGAGTGTATCAGCGTGTACTACAACGAGGTTGGCGGTGAGTCTGCTTGTTCACTTTGGCTCAACAGCCTACTGACTTTACGGACAGACAAGAAGTACGTGCCTCGTGCCGTGCTTGTCGATCTTGAGCCTGGTACCATGGACTCCATTCGCTCCGGACCGCTCGGTGGACTCTTCCGCCCGGATAACTTCGTGTTTGGACAGAGTGGTGCAGGGAACAACTGGGCCAAGGGCCGTAAGTGATAGCCACAACATGCGCGTTTTCTCGTGTTTAACACGTTTTCCATCTTATAGATTATACGGAGGGCGCTGAGCTTGTCGATGCTGTCCTTGACGTCGCTCGCAAGGAGGCTGAGGGCTGCGACTGCCTGCAAGGTATGCACAGTATACACGATCTATGTGATAGACTTGCTTATCGTGATTGCAGGCTTCCAGATTACCCACTCGCTTGGTGGTGGAACCGGCGCTGGTATGGGCACGCTCTTGATCTCCAAGATCCGTGAGGAGTTCCCCGACCGAATGATGTGCACGTTCTCCGTCGTGCCATCACCCAAGGTCTCGGATACCGTCGTTGAGCCTTACAACGCCACCTTGTCTGTCCACCAGCTTGTCGAGAACTCGGACGAGACCTTCTGCATTGACAACGAGGCGCTATATGATATCTGCTTCCGTACTCTCAAGCTCTCGACGCCCACCTATGGTGACCTCAACCACCTGGTGTCGATTGTCATGTCTGGTATCACCACCTGCTTGCGTTTCCCTGGTCAGCTCAACTCTGACCTTCGTAAGCTCGCTGTCAACATGGGTAAGTTCAACAATGGGAGCCATTTGAATATTTATTGATTCTTCGATAGTTCCATTCCCTCGTCTGCACTTCTTCATGGTTGGCTTTGCCCCGCTGACCGCCCGAGGAAGCGTCCAGTACCGTGCTGTCTCCGTACCGGAGCTTACCCAGCAGATGTTCGATGCCAAGAACATGATGGCTGCCTCTGATCCTCGTCATGGTCGTTACCTCACCGTGGCCGCCATCTTCCGTGGCAAGGTCTCGATGAAGGAGGTTGAGGAACAGATGCAAACCGTTCAGACCAAGAACAGCGCGTACTTCGTCGAGTGGATCCCGAACAACGTGCTCACCGCTCAGTGCGACATTCCTCCTCGAGGCCTCAAAATGGCTGTTACCTTCATTGGTAACTCGACTGCCATCCAAGAATTGTTCAAGCGTGTCAGTGAGCAGTTCTCGGCCATGTTCAGGCGCAAGGCCTTCTTGCATTGGTACACTCAGGAGGGTATGGACGAGATGGAGTTCACCGAGGCCGAGTCCAACATGCAAGACTTGGTTGCCGAGTACCAGCAGTACCAGGACGCAACCGTTGAGGAGGAAGGCGAGTACGAGCAGGAGCCTGGCGATGAGGAGTAAAAAGCCTAGATCGTGCTGTTTTCTTTCCTGCTGTCTTCTTTCACATCCGTATTTGGCCTTTCTGGCTCGCATAGTTTTTCTATCGGTTATACTCTTTACTCTTACTCCACGATTTTTTAAACGATTACGACTAGTCTATACTGCGCGAGCGAATCAATTTCGTTAGAGCTTTGCCTCTCGTTAACAAGCTTTTTTGTGTGATTGTGGGACGTGCAATCTTGGATGTGATGACATCAAGAATTTGGTAAACTTGGACAATCTCCGTGGCTGATTTTTGTTGTTATCGCAGACCTGGGTCGGCTCTCAAATCCGAACAAAACACGCGACGGGGTTAGACCTCGAATGGATGTCGGGCGCTTGTGATCCATAGGTAGCTGATGTCACAAATGGTACTTCTCGTCTTCCACCATGTGCAACGGCAGCAATAAGGCGTCAGCCTGTTCTAAATCAACCGATGCGCCGACCTAGCCAGGAGCATAAATATCTAGTGGGGATGCGGGCTTTCTTGTCATGTGGACTTACCTCTAAGATGCGAGGGCTGTATCGTTTGGCGCTCTTGCTTCTCGCGTTCCTGACCGGGGTGTTGGCTGCGGCTTTTCAAGCGTCGAACAAGTATCCAGACCTATACGAGGCCTCGATTCTAGAACTCCAGTCTGGGTTGGACAAGAAGTTGTTCACGAGTGTGGATCTCGTCAAGGTGAGCAATTATCCAACCCATCAAAAGCGCGAATATAATTATTTTATGTAGGCCTACCTCGCGCGGATTGATGAAGTCAACCTCAAGGGTGCCAAACTTCATGCAGTGATCGAAACGAACCCGTCGGCGTTGAAGCAAGCCGCAGCCCTCGATGCCGAACGGAAAAAGTCTGGGAAAAGGTCGCCGTTGCATGGGATTCCGATCTTGTTGAAAGATAATATTGCTACTATTGCCAGTGAAGGTGTGTACCTTTTATCTAACACGCAAAATCGAGGTCTCACCCGACCAGGAATGAATACGACTGCTGGGAGTTGGGCGTTGTACAAGTCTGTTGTACCGGGTGATGCAACTGTTGCTGCCAAGTTGCGCAAGGCTGGCGCCATCTTATTGGGCAAAGCTAATATGGTTCGTGTTTTTCTACCTAATCGCTTCTATTCAATCCATTTCGGTCTGTTTAGTCTGAATGGGCGCACTTTCGCGGGAATGTAGCCTCTGGATGGTCCGGTCGCGGTGGTCAAGCTACGAATCCGTACTATCCTAGTGCAGATCCCTGCGGCTCGTCGTCTGGTAGTGGAGTTGCCACTGCTGTGGGTCTCGCCGCGGGCTCGTTGGGTACCGAGACAGATGGAAGCATCGTTTGTCCATCCAGTTACAATAATCTAGTCGGAATCAAGCCGACTGTGGGGTTGACTTCCAGGTCTGGAGGTATGGGTTTTGGTCTGATGTGAGTCTGATCGCAAACGGTGTGCTTTTAGTTATCCCGATTTCCTCGCACCAGGATACCGTTGGACCGATGACTCGAAGTGTCGAAGACGGTGCAGTGATTCTGAGTATTATCGCCGGACGTGACAGCAAGGACAATTATACATCCACCGCCCCTTCTAAGATTCCAGACTATACGAAATACCTCGACGTTGGCGCTATCAAAGGCAAAAGATTCGGTGTGCCCCGTGCGGTGTTTACGAACGACAGTTTTACCGGGAACGATCCGTACATCAACGTTGCGTTCAACAAGTCTTTGGACACCATTCGCGCCTTGGGCGGTGTGATTGTGGATCCAGCTGATTTGCCGAGTGCGTACGAGATTGCAGCTAGCGGGAACGAGACGTTTGTGCTGGACGTAGATTTCAAGGTGCGTAACCTTATGTTGAAACTCGATAAACCTTTGCTCAGTTTGTTGCGCAGATCGAGGTCAATGCGTACCTCAAGGGCCTCGAATCCATTCCGACTGGAGCTTCTACACTAGCCAAGCTCATCGCTTACAATGATGATCACAAAAACCTGGAAGAGCCAGAAGGATATGAAGACCAATCGATGTAAGGATATTAACGTACCCTCGGGCACCATGTTTTAACTTGAATTTGCCATAGATTCATCGAATCTCAAGCTACGACTGGCTATAATTCTACGTACTATGCTGCAATTGCTGCCGACTATGAGCTTGGGCGAACTCGGGGCATTGACTATGTTCTCAAAAAGTACCAACTAGATGCGATTGTTCTGCCTAGCAATGGTGGGTTTATTCAGTTCGATCACCAGGCTTTTTTTAACTTGCGCGAATCTCAAGGCTACACTACGTCCCCTGCCGCTATCGCCGGCTACCCGATCGTCACCGGTATGCACTGTATTTAAAGTACCATTCTGATCGCTTAGGTTTGGACATTAGTTCCACTTGGCTTTTTCCCTAACAGCACCAAAGTCACCCCAGGAAGTGCCGGTCCAAACACGGTCTATCCTGCTCCTGTAAGTCCGCCTGACCCAAATTCTAGCAATTTCATTCTAATTTGGACTAGGGAGCGCCATTTGGACTTGCATTTTTGGGGACCGCATACAGCGAGCCGAGCTTGATTGGTTTCGCCTATGCGTACGAGCAAAAGACTCATACGCGTCTTGAACGTCGGGCATATGCTGCTGCTGTACCAAGAACCCAGCTGAAGGATGTCGTTTCTTAGGTTTGGGCATTGCTTGTTTGGAACTCGAAATATTTGAATGCATATGATACAGTTAGAAGCCAGGGTATCACTGAGAGACGGAATCGAGCGGACAAATGAATTCAAATCTGTGTTCGTCGCAAAAGGGTTGATGTAGATGTACAGTACCATACGCCGAAGCGCCCGTTTCGACCACGCGATGTCTGAGCCGCAGTGATGGAAGCCAACTATCGGTGGCTTGTTGACTACGACCATGGGCGACAAAACACGGGCTTCGTATGGCTTGATGGTGAGCAGAATTTATATGAAACGTACGGTTTGTGTATTTAACTAGTGTTTTTGACGTAGTTGTCAGAAGAGCCGGGGCGACGGAAGCTGTGGCGGCACAGCCTTTTCATGACTCTAATTGCTTTATTATTAGCTGGTGTCATCTATTTTTGCGTTCCGCCTCGTGCCATCGAATATCCAGATTTATACGAGGTATCAATCGCTGAACTACAAAATGGATTAGATAAAGGTCGCTTTACAAGTGTTGACCTTGTCAAGGTACTGGACATCACGTTCAAGCTATGTCTTGCGGTAATAACAATGATTTAGGCCTACCTTGCTCGCATTAATGAAGTCAATCTCGAGGGTCCACTTTTACGAGCTATAATAGAGACAAACCCGCTCGCACTGGAGCAAGCCGCAAGTTTAGATGCCGAGCGAAAGAAGACAGGCAAACGATCTATAGTACATGGAATTCCACTTATCTTGAAAGATAACATTGCGACGTTGGCCAGTGAAGGTAGGAACCCAAAACTCATGTGTTTGTTACTATCTCATTGTGGTTTGTAGGAATGAACACAACGGCGGGATCATATGCACTCTACAAATCAATTGTACCAGACGACGCAACTGTAGCAGCAAAACTCCGAAGGGCTGGGGCGATTCTATTAGGCAAAGCGAATCTTGTAAGGTGCTTCTTTTGAACTTTTCAGGTTCTGAGTTCCCGCAATAGTCTGAATGGTCAGCTGCCCGAGGGATATTAGCATCTGGCTGGTCGGGCCGAGGCGGCCAGGCTACCAATCCCTACTACCCGAATGGTGATCCATGTGATTCTTCCTCTGGCAGCGCCATAGCTTCGGCAATTGGACTCGCTGCTGGTGCTCTAGGCACAGAGACGCACGGGAGCATTATCTGCCCTTCGAGCTACAACAATATTGTCGGCATCAAGCCAACTGTAGGGTTGACATCAAGGGCTGGAGGTGAGAGATCCGTAGTATACATATACTGTCTCAACCGCTCTACTCTCGGCAGTTATTCCTATAAACTCGCATCAGGATACCGTTGGTCCCATGACACGGTCTGTTGCGGATGGTGCGGCAATTCTAAACATCATTGCAGGAAGGGATGGCAAAGACAATTACACTTTAACCGCTCCCAAGCAAATTCCCGATTATATGCGATACCTGGACGCCAACGCGATTAAAGGAAAGAGATTCGGTGTGCCTAGAATTGTCTTTAGAAACGATACATTGCTTGGGAATCACCCGTCAGTCGGAGTAGCCTTTGAAGAAGCACTCAAAACAATCCAATCGCTTGGTGGAGTTATCGTTGACCCAACGGATTTACCAAGCGCAGAGGAAATGATTGACAATAACAACGAGCGTCTGGTTGGTCGAGTTGATATCAAGGTGAGCCGTACTTGAATATCCTCAAATTACACTTCGCTTACTGTTCAAAGACCCGAATCAACGCATATCTTGCAGGTTTAAATTATATTCCTACAGGCACAGACACACTGTCCAAGATCATAGTGTACAATGATAAGCATAAAGAGCTAGAGGAACCAGAAGGCTACGAGTCACAGCTTGTGTAAGTTTGCGATATTAAATGGGTAGACCGGACAATCATATCATACAATCAGACTTCTTCTCGCTGAAGCGACTTTAGGTTATAACGAATCCTACCATCAAGCCGTTTACAATAACCACGACATTGGGCGAACCAGAGGCATTGACTATGTGCTGAAAACTTACAATTTGGACGCGCTCGTTCTTCCGAGCAATGGTAATGCTTGACCTATTGCGTTGTCCGCTGCTAAAATCCTCCAAAGGCCACACCACGGCCCCGGCCGCCATCGCCGGCTATCCCATTATATCCGGTGAGTGGAATTATACACTCTCAAGGAGTTGGGGGATCATATTTTCTTCAGTTCCTCTTGGCTTTCATCCCGATGATACCGTTGTTGTGCCCAAAAGTGCTGGACCAAACACTGTTTTCCCGGCTCCAGTACGTTTTTGGTAATCCGTGAATAGCATTCAGCCCTAATCGAAACTTCTCTCAGGGGATACCGTTCGGATTGTCTTTTTTGGGCACGGCATATAGTGAGCCGAGTCTTATCGGTTTTGCGTACGCATACGAGCAAAAGACCCGAACACGTTTGAAACGCCGAGCCTATGCAGCCGCTGTGCCAAAAAATCAGCTCAAAGACGTGATTCACTGATTTGCTCATTTGTATTATCGAAATGGTCAAAGACTGCGATTCTTAATGAATGAATGCTCAATTGCTGAGACTAATAAACGTAAATCTCGCCTATTGACATTAATGATCCTTCATAGGTCGGGGCATTTCAATGCGCAAACCATTCGCTTCATTATAACTCTCATCCATGTTTTAGTATCCGGTGCACCTTACAAGCCCTCTTTGCCGAAATATTTATTTTCAGGCAAAATGGGCCAAAGTAGTACTTTCAGACGCTCATGTCTCCTGAATAAGGGTACTGAAGACTCGAACGTATGATTTTCATATACTTGGTAGAAGATACCAGAAAACCGAGCCACGTAATTGAGCCAAGTACGAAATGGGAAGTACATGCGCACTAACGCGCTTCTATGACTCACAGCGAGGCTTGAGTGCTTAGCGAGAAGCTTTTGTAGGGAGATGATGTGGCGACTACGGAAGACTCATACTATTTCACGCCTTCTAGTCACTTTTGGCAATGCAATACTATATTACTAGTGCCAGCTGGTTGCCAAAGGTAAGAGGTTCGGGTCAGATGAATCATGGTTCTTGACTAGGAACCGGCGATTTTCGGTTTCTCCGAGGAATTAGACGATTTAAAATACAACCAAAGGTTATTATAATGCCCCTAAAAGCTTCAGATACCAATACAATGATGACTCTGGTACAGATATAGTAAATAAGCCTCAGTGGTCTAGTAGTATGATTCGCCCTTCGGGAAATTTCCCGTAAGCACTCCCGCTTACCAATGTTACGTAACAACCATGGGCGAGGCCCTGGGTTCAATTCCCAGCTGGGGCCGTACTTTTTAGCTTCAAAAGGCATCCGGAATCGTCCAAAGCGGCCCAGTTTACAGCTCGGACAAGTTGAAACGAGTCAAGAGCAGGTTTTCAATCCGACACCTTTTAATTTCGAATTCGAACCCACCTAACATCCCTAAACACCCAATACTCACTAAAACGCATCTCAGGGCTGGATGGCTCACTATATCTCGAGCTGGCGGTATGGCGCATACACCGTACCTTCAAGCGGGACGGTCACATGACTACCACATACACCCCGCCGGGACTTTTTGCTCATACTTTCACCTCGACCAGGCTCACTTGCAGCTCGTGCAATGACTAGATAACAATCTTATCCACGCACAAAATACAGGTATACATAAAGCACGACTACAATAAATACATGAAACAATCATTTTCATCGAGCGCCAGCGAATGGATCAGTGTAGCTTTCATGACTACCCGAGGTCTTTGGAGCCATTGGAAGTCGACGGATTGAAGTATCTGGGGATATAGCGGGCTTAGCCAAAGATTCCGAGGGCGCATCCTTGCCGCTATTCGGACCAAGGAGCAGAGAATGGCCCGAGCTGGAATGCGTGTGTGTGCTCTCTGAACCAAAAGTAACGCGTCGATTGCCCGGAGGAGTTCCAGACCCCATGGGGGTTCCGCTCAACCGCCGTCCTGCCATGGGCTTGAGTTGACTCTCGCTCAACGAACGACGAGAGTGCCTTGTGTCGTCTGGGTCGTGGAGCGACAGGCGGCCATATCCACCAGCAGTACCCACGGAACCACCCTTGCCACGCTGTTCCAAACTAATGCCCTCCTCGTATCGAGACAGCTGGTCGTGTAATAGGTCATTATCGGCTCGTGCTCGGAAAGCAATGATGGCCATAGCAATGAGCGCGACCAAAAGCGCTGCAGAAATGGAGGCCAGAGCAATGATCAATTGGTGGTATTTGGAGTCGAAAAAGGCGACATTAGAGTCACTGTTGTTTGCGGTTGGTACCGGGGTTGTAGTAACAATCGTCCGAGAGGTGGGCTGGGTTTGGGTAAATAGCAACGGGACTGACGAACTAGATCCAGTCGGAACTGCATCGCTTGTTGGTAAAGGGGATGGGACTGGTTGGGATGTGGTTACGGGTGATATGGAAGAAGCGACCGAGTCAGAAGTAGGCACAGCCTCGGACGTCGTAGGTTGAATATCGCTTGGTGCAGCAGTGGTAGAAACTAGGGAGTCGGTAGCTTGAGGATCCTGGCGCTTGTCAAGCTGCAAAAAGGTCAAGTGGCTGTCAGAGGATGCGTATTCTGCGACTCACCAAGCCGCGGACCTCGAGATCGAATCGCCATCGCTCGGGAGTTGAGAGGGATGCGGCAGTGGAGGTCAACACTACCCAAGAAAGGAATAGTTTCGATGCACGCATAACGGAAAGGCAGGACGGAAGGGGGGCACTTACGGACAGTTACGAGAAGCCGCGAGGTTATATACCGGGCATAGGGTAGCAGTGCTCGGGCGGGCCCACCAGCCCTGTCCAACTATGGCATGTCTGTGATAGCGATTGAACGGGCGTCTCGGCACAGCATCTGAGCGCTTGTGGAGTTGATCCCTGGACTGACCAGAAAAGAAACACCTGGCGATACGCTGCCATGCAAATGACATTATTAGATTTATTTTCGGGTGGTTGCAGTTATAAATCAGCCTGGTGTAGTCGCAAATCAGCCTAGACACGCCAAAAATTGCAATGAGCGGCTGAAGGAAGCGTGGTTTGCACAGGGCGACGGCATGGCACGAGACTTGGCCTCGAATGGTGACAAAATTCTGGTAAATTTAACACTTTATTCACGTCATGCAGTGACAATCTTCATGTGAACAGACTTTGCACGCGTCAGCTGGTCATATCCTGCGAGCTGGTCAGTGATCAAAGCTGAGCTTCGGCAAAAGATCACCTACCAAACTTGCTCAAACTCACGCCACGTCCGCTGTCCTTTACCCCTGTCCAAGCCAACGCCGGGTCCAAATAGTCACAGCGATTGAGAAAGACAGTGCCTGTCTCTAGCTCATCGACGAATCGCAAGAAGGCCTCTTGAGATTCCGGCTTGGCGGTTGTCCAGATAGACGCCGTCAGGCCGTAAGGAGAGTCATTCATGAGCTGCAGCGCCGCCTCGTCCGACGGGACACGCATAATCCCCACAACTGGCCCAAAAGTCTCTTCTTTCATGACGTCCATAGCTATAACAGGCGTAAGCAGCGATTTTCGCAGCTGATCAGCACTCACAGTGATCAACGTCGACAAGCACTTGAGGGGCGACAAAAGTGGTACCCCTGAAAGCCATCAGATAATCGCCAGAATTAAATACGCTCACTCACGGCTTTGCAATAGGGAATAGATCTTCAGGGACGAGGGGCTTTGCACCCGCCTTGACTATTCGTGGATCAATCTCAAAGTTGACGAAGCCGTTCAAGTAAACATACTAGCGTCATCAACCTGTTTCCTAATTCGCTCCGCACTTGCGAGTGACACTACAGGGCCAAGATTCGTGCCTGGCTCTGTGGGATCTCCGAGCTTGTATTTCTGGTACAAAGGCTCGTTACCACTCTTGCGTGGCGTATGGGCTCGCCTACCTTGACAATATCTACATAGGCTGCGACGAATCTGTCATAGACAGAGTCATGGACATAAATGCGCTAAAAGGCATAGCCCGTAAATCGAATGATTTTTTGGCAGCCCGTTACGAACCTCGACTGCGCAGCAGCTCTGTCCCGAGTTGAAGAAAGCACCTAATATGACCTTGTTAACATATGGGGAGACCTTGATCAACTAGCTCATACCATCCACAAGCTCGGCGGCAGTGTAATCGATGTCTGCATCACTGCGGACATATGCAGGATCTTTCCCCCCAAGCTATGCGAATAGTAAGAAACAGATAGTCTTGGAGCCTAGGCACTTACTTCTAGCGCCACCCCTTTGAATCCGCTCTTCACCGCATTCTGAGCGACGGCCTAGAAATGCTATGAGCCTAGGCTTTATCGCAGCAGGGGCACGGACAAACCTTTCCGTTTGCCACGCTCCCGGTAAAGCTAACAAAATTGACTTGAGGGTGCTCCACAAGGTGAGCGGTAAGTTCGGGGGACAGGTGTGTAACAATGAAGACGTCAGTAGGGAGCCCAGCCTTTTCGAAGGCGCTTTGGAGGCGGTGTGCGGTGAGCTATTCGGATGAGCCTGTTGAACCGATCATTTGAAATGGGATCGACTGACTGGTGTCTGTGGGGATGGCTTTAAGATAACAGAGTTGCCTGATTGAGAACGATCAGCAAATTGCGCATATATCGCATAGTAGAGGTGCGTACCCGCAATGATGGCCGGAAGCACCGAGTTAATCGATGTGAGAAACGGAAAGCTACCATACAATAAGAAATCGCATGGTATGATCCGATTATGGCTTACTTCCATGGTGCAATAACAAAGACGACACCCAGCGGGTCGCGTTTGATATATCGCTTAAATCCAGGTTTATCTGTATCCTCTAGTCCTACCGGCGCAAGCGATTGCTCTGCAATTGAAAGCATGTAGCTTGCTCGCTCTAATGTGCCACGAATTTCTCCTGCATTTTGCGATACAGGGCTAGGTGAATGGGCGTCAAGGTGAGGTCTCAGATTCGAACAGAGATACCAACCGGCCCATTTGTTTGGTAAGCTCAAGGGGAATTTCGTTACCCATGCTTTTGAACTCTTCCTGTAAACATATTTAGTTATCTATCGAGTCGTCTGGGTCGTCACTCGCCATGAATTTCTCTCCGATCTTTACTCGCTGTGCGATTGGTGTGTTCTTCCATGCCTTTTGAGCAGCAACCGATCTGGCTACGATCTTATCGAGGTCGGCTGTCGACGGATACTCAAATGTAATTAAAGGCTCTTGTGAATGAGGAATGATTGTGGTCTGTTTTGTCGACATTTTGGAGGTGGTGACACTCGATAAGGGTGAGAGGACTAATTTGAAATGTATAGCTCGGGGCTTCTGGCGCCCATCGCTTAGGGGCTGACAGCCTCCACCATCACCCAATGGTCAGCTTTGGCCATAGGCTATCCCGTTCTGCTCTGGAAGCCACCAAGGTGGTGCATCAGAATAACGGAAACTCTGCGAATATGTTACTCTCCAAAACCACCCAGCATATAGCGGGGGAGCGCACTCCCGAAGAGCCACGTGGGTTATCCCCAGTACGATTGGGACGCACACTAACTTTTGAGCAGACCTGGTGCTATTGCCACTAGAAATTCAGGCTATGGTCATAGGACAAGTCGCTGGCAATCCAGACTCGGACGCTCGTATCTATTCTACCGAAACACGGAATGCCCTGCGGGCGCTCTGCACCGTCAATAAATACTTTGAATCGATTGCGATTCGGTACTTGTATACACTAGTACATTTGACAAGCGCCTCTCAGCTGGCGGCCTTTCGAAAAGCAGTTGCGTTCTTCGGTAAACCAACCGCGCTTGCCAAACATGTGCGCACGTTTTCCATGTCAACCACCGGACTCATCGCGTCCCTCCAACTCGCAAACGACATGGCAATCGTGCTGCACGTGCTCCGGCCCACCGTAGAACGCCTCTTCTTAGATATTCGCCGGCGGCACCACTTTCGGCAAACTACATCCTCTGGTGGACAAGATATTGGGATTCTACAGAGTGGTGAATTTCGGAGCAACGGGCTCCCATTTTCGGCCACGTCTTTGTTCTTGAATCCCTGGCCGAAACTGATCGAAGTCTCCGTATCAGAAGGGTTGGATCAGTATCTACGATTGGTACGCTTGCCTCCTCGTGCGTTTGACAATGTGCGAAGATTGGCCCTGGGATATACGGCCATCACGGCTGATTTTATAGACCGGTTGCTCGAAATGCCATTCTTAGAGACACTAGTCATGGTCAACTCGCACGTTCGGTGGTCAGACTTCGATGGGCGAAGTTCACCCAGCGAACCGATCGCGGCATTGATGCGCAAGTCTCCCGCCTTACGTCGACTTGTGTGGCTGGTAACTGCGAGGCCACAGTGGGATATGGAAGAGTCGTTAAGTACGAATACCGTATTACGCGATACGAAAATGTTCTCGCTCTGTAATGTACCAGGCGTTAAGGTTGTTGTCCAGCCCAAGGAGCAGAATATAGATGACACCCTACCAGATGGTTTATCTGGCCCTTGCCTTGTAGGCGAGAGCGCCAAAGATGGATCGTTATGGGAGCTTTAGCCGGTCACGCTGCGATTTTGTGAGAAATAAAATACCACAAGAGTCATCCATATGCACAGCAGTATCTACACTCTGTATTTTCGACCTGTGCCAATGAAGAAATTTTGCAACACATACACTTGAGCTCTGGTAAAGAAATCAATGAGCATGACAGGGAAAACACCTTGATTGATGACTCACACTGCCATCGAGACAATCGCTACGCTCTCCAATATCGCATACCAGAACAATTTGCTAGAATACAAAGTTAGAACAAGGGGTATGAAATAGGGCGGGCACTGACTTTCGCGTTGATTTGACCAACGAAAACCCTCGGTTCTCTCTTGTATGGAAGCTTCACGAAAACTGTTAATGTCAAGTACCCCCTTTGCGTGATTTCAACCCACAATTTTTGTGTTCGCTCGACTGTAGCCAGCATGCTCTTCAGCTTGTAGATACTCTCCTCCAATGCGCTAGTGTGATCCGAGATCTGACCGGGCTTTGCTGGGGCTTCACGCCGGGGTTCGCTCTCCACCATGATGTCGAAATCGATGAGCTTCTCTGTGAAGGAAGACATGTCGTTTTCGAAACAGAACGAGTATTCGCCAACTTTATTGGCAGTGAAGATAAAGTCGCCTTGTCGTTCCCGCTGCGAGAAATCAATGCTTTTATTATGATTTCTCTGAAACAAAGATACCCAGGCTACTTACCTGGCCGTCCAAGAGCTGATCTCCTGCTGGGTCTTTGACCTCGAAGTCAATATCAAAGTCTCCTCCACTTTGAACCTGTTCTTCGGTTAGCAGACGCGTGTTCGCGGCCCGCGGTGAGCACATACTGCAAAGTAAAACTAAAGGAACAGTCAGCACGCCACTTGCCTGCACATTAGGCTCCAAACTCACCCCAATCTTTTCTCCTTCCTTGTCTACATCGGCGAAAAAGCACAGTCGCTGGTTTGGTGGAATAGTCGTTGTCAATGCCGACGCGTTTACGGAGGCGGCAGCACCCGCCAGCAGGGCCAGTATCGTTACGGGTCGCATGTCGGTTTCACACAGCTAGGATTACAGCACGTTTCTCTTTGACGTCGCAAAGTCGTTGGCTTGTTCGTAGCAGACGACGGGCAGTGTCCCGAGTGACGAATGATACAACGTGGTAGACGATAGAAAGATCACTTGGGCGCTTGGCCATTTCAAATTGAGGCTTTGCCCAAATATTTAGATATCCAGAATTCAGAGTCAGCCCTAGGCTGCGTGGAGACCAAACGCGTACTTCAACGTGTTCAGCAATGCTTGTGATTAACACTAAATAATTAATTTCGACTTCTAGGCTAGTCGGTACCATGATAACACCGACTTGCACGCGCATGATTAGGCACTATGCGCCGGACCCATCCGCCAAACGAGCTCAAAAAAGCGTTTCGCTTGCCTTGGCCATTTTAGGAGACATTGCAGGCTCCATTTTTGCTCCGCTCGCAACTCTTTGGTAGGTTGGGGATCAGATCTGCCACCTTCCAATGAGCAGACTAGATCAAAAGAGTGAGCAAGCCAGATCTACCCCTATACCATGTTATGTGGTGTTTGGACTTACTCGAAGAGACTCATGATTGTCCACTTGCGATTCTCCGCTTCCGGGAATACTAGCGAGCGGGGACCGTAAAACACCTAATGTTCATCACAAGCAAGGTTTTATCAACTGTGTTCCGATCGGGTGTGGGGAGAGCCGACTTGCCTCATCATCAACCTCATTGCTCTTCCGGGGCAGACAGTGCAAGAACTTCCAGTCGGGGTTGGCACCCCCTTCTTTGCAAAGCTTCTCTGTGACTTGGAAGCCTTGGAAGTCTCGCAGCCGCTGGGCCTTCTCAGCCTCCTGGCCCATGGAGATCCTAGGTAATCCCGTGATCTCACAACTGGCTAAGCAAAGTGTATGAGACATACCATGTATCAGTCACAACAACGTCAGCACCCCGAACTGCCTCGTATGGGTTATCCGTCCAAACGATCTTCTTGTCGCAGCCAAGTTCCTTGACTCGATCCCACACCGGTTTGGGACATTGATAAGCCTAGGGAATTGTGTCAGATGAACTTTCCGGTCAAAACACAACGGCGTACCTGTTGAGGGGGAGCTCCAACGCGAACCGTATGTCCGAGGCGAGGAAGTGTGACGAGTATATCATGCAATACGTTTGATGAATCGCCCAACCAGGTGACCGTGAGCGGGCGCAAGGGCGCCAAATCCTAGAATGCGGATCAGTATTGATAAACTCGTATAAAGGATACAAGGCTATCTTACTGAATCATTTGTAGATTTGCTGGTTGTACCGAAAAGATGAGCATGCTCATGAAGCGTAAGCATATCGGCTAGGATTTGGGTGGGATGCCAGAGAGACGACAGCGCATTTAGGACAGGTACCGGTGAATGCGCAACAAGCTCCTAATTTAGGCAATGAATACACCATACAAAACAAGGGAAGGAGAACCGACCTCAATTTCCTCGTGTCCGCCGACTCGAGCAAAGATGCCTTGACACATCCCACCGAGTACGTTGACAGTGTCTCGTGCACTTTCATTCACCCCAAGCTGAATGTCCTCTCGGCCGAGGAACAGGGCCCGTCCACCGAGTAAAAAAGCACCCGTTTCGGCAGCAACCCTGGTTCGTGTGCTTCGTTTGCTAAACAAAAGGGCTACAGTCTTGTTTGCGAGTGTCTGCTCGACGGCTGGAAGCGAGCGAGTCCCGGCTGTGTAAGGCTGCAGCAGCGGCTTTGACACCCGTTTCAAGGCGGCAGAGTGTGCAAGTGCACGGTTTATTTGGCCGACACTAAGGTCGGCCAGAGTCATCAGGTGGGGGACTTTTGCAGCCATGGTAGACGAGGTTGAGGAGGAGAATTAAAAGACGGGTTAAAGCCGATGGTGTTTGACTCGGTTGGCGATCAGAGGTTGTTATGTAATGATAAGGGTGCTAATTTATTTGCACATGTTATTGTTCTCAACTGCATAAATGTCATTCACGGATAGGCAAAATACAACACGTAAGATAAATAAATAGTCGTAATGTCCAGTGTCACCCAAATACATGAAAACGAGACTCAACCAGACACAACTTAGTGGCTCGAAGGACGAGGACTATCGATGCGTCCACCGTCAGCGTACTTTTCGCCTCCCGCATAGGGCGTCGAATAGCTGGCCGACTTTCCGTGCCCAGTACCCATGAACAGTGGCACACGCACGTGGTCCTGGGCGCGTCCTCGAGCCGCACGGCGAGCGCGGGTCGCGATAACAATCGCAAAGATGAGCGCGATGAGGAGCGCGGCGCATGCGGCGGCAAGAACAATGACCAGTACGTGGTATTTGTTGTTCATAAAAGAATCATCTTTGTCGTCCTTGTTGTCGTTGGAGTTGCCGTCATCGACCGACAGACCGCTAGTGACTAGGTTTCCCGTGCCAGATGATGCAGAGCCGGTCCCAGAGGAGGCCACGCGTGAGGCAGCCGCACCAGAGGCAATTGTGGCAACAATACCCTGCTCCTTCAGCGCCTTTTTGAGAACTTCGTCGGTAAATTCAAAGGTCGAGTTGCGGTCGACCTTGCAACGCTTGACACACTCGGCCATACCGAATGCAATATTCGCGGGAATCTTCTCCGAGATATCTTGGACTTCCTCGACACCCAACTCTCCGAGCGTAGCCGAGACAGTGTCGGGCGGGAGCTTCTGAAAAAAGCCTTGAGCGATTTGAAGAGTGCCTGGGTCCTCATTCGCAAACCCGGCCACAAAGATGGCTGGATCACAACCAAGGTTCTGTTGGAAATGAACCGAGCCCATCGGGAACACTGTCGCTTGTCCGACCTCGATCGTGTTGTTGACGAACCGCGCTCCGTTTTCTTGGAAAGTGCCAGTGTTGATCATGTCACCAGCCACCATCACAAGGAGCTCGGCGGAGCGAGGATGGATGTGGGGTCTAAATCACACAGTCAGCTCGGGGCTTCTATCTTGCTGTATGCTACCACTAACGTATTCTGTGCGCATGGCCCCAAAAATCCGATTGTCATAGCGAGCCCATTCCCAATAAGAGCTGGAAATGTGGTTGTCTTTGCAGAGACAGCTTGGCCTCCGTTGCCCTATTGTAGTCGAGGAGAAGATAAGCATTCGCCACTATATGGACTTTTTAGGCAAGTAACTTGCCTTGCCCAGGGCTCCTGGAATATCGGCCGCATTCAAAAAGTCAAATACAAAGTCTTTGTCTTCGTCAAGGATCGCCAAACGTTCGGACTGAGTTGCCGCTACGGTGAGGTCTTTAACGAGTTCTTTGAGGTCATCCGCATCCGAGGCAGATACCGCGACAAGGCTGGAGAGGATCGCGAGTGCTGCAAAGGAAAACCGCATGGGTGGTCGTAGATATATGTCTAGGTGGGGAGAGTGAGAGAGTGATGGAGGGCGGTAACCTCGGACTCAGTTCCTTTTGTATGCTTTGCGCGATCGTGTCTGGATCGGATGGCAGGGTTGGTACGGGCAGTGCCTCCCGTTTGCAGCACTGCACAAATGATATTATATCCATTTATAGTATCAATGGTCAGCAACACGCGTCTCAGAGACCCTTTATCACTCTGAGAACCTCACAGATCTGATGGAGGGCTGTGTGCAGAATTCAGGTCCCATTCGGCGCCTCTTCCTAGTCTCGTACACGGCCTCGTGTTGCGCAACCCACTCGTAATGCCGAGGTGAGAATAAATGCACTCAGATTGAGTTACCCGGGCTACGGCAAGAGATGGCCGGCATGCATTACAGCTCTGAAGACCTTGCTTGACTGCGATAAACGGATGCCCGGATTGGGCGAGTGGCGGGGCAAATTATTTTCACGGCGAAGAACTGGTCTCCAATGTTTGAAGCCGTACAGCCAACGTATAATAACAGCTCCGGACCTCGGACGTCCGCGCTGGTCATAGCCCGTGGTGGCCATAATCCCTTCGTGTCGAACAATATTGTACATCGCGCGACGAATACTGGCAGTTTGATCCAATGAGCGCGTAGAGATTATTTATATCACCATGAAATTCACATTGGTTACACCCAACGTTCTCCTTATGTAGTATCCATCGCATCGCCTACGGGTCGAACGACCTCGTCAACTACCAACGACCGAATGTTCTCATGTTTCCATGCTGTGGTTCCTCGAGGGAATTTGTAGCTACAAATCGATTAGTGAGTAAAAATACATAGATGCAAGGATGAGGGTATGCTTACGTGAGCTCCTTGGCTGCCCTCACATTGTCCGTTTTGTAATTTCGAAGCATCTCAGTTCCGTTTGCCGTGATAACGCAAACATCAACATTAGAGCCGGAGCCCAAATCATTAAAGATACCGGCCGAAATGGCAGCTGATACTAGGTCGACCGCTCCATCCCGCTGAGTCGCCCAGTGTGAACACTTGAATGCAAACGAACACAATAGAGCCCAACTCACGCTTAAACCCGCTTTCCACTGGCTTTCAAACACAGCCATCGCGGCCAAGCTACCCGAGCCCATAGTTACGTATGGAAGTTTGTCAGTCGAACCATGAGGCGCGACGGTGAACAAATGTGGCCCTGTGGAGTCCACGCCTCCGAGGACAAGTGCGGCACCAACGTGGCCTTGGTACCTAAAAAGACGTCAAAAACAGCGGATTTGGAGTAGTGAACAACGATCAACCTGAATAGCATTTGCTTGAGCATCGTCATGGCTGTTACGACTCGAGCTCGACGGCCGGTACTTAGTTCATGAAGTTCGATGTTAGAGGATATGAGCGCCGTGGTAAATTCGGTATCGGCGGCTGTACCCGCACCACAGCATCGGATATGGGGAGCAATGTAGTGAATCTATTAAACGTACACCCAGTCGTCATAAAGTGTCAAGTTTGTGTTTGTGTTTGTGTTATACGGCTTATGGAGATCAAACACATTACCTTTTCGCAATTCTTATCGGCCACAATGTCACCCTCAGTGGCTCGTGTATCGGCACCTAGTACGATACCACCATCGAAAAGACACCCAACGATTGTTGTTCCAGTCGATGTTGCCTTTGGGAGCTTGACGCCCTTCCCAGCCAGAAACTCGTTCCTAAGAGCGAACGGTAAATGAAACGGCCTTGACCGTTGATGACCGTTTGACCCCACCTCACCGTGTTTGAGAAGTCAAATCCGGGTCTCAGGTATACGTCCGCCATGTCGCTAGAAGTGTAATACAGTAGACTAGTACGGCGGTAGTGTTGCGCTGATTGGGCGCGTACGCGTCCAGAGGTGTTTTGTCTTGTTAGGTCGGGTGAGTCACGTGAGTATATCTCATGCATACGACCAAATAAGGTTATATGCACATTTAAACACCAGGTTCCACTCGGTGCCTGCATTTGAACTGATTCCAAAGGGCTGGAACCATCCACATGACAGCGTCATATTCCCGCTCAACTGCTTGCTAGCTCTATATAGACTATTGACGCAAGAACCCCAAGTATTAGGGTGAAGTCTTACACTGTAGCACATGGACAACAAGACTGTCACCGAACGAGCATTGACGTCCAAGTCACCCCTAAAATCTTAGCGTCCAGCGGTTAAACATCTCGGTAAGAAGCACTCTCGTTGTGAGTAGTCTAGAGGTCCGTCGGAACGCTATTGCCATATATCACTAAAACGGAGCGCTCTGGGCCGTGCCCGTATGATCCAATAGGCTGTATGCGCCTCTTCTCGGTCAGGCTCCGGGCCACCGGGATGTCTTCAATCACCCGTGTACCTGCTGGCCCAAACTTCCGTATCATCTTTTAGAAGAAGATCCTTGATCTTGCAAATTGTGGTTTCAGGGGTCGACTGCAGCTGAAGCGCTCGGGTGAATGCAGTAGCCAGCAATCGGTCGATGGTAGGATAGATATTATCGTCCAATCGATTCGATTATCTGTTACAATCCGATGTCCTATACTACATATCTAGATGTACATATATCATACAGCATATACAAATACATGAGGCGGCACCTGGCGCGAAATTAAACAGTGATTAAGAACGATTGGTGGTGGACACTATGAGAACAACGTGAAGCGGGGTAAAAAGCTACATGGATGAGGTCATGACATACTTCCAAACAATTCGGCAAAATGGGGGAGAGGTTTATCAACAAGGAAAAAACGGCACACAGTGCTCAGCGTTTCAGAACGGCATAGAACCCAGTCTCGCAGGCTGACCCCCACCCGGTCTGGACATGGCCTCGACACCAGCCATGCCCATTTCGGATATGAAGTCTGGAAAGGCAATAGCAGCAACCTGGTCGGATAGCTCATACACCCCGACTGACCCGTCATGCTGTTTGCCTACATATCCAACCATACGTCTGTATTGCTTTTGAGGTGGAAAGCTTTCCTTGGGTTGCACATAGGGGCCTTCTTTCACAACGCGCGGTGCAGGCGTAGTTTTTCGCGGCTGCGGTGGAATTGGGGGGTTTGGACGAGCAGGGTTATGCGGATGAATTCGGCCTGGCTGCGAGGTCGTCGCGGTGTCAGAAGGGGGACAATAGCCCAAGTACTGCTGCGGGGGGTCTACCCAGTTGTTGTGCGTGATATTGTGAGTAGAACTCCCGGCTTGGAACGTGACGCCTGGAGTAGTTGCTGAAGAAATGAGAGCGGAGTGGTTTGCATTGCTCGGCTGCACATGATAGTCTTGCGGCAATTGATACCCCATAAAATAGTTGGCTGTAGTAGATTGCCCCTGCATTGTCGACTGCGAATACGTTGGATATGGTACATAAAACGGGGGTTCATGCACATACGCGGGATCGTAGGGAAACTGTTGGTCATAAGCTGCTTCACGACTCGCGACGCCTACTGGATCAGCGGTAGCGGCATGATCTGCTGCTTGGGTCGCTCGAAGGACGCTAGAACCTTTCAAGTAGCTCCGACACTCGAACAAGATTGAAGTGGCACCATCCTTCATGCGACGCTGGATCATAGGTATGAAGGCCCAGACAAGAGGGTGTCGTGGTGGGAAGCGTTTCCTGACCTCTAGAGAAAATTCGGCGAGCTGCTCAGCAAAAGAACTATACGGGGAAGGCCGCTTGGGTGGACCTGGTCCATAGAGAGCAACAGCATTCACCTGATTGACCGACTGGCCCTTCAGTGTGTAAGTCTCTCTGCGAAACGAGATATATGTAGGATCCCGTTGGCGTGGGGTCGACTCGTTTAATTGTTCAGGAGGTGGATTAGAGGTGACAAGCCTGATCTCAAGAATACCATCCAGATCCGTTTCGTCCATCATATGCTGAACAAGGGATTCTACGGTCTGATACTTTGTCGCAAGATCTAGGCGGTAAAGCATTCGCCTGTAATCACGGTACTGAGGAGGAAACATAGCGAGTAGGGATGAGGGCTTGTTGTTGCGGCATGACTTGCGCTTGCCTATTTATGCGTTTTTGTTGAAAGCTATATACGAATTAAGCCTCTAATAGCACGATAAAACGTCAGGACTGCTAATCGCAGTGTGCCTGCAAGAAACTTGATTGGAGCTCAGATAGCCACGCGCTCTCAGCTTATGTGTTTCATGCTGAAGCTACTACCAAGACCTTGGTGTCGAACCAAATCCCTCAAGATTGGCGTTGATGGCTGGCTCTGCTAAACTCACGCCTATGGCTCATAGCATTGGTTTGCGACTAAAGCTACTAAATTAGGAAGCCAGCGTGTGTTCTCTCTAGAAGCGGTTGAACCTATAGTACTTAAATAACTTGAGTAGATATAGGGGTAATATTGAATTCCTAGAAACGTCTGAAACAGACCAACAACCACCGCATCAGGGGGACAAGCTCCGACTCACTAGGGGCCGAGGTAGCATTCACCATTTCAGGTGGGGTGGAATCCCCTCTCCGGCGAAATGACCAAAAATTGCCAATTTCCCCTTCAACGTATCGGTAGACTCGCCGTGCAATCGGCTTTGGGGCCGGGGCGGATGCCCATTCAAGAGGAAAGTAGCCATGACTCGAATAATATCTCAGGGTAAAGAAAAATACAGCATTAAAGCAATACATAAGCTCGATCCAAGTATGGCGGCTTCACCCGCCGCTCGCGAGCAACGGCCTCAACCATATCCCGCGTGATGACAATTTCCAGCTCTCCTAACGATTTTGAGTCCAAATGATCCGTTCCTACGTCCTCGGACCCTGTGTGATTGCTATTGACAAGAGACGGGTCTCCGGAAGCTGGGTGATCCGCTCCAGGCGCGGAAGAACTCTGTGTGTTGAGTTGGAATTGAGGACCGTGGCGTGAAGCCACTCTAGTACTACGACGCTTGGTGAGCAGCCCTGCTTCTCTAAGAGCGAGGGCGATGTCATCTGGACGTAGGTGCGTCGCTTGGGCGAGGTCATCCAGACTACATCGCACATCACGATGTAGCGTGCCAGTGGAGACTATGCTCTCAGAGTCTGGACGCGAGTGATAGGAGATCTCACCGAAAGCATCCACTATAGACGCAAAAGTTTAACGACTTGACCATGCATAGGATGCTTACGGGTTCGGACCTCACTCACCGAGACGTGAATTAGGAGAGGGTTGCCCGTTCTCGGCTGTGGAGCCAGGCCTTGGGCCCGAGTTGGGCTGCGGGTATTGTTCTGGCGCGGGAACGGTGAAAGAAGGGGGGTCTATCTCGGCTTCTGAGATCGGAGGGGGGGCTTCTCCTACAGGTTGGCCAATGTCTCCTGTTGGTGTACGAGACCCCAGATGTGCCTGCCCATTGTGTTCCGGAGGGGGAGTGATGGTGCGGAAGAATCGAACGAGAACGGCGATCCAGAAAGCAACGTAAGAGCGCAGCCCAAGATCGGACAACGGCCGTTCCGGAGTCCCCGGCTTTCCGCTACGTCTGGACAATTCGTAACCTGCATAGGCAAAGTCGCGAGTTCAATACAATTGGACACGTACGCATGATGAGTGGAATTTGCCAGGGGTGAATAGGGAATAAGCATTTGGCATAAGCGTGTGATGAAGTTAGGGACGGCCCGAGAAAAACGAGGGGACGAAAGTATTTGAGTTGTAGATCTTTGGGCAGAGAGGAGGAAACAAAAGAGAAAGTGTCATGTCTGGAATGGCCATACGGCCCCTCTGCCAGATATTCGGATGGTGGAGTGATTATTATATTTTCAAGCGAATTGCGGGTAATTATCGAGCCCGTGACTCAACAAAGTGAATAAACTCACTGAACTCTATGAGCAGCATCCCGTATCCTCGTTTCTGGTATGGCGGTAGCGTTACTATACATGCCAGGTTGTAATCGTCATAGGAAACTTTCTCCTGGGAAAAATAGGCGAGGAAGTGATCACGATGGGCATCGGCGTCGGTTAGGATGTAGAACATGACTGAGAATGCGGGGTAGTCAGAACGCGGGTCTGCATGTTGGGCTCGAGTAGAAACGTGAGAGGTCGTGCGGCGTGCTCGGAGAGGTGCGGACCCGGAGGGTGCAAACAGGCGCATACAACAAGCTCACACACCATTGCAAACTTCAACACTTGGAGCCATAGTCCGACATCAATCGAGCAAGTGATAGATCCGAAAAGCATATCAGGCATAACGTATGAAACAAAATACTCACAATGCTCCGTATCAAAAAACAATGTCTTGACATCAATGAATAGCTTGCCGAATAGGGACAAATTTTGGCAGTACAGCTGTGGCCAAATAACGAATCAGAACAAATACCTCAACGAGCATCACAAGTGAGCCATGTGCAGGCTAATTAGGCGAAAGCGAGGAGAAAGCGAGCTGATGGTTGAATGGGCGGAGGCTCAAATGAAACCAGATTTGCCAGTTGAGATTAAGGAAATGAACGATCGAGCAGAGGGGCGGTAGGATCTGTGACGTGTTGAGAGCATTGTGATGGGCGAGGACGTAATGGAGCCGGAACTAGCAACCACGGCGGCTAGGTAGCGAAAGCAGGGAATAGAGTGGCGCTTGAAACCGTATCCGATCATAGCCAACGGGCAGATGCTTGCGCATAGACTCAAAGTTGTAACAACTTGAAATGATTGATACGCACCCTTTCTGCCTGACCGTCAACCTCCCAGATTGTGTGCGCACCGCGTTGATACACCTTCCTGCCTGGCGGATGTACGATTTTACATGTCTTCTAAGTGCACGCAAACGGGCATGAGAATAGTCGCACACGGTCATCGACAATGCCACGGAGCAGGGGGATGAACACCATAACCGCGACCTGTGCAAATGAACTCGCGAAGAGAACGTGAAGGGATCTCGGTTCCCTTTTCTGGCTTAACCTGACGTACAATGACCACCCAGCAGGCCGAATATGGGCCACGTAAACACCGAGCGCAACCCGGTATCCATAGTACCAGATGAAACCCAGCCTCATCATGCTCAGCCGCACCACGTTCTTGGTCGTTTCGGGCATGTGTAGAAAACATGCACGCCCCCACCACGAGCCAAGGAGTGGACCGGGGCGACAAACAAGTACAAGCAAGCCTTACTCACCTTGTGTAGCTCCCAGGCGGTGCCCTCGCGCATGTACTTGAAGCAACGATCGCAGACCCATAGAGTTGCGTCGCCCGAGCCGGCACCCGCCGCGGCGCTGGTGATATTAGTAGAGGCGGGAGTTGCGGTGTTGGCTGAGAGGGCCACGGCTGGCCCCGAAGTGTCAGCCGAGCCGTCGGGTGTGGCGCGGGGGCGTGTGTGCGGCTCGGTGTCGTCATCAAAACTGGGGTAGGGAGAAAAGTACCATGTCTTGATGTGCCACTGGCCAAAGTTTACATGTTCAAAATTACGCCGAGCTGTTAGGTTCGAGTGTTGCTGGGCGGCCTCGGTCTGGTCACGGGTGTGCAACGAGGGTCCGATGGTCGGCGGGCGTTGATTAGTTTGCGGGTTGGCTGGGTCGTCTTGCGGCGTGGTGGACCGATCGACTGTACCCAGTCGGGTGTCTGAATGAGAGGCGACAGTGGGTCCAGCGGTCTAGCATGTGATTGGAGTCGATGATGTGTGAGTATCTGTGGCGGGTAGGGGAACACTGTGTTTCGTCGTACGCGGTTTCTCTTTTTCCCCCGAGTTGCGCCTTCGCTCTGTGGTTCCGGGTCGAGTGTTTGAACAGCGGGAGGGTCGTGGAGGATTTCGACGGCGTCCATGGGGACCCACTCGTCCAAACGCTTGTCAAGTCCGTCATAGTGGACATAGTATTCTGATCTTCTCTGTTGCACGATCGTTGCACGAAGTACTAAACACGGAGGAAGACAAGACGGCAGGTTGGCGGCGATAGTGTGGAGACCAAGCTGGGCGTCTTGCCTTGGTCATTTTCTCGATACACCAGACATGAAGAATTCTGGATCATTTGGGTGTCGAACGATGTGGTGACCAGAGAAATATGTGATTTAACGAAAATATCTCACGGCGCTGCTGGTTCGTCCGTGTAACTCGAGTCAAAGCCTCGTGTCACGGGTTCACTCGATCCGTGGTCTGGGCGCTTGATGATCCCCGTCCAAACAGAGACATCGGGATGGAAAAAAGTCTGCCGATAAATCGCCAATAGGCCCGAACATATGCGCTCGCTCATTACACGAGCGAGATCGGGCGATCTGTATGTCAAGGGCGCTCGATGGCCTCTCAGGGAACTCGGCTGAGGCCGGGTTCCATCGACAAGCGTGGGCATTCAATCGTGGGCGCAGTCAAATTGCTCGCATCCGATACGACATTTTGCCTGATCTCGCGCCGCATTCTGGATTTAGACGGTTTGCCCGGCAGGCACGGTCTTCTATTTACCCTCGCCTCGAGCTTTGGCGGAACTATGACATAGAACATCTTCTTTTTGCTCTAGCATCGCCTTTTCTAAAACTCGTAGGCCTCATCTCAAAACAGGCTGATATGATCTTTGTTGGGATCAAATGCGCCGGTGGTTCCATTGAGAAAGGGCACCGGCAGGTACCGGTTAATTAATTCATAGCAAAAAGTTCTTTCGGTGGTTCCACGTTCAAGACCACGTCAAGTGTCTTCCTCTTGCCACAGAACTGTCGGCAACGGCCTCGCCTTTGCCTGCAGGCAAGAGCCAGCAAATTTCTGCATCCATATATGGTACTTCAGCCCTCGAGCGTATTTCCGACAAGAGGCCGCCATCGCTGCGTGTGGGGTTGTCGAACACTCTTGGGCTCAAGATAGCAAGAGAACATGTCATAAAGTGACACGAGTTGCCAATTCGAGTTCCCCATACGCAATTTCAGTCCGAGTAGAGAGTATTGTCCGATGTTTATGCGTTGGCCAAGGTCTGCGTACCCCTTTACCTCACCCCCTGAGCAATGGGCGCTAACGAGATCATGAGCGACCGAATGATTGGATCAGGAAGTACGATACGCATGCCTTTGAGAACCCAAGCTTGTGCTCGTCATTATTATGAACAGAATTACATGTAACCGAGGCATGTGTACATAGGGCTCGGGTGCGCTGGCATACCCTGCAACCTGCATACAACGTGTCGTAGGCGGAGAGACCTGTACCCAAGCGGTCTTCGATGGGAGTAAATGCGGATTTACGAGGCGAATGTCCATATGCGGTCACATGACTAACGCGGATGGAAGACAAGTCCCGCATCGGGGTTAGGCTTTTGAGTTCTTTCTGCAGAAAAGTGCGTGGCCAACTCGTGTGTGGACGCGTGCATTGGGGCGGGCTGTGGGCTCGAGATCCGGCTATCGAGCACGACACGGCCGGAAGTGCCATATCGGGGCGTCCACCTCTGTTTTCTGTCCGAGCGGGGTGTGTGGGGCCATGCCAGGGCGGGGGGGTCGTCACGTGCGGCGTGGGAAAGTACGGGGTCCGGGATGAAATGACGTCGGGTGGTCGATCAGCACCTGTGTGTCGACGACCAGCACACACTGTTTGGCAGCGAGTAGCACCCCCGCGCCCTGCCCGAAGCACGTTTGACGCTATCGCGAGTGACCGGTGCGTGTTCCGTGGTTCCCCATGTACGTGCGGCCCGACCCCAACCGACGCGATCGTAGATCAGACGAGCATTGCCCTCTCCTAATCGAAAACTTCTTTCTCCAACGCCTTAAAGTCCGGCATCTCGCTCCTCACCACACCAACCACCTCCTCTCACATCCTCGCAACACACGCTCACCAGCATGCGCGACGTCCGGAACCCTCTCCTCTTCGAGTGCGCCTGGGAGGTCGCCAACAAAGGTCAGTCGGCCGCCCGTCACCCCGTCCCGCTCACACCAATGCGTGTATAGTCGGCGGAATCTATACTGTAATTAAGACCAAGGTCCCCGTCACTGTCGCCGAGTATGGTGACCGCTACACCCTCATCGGTCCCCTATCTTACAAGTCGGCCCCGATGGAGGTCGAGCCCCAGGAGCCAAAGGACCCCCATGTTGCGAGCACGATGCAGTCGATGCGCGATCGCGGCATCAACTGTCTCTACGGCCGATGGCTCATCGAGGGGGCTCCGCAAGTCCTGCTTTTCGATACCGGCTCCGCATATGGCCGTCTCGACGAGTGGAAGGCCGACCTTTGGAACCTTGCCGGTATCCCATCGCCCCCAGGCGACCACGAGACCAACGAGTCGATTGTCTTTGGTTATCTAGTTGCATGGTTCCTCGGCGAGGTATGTGGTATTCGGAATTACATCATTCATCACTCCAACATACGCTCCACAGTACGTCTCGCGCAACCAAAACGCTGCAGTCGTTGCCCACTTCCACGAGTGGCAAGTCGGTGTCACTATTCCCCTCTGCCGCAAGCGCCACATCGATGTCACGACCGTCTTCACTACCCACGCTACCCTGCTCGGCCGATACCTCTGTGCCGGATCGGTCGATTTCTACAACAATCTCCAATACTTTGACGTCGATCACGAGGCGGGCAAGCGTGGGATTTACCATCGGTGAATTTCTGTAGAACATTCGGCGCTAGTCCTGGTATTAACCTTGATTTGCAGTTATTGCATAGAACGTGCAGCCGCCCACTGCGCAGATGTTTTCACCACCGTCAGCCATATCACTGCATACGAATCCGAGCATCTCTTAAAACGAAAGCCTGGTGCGTCAACCACGGTTTTCGAATATGACTATGAATTAACTTGAGTGCAGATGGTGTTCTGCCAAACGGATTGAACGTCGTCAAATTTGCGGCTCTCCACGAGTTCCAAAACCTTCACGCAAAGAGCAAGGCAAAGATTGATAGCTTCATCCGTGGGCACTTCTACGGCCACTTTGACTTCGATATCGATAACACTATCTATGCAAGTTCCACGACATTCTTTGCCCCAACAGTCGTACTGACGTCATGCATGTGATCTAGATGTTCACGGCTGGCCGCTACGAGTTCCGGAACAAGGGTGTAGATCTGTTTATCGAATCTCTCGCCCGCCTAAACTATCGTCTGCAGGAGTCGGGGTCCAAAGTAAGATTTAGCCCCCTACCCCAAAACTATCAGCACTGATAACCTATATCTGATTACAGCTCACGGTGGTTGCGTTTATCATCATGCCTGCTGCAACGCACTCCTACTCGATCGAAGCACTCAAGGGCCAGGCCGTCACGAAGCAGCTTCGTGATACGGTAACCGAAATCCAGAACCGGATTGGAGATCGTTTGTTCGAGCATGCTGCGAGGTACTCTGGGTAAGTTTACAGCCGTTGGAGTTTGAACGTCGACTGAATGAAAAAATTAGTGACCATGGAGGTGAAATGCCCAAGTTTGAAGATCTACTGTCCGAGCAGGACAAGATCGCACTCAAGCGTCGCATCTTTGCCCTCAAGCGCAACTCGCTACCTCCAGTGACGACCCACAACATGGCTGATGACGGAGCCGACCCTATCCTGCTGCAGGTTCGACGAGTCCAACTCTTCAACCGCTCCTCGGACCGAGTCAAAATCGTGTTCCACCCCGACTTTTTGAATTCGAACAACCCCATCCTTGGCCTCGACTATGAAGAGTTTGTGCGGGGTTGCCATATGGGTGTCTTCCCTAGCTACTACGAGCCATGGGGCTACACGCCTGCGGAGTGCACAGTCGTAAGTAACCTTTTTTGATGAGAACGAGCGTTTGACACTGAATGTGATTTCGTGCAGATGGGCATTCCCTCTATCACAACCAACTTGTCTGGCTTTGGTTCGTTCATGCAAGATCTCATCGAAAAACCTGAGGTGAGGGCTCACTGTTTGAAGCGAGGCTAAACTAAGGCTAATAATATGTCCTAATTAGGACGAGGGTATCTACATTGTCGACCGACGCATGCAGTCGCTTGAAGATTCGGTTAATCAGCTTACGCACCAGATGTACGGATTCTGCAACAAGACTCGACGACAGCGCATCAACCAACGTAACCGCGTCGAGCGCTTGTCGCCGCTTCTCGACTGGAAGAACTTGGGGGTCGAGTACTCCAAGGCCCGCCAGCTTGCCCTGCGCCGCGCATACCCTGATTCCTTCAAGGACGAGGAAGACTTTGATGACCTCGGTGCCGGGACAAATAGGATGCCGTTCTCGGTCCCAGGCAGCCCTCGCTTCCGCAACGGAGCGATGACACCGGGCGATATTGGAACCCTTACGGAAGAGATGCAGGCCTTGCAAACCAGCGATTACAAGGGCCAGCCCTGGCCAGGCATGCGTCCGGAAGACGAGGAAGACAGTTATCCGTTGTGAGTATCTGATCGATACCAACATTTGATTTCTCGGATCGCTGACCACGCTGGTTTTCACAGCCCGCTCGTGCTCAAGGTCCGCAGTCGTGCTGGTTCTGTCATCTCTGGTGCAAGCACCCCTGGAGGTGGTATCAGCCGTACGTTAAGCGAGGGCGATTTGAGACGTGCCGACGAGGCGTTGAGTCACCACAATGCGCCCAACGGCAGGTGAGCCGATTAGCGGACTGGGTCCTCTGTCCTCGTTTCTTTTCCCTTCCTACTTTGCCCGAGATGTTTTATGAGAATAAATTGGGAAATCGAACTAGGCGTTGTCAAGAGTTTTATACTTCATTCTTTCTTTCTTCGCGTGTATATCATTTTGTACTGTTTTTCAACTTGAATGTTATCACTTAGACAATGAATCGGGAGCGATTGAACGTGTTATCCAAAGATCTAACGTACCTGGTTCTAAATGCCGAAAATATTTGACTTTGATCCCAAAGAAAGGTAGCCAAGGTCTCGCCAAGCGACCCGTCAAAATAATTCTGCCAAAATGCTGTGTAATCAGACATTCACCGAAGCTTGACCGAACACACGAGCTGTTTTCGCGCGACGACGACAAGCCGAGGCGAACATGTGACTTGATCTCCGAGGTCGCTCACAAAGTTAATCCGACCGATAAGACACTCATGACCACAGAAGACAAATTTTGTTGCTATATGCACTATATTAGGTACTTCTTGCCCATATGGCTAACGTTTATACAGGTTCTTGAGTATGTTCTGTCGCTTCGAATGGGCTTGGACACACGCCTATCGGTTCGCTAGCCGGGGTTTTTGACGTCAATCGGCGAGTCGTAGTGTATGCGACAAGAACTTGCCCTCTATATTCACTCGGCGAAAGTCCGCGCGTAGAGGACGGCCCGTTATTCTTGAGGCGATGACCCTCCGATGAGAAGGTATAAAAGTTGGGCAGGACGTTCTGGAGCAGAATCACCATTCAATCCACTTGCACAAGGGATCAGCCATGAAGTCGTTTGCTACTCTTGCTCTTCTCGCTGCCGCCGGATCTGTGTCTGCGCACACGATCTTCCAGGAGATGTGTAAGTTTATCCGGTTTTTGAAGAGCGCATTTAATTTACTTGGTTCTATTTCTCTAGTCTTCAACGGCGTCTCGCAGGGGAACCACAACTGCATGCGTCTCCCGTCGTATGATGGCCCCATCACCGATGTCACCAGCTCGTCGATGAGCTGCAACGGTAGCCCCAACGCCCTCGACACTGTCTCGCCCAACGTCTGCTCCGTCGCGGCTGGTTCGCAGGTCACTCTCCGCTGGGGCCACACCTTGACATCCAGCAGCAGTGGTGCGTACTATTCGTCAGATTTGATGAGGAGCAGGTTGATTGACGAAAAGACTGGATTTCAGACGTTATCGATGCGAGCCACAAGGGTCCCATCATGGTCTACATGGCCAAGGTTAGCAATGCTGCCTCCTCGGCTGCCCCTAGTACGTACAAACATTCACGATCTCATCTCGCTCAATGCTGATCTTCGTGATAGCCTCAGGTTGGTTCAAGATCTACGAGTCTGGCTTGAGCAACGGTGTCTGGGCTGTCGACACTCTCATCAAGAACGGCGGCAAGCTCACCGTTACGATCCCGAGCTGCATTCCCGCGGGCGACTACTTGTTCCGTGGCGAACTCATTGCTCTACACGCGGCCTCCTCGTACCCTGGTGCTCAGTTGGTAGGTTCCGCATATATCCCAGGTAATACCACAGGTTTATTTACCTTGGCACAAACAGTACATGGAGTGCGGCCAGATCCGTGTTACTGGCGGGGGATCCAAGACTCCGTCTACAGTTTCCATCCCAGGCGCATACAAGGGCTCCGACCCCGGCATGTAAGTTCAGCTTATCAACTTGAGAGGTCCCTAAACTCATGAAACTGCTTTGTAGCACCTACAACCTCTACAATGGCCAGACTACATATACCATCCCTGGGCCTCGTCCTTTCACCTGCTAGGCGACGACCTGTTTTTGTCTATTATGTATTTACCCCACGCAATACCATTGACACATTGTATCATAAGCTCACTTAAGAAGATCGCTAACTCGCTCGTTTAAATTCGAATAGTCCGACTTGGCATCCCACTTTTCTCTAAGTGGTTTACCAAGAACTGTGCCGAATAATTGGTGTTCGTGTAGAGCTATTTATAACCGCCAGTTAAGGAAGTTTGATTTACGTAGAGTGCAAAATCGTTTAAATTGGGCATCAATCACAGCGGAGGCGCCGTATACAGAAGGAACTACTTTCACAAAACAATCGGTTACATCTATACAATCATTGTTTGTTCAAAGAAGCTGCATAGGTGTTTAATGGTCACGAGATTTCCTGCGGGATGTGAGGTATTCGATCAGCCACATATTGGATCAATGAGCATAGAATTGGCGCACCTGTACTCTCCCTCTGCGGCAACGCTCAATTCCTCGAGTTCGCCCTGAACTGACGAGAGAGCCTCGGCGGCGGTAGAGTAGAAAATCAGCTGAGCCTTGACGAGTTCATTCAAATTCTTGAGTGGTTCGGGCTAGCAAGGACCGTACTTAGAAATGTGCAACCACCGATTTGTCCCAGAAAATACCCACATTTTCCAGAACAGCCTTCATCATGCTAATCGCAACCTCAGTCTTCTGAACCAGGTCGTCCTCAGCGTTCTCGACCTCGAGACGAGCTTGTTCCTGGCGCGTTGGGTTTGCGGTCTTCAGGCTAAACACAAAAATGAGCCCAGGTTGTGTCTCAAGGTGCAATATGCACTTACCCCATCTTGGCAGAATCAAGCTCCAGGCGGCTAACACGCACAGCCTGACGGGCCTTCATGGCCACGGCGATAGAAGTATTGAGGGTCGCTTGCCATGGTTGCAGGAAGTGATTGCGAATATGATCATCCTGAGCCAAACGGGCTTCACCGATCTACGACAAACCGCGTGAGCATTCTCAGATAATCGCCAGCTTATCGACATTAGAATAGCAACTTACCTTTTCGTACCCTGCTGAAATCTCGCCCAAAGCTTTAATGAGACGAGTCTCTTCATGAGCACCTGGGCCGGCCGAGAGTGTGGCTGCGCTGGATGCCGTTGCGCGGCTAATGGCGTGGGGCAAAGTCTTGTGAACGGTCTTTGCTGGAGGGCTTTGGGGGGGCGCCGGAAGGGATGTTCCCTTCAGGTTATTGGCCGCAAAAGTTGTAACAGTATGGGATATGTTAGTCGAAAACTCAGATAAAGACTCTTGGATCTGGGTGGGATAGTCGTAGGTTTCGGTCTCGAAGGTGCGGCCAATCCTGAGATAATTTTTAGTACATCGCCCAAGATCATAAATATGGCATATCTACTTTAGTACGTTGAGATGGACATTGCGGAGCGCGTCCACACGAGCCTCCAAGTCCTTGTATTCTGCAGGTATTTTATCAGCTATAACACTAGTTAATAATGATTGTTACGTACCTTGAGGAAGCTCGGTAATATCCTCAGGCGCGACTGCTCCAAAGCGCTCTCTGTCGTCGACAATTTGAATATTCAGCAATCATGAGCTGTAGCAAAACGCGTTCATCAGACTAACCGGGCTTGCTGGACTTGAGTTCCGAATCCTTTGGCAAACTTGCCAGCACTCTGGCCAATGTTCAGGCTAGCCAGGCCAGACGAGAGTTTGTTCCAATTATCCATCTTGTGTGAAAGGTACGGGACTTAGTGGAGCGTTGTGGTGGGCAAGATGAGGCAGTGACCAATATGCGTTAGGGTTACCCCGGCCCTGAAAGGACCCTTTAATTATCTATAAACACATTTAATCACGTACAAACTTTACTCCCGACCTCGACCCCATGCTACGACTCTCGCCTCTGTATAGCTTATTCCCAGACTGGTGGATTGCAGTGAAGCATGGTATACCTCGCACTTTCAAGGCGTTAATCGCACGTCCTAGTCTCCTCCTGCATCCAAGCACACTCTCCCGCCTGTTCTTCTCGTTCGTTTGGGAGAAATTCGCGCCGCTGGTGGACGAAGCGGCGCGCGGGGTTAAAGAATCACTTGTCCGCCCGAACGCGTATGGAGTAGTGCTCGATCTTGGAGCGGGACACGGGCATACAATCCCATATCTCGACCGTTCGCGTGTCACGAGGTATGTGGCTATAGAGCCAAATGCGCTCATGCACAGCGAGATTCGAGGCATGGCGCAGAAACACGGGTTTTACGCAGATGATGTCGTTGTATTGGGATGCGGAGCAGAGGATTCAGACACAATCGTAGCTTCGCTGGGCGGCCAGGAGTCTGTAGATACGATCGTTTGTATCCTTACCCTCTGTACCGTGCCCGATCCCAGCGCTACAGCCCGTTCGCTCGTCAGAAACGTGCTGAAGCCAGGAGGTCAGTTCTTGTGGTACGAACATATATTGAACCCAATACCCGATGTCCGGTGAGGCACATATCCCGCACCAAATGAAACTAAGATTGCTGATCTGATGATGTACCATCGCACCAAGGCGATGGCAGCGTTGGCTGACGCCAATCTGGGCTGCTGCGTTCGATGGCTGTCGATTGGACCGGGATGCCCCCGCAATTTTGCTCACCGCTGGCGCATGGTCAGCCACAGAGATGTGGGATAAGCCTGGAGAAAACAAGGTTGACAACATGTTTTATCATCAGGTCGGCAAATTCATCAAGGCGGAAGTACAGTAAGGCGAGGCCGCGATGACATAGCCTGATCCGTACAAGTGGGGAATTGCCATGTGTGTCAATAAATAAATTACATTGAAAAGAAGAAAACGTGCCTGTCGATACTGTGCGTCTACTAGTCTATGCCTGATGCGCAAGAGCTAAATCTGCCACGCCCCGTTGTAAAAGAGCCACGATGTCAACACGCGCTCTTTCCTCATCTGACCAATCTATATCCTTCAGATCTTCCATCGCCTTCTTGCGAATCCCCCCAGATAGGCGAGCCGTATCGACCTCACCACCTAGGTTTGAGACAGCTTCATGTACAGGCTTAGATGAATCCACGCCATTTAACGTTGGTCGAGTTTGTCGCCATCTTTGAACCAGATTGTCGGTCTCGCGTGTCAAATCTACAGGATCTCCGAAGGTTATACAGACATGATGTCCTGGACGAGGGATGAACTTGAACCGGCGGGGTTCAGGCATCACCTTGTGCAACCCTGTGGAAGATTGAGACGCATACTCAAAACTAGGTCAAATCACGGACCAGTGATATGCATGGGTATGATGACAGGCGTTTTTGTAGTAGACATTATCATGCGGCCGCTGTGCACCGGCGCGGAATGGATCAGGATGATAAACGCAAGTGAATTGACGCCACTTACACGCCCCACTTGAACCTCAACAACTTTCCTCCCGGCACGCAGGACTCTTGGTTGACCTTGCCCTCAGGAAATATATGAATCTAGTGAAGAAACATAATACCCAAAGACTGAGCAATAGAGATTACGATGGCTACTTACCCATGCACCAGCGTTAAGTTTCTCTACTGCAAGATCTACTGCAGGTTGATGAACTCCACCTCCTCTTACGGTTTCAATTACCTGCCCATTCCGAAAAAACCATCGATGGACTCTATCTTGCCGAAAGATGAGTTCGAGTAACTTCACATCAAGTAACATCAACTCACGGATTAGTGAACATGATGTCCTGCGCCCCGAGTGTCCATCGCATATTTCGAGGATTGAAAAGACATTTTAAGGTAGGTAGCGCTCCCCACGCAAGAGGATCGTCGACACTACACTCAGGGTTAGTAAACTCTGGAATATTGCTTTCGAAGGAATCCAGCTTGAAGCGCACACCGATATATGGTTTGATACTACCACATGCCCATTAAGTCCACATTGTGTGAGAAATTTGATTATATAGTGAACCCACCCGTAATTATCCCCCTCCCAACTCGATTCGTTTCCTCCAAAGCTTCAAGCAGATGATGCAAGCCTCTGATGGTTACACTCGCGCTTATGGTATTCAAGAGAGCTTTGCTACCGATACCGATCGCCCCTATAGTAAGTAATGGCCCTATGTTCATCTGTGCTCAAAGCCGTAAGAAACAGGGCACTAGATGATGGTAAACCGCACAAGTTTGACTCATGATCACGTGATCGGTCCACTCGCCACCCGAACGCACTCAAAACGGTGAAGTGGCCCATGTAGTCAAGAGCACCAAAACTCGGGCTGCATGGAATGGACCTGTAAAAAAATGTTCAAATATTTCAGGCGTAAATTTGGCTAAACAATGCATTACAGCTCGGGTTTTGTTTGTAGCTACCATGTATGCGCATGGAACCATGCAATGGGTTTTTGGTTCTGACATCAAGTTCTAGCGATGACATGAGCGTGATTTTGGGGCACAAGGTTTAGTTATTCTGTATGTGATATGAGCGGTTATATCCTATTACGGAACTTGGCTATTTTACGTCCGTCGCAGGCTTGAAAGGCCCATGCAACAGAACCATACCCAGCACCTTGTTTCTCCCTTGCCACCGATATTTCACTATACAATTAATGGTTTTGTTATTAATATACAACTATACCCGTGTCGCAATAAGAATAGGCTACGGCCTCAGGGCCACTTGAGTATAAAGATCACAAAACAGCGGAGGAAGACGACTGTCACTGGCCTAATTAATATAACACTACTCTTAGGGTCTTAGCTATAACCCGTCTCGTTCTAATTATATGCTGTACTTTTGACCCGTGTTATGCTTAATGGCATAATATCCAAGTACCTTAGTAAGGTACCAACAAAGTGTGCTCGGGCTATGTGGTGAGAGGCTTCGATGTCTCGGGTAACCATAATACTCATCATTGTACGTCAACAACGAGTTAGCACGCGTCGTTTCGTAATTTGTTCGGTCGAACTGCGAAATCGTGGTCCAATACTAACAGTTGTTCTGGTGCAATAACATTCAGCAATCGGGTTGCTTCTGCGTTTTTTACAACTAGCATCAGATATGCATTAGAATTAGGTGTTTTCAAACAATTTCACGTGGTTCTGAGACTGATTTTTTTTTGTCACATCTCGGAAATAGAAGGTCGCAAGTCATGCACCTGCCATTAACCGAGCTGCACACCAAGAGCCCAATGAATCTCAGTTGCCTGAACAATGTTCCTGCTTTTAATTGATTTCATCTATTCTCTCATTAGCCAGCCAAAATATGGATATGTGCAAGGACCTACGGTACTTGCTACTACACCTGCACTGGGTCGTTCCTTAGGTTCGTGAGACCAGCAGCTGATAAGCAACGTCCATAGTATGTCCCCCTGTTCGCTGTTAGTCGAAATAGTATTTCCGGGGCGTTGGGGCATTTCTCGTTTCACCCCGACAGCAAACCATACGGCATGATCTCCTTTCCCATAGTACGGAACTCTTCCTGTGATGGTTTCCTACAGTGATATCAATCATACAATTTTGGTCACTATCAGGAGAGATCGCCGGACCAAGATTGTCTGAACCACCGTTCGAATTTGATGTAAGCAGTCTGAATACAGAACATAGTGCGGGAAGGAATCTACCTACCATTGCTAGCGCGTACACATCAGCCTCTTTGCTGAATGCGGTTGATCCCTCAAGTAGTTCGGGTGCCTGAATACATGGTACTGATATGATATACAACTCTACTATCACAATACTTACGGCCCAGCAGGGAGATACACTGCCTCTCGTTGTTGTGCCGGTAAACTGGAGAGTATAATCCCTCAGGATAGCGTCACCAAAATCGGTAAGCATTGGTACTCCGCTGCTTGATATTAGCACATTGAGCTACAGAGTATTTCATTCGATGCTAGGTTGATAAATCTCTTTATGGCATACTTATTACTTACCCCTTTGAGGTCTCCGTGCACCTATGAAATATTATAAGCTTATATATGGTCTAGAGTTTATACGAGCACTCACAGCATCGCAGGAATGTAGATGCGCAAGTCCATTGCACACTTGTGCAGACTATACATATATTAGGCGATTCAATGTCTAAATTTATTGGTTTGAAGTCGACACTCGCGATCCAACAGCGGTCAGCTTCTGGATTTTGAGATATGTAGCCAGGTAGGTGTCCGTGTTCTGCCCATATGGATACCATTCCAATGTAATTCCGATACCTAACCAGTCATAGTAGCTTGATTACACTTGTATCGTTGCATTTAGACTAGGTGTAGAGCTCTCGAGCAGCGTCCTGTTAGTGCTCGATCGTTATGCCGCATGTATGCGTGCCATACTTACCTTTAAGTACCTGGTTGATTCATTTGTAGAGTTCACGGTAATACGCATAGTTTTAATAGCAATTTGTGTCTCCTCCAGCATCTAGGCAATTTGTGACATCTTCACACCTATATTTGTCTAAACGTAAAACAATTTCGGAAATAGACTACAATATTAGAATAAATTTACAGCCGGGTCAGATATAGCTGATACCTCAACAAGTCAGCTTACCATGAATCGACTAATTGTGCTGGTAGCTTCTGGTCTAGATAAGGTTGGGGATGTATACGATGGGTCTTCAGCCGGAGCAGTTGAAATGTTTACTTTTTCTCCAGTCCAGTACATTGAACTTTCAGGAGGATCCTCGATGAAAGGATCGAGTGGGCTAATGTGATGAGGTGAAGCGACGTGTACGCTCTGCACGCCCCGGATATCATATCCTTCTTCGGTTAGCTGTTCCCTCAACAGTTCCTCTCGCTCCCGATTTTCCTCCTCTGGACTCTCGCCTTCCTCTTCTGGTCGACTCGCAGAATCGGATTTACGCATCATCTGACTTAAGGTGGCTGCCATAATCGCCGCGTCTTGCCCTGGAATAGGACCAGCCTCCCCTGAGCCGGTTGAGGCACTCTTTGTCCTAACATATTTACCTCCTGTATCGGTCGTCGACCCGCTACCAGAGCTGGTGCTCTCAGTTTCATAGGTCGGAAGGGCCACAGAAGAGTATGGGAGAGGAGGGGCATACGATGCATGGCTGAGGCGGTTGTAGCCACTTTCCCATCCCCGACGCCGCGGAACGCGAGAAAGAGGACAGCCACAGAGATAGCCCTCTTGCAGATTGGATAGCCTAAACCGCCACTACTAGGAAGGCCAGTATAGGTGGAGAGATAAACAGTCATGTCTCCACGAACCACAATATTATCATTGGGATTTTATGGCTGAAGCTCTAAGGTGAGTTTTGCTAACGGAAACCCATATTAGCCATACTAAGGGCATAATGTAGCTGGAGAAAATCGCTTGCCATGAATGCCAAACATAGGTTCCATTATATCACTAACCAGGATGCTGATTTCGCCGAGGAAACCTTTATTACGGCTCTTGCTCATTCGTTGATCCAATACTTGGATAGTAATGATAGACGAATCCCTAGCGATGCTGTACGCGAGGCACAGTTAATTAAGAAAGATAATTCAGCTAAATTCTCACGATACATACAGGTTAAAACTCTCATCCCAGCGCGGTCCGAGGGTCTTTTTTATGATACTGGTCGACCCGATTCGCTCGTCATCAGTGAAGATCACCGCAAACGGATCAGGCAGTCTAGATGGCTTGCGCTTAACTAAACCATTCACTCCAATAACTATCTTATGGTATAAATGGTGTATTGGTAGAAGTTGAGCCCCAGTAGACGTACTTCTCAAAAGGAGAGGTCTCCTGCGTGAGGAGCATTCATAGGTGTCCAACTACGGGAGGAAGCAGGGCATACACTTACAAGATGTTTTTCGACATGTATATCAAGGGTTTGCGCGTCGATATGTATAAAAAACTTCACGGCGAAGAGAGGTGGTGGTATGTTGTGAGATTCGGTTGAGTGCTTAGACAATACTTCAACACTCTGTTCGCTAAATTATAAACGCCAGGCCCCAGTATTCACTGTAAAGTCAATAAAAAATAAAGGGCGTCTATGGTAAATATAGTAGCGGCGAGTCATTTGGGCTCACAGATCAAGGGGTACTTATAGATCTTGACATCCTAGGATGATGCAGTTCGCGCATTTGGCATCTAGCGTTTGGGAATCGTAATACTTCGTGACAACTAACATACAAACTCGTTCACCAGAGCCCTCAGAATCATAAACACATAACCAAAGAAGAAAGCAAAGGATAACATTAAATCGTGTGTCGCCACAGAGCCAACGCGCGCTCCTTCTCGTTCATGGCGTCCAACTCGGCCTCACTACGCAGAGCAGCCTCGCGATCGAGCTGCTTGTTTCGCATATGGAATGCATAGGCGACGGCACAGACAGTCGCGATGAGCCCGGCGTGGAAGATGATGGTAGCGCGAAGACCGTTGATGTAGCGTGGCGAGTCCTTTTCTTGGCTGAAAACAGGAATAGATAAGTTTCTGCCCAGGTCTAATCGAGGAGGATACTCACTAGACAGTCGAAGCAGCAATTCCACCGATTGCACCAAATGCAACCTGAACACCGGACGCAACAGCACGCTTTGAACTGCTCACGATGCTATACACAGATTCAGCTGTCAGACCAGGGCAAGAACAATTAGATCCTTGCTAGACGCACTTATTTTGGAGCAATCCAATAATGAAAGGCATTTGCGGCTGGGTGCCTGCGACAGCAAGGAAAGTTCCGAACAACTTTACGCCGTTGCTATGCGCGTGCAAGACAATCGTGAATCCGGCGATGGCGATCAGCGAGTGAGCAATTATAAATGGTGTGCGGAGGCGGATCTTGTCGGACCACTGTTGGCAAAATCAGACCTGAGTATATGCGCAATGGATTATGCAAGCCAGCAAAATCTTACCCAGGAAGTAGCAAGCGCCAGCATAACAGCAACAACATAAGGTGGAGCAACCAAGATATTTGATAGCGCGACAGAGAAGCCCAGACCACGCAATATAATAGGACTAAATCACATGCCACCATGTCAGTCGTGTCAGTGATGAACATCGTCCTGGGTGCTCACATGAAATACGCTAGGGAGTAAGCTGGCATGGTTGAGCATGCGAACGCAACGGCAAGAGTCCAGATCTTCCAATCGGACAAATGTGCCAAAACCTTCTTTGTCGTAAGTTCGTCGTGTTCGCCATCACCACGATCACGATCCAGGCGACGGATCACTGTAGGATATGATTTTAGAGAAGCCTAGGGCTGTGAGGGGTGAAACACCAACCATGTCTCCTCTCTTCCTCCGTCAAGAAATTTGCGTTATCAGGGAAATCGACGATGAGAAGCCAGCCAATGGCACCAGCGACGATCGTGATTATGCCAAGCATAATGAAAATCCAGCGCCAGCCTTTCAGGCCGCCAAGACCGTCCATCCGAGCAAGACCATAGGCCAAGATTGAGGCGAAGCCGGAGGCCAGCACTGCGAGGGCAAGGTTGGTTGGTACACCTACGAAGAGAGTGTGTGCTACTTGCCACTAGACATGTAGAATACGGAAAGGCGCCGCTGGACCTCGTAGCGCTTGTACCACGATGAGATCAGATACACGCATGCAGGGAAAAATCCCGCCTCAAGGGCACCCAAGAATGCTCGGCAAACAGCCAACGTCTTCCAGCTCTCCACAAAACCCATGCCCAGAGTGGTGGCACCCCATAGGACAATGATCAGAGTGAGAAAGTTGCGAGGGCGAAGACGACGGAGGACGAGCGTGGAGGGCAGCTCGAACAAGAAGTATCCGATGAAAAACACGAGTAAGGCAATCGAATACTTGTTATTTTTGTAGCCCTCGAACTTGAGCGTGACACCCAGGCCTTCAACGCGGGCGCTACCGAGATTGACTCGATCAATGAGCGAAAGGGCGTAGAGAACACAGATGATAGGCATCAGTCGAAGGTCGATGCGTCGCCTGCGATTCGAACATAGTCGTCAGTAAGAGCGCACGACTCGTCACGAGTGACTCACATCAACTTGTGCTCGCGGGCGGCGTCGAAGCCTTCGTTGTCGGCGCTCTCGACCTCACCATGGAACTCGAGCTGCTTCTCGTCGTGTTTCTCGTCTTCGTTGTGAGAGGCCATCGTGATTCGCAGCTGACAGACGAAGCAGAAGACACGCGTATTTAAACCAGCCCCCCAATTACAATTGTGTCCAATCCAGGCTGTCAGACGAGCAGCGCCAAGCCTTTCCGGTGTTCGGTAAGAAACTTCCCCGCATTCCGATCCAATGAGCGACGAGAAATGTGGGGCTCCCTGACGGGATGTCAGGAACACTTGGGGGATGCCATGTGTCTGGTCAAATTCATAGGGCACCGGGCGTCGGGTCCCTTCTGGACCGAGAGCGCCAAGCCAGAACATTATGTCGCGGGAATAGGGGCAAGCAAGTTTGGAGCAAACGCTCGTGGATGATTCGCGCATATACCTACTTGAGCTCACTCTGGGCCCGCCAATTCCGAGCCGGTATCACGCAGCTGCGGCCGGGAGCTGTATCATTAACGGTCCCCCTGATCATCGTTGAATCATTCAGCCGGGGCATACCTTGCAATGACGTCGTGGATGCTCAGACTCGATATTATATTGGAAAACTATTACTTAGGAAAAACACTGTCTATGCGCCCGACATTACAAACACCTTGGAAGCACCGCCCGCACACACCTAACCGTCTTGCTCTCCTCCAACCTCAACGCATGGGCTAAACAGGCGCGCTGCCTTTCGCGCCTCCCCTGCAATCCACACGCCCGTCCGAGCAGGTACCACGCCTCAGCCGCATCCCATCCTGCTCCTTGAGTAACCTGGTTCAACATTCCCACCGCCATGTCGACCCCTGCTGATTTGCCTTCTCCATTGGCTGGGTTGGCATTTTCGGCAGTATTGGCAGTCTGGTTCAAGAATATCTGTGCGAGGGAAACCACAGCAGGAACGTGCTCTGGTTCGATTACGAGCGCCTTGTGAAGTGCTTCGATCGCACGTTCGCCTTGGTTCAAGTAAAGCCCAAACTGAACCCATACATTGGGATTTGACTCGTCGAGCCATTCGGCCTCTGCGATCGCATCATGTGCCTCGGCAGGACGGCTCGACCGCCTGAAGGTAGCTGCGGATGCCAACCAAATGTCTGATAGCAACCGACGCTCGATAGCCTCTGCACTCGAAGAAGAAACAGTGGGGGTGATGATCGTATTATCCGACATGGCGGTGTTACTGGTTTGGGAGGTTTGAGCTGTGCGGACAGTCGAAGTGGTTGAAGAGTTGGTGCCCATTGTACCTGTCGTACGAGTGGAAGTAGTAGTAGTCGACATGCTCAGAGGGTCAAATTCGGGTTCGCCTTCAAAATAGGCCGAAGTAGCAGGAGACGAGCGTCGATGCAAGTGTCGAGAGTGAATAGAGCTAGCTTGGTAGGGTTCCGTGCCTTGACAGACAATGAGCATTTACAAGTGCACATGGGAATTTGAGCACCTACTAGAGGCTGAACCAGACATAGTGCTCGTCCTCCGACGAGCCTTGGGGTTAATCTTGCGCGACAATTCGCGTACATGCCCATGACTCTTGCTCAAGAGCTTCTTGTGCAAATCAAGGTGCTTCCCAGACTTTTCCTTTTCCTTTTCCCGTCCGTTTTCCTTTCCAAACTCGTCCCGAACTGGGGAGGCAGGCGAAAACTCCATTCGAGGTACATTGGGATCGTCACCGTGATCTACCGATGCCGTTCCTATTTTAATGAAACTGTTAGTGCTAGACTCGGAGTCCTAGAGTAATCCAAACTCACCCATACTACCACCACTTCCTACAACTCCAGATCCAACTCCGGGTGCACTTGGGGCGTTGGCCGCATACCACGCAAACACACCAGGCCACATCCCTGCAGCTCCGTCCGGACCCTCAATTTTTTCTATGATTGCCATCTCAGTCAGTCGAATCTGCGTCGCAGCCGCAAATGCATGCATCTTCGATGGGGTCGCGTCCGGATCCGGGCGAGTGAATAGGGGGTGGAGTGTGCGCGATGGCGGGAGGATTCCTGTAGGAGGAACAATCGAAGGGGCATGATTTGGTGGATTCAACTCGTTTGTCTCCGACGGGACGCCTTGAGGTGAAGCAGAGCGGGCATTGCCGACACCAAAATCTTTAACCACAAGCCCATCATCGGCCGCATTTCCTTGTTGTCCAGCTGCAACATCTTCTGGTGAATCAACCTTGACTTCTTCGGCATTGGCAATCCCGATTTCGATCACAGCTTTGGCCCCTTGCCAGTCTTCCATCGCGGTGAGCAAGAGTCCGAGGAGATGCCATCCACGCACGTCGCGCGGTGCACGTTCGACCGCCTGTCGGGCGCTCAAGACTGCGTCGGATGTCATTCTTGCCTCGGCTTGAATAAACGCGAGGTGGTAGAACGTATCTGCACTCGTAGGATCAAGTGTAGCCGACTCGAGTAGGTATTTAAGTGCAGCAGACTGGCGTGCAGGTCGAGTAGTCGGGTCAAGCTCTGCAGTAACATCAGGCGAGTGTGTCCACACATAAACATGCTACATACCTTTAGCAGTTGCCAAGGCTTCTACTATCCCCGCAACCTTGTATACTCGCGCTTTTAAAACCCGATCTTTTTGTAACCCCTGTGAATCGGTCTGAACAACTTCGAGCGCGATCTTTACGGCCTCTTGCGCCTCACTCAGCGCATCCTCGACCCCACGCTCCTCCACGATCCGACACAACATCCTTGCACCCCTCACGAGGGCGTCCACAAACGTCCGACCGTCGTCCATGTCTCCCTGACGAATCTGTTCGACCTTTTTCGCCACCGGTTTTTCTGTGCCTTCTAGACCAGAAAGCTCGTTTTCACGATCACCTGCGACAATGGTTTGTGCGATTTCGGCAGGGTGTTCAGCTGGTTCGTCAGTTTGGCGTCTTTTGAGCTGAAGATCGACATCTCCGGCCGATGTGAGTCGTGCGGTCTTAACGAGCCGGACGTAGAGCTGGAAGATGCGTCGGGCGACGTTGATATCTGGTTCGGGAACAGCCATGAGGAGACGGAAGAGATGTCGAAGAACACGATGAGAATGGAACGTCAGGCGCATTGCCCACCACAAGGCCTACGGTGCCCATGACTAGTTAAGTACAGTATATGAGAAACTGGGTGGCTACGCACATCGGTAATCCATACGGCGTCCTCTTCATGTTCACCTCCGGCTTCCCAAAGTGCTACACACCCGTCCGCAAAATCAAGGACCTTGTGGTTTACTTCGCCAGCATGAGGAAACTCTGTCGTCGAATTCAAGACGGCGCGCATTTCGGTAACCACCTTGCGGGCTTCGTCTCGCCATGACGGAGTGCCTCGCGTTCCAGTTAAGCATAACGTCCGAATGTACAGAGTATAAAGCGTAGCACGGTGATGTGGTCTGAAAGTTGTCGGCCAGTGCGTCGAGACGACCGTATAGACCTTCATCAGACGAAGTGCATCCTCTGAACTCCTGCAAAGCTGATCAATCAACAATAAATGTATCAAAAAAGAGACCACTTACTGATACGCAGCACTAACAATACTCGCCCTATACAACAGCATCTCGACCCACCTCCATAACTCTCTTCGTTCCTCAAACACATTCTTTTCCCCGGGCCTCGGCACAAACGCAGCGATCATCGGTAGAGCAGCTTCGTATGCGACCGCAGCGGCAGTGCCATCCATCAACCGTTCGTGAGCCATGCCCTCGATACATCTCGTTCGGATGTGTTCGATCGCGCCCCAGCTGAATGTCTGTGGAGCCGAGCCCGGCGCACCTACGCTGCTGGCTATGCTACCTGTTCTGGAAAGGATGGTTTGAAGGGCAGAGCCTGTTCCGGGGGAAAGCGTCGATGGAGCGGTGGATGCGGTGCTCAGTGTTGTGCTCGGAATAAATCCAGAGCCCGTGTTGGCTTGGGGAGCGGTCAAGGCCGAGGGCGAAGGCGGAATCTGGCCCTCCAAATGAACAGTCGCGAGTATCCGGAGTGCGCTTTGCGGTTTGTTGAGTGTGTAGGCAAAGAAGGCGCGTAGGACTGTTGTGCTCTGATCTAGAATAAGACATACACCTAAATGAGAACAAGGAAAAGACTAACCCAAGTATCTTTGACCTTTTCGTCCTCTCCACTAAGCGCGACGAGCGCCATCCGCGCCTCTTCACGTTTCTCTTCGGGGATCAAGTACTCGTCTTCGAGATTTAGCGCAAACGGTGCTCCAGCCGGATCTGAATCGCCATCTAGCCCTTCCGCAGTCAACTTCATCCCTCCGTCTGGTCGAGATTTATCGGGTCGAAGCAACAGCTGGGCAAGTGTTTGAGTTTGAACAGCAATCGTTGCAAACGCTATAAAGTATCGCGCAAATGATAAACACTTATCGACACATTAACCATGAAAATAGACAACGAACCATCCTGTCCAACACAGTGTTTCTTAAACTTTCGAAAAGTCTCCTCCCAATCCATCATGTTCCCCTTGTAATCCTTGGCAGGATGTTGATCGAGCCATGCGCCGCGACAGAGCGCGCCCTCGAGCTGCTTGGCATAGTGATGAGCTTTGGGGTTGGCTATAGTCGACATCTATGACCAGGATCAGTCACTGTGCGATAGGATTCCGTGTTTTTGGCTTACTTGACCGGGATGGTGATCGTGAGGAGAAACAAGCTCGACAGGCGTCATTTGGTCCGTTTTGGGTTGTTGGTGTCAATATGACATAACACGGCGTGGGTTTTTTCAATTGAATGAATTGAAGAGATTATAGAAATACATGTTACACGAGCAAAGGGTAAAGAACGATAGTTTACACGTCACTGACGGTGTTGGCTGCTATAAACGCCTTGATTTGTTTCAAAAGCTCGGCTTGAACATCAGGCGGACAGGAGTCTAAACAAATTGCGTTAGAACGTGGCAGCAAGAAGAGATGTTGAGGTTTACCAATAGCAAACTCGCGAATGGATGAGTAGACTTCGCTAAACCGAGGTTTTTCGGAAGCTGCTGCTGCCTCTGGATCGTACACATGGTCAATTTGGCTGCTGTTCAAAAGCGCAACGAGGTGAAGACATACCCTGGGCTCTGCTCGTCACTTGGTCATACCAACCACGGTCTTGAAGATGAATCCGCAACGCTCGCATCAGCCTAGACGAGGTTAGTTGGACCAACCGGCGGGTAGGAGAGGCTCACCTATCCCAATCATGACTTTTCATCATCCTCTCCTGGATATCTTTTCTCAAGACTGCGACTTCATCCATCTCGACGTCACCATTGACATAGCTCTTGGACATGTCGGGTCAAAGTCGCACGCGGATCACTGGCCGCGTCTTGTCACGTGGCAGGCGGCACCTCCCACCACCATTTACCATGAGACTCTGATGGTCACCGACAACACAAAAATGCTTAGCACAAATATTGGCAAGGTCCCATCCAACCAAGCTAACAGTGCAATCGAAGAAAGCATAGGAGGCTGCCTCGGAGACCAACAACACACATCTGATGTACCGTAATGCCACCAAGCTGATTCCTCAAATTAAACCTGATTTGGTTCGACGACGGCCGATATGCCTGTTGAATTTTAGAACTGACCTCCGGGACTTCCTTCAAGTAGTGGTATCAGGAATAGGTCTACCGTCTACGAGAGGTTTCCATCGGCTCCTCAGCAGTTATCTAGCTCGGAAAACCTGCTCTCATTCCCCACTTGGTGGTGATCAAAAAGTGCTATCCAGGGCCAGTTCAGTCACCACACTTGTGTGTGGTAAAGGAGAACCAAACCCCCGTCGATGTGATCATCCCGACCCACATGGACCCCCGAAACCCCATATCTCCAAAGGCCTGCCTCTGTGAGACTAGAACATCCATATTATTTAGATCTGTATCCAAACTAAATGGAATCTGGGTGTACAGCCCAAAAAGCGGCCTACCTAACGTCACAAAATGTCATGAAAAATGGGGCCGGATCCGAGCCAAGAGCTTCAGCACCGAATGAACTAACCATATTTTGTTGCTCCACGACAACATCTAGGTGGAGCCACTATATAAAAAAAACTGAATAGAACGTTAGCAAAGCGGCCCTTCTGAGGGTCCAAATTATTTGGACCAATACATTGTATAGAGTGCTAGGTAATCGACCTGTAATACAAGAATTGGAAACAATCGACATATTGTACAACCGGTTGCACAATTATTGTGCAAAACCCAACGATACCTACGATTTCGACTGTGTTTGGGCTTGGTATATTAAGCGAGCGGTCGGGCATCAAAGTCCAACACCGATCTCATCCGACTAGACATTCTGGTACTAGCACTGTGCATCCCGGCGACAACTATTATTCAATTATGACATACGATTACAACTCTGGGATGTTTAGTGGGATTCTGTTCGAGACAGCTTTGCATTGCAAGTTATTTCTTGATAGAGAAACCGTGGTTGGTAATTTTCTACAAAAGCACCTCCGAGACAACTTGGGTGTCCTATACAAAATGATTACTATTCTTAGTGGGACTCGCCGGGGAGGGCGTTACTCTAGACGATGTCTTCAAACTCGGGCTCGTATGTAATGGTTGTAAATTGAAATTAATCTGGACATCTCAGCCAATCCCCGAATATCTAGCTAGCATACACTAGCTCGAACTGTCTAACGATACTTTTGGGCACTCACTAGACCCGAAGTAGCACGGACTACCGGCGCTACCGGCATCTAGTCAGCACTCAGAAGCATCGTTAGACAGTGGGGCTTTATCACGTGCTAGCTAGACATTCGAGGATTGGCTGAGATGATCGCGTGCGTGGGGGATGAGATGGGCTTTGCTAACTGAAATAACACCAAATGAATAGTTTGCTTCGTTTCTCTTTGCGACATAAACAACCCCGCGACGCATATACATCGATTAAACAAATAGGAAGATACTATCTGAGGCTATTAGTAACGCAATCGTCAGGACGGGACTTTCCTGCTTACCCCGAGACCCGTTTGTCAGAACCCAAACTACCTTCTAGAATGATATGGATGACGCCTTGCGGGGTTTCCGACCTGGCGCTCACCATAGATCTTAATTTTATCAAGAGAAGAAATTTGGAATGTGTGTTATTTTATGCAAACTGTACATGTTCGGTGGGAGACCATCAGTGCACCGGGCAAGGTCATGCGAACCAACTCTTCGTGATATCTTTTTCCCATGTGCTCGACACTGGAAGTCGAGCGGTACACGCTCGCCTTGAGCGCTTGGCCGATCACGAACCGAGGGCGTAAATTGAGAGAACGTGATGGATGGGATTGGCTGACGGTGATTGACCAGAATTTGAATTGGATCACGCAGTGGCGTCGGTGCCTCAGTCCAAACAAAGGAGCGGCTTCAAATGTTGAATGAATGTTGCAGCGCCTGGATTGTGTTTGAGAAATCGTTGGTTGTTTCCCCTTGTCATCTGGCCACTTGCCAAGGTCGGTGGTCTTCTATCTTCACACACATCGCCGGAGCAGCCGCCCATATACAGATCAGAACAGCCCTCGATCCGGTACGCACCGCTCCCGCTCACTTATAAATCGTTCCGGCCACGGACCATTCTCCCCGTCTCTCCCACAATGTCACAATTTGGAGTGTTGGCCGTCGTGCTCGGTGTAGTTGCCTCTGCTGCCGCCCAGGGTGCCCGTAAGTCGACAAAGCCCGTTTGTTGTGCTTTGCTCACCCGCACATAGCCATCCCGGCCGACTCGTCATGGGAGCAGGTCCACTGGGCACGCGTCCACGGCTCGCTCATGGCCACCGGGTTCTTCATCCTCCTCCCGCTCGGCTCCATCGCGGCCAGGTACCTCCGCGCCTACCTTCCATTCCAACAGTGGCTCTCTGCCCATGCCACCATCCAGCTCTTGCTCGCCATGCCCATCATCACATCCGGCTTTGGCGTCGGTGTTCATCTCGCGATGTACAACGGCCAGTTCAAGAACCCACATACCAAGATCGGCCTCACCCTCTTTTTGATGTACTGGATTCAGCTCGGGCTCGGTATCCTCACGGCCGGAACGCCGTCCCCCGCGCTCGGCAATGCGGAGAACAAGGGCCAACCTGACCGACGGCATCCGATGCGTGCGAGGCCGTGGTACGCGATCCTGCACGTGTTCTGGGGATTGAGCATGATCCTCATTGCTTCGGTCCAAGTCCGCCGCGGGTACAAGATCGAGTGGCCGGAGAAGCGCGGGCAGCCCGTCAGCAAGAGTGTGGATAATGCTTGGATCGCTTGGGTCATCGTGAGTGTCGCATGTTGTTCTAGGTCCGACTCTTGGCTGACTGAATTGGGCTAGATCATCCCTGTTATTTACCTTGGCGGCCTTGCCCTCTTGCTCAGGCGCCAATGGGCTCAAGAACGGGCTCGTATGATGGGCACTTCTGCTAATGGCGAGAAATACGATAGTGTCGCCACATCTTCGCCAAATGCAAACGCATCTAAACCCTTGGCCTAGCCTCCGATTCCCTATTCACTTTTTGTTTGATTCGCATCATGACAGCGTGTTGTGTATGAACATTCGTTTTCTGGGTCTGCGGTTGACTAGCATGTTATTTATATGCTTGGGCTGGACGCCCGCTCTAATATACGAGATCATGTTGGGACGAGAATAAATTCATGGCGCTAAATGCGCGTGAGAAGTGTTCACGTGAGGTAGGCTCTTTTCTCTTTCGTCCTTGATGATCTCCCGCTTGGTGTCGGTTGGTGTGCGATCACCCACTCTCAGAAGACCTCAAAATGCGTTGCGTGCGGTTGTAAGTTTGAGAACATTAGGCACAGAGATGTAAGTCCAACCGCATCGAAAGAAATACGATCGGTCCTACCCGACTCATTTCGCAGCTCCAATGCACCATCCTCATCCAGCCCAGTATCGCCTCCCCCTCCTCAATCGTCAGTCGGACTAGACACCTCTCGCCCACCAACCACATCTACTCCATCTGCCAAACAACACGATCCGTCCAAACCCCCAACATCGCTCCTCAAACCAGGCGTCCTGGATGTCCCACACACGCACCCAGTCGCACTCATCCATTTCCGAACATACCACGTCCCCACACTCGAATTCTTTCTCCATTTCGCCTATCACGCTGCTCTAGCTCTGGGCATCCCGCTCTCTCATCCCGCCCGACTGCCCACCCAGCGATCACTCTTCACCGTCCCGAAAAGTCCGTTTATATTCAAAAAAGCACAAGAAAACTTTGAGAAAAAGACACATAAACGTGCGGTGAAAGTATGGAACGCGGATAAAGATGTGGTGGATGTGTGGTTGCGGTATTTGGAGGAGCATATGATGCCTGGGATTGGGATGAGGGTGGTGAGATGGGAGAGGGAGGCGCTTGGGTTTGGGGAGCGGAGGTTGAGAGAGGTTCAGGTTATGTTGAGAGGAGGAGGAGGTGGTGGTGGTGGAGAGGCGGGTGTGAGGGAACAAGTGAGGTTGATCGGAGAGCGGATTGTGAGGGAGGAGACCGAGGCTGCGAATAAGGCCCAGGCTGAGGTTGACAAGGAGGATGTCGGGAAGCCCAAGTCTGGTTAGAGGAAAAAGTGGCCTAGGATATGAAACGATGTTTCTGGCGTGATGGGCATGAGCATTAAAGGGTCAATTTACGTGGAATTTTTTATTCGGCGGCATTTATTGAGGTTCATGTCTTGGCATTCCACCCTGTTGCGACGCAGATCATGGGCCCTTGGAATCGGTATTTGGTTGACCCGCAGATTTGTTGATCTGGTTTATGAGGTTTATATTTTGCATCACGTAAAGTAACCCGGTGTCGGGATTTGTTTACATGCGTAGGTTTTGACTTGGTCAGTAGCACACTTTGATATGCCAGATGTGTACGGACGCAATCGGGATCTGGTATTCGATGCCGTTCTCATCGTATGGATATTCACTCCGACAGGCACTCGCATTGAAATAACGGGTAATGAATTCTAGTTATACACATTGAGTCTGTACAAAGCCCCTAGTATTTTCAGCTTCCAATAGTCCAAGGTGTCCGTCTAATATGTTATCTAGTCATTGTATCTAGTGTTTAGATATCCACTTTCAGGTGCCTATGCGACATCCACTTGCTCCGGTCTGCTAGGCTCTGAGAGACTCTTCTTCTCTACCCCAGGCCCTCCGCCGAACCTTGCCCGGAAATTGGACAAGGCACCTTTCAGACCTCCCGCACCAAAATTGAGCTTAATTGCATTTGTGGATGCAGATGAAACAGAGGCGGTATCCAAGCTCCAAAGAAAGCCGGCCTCATCTTTCTCGTTCATGCACTCTGTTTCTATCTTCTGCTCTGGCTCTGTCATCCAGAATCGTTCGAGACCCATGGTTGATAAACAAACTTTCGAATGTTGATTGATAGTTGGAACTCGAGAGGTTCGAAATTCAGTGAGGTGCGCGAATCGGTCGCCGTTGCAGGGGTGCTCGGGTATATAGTGTGATGGGCGGTGAGAAGGTAGACGTGGGTGATCACCGTATAGCCCTCGGGTCTTGCGAGGAGGTCGGATAAACTTGGGTGAGAAAAGTGGATTGCCTGATGTGCATGGGGAGTTTGGTTCAGACTGCGACCTGTTTAGTATGGAATTTGAACCGAAACAATGCCTGGTATAGCTTACCCGGTCTATTTTGAGATCAGTCTTGATGGGCTGAGGTCGGGGACCTTTTGGCTTTGTGTTTGGACGAGGAGCCGCAAAGGACTTGGAAGTGGGTATAGGGGTGGGCGAGCCAGGAGGAGACGCCATGTCTAGAGTAAGTCCTGGCCAGGTAAAGTCGGCCAAAGACGAGGTGTCTTCGAGGAAGATGGCCTGTTATGACGGTCTAAATTCACTAATATGGATGTACGGTAGAGAGATAAACTGACCTTGGTGCTCCAGACACCATCCTCAATTGGTACTGGAGATGTGACGAAGATATCATCTACGATGATTGGCATGATTAAAAGCGTGTCGTGCGGCAATGTTCCGAGGCAAAGGTGGTGGTTCAATTCAGGTGATGGTAAGCCCGTTTGTGTCTTATGAGGAACGTGTAGTGGTCTTTTAATTGGTCAGAACGCTTGATACTGATTCATATCGAGTATATTAGAGCGTGGGTGAATTCGGAAGACGCAGACCATGGTCTGATGAATAGCCACAGCGATAGAGTCTGCCACACAAACAGAAGCACGTGATGCTCCGATCCATTTGGCACACTTAAATGAATCGCATAATGGCAGTTTCCCGATGTCCCGAAAGCGGAACGGAATACCATGGCTCCCGAGGGTCCTCGGGGATATCGCCCCTTGATGTTTAGTCATGAGCAAGAGCACATGGATGAAGTTCAGAATGAAGCTTGGGCGCCTTTTGTGGCATCCAGTCGGGCCCGTCTATCTTGGGATCAACCAATGCAAACAAATCGTCCGTGAAGTACCACAGATTCCACTCTACTGGATCAATGCATATATTCATACGAAATCCATGAGCGGCCTTGTGTCATTGACATCAGAGATGGTCGGTCATCCGTCGGCGCAAGACCCATTTCCACATCACAGTGACTTCAGCATCGTAATGCCCAGCGCCAAACAGCCACCTGACTAGCCACTGCCGAACGCCAACCCCTCCATCACTCGCATAACGTCCGATTCACCAGCCCCACGACTACGTGGTCGTCGGTCCCGCTGGCATCGTCCTCGAGGACGGTACTGTGGCTGACCAATGATGGAAAGCAAGCGAAGCCCGTTAGATAACGAGATTTGTGGCAAACCGTTGGGGAGCACACAGCTCAGATGTCAGACATTTTGTGCCTTGGTCTCGATCTACCGAAGCGCACAGTCGACAAACTCAGATGTACACCTGTCCGCTTGGTCGAGTTCTCTTCTATTCCATACCCAACCTATACTCTGGATACTACCCACAGCTTCCTTTTGTGGGGGTACCTACACAGCTGTGGCAAGCGAAAACGTGCTGCTCCAGTCCGTAAAACTTCGAAACACGCGCGAACTTTCTTCGATATAACGGTCGGAGAAGTGTCGCTGGTTGAATGAATATGTTCATGATATCGGAGAGCCAATCCGGAATAATGACGGCTGAATCTGGGCGTGCCCCTGTACGTTTGCCAGGTCCCCCTGTCGATTCAATGCCGTCGGAGATCGTGTGGATGCAATATATGTCGAACCAAACGTCATGAAGCCGTCGGCCGTAGACTAGCATGCTGGATTGAGGGCTCGTCGAATCTTCGGACCAACTGCGGAGGAATATGAGAACGCGCGGTGGCAGTGAGGAGAACAACACGCTCACTCGACGGTAATGCCGACTCAGGAACGAGTATGGATAGGGGGGCGTGCTGGCCATGTATGGTACTCGCCGTCGTGCTCGCTTGGCACTGAGCTCCGAATAATTGCCGAGCTGCGGTCAAGCTAGGTGTATGCGATATGGATTTTGATGCGTTTTGGGCCAGACATGGCGAGGGCCTGGGTTGGCCGTTGGGACCGGTTGAGAGTACAACCGACGAGCTAGACCGCGTAGATGGGTACACTCGCGATCCACTGCGAGTGTCAGGGGTGCGGGTGAGCCGATCTGTGACTTCTTCGGCAATAATAAGTTGATCATCGAGGTGGAGAAATGTCTGATTGCCCTGTGCCGGAGTGAACCGCGTGGTGTTAGCGCTGGAGTATATGCTAGGCTCTAGGACGCCGGGAGCGTCGCCATCAATGAATTTGTTGGGATCTACGGTGGCATTCGAAGGTGTCTCAGACCTGGGACGCAGCGACGAGACATCAGGTGGCTGATCCGTAGCTAGGACACCCGCCACCTGACCGCGAGTAGTTACGAAAGCATAGGTACCGGACACATTGGGATGTTTTACAGTTAGATTTGGCGAGTAGCGAAGAGGCACCACGGCTTGGTAGATTCGCGAGATCATCGGAAGACACGAGGCCAGGAACAGAACATGGTGCTGCCTTGCTTGGTTAGCCTGGAGAGATGCGCATGCGACCCTCACCGACTACTTCCCGCCGCAGACCCCAAGAACCGCTCCGTAGGCTGGAGAGTGGTGCATACAACGCTCGTATATGCTGGGAAACGCGAGACAAAACGTAGCGAAATAGATGGGTGAACAAATAGCCGCCGCGTTTCCCCATGGGGGAAGGGCGCCTCCGCAGCTGAGGCCACGGGGCTCCGTGATGGCCAAACAGTGGGTGAGAGGGGTGACCGGGGGACCTTGCCGCCCGGAGAAACCGCCCAAATGGAGATGCGTTCTTGAGAGGGTCTCCAGACGGTCGACATTTTACCGAGTGTGTCTGTCGACTATAAGATGTGGGGCTCCGGTGCGTCTTCTCCTCACCCCGCTCTCGGCTCTTCTCCTCCACCACAGAGCAATGGCAGGACCAGCAGCAGTCACCGTGTCCGACGGCCCAGCAGCCCACCTCCTCTACCAAGGTATGTCGCTCGTCACCCATCTCGTCTATGTTGTCTAACAGCGTTGTAGGCAAATGGTGGAACCATGGAGGCATTCTGGCACTCAACATGATGTTGGTGTTCATTCTGCTCACGTCGAGCACCAACGGTTTCGATGGTTCCATGATGAGTGAGTCCAAGCCGCCGGCTGAACAAATTCAGCTCACTAACCATGACACAGACGGTCTCCAGGCTGTCCCTTCCTGGGTTTCTTACTTTGGCGAACCTCAGGGCGCGACTCTTGGCTTGTACAATGCCATTCAGAACATCGGCTCTCTTGCCGCCATCCCCTTTGCGCCCTTCATCTCTGACAGATTTGGTCGCCGCGTCGGTATCATTGTCGGCTGCACTGTCATGTTCCTCGCTACTGGTCTTCAGTCGGGTGCCCAAAACAACGGCATGTTCATTGCCGGTCGTGGTCTCAGTAAGTCTTCTTTCGATCAAGCACAAGTGTGGCGCTAACTTGCACCCAGTCGGCTTTGGTGTCTCCTTTGCTCACCTTGCCTCTGCTCTGCTCATCGTCGAGCTCTCTTACCCGAGCCAGCGTGCCAAGCTCACTTCGCTCTACAACACCATGTGGTTCACCGGTGCGATCATTGCCGCCGCCACCACTCTTGGTACTTTCCGTATCAACGGTGGTGCTTCGTGGCGCATCCCTTCGGCTATGATGGCTATCGTTCCTGTCCTCCAGATGATCGTCGTTTGGGTTAGCAACATCTGCGTTTTACCTCGGTCCGCTCATCTAACTTTATTTCTAGTTCTTGCCCGAGTCCCCCCGTTGGCTCATGGCCAAGGGCCGTGAGGAGGAGGCCGTCCGCGTTCTTGCCAAGTACCACGCTCTCCGCCGCGGTGATGAGAACGACGAGCTCGTCCAGTTCGAGCGCGAGGAAATCAAGGAGGCTCTCCGGATTGAGCTCGAGGCTTCGTCCAGCTCCAGCTACTTCTCTCTCTTGGCCACTCCCGGAAACCGTCGCCGTCTCCGCATTATTGTTGCCATCGCCTTCTTCTCCCAGTGGTCCGGTAACGGTATTGCTTCGTACTACCTCAATGTTGTCCTCGAGCAGATCGGCATCGGTGTCACTGACAAGGCCCAGGTTCAATACTTCAACTTGGGTCTTGCGGTCTACAACTGTGAGTCACTTTTATGATTAGGCATTTCAGTCTTCTGAACAGTTGGATAGTCCTTATTGCCATCACCGCCGCCATTTACGTCGAGAAGATCGGTCGTCGCAAGCTCTTCTTGATCTCCAACGCTGGCATGCTCTTCGCCTACATTCTCTGGACCATCGGTGCTGGTGTCAACGCCAACAACCCAAGCAACCGCTCTGCTGCCAACCTCGTCATGGCCGCCGTGTTCATCTTCAACGGTTTCTACGACATCGCCTACACTCCTCTCCTCGTCTCTTACACCGTCGAGATCACCCCTTACCGTATCCGCGCCAAGATGTTCGCCGTCATGAACGTCTGCGTCACGGCTTCGCTCGTCTTCAACCAGTATGTCAATCCGATCGCCCTCAAGGCCCTCAAGTGGAAGTACTACATCGTCTACGTCGCATGGCTCGTGTTCGAGCTCGGCTTCATCTACCTCTACGCTGTCGAGACCAAGGGTCGCTCGCTCGAGGAGACCGCCGCGTTGTTCGATGGTGAGGAGGCGCTCAAGGAGCTCGAGAACCGTGTCGCCCACGACGCCGCCCCTGGCACTCCTTCCGATGAGAAGTTGGACGGAAAGCACGAAGAGATCCACCGTGCGTAAATCTGTACAATCTTTAACGGATTCTCTTGTGTATGAGGTGTTTGTGAGATAGTTTCTTTGGAGTGGTATGTTTTGTCTGATTTGTTTGTCTTTTGGATAAGGATATGGTCAATATATCACATTCGTGTTTCTTTTTTGTGTGAATTGGGAATTCTTGGCTGATTTACGAAGAGGTGCTCATAGCTTTGCGTCATGGCGTGGCGCATTTCGTTCTTGACTCCGACGTCATTGTTCTGCTCATAATTTAGATAGGGGGCAAGGTTATAAATGGAGCGTTTTGGAGCTGGGGGACACTTGTATCCCCTCTCTCGCGAGTCGAACTTGGGATACATCATGGGGTTCGTCCAATATATTTTTGCACGACAAGTTGACTTATTCTATATTAGGTGCATATGCTCCTGTGTCTCTGGTATTATAAGTTGCATCGGCGGATTGATCAACGATTGCATCGGATGTATTGCTGGATGTATTGAGGCCATCGTTGCAGGTAACTTTATTCATTTGCATCTGCGTTTCAGCCTATCCTGAGTTTGGTTGATCAGCAATTACACATTGCGTTACTGGCATCTGCGACTGTATCACGGCTTGCTTGTGTTGCGGGTGAGTATGAAATGCCAGTACAACGCTTAAAGTTTACTGAAATCTGCCCGACGACGCTATAGGAGACCAGGAAGTAGAAGCTAACACGTGTCGAGAGGCAAAGAGGCCAAGTGGATCCTTGCACAGTATAACGCGATCGATACCCGATATTATTCCTTAATATAAACCACGATTTTATTTTGAGCGAGCCCCAAGGGTTATCGAAGCCCACCACACGCCCGTACGCCATGTGACAACCTCGCGTCCATGAACCTTGGGTAAACTCTGATCCGACATCAAGCCCGTGGACATACACCACGGACTTGTCATGATGGGCTGAACTTGTTATCGCACGCCCTCTTTCTTGAAGATCTCCTCCAAGACCTTGACGACCTTGTTATGACCCTCGCCTCCGTATGACCACCAGTCGAGCTCTTCCTTGCCTAATCCATCGAGTACATACGAAGCGACGTCCGCATCCTTGTGAGCCGGCCTACCAATCCCCAGTCGGATCCGATGGAACTCGTCGTTTGTGGGCCGAGGAGATGGGAACTGAGAGGCAATGGAACCGAGCGAAGATATTACGCTTCGTACGCCATTGTGGCCGTTTGCCGAGCCCCCTAATTTCGGGGACACGGCGAGAGGGGTGTGTGATAGGGAGTCTTGAAGGATGATCAGCCTGCGAGGCGATCGTATTTCGCTGGGGAACGTTCGTAGAACAGAGGTGATTGCAGGGCCAGAGATGTTCATAAGGAGCTCTGAGGAAGAAATATTTGATAAATCAAATGGGTGGCAGCGAAGCTCGCGAGTGGCAAAAACGTACTTGGTTTTACGAGTGTTAGGTCTACTTCTTTACCATACGAGGTTTCTACATTCTTACGTCCTATCCAGGCTTTGTGTCCTTTGTCTTCTTTAAAATTTATGTTCCATCTCGCCGCCAGAGACTCTAGTATCAGTTGCCCAACACTGGGCCGGAAGAATTAATCGAGAGCAGGCCAAGTCAAGACTGAGTCGAACCTATGTCTAGTATTTGGGTGGGTAAAGTTTCCTAGCCCGGCAACTAAGAAGCGGTTCATACCCTAGGGTCAATCCCAGGTGTGGTGAGCGACGAGTGAGAAGATACTGGCAAAACGTTTCCGAGCAACCGAGGTGTCTACGGTGAGTCATTTTGATGTATGGTACCGATATTTTTGCCACGCGTAGACCAATGTTTAAGGGCGCTTAGTGGAGTGGTTACCACGTTGGTCTTCGACGCACCTCTTATGAGGTTGATTCGTCAACCAAAGTTCGTCGGTTCGATCCCGGCAGTGCTCATTAACGTTTTGCAATTGGATGCTTGAGGGAGAGTTCGGGGAATGCTCTCATCTCGATCTCCTGCAGGGCCGTGGTCGATGAAGAAATGCCTGGACCCCGGGACACAGCCTGCATGTAGTATGATATTCTTGGATATTGGAACTGAAATAGAAATAAATCATACGTCGCTGAGAACGATTCAGAACGTAGATAACTTCGAGGTCTAGAAGAGTGAGACCAGCCACACCCATTCGTAATTACATGGACAAATAACACCTAAAAACTATCCCTATTAAGTGTCCGTATCATCCTCCAAGTCGGTAAGATCAGAGTCCGAGTCCATAGGTCCAGAAACATTCGTTGAAGTAATACCTGTATCTTCCAGACGCACATCGTCCCCCCTTAGTGAATGGGATTCTAATTTGACTTCAGGATGCTCGTGAAATGCGTCCAGTGAAGCAGAACCAGGGCCAGGGTATGCGTCCACTCTTGCGTCCTCCGCAGGAGCTGAAATAACACGGCCCTCTTGTTGGTTACCCTCTACATTTTTGGCTGCCTTGTCGTCAGTCTTTATATGGTACTCCACCACCTTGAGGTATATCGCATCCTCGAGGTATGGGTCTTGGTCTCCCTCGACTCTAGTTCTTCCATGGCAAGAGGCTGCGTGTTTCCACCTAGACATAATATTTAGTTTGTTCTTCTTATGCGGAGTTAATATGCATACCAGAACAGTTCTGGGACCTTGAGGATTAGATTAGCCCGGATATCGATACGATATACCAGTCTACGCACCAATGCATCCAGATGTTTGACGCTGTCGACAGGAACCCATTTCTTGCATGAATGGCACTTGCCCTCCTCGATCTCAGTTTTCTCCTGTGGATTTGCGGCTTTGCGGGAGCCAAGTCGGAAAGCGGTTGGTGGAGAGAATGGCAAGCCTGTCTGGGCGCAAATTCCTGCATACTTTGCGATTATCATCTTACAAACATTGGCTGATTTGGCTTCGTACCATGGTAATACTGCATATGATAATCTGATCTCCAGTCAACTGATGCTTGCTAAAGCAAAGCTAAATAAGACTTACTATAGGCAGAGATCTGCCCAAAAATACAATCAGCAGCCGCTCAATACATTCAATCACTAGTGGGAGTTACCTTGGTGTTCAAAAGAACGGCTTTCCCCTCTCCGCCTCGCCACAAAGGCTCTATGCATATCGTACACAATCCAAATTTCTCGTGACTCTTCCCACGAACGAAGCGTGGGGTGTAAAGGTTGAGATGCTGGGCTCGATTCGGCGTCAAACGTGGGCCAGCCGGATGGGGCTGCATGTCTACACTCTTTGGAGCACTAAAATGTAGAGTGTGTTCTTAGTCCCCGAATATTTGCAGATAAGTTTTGAGGCTCACCCATCGCCTAATACAAATGCCTTGGCCGGGTCGTTTTCTTGGAAATAGGCTGGTACCGGAAAGCGACGATACCACTTGGCGTATTTCTCGTTGATCGGAAAGCTCTTGGGGAATCTGCGTCGAGTGATGCTTCCGTCTGCTCTGAATATGATAGATTTGCTGGGGCGAGGGAGTAGTTCGGAGGGGCTTATACGCTTCGCCGCTGAAGCTGTCGACCCTGTGTGAGGTCAGCTACGAGGGTGGAAGGTTTGGTCGAGTTCCTTACTTGATGAACCCTCGGCCTTCGTGATGGAGCCCTCCTCGACCTCGTTCTCCAGAATATTGACATCTCCCTCTGGCAGACCAAGACATTCTTCGAAAGCTTTGTCCTCAGATTTGAAGCCTGCTTTACTTCGAGGTCGCCCGGCGGCCTTTCCTTTTACCGACCTGCCAGCACTTCTCCGATTACTACGAGCCCGAGGAGCCATGATAGATGGCTCGTGTCTAGAAGAGGCAACGTTCGAGTCGGCTGTCATCAACTCGACCATAGCGCGCGTCCGGGATCGCGTTGGACGGTCAATGATGATGTCTAGTAGTGGCACCTTCTACAAAGTAAAAAAGATTGGAGGAGGGCCGCATCATTTATCGGCGAACGACTTACGGGCTCGGGCTCGATCGTACGCGATTCGACTTGAGCAATGGCCTCGACTTTAGACTCATTTGACATAACCTTAGTCCGTTTTCCGCTCTGTAGATTTTGAGCATCCTCGCGAAACACACCTTTGCTTTGTCTTGGGCGTAGATCAAGCTCGGCGAGATCCTGCTCGCCGTGCGATGCATGTTCTGTCACGGCCGATATAAATAAAAGATAGCAAGTTGAAAACTAACAGTCCACACCTTTGGATTCAGATTGGGTCTTTGAAGTTTCTTCATGACACATATCCTGCACACCGTGTTCCATCGAATTTTGAATGGTGCTCGGTATGCTGACAGGAGAGGGAGCAGGGAATCGTAGGATCGGCCTACGTTGAGTTCTGAGGGTAAAAGGCGAGTCTGAAATCTCAGCTGGATCGAGCAGGCTAGTGTTTGCAGGCGTGGCAAGAGTATCGATTGTAGAAGGTGTAGCCGCATAGTGTACGAGAGAGGGTGTCATAAGCGGAAAGGTCCCTGCTGGAGTGGGGAACATGAATTGAGAGGAGGAGATAGGACTCGAGAGAGGAGCTGGAGGCACAGTAGACGACGCGCATACATTCTGCACAAGACTAGCATGTGACGGGGTGTGCATCAAGGAAGGAGACCAGATATATTCTACAGGAGCATCAGACGAGGGCGAGGCTCCTGGTTCCAAAGATGGCTGGTCGAAAAGGTGTGCGTCCGAAGGGAAGTTGTATTTGCTTTTGCGTCCTCGAGTCGCGGCTTTCCCCTTGACGCGCGACGGCTTGGCAACTCCGTTCGCGGTATTGAAACCGGGCCGATATTGAACTCGTTTATGCGCAAGACGGGAAGATCGGGGTACGTAGCCTGGTTCAAATTTGGGGAGTGCATAGCTCGAGGTGCTTGTACCCTCTAGTTGCGCAAGAGTACCCGTTGTAACAGGGCTTTTACCAGAGTCGTGCGAGCTAGGACGTACAAAGAAGGGATCATCATCGAAGGGTGACGAAGTGTATGGAATTGGCGATGACGGAGGAAGTGGTCCGATCTGGGATGGAAAACCCGGTGATGAATAGCCGTAATATGACAATGTATGCGCACTAGCTGATAGATTTGCGGCAAATAGAGGTGGACTCGCGGGCGCTGGAAAAATCGGCGATGAAATATCGACGATAGATGAGACGGGTGCTGCCGGAGTAGATGGTGGTACAGATGGGCGACTAGGAGAATGATGGTGCATGGGCTCAGACGCTGGACTGGCCAGTTGGCAGCGTTTGTCGAGCTCATTGGTGTCAGGCTCGGGGGCATAGAAGAAAAAATTAATTGGAGGTAAACTCGGCGACCGAACGATCACAGAGCGAGACGGAGAAGAAGCTGGAAAGCGTGCTAGATCGTCTGAAAGAAATGACGCGTAGGACTTGCGATTAACCAGAGATGAGCTCATGCAATCACATCGAATAAAAAAATACAATCTAACCTGAAAGCTAGTACCACGACGCAAGGTTCTTGAAGCGTGTGGAGTAAACGGACCAGGAGGAACAAGTTGGGTGATCCCTGCACGTCGCACGGGCGAGACATCCAGATTCAACGCGCTTTCCACGTCATTGATCGGCTGGGACACACTACTGTCGCTTGAGATCCCACGAAAGAGTGAGACAGAAACATCAGGCGACCAGCCTACGCCGCGAGCTGGTGACGAGAACGGATCAAGACGCGTCGGAGGGGTGCTGGGTACCTCCATCGAGGATGAGCGCAGGAGAAAGCAACGGCGCCTCTCGGTTTAAAAGTGTCCGATTCAGAGTCAACCTTCGAAGTCGGATTGACGGTGCGCACGGACCGTGTTCTGTTTTGGGCGCAAGTTCTACTCTTCCAGGATGAGGCTGGTGAATAAGCGCCACTTTGGGAGGTGGCGTCGATCCTTCACCTCGGGCCGAGACATTTTGCATATGAGCAGGACAAGCAAAGCTCATGGACCATTGGCATAGCATCCCAAGGTGCTAGTGGAGCTAGTAGAGAGATATTACTCCATAGGGTACCCTGGGGTGATGGACCAACGGTTGCCAACATTGTAATCTTGTATCCAGACAGTGCTCATTAATTTAGAGGGATCGAATTCGCCGCAGTACAACCATTGCGCAATGGACAAGTGCTGAATAGGATAGCTTGGGCGAGATGTAGGGAACGATATCCAAGTCATAGTTGTGCGAAAGAGTGAGTTAAACTTTCCAAGCGTGCCGGATAAGGCAATGGTGGCGGTGCAGCTACTACCCTGAGCGCTCAGATATCTCACGTGATGTGTGTGGTGATGTTTGGATTGTGTTTCACGCGGCGCCACACGCACGGGTTGAAGAACGCAACCACGACGTTGCTGCATACAGCGCGCACGCTCGTTCCCGCGCACGACTCGACTGCTCTCGCACTTTTCGATGGCATTGCGAGCACGATACGGCCCCGGCAATCGCGCCTGGAGCTACCAGCGCCCGGCGGACGACACCACAAACGGCCCGCCGCTCCAGCCATCTGCCTTTGGCCTTGCGCTGTCTGCAGAGGAGCATACCCCGGCCCCTGAAGCTCCGCCCGAGCAGCTCACGCCCGCCACAACCGCCGTCGATGCCGTCCGTGCTGCCAGTGGCGCTGCCAAGGCGCGCACTCGGTCCGACGCCAGCGCTTCGACGGCCGCTGCCCGCGCAGCACGAGCTGCAAAGGCAACTGCCGCTCGCATGGCTCGGGCGTCGACAGGGAGTGCCCCCGTAGCGCCTACGTCGACCGATGCAGACCAGGCACCGCGCCGGCGGTCGGGGCGCGTTCCCGCCACGACGGCCAAAGCACGTGCGCCGTCGCCCACGCATACACCGGGCTCGCAGCGCACCGCAAAGCGCAAGCGATCGACCCTCGTCCCCGACGTGCTGGGCGAGCTTGGTGCCGAATCGGAGTTGGCGCCCGCGTCGTTCCCGTCCGGCGCCTTGGTCCCGTTCGACCAAGGCACCCACCTACAAGACGGCGGCGCCCCCCGCGCGACGCGCGGTGCTGGTGTCAAGCGTCCGCGAATGTCTCAAAAGGGTAAGCCACGATTCGCGGCCGCAATGGCCGTTTTTTTCTTGCATTCATGCATTACGTTTCACAGCCACTTGGCTTGTTGTCATCCACTTTATGCAGTTTTCCTGGATTTCCTCTTTGTGAAATTTATCTTTTCTTCTATTATCATACTGTATCTACCTATACTTACCTCTATCTGCGGTTTCTAGACCTCGATGTCAAGCCGCCACGGGCGGACGAGGGGGACGAGTCCAAGCGCACAACTTTTGGTTCCACGACAACCGCGCCCGACCCGTTTACTGCACTTTCTGCCGCCGGTTTGTCGTCCAACCAAGAGCATAATGGCCATGGTCAGTCTGAGGGTATGTGCTCTTAGCTTTTGCGTGTGAACAGGTTTTTTTCTGATGTTTCCACGAATAGCCGCCTCAGCTACTGCGACCGCAGACCTTGAACGCATGCGTCGCCTGCCGCCTGGAGTACCTGTGCATAGCATTCTCAAGGGCCTCTATCGCCGTTATCCAGTCTCTCAAGTTGGTCTGCCAAAAGACATCACCGCAGATATACCAGACCTGGACAAGAGGTGCGTTCATTGTTTCTCTCCCACGAAGAAGCGCTACAACGCAACCTAATAATGGCGTTTCTTGCCTATTTTGTCCTCTGTCGTCTTGGACAACGATAAACTGACTTTCTGATGTTTGCAGTGTCGTCATGCCACCGAATACGATCCCGAACGCCGCACCCTTCCTCAATCTCTATGCCCCCCGTCGCACACGTGGTATCGGCGCTGACAAACATGGTCTCTGTCCTATTTGTGCTGAGCCTCCAAGTCGAGGTGGCCGTGGAAAGGCTCTGATGTTGAACATGAAGGTGAGTTCCCGTTTGATTCGGGTTATGATGGCAAGCCGCATATCAAGTGGCATGTCCATGTTGGATGAAATTTCGTCACAAATGGATTATTGAATTGGTTCATAAATTCGTATATTTAACTTCCCATACCCTACCTTCCCCACCCATCAAACCTACGTCCAACATCGTAGCCCTTGCGCTGCCACCGTTGTTCGGTCCGTGCTGCGCGCCACTCAAATACCACGTGACCATCATCCCCCTGCCCCTACCCCCAAACCCTGCGCATACAAGACGTATATGCTAATCCACATGCTCTTTTTGCTCCACAGACGTCTGCGTTCAGTGAGTATAGTGTTTCGTGATATGTGTCAGACTGACGTGGCGAGGCTGACTGCGTAATTATTAGATTATCATATGCAGTATGTCCATGGTGAGTCCGGTCTGGTCGGAATGTGTTTACGCACATCGGAGCTGATCTCTCTCTCATTCCTCTCATCTTATGTCACACTCTATCATTTTTTGTACTCCTCATAGGTTTATCTCCCAAGACTGGCCTACCCTTCTCTCCCCCCATTGCATTCCGTGCCTCCTCACGTAAGACCGTGGGTGCTCGTGAAAAGGCCACACTAGAAGAAGGCCTCTGTCACGCTTGCTCTCGGTGGATTGTCGTTGAAGGTGTGAAAGCTGTTGACGTACTTGTTCCGGAGATTTATTGGTGCGTCATCTGATCGGCTACGATCTTCTTTTCACGCTGAGTTTGTCCTTGCTCGACAGGTGGAAACATGCTTCGACGTGCCACAAATCACGCATGCTTGAGGGCGAAGGCGACTTTTATGTTGAAGATCCACTCTTCTTGAGGATCGTCCAGTGGCAACGTGATCACCCGACCGCTGTTCGAGAATCCACTCGGGCGACAAGCGCGAATGTTCACAGCGCCCCTGTCAAGAGGGATGACGCGATGGATATTGATATGAGTGGAGCAAGTGCTGGCCCGAGCGCCCGACATGGCGCTATTACCCCTGTGAGACGTGATTTGGATGATCCGGATAGTTCACCTTTGAGCTCGTTGGACGGAACTGATGCGTAAGTTCTTGCTTCATACCACCACGCGACTAATCTCTAACCGGCTTGCTATATAGTAACTCACCCGTTCGCAAGGCCTCCGCCCCGATTCTTCATTACCCGCCGACGGCGCTAGGTCCATTCGCACCCCAATCCCCATCTACCGCACGTGCTCGATCGGCTGATGGAGCAATCGGAACGGGTAGCATGTCGATTGGGATTCCACCTCCCCAATCACACAATACTGGACTCGGAACTCCCCAACTCACGAACCATGCCCTGCCTGGCACGCTCCCAGGTACTCCCCAAACTACAGCAAGTACCACGCCTGTCCTAGGTGGAACTGCACTTCTTGGTGAGTAATCACTTAATGTGATACAACGAGAGGGGTGTACAATTGATATGTCATATAGATCACGAAGCTCGCAGTGTTGTTGATTCGGGCGTTGCTCTTAGCCCTCATGACCAACAACTTGGCAAGCCATCAGACGAAGATGCCGAAGGAGAAGACGAGGACGCCGATGCTGACGAGGATGCGGATGCTGAAGGCGAAGATGACCCGACGGCCACGGCTGAGAACACACCGGTCTTGAGTCAGCTTCCTATGCTCACTCCAACCTTGGCCCAAGTTGTTATGTCTGCGCCTCTCGCGGTGCCCCCGCCTGCTGAACAACCAGTGCCCACGTCGGGCGTGGAGCAGGTGCCATCCGCTGATACACCTGCTCAGAAGCGGGAGCAAGTTTCTGCAGTTCCGATCGCAGAAGGACAGGCTCTGGCTGCTCAACCATCGCTCATCCCAACTCCTGTTCCTGCTATGCCCCAGGCGTCAGTCCCAGTTGTTGAAGAAGCTTCCAGTGTTGCTGCCGAAGCCGTACCTGCTCCCGTTCCAGCTGCAGTGTCGCCCATCATCGAACCCGCTCAGATTCCCGTTCAGCTAGAAGCGCCCGTTGAAGTCCAAGTACCGGTCCAAGACAACCACGTTCCTACCGAGGTACCTCAGCCAGTCGTCTCCGACCCTGCCGTTCCTGCTTCCGATATACCGAACTCGGGTCCTGTAGACCTTGCGAATCTAGTCGGTACCACGGGCGCGCCGATTGTTCCGCCCGAGTTCCCTACTATCCAAGGAATGGACATGTATACTAGTAACGATACTCCCGGCGGTTCTGGGGACCCGCAGCCTTTGTTGACCGAAGAAGATCTGGCCCTTGCCACTACCGGTCTCCCTCTCGAGGTTCAGGATGCGGGTATGAACCTGCCTGGTATAGATGTCCCGATGGGAGATGGAGTCGGTATTTCTGGAACAGATATCCCTATTGTTTCCGAGCCCCAAACTGCGGATGACCAACCAGCCCAGCAGCACGATCAGGCGCAAACGTTTAGCTCTAGCTTGGGTCTCTCGAGTGGGGAGGGGACTCCAAACGCTGGTCCAGAGACGGACATGTTTTCATTCTGGGATAACAAATGAGTGTTCAGATAGTGGTAGTTCTTTTCGTTTGATCTCCTCTCTTCTCATATTTCTGGCTGTTTCCACCCTTCCGCTTCTGCTCCCGAGCCTGCGTCTGCGATTTTGTTTGCCTGGTTCAGTTACGTTCCGACCGACATGTTTGTGCAGGTCTTATTTGGTTTCTTGGCTTGTGATGCGTCTCCTATCCTCACTGCTCCTCGCAGTTCTAACTTTTCCACTGTTTTTCACATTTTTCTCTCGACTTGCATTCTTTTATATATATAGGCTACACAACTTGCACGACACGAAACTGATCACGGACCTGTTGTTGCAACAATGACTGCCTCCACGTTTTCTATCTCCAATGTATACACTCAGACATAATGTTGATATTACGATGTGATGTCGACTCGAACCCATTTTAGCCTGGTGCTAGATTATATTTTAGAGTTGCGTACGATAACCAACCGTATAGGCAGCGTGTGTTTTTACAATACATAAAATACTAAAATTTAGAATCTCCCTCATGACCAAATCCCGATGACAGCCATACCAGCCGCCCCAGCAAGCAAGCTAGTCAATGCGACTGCCTGCCGCCTAATCCCCGCCTTGCGCATTTTCGGCTCAGCGACAAAGTCACCCGCCAATAACTCGACACACGAGGCGTAGATCAATAGACCCGCAGACACGGCGCTCGCGATCCCACGCACGAGGAACGCATCCTTGGGTGAAGTTCGCAACAAGATTCCAACAAGCATGCCGGCCGGCGTGGCAAGCGCGAAGAGAGCCGCGAGCAGAAGGGGTAGGGTCGGGAACCTGTGAGCATGCACCTTGGATGATGATCGGTCGGAAGGCGGCAAGAGCGGGGACGTCTCGGATGTCGAGCGCGGCTGTGCGAAGAGTGTCGGACGAATGGACGAGATACGGACCCCAAGCGAGAGGCCTTCAAATAGCTGATGGAAGATGAGTGCGATGAGCAGGGATGCTAATATGATCGAGCGAATCGCAATCAGGATCAAGGCGCGTCATTATATGTAATTGCACTATCACGTACTAAACTCGGATCCGTTCGTTACAGAGAGCGTGAAGCCGACGACGATTGAATGTAACATGATGCCGAGTTGAAGAACCTAATCAGCGGCATATGAATTAGAGGAGGTCAAAGGAATGCTTATCGAGAAATGGATCGAGGTCATGCTACTTACGAATACTCCGACGATTTTTGTTGCTTCGCCATCTGATACTACGACTTCTCCATGCAAACACTCTGTGTGGACATGCTCCAATCCGGGTCGTTTGGGTACATTCGAATTGCCGTTTGGCTGGGGACTAGGTGGTAGTGATGGAAGATTTTGTTCGGCTAGATACTCGACATATACCGTCGATGTGTCTACGAGACTTCCCAAGTTAGACTGCCGCCCAAGCCCACACGAGGCGTAGACTTACATTCAATCAGGAAAATAAATAACAAGGAGCACATTCTAGGAATAACGGGGCCGCGGTTGGTCAATCGTGACACGAGCCATGCGAGAATCAGAAATCACGTACATGACCAGCCCAGGCCAACTTTCGTATTTACCCCATCGGTCGTTTACATGTGCCTTGGACATGTTCTCGAATGCATCTTTCAATAGGTGGATAAACGCGGTTGCGAGTATGACACCTGGTGCAAGGTCAGCAGGCGTCTGACTAGATACGGCCCTAGCGTACCAGTTCCAAAGAATTTCCCAACAAAGAATAGCACTCGTGGGGTGCGCAAGTATGGCGATCTCTTTGCTATAGCAGGAAAGCTGGCCGCTATGAAGTGGCGTAAGCGAGTGTGGAGTCGTAGTGAACCGTGCAGACCCACCAGCAAACGACGCAACGAGAAGCACGAACAGAGAAATCAATCGTCGTCTATCGTTTTTCGGCCCCATTGCCCACACTTGGCCGTCTTCCAGTTTGACATCTAGGCCGGACATGATTGGTGTTGGCGAGTTCTACGTAGTGCCGTTGAATAATAATATACAATGAGATTTATACAAGATCGTGATAGGTGTGCTAGTCGTGGTGGGGACGAGAGCTCCGAGAGCGCTGGTGGTCGATCGAAGCGGCCGGTGTCATATGAGCCGCCCACCACGGGGACCGCACCGGCAGGCTCCTTCGGCACCACAACACGTGCAAACACTCCCCCAGTCTTCTGGGCTGCGTTCTACCTCGCGCACTGTGCCAGTCACGTTAAACAATTACTATTTAACGGCTATCTTATAGAGTACATACAGATCGTGAGACGAACTTGTAATGAGCGAGATGTAAGTGTGTATGTATGTGAAACGAAAGCAATATCTTGTAGATATAGCACAGACGTAAAACCCCAGATCCCAAAGAACCACCCTAACCAACGTCCTGTGGGGACATCTAGTAGGGCTTGTCATATTCGCTCATGTCCTAAGAAGTGCATGGAGAAAGAAAAGCTAGACTATTGAGTCGGAAGCGTAGGAGTAACAGACGATGTTCGACTCGTCTCAGCAGACTTGACAGTCTCGTACCCTGGCTCGTAGATATCAGAGTCCCGAGCAGGCTTTCGAGACACTTTCTCTTCGGGTGTGGACACGTATGTGCGTAATGACTAACATTCGACAGCAACATTAGCGATGGTTCAAATAAAGTCCATGAAATAAGACTTACGTCACTCCGCCTCATCTCTTCTTCAGCGGGAGGGAATGGTGACCTGCCCCACGGATGTTGACCAAAAGTAGCCTTGTGATGAGGGCTGTGGAGTGCCGGTTCGGGTTCCTCGAGCGACGGGATACAAACGGATGAAGACACTGTCATACCCTGCGACATGTACTCGTCCCGTGGGTGCGAGTAGTCGAGTAGTGTCGTGGGATATACCTCCGAGATCTTGGGATTGACACCCATCTCCACCCCGCTGATCGTGTCCAGATGCGCTAGCTGCGTCGGAGTTGGTTGGCGGCTGGGCGGGAACCGAATCGAGTGTGGCTTGTTGTTGGCCGTCGAAGGCGGACCTTGCATCGCCCAAAATAGGACGACAGCGTTGACGATAACCTGCCAAGTCGAATTAAGTTTCGGGGAGTTGCCAAAGGAGTTGGTACCCACATCCACCCCACAGCTCCCGAGGCACACCCAAATCATCTCCTTGCCGTCAAGGACATAGAGGATTATCACATTGGCCGCCGTACTGACAAGAGCGATGCATGCTGCACTAGAATGCCCGACGATCGTTAATTTGGGTAAGACCCTGCCAAGATAGGTACTAGGCTTACATCGTCGTGCGGAGAGCAATCGCTCTGAGCCAAGCGCTCCGGATATTTGACCGTAGAAGCGGGGTAACGAACATGACTGTCAAAAAGATCTGAGAGAAGACTGTTTGCTCATTATCTTTGAAGTGATAAACGCAGCGGCTTACGTTGGTGCAAAAGTCGTAAATGAGGAGAAGGAGTGAACTAAGGAAAAAAAAACATGAGCCGGGCAAATCAACAGCCGGAAAGTGTCCTACTCACGAGAATCGACTGATCCCTAGTATACAATAACCGTTATAAACAAAAGCAGTCCTCTGGAGGACCATCACACCGGCGATAACAACAAGCTGTAAACGAAGAGCGTCAATTCCAGTTCCCTTTATGCGCGATAGAAAAGTTACCTACCGGTAGGAGTAGGGCAAAGCAGAATCGGTAAATGGGCGACTTCCACCTCGGCATTCCGTCGCTCCACACGACATGGACCTAAAAGATCCAATGGAGCGCCTCCGTCAAACCGAGGCCGAACAAGACCGAGTAGTGTCAACTCACACGTTCGATGAGGCACAGATAGATTAAACCCTTGCTAGCACCATAGAGCAGGATACAAGCAAGCATGCCGACCGAACATCTCGCGAGATGGTGCTCAGGCTCGGCACCGTGCAGGAGCATACCAGCTGTCGGGTAAATGGAACCGTTAGGACCAGTCCACCAGATCATCAAGAGAAAAAACCCACTGATGAAGAGGTAAAGCCAAGAATCGACAAAAGTCAAAAGTAAGCATACCCGCGGCCATGGCATGCTGGAGAGGGACTCTTTCGACCAGATTGTGTAGTTGTCCGCTGTCCTTACAATGCATACAGTGATGATCGTTATGCCCAGTAAATAAACCAAGGCGGAGAGGTTGAGCATAGCAGCACTGGGTTCTGAGGGGAGTGCGAATGCCATGGCTCGATAGTTGATGATAAGATAGCCTGTATGCAACTGGAGATCAGGCCATGTCACAAATGACACAAGTTGGCGTATACTTACGGAGGAAAAAGACCACAAGGAACGGAGGGTGAAGAACATTAGGTGGAGTGGCTGGCGCCCTCTTTATAAACAGCTCTCACCAACGCCAGCCCGGTATCAAGACCATAACCAGGGTCTGGTTGATCGACGTCTCTTTCCAGAGGGATCGCTGAGGACCCACATTTATGGCTTGACACTTCTCTGTTCGGCCGGACTTGACACCGCATGAAATTAGTCGAAAAAAGTAACCAGCCTGGCCGACCTCGATATATCTAGGGATAAGTGTCCACTCGATACCGCCTACTATGTCCGACCGATACGCAGCTGCGCGCGCAGCCGACCATCGAGCACTTGACCGTCGGCGTGTCCGGCGGTTCAAGGGCAACCCGTCGGTTGTATGCTGATGCTGAAATGAGCCTCGACCAAAAGTCCATGGAGTGCCCCTTTTTTCTCCGGAGACACCAGAGCGAATTAAGCCATCAAAAAAGTTGGTTGCCTGTCTCGTCTTGTCGGGAATTGAATGAAAAGACCCGCGCGCATATGCGTCAGCTAACCCATGGGAACGTTCCCGGCAACGGACAAGTTATTAAAGCACCACCCGCATCAAATGAAGTAACCTACTCGGATGCAATAGAGATGAGGTTATTGTACATAAGCCAAGTGCACAATGTACTTATTTGCAAGGTTGTTGGACGTGGAGCCGTTGGCCTACTGCTCCAAGATAACCCAGATAGACGCCTCGGGAGTTTGCGAGCGAGCTGGACATCTGGCTAACAGCACGTCAGTCGGCCAGTCATGCTTCGAGCGATTTAGGAAAGACGCACGTTGGCGCAACATATTCAGACAAGCCGATTTCGATAGCCTCAAGCTTGAAATGCAAATGAGAGGGTGGGTGGCAAAGGGTAAGATGGCTTTGTCGGTACATCATGTCCAACAAACTACTAGTTCAGGTCATGTGTTTGGTCGATAAATTTGTGGCACCTCGACAAACAGGATAATTTGTCCCGCGGAGCGGTTCTATGCGTGCATGCACAGGCGTTCCTGTTTTGATATTCGTGCATGGTTGGTTAGCCGACATAATCCGACCCGAAAGAAATAGGGGACTGTGCCTGTTTTGAACAATGTTGATGAGAACCCCGCATCGAATTGGTAGGACAGAATGTGAGCTTGTCTATTAACGGATGATAAGTTTGGATAACGTTTTGGAGCGAGTATGGGAACGTACCTTGCGCGGACGGCGAACGCATCACCGACCGAATCTTGTTTACCGGTGGTAATCGAGCAAGACTGCGTACTCGACGTCCGTAGTCTACGCGAGACAGGCGTGGCGCTGCCCACCTTTCTCGTTGTTCGGCGCAGGCTCGTTCCGGTGGCAGGTGGGTCGAGAATACCCACGCGAGCCACACGTGAGTTGCTGGACACTCGACAGCTTTACGATTGTTTCCTCGGGTTGGAGGGTTTGTGGAGAGTCTGCTCGATGAGGAAACGACGATGAAGTTTGGTGGCGGGACCGTGTTCGACAGTTGGGGTGTTCACACGTGGATTGACGGCGAAGTACGAACAAGGCCAACTAAACAGGGATACGCCTGCATGTTCAGTTGGAATTCTGATGAAATTATTATTCGAGTCTGTCACGAGCGATCAGCGGCGATTACCTCACCTTAAACGGTTATCTTAATAAACCCTGCCATTTGTGAGTCCCCAAATGATGGCGAGTCTGTGTGGAGTGAAATCGGAAGAGACGGATGTGCCTTCGACCACTAGAAGTGCTTCGTTGTTCTGCTCCTTGCGTCCCTCAGCCTCAACGCACCACATCTTGTCGAGTTGGTTTGACTGGCAAGAGGCGGGGCGGGGCTGCAAGAGTGTGACTCTACCGAAAAGATTAGTCCGGCCGGGTTAAGTTAGGGGAAACCCAAGCCTAATGGGTACGCACAGCATTATTTTCTCAAATTGATTCCTGTACGCGTCGAACAAACAGAGTTTGGCCTCCGGTAAGAAATGCAGCGACTGGGCCACAGGCTTGCGCCACGAGGTTGACGAAAGGCTGACGGCGATAATGTCAAAATGTCCCACAATTTGGCAAATTATCATACTCTAAATGGCCGAAGCCCTTATTGCTGAGAGTGGAAGTTCGCTTGGATAAACGGTCTAACGATATCTATCACCGCTCGCAACTCATGCTGAAACTGGGCGATTGCCAGACTGAAAGGCTCGGTTGAAACACTGGCTCCAACCCAGAGTGAACTCGATATTCGATAGCTGGGCCATTTACCCTGCCATTGATGACGATGACGCAGTCTGGGTGTGTAAGTTCGCGAACTGGATCCGATAACTCTGCATTAGCTTACTTGTTCATCTGAACTCTCCCACTTTCAGAATATAATATTCTTCTTTCCCAATCGCCAGGCTATCAATTAACTATTCTGGAATAGGAGCCCACATGGTCGAGTACATATCCCCGATCGAACCTGAGCCCGAGGCACCAGCAGACGACTGAGAACGGGTGATGTGCTTTGTCCAACGCAGGCAGCTTTGTCCGGTGTTCCGTCTTCATCTAGCCACTAATATGCACACGACCTCACAGGCCCGCGCGATGAATACTGTATGGTTTGCGGAAGTCTTGTACATGTCCAAGGTCGCTGCGCAAGCCAGCGATCTGATGGCGGCGCTGACAGAGATCGGGACGAGCGAGGCAAAGTCCAGAGCCAGGGATGTGCACGGCCGCCTAGAAGCCAGATGCAGATGCAGCAGACAGAGTTGGCCCAGCGAGAGTACCTGGCGATGATAGATGATGTGCAAGCAATCTATCCATAAACGACTGAGCAGTGCGGGGAGATCTGCCGCGATATGTTCCGCGAGGCCGAGAATTCCGGGGTGCGATTTAGACATTGAACTAGCTGCTGTGTAGAATAAATGCTTGAAAGAAGTGCTAGGCCGCTACGTCGAGCAGGACGTCTGAGATGTCTGGTTGAACCAAACGATGGGGACTGTCACGTGCCGAGGTGATAGACCATTCCTATCTGAATTAACAACTAAATTAGATTTGGGAGGGCTCTTCGATTGCCCAGAATGAATTGGCTATCTGCCCGGTCGTCTGCGCTCGACCACGACCGAGAGACCTGCGGGATTTGTGTGTTTTTGTGATGCCTCCGTTGGGCTGGCGCAAGGCCGTTGATGGCGCCAAAGCCAAGGGCAAACAAACTGCCGATCCGCCGGTGTACAACAACCCACCCGCAGTCCCAGAGCGCTCAGCTGCGTCGGTCGTAGCTCTCGGCGGAACTTCACTCCCGCCTCGCAGACCCAGTATGTTACATACTTGCTCTATACACTCAAAGCTAATGTATTTCAGCATCGCTGCGTCTTCGACCACCTGAAGACTGGGAAGACGAAAACTCGACCATGGACGTTGACAACCCGTCTGAAGATTCGACTCCTGCACCGGCCCCTATGGGCTCTTCGTCCGATCACACGAGCAATACGGGCATGACACCACCTATTCGATCAATCAAGCTCAAGCTCAAAGTCAAACCCGCGTTGGCCGACAGCTCTACTCCCGAACCACCAGCTCCAGTCGCAGCCCCAACTCGGGGCAGAGGAAGAGGAAGGGGAAGAGGTGGGAGGGGTCGTGGAAGGGGTCGTGGAAGAGGCGGACATGCCCGAAAAATCAGTGAGTGTCGTGTCAGCTCTCGTCGGTATTCACCTGACAACATGCTGTAGTAGCAGCAATGTCCCCTTCTCCCTCTTCCGAAGAGGAATCGCCCCCGGAAGAACCTGCACCTTTGGAAAGTGAAGACGAAGCTTCTGACGCAGCCTCGGAACAGGACGCCCCCAACATTACTCTCAACACGGTTACCGATGACCTGGACGAGGATGAAGACCTGGATGCTGAGGCAGAGGTCGACCCAGATGCGACTGGTGACATGGACGAAGACATCGACGAGCTGGACCTGACAGGAGCGATAGACCCAGACCCCGAAGACGAAATGGACGAGCTCTCGTTCTCAGCCGCGAACAGATCAAAACTCACAGCTCGGCAAGCTGCATTGGTTGCAGGCGGAAGTACGGCCACCCATGTCATGTTGCGTAAGTCTCCCATCTCGATCCTTCACGTAACAAGCATACCATTAACACACTACTGGCTCTCAGCAGAAGCACCCAGTAGGAAGGCTCAACGAACAGAGGCTGAACTCGCGTTGCGGCGCAGTGAGACTGCACGTAAGCGAAAACACCAAGACGCGCAAAGACTGGAAGACGAAAAGGTTTGTCTGTACTATCACGCTACTGTAATCATACTTATCCTATTTTCCAGACCGAAACCATCAACCGCCTACTCAAAAAACAATCCGTCAAAGCTCGCAACAAAAAAGCACTCGAGACACCGGTGGGCGAAACCCCAGGAGATGAAACCGGCGCCGTGACCCCCGAATATCGCCCAGCTGTCCCATGCTATCGCTGGGTCAGCTCTGCTACGTCTCTGACATTCGCCCTCCCAGACGTATCCAACAGTCCCGAGCTCGTTCTCGCGCTGGAACCACCCCAGCAGCCAGTCATCCGCCCAGCGGCAACCTGCGCAGTGTCGGGATGCAGTCTACAACGCAAATACCGTCTGCCAGGCGCAGCCAATTTTGAGACAGGAGCATGCGGAATGGATCATCTCAAACTGCTCAAAACACAGTGATCTGTCGGGGCGGGATTGCTTTGTATTTGATTACTGTTATGTACGCTATGTCGGTTTTGTAACAGATGCCATTACACAACCATTACACCAGACCACCACAATGAGCGCGAGCACCCAACCGACGTTTACCGTGGGCGAGCGCGTCCTTTGTTATCATGGCCCGCTCATGTATGAATCCAAAGTATGTCTCGAGTACGGGAAATAAACGCCCAACTTGCCTCATAACTAAAGCCTGGGCGCCGCAGATCCTCAAAGTCGACAACTCGCCGAATCCTCATCCGAAAACAGGAATCACAGGCGTACACTACCTTGTACACTACAAAGGATGGAAAAGCTCGTGGGACGAATGGGTCCTGCCCGAGCGGTTGCTCAAGTGGAACGATACCAACATTGCTCTCCAAAAATCTCTCCTGCCAGGTTCCGGTGCCACTGGGTCTGGGGCTGGGGCTGGCAACAAGGCTGCGGGCGGGACGTCTGGCGCAGGAGGGACAAGTAGTGGGCGTGCTGGGACGAGGAAAGAAGGCAGGAAACGAGGGCGAGAAGAGGTGAGTTGCGGATTCGCTCGTTGGGTCAAAAAAAGATTGGACATGGCTGGGTTCTAGGACGAAACTGCGAAAAAGCCCGAGATGAAACTCGAGATGCCCGAGGTGCTCAAAGTACAGCTGGTGGACGAGTGGGAATCGATTACCAAGTCGAGTCGACTGGTTCCGCTCCCTCGAACGCCGACTGTGCAGGATATACTTGCCGAGTTTAAAGAGTGGCTGCCGACCAAGATGCCTAATACTAAACAACGAACGCTTGCTACCGTATTGCCAGTGATCGTTTCCGGGATACAACTGTACTTTGACAAGGCGCTAGGTAAGTTTACTCCGTTGCTGGGTGTTGTGCGTTTTGTTCAACGACGCATGTGGGTAGGAGCCAACCTGTTATATCGATTCGAGAGAGCACAATACGCGGATATTAGAAGAAGATATGTCAACGGTCCGACCGTCATGTCTGGAGAGCCAAAAGACATGAGCGCGATCTACGGCGCAGAACATCTCCTTCGATTAATCGGTAGGTCTTATGGCTTTCGACTTGGAGCGCCTACTAACGGCACTGCAGTGAACCTCCCTGCAATGATTGCGCAAACCACGATGGACCCAGAGAGCGTGGCGTTACTAAAAGAATACGTCGAGTACCTCTTGCAGTATTTGGTACAGGAGCGCGAACGATTATTCCTAACCGAATATGAGCACGCCAGCCCACACTATCAAAACTTGTCCAGAGCTTAGCATTTGGCCCTTTCCGTCCCGTCCAGTTCGCGTTTTTAATGTAACAGTGTAATAAGAATCTATTTTATGTACTCCTACAACGTACTCTCTACCTAAACTTGGAATTCCTCGCCCCAAAGACCTCCGCGCAACCAATCTACTGATACGTCCTGCAAATGATCGTCAAAATCACCGAAGCTAACATAGGCAGAGTCTTTGCGGATGATCTCTAGCGCACGAGCGGGCGAATCGGGGTCGGCGAGTGCAAATGTGGGTGTAAAGTTGGTCCGAGACCACGATTGGCTCGAGTTGGATGTGTAGGGGATAAGAGGAGGGGTGGTTGTGGACGCTATTGATACTGAATCGACCTATGCAGACGCGTTATATTCGTTCGACCTGTAGACAAATAGAAGGTACATACGACTAAAGCAAACGCGTCTTTGTACTTGTCCTTCAGGTTCGACGCGATACGCTGCCCTACAGGCGAGAGTCCCTCGGTGTCATCTAGCCGTTGCGTTGCTTGGTAGTATCCCAAGAGTGTCATTCCCATGGATTCTGCGTGAGTGCGCGCCTAGATAATAAAAGTTAAAGGCAAAGCTGCTTGTAGAATATTCGACTCGCACACACCATGTCCAACCCAATTTCCATCATGGGACTCAGGCTCGTCCATTCGTGCAGCAGCGGTATAGCATCCTCCACAAGAACAGTCCCATTGCCTGTAGATGCTTTACCTATGAGAACCCCATTGACAGGGGCATGCGGGTATTTTGCCGCATGAACAATGACTTTGGTATATGCCTTGTGAGAGATGGTAAACTTGGGAGATGACATGGTGGCGAGCTGACACGTGATGAAAACACGACACGCGTTTAGTAGCAGGCTGGGCTAATGCTAATACGGGTTCACAACACGGCTCATTTTAGGATGGCACATAACGAACTATGGCATTGTTTTTGAACAGACTATGACCCTGTTTGCTACACGACAGTGGTGAATGGACTATATAGGTTTAATCTTGAAATGCAGCGAGATGAGCGAAAAGATCAGGCACTACAACGGAACAAATAAGTCAAGTAGCCTAGTATTGGGGCTTGTGTAACGTACCCTAAGGTCTTGCACAAGGTAGTAGAAAACTCGTAGGCCATCAGGATCTTCACTATCTTGTACGTCGACGAGCGAACCAATTTTCGCAGTCTGTGAAAGGTGTCAACAAAAACAAGAGCACGAGGGATACGACGTGCGTACTTCGAAAGAGATGTGGTCGTTCCCTATCCTAATCTCCAACTCCTGCTTGCCAACAATGTTCTTTTTCGGCCATTTGGCATCATCTTCCCTGCAGTCCAGTCAGCACAACACAACGCGAATTCCAGCTCGGCGGACGAACTTGATGATCTCAGATGACTCCACGATCCTCTTGATTTCCTTGACAAGTCCTGGACTGATCCACACTACCCAACATTTTAATTCTCGCTCGAACCATTTGGTAAACCAGACTTACTTTCTTTGCGAATCAAGCTATCGTTACGATAGTTGGAGTTGTTTGCGTATCGAAGTCGACCATTAGAGTACTCGAACTCGAGGAATTCGTGACCATGTCGACCAGAGTGGCCAGTGCTAGAGCGACAAAGTCAACATGCATGCCAAGGATGTTAGGTTAAGGACTCACTAGTATCTACGCTCAGAGAGAGAGTCAGTGATATGAAGCTTGCATATCACCGACTCGGGGGTTGACCTACCGCAGGTAGAAAGGATCCTTCTCTCCAGACATGGTGGCGGTTGAGGTTGAGAGTTGGTGGCAGGTCAGCTGACTAATCAAACCCACATGTGATCAAACTTTGTGATGGCTCACATGGCCTCTGCTGTAAGCGTGAATGGGGTAGTGGTAACCTTAATCGTTGCCATCAAGCCAGTTCGATTAGCCAGGGGTTCGATTCCCCTTTCACGCATACTTCTTTTGTTTCGTTTTCATCTTACCTTTTAGAGCGACTTGCATCTCACCAGCCTATCTACAATAGCCATCCCGATAGATAGAACATTACGTAAATAACATAAATAATACATAGATATCATTCAATCTACATCATAGAGTTCTTTGTATGCTCTTTCTTGTCTCTTCTCCATACTGTATGCGAGTGAAAGTGTCAAGATGATCAAAAGCATCAAAACTATGGCCAAAACGCCTAGCGTAACTGCCAGCAGCCCGAATCTATCATTGAGAATATCGCGCATATCCTCATTTGTAATTTCTCCATCCCAAACATCATCACCTTTATCGTCTACAATATCAATCGCCGTTGTATTCTTGCTTATGCCATGCCCTTTTGTCGAACGAGTGATTAGCCTTATGGGTAGCACTGGATTCTGTTCAGGTGGGTGGTTAGCTATTTAAACAAGGTATTTGCAACCCGCCAGAACCCCTTGGCGCTCAAATGCGTCGAACGGTCCAGAACGTTGTCGGGCTTGGACTCTGTTCTAGACACCATCGACCAACGTGTGCAGCCCCTCTACAGGTTGGGGCCCCAGAGAGGGGCCAACGACAAGCATATATTGAACTCACTTCGGCATTCCAAGACCGGACCAATTCTACCCGAGCTACCGTAAAATGTCCCCCAGCGTCTCGCCTTGATGTTGGCTGCGCGACGGTCAACCTCTGTCAAGAAGGGTGCTTTTTCCGAAACAGTCGACTTACTCTGGCAGAAGATTCCCAAACCAGCAGCAAGAAAAAATGAGCCACAACCAGCACCCATAATCGCAGTGACCCCGAACGCATCTTGGCACAAAGACAGTAGTGCCACAAAAGAACCAGGAGGGTATAGGAGCCAAGCGTGGCCTGGCTGTTCCCGGGTGCTGTATTTAACTCTTCGGGCACGCTGCAATCAAAAGATATGTCGTCTCGCTTCACTGCCTCAGGAACACGCAGTTCTTGGGTTCTCAACCCGTGGCGCCTCCGAGCCCTGTGTTCGGCGGGGCTTTCCCATCTTTGACGACCTTCTTAGGCGCACATGATGTTTTATTCTATGAGGTGCCGACTGTATGCACGCGACATAAAACGTGTTTGGGATCTAGAATACAATAACCCTGTTTGCCATTAAGCAAACCAGCCCAGCAGCAGGCCTGTGATCATAGATGTCACCAGGTTTACCTATCAGAACATTTAGGATTAGATATAGACGACCAAGCAGATCAAGCCAAGACATGCCTGGTTATTCGATAAGATGTCTTGGCCCGATATCACCTTCACCTCACCCTCACTGCGAGGTGTTCCCTTGGTCTCGTCCGTGATAATCCTGTTTGTCACGTTTGAAAACTCGGTCTTTTGAATTGTAGCCCCAAGAAGAGAGTCGAGCTAGAACAAACCCAATCAACAAGCGCCTTTGATCGAGAGTATCGCACTTACTGCGGAGCCACCGAGCCCCCCGAGCGCGCCTACAAACACCATGCTTGTCAAGTGCTTAGCAGCGTCGGCCCTGCATCCGGCACTGTCCATCATAAGGCTCACGAACATCGTCAGCCCCATGATAACCCCTCCCGCCAAGGATGCGAGGGTGCCAGAAGTAGACATTGCCCCGTTGGTGCCGGGTGGAACTCGTCCAAAAGTCGTGACAAGCCGAGGCGATGATTTTGATAGGATCCCAAGTTCTGACGCCATTGTATCACCCAGGCAACATGCAAAGTGGCTGAGAAGCGTCTGTGGTTAATACAAAGCCATCGGGCTCGTGCATCCACATACCCGAGGGCTATGAGCAGCAGGGTTCGACTCCACCCTCCACCGATATGCGGGTTCACCGGACATGTCTTGTCCATGTTAAAGTTGGAGCGATGCCAGGACAGATGGGGAGGAAGGATAGACCCGAACAGATAGGCGTGAATTGAACCGGGAGCGAACATCGCCGCCCATAGTGAACTAGCGATGAATGCAGAAAACGAATTACACAACACCTTGGGAGCAGATATTTGTCATTGAATGACCACAGTAACACCATTTTACTCACCTGCCACCCAGACCTGTATCCAGCTTCATTGTGTCCTTCTTCTAAGGACCCTTTAAGTTGCTTTCCGACCTTGGTCACTCTAGACCCAGTCAGATAGAAGATAATCAAAGAGATACCGAATCCACGTAGCGGAACCGACATCATCTAAAAATACTTCAAGACTTGTGCAACGAACTTTAGCATCGCCTCAGCTCACCAAAAATCCAACTACGAATGCGGCCAATCCTCCTGCAGAACCCTCTGTCAAACCTACTGTACGCTAGGACTTGCTCGGACTTGCCTGAAGGAGAGAGTGACTTTTTACGTATCCCATGTGCAGCCAGAACAATCGCCAACACAGCAGGAACAACTGGGATCATTTTCTCAATGTCAAGATACAGGTTGGATTCAGATTATCAAGTTGACGACGTGGTCAGGTTGTAGATCACGTCGTGGCGGCCAGCAACACGCCCCAAGTTTTTCCGCAATCTGCCCTAGATGTACAGATTTATTAACCTTACTCAATTGACCCCGATCTGGGAATGGTTGCGAGAAGGCTATTGTATAACGTAAACATATCACGTGCAATATATGCCTAACTTGGATTTGCCAGTGCGAGGTAAGCCTCTAAATACCCCGAATAACAAGGTCTTGATATTTGCCCGGTGGCGTAGAGCAAGGGGCAGACGACGAACAGGCTAGACGTAGCACAGTGCCCTGATTGTTGTTACATCCATCAGCCTCCCAGACCGGGGCGTAAGTACTGAGTTCACGCATAGAATAGAAGTTTACTAAAGCATCGACTGCAGATTCAAGACAGTTACAATAAGTTATCGGTACAGTAGTAGATAGGGGCATTAAGACGACTCGTAACAAGGCATTAGGTTTTGCGGTATCCTGTCCCAGTCAAGGATTAGAACGGCTTAAGAACGGGAAAACAAGTGTCCTACTTACCGTGCTGGCATTAATACCTCGCTGACCTCCGCGTGCGCGTACGGCGACGTGATCCGCAGCGGCAGCAGATGATATCAAGGAAGAAGTTCCAGATGGCAACGAGGACACTTGTGATGCCTAGAAATCGAAATAGACTTCATGAGCGGCGGGTTAGATACGAATAGAAGACTGAAACGTACCTCCAACAATAGCCATAAAGACCGAGGCAATAGCAGCAATGACGCTGTTAATAGCGCCTCCGATAGCTGAACAAACGCTGCCCATGTCGTAAGGGTATGAGGTAGGTAGAGGTGAGTGCGTAAGAGTTGTGTGGTAACGGGGATGGTCATGGGCGTGATCTTATAGCTTCTTGCCGCCTCTAGACGCCAACGACGTCACAGTCAATATTTCACGAACCAACTCGCTCGTCATGGGCTTGGCTTTTTATGGAAATTATGACGTAGTACCACTTATGACGTCAGGTGGAGCCGGCTCCAAATACACTTCCGAATGGCCCGGAACCTGGTCGAACCACGTGGAAGTCATACGGGATAATGACGGGCGACGGGCCCGGTGATGTTGTTCGTCGCGTAAACATGCGTCATAGGCCAATATTGAACAGCATATAACCGCCCCCTCCGGTCCATTCAATTCAACATCCTCCACCCACTTAACGCTTAATCACATAAACATATACTCTACCATCTCTCATCATGGGAAGCGTCTGCTCTGCTATCGTGAGTTGACAAGATGCCCTTGCTCCTTTCCTCTGAACGCTAATACGGTTAAACGCGTATAGGGCCGCGCTATTAATAGCGTCATCTCCGCCATCGCCTCGGTCTTCATGGCCATTGTAGGAGGTGTGTTCGAATCTTCCATGTTTTTTGGCGCACCACTCATGCTCGTTGATTTACTCTAGGTATCACAAGCGTCCTTGTTGCCATCTGGAACTTCTTCATGGATATCATCTGCTGCCGCTGCGGATCGCGTCGTCGTACACGCACACGAGGGAGATACTAGTCTCCGGTGCCCAAAATATTCCCCTCATGACTCATAATGATTGAACCAATACCAATGTAGCACTAGATAATATCTTTATAATGACCATACACGCCTGGAATACTTCATCTGTTCTGCGTGAGGTGGTACACAGTGACCAGCTGCAACCGCAACACGAATCATTTCGTTAGACGATCGTAGAAAATCACAATATCGCAACCTGAAATGAGAGAGAAAAAGGAAGACACGCGAGTGATACGGCTGTAACGCAACTTTCAGTTGACATCTGGCCTAACAGCTTTGATGAGCTGCTCCTTCACCCTCAACTGTACCAAGATGGGTGATCATAAGACAAACGAAGGGAACGCACCTGTTTACTTTGATCAGTCGAACCATCTTTGTTCGATGAGGACGCAGCGGCAGTCGGAAACCCCAGGGATGGCTTGAATACTCTTAGATAGGTAAAGTTCGCCATGCGTCTAGGCATGCGTTATTTAGTATACCATCGAAGACGCACTCTTATCAGGGGTAGAAAAGCGAACTCACCTTGGGAGAAAGTGCTGCGGTACCCCTACTGGCTGGAAGAGAGGTATTTTCCTTAAAATTCAGTTGTCGTCGCTCCTTGCCGATGAAACTTTGTCTTGGCATCAAGTGGTTACATGCGTCCTGAGAGCTCAGCCCGTTGGATTCGATATTTGGTCGCATATGCGGACTGGGTGTATGCAACCCCCAAAACGATACAAACTAAAATCACATAATCGTATTCGCAGATGACTGCCTTGACATATAGGATTCGGTACATAAAGGAATGCATTCGAAATATATCAGGGCGTAGTAAGTCCGCAAAAATTACTTGGGAAAGAAATGAGAACTGGAGAAAAACTTCAATCAGTTTTCGTCTATGCAGGATAAATGTTAGCCTACATGGATATTTTCCGTCCTAAGGGAGCATGCCGTCACAGGTGTGAATCCCAGGGATATGCGCTTTCATTCGATCAAGGATGAAGCTGAAAGGCGTCGCATAGGTGACGTCTCTCTGAAGGGGCTCGCCTGAACCAGAAGTAATGATTCTGCCTACACGCCCAAGGCCATCGACAACCACTGCACCCGAGTCTCCCTCAGTTGAGAAGGGGCGGTCCTTTTTATCCGAGATTATAGGCCATTCTTTGCTCATTCGGAATCCACTCCCTTCGAGGCGTTTGCGTCTGTACGAGTAAACGTTGTTCACGCGGCCAACCGTCAGACCAGTAGCGCTACTACTCTTGAGAACCATTAGACATAGGTTACCGTCGTTGTCGGTTCCAGTGAGGTTCCGTTATTCTTCCTCCGGGATGATGCCTCTAAGCATCAAAAGACCATCTTTGGGGTACTCGAACCCCTCCAATGGCATGCGGGTGCCAAGGTAAATGACGTTACCTATGAAGTTGGCCGCATTGAGCTTGGAGGGATCGATCTCAATCAAAGCCCAGTCTTCCGTGTAACCCCCAGGCTGAACATCAAAATTGATTGGTGGAGCAAGGTAAACATGGCCGTGAACGCGGTCATCCAGGTTGGGGTGATCCTGAACACTCTGATTGAGCTCTTTGAGTTTTCGTATTACCTGTGTATTGACAATTATGCCGGCCTGTGACCACTGGCGCCGTTCGTCGGCTTCCGGACCTTCTTCCCCTTCAATCTTCCGGAGATTCGCCTCATATATCAAAACACCCTGTTGCTGGTCCTCGATTAACAACTCATTAGATCCCAGGTATTTGGAAAGTGCAGCATGCCCAAAGAAGGCAACTTTGCGATGCTGGCTCTCATCTTCGAGCACATAATGTTCGTTCCTATAATGCGCTGGTGGGAGGACTACATGGCGAGCAGTGACCAAGAACTTGCGAGAACCGCCACTTTCGGTGACAAAGAGACCACCAGTGCCTTCAACAGTGGGCGTATCCAAAGCAGAGATAGGGTAACCAAGAGTAGTGGTCAGTAGCTCACTTGGGTAGCCTAGAGTTCCCTCAATGGCATCGGGATGAGATAACCTGAAACCAGCTGAATCAGAAACAGATGTTTCACGGATCTCAACGTCGACATCCATAAGGTTGTGTTTGTGGACAAGCCTCAGAGACCTGGAGACCACCTCAGCAGCTGGCTTGCCATTGAGAGAACCCGGTACCACATCAATCCAAACGACCACAGGAGCATAAAGTTCTCCGACGTATCCGATACGTAAGCAGTCAGAGCTTGTCAGATCCATCTCGAACGCTCTCAAAATTTCGATGAGTCCAGGAGCGAGGGAGTTGTCCCAGACCTTGCAGATGGGGTGGGCCCCTACGGTACGGAGCTCCTTGGCCGGTCTATCTTTAAAAGGCACTGTAAGCTTCTGGTAGGGGCTAGTGCCTGCACGAGCAACAAGGATTGGATTAGAAATGAGTCCAAAGTAGTAAAAATTGGCTTCTTGTTGTTGAGGGACGTGTCCAGCCATAGGGGCAGCAGCAAACTTCCAGTGCTAGTCAAAACGCAGGCCTGGTCGAAACCAGCCGGCCATATCCTTGCTGATTATAACCGTCTGAGCCATGTGATCCAATGGGCGTCAACCGTATTTCTGTTGACCAGATGAGACAATGGAAGTTCTGTAGAGTCAGCCAAAGATACAGCCGGTGCCTAGCCTCATCACATGGGGTCGGCCCACTTGAACTCAGTCCTTAATTTAACACGATTTCAAAATGCTTGGCCGCCTCGGTCACACAGCAGGATTATGCTTCAGTCCCAGTTTGAAACTCCGGCCCACTCATATAAGGCATTAGCAGCGTTGCGTTGCCATTATAACCAGATCGAAATACAAATGATTTGGCCACACAAAAATGAGCGTCCGTTTCGCACACAATAAATCTACCAGCTAACTCGTGACTGCAGTTCCTGCTCCACCGCCTTCAACTGTATCTGTACCGGTTCCATAGCAGCCAATGCCCCTTTCAGTACATCGCGTGCAGCATATAGCTCGCTTAACTCTCCTTTCTCCTTGGATCCTTCATCGTTCGGGTCTGGATTAACAACATAGAAGGTTCTGTCGGAAACATGCGAGCGCTCGCTGTCGGAGTCGCTGGGAGACGTACTATAACCAAGATCCGCGAATACATTTTCCCCAAGGATTTCATCGCTATTTTTGCGCGACACAGTTGGTTGAATTCGAAGTGCTCGGCCAAAAAGTGGCGTTGTGGGTTCAGACTGGAGTGAGTCCACTAGTTCGCGCATAGCAGATGTCGACGTTGGAGTCGATGGATCACCAAAGCGCGGTCCAGATGGTGGTCGTGGAGTCGGCATCATGTCTTCGTTCATCTCTTCTTCAGCGGAGATGTTTCCATCGAGTGTGTCAACCGAAACTTCAACCGTGGGGATCTTGTCAAAGTCTGTAGCCTCGAGGTTTCCTGCTATTCCGGTAGACGGCATGGGAAATGCGAAGCGATCTCGAATGGATGCAAGTTCGCGCCGAAGTAAGACCAGCTCAGACTCTTGTGCCTGCATTCGTTGACGGAGTTCAGTGACATAGGATGGCTCATCCTCAAAAGAGATTGGCGCAGATCCAGCATGCACGTTCGAATTTTTCTGGGATATCGCTTTATATTCGATTCAGAATCATGTCAGATTGTGAGAGTTCGTATCACTAACCTGTTTCTTGGCTCCAAATAGTAGCGGGTGAAGAAGGATGGGTGGACTGGGGTAATGGAGCTTCCGTAATTTCTATGAGGGGTTACAGTGAGTACTAGGCGATCTTCCTATCCTTTATTTTCAACTCACCAACAATACTATGCTTGACCTTTTTGACCCGCACCTGTTCGACCGTCACAACTTCCGGAAAAGGGAAGCCGGTGGACGGCTCCTGACCCTCTCGGTCCGTGTTTCGATCGCCAGCTAGGTCCTCGTCAAACACGGCCTCCAAATCCGATCCAAAACTGTCTCTGCGCTGCTCAACAGCAAAACGAGCGGCCCATTCCGCAATATCTTCTCCATCTCGAGCAATGTCCAGCGATAACAGACCTGCTGCAATCCCCCCTTCACTGTGCTCCCACCTCTCGAGGATCCAAGCGAGCACCTGAATAGCGTTAAATTTATCCTCCGAGCTACGGAATGTCTTGACAAGCGCTGGGACTTCAGGCTTCGGGTTCAGGACAACTCCAACGGAAACTGCGGTAGCTTTTGTGCGCGGAGCAAAAAGAGCAGGACCAAACATTTCGGCAATCGTAGAGATTGTGAGGCCGTTTTCGGAGCCATGAAGAGCCAACTGATACAGGAACGCCAGAATATAGACAAGTGTACTAAAGCTGCTTCGGTCCAACAGATGGAACATCGCTTGTACGGCCGTGGTTCGAGTTCTAGGCTCGGCTTGACCAGAAGCAACTTGAGAGAGGGAGGACCAAAGGGTGGTCGAAAATACCGGCTCAGGAAGGCCACGAAGATACAGTTTGAGTAGGGCACAGACGTTGGAGATATTTTCGTTAGCAAGAGAGTGGGTCTGTCCGTAGGCTGGTCCAGTGTTATAGATCTGTGTAAGATGATCCAGTGTGCGTTTGTTCTGGGAAGGCGCGACACGAAAGAGGGCTGGGGTCGTGATTCCTGATTTAAAACCTAGGTTACTGATGGGGTGAAGGTGGCAAGGGACACGAGACTTACCACGACGGCATATTTCCTCAACACTTGCAAAAACACACGTCGGTAGGTAATGAGTATACTCTCCAAGAACTACCTTGCAGCTAGAATAGGAAACAGACTCCTTGATGGCGGCACCGAACACATGGCGGGCTTCCGAACATCTTAGTTTGGTTTTCTATAACAGACCAATAGACTCACCCGAGCTCTCTACCACAGCCCTCTCGAAAGCAGACGGTCGTTGCCATTGGCTCAGCTGCTGAGAGTCGATATCCAGAGAATTCAACAGCATTCTTAGCTTGGTCATGAGTACACCCTGATCGCCTGCTGAAAGGTGCGGGTACTCTGCAAATGCGGGCTTGGCTATAATCGCAGAATCACTCGCTGTTCGCCGGGGCTCCATGTCGACAAGGGGCTCCAGCGACTGAGGTTGCAGTGTATCGCGTCGGCTGCTGCCGGTAGCTGCGTCACGCGAGGTAGAACCCCAGACCCGAGGCAATGCGCCACGCTTGTACGACCTCGAAGAGGCAGCTTGGTGAGAGTGAGGTAGACCAGATCCACTCTTCCGAGATATCGTGTTCGTGGCGTGTGGCGGTAGGGGAACTCCATAAGAGGGAGGCGTATTAACGGGAGCGCAGTGTACGACAGTTGTGGACCGAGAACGTAGCGGAACCCGAGCTCCCTTGCGTTGAACGAACGTAGTCGTCCTCGTAATGGGTGAGCGTGGCGAGGTTAGCATCTTGAACTGTGCGACCGGGGGACCACGGCCAACAATCTGGTGATCCCGCACCTCGACTGTTGGGCGCGCAGGCGAGCAAGGGCCAAGATCGATAGAACTAGCGGTCTTGCCCCGGCGCACGAGAATGGGCGCTGGAACACGCGGCGTCGGGTTGAATGGGTCCGTGAACTTGATCGAACGTCGTCGTTCGAATCTTGCTTGGGCAAGCCTGGATTTAGAAGGGGAGTCCATGTCTAGTCGTTGAGAAACTCGTAGTGGTGGGAAGGGGAGAAACTGGGCGGGCAAACGAGAGAGACTTTATATCAACCAAACTGAACGTGCGATATTTTCGGGCAGGTCTAACTATTCACTGAGTCGTTCATTGATTCATGGGATCGAAAAAAACAAACAAGCACCTACGGCGTGATCATATATCAGGTGGCCTTTCCATTGAATCGTGTAAATGCCTCACTAATTTCGGGGCGATGATCAGCATTCTCCACGAAGCTGATGAGCTTTGTGGTTTGTAGCTTTATTAGAAAGCTAAAGATTTAGGGGCCTTTAGTGCCACTTGACCAGAGGAATTTTCTGGGTCGTCGGCTAATCCATCGGCTGATGGGCCAGAAGAGATCGCTCCGGCAGCGACCAGGCGTGGCCGGACGCCAAGCGTGGAGCATAGCGCCTTGTATTTCGATCTGATTTGAGTGAAAAGGTGCACGATATCGAGCTGCGAGCTCTCGTCGACTGCTGTGGAAGGGTTCACCATTGGAAACTTGGAAATGAGAGCCAAAAGCTGTTCCGCGTGTCTTATGGCACGGCTTGTTAAGAGTTGTAAATTGACGCGTACTTTTGACCATGAATCAAGTACACTTACTCGTCTATCTTGCCACTGGCTCTCACCGCTGGCTGTAGCCAAAGTGTTGCAAATCCCTCGTAGAACCCAAGCTCCTCCCACATTTCAAACCCCTTCTCCCGGCCTAGAGCTCTGCCTTCAATCAACCCGTGTATACGGCCGTGCGTAAACCCATCTTCGTGTCCGGCGGCGTAGAGTCTGTTCGTGGGTAGTTGACATCGGACATCACAAGTTGACCCAGTAACCTACGATTCCTCCAAATGAGCCAAATCTCCCAAGTCGAAATCCATTCCCTCAGTTCAGACTATTTTGTTTTCCTTGTTGATTTTTCCTCCCTGCACTCCCAACGACCAGGATCGAGCTCAAAATTGGTGGTCGTAGTGAAGAAAAACAATCGTTTGACATTTGATTGGGAAGAGCATTTACGTCATGTGGTTTAGGATCGGCGGCCGCGAGGTTTCAGACAGTTTGACACGTCTGCTATAACCTTATTCGACCACAACCGCCAACGGCGAACCGCTTGTGCTGCCTGTGTATCTGAGCTTCATAAGCTTGCGCACCGGCCTCACCGTCTGCTCCAGCCATGTCACAGGATGACGTCGTCGCAAGCCGTTCTGGCTTTCTCTGCCAATATATGAGCCACCACCAAGATACACTAGTCGCATATGTAAAATATTTCGGAGAAAGAAAGGGGGATGTAACATCTGCTCGCATGACTTCAATCGACAGCAAAGTGAGTAAACGAATGCGGTTGGCCTATACCATATAATTATTATCACAATCCTTGCAGAGCATGTCGCTGGAGTTTGTAGAAGATGGAACAACCCAAACAATTCGACTTCTTATCGAGCCCCCGCTAGAAGTCTACGATGAAGTGAAGCCGAGGCTGATTGCCATGCGGGAGGAGGCTCTGGAAGGACTTGGAATGGTGAGCATATGACCTTCTAAACCACGCTTGGGAAACCCGCTTGAGCATCTTTCGTCTGCATGCGGTCGTCGACTTTAGGTTGCCCAGCCGGTGATCAAAGAGTATCGACTACCCGATGCTCGCCTCGCCTTGCCGATTGTTGGTCTCTTGAGCCTCTTGATCTACACAACGTTCGCCGCATCTCCTTCCATCGGCGCGCAGATACGTTCAGCCGTCGGAGGTATGCCGACCCTCAAGGCAATTTGGGGTTTCGTCTTCGTTACGCATCTGGGAGAATCCGTATATATGGCTGGTCTGTGCAAGAGGCACAAGACTGGGGTTCCTCTAGGGGTAAGTTTGTTTGGTCCAAGGCCTGCAGGCGTTGTATGAAACATCATGTTCCAGTCACTTTGGGTTTTATCTGTGGCAGCTTGCGGCTTCCCCTTTTGGATCAAGTTTAGGCAGATTGTTCAACAAGCACGGATTGCATCCATCAAAAAAACATAATCGGTTGTATCAAACTAGTATTTTGGCTTCAGATGTACCCTTGCTAACATTACCAATACTTGTGCACACCCTTAATTCAGAGAATTTGCGTGATAAACAATTTTGCCATCCATCAAGCCCTCCTGGAGATAATTTGCGGAGCTTGGACGACAGGGCCTCGAAGTCCGGCTCGGCGCGTCCCGAATCACCTTCTGTTGCCAAAACGGTCTCCCCCGACGACCCCGGAGGTACCTCGCTAGGTTTCCATTCTACCCAGCACTCGGGTTATCACTATCTAAGTATACTGAAGAAGTACTAAACATCACCAGAATATACGAACACACGAACATTGCTCTTCTAGAGACGTGAACAAGTAACTCCGCTTCGTATAGTTCGCGAAAGTTCCGGGCCTTGGTATACAGGAGCGGCGATCGAGATTTGACTAAAACCACGTTGCAGATCACCCGCTGTCGCTCTCGGGCAAGCATGTGGCGCCCCTGAAACCTAGAGTTTCTGTTTGTTCAAAATGGATTGATGTCCGGCGCGAGCGTCTGAATCTTTTCTGCCTCCCCACGTTCGCGAGCTGACTAGTAGCTGGGCGCCACTTGTCGAACCCGCCAATGCTTGCCTGGTTCAAAGTCGTTACTTGATTATAGGATGGATCAACTGGGACCGATAGAGATTGCTCTGGCCGACTTGGCCGACACCCGTTATCTCACGTTCGCGGCTTTTGCGCTCTTGCTGTATGACCATCGTAAGTAGTGAAGTTGTGGTGGTGTGGAATCAATCCAACTAATATGTTTCTAGTTATCACTATCGTAGATGAAGCGACCTTGATATGGCCTGCAAAGGTTTGTTTACACAACAACTTGTTAGAAAGATACAAAACGTCCATACCTTGTCGCTAGAACGGGCCAATAAAATTGGTTTTTCTTTTCAACCGGTATACCGTTCCTCTGGCCGTCGCTTCGGCATGCATGTGTATGTACCATAGAACACAATGCGCGGATAGGCTCTCATTCGTCGATAGTCGTATCTGGGACGTTTCCGGGTTTAAATGAAAAGGTTAGTATTCCTAAAACCAGCTCTTCAACATGCCATTGACATCAAGCTATGCTCCACTCTCAGTCGTGAGTTCTATTTGAGTTAGCTAGTTGGGGAGGTTCTTACCGAGCACATGTAGCTGTCGGATTTATACGGCAGTTGCCGTGTGTTACGAAGTCGTGGCGCTCTTAACTACCACCTGTACGTGCTCCACTCCAAGCGTTGATCAAATTCTTAGAGCAGTCTTCACAGTTGTTGTAACTACACGAGTGTATTCGCTCTGGGGGAACCACCGCCATGCGTTTACACTTTTAGCAAGCCTCTGGGGTGCACATATGATCGCGGACATAATACTCGTCGCTAGAACTCTGACAACTCAAATACGTAGGTTTCGTCGTTTGCTACGCCATGATCCTAGGTCAACCGAGGCTAATATGATTTGTAGCTCTGATCTCTTATGAGCCATCTTTGAATGTTTGCGCCAACTCTAATTCTCCAGGAAACTGGATCGTGTGGCTCAATGGGATTCTGTTCAACGCGATCATGATATCTCTGCTTATTTGGGCTTGGCTTTCGACTCCTAGGTATGCGCACATGGTGCTCCGCTCGGGGCGGACTTTAAACTCAGCGCTTGCTTGATTGTAGAAACGCTCAGACGCCATTGATGGCTCTCATTGTCCGGGATGGTTGCATATATTTCGTTGTGATATTCACAGCAATGCTGTTTAACCTTTTGGTGTGGAAGTATGGCCGAGTAAGTCTATGCCCGAGATATTTGATATCGTCTATCGTATATCCATCATCGATTTCCTCGGCAGGCAAGTCAAGCGGTTCTCCCGTTCTTTGCTGTGTTGTCAGCGACAACTATGGCACTCTCCCGCCTGCTACTTTCGATCAAGGATGTTCAAGGTCCGGAAGACTGGGGCCAACAGGCCAAAATCAACATGCCTGACATGGAGCTCTCGCCGATTCACGAACGAAGACCTGTCCGGGTGGTTTCAAGATTCAGCGAGGATGAGGATGGCGAGGGTGGCGATACATCGGAAGATGCAAAAAAGTCAACTCTGGTTCCCAAAGTTACTCAGCTTGGGCGATATGACTATGTTTAAGCGGTTTGGTTATATGCCAATTCCTTTTAACTTATTCATGTCCTTTTTAGACTGTATACATATATGCTTGCACTCTGCTATATTTTCATATTGTTATTAGAATTGGCTTGCACCTGCATGAATCCTGCCATCAAGTGCAAATGATGACGGTGAAGTGAAATGGTTCGCCACGTGTTGTGATGCAAGGGCCTGGAACGGGGATAGCGGAATCAACATGTGAAATGAGCAGCCTGATTGGGTAGCCGCTGAAACACTCTCCCACTCACGAAGCGCAAGTCCTCCATGCGGATGGGTTTCTTCGACCGGAGCAGACTATACTTTGCCCAGCCCTAACGGGAGGCTGTCTACAAGAGCAACCTCGGCGCTATTATAATGATTTTTCATCTCGGAAGACATGAGAATACCCGACAGTTCGTGGCCTCGGGCACATGCCTTTCTGTCAGTCTGATTACTCGTCAGATGGACAAAATGATATCCGAAGTCTGTCGTGCTGAAATGTCAAGTAGATAGGGTGCTGTCACAGCACAGGGCATCGTGTTCTACTCCCACAGCAGCTCTCGGCTCCTTCAAAAAAGTGAACTCAATTCAGTACAAGACAGCCACCAACTTTGGTAGTCCGTGATCTTCGGGCCGAACTTCGTTGAGTCTTTGGAATCCCCGTCGTGCGCTGTTTATTTCGGAATTGTGAACACCGGACGCTTGTTCTAGCAAGATACAACGGTTGCATGCTTCAAGTTTATCTACTAATCGTAAGCTGCCACAAAATTGAAACCAAGAGAAGCTCTGGTGTAGGCTGGCTCGGTCGTTATCACGGTTTGCCCACCTGAGCCACTTGGTCAGGCTTACGTGATATCAAAACGCCCGTGGCACTGACAGCCCCACTTCAACCCCTGTCTCCGGTTCAATGAGAACCACGAGTCTAACCAACCTGGTTTTCACGGCGCTGAGACATAACGCCCACCCATGTCTTCCCCTGGGAATGATCTACCCAGCGCCCACCATTGGCAGGAACAAGGATATCCCTTCCCCGATTCATCCTAGGCCGAGCAGGATTCTCGTATATCTCAGTTCGCATCTGCATACGTACATTAGCCGCACAACGCCCCAATTACTTGGATATAAGCCATCTCGTTAGAGCGCTTCACGGACGTACTATTAGATTTCTTAGGAAACCTTTGCCTCCGCAGTGTGGCCTGCCACCCCCCTTCCGCTGGATGTCTACATTACTGGAAGGGATCGCCCTCGATATTGCCGCCACTCGCTATTTGACTCTGGCAGCAATCACAGTGTTACTCTATGACCACGGTAGGCAGGAAACCATTCACGCACAGCTCATTTCTGACTGTTCGTGTAGCGCTAACCATAAAAGACGAAGTCTCCCTCATCTGGCCTGCAAAGGTAGTACATTTTTTCATTGAAATCTATGATTTCTAAAGGAAACAAGTTCGGGCCAGTCAAAGGGATTTTCTTCTTTAATCGCTATATAGTAACAATCTGGATCGCAACCACATTCACAAGTAAGCTAAACAAATAACGCATAGATCACAAATTCAACCTTACAACCTGCTCTCTAGTCATATCTGGACACGCGACATTTCTGAACAACCTGGTACGCACGTTATTTAATGAACTTTCGTTTCATGCGCTGAATTTGCTCCAAGGTGTGGGTCGCAATCGCTCGAAGTTTGTTAGCCAATCCGCTAATTCTCGGTTTCAGTTGCCGAAAATGGATACTAACCAATATGTATATCGAGGTCATTGCCATCCAAACCACCAGCTGTAAGCAGCATGAATTGCTAATCGGATTGATATAAACTAATTATGTGGTCGAAGTTGTGGTCGCCGCACGAGTATTCGATATATGGGAGCGGCCTCGAACCGCATTCCTAACTCTCGGGGCAATATGGTCGACACACTGCATCCTTGACTTTATCATCGTCACAAAAATAGCGATTCACGAATCACGTAGGTCGATGGAGATAGCCATTGATGTTGTCCTATCTAATTCAACACAACAAACAGCTAATTTTCGTTATGAACCCCTATTTAATATATGTTTTGGAGATGTTGCTCAGGCCTGGATGGGGTGGTTAAATAGCATCATATATCATGCTTTAGTGTTGATTCTGTTAACCTGGATATGGGTTTCTACGCCACGGTACGCAAGATGTTGAGCTCTTCAGGTCATGAGACTAACCCATCAGTGTTAGCTCAGCCCAAACCCCACTCATGAAGCTTGTGGTACGGGACGGATTTATTTATTTTGCTTCTATATTCACAGTAATGCTGTTCAATCTATTGGTTTGGCGCTATGCGAGGGTAAGCGTTCCATTCTATCCACGATCGTTCAATCGACTATATCACATATAGGCTACACTTGCTGCATTACCCTACTGGACGACCTGGGCATTTTGCACACACGCCCTCTCTCGGTTACTTCTATCAATGGGTAGCGTTCAGTCTGCGAGCGAATGGGGCCAGCACGCAAGTATCGTTTTCCCGCCCCTTGAGGTTGAACTGGGAGCGTTTCGAGACCGCGAGCCCAAAGAGCTTAACGTGGTTTCTTCGTTTTACGACGATGAAACAACGCTGGTGGGTGCTGGTATGAGACTATCTGCTCTAGGAAAACTCCCGCCATGAGATGGTTATTCGGGTTTACTGCTTGCGAGGTTTCTATGGATGGTTTTGATTCAGGATAGTCTCTAGTCATAATATCGATACTCTTGCTCATTTTGGATAGCCGAGACGATTTCGCTCGCATGTACTGCTATGTTCATTATTCAT